>CP125851.1:51286725-53686725 GCA_030408175.1 Trifolium repens
ATATCAAGATTCGTTTTGGCTCCAACATTATCAACTTCCAACACAAATGGGATGGTAAGATCGATTTCAAAGTTCAAAATTTCCCGCCTTCAGTTTCAATTGATTTTTTAATTTACTAATAAAATTAGGGTTGCAGGTTAGTAGTATATAAAGGGATGTTGGTCCTCAGAACAACTTGCACCGCAGCAGTTGAGTTTGCTTGCTTTTCTTTCCTCTCTTTTATTTATTGCTTTATACATTTTAATATTCAAAATGGCTATGTTTGTGCCAAATGAAAATCATTTTACAAAGCTTAATGACATCGATTCTGATAAGGCTTCTTATAATGTTAGAGTTAAAATATTAAGATTGTGGGAAGTTTCTGATTTTAATCGTGCTAACAGTCCTTTTTCTATTGAAATGGTTTTAATGGATTCTGAGGGAGGGAGGATTCATGCAACTATTAAGAAAACATTAATTTACAAATTTAAGGATAGCTTAGTTGAAGGGAATGTTTATGGTTTTGACAATGTTGGAGTTTCAACTAATGGTGGAGCTTACCGCAGTACTCATCATCGTTATAAGTTGAATTTTCAGTTTTCTTCAATGGTACAAAAGCTTTCTAATGTTGATATTAAAGGATCTGGGTTTAACTTTGTACCTATTTCTGAAGTTGTTGGAGGTTCTTATGACACTGATTATTTAGTTGGTAAGAAATTATTTATTTATCTACTAATCTAATAGTTGTTAGCCTCCATTCTAATATGTTATCAAATGTTATTTCAGATGTTATTGGCATTTTGACTGGTGTTGGAACTGAGCGTGAAGTCACAAACCAAAATGGAAGCACCACTAAGTTGAATGTGATTGCTTTAGAGGCTGAAGGGTAATAAATATTTATAATAAAGTTATTTTTATATAACTATGTGTTCATTATGGAGTTCCAGAAAATGTTATTATTTAAATATTAAAGATTATGACATAAGTCAACTAATGTTCCATGTTATGTTAGGCATAAGTTGCAGTGTACTTTGTTTGGACCCTATGTTGATGAGTTGAATGCTTTTATTGGTTCTGGTGACTACAACAATGCTATTGTTGTTCTTCAATTTGCCAAGGCTAAGCCATTTCAAGGTTGTATGTCCATAAATGTTTTCTTTCTGTCTCCCCTATTTATAAATCCCTTTTCTGATTTTTTTTTTATATTTTCTTTGTAGACAAGATACACATACAAAACTGTTTGAACTGTAGCAAGTTGTACTTTAACCCTAACTGCCCAGAAAGTGCAGTCTTGAGGCAAAGGTGTGACATAATATTGTTTTGTATATTAAGACATGGTTTATGTGCACTGCTTTTAATACTGACTTTTTTACAAAACTTTTCATTAGCTTGCCTGAAAGTGTAGAAAATCCTTCTCCAATCACTCTTACTCAAATCCAGATGGAGCCTGTTGTTAGCCCAATGGATGAGTTTGTATTCAACACACCAAGAATCACTTTGCAAGAACTTAAAGATTCTACAACTGTAAGACTTTGTTTATAGTTTGAAATACTTAACCTTATATATATAACCTTACTATACATAACTTATAATTCCATTGCTTTCTTTATAGGAATCACTTCATGTTGTATGTGCTACTGTCAAGAAAATATTGAATCCAGATTGTTTTTGGTATACTGCCTGTGTTTGTAACAAATCTGTGATACCTGATTCAAACATGTTTTTTTGTGAAAAATGCAACAAGCATGTGGTTAAGGTTTACCCAAGGTGAATATCAGATTTAACATTTATTAATTTTATTTTCTTTTATACTCCTACTGAATGTGTGTTAACAATACTCTTATATTTTGAAGGTATTGTATGAAGGTCAGAGTTATGGACCACACAGATTCTGCCAGTTTTGTGATATTTGACAGAGATGCAGCTTCATTGTTCAACATGAGTTGTGCAGAGATGTTAAATGAAACTCAAAGGGTAAAAGTACAATATAAAAAGCATTATTATATTTTTATTCCCTTAATGTTATAACTAATTATATCTTTTGTTTTTTTAGAACGGCACTGTTGGAGTTATTCCACCTCAAATTTCAAAGCTTCTTGACATGAATTTGTTGTTCAAGGTTGAGACAAAACCTTCAACAAATCCTAGGTTTGAGCAAACTTTTAGGGTTAGAAAAATTTGCACTGATTCTGCCATCATTAAGACATTCAAGGACAAGTGGGATAATGAAGAGGCATCTATTAGCAAAATAAACAATGTATGTATATAGTTGGCTTTAACATATATATGATATGTAATACAAATCATATATAAACTCATATTATTTAAATTATTTCAGGAGGTTGGTTCTTTGAGTACTTTGCTGGAAAAAGGAAAACATCTTTTAGCGTGTAGTACAAACAACATCCTATCTCAGGATTCAGCTTCGTTGACTGCGAGTAGTGGCAGCGGAAAGGGAAAGGAAGCAGCAAATCTCAGCAGTCCTGCTCCAATAACTCAAGATTTAATGAAGAAATTTACGTCAACTGTTATCAACCTTGATGATGATTCTGTTTCTGCATTAGATCTAATTAAGACTCAACAAAGTCAGACTTCTGTTCTATCTTGCAAGGTTATTTATTAATTCATCTAAAGTTTTTCATATTAGTTCATTTGGTTTGGAACTATTTGTCATAAATAACTTTAATTTAACTATAATTTAGGATTTAGAGTCATTGAGTGGAAGCAGTATGGAATCTCAACCAAAAGATGTTGAAGTGAATGGAACTCCTGTTATATATTTACTTCAAACCAAGCCTACTGCTGCTGAGGGTAAAGAGATTGAAAAAACTGTTGTAGCTGATGATGAGGTTGTATCAAGTGCAGAAAATGATAATACTGTGGAGAAGGTTGGTTACACCAATCACTCATGTAAATATTATGCTTATACTTCATTATGTATAATGGGTTTATGGCTTTTACTTAATTTGTTTAGGAGTTTGGTGAATTAAGTGGAGCCAAAGTATATGCAAAGGTTTTAGAGGGTACTCCTGTTGAACTTCACCAACCAGTGGAGGCACATGAAGACTTGGCTGTTGTAAACCTTGAGGGTGATTCGCCTCAACATGATAAGTTGTTTAAGACTCCCAAGGCATTAGGATCAAAGGGAGTTAAGGGCAGGAAGTTTGTGAAGAGAGTTTCACCTGATAAAGTTGCAGAGGAAGATAATGCACCAATTAAGCTATTGAAAAGGGTTATTAAACAAGAGAAAATGTGATGATTTCAACACTTAGTGGTGCATATTTGATTGACTACTTTTTTTGTTGGACCATAGATGTCTGTTTTGTTGGGACATTGGACTTTCCTACTTATTTATCTTAATTAGTTTGATTAGGTACTTTTTGTTTTGTTACCCAAATGACAATTGGGTTTAAGCTAATATAGGTTGCAGTAAATTAAGCCCAGTGGCAGTGGGCATATTATTATATATTTATATGTAATGGATGCAAGTTAATTAAATTACGATGCTTTATTAATCTATGCATTTATGTGTTAATATTTCAACATTTATGTTTATAATTTTTTCAAGTTATTTAAAAATATTTAACATCCAATCAATTTTATAAAAATAGGTCATCAGATACAAATTTGAAATGAACTTAACAAAAAAATAGTACAATGTTGAAATCCTTTAATTTTTAATAAAATAAGTAAGATAGTTTTAATATGAAATCATTCAATTCATTCTCAATTTTATATTTTAAAACAAATAATAAAACTCAAAACAATTTTATTATTCAAACACCACTTATAAACGTTGCTGCCATTTAAATTAAACTATCAGGCCCAATAATGATCATATGCATGCTCCGGCCCAACTATTGCGCTATCCGGACAAAACAGACAGTTTAGAATCCTTTATCATTTTGTAACTTATCCAAAACCAGATTTCCCTTTCACTTTCATCCACACATCTTCTTCTCTGTCCCACCAAGCATAGCAAAGAGAGAGACAGTTGGGACCATCACCACTAAGCGCACGCACACAGAAACACTTGGGACCATTTTCCATGGCATCATCTTCCAGGTACATTTGTAGTACACACATAACTTCTTTTTGACATTATAAAACTTCCGTTATTTTGTCCCTTTCCTTAATTGTCGCAAAAAATAACAACACAATCTTATTGTATAACAAATTTTAGGGTTTATTATATTAGACATGCATTGTAGACAATATTAGGGTTTATTTTATATGTCTTATAACTAATTTTATTATATTAGGGTTTCATTTTTTATAGACAAAATCTTAATAAAAACAAATTCTCTTATATGGTAGTAACAATAATATGTATAGATCTAATGTTTTATATGTCTTATAACTAATTAAAGGGTGCATGTACACTAATTTCCATTTTATGACAATAAGGAATGAAGCTGTAGACCTTTCCAAAATTCAACCTTGGTTGCCCACAAAAATCTATCCTGACAAGGTATTTTAATAATAATAAATATTTTATCGGTTTTATGATCTTTAAATTTGTACAACTGATTTTGTTTTCATAACTTAGGATGAGATTTATGTGTGTACCAAATGGCTTAAGAAATATGAAGATAAGATTGATTTTCATAGTCCAGCCTGGATCTCAAATCTTAGCAAAGGAGCTACCATGGTCAAATGGCAATGGGATCATGGTAGATGGTTTTTAAAGTCTGGCATTACAGTGGCAAATGATAATTTGTTTAGGAAACCAGCCAATGTTATCCTTTTTTACAAGGAAGACAACAAATTCAAAATTTGGATGGACAAGAAATATGACACAAAGAAAGAACCTGTTGAAAAGCCTAATCAAGAACCTGTTATGGCTCATTTCAAGACAACAATTTTCCCTGATAAGGTATATTAGTTAAAATTACTATAATGTATTGAATATATAATTGATCTATGTTATTTCTATATTTATAAAATAAAATATCAATTTTAGGAATCGATCAAAGTTTGTGGTCGTTGGTTGAGGCAATGGGAACCAAAGCTGCAAATAGGTCAGTGTGGCAGCATATATTATGGTGGATGTCAAAAGGAGTGCGGTATTAAGTTCAACAAGATCAATGGGGATCTGTATATGAGATCGGGAGTGAATGTTGCAAAAAAATTTGGCTTCAAAGAACCTTTTGAGGTTGTGCTTTGCTTTGAGGGTGATGTGAACAAATTTTCGATGTGGCCAGCCACCGGAGGAAATATTCCTTCTCATGACCAACCATCGTCTTTCATTAAAGAAGAAGAGGATTTGTCTGCTGACGATGGAGATCAATTAGCTTTTCAAGTTGATGATAATGATGATGATGAAGATGACGATGACGACGATGATGATGAAGATGACGACGTTGATCCTACCCCTTTTTTCAAATTCAATGTTACAATCACTCAAGCAATGGACACCTCAATGCAAGTGTTTGTAAGTTACGTACTATTATTTAGATTCAAAAATCTTTATTTTTTTCCTTTAATGCTTTATTAATTTATTTTGTATAAATTTATTTTGTTAGCATTTTCCAAACAAGACATCCAAGTATGTTCTACCTGATGATCAGACAACTATTGGTTGGCGAGATGTTGCTACAGGCCAAGTCTATAATTTTGATATTGTCACGGCTACGCGTTACAAGTATGAACGTTATATTGGTAGTGGTTGGTATATTTTTAAGAATACCAAGAATTTGAGGGTTGGTGATGAATTGGAGTGCACTCTTGCTAACCCACCAAGAATAATGAATGTCAAGGTTATCCGCAATAGGACAAGGAGAATTTAAAGATGGTGATGGAAGGATGAAATTGTTGAAGGCTGTTGATGGAAGGATGGGAATGTTGGAAGCTGTTGATGTTTTAAGTTAATTTGTTTTAATGTTGGAACCTCTTAGTATGTCAAACTTTTATTTAAGAATTTGTTTTGGTATGTCTTTGTAATATAACGTCCCTGGTCCCAAAACACCTTATCTTTTGAACAATTAATGGCAATGGTGCCAAAAGTTAATTAGTTATTTTAATATTTAAGCTTTGCTTTGTGATTTAATATAATTGTTTCAAGTGTGCATTTCCAATCAAAAACTATATATCAAACACCCCATGGTATATAGATGGATGTTATGCATACATTAATGCGTAAAATTTTTCAAAATTACAAAGCAATTTATAAAAACTTGGTTGCTATATTAAAAGTTTTTACAAATCAAAGGCAATTTGTATAATATTTGTCAAATGTATTAGGTAGGAACTGTTTCATATATAATTAATTCAACTATTTTATTCCTTTAAAAATTAAAAAAATATTGAAATAAATTAATTGTATTATTTACTTTGAATTTATAAGAATTTTATGTTTCCAAAAATAAACAGTCCATATGTGGTTAAAAAGAAAATTATACAGAGAAATTTAAGTCTTGACCAAAGTTGCATAAGGTAAGGACACTATAGGGTTTTCACTCACTTTTGCTGACAACTTTTATCCTCACACGTTATTTTCAACAAAGCTTACAAGAGCAATAGTTGCAGATAGTGTACAAGCTTAAAGGATGTAAGGGTTAGAGATAGTGTACAAGGAGGGACCACAGTTCAACATGGCTTCTTCTTCTTTAAACAGGTAATTTTTAATCAACTTTTTCACCTTATTCCTAATATCAACTCCTTTTACATGATTGTATATATTTTCATCTTTTTCAATACCATTTGACTATGTACATGTCAGATCTGCTTATACATATATAGTTTTAGGCTTTGTTAGTGTCAGATCTACACCTTCAAATAAAACTGAATATTTAATTTGAAATTGTGAGGATTAAAATATTTTTATTTTTATTTTATAGGAATGCTGTTTGCTCTACATTTTACCCAAAGAGTTATTTCAAAACTCTTATTGATCCAAAAGAGGTATTGAATTAACAAATATCCAATATACACATCTTATTAATTGTTATTAGGTCTTTATTTTAAACATATTTTCTTATTTTTTCTATCATTCATTATAGGAGTACATATACATGTGCCCTCAATTTATAATCAACTTCTCTAATCAGCTGGATTTTACTAAGCCTGGATGGTTCATCGACGGTAACAAAAATAAAGCTATGGTTGTTTTTAAGTTTACCTCAGGATATTGGTATATAAGTTCTGGAATTGATGTTGCTAACAAATTTGATTTCTACGAACCCACTATTATTTATCTTTATTTCCGATGTGAGAATAATGAGTTCCTTATGTTTGAAAAGACGTATCACAAAATATTAAAGAATCAGGTTCCCCCTCCTTGGGTTAGACAAATTTTTGAAGCAATGCACCCCCCTACCCATAGTGATGACAATGACCTTGATGAGGACAGAGATGCAATAGATTTTTATAAGTTTGATGTGAAGATCACCCATGCAATGGCTAATAGTAATCAAGTTTTTGTATGTCATTACTTTTTCTTCTCTTTTATACTATTAATAAAGTTGTATTATTTGCAAAATTCATTTTTTCTTTATTTGTTCAATAGCATTTTCCAAACAAGACCTCAAGACATGTGCTGTTAGACAACCAAGATCAAATTTATATTAGAGATGTTGAAACAGGGATAATTATCAAATGTTCGATAGGTACTTCTTCCCGAAAACAATATGAAAAGCATATCGGTCAAGGTTGGAACGATTACAAATTGCAAAAAAAGTTGAATGCTGGAGATGTGTTGCATTGCACAATTGAAGATCCACCAACACATATAAATATCAAGGTTGACCGTTGCGGATCAAGTGGATGATTATGAATCATGTATCTAAGTGATTGTATGGTACTATAAATATTAGGTTTATCTAATATGTATTTTACTTGGCAAAAATCTATTCAACCTTGGTTTGTCGTACTTACTAAATTAATACTAATGTTATTTTTATTTATTCTATTATGTAATATGCGTTAAATTTGTTTTTAAAAAATAATTAGCTATATCATCAAAGCACTATATATATGTCAATTATATATGAGTGGATGTTATGCATACATTATAAATATATTACGTCTTATATTGAGTTATTAGTTTTTTATTTTGATCATAAAGTTAATTATTAGTTACATTAACCTCACAAATAAGTATAATTATATCACAGCCACAAAGTTTTATCCACTCAAAAGTATGTTTTCCCATATATTTCCATTTCTGTGTAATTTTAGCATTGAGAATAGTTATAGGTGTTGTCTATATGCCTCTTCTCAAAATTTGATAGTGACATTACCCAAAAGTCTTATATCTTTATAAAAGCATTACTCTAAAACAATACAAAATCTGTTTTATTCATTGACAAATCACTTTCAAACCAACCATATACAAACAAATTATATGACACAAATTCTTTGACTAAAAGGTGGGACTTTTTTTTTCACGAAAGTTTTATTTAAAGGTGAATTTTCTTTGGTTAACAAAACCTAACAAAGTGAATTTTGTGACCAAATATACCTTATACACATATCACCTATCCCATCATGCTTAAGTTTAGTAGCAATTCCTTACTCCTCACCAACTCATTACACAATGCATAACTAACTTATATCTCAACAAGCAAGACTACCATTGTTATTATCCAAACAATGGATATTGCAGAAGAAAAATTGGCAAGGTTTAGTAGAATCCAAAAACTGAAGAAACAACCAAGGCTTAATAATGTGTCATCTAAAGGTATATCTATATATATATTTTTTGTTGTATTTTTCGTCAGATTTTAAAGCTAAATATAATAATTTATAGCTGTATCAAAAAACTTGCAATCTACAATGTTTTCTTAAATAGTTTATGATTTTTTCTGTTTGTTATTTCATTGTTGAGTAATTTTTTTGTTGATGTATGAATAGGAAGAGTTGGACCAATGAAGGTTTCAAATAGCAACAAAGAAAACTTCCATTTCATGAATGGAACAAACAATGTAACAAAAGACAACTTTTCAAACTTGCATGGAATGACTTCAATGACACAAGAATCAACATTAACCTATTCACTTTTAGGTATTTTTTTTTTATTTTTTAATTATTAAATCTTTACGTCTTTATTTGGTTTTTAACTTCAGATGAAGTTTAATTTCAAATGTAATTTTATATTTTGCTTTATTGATAATGTGTACAAGATGAGAATCTTCAACCAAATGGTGGCAATGTCAACTACAACACTACAAATAAGTCTTCAACCACTAAGAGGAAAGCAGATAGGATACCTCTTTCACCTTTGAATCCAGGTATTAAAATCTAAATATCCTCTTTTACTAAAATGTTTTTTTTATGCATAATGTTTATATAAATCTTAATTTTAATTTATCCATATGATTAATGTTTTGTTATATTGTTTGATATTTACTCAACAGATTCTTCTCTCAATAGTTGCATATCTCAGGATGTAAACTCTTTATCTCAATCAAAAAGAATCCGAACTCCAAATCCCAAATACTTTTCCCCAGAATCATGTTTCATTAACACATTGAATGATTCAACTATTGTTTCTTCAATACCAAGCCCACATGGTAAATTGAATAAAATTTCAAATGAAAACTTATAAATTATGCCTTGAATTATATAAATAAATGTTGACAACAAAGTTTTGTTTGAATAGCAACAGTGTTTTGTTTGATATGCAGGATCAACTTCAGCCTCTCATAAAGGTTATAATTCAAGGAAAAATACTCATGGAAAATATTCAAGGAAAAATACACTACAAAATAAATATATTGGTGTTCAAAGAATGGATTTTGATGATGTCACAGATGGTATGTCATTAGTTTTAACCATGTAAATGCAAAACAAATTATAAATGACCTTATTCTTATTTTAACAATTCCTAAATTTCAAATTAGGTTTGGAGCATAACTTTGACAATATTGAGCACTTCAAATCTGTTTTGTATGAAACTTCTGAATGTGAACGTAAGTATTTCTGATCATTGTTATAACCTCTTAACATGCTTAACTCATAAATAATTTATTCATTTTACTAATTACACAAATTAATAACATGTAGCTATCCTTGATTTTGGTGTTCCGGACTTTACATGCACAAAGTGCTCTGCCGAACTATGGTATGAGGAGAGGTCTGAAAAATCTAAATTTGGAGATAAAGTAGATTTTTCTATTTGTTGCCAAAAAGGAGATGTTAAAATACCTTTGTTAAAGAAACCTCCAAAACTATTACTAGATTTAATCAATGGTCGTGAACCAAGGAGCAGAAATTTTAAGGAAAACATTCGAGCTTACAATAGCATGTTTGCTTTCACCTCAATGGGCGGTCAAATAAATGAAAAAATTAACAATGGCGGTGGACCTCCTCAGTTTATATTAGGTGGACAAAATTACCACAGAATTGGTTCTTTGTTACCAGAGGCTGGAACTTCTCCAAAGTTTGCTCAATTGTACGTGTTTGATACGGATAATGAGGTTCAAAATAGAGCTTCAAACTTTAGGTAATCATTTTATATAATGTCAGCTATTAATTATGTTGTATATATAAACAAATTAACAATAGTTTAATTATGTAATTTTTTCAGGTCTACTAATAGTAAAAAACCTCCAATTGATCTTTCTTTAGTCAAAGACCTCCAAGATATGGTATACAATTGCAATCCACTTGCTAAGGCTTACAGGAAAGTCAAAGATGCAATTCAATCTGGGAATGAATGTAAACTTTCTTTACGTTTGTATCGTAATCGTGAAAAAGATTCTAGAATGCATAATATTCCTACGGCTGATGAGGTTGCAGGTTTGATAGTAGGAGATTTTGATGATTCTGATATTGGAAGAGATGTAATTATCAATGAAAGACAGTTTGGTTTGACTAGGATTCATGAAACACATGTGTTGTTTTTGCCTCTACAATATCCTTTGTTATTTCCACGTGGAGAAAACGGTTGGGAACCGGATATTCCACGCCATGTTGATGATGGTAATACTAAGAAAAAGAGAGAAAGAGTTACTATTAGAGAATTTATTGCATTCAGACTACAACAAAGAAAAACTGAATATGGTAACCTTCTCTGTTCAAAAAGATTATTTCAACAGTTTGTGGTGGATTGTTACACAATGTTAGAAGCACAACGCCTATCTTTCATAAAAGAAAACCAGTCAAAGATACGCCAAGATGTTCTTAGTGGTCTGCAAGAGGCAATTGATAGAGGTGATTTAGATGCTTCATTAGTTGGCAAGCGTATAATTATTCCAGATTCCTTCACTGGAGGACCAAGGTATATGTTTAATAATTGTCAGGATGCAATGGGTATTTGCAAGAGATTTGGTTATCCCGATCTATTCATTACAGTTACATGTAATGCAAATTGGTCAGAAATCCGCGATGTTCTTCATCCCAAAGGTCTTCAACCTTCTGATCGTCCGGATATTGTTTGTAGAGTTTTCAAGATGAAGTTGGATGAAATGCTTTCTGACTTCAAAAAAAAAGAAAGATTTGGCAAGGTTATAGCAGGTAATGTTATTTTTTAAGTTGTATAAAATTTATACAATAGTTTAACTTATAAATTTTACATATTTATTGTAATCTAATAGGTATGTATACAGTAGAGTTCCAAAAAAGAGGACTTCCACATGCACATATGTTATTGTGGTTAGATGGTCAGCATAAATTAAATAAAGCAAAAGACATCGACAAGGTCATCTCAGCTGAAATTCCTCATCCTGACCTATATCCAAAGTTGCACCAAGCTGTTGCGTCTTTTATGATGCATGGTCCATGTGGCGATGCCAATACTGATTCTCCTTGCATGAATGGTACGCGTTTTTGCTCTAAGTTTTTTCCAAAAAAATACAAAACAACTACGTCTATTGATGACGATGGTTATCCGTGTTATAAGAGACGTGATACTAGAATTTGTGTGCAAAAAAATAAGGTTGCATTGGACAATGGAAATGTTGTGCCTTACAATCCTTTTCTTTTGATGAGGTATCAAGCACATATTAATGTGGAAGCTTGCAATAAGTCCAATGCAATCAAATACTTATTTAAATATGTTAATAAAGGTCCTGACCGGTCAAATATTCAAATCTCAAATGCAAAGTCTGCTGGAAAGGAAGATGAGCCTGTTGACGAAATCAAAAGATTCTATGATTGTCGTTATCTGTCACCCTCTGAGGCTGTTTGGAGACTTTTTGCATTTGACATTCATCAGAAATTCCCTCCTGTCATTAGGCTTTCTATCCATTTAGAGAATCAGCAAACAATAAAGTTTGATGATAACAGTAACCTAGAAAATGTTGTCAGATACCGTGAAATGGTTGATACAATGTTTCTTGCATGGTTTACTGCAAACACAGAGTACGAAGAAGGTCGTGATTTGACTTATGCAGAATTTCCTTCAAAGTTTGTTTATTCAATTGAAGACCATCGTTGGAAACCAAGACAAAGTGGCTTTAGCATTGGAAGGCTTACATATGTGCCTGTTGGAGCTGGTGAGCTATATTACTTGAGGATTTTGTTGACAAAGCAAAGAGGTTGCACAAGTTATGAAAGTATAAAGACAGTTAATGGAAAAGTTTGCAAAACATTTCAAGAGGCATGCAGTGAATTACTCCTTTTAAAAGATGATCAAGAATTCAAAGATGGACTTCTAGAATCTTATGAGACTGCTTCAGGTAGTCAAATGAGATCTTTGTTTGTTAGATTGTTGAACATGAATACAATGAGTAATCCATATGATGTTTGGCTTTCGTGTTGGAAATTATTAGCGGACGGTATTCTTTATAATAGAAGAAGAGAACTAAATCTTCCAGGTAATCAAATTTTTATTATTATTATTATTGTTATTAATATATATAGTTTATGCATAATATATGTTGTAATTTGTATACAAATCTTTTATGTAGCACATTATGGCTCACATTCCAATATATATTTTTTGTACACATATATATTAGTTAGATATATCATTGTGCTCTAATTTCAAACATATTATTTGTAGATTTGCAGCTTACTGAAGATGAGTTAAAAAATCTTTGTCTCATTGAGATTGAAAAATTGTTGACCACAAATGGAAGATCATTGGATGATTATAAGTGCATGCCAGCAGCAATGGGTGAAGATGTCGATCTTTTTGAAAACAAACTCATAGCTGATGAACTGAGTTACAATAGAGTGGAATTAGATCAATTGCATGCAACCTTATTTCAACAATTAACTGAAGAGCAACTTTCTGTCTACCAAAGGGTGATGACATCAGTTTTATCGGATACAGGTGAATTTTACTTTCTGTATGGATATGGAGGTACAGGGAAAACTTTTTTATGGAAAACACTTTCAGCTGCTTTAAGATCTCAAGGTAAAATTGTAATCAATGTTGCTTCAAGTGGAATTGCTTCACTATTACTTCCTAATGGCAAAACAGCACATTCTACCTTTTGCATCCCATTGGAAATTAATGAAAAATCTACTTGCAATGTTAAACACGATACTTTCAGAGCTAAATTCTTAATGGCAGCAAGTCTTATCATATGGGATGAAGCGCCCATGATGAATAGGTATTGTTTTGAAGCATTTGATCGTACAATGAAGGATTTGATGAAAAAAATTAATAAAGAAAATGAAAACAAACCGTTTGGTGGAAAGGTTGTTGTATTAGGTGGAGACTTTAGACAAATCTTACCTGTGGTTAGAAAAGGTACAAGAGGAGATATTGTTAATAGAACAATCTGCTCATCTAAGTTATGGAAGCATTGCCATGTTTTGCAATTGACAAAAAACATGAGGCTGAAAAGTGATTCAACTGACAAGTCGCAACAAGAACTTCAAGAATTTGCTGATTGGATATTGAAAATTGGAGATGGCATGATAAATTCAGATGACAATGGAGAGGCAGAAATTGAGATTCCTGAAGAATTGTGCATTTTAGATGTTGATAAGCCATTGCTTGAATTGGTTAATTTTGTTTATCCAAATGTTGTCGCCAACATTGATAAAACAAACTTTTTTGAAGATCAAGCAATTCTTGCTCCGACTTTGGAAGTTGTTCAAGAGGTAAATGATTTTGTGCTATCTATGATTCCTGGTGAAGAAAAAGACTACTTGAGTTGTGATACACCATGCAAATCTGATGAGGATTATGAAGTTCAAAGTGATTGGTTTACATCTGAATTTTTAAATGATATTAAATGTTCCGGAATTCCCAATCATCGATTAACACTGAAAGTTGGTGTCCCTGTTATGTTGTTGCGGAACATTGATCAAGCTGGAGGTCTTTGTAATGGTACTAGGCTGCAAGTAAGACACTTGGGCAAAAACATTATCAAAGCATCAATTATAACTGGAAAACATGCTGGTGAAATTGTATTTCTTCCAAGAATGGACTTGGTTCCTTCGGATTCTGGACTTCCTTTCAAGTTTTCTCGCCGTCAATTTCCTATATGCTTATGTTTTGCCATGAGTATTAATAAAAGCCAAGGACAGTCTCTATCGAAAGTCGGACTTTATTTACCTCGGCCAGTTTTTACACATGGTCAACTATATGTAGCTATTTCAAGAGTGACAACCAAAAAGGGGTTGAAGATGGTTATATTGGATGAAGATGATAAGCCATGTACCACCACTCTAAATGTGGTATATCCTGAAATATTTGATGTTTTGTAGAATCAATGACTAATGGTAAGTAAAAAATTTCTACTCATATTTTCTTATATTATTTAACTATTGACTTAACCAATTTTATTGTTATTTATAATTGTTGATTTGAGCACTGTTAATTTAATTTTTCAGGTTTAAACAACAATCAATCAAGACTTTTTGTAGTGCTTCAACGTTAATTCTTGGAACATTTTTTTTGTACCATGTTTCCATGTTTATTTATGAATGAGATGTCACGTTTGAAGTTTGTTGATTATAACCTTGATGAATTGTGTAACAACACTTTTGGTTATATATATTGTGTATCATAACTATTTGAGTATTTAATTTTTTTATTAGTTATCTTGACAAAATATGTTTTATACCATGCTTCATAATTTATTTTTCTATGATTTATTCAAATGTAATCAAATGTCTTTTTTATAATATATATCTTTATTATTAACAAATATAAATCGCCCCCCGTGCATTTGCCCCCCGTGCGTGCACGGGTCAAGAACTAGTCTAACACATGTGCAAGGGGTCTAAATCAGTTGCCATTAATTTATTGTTGGTATTTAAATTTAATCAACGGTAATTGATTTTGCAGGGGAGTCTATGGGAGCATTAAGAGAAATAACGAGTTAAAGCTACAGTCTACCGGACCATGTACAATACGTTACATCTCTATCTAAAATCTTTTGCTTTTAGGTTATGTCTCATAGGAATTTAACATTTTACTCATTCATACTCTTTAATAGTATTTCCTTGTTGTTTGTATATATCAGGTCACTCGACTCAAATGGTATGAAAAATAAAAGACCATTTTTAATTATGATAGTTAGCCATAAGTGTCTTTTTAATTTCCTCGTGCATGCTTCACGCTACTGTTCCTTTTTGCTTTGCTGTGTGGTAGGTAGTTAGCCGTGCAATTTTATTGTATGAAAAGATAAGTGGACGAATAAAGGGAGTCTAAACTCTTTTGCTTTTGCTTTAGTTGCTTCCTTGTTAAATTGTTAAAAAAAGGGAAAAAAATCATTGATGTTTCATACGTGTTGCTTTTGCATTTGGTCATATTCACCCAATAATGTGAATGAGTTGTGAAAGATCAGATAGCCCTAATATTTTTAAATTTTTATGTAACTAAAAAAATAGGATAGGATGTTCTAAAAGTTTAGTCCTTAATTTTAGGCTTAAATATCATTTTCGTCCCTGTAAGTTCATGAATTTTTTGTTTTAGTCCCTGTATCTTTTTTTGTTGCAAATTAGTCCTTGCATGTGCAAATCTTTTTGATTTTAGTCCCTAAAGCTAAAATCCGCAGAAAAATATGCAAGAAAATTCGCTTGTTTCCTGTGGATTTTCCTACGGATTTTAGTTTTGAGGGACTAAAACCAAAAGATTTGAACATACAAGGACTGATTTGCAACAAAAAGAGATACAGGGATTAAAACCAAAAAATTGCGAACTTACAGGGACGAAAATGATGATTAAACCTTAATTTTATGTAGTTTTTTAGTTCCTACAAAAATAAATTTACAAGTCAGACAATTTTAATCTATGCTACACCACTAAAAAAATTTGGAAACAGAGACGGAAATGTTTGTAGCTATGCAGTTTAATTTACTTTAGAGATGGATTAACAGTTGTATTTAATTTTAACGTCCCTAAACAAATAGACACGGTAGGGATGGCAAAACGGGCCGAGTTTATCAGGTCAATCAGTTTGATCCACCATTTGGGGTGGGTCGGACTGAGATTTTTGGTTCAATACCTTAAGTTGGTCCATCCCGTTTAGCCCGCTTAAAAAACGGGACGGGGCAGACGGGCGAGCTAGCCTGCGGGCTTTGTTAACATCTTTTTCACACATATCCCGTCTCTAATTCTAAGACAAAGATAATGATATTCATCGATGTTGAGTTAGACAACTTTTATCTCTAATAAATTGAATTCATCTTCAAGGTTGCAAAATTGTGTCGCCCCTATCCATAATTATCACTCTCGATCCATATTATGAGTCTCTAATTAGACATTTCCATGAGTTCAGTTGCATAATTTTTCCTCATTTTTATTTTTAGGGTCATGCTAAACAGTGCACCCAGTGCACTAGTTAAGCATATTCAAAAAGGAAATAAAAAGATAAAATTAATATTAGAAAGATAACTTTTTACATCTTCAATATATTAAATGCATAAATTTCAAGAAAATATTTCTATAATAATATGCTTAACTAATGCACTGGATGCACTGTTTAACATTTTTCTTATTTTTAAAACATTTTTTAAAATATTTTGAAATCAATACAATTTCAAATAACATGGAAAATTCAAATTCATGTTTATGTTTTATAAATTAATGTTTGTAATTTATTAAATTAAATTTGTAATATAATACATTATATATTTTTCCTCTTTATATTTTGTAATATCTTGTTTACTATACTGAAATACATTTTTTAAGGACATTTATAAATAGTTTATTATATATATTTTTTAAAGTTTGTAACATCGCCTTTGACACAATTAGAGACTACTTTGTGGTGCTCTCGGGCAGAGGCGGAACCAGGGGGTGGCTGGGGTGGGCCGCGGCCACCCCCGAAAAAATGAGAAATTACTAGTATACCCATGAAACTTTTTAAAATTATAAATATATATTTCTGTATATATTGATGTACGCAAATTATAACTAAATTCAAGTGATGGTCCATCGGTTGGTGTTCTTGTCGTTCATGGGCAGGTCGTAAGTTCGATTCTCACAGCACATGTTTCTCAACATTTTGTTCCTGTTCCTTTTACTTTAAAAAAGTATATTTTAATACCCATAGTTCCAACTCACATCTTCAAAATCAATATGTTGTCTTAAACCATTACAACAATAATAGAAGAACAATATATTTCTACTTTTTTTTTTCCAAAAAACTCAAAGGTGTAAAATTCAATCTTTTTAATGATTAAATTTGTGTTTATTATAACTTAATTTTTTGTATGAAATATAATTTTATATTTAATTTAGAGGTGCTCCGTCAGTTTAAAATGATATCATAATGACATCCAATAGAAATAGAGCATGTTACCATGTCATACGATTAAAGTGGATGTAATGGAGTGTAATTTGGCGGAATAAACGGTTGTTATTGAATGATAGTGTAAAATTATTTTATATTATCGATGCCTATTTATTTTCTCTTCAATTTATATATTCGATATTTTTAGCGGCCCTCCCTACAAAATTTTTCTGGTTCCGCCACTGCTCTCGGGCACTTGGTGAACATCCAATATCATTACACACTTTAGCATGGTGAAAGTCTAGTCCGAACGGTATGAAATGAAATGTTGATTGTGTTATTTTTCTGATGGAAGGTCGATTTGGTATTTGAATTTGTTTTCGTGATAGCCTAGGCCATCTCGTCGAAGCTCACACAATGATATTCCTCTTTATTAGCAATGGTGCAATGTGAAGCTACGGCCATACAAAAAGTGTTGGAGAATTTTCAAAATATATTTGAAAGGTTGGAATGGTTAATTTGAAATTAAAATTTTGAAAACCTTTCAAGGGTAGTGTCCCTTCACCATTTGACATAAGTTTCTCTACAAATAGAGATACTTAGGAGGCATAAACATAATAATAATGAGAAAATCATGAGTTTCATGAATCAGAATTTTTGCCTAAATTATCTAAATCATTTCTTCATTTCTCTAGTGCACAAGAGGAATCCAAGAAACTTTATTCTGTAAACTATCATTGATCGATATGCTTGATGTGTGTGTGCAATCCATGTCAAGGTTTCCAAAGTATCCTGAAGGGGATTCGCCGGTTAACCCTTTTGCATCCGGTTTACATAAACTGGTGGGGGCGAATCGAACCTAAAGCTTAGTGTGATACACACGCTTTGGAATTTATGTGCAATGTTCATCATCTTCTTTTGTTCAAGTATTTGCAGCGGACCCCCAACAAATGTTCTAACAATCTTTAGGTTCGATTTTATGATTTATTTGTGGTTAAATTAATGGCTGCAATTTTGAAGGAGATGATTCTTCATTTATGTAGTGAAAGATATTGACTTCAACGTTCAAAAGATAAGTAACATTACCCTTTTTCTTATTTTAATATGCTTATAGCATTGATCATTGAATTTATAAATGTTTGAATGCTAATTACATGTTAAAGGTTATGAAGCGATTGAGTGATCTACATTCATTTTAATGTATGAAATAAATGAATAACTTTTATACTCGTTTTAACATGTATGTATGTAGTGCTTGAAAAAGTGGATAATTTTGAGAATCCAAAACTTATATATATGAATCACATATTGTTAACATATAAACTTTAATGATGAATTTTCAATTCTGAAAACACAAGAACTCCAATTAATGTTACGTCCATGCCTATGATTCATATTTTACGGTTCTGAAGATAAATTTGTTCAAATGTGTAAGTATGTGGCAGTCAGTTATACTTCGGTTGTGCTTCTTTTGTGTTGTTTACACTTTTGATTGGGCACAAGAAAATTTCTTCTATGTGAGGATTAATATTTTACCGTTTCATTCTGATGATTGAATACCTTGATGTGAATTGATTTAGTTTTGTAGTTGATTCATATAGCAACTGCTAATCATGATTGGAGTTACACACATTCAATTAGTTGCCGAAACAAAGTGTCATTTGGTGAAGAAAAATCACATTGGTTCATAAAGGTTAACAAGTAACATTGAAGGAGAGATGAACACATATACTTATGAATATATGGTGAAAGGTACACATTTAATTTGTACGGATATATGATATGCATGAAATATAAATTATTCAAGTATCTGAATTTTGACAAGTATAAATAAGTTTGATTATGACACATGTTTTTATGTTATCTTATTTTAAATAAAAGTTGTGTAAATAACTTCTCATGAATATGAAAATGCATATTTTTGTGATAATTATTTGAATTTACCATAGAATATATTATACATGAAACTTGATTTTGTGATTTAGAATTTATGATACATGTATTAGTTATATGATAACTATCATGAAAAGGTTTCTTATAATAAAATTGAAATAAATTCTAAAGTATTGTTTCAAGTTCATGTGGGGTATATGACTTACATATGTGATCCATCTTATGAAATAAAAGTTGGTCATGACAAATCTTTATGATCATGTTTGTTTGTGCTATACATATCTGATGCATTGAATGTATGGTATCTTGGATACATTCAAGTGGAATTGGAATTTCAAATTGAAATGATTATATATGTAATAGCAAAACGGGAGAAAGACATAAAGATTGTGC
Organism: Trifolium repens; assembly: GCA_030408175.1. NCBI lineage: Eukaryota > Viridiplantae > Streptophyta > Magnoliopsida > Fabales > Fabaceae > Trifolium > Trifolium repens. The sequence continues at coordinate 51,306,573 of CP125851.1, forward strand.
ATATGACATAATATAATCAAATGACAAAAGTGTCATGGTTTTGTGATAGTGGGTTAAAACTATCAAGAATGTATAAGGAATATTCAAAGTTTGTAAAATGCATAGCTATGTGGTTGATTGAATATTCAAAGGTTGATAAAGTTGAAAAATCTTGCAATTCTTTGACGAAAGGATTGACAAGGATATGATGTTTTTGGATATGATGATTAAGTCATTGAAGACATCATTAGGGATGTGCATGGTACAAACTCATATCTAATTGATCACCAATGGTGGAAACTCAACTCACACTTGAATAACATCAAGTCTTGAGTTCAATGATGAAAGTACACTATTAGAGTGATTGAAGTACTTGACAATAATTAATACATCCCAAGGGTAAAAGTACTTGGACCATAAGAACAAAGTGGTAGGATGAGGTTTTCCTCTTAATAGACATATAGCATATGTTTGCTTAAATGCATAATTATGGGTGCATTAATGATATAGTCTACCTATATGAGAATGAAGTGGGGCCGCTTCATAGAGTTCAAGGGCTTGACTCTTAAATTCTCATGAAAAGGATATGAGACACAAAGCCTTAACAAATGTGTCATTTGATAATTCGATCAATGGTACCGAGATTTCATGTGTGAGTTATGCACACTTGTTCTGATGAATAATTGGTTCAAAGCTTGTCTACCAATCTATTCGGGGATGAGTGGAAACTTAACTTACTAAGTAATGGTTCAAATCGTGAGTACCTTTATCTGAAACCATGAGATTTCCAGAATAATGGATTTAGATATATTTTGAAAATGGTGGGGGATTGTTGGAGAATTTTCAAAATATATTTGAAAGGTTGGAATGGTTAATTTGAAATTAAAATTTTGAAAACCTTTCAAGGGTAGTGTCCCTTCACCATTTGACATAAGTTTCTCTACAAATAGAGACACTTAGGAGGCATAAACATAATAATAATGAGAAAATCATGAGTTTCATGAATCAGAATTTTTGCCTAAATTATCTAAATCATTTCTTCATTTCTCTAGTGCACAAGAGGAATCGAAGAAACTTTATTCTGTAAACTATCATTGATCGATATGCTTGATGTGTGTGTGCAATCCATGTCAAGGTTTCCAAAGTATCCTGAAGGGGATTCGCCGGTTAACCCTTTTGCATCCGGTTTACATAAACTGGTGGGGGCGAATCGAACCTAAAGCTTAGTGTGATACACACGCTTTGGAATTTATGTGCAATGTTCATCATGTTCTTCATCATCTTCTTTTGTTCAAGTATTTGCAGCGGACCCCCAACAAATGTTCTAACAAAAAGCTCTTTAAATTGCGGTAAGGAGTGGTTTTGAACGTGTCTCCTTTGAAATTGATTGTCAAACATTTGTAAATGAGGTGCTTAATGTCTGTACTTATGAGAACGAGTTAAGAACTTTGTTGTCTAGTTGTCGGTCTCTCCTTTCCTATAATGCTAGCTACACTTTAGCTTATATTTGGAGGCAAGCTAATAGAGTCGTTTATAATTTAACTTGAGCGTTTATATTTCAGTCTATTCCCAGTATTTTTTATTATCCTCCTCATTATATTACTTCTATATTTTCTTTGGATGAAATGAAATAACTTTGCCTCAAATAAACCATTTATTTTAAATTTTTGGCATACCAAACTACTAAATGATTGTGTAATTTTTGTTCTCCATCTTTCATTCATGGGATCATCAACCAAACAAAGTATAAATAAGATAAAAATTAAGTTGTTCTGCCCAAAATAAATGACATGTTTGATCACCATAATGCAGAACTTATTATTAATATTTTTAATTATCTATTATTAAAAATTATAAAAATTGTATATTTTAAAAGTACTCGTCGAGACAAATTAAACAACATCTCATTGCTAATATTTACATGTACGTTAGTAGAAAAATATGGTCAAAGTAGATCATATGAATAGTACACAAAGTTAAATATAGGTTATTTAGTTTGGGATGAAGGAAGTATTTTATTAAGAAATTAAATTTCATTTTTATTTTTTTAAAGTTTAAAATGGATATTCATTCATTTGTTTTAAGAATCCAATAGATTAGTCAGCATGGAATTCCAGCAGATGCATTAAAACTTAAGTCAAATAAACGTATAAACGGGGATATGATCAGTGATGGTAACTCATCGCATTAAGGATGCATTGATGTTAGCTCCACCACAATTCCTTCCTTCCACATTAATACTCATTCATAATTCATTCACCTCTCCTCTCAATTGACTTTGGAAAACTGTGGGTTGACTCATCACCATTCACCAAAACCGCAACACAATTTCCATAACATTTCAAACACGGAAAATTACACAAAAACAAAACTTAATGCACTACTAGTAAATCCAAAAATCCACATGAGAACAAAGGGCAGAAATGACATTTCCTTAAAACCGCGTAAACAGTAAAATTAACCTCTCTTCCCAAAACCTTGTAAACAAGGATTAAGAAACCGATGAAGGACAATGAACAGCATCAACACAACTAAATAAATAAGCTGAAAACTACTTATCACTCACCTCAACTAACAATAAAAAAAAAACTTCTCATTCTCAATTCTAACAATATTTTCCAACAACATTTCATCATTTACTAGTAAAACACCCGTGCATTCGCAATGGATTCGAGCGAAAGTGAAACCGAAAACAACTATGCTGCTAGTGGCAAAATAATGCTAACAGCCACTATCATTCTCTTCATCATTATCATCATAATACTCTGTCTTCATCTCTTAATTCGATGGTACCTTCTTCGTTCCGTCAACCGTCAACAACACCGCCGTAACCGTAACCGTCATGTTCAACGTCAACCGTTTGTTTTCTACGTTGATCCTTCCGCCCCTGCTTCATTGATCCCCGCCGTCTCTCGCGGACTCGATGCCTCTGTTATTTCGTCACTCCCTGTGTTTAAATTTTGTCCTGAGACTCATCCGGAGGGAGTGGAATGTGCGGTTTGTTTGTCGGAGTTTGAAGAAGGGGAAACGGGTCGGGTTTTACCCAAATGTAATCATAGTTTTCATATTGATTGTATTGATATGTGGTTTCAGTCTCATTCTACTTGTCCGCTTTGTAGAGCACCCGTGGAGCCTCCTCCGGTTCAATTGACCCGATCCGAAGTGGTGATTGATGTGTGTGAACCGGAATTGGTTTTGGATTCGAGTTCTGAGGAAGAAATAAACCGGTCTGAACCCGAATTTTCTTCTTCAGCAAGTTCGAAGCAATCTTCTTGTGTTGGCGTGACAGTTGAGATTCCGGGAAGGAGCGAATGCGACTGTGATTGCGAGAGGTTCGTCGCCGGCGAGTCGAGTTGTGATTCATCGTCGTCGTTTCGGTCGCCGATGAGTCGCGTGTTGTCGTTTACCAGAATTCTCAGTAGAGAGAGGAAACCGAGTGTTTCTGCTTCGTCGGATTGTGTCTCTGTGACAGAGTTGGATGCAGAGCGAGGTGGAAGGGAGGTGACTCAGTGAGTTGATGATTGATCACTAACTCGGAGTGTGATGACGTGGCGCTTTATAAGCTGGCGGGGTGGAGCGGTGTTTGAATGGCGTGTGGCATGGTAATGACGATGGTGATTGCTTACTGGTCTTACACGTGACATATTATAAACTTTACATTTTTTAATTTCATTTCCATTAATTAATTGAGATAAATAAATAAAGTAGTTTAATTGAGATAAATAAAGTAGTAGACTAGTAGTGGTATATCTTGTTTTTGTAACTCAGATAAAGCAATTCCTTCAAATGAAAATAGATTCCATAGAGTGTATTTTATTAAAATTAGTGTCACAATTTATGTCACATATTTATATTTTAAGTGAATATGAAACGTTTGGATGGAGAATAACTTGTTTTCTACTTTGGCAAACTGTAATGACAATATAACCTATGAAAAAATTATTTAACCTGCAATTGGAGATAGATACTCCCATGTTATATTCCCAGATTGTCTACATTGTTGATTTTGATTTAATTTTTATGAGATTTTCTACCATATGGCAAATTCTATTTTTTATTCACTTTACATCGAAAAATCAAACTTTTAAAAATAAGTGATGAAAGTTATTAGGTTTGGTCTAATGGTGGAGATTTGATATATAGTACAATGTTAGAAGTTTGGATCCTCCATTGTAAACAAAAATAAAAAAGGTAATGATAAAAATAAAAACATGTTTTTTCTTAGGAAAAAATAAAGACATTTTGATACAACTATACCCCAATTCAATAAAATATATTAAACAAAAGAAGTAATTATTAATTTGGTCAAGAAAATTGATGTGTCAAATTGGACCATAGTTGATTTTTCAACTTTCAAACATTTTTGGAGAAAAAATTGATAAAACTATAATTACATGTATCTTAAAAACTAAAGTCTTCGTCAAATTTAGTATTTTGATATGTTTAAATCGATTTTTGAAACAAATAGTGAAGTATTATAGTATATGTTTCATACACATTGAGCAAAATTTCATGATTATTCTTCTAAGTTAATGTATTAGATAGGTTCTAAAAAGCCAAGTGGCTATTCTCACGAGTCCATTATCTTGAGATTGCAAATCTAAACAAGATTTTAGTTAAACTAGTTTTTTAAGTTACTAAATATCATTATTAAACTTTTGGATTTTAATAAATTTTGGGTTTCAAACACATTTTTTTGTGAGATAATATTGTGAGAGATGGTCATCACCATTATATAATTGTAATTAGTTCATTACTGATTTGGTCTTTCAATTAGATAATTGATTTGGTCTTTTAATTAGTTGATTATTGTAATTTGGAAGACTTAACAAATCCATATAGTATAGAAAGAAGAAATATACATTATATTGCAAATGTGTAAGCAATATTATATTCATATGGAACTCAAATTAAAATGAGAATTCAAAATCTCAACGGTGTAATTTGAAGCATAAAACTAAGTAATGAAAATCGAAGGAGAAACTTAATAATCAACAAACACCAATTCTGCATGATCAGTTTCATTGATTATTATATATAAAATGTTAGGATTGAGCATGCATGCATGCATGCAGGGATGGCTACATTCATATTATAGATATTAAGAGGTAGCTTAAATTAATTAAGCAGCTTAATGAAATTATTGTGGTGGAGGTGTAAGTAATCCAGCTGGTTGTGGTCCAATTGCATAAGGAATTCCAGCTTCAACAATCCAAGAATCACGCTGAGTTGAGTTAGCAAGTTCAAAAAACTTTCCTGGATAGTAATCAGCAGCTTCAGGGGCAGCAAGGACTTTAAAACCTGGCCACTTCACTCTTCCTGCAGTGTTAGCACCGGCACCGACATTGTTGTATTCGTAATAAGTACATGTGTCTTCGAAAGCGGCTCCCATCCATGGCATATAACCTTCTGGTACGAAGATACCGTCAATGTTGGAATCCATGATAACAACCTTGGAGAAATTTCTCCATGGTCTACCCAAATAAGCTATCTTGGGGTCCAAGGTAGCTACATCTGGTTCACCGGTGAAATGACAGTTTTGGAAAACAAGGGCGGATGGACTGTCGACTTTAGTTCTTCCGCCTGCTGTTACCATGCATTGTTGATCATCCAATGGCTTCTTGACAATGAACTTGCAGTTTTGGAAAACTCCAACAGCATCACCGAAGACAAAGTCGATTGTTCCTGTGACGGTACAGTCGCGGTAGAATTGTCTTTTTGATTGTACATAAAGTGTGTCTTGGAAACCGTCCATGTGACAGTTGTAGAAAATTGCTTTGTCTGCTGTTACACGGAGGGCTACTGCTTGATGCTTCTCTGCTCCTGCTGAGTTCTCAAATCCGACGTTGATAGCCATGAAATGAGCAGAGTTCACACCTGTCGATCAATAAACAATTAATTTGATGGTCGAATCAGCGAAATTCAATGTTTATACTTTATAATGAATAGTGTAAGATGTAGACCCCTTGTAGTTGTCATACTGTGAAACAACTGTGAAAACCATTAAATTCAGAAAGATAAATTCTCTCTCATTTAATCTTAATTAGTTTTCACAGTCGTTGCAGTATGCAACACGTGAAGTGAAACTTACTGAATGTTGAAGTCTTGTAAGTCTGAACACCATCGACGTAGTTTTTGTTGCCGGTAAATCTGGTCTTAAGAGGACCATCACCAATAATAGTAACATGGTCCCTATGTTTATCCAAAGTAACATACTCATTATAGACACCAGCCTTAACATGAATAACAAAAGGAGCTTTGTTCTTAGTAGGAACAAGTGCAAGTGCCTCAGTCAAAGTTTTAAACTGTCCACTACCATCTTGAGCAACAACAACATTAGGCTTAATGCTTTCAGGTGCTACAAGAAGTTTCCTTTGAGTTTCACTAGCCCATGTTGGAAAACCATCTTCAGACAAAAGTTTCCTATGATTCATTGAACTTGTAAGAGAACTCAAGTTAAGACTTTTCATGAACTCAGCAACTCCACTAATTATATCAAAAGCATTGCTACTTAGCTCCAAAGATGTGTTAAGAACTTTAGCCATGGTTTGTCCTGCATGAGTAGTTGTGTTTTCAAATCCATCTAAACATGTTTGTTGATGAGTAATTGTACCTGCGAGCCAAACCTTAAGATCATAAGCATATTCATCTAGCTTACTTAGCTCAAATTTATCCAATGTATGAACTGATTGATGAACATCATCAACTGCATAACCAAGGACTTCTTTGCAAATTTCCATAGCTTGTTTTGTCATGTCATTGGTAGCTAATTCATGGTAAAGTGTTGAGTTATTAATCTGTTTGGTGAGTTCATCAGCTGTTGCATTGAATGCAGCTATGATCAATTGCTTCATGTCATTGGTTTCTGTTGAAGCTTTTTCAAGACTCTTCTCACAGGTTTTCTTGTACTCAGCTGCATCACAGATTATCTGTACATTTTTTTGTGATTTTACAATTTGTTTGTCACCTCCTGATTCTCCGGCAGTGTTGTCGGTAGATATACCTACAGCCACCGCAGCAACCATGGCGATAAGTAAGATAGAAGATACGCCGAGAACGGCGAACTTCTTCTTTGAGTCATGGTTTTTGTTTTCTATTGCTCCTCCTCCAGCCATCCCTATGATTTAAGAAATTACAACAATTTGTTGTTTTTTTTTTCCCGATTTTTTTGTGTTTTATTCAGAAGATTGATCAAAATATTATCCCTCTGGGCAGTGTTTATTACAATGCCCGGGGCCACTAATGATTTTGATTTGAAAAATGTTGAAATGTGTTGTGCTATTTATATGCACAAGAGTTCTTTGAAAATTGTTCTTGTTGTTAAATGAATGGTGGGTAATTCCTATCCCAATTACTAAATTTGGGTTGCAATGCTTACCACAATGTTGTTGTTGACTAATTTTGATCCATTTAATCTTTAGCAAACAATGGCTTATTGGTTCACAATTTAGAGGAGCTCCTTGAATCATGGACTTAAATAAAGGGTTAATATCAAAATGGAAAAAATGGAGATTGCGATTTGGGTAAATTATTGGAGCATGGAATTCAGTTATATTATTGATCCACTTTTTAACATAACTCATTCAACCTAAAAATAAAATTAGTTAGGGTTCAATTTTGGTTGACATTAAAATAATTTGATTTGATCCGTTATATAATGCCAATGTATAATGCAATATATACTCCTTAAAACTGAGCTAAGCTCACAAGAGTATAATGCAATATCCTACCAACTGAGCTAAGCTCACGGTACAGTGAGTATATATATATATATATCTTAAAACTCCTCAAAACTATAGTAATAGAGAGAGAAAATAGAGAGGATCCTAACTCCAATTTTGACGCATGACGCATCACAAGAGTTTGATTGTGATCAATCTAACACGCGCAATTTGAGATGGCTTTATTGATTATTCAGGGGTACGCCTCCATGAAAATATAAATTAAACTCTTAATTCCTTTAATAAAAAAATTGAATCAAACTAATAATATATAAGCTTAATATTATTTTAAAGTTTTAACTAAATGTATCCATTTTTATTACGTTTACATATTAAAATATATTTTTATTATTAAGTTTTCAATGAAATGATAATTTTTTATTAATTTTATTTTTTGTAAAAATTACAAAAAAAAATAATATTGGGCCACCCTCAAGCCCGGTAGACTAGAGAAAATAAGCCCAATTGTATTTGACCTAATGCTTTGTATTTGTCTATCCGTTTGATCCATGTTTTTTTTTGGAAAATCCTTGTTGGTGCAACAAACTTCATGCACAACAACCGATGAAGTATTTTTCACCGTTGGATTTCCTTTTGCCTTTGAATAAGGTGCTACCAATGTTGTTAAAATCACGATTTAAAAAGTAAAAACCATAGATTTTACGCTTCTAGGTAGAGATTTCGAGTTAAATCGCTCGTAGAATCGTTTTATGGTAAAATTGTGATTTGGAGCGATTTTAAACGATTTAAATTGTAGTAAAATCTCTAAAATCATGTAAAATCGTTGGTTTTAACTCTTTGAGACGATTTTACCATTTTTTAAAATTAAAAAAAATTGACAAATTTTTTAAAAAATCCCAATTTTTATGAATATTACATTTTATTATGGTGATTTAGTATATTTTAGCTTTGAAATTAAGTTGAAATTTTAAATTATTGATGCATTATAGTATTATATTAATACATATACATGTCATCTATATAAAATTAATATTATTTTAAGGGTCGTGTTAACTAGTGCCCATGTGCACTAGTTAAGGAACTAAAAAAGGTAAATTTTGCATTGAAAACAATATTGTTCATATTTTAAATCTATTGATCGTACAAGTTCCAAGATTATTATACTAAATTTGGCAACCTTAACTAGTGCCCCGGGGGCACTATTTAGCATTTTCATTATTTTAATGACGTAAAATCGACGATTTTACGTTTTGATTTTACCTGGACAAAAAGAGTCAAGGTAAAATCTCGATTCTGACAATCTTAGGTGCTACAAAACAAGCATCATGTTTCCATCCGCACATGTTTTCACTTTTGTTGCATTGTGCACCATTTGTCTCGTGCTATATAGCACCTCTCTTTATTTTTTTTTACTTAAACTTAATTTATTTCATTACTCAAGAGATTCTCAATACAAGGAGGAACCAAATAAAACATACAACGCTTAGTTCAAAAATTGGCCGCCTATACTAACATGTGAGCAACCGAATTTGTTTGGCGTTTAACAAACTTCATCTCAAAGTTGTAATGTAAACCTAACAAATTCTTAATAGTAGAAAGAATCATACTAAATTCAGAACAGCCACCCCTTCTCAAATTCATGCTTATAGCAGCTTGTATAGCCTCTAACAAAAACACTTTTAATTTGTTGCTTACCTCTCAGGAACTTGAAACTAGACACTTTTAATTTGTATTCTTTTTAATTATGTTAAAATAATAATTCGAGAAACAACTTCTTTTTAACAAAGTACTACGTCACAATGTTTACGTAGGCAAGAGAATATTTAGACATGATACAACAGATTATTATTGCGATATATGTAAAGTATATATAGTTATGGAATAATTTTGGAGAATCGGATTTACAGTAACTTTGATCAAAGATAGTACCATTCATTGAAAACTTTAATCCAACTGGGCTTAGAAAGCCTTTGTCTAGTAAGAAAGATTTCACTAAGTCTTCCGGTACTAAGAAATTATTTTAACAAAAAAGAGAAGAATTTTATATGCCAATATTTAAAACTATTATCTTTCTCATGTATGATCAGTCAATTTTTAATCGATTAAATTCTTTATTTTTATAAATAAAAAATTGTATAAATCATTGTTACTAAATAACAATGCTCATAGTTCTAAGTGAAAAAAGAGTGTTTTAACATTGGCAGAAAAAATTCTTTAATATGGCATCCTCTGTTCTTTAATATGGAATCATATTCAGCTTATCTCCATGATCCTTTTCTATTTCCTTTTTTGTTTTTGGGTGGAAACATGATTACTCCTTTTTCTTTATTTCCTAAACGACCAGATAATTTGAGGAAAAATTCTTTTTCCCCAGAGGTCCAGACTCTTTTTTCCTCTCTGAAAAGACCTTATTAGCCATGCATAATTTTTTTTTTTGCCTATGCATAAAAAGTTTGGAACTTTTTTTAGTATAAATATTATTTTCAACGGTGAAAAAATTCGAAAAATACATTCCAAACTTTTTTAATAAATGCAAAAAAGTCTTTATTTTTTGGGAGAGGGAGGGAGAAGAAAATTCTTCTAATTTTAGTTGAAGAGAATCTCTAATCCAGATTGTAGTGGCAACCTTCAGTATTTTGGCCCAAATCAAGTCCAGTAAATCAAGAAAAAATCTTTCATTTTCTATACAAAAATAATACAAGAATATTTGTTTTGAGCAATAAAAAAACACCGAAAGTTCAAAACACAACTAAATTACTAAATTAGTTTATCAATCGTTGGTTGGTTCAATGGTGATTGACGCTGAACTTGGTAAGGAGAATCACGGTTCGATTCCCCGCAACTGCAATCGAGAGTGGGATGAAACCACTTGATGCCAGAACTAACCCCTGGACCAGATTAAACTGGTGGTGAAAACCAAAAAAATTACTAAATTAGTTTAATATATAATATCAATATATTCTAATCAAACACCAATATTAAATTATTGATTCTCTTTTACCAAAAAAAATATATTGATTCTCTCTTTGTTTCGTGATAAATGACACATTTGTCTATTTCGCAGTTTTATAATAATTCTTATTACTATTTCTATAAAATAATTGAAGAATAAGAATCTATTACAAAGACATTAGTAATTTTACAATTTTCTCACATTTTAAATTTTGTCCCTTAATATATTTCACACATATTTTAAAAAATTAATAAAATAAAGAGAATTATAATTTTATCAAACATCATAAGGCAGAGTGGGTATATATTTATTTAATTCCTTTTTGTGTGAGAAATAGGTCTACTAATATGAAGTTCATGAAAAAAAAAAGTAGAGATGAAAACATTTTTCAATTGATTCAACTTTTATTTATAAAAATCTTTTAAAATTCTCAAAAATCCAAATTCAAAACACTCCCTTAAATTAGTACTTTTATAACAAAATTTAAGGTAAAATAATGGTGCTTCAGTATAAGGTATAAAAAAGATTTTAAAACTCTTAAAAAACTAAAAGATATTTATAAACGTATTTACATTTACCTTCTGTCAAAAATATTAGAGGGACACAACGATAAAAAAATATATCGAATGTTGAATGCGACTTTTGTTGACTTTAGGTGTTGCATTGCTAGTGAAGTTAAAGAACTATTTTAGCTTCTATATATAAGGGGGGACAGGGGATTAATATAATGAAGCAACAACAAAACACACACAAAAACAAATTAATGGCACCTCAAACAAAGCTGAGAGAGATAGGCTTAGAAGGCTTTGATCTGATAGATAAGTTCTATGGAGCACCAAGAAGGGCCAAGAACAACAGGGCATTTCCTGCAAGACAAGGAAGTTGGGTAGTTCAAGTTCCTAATGATGAAATGGAAGAGCCTGTGATGAATAGCAAAGATGTAGCTGCTCGATTTGGTGGGATACTTGTTCTTGATTACTTCAAGGGAAAACCACATATTCATTGTGGTAGACCAATAATTCGAAATTAATCACTTTGTTAATTCACATATCATCACTATAATTTGCATATATATATGGTTCTGTTATATTGATTGTGTGCTTCTATATACATAAGATAATGTAATATAATGAGTATGAACTATGAAGTAGGAAGCAGCTCAATGACCTGCATGGAGGTCTTCTGCATCGTGTAGCTATATCATATAAATCTATGATCATATGGGACTTTATTCAGAGTGCAAGTAATATGGAAATTGAATGTGCCTCTTCTTTTCTTCCACAACTTTTATTCTATCTAGGCTCATTACAATAGTGAATAAATGCTTTGGTTCACATTGTACGGTACATTGCTGATGTGTACAATTCTAATAGGTCAACAAATAGTATTTAATATAGAAAATTTGACAAGCACTATTTGTGAACTTATCACAATTGTCCATATTAATAAATATACTAGCACACATTAAATAAAAGATATATTGAACAATTCACCGAGATATTTTTATCTCTTTATAGGTTTCATCCAAAAATTTGATCTTCATAGCCAACTTAACATTATATATAAAAATTCTCCTAAAATAAAAATAATAAAATATCATCAAAATCATATGTGCAATTGTTTTGTTTTCTATGGTCAATGTGTCAATATATTGCCAAATAAAATTATAAATTAATGAAGTTCTATTGTGGACCACATGCATAAACATTTTACAATAGACCGCTACTTAGAAATTATTAGAAATTTTAACAATGATTGACGATATTTTTTTTAAAGTAAATACTTGTTACCCTCTTTGTCTTTACAATTAAGATGATGACATGATTGATGTTGATTCAATGCCTAATACATATCTATGTTATATTGTTTTAAAATGATATAAAAAAAGGGTCATGCTAACTAGTGCCCCTGGGGCACTAGTTAAGGATACTAAAACAAGTAACTTTTGTATTGAAAATTGTGTTACTTATATTTCTAAAAGGTTAATTACACAAGTTCCAAGGTTATTTTTCCACATTTGGTTCCTTAACTAGTGTCCCAGGAGAACTAGTGCCCCAGGAGCACTAGTTAGCATTTTCCATAAAAAAATGTTATTTTAACACCATTTTTCAAACAAAAATACGATAAATCTACGTATATGTGCAACTTTTTAATTTTTTAATTATTTTTTGCACATTTCAGAAACCGTGCATAGAGAGAGATATAATATGGGTGTCATATTTTTGTCTCTTGATATAAATTAAGAAAGAGCAATGATTGGAAGGAATCTCCTATCTTACCATCGCATTTCGATAAGGACTAAGAAACTAATGCCACATTGAAATGTGGACTTAATCCTATTTGCTTCATCATATTATCTGATCTGATTTGATTTGATTACATAATAGAGAATGATCGTTAAATAAAAAATGAAAAAAATCTACTTAAAGAGAACGAAATGAATATAATCAGTCAAAAGTTGATATTATAAATTTCATTGCAAGAAAAGTAGAGAATATAAAGTCACAGGACAAGATATTGGAGAGTATGGAGAAGCACATTTAGCAACAACCAAATTAATAGTATTTATTTAAGAGAACAAGATCAGTTTGTAATGTTATTCATGCAGCGATATCTGGGAAATGTACTTTGATATTAGACTTTTCTTGAGGATAGAAGATTAGACATCTTCATGTTGAAAATGATTCCAAAATTTTGATTAATATAGTAAAAAATAAAATTTTCAAAGAAAACACACTCCCTTTAGTACGTCTTAGTAGACAACTTTTGGATTGGAATTGACAAGTTCAATTCTCTAACACTTGACGCAAAAGAAATAGAAGTGTCGGTTGACTTGTTAATTTTAGTTACTCTCTGAGTTGTTTTAATGTTTATTTATCGAATCTTCTTTCAGGGAACTTCAAAGTCTTTTTTTACGATGTATTCGAGATTTGAATGCCTAAGAATGTTTATTTAACTTTATAATTTATTTTTACTTTGGCCCTCTTTTTTTTTTCTTTTTGTACTTTGGCCATTTTTTTTCCTTTTTTTTTACTTTGGCCCTCTTTTATATAAAAAAAAAACTATATAATTTTACAGCTCCATAATTAATTTTAGCAGCTCCAAACATCGAATCAAATATATGCGAAGACACAATCTAATAAAGTTGTTCGTTTTTTTTTTTTTTTTATAAATATAAAGTTGTTCATTTTTACCAATTATGATAACTATATTATTTTATTTCTAACTAAATAACTTAGTTTATGTACTTGACTATTTATTTTTGGATTTTGACCTAATCTCTTCAACATCTGCAATTTCTCTTTTTTATTTTAAATAAATTTAAAAACGCATCGCTGCCTTTTGTTTATAAAAAAACAAAAAATAAAATGACTTAGTTTTTGTTTTGTAAGAAAGAATAAAACCTATTCTTCTTGCTAGTTCACACGGGACCAAACATGTCCTTTCTAACCAAAAGATTGAAAAGAATAACTTAACATTGAATATCAAATACTTATTTGACAAGCTATTTAATTACAATACTTCAAACTAGCCATACTTCCGTAAGAATCAAACATACCAATATGCCAAGGATCAAATCTTAAGCCTCGTTGATGAAGGACTATGTAATATATATAATACCACCATCAACACCGAAAGAAATTATTCATCAACTAAAAATATATAGTTCAAGATTGAGTCATATATATTGAGATTATTAGAATTTAAAACTCAATTTACTATAGAAGACGTTACGTTGAATTTATAGTCCATATTTTGACACTAGGATAATGAAGGATTGGTCCATTTAAAAAAAAAATAAGGATGTTGATAAAATGGGAACTTTTTAACACACACAAACAAAATATAACCATGATAAAAAAATCCGTAACAAATCATCTATTATATACATATTTTACTTTTTTAGAGAAAGTGATTCTGATAATCTAAAAACAATTTGATATAATAAAATACAGGACTATCTACATCAATAAATCAACCAACAATGATTTAATTATAGTATATTATGTAGATCTATAACAAATTGTCGGAAGAGTTGGCGGTATAACTCTTTCTTATAAAATAATTTGAGTTGAATTTTTAGAGGCAACCTATTTTGAAGGTAGTCCTTGTATCAAAATATGAATGTGTTAGTAATTGTTCACAGTCTTAGTTTGGTTTAGTCAAAAGGATACATTGAAATTATTTGTGAATTTGATTCCAAAGTCGCTATCGATCTCATCGATCAAGGGATTCCAAAAACCCACTCTTATGTCCATGTGGTGAACCCTATTTGAAGTTACAAAAATCATGTTTGGTCTATTTATTTTCAACATACCTTGAGAGAAGACAATTTTCAACATACCTTGGTCTTAGTATAACTCTAGAACACATCAAAGTTTAATGGTTTGGGAATTCTGTCCTCCAACTTTATCCATTACTGTATTGAGTGATGTTATTGATCTCTTGTGAACTAAACCTTACATTTTTTTGTCACAAAAAAAAACCTTAAATTGTTTCTTTTTTTATTCTTGTTTATTTTCTTACTCATAAAAAATATGAAAGTGTCAATAAGGATTCGAGGATTAATCTCATAGTGAATCTAAAAATATTAATTAATTGTCAATTACCAAAGATAAATAATGTATACCTATATAATACGGCCTTGGCCTAAAGCTGTCAAAATGAGCTTAAACCGGTCCATTAGCCCTTAAGTTACTTAGGTCGAGAAGTTACATAATTTATAATTTGCTTTGTAAGAAACAAAAATCAGAAGAAAATCTTCGTAAAACACCATCAAAACACAAAAAATTCAACCAAAAGATAAGAAGATGATGAATCACATAGTACACCTTCAAAGCTAACTTCTAGGCCTAGGTAACTTAAGGGCTAGTTGACCGGTTTAAGCCCATTTTGACAGCTATACCTTGGCCTTGATCCTCTTTGATTCAATTAATTTCTTCACACACATTATGTATAAGATAAACCTTAATTTTTAAATTAATTAATATTCTATTTTTTTATCAATGTAATTAAATGTAATAGAACATGTTTAATTGGATGTTGAAAGGATCAAATTTCAATGATACATCATATAGTCAACAAGATGTTTTTCAACCAATGAAGAAAATAAAGTTGTTTTTAGAATGTGGCAGTTAGGGAATGGGAGGAATTGAATCCGAATGCAATGGGCTAGCTCAATCAATGTACAAAAACAAAGCATCACTAAATATAACTAAGCTAAATAAGACATAAAAGCTATTAATCTCCGTTGATTTAGATGAACCATTTGTTTTTCCTCAATAAAAATGTTATATATAATAGAGAAATTGAGAAATAGATATTCATTTACCCCCATTTATTCTAAGCCTCCCCTGGAGGCAAATAAAATCTCAAAATTTTGAAAATTTCAATTTAATAAAAGCATTCAAAGCACAATGGCCATTGCAAAGAGTGCTACTATTCTTATTTTGTTCTTTGCATTGGCCACTTATGCGAATGCGGATGGGGACATTTCAAGAGTAAGGCCACCCGTTGGTCAAGATCTTTTCGGGGGTAAAAATCACGCTAGGGATGTCCTCCTTCCAGGGGAGAAAATAGTTAATGTTTTAAGTTTTGGGGCCAAAGGTGATGGCCAGACTGATTGCACTGAGGTAAAAATCATCCCAAAATTTTTACGTCATTTTTTATAATCATATGTTATCTATTATTAAATATTAACGCGCGCGTGATTTGTGTTTTGTGCATATGCAGGCTTTCATGCAGGCATGGCAAGCCACATGCAAACAACCAGGACAAAACAGGCTTTATGTTCCTCAGGGTAGATTTTTGGTTTCTTCGATGTTTTTTTCAGGACCATGTCTTGCCCCAAATCCCGTAACAATTCAAGTGGAAGGGACAGTTTTGGCTTCTACCGATATTTCTGAGTTTGTAAACTCGGAGTGGCTCTTGTTTGAACATATCAATGGCCTAAAAATCCTTGGTGGAGGTACTTTTGATGGACAGGGTCAAGATTCATGGAAATATACTGAGAATTGTGAAACTAGCAATAAAGCATGTGCAAGAAACCCCAGTGTAAGTTCAACAAATAACACTAATTAATTAATTAATTATCATATGTTTTCATTAATTTCTTTTCACTAATACAGTATTACTTATTATTATTATTGATAATTTGAAAATGTATGCAGAGTTTGTTTTTCGCGGAAGTCCAAAATGCAATTATAATGAACATTAGATCAGTGAATCCAAAAGGCTTTCACGTATTCGTTACTAAATGTTCAAACATTAGGCTGCGCAGACTTAAGCTCATTGCACCTGAAACTAGTCCCAACACTGATGGCATTCATATTAGCAGCTCTGTCAATGTGATTGTAGCTAGAAACACCATTCAAACCGGAGATGATTGTATCTCTATGATTCAAGGTGCTGAAAATGTTTTCATCAACAGACTCAAGTGTGGACCTGGACACGGTATCAGGTAACTAACTAGTGTAACTAACTTTTTAATAACGTAACAATCTATTAACGATGTTAAAATAATAATTACGTTGATTTATTTATTGATGACAGTATTGGTAGTCTTGGAAAGTATCCCAATGAGCGCGAGGTGAAAGGTATTAGTATAAAGAACAGTCAATTGATCGGCACAACCAATGGTTTGAGAATTAAAACATGGCCAGAAAAATACGGAGGCGGTGCATCAGAGATAAGTTTCAGCAACATTAACATGACAAATGTTAAAAATCCAATCATTATTGATCAAGAGTATGAATGTTATCCAAATTGCCAAAAGAAGGTACTTAATTGGTTTATTTAATGTACTTTTTAATGATCATTATTACTATACAAATGTAAGATATTGATGATATATTTATTTGTTTATGTGCATGCAGCCATCATTGGTGAGGATAGCAGATATTCATTTTGCAAATGTAAGAGGAACTACAAGTTCACCAATTGCAGTGGATATGAGATGCAGCAAGACATATCCATGCATGGGTGTTACGATTCGCAATATCGACCTAAAGTTTGGAACTGCACCTTCACAAGCTAGATGTGTTAATGTTAAGCCTGTCTATGGTGGCATGCAAAACCCACCAGCTTGCCCTTAAAATTTATTGTTTTATCAGTCATGCAAAATATATGCATTTTGTAAGAATGATCCTTGATTTTTTGAAGAATTGTTTTGGATTCCAATTGAACTGATTAATGACTGATGATATTATAAAATCAATCAAACATCACTTGGTTGTTATAAAGTTGTGGCAAATTAGACAAAACAAAACTTGCAATGCAAATCAGTGCAACTTCATATCTCACAACCCATGTATATATGTCATCATAGAACACTGAATATTGTGCAAGCTAGCTAGAACCATTGATGATCTCTTAATACATTGATAAATTCTTTAAATGCAATTTTGCTCATCTTATTTTACTAAATCTGTTAAGACGTCTGGTCCTCTTCTTTTAATTACCTTCAAAAGACATTTGATTCCTCTCTTTTAATTGCCTCAATTTCAATGACATGGCATTTTATTAAATGATATGGCATTATGCACCTTGATTATAAAGGCGATGGACCTCGTCCAATTTTCTCCTTCGAAAGTTGTTCTTAAATCAGATTCTAGCATTGTCAAATAAATTAAACACAAACACATGGGCATGCAAGTTTGGTAATCACATCAAAAATCCATTGAATTTTATGAATAGAAACATGTACCACAAAAGCGAAATTTAATCTTGAATACTCTCATTCACTCTCCTCTACATCTCTCTCCTACCTTTATTTCTCTCTTAATCTCATTCTCTCATGATTATTTTAAAAAAATTTATGGAAGAGAGAAATTGAAACTAAAGGGAAAACAAGAGTGGTCATCAAAAAAGAACCCTAGAATTCCAAATAAATCAATGTAAAAGAGAAAATGGTGAGTCTGAAAGAAAAATTGCAATGGATGTTTCAATTTCGCAAGACTCAATTTTCCTTTCTCAATCCATTGTGTTTTAGAAACCCTGATTTCATATTTTAATTTGAATTTTTATTTTATATTTTAATTTTAAAAAATCAAATTTAAGAATAAAAATAAGGTCAGACATATTTACCAATAACCAATCAAAATAAACAATAACTAAATTTGCATATTGTACCCAAATCACAAATATTCAAACATTCAATTTACTAAATATAACTTGCACGTAATCAACAATTTTTTTATGCCAAATAGGTAGAGTTAGATGAGAGAACAATTTAGGAACTTTTTAATAGATGTTAATAATTTACCAAATAGTTCGATAAGTAAATATTTGAGGCGCCTTTTAATTGATTGTAATAGTTTAGGACTAAATTAATTTAGTTTTTTGAGATTTTTTTAAACAGCATTGCTATATATAGAAATTGACCAATGAAAATTGAAAAATAAGCAATTCATGGGAATTTATATAAAAGATAGAAAAGTCAAAAAAGTGGCTGTACATAATGCACTTCGTGATGGAATTCGCGTTAATTGCCTTCGCTATAACTAAGCATATTCCTTTTTTAAAATGTTATCCAATGTCCCGTTGACCCGACAATTCAATCTGTTTCCACCAAAACCAATTAATTTTGATTGAATCGGATAATAAGTTTAACCAAAACCGACTAGGCATGGCAACAGGTGGATCGAGAACGAGTTTTTCCTTTCTCAAACCACAAAGAGTCCGAGTATTCTGTACCCGTTATGATCTCCAACAGTTGAAAAATAGAATCCAACTCCATATCCCAGATGGGTTTAGGTATCCAGTCCGACCCAAATCCACATAAACTTTCAACTGAATGGGAATGGACGAATATGCCCTCATATATAAGGTAAAACTGTAAAAAATAATCATTTTCTATGCTCTTCACAAAAACTGTACCGGTGTGAACAAGAGAAAAAGAGAGAATAAGTGTCAAATTACACACCGGTACACTTTTCTAAAGTGTACTGGTTTGCAGAGTTTACCGGTAAAGTTGGATAGAGTTTACTGGTATGAAAATTTTCATGTGAGTGTGCCGGTTTCTTCATATTTACTGGACAACTAAATTTTTTTGTTCTGGTTTGTTGTTTCTTCAACAACAGCTTTATTTCACAACAATTGTTTTAATTTTCACCAACACAACTTATTCTCTCCTCCCCAATCTCATATGCCTCAACCCCTCACTCAAAACAACAACAACAACCTTCTCCCACCACTCCACCACCACCCTTCAAGCACCGTCATGACAAAAGCATCGACGACGAAGCTCGCCGCAAAAACATCTTCCAACATCTCTTCTCCGCAAAATAAGCCAAGCGATTTCTACCGAACCTACTCCCTTCGACGACGTCGTTTATCAATCCCGATCCTTTACCAAAGAAGATGAATAGATTGATTTGGACTTTACTTGGATTATGGTTTTTAATCATATTTGAGAAGATGAATGGATTGATTTGGATTTACAAGATGATATGAAAAGAATGATTTACTTTTTACATAGATGAAGAATTGGAAAAATATTTTGTGGTTGAAGATGAAGACTTGGATATTGAACTGGAATTTGTTTTAAATTATTTTGGTACATACCAGAACAAACAAAAGTTATGGAACATTGGATAAATTTTTATGTACCGGAATAGTTTTGTGAGGTAAAGTTAAATGATGCCCACCAAAAAAAGGTAAAGTTAATTGATACAAGGGATAAAATAGGAATATTGAATAGTTTGTAGGGGTAAAGAGATAAATGTAGGGGTAGAAAAAAAAAATTCCCCTATGAAGTCTTCGATACTCAAAAAATGGTGACAAATCGTGTCCGATACGTCCTCGATACCGATACTCTTTCGATACATCCCGATACTCGTATTAGAAGAATATCGATTCAATCATTATTTTTAAATAAAAAATAATGCCCGATACACGTGTCTGATACGTCCCGATACACGTATCAGAAAAGTACCGGTTATATCATTATTTTTAAATAAACAAATAATATCTGATATGTGTCCGATATAAAGATTATTTTTTGGATAGTATTTGTGATTTTGTTTGGATAGTTTTAATGGTGTTCTTTTGTATAATACACTACAATAAGACATATAGCTTAAGATGTATCAGTAATCAATATGTTCTGGGGACTACCTTAAGATGTTCTCATGTATCAGACCTTGGGAGTTTCCGGTATTGATTGACTTTGGGTTATTATGATGCTACTGTATCAGACATGCTTGTTTGTATCTTTAGCACTTCTTGTGTTTTTTCTTTGTCAATATAATTTTTTTACTTTTCAAAAAAAAAAAAATTATGGTATCCTACTATATACTGTAATAGGTAGTTAAGCGTTTGAACTTGTCCCAAAATTTTAGTATAAGAATATATGTTTTCTGCTTTTAATTATTAATATTATTGATTTTATGTATGTTTATATATTGTGTATTTATATATTTAATTTTAACTTTAATTTTTAAATAACATATCGCGGCAGTATCAGATTAGAAATTTTTAAAAATTTAACATATCGGTATCGTATCTGTATCGTGTCCCGTATCAAGGCTTCATAGCTTTGTACTGAATTTTATTTTTCTATTAAAAAAAAAAAGTAAAAAACTAAAAACCACACGGTTATGTATTTTGGTGCCATGGGTAAAACCGACGTAACCCGGCCTGCAACACCGCAGGTTTTGCGAAAGGCCTAATTAACAGAATCAGATACCAGCAGTGGCGACGGAGGGAACCAGCTGAACAAAGTCGCATATCTGATCCGAGCTTCAAGGTAAACCATGGCCTCCCTTTTTAGCTCTCAAATCACAATTGTTGTATGATTCACTATATTCCCACCCCTCTCAGATCCTCTCTCTTGCAATCAATACACATTCCAAACCCTCTCAATTTCTCCGCACTCTGTTACAGAAATATGAATTATGTTTGTTTGTTAGTTAGTTAGTTAGAGTCGGTTAGCATTCAGTTTTGCACTTATGGCCTGTTTGGATAAATTTAGTTGCAGCTTGTAGCACAAGCTTTAATGTATACGTTTACTTAAGCTATTTTTGTACTAAAAGATTGAATAAAGATAAATTATTTTTATACATGGTACTAGTTGTTTTCATAACCTATATATTTGAGAACTTAAGAAAATAAGCTGAAAAAAACAACAAAATTACGAAAATTGTTCTCATAAAACTTTTGCCAGAGGTTAAGCTCATGACACCATACTCCTTCTTATAGGCAACCTGATATCCCCATGTTCCGGTTTTGGAAATTTGAGTGTAAAGCTACAATCCTTTTTAGAGTGTTTTTCTTTTCTTATTCAAGGGATGTCCCACACTTTATGTGGGTACCTTAGTTTGCTACGTTGTAATAGTCTAGCCTCTTTAGTTAGACTCAACCCCATTTGGTTGTGAGGAATATTTGAATCTTATTTATGTGTATCACGATGTTTAGTCATTGTGATCTATGAATCACAGACATTAATAAGACACACGACACTACACTGATACTATTAATGTAAAAAACATAGGACACTGGCAAAGGTGTGTGTGCATGCATGTGTATGTATATGTATATTTGTTTATTGTAGTCATATAAAATACGAACATTTATTTATAAAATATATCTAAATTGAGAATCAAGAGCAATCCACTGCCTAAAATATATATGCGCATCAAATTTAGTTACTTAGCCATGGTTAGAGTTCAAAGTGGTACCACCATCGGTCAATATAAAGTTAGAAAATTGTTTAGTTGTTGGATTAGTCACCCACTAGTTCTAAGTTTAAGTTGCTTAGAACGGCATCAGGGCCTTTTACAGCATAGCAGAACATATTGACACTGATACATATTAGTGTCGTGAATAGTGTGCTCCAGTGGTATACACTTTATTGCCAGTGTTTTTGTGGTCGGCATCCACGCTCTGCTATCCGGGGTTGATGACACTGTCAAATTGACATGAAACTTTTTAACATTTACTTTTTTCACATTAGAAACCAAAAATTAATTTGTGGATGCTTATTGTTATCATTTCTAGAATTTATTTTCATTTGAATCATGGTTCCTTTCTTTGTTTTTTCCTATTGAATATCTACCACTGCAGATATTAAGTTGATTACTCGGGTCAGAGATTTTTTTCTTTTTTATCTCAGTCATGGCAAATAGTAAGTTGGAAATTTGTCTTTTCTAAAGAAATTGTTATTGCTTAATACATCTATTTTGCTATATGGCATTCTTTTATGAAGTAGATTTTTCTATCTTTCAAATGCTACAATAAACTTATATGTTTCCTACAGGACTTTTGTTTACCGACCATGGTGAAATTGGATTGTTTTGTAACCTTACGAATGCCTATTGTTTGGTTGGCACTGGAGGTTCCGAAAACTTCTACAGGTTTTCAATCTTTTGGTTTACTAATGAAATATATTTCCTAATGGAATTTCACATATGGTTTCAAATGGATTGGAATTCCGTACCATTCTACAAATGAATAAATGTATGTGTTTTTTGTACAGTTCAATTGAGGCTGAATTAGAAGATACTATCCCTATCATCAAAACCTCCATTGGTGGCACCCCTGGTGTTGGTCGTTTTTGTATTGGTAAAGTTTTTCTCTTAAATTTTAAATCTTAATGAGTATTGTTGAAGATTTGAAGTTGTGGATTTTAGATAAAAAGAGGAGAGAAATAATAAGTTTGAAATTTTTGTATTCTTTTATACAAAAGGCTAAATACTGCCCCTATTTATAGGAATACAAGACTCCAAATAATCTTAAAAGATAATCTAAGATAACCAAGTGATTGGGCCCAAGTGGTTACTTAGCTCCACATAAGGACGGATTGTTTGGTCGAACCCGACTCCAATTCTTGGGCGAAACAATCATTGGCCAGACTTTACTTGCCTCCTGACCAAACTCTGAATTAACGGGGTTCCCCTGCCCTGTAAACTCGAGGGTTAATGCAAAAAAAATAGAAAATAGGGAAATAGAAAACAATAAGAGCTTGAACTAACTCAATACAAAAGATTAAATACTAATCCCTTGTAATACAAGACTCCTAATAGTAAATAGGGAAATAGAAAACAAATAATAATAATAATAATAATATTGTTATTGTTACAAGTATCAGACCTTTTAGACTATATCAAAGCTGGTAATAGAGTTGGCTCCACCCTCTTCCTTTTTTTTTATTACAAATTCCGTTCTTTTAGTATTTCAATAAAGAGATGGTAACACCGGTTTTTCCTGATTATTGATTTTTGCTTATGGTAATGGGACCTTATAAGTTTACCTTTCTGTTGGTTTGCAGCAAACAAAAAAGGGCTTCTCTTGCCCCATACAACCACATACGAAGGTGATTTTAGCTATTATGCTATATGTTTAGTTTATTCATGGTACTGATGAATGCTATATATATTGCTGGAGTGTGTCATTGCCTGTCAAAACATATTCAGTTCCCCTTCCTCAAGATACAAACCCGATTGTTTAGGTCCCTAAAGAACGTCAACTGTTCTTTTAAATAGCATTGTCAAGCATATCTAACCTTAATTTCCAGGCATTGTAGATGGTAAAATACCTGTGTAAAGTACTTGCATTTCTCTTGGTTAGTGATTGATGGTTCATGTGTCATAATAAAATTAAAAATATATTGAAACAATGTTGTCAAATATCTCTCATGGCGAAACCATGGAGGCTGTATTAGAATACAAAGATACTCAAAAGTGTTGGCTGTCCTTGATTATCACTTATTATTACTTTCTTCATATATGACATTTATATATACTGTTCCATCTTTGTTGTGGCATAGAACTTCATACCATTTGTGATATTATTCCAACTTACAACTTACTGTACTCTATATTTTTGCCATGGTTATCTACAGAATTGCTACATATAAGAAGAAATCTGCCTGATGGAGTTTTTACTGCTATCGTTAATGAAGGGATGACTTATTATGGAATGTTTATAGCTTGTAATGACCATGTGGCCCTCGCTCACGCTGATCTTTGCCCGGTATTGTCATAACTGTACATCATAAATTTCTATTCCATGCTACTATCTCATTCTTGTTTAAGGCAAATTGATTTTGATAGGAACGCGTTTTCCTGTTAATCATGGATAGGGAATAAAAAATGGATAAATTGTAACATATATAATCAGGTAAACTGTATATAGTTTCATTAAATATTTTAACTTTTTACCATAATCAGGTAAATTTTATATAGTTTCATTAAAATAATAGGTACATTTTCATAGAAAATTTTGCTGTCTTATAATGGTAAGACCAGGTGATTTGACCATGTCACCTGTACAGGTTATTTAATTTTTGTGGGTTTTGGTTCAGAGTTGTGCATTAAATTATATAATTCAAGTAGTTCAATCTTGTAGACATTGAATTAAAATGGTGAGGAAAGTTGAAGGTTATGTAGATAGGTAACTAATGCTGGTCCGTGCATTGTATTATATAAATGGGTTAACCGATGCTGGTCTGTGAATTGGACAGATAATTTTTAACTTAATATTTTATATATGATGGTTCAGATTTTTTCAAGGGTGCTATTACTTTTGTTTGTCCATTTGTATGATGATGATAGCACATATATCAGTGAAGCTACGAGAGTCGTCATTATTAAAACTTTTCTTTTTATCCGAAAAATTAAAATGGATAAAATAGAATATCATTTATCTTCTGGATGTTTGAAATGATTCTTAGTTTGATCTAGTATTTACTGCCGTCTGTTGTTCAGGAATTTAAGGAGTTGATCACAGATGTCCTTGGGGTAGAAGTTTTCATGCCGGAAGATTCTTATAGTTTTTCTTCTGGAACTTACTGTGCTTTGTCCAACAGAGGTGGTTTGGTTAGTACACAAGACATATTCTCTTGAACAGTTGAGCTTTGTAGTTTAGGTATAATAATTACTTTCTTTTGACCATATACATGCTGCAGATCCACCCTGGTGCTTCCGAAAAAGTCTTGGATGAACTTTCTGCAGCTCTTGAAGTTCCTCTGGAACGTGGGACTGTCAATCGAGGCAGCATTGTTCTAGCTTCTGGCATGACAGTAAATGATTGGACAGGCTTTTGTGGTTCAAGCACCACAAGAGCAGAGCTCCGCGTGATTGATAGTGTTTTCAAGCTGAGGGATACCTAACCTCGCCATTACGAATGTCGGATGAGATGAGAAAATTGCTCATTGATAGATACGTCCAAGTTTTCTTGTTAATATTTATGCTCTTCATATACAATGTTGAATGATTCATTTAATCATTCCTAAGATGTTAGTATGAGTTTTATTAGAGTTTTTCCGCTCTTTGTTGGTAATTAGGTTTTATTTTTAATTTAAGACAAGATACCTATGTGTTGTGTCTTGACATGGATAGTTTTTCGAATTCAAAACGACCATGTTTTGTTTTTTTTTTGGTAGGTAGTCTAGTGGCTTGAAATTCCACCTTAAAGGTGGATAAGTGGAGTGTCTGGGGTTCGAACCCCGGCTCCTGCACATATAGTGCGGTGTCCCAACCATTTGAGCTAAGCTCATGGGGACTGAGAAACTGTGTTTTATTATTAAAAAGGGTGAAAATGTGTTTTATAATTAGAAAAGGACAGACTACAGGAACTTTAGGGTGCGTTTGATTTGTAAAACAGTAAGTACTGGACAGAACAAGGTATAACAGGACAGAACAAAACTGCATCGGTAAGAGAAAGAGAGATAATATTTCGTATTTTTTATAGTTGTACCATGGACAAAAAGTTGTCCCGTGGTTTAGTGAGGGACAAAAATTCTTGTTTTTGTTTTGTCCCTTACTGTCTATTTTGTCTAGTACCATAACCAGTATCTGAATCAAACAGGGTACAAAAAAAGTTGTTCTGTCCAGTCCCCTGTTTTTTAGCAGATCAAACGCAGTGATAGTTGGATGCATAAATGTTTTGAGGTAATGTAATATTTTGAGGGAACTCAAATAATTTGAGGTGAATTCTATTGTTTGGATGATAATTTGAAGAATTTTCAAAGTGATAGAAATTTATAAAGTATTTTGTTCAAGTTAAATTTAGAGAATTTCAAATGACATCTAAAAGCTAAGAATTTTAAATTTCTTCATCGTTATCATTTTTCAAATTTTGTAAATTGGTCCTCAAATTTTCAAAAAAGTTCAAAGTGACCCTAATAAGTAATAAATTTCTATAAAATTGCAAACTGATCCCTAAAATTTTTCAAAATTATAATTTGACCCCTTGAAATTTTTGAAATTTAAAAATTGACCCCTAATTTCAATTTTCAAACTTGACCCAAAAAAAAAGTTATAAAAGTTGCCCAAAAATATGACAATGAATTTTTTTTTACTCCATCCAAACAAAAGAATTGAGAAATGAAAATAATTTAATTAAATCATTTGAATTGCATAACATTCTAAATCCTTTAAAAAATTCAAACACACTCTTAGGTATTGTTTGGAACAGCTGATAGTGGAAGGAAAGAAACACCAGAGGATGGAAAGTTTCTTGAATGGTGTGCTTCCGTCGTTTGGTTCCACTGTAAACAGTGAAGGAAAGAAAGAATTGTGTGGGTCCCACGCCAAAAAGTGCCCCCCCTCCCCAAATTGGAGAGAAAGCGGGTGGAAGCATCAATTCTATGCAAAAAGTCAAAAACACCCTTCCATTACAATAAATCATAGTGTGTAGTGTTAAGTAACATATGTGGCTCGACGGCTGTGCAATTTTTTTTACTCAAGCTAACTTTACATATAGTAATAGTGTATACACTAATCAGGGGTATGAATGTAATTTAACGGATAAAAAAAGAGCATTGTTTTTGTCAACAAAAAAACATTGCTATTTAATAAGAAATATTTACTGAAGATAAAATTATAAAAGTATAGTAGGCTGACTTGTATGTTTAAGAAGAACAATATATTTGATATTTGTTAGATTGAAATTTAGATCAACACACATTATGTGAAAGCATTTCTATAAGGAGTTTGTGTCTCTCCAACACACTGAACAAACACATTATAACAACAGTTATATGGTTTTGAAACAATCAAAAATAAGAAAGAACAATATTACATCAATATGTATTATAATCAAGTATGAATTACCTTTGTTAAAGCCTCTTATAACTGCCTCATTGAGATCAAATGGTCTGTTTGTAGCCGCAAGAACAAGTACACAATTTTCCTCTTTTGTGCGAAGACCATCTCAATGGATAAAGAACTCTGTCTACATCTTATTATATACAAATACCGCAACAATTTAACAAATAGTTAGAAATAAGAAAGAACGATTTGAATATAACACTCAACAGTTAAAATAATAATTATAATAATAATAATAAAGGGTCAAAATCTAAAAACTATAAAATATCTTTCGGCGATAAATATTAATGAATGTATAAATGAAATGTTATACAAACCTCATCAATAAAAATAACACTTTGGGCAATTTATTAGCAATAGAAAATATTATTTCAAGGGTAAAATAACTGATACCCCCTGTAATGTGGGCGCGTTTTGTTTTTCCCCCTATAAAAAGTTTCCTTGCAACTCGCCCCTTGCCAAATATTGACTCTTTGCAGGAAATCTGGCAGCTGACTGGGCATTTTTGCCACGTGGCAAATCCATGTTGGTTGATTTTAATTTTTATTTAAATTTGGTGACACGTGTACTGCCACGTGTCAAACTAAAAAAAAAAAACAGAAACTTAATATTTAATTAATTATTTCAATTTAATTATATATTTTTTAAAAATTCACAAATTTAATTTAATTAATAAATTGAATTTAAATAAGAAGTTTATAAAAGAAGGTTGGGTTAAAATTCACAAATTCTCAAATTTAACAATTAATAGAAAACATAATGGTTAAAACAAAATTTGTTTTTTTAAATAATAAAGATATAAAACAAAATTTTAAAAATAGAAAACATAATGGTTAAAATAGAATTGGTAAAGTTATAGATCATTTTTGCCTTTTCCCCTTCACTTGTGCCCTAGCAGAGAAAATGAAAACGATGAAAACGACGGCGAAGAAGAAAACGAAGAAGACGAACAGCAAGGCGACGACGGAGAAGAAGGTCGAAGCAATAGCGAAAACGAAGAAGAAGACCAACTCGACGAAGAGTAAGGGTAAACAGACGAAGATGGAGAAGCTTGAACCAGTTGCAATAGACGACAATGCTAGGTCAGTTTCTATTTACTTTGCTGTAATTGTTTTATAAACCAAATTAATGTTTTCTTTTTTAATTATGTTTTTTTTGTAAAATATATAATTAAATTGAAATAATCAATTTATTAAATATTAAGTTTCTGTTTTTTTTTTAAATTTTTTTTTTAGTTTGACACATGGCAGTACACGTGTCACCAAATTTAAATAAAAATTAAAATCAACCGACGTGGATTTGCCACGTGGCAAAACGCACAGTCAGCTGCCAGATTTCCTGCATAGGGGGCAAATATAAAGAGTCAATATTTGGCAAGGGGCGAATTGCAAGGAAACTTTTTATAGGGGAAAAACAAAACACGCCCACATTACAGGGGGTATCAGTTATTTTACCTTTATTTTAATATACTTTTCAGCTTCCCCAAACCACTACAAGTTGCAACAAATAAATGTGAGTTCAGTCACAAAGTAAAAGACATATACAATAAAAGATTATTAATCTCAACATTATTACTTTTGAAATAACTAGTGTGCTGCCCGTGCGTTGCACGGGTTTGATGGGCCGACATATGTATGCCAATCATGGTTGTTGCCAATCATGGTTGCTGCCAATCATAAAAGTTTATATCAAACTACAATTCCCAAGATGGTAGATATTGATACAAAATGAAAGAGTCTTAAGGTATACGTTTTAACAAAATTATTGATAATAGGATAGGACAATACAAAAGTGAACCAAGCTATTACTCCCAAAGGACAATTTGATAATTAACAATAATTGTAAACAATATATTAGACAGAATGAAATTTGATACAATTTCCATCAACAACCCGATCGTTTTCTACATCAATTCTACCACATAATTGAAAGCTTATTTAAGAAAGAAGTAAAATATTCCATCAACATAAAGGAAGACAATTTGATAATTAACAATAATTGAAAACAATATATATTAGACACAATTAAATTTGATACAATTTCCATCAACAACCCGCTCTTTTTCTACATCAATTCTACCACATAATTGAAAGCTTATTTAAAAAAGAAGTAAAATATTCCATCAACATAAAGGAAATAAATATATATATGCCACTTCATGTGTGGTTCATCAACAATCCTAGATGAAAACTTCTATAATGGCATAAATTAGATTTATATAGCTATTGAGTAATTTTTACTCATTCTTTTTCTACATCAATTCTATCACATCATTGAAAGTTTATTTAAGCCATCAACCTAAAGGAAATAAATACATGTATGCCACTTCACTATTGAGATCCCTTCAAGAACCATGTATTTAACCATGATGTGCTCAAATCCTGCATAATCAAAAAAATTAATGGTACAAATTGGATTTATATAACTACTAAATAATTTGACTCATCATGTGTATAATCAAAAACAATATATTAGAGACAATGAAATTTGATACAACATCTATCAACAACCCGCTCTTTTTCTATACCAATCCTACCACATAATTGAAAGATTATTTAAGAAAGATCCTCTAATTAAAAGGTCACTCCAGTTTTACTTACCATGTGCTCATATCCTAGCCATTTTTTCCTTCTCCAAGTCCTTTATAAATGCAGCGCCAGTTACACACAAATTCCTTGGTAAGAGTGAAAAATATTAGACCAATACATAGTTTCAGGAGTTTAAAATGTGGTTCATGATATTCACAAACCTGTATTATTTCTAACAATTCTGGATTTTCCCATGGACCTTGATCACCCATCAAGAAACCTCTATATGTTGACAACTCCCAAAAACTGAAACAAAAAAAGTCAGCCTAACATTGTGAAAATCATTGCAACTTAGATGTAAGTATTAACAATGTAGAGTTTATTTAAAGTCTGCAAGAATAAAGATTAATTTTAATTTTAATCAACTCAAATAAGTATCAAAACTCAAATATTCACTCTCCGTAATACGTGGTTCATGATATTCACAAACCTGGATCATTTCTAACAATTCTGATTTTTTCCATGGGCCTTGATTACCCATCAAGAAACCTAACCCAACAGTGTGACTATCATTGCAACTTAGATGTAAGTATTACCAATGAAGAGTTTATTTAAAGCCTGCAAGAATAAGGATTAATTTTAATTTTAGTCAACTCAAATAAGTATCTAAACTCAAATATTCACTATCCAAAATAAAATATCAAGCAAAGAGACTAAATGAAAAGCAAATCTCACATTAGCAGCAAAGACTCTTAGACTCTTAGACCCAATTGTATGAATACTAAATGGTATATGAACTACAAAAAGCTTAAAGAATCCGTGCAAATATACCTGTAAATTTTGATGCTTAATATCCATGGAATCCACTCCAATATAAGCAAGTGTTCTGCAAATCTACAATTGAAAAGTGAAAGGATTAACAAAACCAGCAAATTGATATAAACAATAGCCTCAACCACAGTTATGCAAAGGAATATATTGCTGGAATATTGAGCACATTATTCTTGGATTCAATCCATTTGAAGCAAAATTAGTGAATGAACAAATAAAAGAGCAAGAGGATTTTATACACGTATGTCAATAAATCCAAAGAAGCCATAACATTCAAACAAAATTAATGTCAAAATTTAAGAAACAGAGGTTATGAAACTGATAGAACCAAGGAGAGGAACGAAAACCACAAGTGACAATAATAATTGATGGAGACATTGGATCAGCATGTGAAACACAATTAAGAAGGGAAAAAAGAAAATGTACGAAAAAATTGTTAGCCACATACAATTATGCCTACAAGTTGTTTGAAAATGAATTTTGTCAGGGCATATAAGTTATGGTGATATGGGGTATATGGACTTTTGCATATAAGTTAACATGTGCATCAAAATAGCCTCCCAATACTGGCCCAATGATTAAACCTGTTCCCCAAGCTGCACTAACCTGAAATCATGTCACACTTTGAATTACTATGATTTCCTTAACCATGTTTACCTTCAAAGAATAAAATTCAGTAGAGAGATAACTATTTTTTATTAGCATTTTAAGTAAATGATGATCAATCTTTGAGCTCTTTGTTTTGACACTCAATATGAGACTGAGGGAGTAGCATTTTGTGAGATGTGTGATTTTTACCTTCCAATCTAAGTGAATCTGCAACAATATGATAGTGTCACAAAACAGCACTCATAGTCAAATCATAGTCACAAAACAGCACCCACTGTGGATCACATCTGTCACAAATATGTTGCCATTGAGATTAATTATTCATTTCAAATGTGCTTAAAGACTTCATGAATCAATACTTCTCCAACAGATTTAATATCAATTACTTTTCCAACAGTTTAACATCCATTTTCACACTTCTTGAACAAATCATGTAGAAAATTGGCAAACTCAAAAAAGTACAAATCTGAATAAAAAAACAATCCAGGTTGAACCTTGACACATCCAGAAAATGATTTTTCACTGCAAAACAAAGGAAAAAATTAAATAAACAAAAAAAAAAAACCAAACCATTGTATATTTTATGTATGTGAGAATAATGTCTTATTGACTAAAAAATGTAGTAACAATTAGTTACTTGCATGCTTTGCAATCACTTACACATGCATGTTGACAAAAACTGGACAAAAGATCACAAAATCCAAAAAGGAAGAAAAAGGACTGTTGTTGAACAAATAAGAGGGAACCCTGAATTTATACATGCATGTTAATAAAGACAAAGAAACCATAACAGGAAAACAAAATTAATGCCAAAATTTAAGAAATAGTGATGAAACTGGTAGATCTAAAGAGAGAAACAAAAACCACAAATGCAACTTAGACATGCATGGCAACAAAACTGAAACAGATTTAATGTCAATTACGTTTCCTAGAATTTTAACATACAAATTAACAAATACAAAAAGTCTAAAGTTGAATAAAGAAATAATTATTACAGGAAATTTCCATTACCTTTTCAAGAATATAATCCAGATATTTATAGACCAGGGAAAAACCTCTTGAACCTTGACATACCAAACATAAGATTAATCTGCATAGCAAAATAAAAATCAATTAATTTACATAAACCATGAAACTGAAACATGCATATCAATACAGGAGAGAAACAAAAAATTACTTGTGACATGCATATCAATAAATCTACTAAAAAAATAACATGCAAGCAAAATAAATACTGAAATCCAAAACACATGAGACATATTAGTCATGAAACAAATTTAAAACTCACATGCATGCCAATAAATTTGCATAAATCATGAAAATCCACACAAAAAAACGACATAAAACAATAAATCTGCATAAAACAACAAATGAATCAGAAACCGAATTTCAAAAATAACAGTGACGACATCAAAATGAATCTGAGCAAAATCCAAACAAATTCCAAACTCCAAAAGTCAAAACCGTTTTGATCAATTGAGAAAAATTACAGAAACAACAATGAAAGCAACTGAGAAAATGAACAAAACAAAAGGGGACCTTACCAAGTGTCGCATCCAGAAATCCAGCAATCTTGGTTGGAAGTAAATCTACTTGCATGCATGCTTTGCATAAAATTGGAAAATTAAAACATTGTTAGGGTAAAATACATGCAATAAACAACAGAGAAGAAATTTCAAACGAAACCCAAACTCAAATTATAACAGCGAAGAAATTTCAAACAAAATACAACCTCAAATTGCAAAACCCTTTTTATAAGGGTGAACAAATTCCTAACAAAATTGGGCCTCAAAATTCAAAACCCTTTTTATTGATTAAGGAAAAAAAAATCCATAGATCCACAAATGTTGGTTGTAGAAAACAAAAAAATTTCAACAATCAGGGATTGAAAACCCATTTTATCGCCTAAGACAAAAATATCCACAGATCCAGAACTTACATGCATGTTGTACAGCGATTGATGCGTTGTTGCATCCACGGTCTATTTCCGTTAGAGATGCTCCTTAGCTGCGTATGATTGAGCATGAAGAAATCAGATTAGCAAAGAGATAAGTAAGGAGAGAGAGAGAGACGCAACACAAGAGAAAGAGAAAGTTACCGATGATATGGGATGATCTTGAACGAAGATGACGACGACGGAGAGGATGGCTATTACTTTGAACGTAGAGGACGGCGGCGGAGAGAACGGCGATGAAGCACGGATAATGTTTGCGTGAGATACAGAGGGTGAGAGAGAAAGATCGAGGAAGGAGAGAAACAGAGCGAGGGTGAGAGAGAAAGATCGAGGAAGGAGAGAAACATAGGGAGGACGAGTGAGAGAGAAAGAGCGTGTGTGAGGGAATGAGAGAGTGTGCAATGTGTCTATGTAGAGGCCCAGCAAAATTGGATGCAAGATACCAAGTGTCACTCAATTAGCACAAGACAGCATGCAACCAATTATTTTGCAGCAAGAAGACACCACAAAACCATGGTTCCGTAAAAAAACAGCCCATAGTATGTTAAAAAGCAATACATGTGTCAATAACCAAATGGAAGCAAATGGAAGGGTGTGTGTCAATTAACCATAGGTCAATCCATGTGAATGACATAAGCAATGACACAAGCCATTAGGGTTTCACTAAAGGCATTAGGGTTTCAACCCTTGCCTTTAGTATAATAGAAGATAGAAGATAGAAGATGTTGAACAAAGTGATATTTATAAAATTTGCACTAGCTTATATTGCTATAATCTTGGCTAGGATTGTTTTACTTGTGTCGGGGGCACGAAGAACAATATTCCATTGCAAAACTAAATTCAAAATAATTACAATGAGTGTTAGGGATGGCAACCAAACCCAAACCCGCGGGGCCCACCCGCACCCGAACCCGAGTCAACGGGTGAAACCCGAGTTGACTGGGTTTGGGTTCGGGTTCGGGTGCCACCCGATATTTCGGGTGCGGGTTTGGGATTACTCAAATCCGCACCCGAAACCACACCCGCTTATACATGAAATTGCATAAGTACCCCTAAGTATATATAAGTGTAAATAAGCACCCGAAAATGTTGTTTTTGGAAAGTTGTAATTTAATTGTACTATTGTAGAACTTAATTTTAATTCTAATATTAACATGTTGAATACCTTAATTTTAATTGTAATGTTACCAAACTAGATGAAAAATTGTAATTTAATTTCTTTGAGAGACCTTGCTGGAATGCTTGTGGAAATTTGTGTTTCAATATTAATTAATGTTGTTGAATTTTGTGTGTTCATGCTTTGGGTGAAAAAACCCGAACTCAACGGGTGTGGGTCTGAGTGTTAATTATGTTGAATTTTGTGTTTTTGTTGCGGGTTTGGGTGGAAAAACCCGAACCCAACGGGTGTGGGCGTGGGTGTCAATTTGCCACCCAAATAGACTTTGAGTTCGGGTTCGGGTGCCACCCGATATTTCGGGTGTGGGCACCCGTTGCCATCCCTAATGAGTGTTAAATACATAATGTACTTTAAAATAAATTTCACGGGTACATTACTATAAAAATAAAATAAAACAAAATAAAAGGTTCTTCCACCTTAGCTAGTTGTCCTTTGCTAAACAATTCAGACATTTGAAGATAAATCATGATCGGTTCTTTCAAAGTGTTTTTGACACTTTCTAAAGCCCCAATATCATCAAATGTTATCCCAATTTAAGTAGGAGGAATAACATCAGCAAACATTTCTCAAATTCATCTTCAGTAAACACATCATAAAAAATCGGTAAACATCAATATCAAAATATAGGAAATCACATGGTGTCGAAGCATTTTATTCAAATTGGCAATAGAGTATATAAATTTGAGAAGAGTCGTGTTTTATTACCTTCGGACTTCAGTGAATCATGCAAGTTCTTATTTGCTCCTCTAATGATTTCTAAAATACTATGCTCATACTTAATGTTGCACCAATGACATGTAAAACATTTTAACAAATAGAATATTACATCAAATAATAATTATGCAATTGAAATGTAAGAAATTGACGAGATCAATTAACCGTTTTGAAGATAACATTAGCTTACATTCTTGAACACAGTATTTAGAAGAATTTATCGCCCAACCAACAACTTTGGGCACGTCTAGTATAAATAATTAAAGTCATTTTTTTTACCTGAAGAGATGTAGCTTCACCCTCGAGTTTCCTGAGGATCTCTTTTTGCATCTCCTTATACTTTTGATGTTGAAGTTTTAGTTGTAAAAGCAAATTGTTAAAATTGTTTAACCACTGTGCATAATAAATACACAAGCAAACATAATAAATGCATTCATACAACAAACTTCTAGGAACTCGAATCGCCGAACTATGAACTAAAATCGCTGAAAAGGAAATGGATGCAAATCGATGAAATATGAACTAAATCGCTGAAAAATGAAAAGGAATTCAAAATGTACAAATCACACTAATCTTAACGCATAACAAACTTCTCGTGGGAAAATTTTCGTTTTAACATCGTGTGTTTGTATTTATAGTGACGCGGTGTTTTTCCTTGGCTTTTTTTTTGTTG
Organism: Trifolium repens; assembly: GCA_030408175.1. Lineage (NCBI taxonomy): Eukaryota > Viridiplantae > Streptophyta > Magnoliopsida > Fabales > Fabaceae > Trifolium > Trifolium repens. The sequence continues at coordinate 51,342,724 of CP125851.1, forward strand.
GCTTTGTTTTTGTCCAAAATTTTGTCTAATTTTTTTAGTCATTTTTTATAATGTGACTTATTTTAATTTCTCATAATTTTTTTATTCCCAAATTTAATCCTAACAAAATTAAAATTTAAACTAGTCTATGACATTTTAATGTTGCACCAATGACATGTGAAACATTTTAACAAATAGAATTTCACATCAAGTGAAGTCTGATTCTATAAAAATTTAGAAGTAAATATCGTTAATAATAACTAACAATACATAATGAATGAATTTTAAATTAAAATGCAGCAATATGGTAAACTTATTGGGAAAAAGACTAATAATTTGCTTTATAAGTTCGGATGAGACTTTGCTTCCGTCAACTTTGCTTCCATCAGACTGTCTACTAGACTTCTCCTAAACAATAAAGGAAAGTATTATTAGATTAATGATCAATGTTCATTCATCAAGGAAACAAACCAACAAAATCTATGTAATTTGTAAAAAAAAAATTATGTAATGTTTTTAAATAAGATTTTGACTTTATAGTTTTCATTTATTTGAATGCTAGCCCTTTGACTTTTGAGAAGTCATCACATTGAAAGAATATGTTGTAAAAACATGTTGTTTCTTCATAGTATTGTATTACTATTATTTTGCCTCCTTATTTTATTTTTTAAAGTTTCTTTTTAATTCATTGTTTAATTGTTTAAGTTTACTTGTAAGTTTAGTGAACTTTGTCTTATTTGTCAAATTTTCTCAACCAATAAATAATGAATTTAGTTTTTAAACTATTCCACTGTCTTCAATTTAGTTAAAACTTTTCAAATTTTAAAGTTTATAAAGGAGTATTAAATTTAGTTCAATTGGAAGAATAAAAATAAAACTTGAGTTTAATTGATATTCAAATTCAATATGTTAATGTAAAAAAACATTAACACTTGCATCCCCAAATTAATAAAAAATAAAATATTTCCTATCATCATCTCTCATTGCATATTGGTGGTGTGCAAATTGATTTTGTTGAAACATGCGTTTTGTTTTTGTTACTTTTTCATGTTGCTATTTTACTGATTCTGTTGGATTTGATCAATGAACCAAGCTAATATTTCAAACTTGTTGTCCTATTCGGTACTTCATGTAACCATGTTTTAAAATTGACATTTTCATAAATAAAGGAGTATTAAATTTAGTTCAATTGAAAGAATAAAAATAAAACTTGAGTTTAATTGAAATTCAATAAGTTAATGTAAAAATACATTAACACTTGCATCCCCAAATTAATAAAAAATAAAATACTTTATCATCATCTCTCATTGCATATTGGTGATGTGCAAATTGATTTTGTTAAAACATGTGTTCTGTTTTTGCTACTTTTTCCTATTGTTATTTCACTTATTATGTTGGATTTGATCAATGAGCCCATTTAATATTTCAAATTTGTTGTCCTATTTGGTACTTCATGTAACATGTTTCAAAATTGACATTTTCATAAATAAACGCAAGTTTAGTGACATGAAATGACTTGTCAACAACAAAAAAAAAAAACAGACATGAAATGTTATACTAAATACTACGTAAAGATTTAAAATTTGACAAATTAGAGATAACCATGGTATTAGACATAACTTTCTATATTTGACTGTGCAAACCAAAGCTATAATATTTTATTGGCAAAATTACACATTTCGTCATTTATCTTATTTTTTTGTAATATTTTGATCTTTTATCTTTTATTTATTACATTTTAATACTTTATCTTATCTTTTTGTTAAACTCTGGTCCTTTATCTTTTATTTGTAACACTTTAGTCCTTTAAAGAACATGAAGATATGAAAGAATTGAGGAAGATTGATGAACATATTCATCAAAATTATGATTTTTATTTAATTTTAATTAAAATGTATCTTACCAAATAAAATTCAACATTTTTTTAGTAAAATAATATATGAAAAAAAGGGTTTATAGGTGAATGTTATAAAAGATAAAGGACTAAAGTGTTACAAATAAAAAATAAAGGACCAAAGTGTTACAAATATATAAGATAAAAGACTAAAGTGTTACAAATAAAAGATAAAGGACCAAAATGTTACAAAAAAATAAGATAAAGGACCAAACATGTAATTTTGCCTATTTTATTTTGAAGAAAACAATGCAATCTTGTATGCCAACACTAGCTCAAATTTACTGGCTCATTTTATTTTAAGTTCTATTTGAGAAAAAATAGCAGACTACTGATAAAATAATTTATAACAGATGAACTTATAAGCTAGTTTATGGGTTATAGCCTATAGGATAGTTGATTGAATTTACGGTCTTTAGTAAAACTATTTGTTGAACTAGCATATAGATACAAAATAACATAAAAATATATGTTCAATTAATATTTAAAATTTTTCAAGTAAGATGATAAGAATAAAATTGAAAGAAATAAATAAATTATAAACTAATTAAATTAACTCATCAAAATAAAGTTCAGCATTGTCAAATAGGAACTTTCCGGTCAGGTAGCGTAGTGGCTTAAATTTCACCCCTTAAAGGTGAATAAATGGACATACCAGGGTTCGAACCCCGGTCCCTACACTTTACGTGCAAATGTCCTACCAACTGAGCTAAACTCACGGGACTGTCAAATAGGAACTTTATAAAGGTATTTTTATTTTTTACCTTTCTTTTTTTTAAGCATTTTTTACCTTTCTTTTTACATTTAAATTTTAATTATTAATTAAAAATTTAAAAGCTAGTATAAATACTCATAATATTTAGTAAAGCTGAATTCGTTACTCTCGTTGCTTCCTGTGAGAAACACTGGAAGGTCGGAAAATGGCGTCCTCAAATGCAAGGCGCACATTAGCATCCACCATCACACGAGCTCTTTCTTCTTCATCCGGAATCGCTTCTCGCGGTCGCACACTTTTCGCTTTTGCGTTATCCGCTACCAAACAAACCCTACCAATCCCTCACTCGTTCCCGGTTCGGATGAAATCATCGGGTTCGGGTTATTCTCCATTGAACGATCCATCCCCAAACTGGAGCAACCGTCCACCAAAGGAAACGATTCTTCTCGATGGATGTGATTACGAACATTGGCTCATTGTTATGGAGTTTCCGGATAACCCTAAACCCTCTGAAGATGAAATGGTTAATAGCTATGTCAAAACCCTAGCTCAAGTTCTTGGAAGGTTCCATTGCTTTGCTTTCGCTTTTTATTTTCCTAATTTGTTAATCAGAAGGTTCCATTTCTAATTTATGTTAATTGGATTTTTGTTGTAGTGAGGAAGAGGCTAAAAAGAAGATATACTCTGTTTCTACTACTACGTATACAGGTTTTGGTGCTCTTGTTTCTGAAGAGCTTTCTTATAAAATCAAAGGTGATACATTCTGTTCTTTTTTATAGCTGCTTCACCAATCCCAATTTAGCTTATTTGGAAATTTTCTTGATAGTAATTAGGGTTTTAGGCCATGTTTGAATAAACAACTTAATTAAGTCAAACTGTTATGAAGTTATCCTATAGAGCTTATGAAAATAAGTTAAAATCAGCTTATGAACATGTCATAAGTTGCTTTTGTAAGCTATCCTTGAGAGTTTATTGAAATGAGCTGAAAACAGCTCATGGATATGTCATAAGTTGTTTTCATAAGCTCTTTCAAACAATTTACAAGACCCTTAAACATGTCCTTATTGTGAATGTTGTTGTGCTACTGTTTACTTGATTGGAAATCCCATCTTACATATGGTTTATAAGGGAGGTTAATTCCATGGACTGTCCTTGAGATTTTCTTTTTAATCTTTTGTTCTGCATAACCAAATTTGTTTGTTTTTAGATGTAAATGAGAATTGACATAGCATATTTAGAGTTTGTTTGGATTGACTTATTTGAGCTTATCAATTGACATATGCATTTGCGGGACTGTTTGAGAGGGGTTACGAAAACAACTTATGACATGTTCATAAGCTGATTTTAACTTATTTTCATAAGCTCTATAGGATAACTTCATAACAGTTTGACTTAATTTTTTTGGTATCGAAATAGCTTATACAAAAGCATTTATTATTCAAATAGGGCCATATAAGTATTTGATTCTTGATAATTGGGAACTACCCCGTATGCTTGACTTGTCGTTGCAATCTTTTCTGCCTTAATAGAGTTGCCGGGAGTTCTATGGGTACTGCCAGATTCATATCTTGATGTTCCTAACAAGGATTATGGAGGTGAGTGAAGTTTAGATTAACAGCTTGGCTAATCGTTGGATCATTGTTTGTTGTCTTGATCACTCTAAGGGAATTTCAGGTGATTTGTATGTTGATGGGAAAGTAATCCCTAGGCCACAATATAGATATGCTGAAAGGCAACCAGGTAGGAGTAAACCTCGTCCAAGGCATGACAGGCGACGTGAAACTATGCAAGTTGAAAGGAGAGATCCTATTCAAAGACAGAACTGGAACCAAGGTCAGGGAGGACATATGCAGCCATCAAATCCAATGAATAGCCAAAACTCAGCTTCAGGTGGAGAAAGCCGTGAAGTGTTTAATAGGAAGTCCTGAGGTGACATTTTACTATCTTTTTTGGGTTTCGAAATGCATGTACCTGAATGACATTTGATCATAGTATTTAGCACCATTATGAATTATGTGGACGTTGGGACTTGGGTATGCTCTGGGCTCTATTAATTACTTTCAATATCATTGTAGTCTTTTTCATCTGTGTTTTTTATCTGGAATTATGTAGATTTATATAAGGCTGGTATTTATTTTGCATCTGAAAGTTCTTCTTAGCGTGTCCTCAATGCCTTGTATGTACCTAATGGGAAAAGTTATTATGCATAAGGATTTTCCTTATGCATAGTGCATAAACAAATCTCCACCATTTGTACACCAAAACTATTAGATGTACTTAATCATGCCAATGCTATTTTAGAATACAAATGGTGGAGATTTGTTTATGCAAATCCTTATGCACCATAACTCTTCCCGTACCTAACATGCCATAAAATTTGAAATTACTTATTCAGCTCTTTTGTTAAGATGATAAGATCCTCACCATTTCTAATGGAAAGCTCCATTGGATCTCCTGCTTGATTGCATTTATTAATATTATTCCAATCATCCCATATCTCATTGTTGACAATGCGGCTTAGATTTTGTTGAATTTGATGTATCAGTCATATCAGTATGTAGAGTACTTAGAATTTCCTCCAAAGTCCAAAGACCAACTTATAGTGAGTTTATTTTTTACACTTCTTTGTTCATGCTTGTTGGCACTTGTTGGTATCCTTCCAATATTTTTTACTATTGTATAAAAAAACAGTGCATCTGTTACGCATAACTCAAGAGACTAATTTATTGAGTTGGAAATAAACAAATGGATTGCAAAGCTTTCATTTATGAGTTGAAACGTTGTTGCATTTTTAGAGATAGATTCAAACTCAAAATCACTTGTAGTTAGTTATTTATAAAGGACTTTGACTATTTCCCTAGTGTTCTTGGATCATTCATCCAATATTTGTAATCACTGTTGAATTAAATAAGAGAAATGCTAAATAAATACTTGTTTTCACAAAAACATCATGACAATTTATCCACTAAAAAAGAAATGACAATGCAGACTTTTACACAAATGTTCAAGTCATATAACAATATATGTGATCTGTTCTACAGGATGGAAAACTTCGCAAACATTTACAATATATCTCTTTTTAAATCTTTCTCCATCTCTAAACCAAAAAAAAAAAAACCTTTCTCCCTCTCTTCTTATTATTTGTTCACCACATTCGTCTATGGTGGTCTGTTGATGACAATACTCTTTACACTTGTAGGGGCAAATAATGGCGATGAAATCTTGACTGAATGTTTGGAATCACTTACCAATTTGGTGAAGCTAAAAAGTGTAACTTTTATAAAAATTATAGGTGTCTTATTGTGATTGACAAATTCATTGCAAATATAAACACGTATTAAATTATTTGGAAGTGTCATTTTAACTGCGTTAGATATCATTGTCATCGAGTTCATTTGTATCAACAAGGAACACTAACACAAAGGAAATTGAATTGGCAAGTCATCCTTAAAATTGCGAGCTCATTTGGTTCATTTTTTGAGAAGGTTAAATTTGATTCTAAATGTGTAAAATTGAGTTTTTCATAATTGATTTTTATTTTTATTTCAATTTATAAGTTTGAGCTTTTGCCACTACAATTTGATTTTTCACCCTTGTTTTTCTTTACTACAGTAATGATTTTTAGCCCTTGTTTTTTCCTTTTTTACTTTTTTTTTGTACAAGGAGGGAAAATATAAAAACAAAGGAAAAGACTATTTAGAAAATAAAGTCTCACTAACATCGGCTAGTAGAAGGAGACTTATGCTAAAAAGTCGGAATAGTTATAGGAGAATAAGAGCTTCAAGCTTAGCTAAGTAGTTGGCACAAACATTTCCTTCTCAAAGAGTATAAACAACTTTAACTCTTCATTCTCTAGCGAGGAGCTTCTTAATATTGTGAATGATAGCCGCATTGTGATACCAAACATTAATAGGTTTAAATAGCAATTTGACAACGTCTCACTTATTTGAATGTATTCAAAAATTATTTAACATTAATGTCACTTTTACAGAATCAATTTTTGTTATTGTGAAACCAAACACTAGCTAAACAATTTTGTTAAAAATATCTTAAAAAAACTATTTTTTTTGACAAATTATAATCTATAAATTATTAAAATATCAAAACCTTTTTTGGAGTGTCATTGTTATTGGTAGTACCAATTTTTTTTATAAAAGGCACAAATTTTTTACCACTTAACTTAAATGAATTCGTAATATCGAAACCATTTTATTATTATACTTGTAACAGTGTGTGAGTAACACAACATGTATAAAAAATGAAAACTTCATAATAGTTGGCTTCTTTTAATTGGTTTCTTGATTTTTTAATTGCACTATCAAATCTTTACCCAACTAAAGTTTGATTTGATCGGTACGTTTAGTTGAAAAATCACTACCAGTTCAGTTGTTCTGTTAACTGGCTGTTTTGGTGCGTACAAATGCAAATTTTCTCATTTTATATAATCAATGACTTATTTGCTAATGAGTAATGAGTCATTTACCTGTTAATTGGTTTTTTTGGTTACATGTTAATTGGTTTATTTCCACTTTATTTAATACATCATTCCGTCCATTTTTTACACCTTTTACACGGTTTCATTACAACGCATATAATAGTAGATCATAGAGATACCAAAAATAACGATTAATCATCAAACAACAACACAACTTTTGCGTTCAAATTTCATCATCTTCCATTTTTTCCATCGCTGCAATTCGTGTTTCTGCATTTCAGAGATGAATTCCAATTACGGAAAACCCAACCCTCAAAAATCATCCTCTGTTTCTCTCAACAACTTCAATTTCGATCTTGATCTTGGAATCGGATCCAATCGATCCAAATCCCTAAAAGATCAGAAAAACCCCAATCCTTCCTATTCCAATTCCTATTCAACTCCTTCATATTCATCTGCGCAACCCAAAAAAACCACATGGACCCATCAACCCACTCAAACTCCGGCTGGATTACCCGGTGCACCGCCGTCGATGGTTGGTGACATCTTCGGAAAAAGTTGGGGATCTACTCAATCGTCTGGTCCCAGCATTGGAATTGTTAATAAAAACCCTAATTTATTTGGGGATTTGGTAACCTCTGCTTTGGGACAAGGTTCTTCTTCTTCAAATGTTCCTCTGAAAAATGCTACTCCAAAACCTAATAAATCCTCTTTTTCAATGTCAAATATGGCTGATTCTTTGCCTAAACCAGTTAATACACCACAGAGTGGTTCTACTTGGGGATCATCTTCAGGGAATTTTAATTTGAATGCTAATAAAACTCCCAATCTTGGTGGTCCTTCGATTCGAAGTGGCGTTGGTGTTGCTGCATCTGGTAGTGGAATTAGTTCTAGTAACAAAGATCCTTTTAGTTCATTGGCTGGTTTTGGATCTAATGGATCTAAGCAACAATCTAGTCTTAATTCAGCTGCTAAACCTCAAAAAATTGATTTAGAAGATGATGGTTTTGGAGATTTTCAAAATGCTTCGAAACCGAGCTCTAATGCATTTCCATCAAGTGGTGGTGGTAGTTCTGGAATTGATTTTGATTTTACTGGATCGTCTACTTCAAATAAGACACCGGTTCAAGCTTCTTCGGGTGGTGGTGATCCAATGGATATGTTTTTCACATCTTCAACTGCCTCAACTGGAGGTGGTAGTGCTGCGCCTGCAGCGGCGGCGTCTTCTGAAATTGATGATTGGGGTACTGAGTTTGGAGGTGGAAACCATGATGTGGGTGGAACAACTACCGAGCTTGATGGGCTTCCACCTCCTCCTGCTGGGATATCAGGTTCTGCTGCTAAAAGCAAAGGGATGGAAAATTACAAACAGGGGCAATTTGCTGATGCTATTAAGTGGCTTTCATGGGCTCTCATCCTTTTAGAGAAAGCTGGTGATGGTGCTGGCACGACGGAGGTTTTGTCATGCAGAGCTTCTTGTTACAAAGAAGTTGGAGAGTATAAAAAAGCGGTGGCGGATTGTACTAAGGTATACTTTAGTAGCTTATTAATGGTTGGTAATAATAGTCCTTTTTTAGACATGAATGGTAATATATATTATAGAATTTCTATTGGACATGGAATTTATATGGTAATGTTGAGTAGTCGTTCAATCACTAAATATCAGCTGTGTTATTTAAGATTGAATTGTTGGATAAATTAATAGATGTTTTTGCATTTGCGATAAGTTATGCTAAGGAGTTGCATTTTCTATAAGCTAGAGATGTTAAAGAGTGAAGATAAAAAGTTAATCAAAAGAAGGAAATATTATAATTTTAGGTTATGCCGGAAAGAAAGTTTTAGTAGAAAATATTAGGAGCAAGCAACTGGGAAGGAGACCAAAACAAGCTTTGAATTATCATTTTGGGTCTTGTTTTGCAAGTCATCCAACACCTGCATAAATAGAACTCTTAGAAAAGTTCAACAGTTGTGACATACTAGAACCATATATACATAGGTGCATTTGGGTAAATAATTTAATTAAGCGTTTGTGTAGAAGCTATCTTTATAACTAAGCCGTAAGTTATTTTGATAAGCTAGTATGGAGAACTTATTGCAATAGAACAAAAACCAAACCAAACCCTATCTCACTAAGTGGTATCGGTAACATGGATCAAACAACGGCTACATGGAGAACTTATTGCAATAAGCTTGAAAAAGTTTATGAACATGACATAAGCTGTTTTTGTTAGCTATTCCAAATACTCACACAAGTGTACCCATAATGCCATAAGATAAACCCAATAAGCTGTAAATAAATTTTTTCAAATGCACCCATAATGCCTTAAGGAAGTAATTTCTAATTGGTGTAGTGCCTTATTTTTATGGACTAGTGCTTCAATTTATGGAATGAAAACATGCATCATGATACATTATGTGTATAAAACTATCAGCTACATGTATGGTATCCAATTTAGTAAAACAACTTCTTGAAAGATGTAGAATACAATATATATCTAGGATGTGTATATAGATATGCATAAATAAATAACTGCAATTCTAAAACTTCCAACAAGAACATTGTGTGTTTGGACTTTCGATATTTCCCAGGTATGTTAAGTGCCTATGCATATTGGTCTTGGATATGTAAAACTATACATATCCTAGCGTGAAGGGAAAGCAAAAATGAAAAATCATAGTATCAGTAAATGTTGTTGGATTTAGAATTTTCCATTCAATCATGACCTTATCTTACATTTATATTGATTGACACCTTGGGTAACATGTGTATTCAATTTAGTAATTGAAGTTTGAAAGATTACGATGAATGGCTAGTCCATGGATTCTGTAGGCACCGATAAGTTCCGTTCCTTATTTAGGTTTCCTTTCTCATGAATGCAACCACACTGTTTCCGTGATCAATAATTCACCATGTAATTTTGAGGAAGAATGTAAATAATCTGCATTATGTTGTGCAGGTTATTGGAAACGATGGAAAAAATGTATCTGTCCTTGTTCAGCGTGCTCTCTTGTACGAGAGTATGGAAAAGTACAAACTTGGTGCTGAAGACCTGAGAACTGTGCTGAAGATTGATCCTACTAATAGGGTTGCTAGAGGTACTGTTCACCGGTTGGCTAAGATGGCTGAATAGGAAAAAATTCTATCACTTTTTCTTTTCATTATAACGATATATACCGGGTGATATAATATGTATGGACCACTTCTGATTGCTGTCACCCTTCATATAATTTTCGGTGTTGGCTTTTTTAACTCTTCTTTGTCTTGAAGTTAATATTCTTGCTTCCTTCATCCAGATTTGAACTCAATATTTATTGCCATATTCTCTTTTTTACTATATATTGTGATTCATACAGATTGTTTACATATTAAGAAACATATTTGTTATTGTTGAACACTTGAAGGAAAGCTTGGACCATATCTATTAGTGGTCCATTGTGGACTAAGTTTTATAATTATCAAATGAGTTCATAGACTACCGTGTATCATCCTTACCATATTACTTTCCATTTCTTTTTCCCCACCTCACCATTTGGGTTGGCCAAGAAAAGGGTGAAGCTGAGCAAGTTTGGAGGGAAATGTAAGTTGCTGATAATGTGAAACTTCTTAACACTCCATCTAGGCTTTGGATAATTTTATCAAGATTTCTGAGTAGTCATTCTGGTTTGTTCTTTGGGAGTTACTGTTATTTCTAATCTCACTCCAATTGATATATTGATGATCATCATTAGTCATAGTTTAGAATGTTTGTTCTTGCAGTGACACTGAGTTTAGAGTAGACATGCAGTTTATCTTTGTAACATCACGTGTAAGTGAGTAGTGACATTGGGATGCAAAATTTACAAGTTGGACGACGAACAAACAAGTGGGTAGTTAAAATTTTAGGGTTCCAGACTTAGATTCTCAATATATTTTTAGTATTAACCCCTCAGTTTTAAGAGGACTCTTATAATTTAGAATTCAGCCGGAGGTAAGGAAAATCTAGCCAAAAATTGTTTCCACCAAAGATTCTTGATATATATATATATATATATAGTGAGAGAAAAAAATAAAAAATTGTATGTGTTTTAAATCGTCCAATGAGTAAGAAAGAAAGAAAGTATAAAGAAAATAAAATAAAAATTTGTATACTTTATGGCAATTGTAGTTTGTAGAGATTAATCTTTCGAGTCTCATGGAATTTATGGGTGACAAAGTCTTCCTAAAAGTTTTAACATTATTACTTCATTTACATGTTTAAGTCAGGGATTAAACCTAGAATCTTATTATCAAGTATATAACCAATGTAGTTTTAAACCATATTATAGTATATCTTGAGTAGTGAAAGAAAATGTTATTTTTTTTAGACAAATCGGTAAAACTAATAAAAATAAGGACTTTCATTCAAAAATGTTCTAAATAGTAAATACAATGAGAAGTAGAGTTAAAAATATGATGAGGGATATATTGACGGCAAGAGTAAGTATTTTGATTTATTCCAAATCTTAACCATTAATTTTAATTTTAATTCTAATTCGAGGGTCATTATTAATTACTAATAATTTTTATGTTGAGGTTTTTCTACTCCTCTAAACTCACTACTGTCCTTATAAAAATACTCACGCAGGCATCAATAAAACATAGTATCACTTTTTCTCTTCCCAATCTCTAATTGATACCAAAGAATCATGCTTTCAATTACAAAGATTTTTTAACAAAAACATATTACAAAATAATTTGCTGGTGATTGAGCTGGAGATATAGTATCTTCCTCTCCTTTACTTACAGTCGAGCTCGACATGTTCATATTTTTTATTTTGGATAAAAGTAATTCCCCCGTCTCTTTTTGTTTTTTTTTTGTTGAATCCCCCTTCCCCTCCTTCTAAGATAATGTGTTTGCAGGGTATATGCAAACGAGATTCACCAGGATATGTGTGCTAATTAATATCAAAAGGCAGATTATTATTCAAAAGAGGAATATACATGGCATATGCATAGACAAGAATTATGTAGGTGATTAATAATCTAAAAGTATATGTCCTGTCGTCTTCCTTCAAAGTAATTTCCCGTCGTATCTTTAGTGAGAAGGTGTAGTCGTGTAGAAAAGATTTCACCCTAAATTATTAGTAATCAATCAAGGCCATGATAAGTTTTACGTTACGCTTCAATAGAATGAATTCGGTAAAGAAGGGTAGAATATGCCCCATGGTCGATCGAAAGTCCTATGCGTGCCACTTGAACTCAAATCTTCTTTGGGATGGTCAAATTCATCTTTCTCCTATTTTAAAGCACTTTTATCTTATCTACAAGATTAACTTTGACATCGCTCCTACAACAACAATTATGATAGGCATTTCACCACCTGAAGGAAAGAAGAAACGCCGGATGGATTCCCTTCCACTACATTAATTAAAATGAAAATTAATGGTTAAGATTTGGAGTAAGTTAAAATACTTTTTTTTAACAGAAATTAAAATACTTACACTTTGAGTCAATTGATCCTTCATCTTAAAACATTCCTTTTGTTCAAAAAGAGTTAAATAAAGGTGCAACAGGATAATTAGAAAAAATATTTTTTGTTATCATAAACAACCTTCTTACCGTCTACCTCAAGTATGAGATCCATGTCGAATAAGCAAACTGCAAATGGTCAGCTGTATTTCAAATACAAGCAACCAAACCAACCTGATTTTGAGAAGTAAATGTGCCAACATCAATGTTATATTTTACATATCCATCTTGAGTTGGGTGCTAATGCTTCTCAGCTTTGCCATGAAGGCTTGTAATCCTTCAAAGATACTCATATTGTTTGATATTGTTTCTTTGCTTGTGTTTAATTTAAATGTGTTATTTAATTCCGACGCTGAGGTTTGAATTGATTTGAACTTATCGTTAAATGATTTTGATTTGGATATTAATATTAGGCAGTAAATTGCTCTCTATCTCAATTTTTCTTTCCTTAAAAAATGAGGAAGTTTCTATCTTTCTAAGAAAATTGCTATTTACGCCCCTTGGTTTGCTACCAGGCCCCCCTAAAATCCCAAAATACCCCTGGATTACAGGTCAACAATTTTCGTCACGTAGGTAACGAAGTTTAAATTCCTTCGTCATCTAGACGACAAAACATAGCACCACGCAATATTGCGCCTCATTTAGGGCGGATATTGGCTAATTGCACTTAAGTTTCGTCTCGCAGTCAACGAAACCCTGTTTCGTCATTTACGCTATGAACACGCTGACTTTCGTCTTCTAGATGACGAAAACGATGAATATGAACACGATTATCAGAATCTCTCTATCACTTTGATTCAAATGCAAAATTAGAAATTGTTGGAGCGATTTTAGGGTTTGAAGGAGCGATTTTCTTCAACCATACCAAATCAATCAGCATCGGTTTAAATCAATTAGGAGTCCTTTTACAAAATCCATTCAAAAGAAAGAGGAATTTCTGACCTATTCAACGAAAATTCAAGTAAAAGTTCAAACCACAACACCAAAGAAGATAGAAGTGTTGGTAGAGTTCATAACCAAATCGTCATTATATGAACAGGATTTCAATCAAGCCAAGAGTAGAGACCTAAACTGCAGAATTTCCTCCATTAACTGCATAAAGAGTGGATAAGATTATCCCATAAGGCTTTAGCAATTTCAGTCTTTGATTATGTCCATGATAGTTTCATCGTGCTCTCATATCTAGTACAATGGTCAAGTCTGAAACAGCAATCCAAATTCCAAACACACTTTTTTTTACAGGACCAAACACATATTTAACACTTTTTTGTCCATATGTCCTGTTAATGTTTTTTTAAGACATAAGACCTTTCAAAACCATTCTTTCTTCTTGCTTGATTGTATCCTATCATTCTATAAACAAGCAAATCACCTGAGATGACTTGAAAATTAAGCAAAATATGAGCTAAAAAACATCAAAAGTCAAGCTAACAGTAACCCTTGCAGTAAATACCAAGCAAACAGCAGATGCAACAGTGACCAACACTGTGTTTGGTGGGAGTGATTTAGAAATTAGAGAAACAAGAGATAGAAACACAGCAGAAAGAGGGGAAGTCATCACCTCATTTGGTTCAAGAGGGGAAGGAGAAGGAGGATAACATTTTGCTTATCTAACATACATCACACTGGTGAATAACTTCCACAACTCCTACCAACCATTTTGGCCTAGTATGTTTTCTCAAAAATCATTAATCATATCTCGAATATTTGTACTTGTTACTAGGGTGATGCTTATCATTTCTACGGCAGCGGAATGTTCAAGACTTAAAAGGAGATAGGATATATTCCTATCATGGTACATTGGTGCCCAAGAAAGACCAACCTACGAAACTAAGAAAAGAAGCGAAATAGAATCTAGTTCCCCCTTTTTGACACAGGTTAACAAGAAACATTGTGAAGCAAGCATAAAAAACAAATAAACCTGCAATTTGATTCATAAACTATCATTATCTCACCTATTTGGTTTCTAAACAAAAGAAATGTAAATAGTTCCTAACCTAATCTCTTTTTTTTTTTGTCTAAAAGTCCTAGCAGTGAAAATCACACACATTAAGTGCAGAGAAGTAGAGAATCACAGACTCAAACCCGCACCCCAAGACATAAAATTTCCCTACAACTATCGATTGTACTTATTGACAAAACTATTCTCAATCCAACTATCACTTTCATATAATTCAATGACCAATCAAGTGGGAGAATAATAATTTAGAGACTAAATTGAAGGTTTAGTCCATAATAAACAGACAGATCATTCAATCTATTAGAATGAGAAAAAATCAATACAAAATTACATTTAAAAAAAAAACATAAACAACCAAATATTCTAAGTTGCAATACTGTCTCTTCAATCATACAAGAAAACCCCATACATAACATTGACAAGGAGCTTATTAAAAAAACGTCGACAAGAAATATTTTTCAACATTGCATACTATAGAAACCAACAAAACAAAAAAAGATTAGAACACGATAATGAATGATCAAAACCGAATAGAATTGAAGTCGTAGAAGAGTAATGTGATCTCGAGTCAGATAATTGAGAAGCTACTTCCATGTTAACTCCAAAAATAACTTTCCTCTCTTTGATAAAAGAGAATGCCTTGCACACAACACATATACTCCAAACTAACTCAAATCATGTGGTAATGATTAACAACTAATCAAATTTGCTTCCTATAAACTTATAATCCATGCAACCATAAGATATTAATTTATTGGATGATAAACTATGTACAATATTTACAGTAATTGCACAATTTAAATAAAATAAAATAAAAACAAATCCTACAATGACCAGACACAATCACAATCCAACAAACATTGATCTGTGGATTTGAAGTGTGATGAATGGATTAGACAAAGTACCAACCAAATCAGCAAATTGGAGCCAATCTTGTAGGAACTTTTTCTCTATCAGAATCAACAATCGATCCATCTGCAATAATTCTAACAATCTTCTTAACCGCAAAATGCAAACAATTCGAAAGCATAATCCACGACAACACCTGATAAACGAAATCAAACGCAGGATCCGGCAACGAACGTTCATCATGATTATCTCCCTCTCCAAATCTATTGAAATTCCAATCACTACCACCTCCGCCGCCACCACCAAAACCTCCACTTCCACCTCCAAAAACACCGTCACCGCCATCACCGAAGAACAATCCCTCACCTCCAGAATCATCGCCGGCCAACTTCCGTCTAGTTCGCCGTCTTCTTCTGGTAATTGTCCGACGTGGTATCCTATGTGTACTAGGTTTCACCGGCGGCGGTGCCACAGCATCACAAGGGTGAATCATAGCTGAGATCTGATCGGTGGATGAATCGGCGATTGAAAATTGATAGCCACGGAGGATACCGAGACTTTTTGCGGCGGTTACTGTGACGGTGTCGGCGATCATCATCATCGTGAATCTGACGCAAGTGATTGTGCAAAGTTTTTGTGTTTGTTTTTCGTTTTTATCAGCGGAAGATGAGAAGCGAAAAACAAATACAATTGGTTAATAGAAGGTTGAGGCTACAAGTTACACACAAACGATGACGTGTCACTTTGACCTTGACATGATACCTTCATATCTGATTTTTTTGGACGATGCTGTAGCCAATTTCAAGGATGGGCTTGGGCTTAGGCTTGTGGGCCTTCTTATGGGCTTCAAGGACAGTTTCTCTTCCACACCCCACATTTCTTTTTCACCCCTCTAGCACGCAAAAAAATTCGGAATACGTTTTTCGAATTTTTTTAGTGTAATTTTACTGAAATTTACACTAGAAGAAAACTTCGGAATGTATTTTTCGAAATTTTTTGGGTGCTAAAGGGGTGAAAATGAAACACAGGGGTGGAAAGATAAACTTTTGGATTCAAGGATGTAGAAGTAGCCCAATTTAAACTCAGCTACATCATTTTGGGCCTAATTTTTTTGGAGATTCTGATCTTAAGATTAATAAAGTGTTTTGTGTGAAAATGTATTTGATTAAAACCATATATATTGGAATAAGATTGTTTGACTTGATGTCCAAATGTAAAATTGAATGGTAGAGCTTCTGCAACCCTTTATGGATAAAAAAAGTGGGTAGTTATTATTCGCTATGATATTATGTTTAGACACTTTGTCTGGCGTATGAGTTGACCGTTGAAGTATCTCTGGTACTTTCTTTAATAAAACATATTGCTTATTAAAAATTAAAAATCATGTAAACTCCCTACTCCCTAGCATGTTAGAAAGCCGATAGAAAATAATTACACAACTTATGACATTTTCCGGTTATACCAACTTATATTGAGAACTCTCAGATCTCAACACAAGTAGTTTTAAAATTTTAGAAAGCCGACTTTATGGAACAAAAAGAATTGAAAGTTCACCGTTTGAGAATTTTTTTATAAGCAAAATATTGAATTATTAGGAATATAAGATGTATTTAACCTTTTCAATTCTAATTATCAAGGACTCTATTAGATGCTTTGAATGCAAATTAATGGGTCATTACATCAATTAGAAAATACAAAAGAGTTGATATTCCCTATAGGATTTATAAACCAAATCCAGGAAATAAAAATAATTTGATCCAGTAAAGAAAACACGTTAACTACATCTCCTCTAAACGTGTTACTACATGCGCGCCATTAAATCCAAGTGGTAGCTAACCAGATTAAGTGACAAATTTTTGTATATTTCATGTTCTTCACCAGAGCACCAAAGGTATTATTAATGCTTCCAACCTTCGTCCAAAGGTATAAAATGTTAGAATTTTTGGGTCACGAATGTAATGTTACATGTGTTAGGGCCATTATGTAATTAGCCAAAGCTTTGGTGGTCTAATTAAAGATAAGTTTGTGGCTAAAAACATAAATATCATGAAAGATAATATTATTGTGCAAATACCATAAGTCAATATCTAATTTGATGAGCGGCCTAATTAGAATATTGAAAATTAAGAAATAACTCTAAGGTTATTTATAGGGTTTTGGTCCCCAGTTGTAGATAAGGTGAAAACAGCGCATTAGGTCAAATTCTCTCTTCATCCTATCAGACAGAGGAGATTCAGGATGCTATAAGGAACTTTACAATTGGAAGATCACGTAATCTTCAATTTATTCCGATGATAAACTCAGATACGCTTCCGCTTATATTTACAGTATTTTTTAATGATTAACATGATTGGATTCTAGGATTTACGAATAAGTTTGATTCTAACATAAAATTCATATTCAACTATTTGTAAATTTTCTTCCACGCTTATAACGAGAAAGAGCAATTGAAGAATAAATGATCAATATCTTTCTCTTCTCTAAAATAAAATACACAAGAAAATTCATGCAAGTTATTAATTACTAATAATACATTTTTCTCACCAAGGCAATACAAATCAGAAGTCTTGCTAATAATAACCGCTTGAAAAATAATTTCATCATAGTAAATTAGTAATCAGATGAGAAAGCCTGGTTTTTCCGTAGTAAATGGTGTAGCTCGCTCTTTAATAATGGCCACAACATTTATGGTTATCTAAATGATTTTTATTATCTAACATTTTATATTTTTCGATTAATTTTAACTGAAACGCATTGAATTTTTATTAAAAAAATAAAAGTACTCATATCTCAAGTTGTAATTACCACGTTATTTTGACATTTTTTTAAAAAAATTGACATTTTTATTATTATGAGTTAAATGTGAAATTAGAAACTAATCTATTATAGCCGCATTTCCATAAATGTGAAATTTTTATTATTGCTTGGCATTTCCATTATCTAGCGCAAAGCCCCCGTCCAAAGCAACCCTATATTCATAAACATTTTTGATATCAATATATTCATTCATAAACATTTGCTTGGTAATTAACTAATTATAGTAATTAATCTCACAAATGTCCACTTTTTTGTTCAATCCTACACATTTCCCACTTCCAAAATAAAAAATCCTACACATTTCCACGTGTTTGACCCTAAACATCCTACAGGGCCCTACAAAAAACAGCTGGCCGAGCTTTAGCCTAGTGTTTGGTATATTCACTTGGATGGTGTTATTTACTTATTTTAAAAAGTTACCTCAATGTAAAGATAGATTAGCTCTCATTATTAAAATGACCATTTTGTTTGAATATGTGTTTTTTTCATTAATCAAATATAGGAGATATTTTACTAAAAGAAAGATAAATTATAAAATGGTCACTTTATTTAAAGCCAGCCACAAACTACAATCGAATTCTATCCACAAAGACAAGTTATTTAATTAATTATGTCCTTGTCAATTTGCATTTGTAGTAGTTGTTAATCACCGACCTTTTTATATCTTTAAATATTTTAATTCATTAATTTGGTCAGTTTGCAGTTGTGTTTTAACGAAGTCATGAAATACTACTTGGTACAAATTGTCACTATGCAAATTCTAATTTAATTGTTGAAATCAATATATATATATTATGTTAGAGAAAAATTCTAATTTAATTGTTGAAATCAATATATATATTATAATTTTTTTTTATAAATATTTTAAATTTTGTTTTAAACTTTTATAGAAATATTTAGCAAATTCTAGTTCCAAAAATATTTATCTCAAAATTTTTCATCCCCATTTTAAGTCAACTTGAATAATTTTATTATTCAAATTTATATTATTATAAAAATTTCTTTTACATAAATTTATTTTTTTAAATAAAAGATAAATTAAATATAAATTTTTAAGTGGCAAAAATTTAAAATTTCATAACGAAATCATCTTTTATTAAAAAAATTAAACTTTAATAAAAGAAAAACTTTTATAATATATTCAACATAATTGCAGAGAAAAAATGAAAATGAAAATAATACATATAAGTTAATTTAAAAGCATAAATCAAATTTCGTGACGAAAATTATTTAAAATAACTAAAATTTGTTAAATATTTTTATAAAAACTAAAAACAAAATTTAAGACATTTATAAATAACAAAAATTTATTTAACTCTAATTTGCCTTCTACTATTACTCATTAGTCCCCAAAATTGGGAGTCAAATGGTCACAAATGTGGTTTAATCACCTTTCATTGTCTAACATGTCCACCTGTCCTTTATTATATGGTGATTGCTGGCCAAAGCAAAGATGAGAATGACACCACTACATTACAAATATACTTTTACAATAAAAAAAAATTACTCTTATTAATTAATCTTCTTATATATGGAGAGTATACAGGAGCATATATTAATCATCATTCATTTCTTAGTTGTAGTAGCTCTAGGATTTGCTGGTGGTGATTCCAAACTCAAGGCATATAAATAACTTGTTACTTTTCTTCATCAAATTCAGTCAAAAATCAAGGTCTTACTTACTCTATACTAGTACTTTTCAGTGAATATGTATTCATATATGAAGTTAGAATTTTTGTTTAGTGTGTAAAATTTCTAAAATTATATATGATCGGTATATATATATGCAGTTATCAATATCATGGTTCATTTCCCATCTTTTGTAAACGGATTGGCAAGAACAATATCAATCAAGAAAGAGAAGAATTTTCAAAAGGATGATGCAAGAAAAGCTGTAGAAGAATTGGCAAAAGAAGCAAGAAAGAATGAATTGTTTTTGAGTTCCTCTGGAGTTGTTAGGTCCAACAAGGACAACAGTTTTGTTTCTGTTTTTACACATAGAGGCCACAAAGGAGTCAACCAAGATCGTCTCGTTGTTTGGGAGGTATGCAATTAGAATGCTTCATTCGATTTCTATTATAAGAAAAAATCCACTTTTTAAATTTAATGAATAACTGATATATTTAATATATAATATAGATTAAATACATTAGTTATTCAATCAACATAATTTTTTTTCTTATAATAAAATTCGGAGAGAGTAACACTTTGGTACTGACATTATTGTTCATGTTGTTCTCAACTAAAAAATAGAATAACTGTCACAAATAAGTTTTAAAAGGATGTGAAAAAAAATACTATAATGTACAAGTTAATTGAAATAATGTAGGAATTATTATAATGTTGTAATTAATTTATTGTTGATTATAGGAATTTGGTTGCCAACAAGACATGATGTTTTGTGGAGTTTTTGATGGGCATGGTCCTTGGGGACATTTTGTAGCTAAAAGGGTAAGGAAATTAGTACCAGCCCTTTTGCTATCCAATTGGCAAGAAAATCTTGCAGCAAAATCAATTGACCTAAATTTTAAGATGGAAGAAGACAAAAATGTTCTTGGATTGGACCTATGGAAACAGTCCTACATAAAGGCTTTCGCTGCTGTTGACCAAGATTTGAAGCAGCACACCGGAATTGATTCATTTAATAGTGGCACTACAGCTTTGACACTTATCAAACAGGTTAGTATTATATTATCTATTCATGTAGTAATAATTTGTTATTTTCAATTATTGGCAATTTGACATATTCTTATATATATATAAAGTTAAAGTTGACCGTTCTAAGTCTTAGTTCAACTTGTAAAAAAATAACAAAATTTATGATGTCTTTGTCATTTCGTCAATGTAAAAAAAAGGTTAAAGGTTGATCATATAGTTAAGAGTTCTGATGAAAATACTAACTATACTGATATTTTCCATCTTAAGAAAAATAAAAGAGAGTTATAATGAAAAATTGAATTGAATTAAATATAAAAGTGATGCTAATTAGTGATTCCGCGATATTAGTTAAAAAAACAAAAAAGAAAAAATTTGCATTGAAAATAACATTTTTTATATTTTAAAAATATTGACCACACACAAGTTTTAAGATAACTTTACTAATATTTGGTTTCTTACTAGTTACCATTTTTCGTAAATATAATGTATTTGTGAGTGATTACTATTTCAGGGTGAAAACCTTATTATAGCAAATGTGGGTGATTCAAGACTTGTGTTGGCAACAACTTCAGAAGATGGCACATTATTTCCACTTCAACTTACCACTGACTTCAAACCAAATTTACCAAGTGAGATTTATCTCTCTCTTACATTACATTCATTCAAGAACTAAAAGTATATTTGTTCAAGAAAATTGAGAGTTGCAATTTTTGTTGATTTCAGAGGAAGCAGAACGTATAAAAGAATCAAAAGGACGTGTATTTTGTATGAAAGATGAACCAGGAGTATACAGAGTTTGGATGCCAAACTGTAAAACTCCAGGATTAGCAATATCTAGAGCATTTGGTGATTATTGTATGAAAGACTATGGTTTAATCTCTGTGCCAGATGTGACATATAGAAAACTTACCACTAGAGATCAATTTATCATCTTAGCTTCTGATGGGGTATGTATGTGTCTTATTTATTTTTTCTTTCTTGATTTAAATGTTTGAAGTAATTAATTAGTATTTGATTATATGTCTTAGGTGTGGGATGTTGTATCAAACCAAGAGGCAGTGAAGATAGTTTTTACAGCACCAAATAAAGAAAAAGCAGGTGAAAGGCTTGTGAAGTATGCTATGCGTGAATGGAAAAGAAAGAGAAGTGGTATTGCTATGGATGATATGTCAGTAATTTGCCTCTTTTTTAATCAAATCCAAGCAACTAAAGTTGTTGATTAAGAATGCTTTTGAAGAATCACATTTTTTATTGACTGCTTCCTTATTATATATATGACACAGATTTGTAGTGTATGAACTTGTAAATTAAAATGGTACTCCTAAACATACACTATATTAGTGTTAGATTACTAGTAAATGTATATGAGACTCTTAAACATACACACATCTAAATTATGGGCCAGTCCACAACAACAATGACTAAGAGCTTGAGATTAGATAACTGTTTATATCCTGCTCCAGCCATTACAGCCTATTAATCCTAAATTAGAGTGTGTTTGGATTGTGAAATGTTTTGAGGCCATGTAATTTTACATGGTAATTTAAAATTTTCAAAATGAAAAGATTTTATAAAAGGTAAGTTTAGGAAATTTGCAATATTTTTTTTTTGCTTTCACCACCAATGTAATCTGGTTCAGGGGTCAGTTAACAACTAAGAATTTGAATTTTTGTATTGTTCTATAAAATGTGAATCTCAATTTTGTCCTAAAAAATATTTCAAAATATGCAATTTGGTTCTAAAATGTTTTAAAAAAATATACACATTAGCTCCGTTTTATTTTCTATAATTTGCAAGTTAATCCCTAAAATTTTCAAAAATTAAAGATCGATCTATACTTTGAAATTTAACCTAAATTTTATAAATTTGACCTAAATTTTTTAAAATTCTCATTTTAGTTCACTTTCCATTATATATTTATACTATTTTTCCAAGACTTTTAAATTTATAAAAATAATCTAACAAAACTTATGAATTGAGAATTTAATTGTTCTATCCAAATAAAAATAAATAAATAAATAAGTTCAATTGAAATATTTAAAATTCTATTTTTTTCTCTCTATAATTTTCAGTTTCACATCCAAACATACTACTATTTAAGAAAATCAAATGGACCATTACATGTGGGGAAGGTAATGCAATTCAGGACTATAGTGAATGAATAATTTGTATGATAGCTGTCCATGTTTTAAATAATTTAAGATACATATATATATTCATTGAATCCAATTTTGTTGGATAAATAGTGGTTGCACATACCCCTATGAATACATCTCATATATTGTTTAAGGGGATCCTCTCCGATTATTTTCTCATGTTTTCTCTTCAATTGTTAATCTAATGGTCGACAAATGAAAAAGATGTTTTTTTCTTTCTTCTCAAGTGTTTTTTTTAATTTGTCAACCATTAGATTAACAATTAGAGAGAAAACATAAGAGAATAATTGGAGAGGATCCAAATCCAAAGAGGAATTCTATCATAGACACAACCCCAAATAATAATATTTTGGCACACATATTTTAAAGAGACAAATTTAAATATAAATGATAAAGTCACATCAACTATCATTAATTAATCCTTTTTTATTTAAATTTTTTAAAATTATGTGTGTGCGCCTAAATGACAAATGTTGAACTTGTGCTCAAATAAGAGTTTGTCTTGTTTAAGTTATACTATATCACTTGCGAGCACCCAACCACAAAGATTTATCTTTTAAGTTAAAAATATATTTACAATGGAAGACAAAATTCTTGCAAAAAAATCTTATAATCATGTGTTTTAAGATCTTAATACACACCCACAACTCTAATTAAGTTGGAAGAGATTTTTTGTTGTCAAATAATTTAGTAGCTAAAAATTCACTTTTTAAAATGAATAAATGAAAGTATGAGAACCTCAATTCCGGCCTAATTCATGTAGTGTCCCTTATCAACTTATTAGGTGGATAATACATGTGATATTTTGGTGTATGTATGGTGTGTAGTATTTGTGTTACATATGGTATGGGATAGATGAGATAAAAGAGGTATACCAATAAAGTAAGATAACGCCCATACTTTATTTTTTTTTTGGTTTTCACCACCAGTTTAATCTGGTTCGGGGGTCAGTTCTGGCATCAAGTGGTTCCAGCCCCCTCCCGATCGCAGTTGCGGGGGATCGAACCGTGGTCCTCCCTACCATATTCAGCGTCAATCACCACTGAACCAACTAACGATCGGTGATAACGCCCATACTTTAGACGAATAAAAAAAGGTGATTGGATTGTGAGGTGTATTGTAGTGTCGTTAAATACGAAAAAGGGATCAAAACTGCGTTTACTGTTTGCACTTTGAGGCAGCTAAGGTGGTTTGTTGAGATGGGCGTGTACGCTGATCTCGACGAAGCCTTGGCTTTGGCCTCTCTTCCCGGTGACGTTGACGGTTACATCTCCATTTGCGGTTACGGTTCTCTCCTCTCTGGTAACTAACTAACTAACTAACCTCCTCTCACTCTGTTTTACTCGTTCCGCTATTATCACTCTGTTAACTCTTAATTTTTAACAGAAAAAAGTGCTAGAAGCACGTTTCCTCATCTAATTAACTTCCGAACCGCAAAATTAACCGGTTTCCGTCGTCTCTTCTCCGTAGTAGGAGCTTTCTTTTTCACTCATTCCATTGCCAACCTCAAAACTCAGGTCTCTTTTTCATTTCCATCCTTATTATTATTATTATTATTATTATTATTGTTTCAGCAATTGAATTCGAAGATAACGATTAACGCAAAAGAAATCAAGCTTGAATTGTGCTATTGTTGTAATTAGTGGTTAATTAATTAATGAATGTTTGATTTTGTATTTTTTTGCAGGAAATTGCTGGTCTATCTGTTGAGCCTTGTCAAGGTGAAACCATTATAATTACTGTTTTTGATATTAAGAAATCTCAGGTATTGTCTTTTGCAACTTTTGCCAATCATATCTCATCATTTTGCCAATTTGTTCCTAATTTTTTTTTTTGTTTTACTATTATCTACGCGATGAAATATGCATGGATGTGGATGCTTGTGTGAAACCTTTTTAAATAAGATTAAATTCTTTTTATCTATAAAATAAGACTAAT
The DNA here is from genome assembly GCA_030408175.1 of Trifolium repens. Taxonomy (NCBI): domain Eukaryota; kingdom Viridiplantae; phylum Streptophyta; class Magnoliopsida; order Fabales; family Fabaceae; genus Trifolium; species Trifolium repens. The sequence goes on from CP125851.1 coordinate 51,367,613, forward strand.
AATTTTTTCACTGATCAATTGTTTTATCATGTATCCAATTTGTTATGAAGACAGATTCCTGCATTTATCAAAAGAGAGCGCGAATATCGCTTTTTAGCTGTGAGTTTTCTTTATTTTATGAGTAAAAATATGATATATCTAATTATACACATATCTGCCGCAAGAGTTCCAACTATAATTTGATAATTATTGTTAATATTGTCTCTTGTAGGTTATTCCTGAATCACTTGATGGGAAGCCATTTACCAATCCAGCGGTATGTTATGTTACATTTGTAGCTATGTTCCTAATCCTATTCATAACTTGATTAAAGAGATTTTTCTGCTAGCTAGAACTATTTGTAAGATATGGTGATTGGTGGTGTTAGTTATTCATTTGATGGTATTTTGGTGTCTTCAATGCAGGTCCTTTGTTCATCTTACACTGATGAGGAATTCTTTAAATTTAAATGCAGTGGTAATGTTCCAACTAATTTACTAGTTTGTGTGATCCTTATTTCTATGAACCAGTAAATAAAATGACTTTGTGAAATAATAAAAACATGCATATTCACTTTCACAACTAATTCCTAATTAAATTTTTCTGCTTACAAATTGACAAACAAGTTAAAAAATAAGCATACTTATGATAATATTGATTATATTTCCCATGTGCTTCCAATCAGTTGTCAGAAGAGTTTATACCTTACAGCTGTGTTTTTTTATTTCTTGCAGAGGGAAGGGAATTATATTTTCAACAATATGGAGATTATAATATTCATAAGATTTGGCGCGATGATGCTTTACCATGCCGTGTTTACCTTCGACACTGGTCGGTAGTCTTCTAAATTTCAATTAATACTGCTAATAAGCCATTGCTTCTGAGGTTTATATTTTTTATGTACGGGGGTGTTGATATATGTTTAGTTTTCTAATATGTGTCTTAAAGCGTGTTAATAAGCTATTCAAATCAGATTTTGAGGTATAATATACTATACATTAATTCTAAAAATTAAGTAAAATTATATTAACATTGAAATGGTAGAAGGGGTTTGAACATCTGATGATCATTGCACACAAACATTTTTCTAAGGCTTGGTGGAGATCATTTAATTGTAATCAACTTTGACTATGGTATTATTCTTAATTAGTATCTACTCATTGTCTCTTAATGATTTGGCTTTGTGATTGTAATTTGAAAGTAGTGTGGAAGGACTTGAATGTTTATTAGTCCTTAATTTAGGAGAGTTGAATACTTGGATATCTCAGTTATCTAGCACAAACAACTTTATGAGTCATCTAGCTCTTCCGAGCTTTATTATATGTTTGAAAACTGGACAAGCTGCTATAAGCCTTCGTCTGTTACACGAGAAGAATGATTCCAATGCATTAGATTGTTTATGTCTGCTAGAATCTGTACAAGTATATTTTGTAAAATTAACTAGTTGGTAATGAATTGTTTGCAGTGTTCTGGCTGCGAAAAGCCTCAGTGATGAAGCTTACAACAACTTCTTGGATCACACCTTCATTGCTGATCGCAAAACAACAATACGCCGGTACTTTGAGAAAATGGGCACAAGCATCATGGAAGAAGAGCCCCCTGAATTCTTAAAAACACGTTATGGCGGTTGATCAGATCCAATAGTCAATAAACTTGTCGCCAAGGTTCTGGCTTTTGGGGTTTTCCATTTCTGGATTTGATTATCCTCATGTACTTTTATGTGTGAAATATGGATAATTGTATTCTTTTGACGGATCATACGTGTCCAATATTAATGTGTATGGATCATCTATATTCGTTGCACATTGCAGCGGCCTAGCATGAACAGAAAACTATGTATAGATTCAAAAATTGTGAACTTCTCTCATTGGTAATAATGCATTATTGATTTATTGAAATTGTGGTACTACTGGTATGTAAACTGAAGAAACTCACTTAGAAGCTGTCAGCGTGGGTGTGACTAACAAGTTCAATATAGGATTGCGCTTTATAGTATCGTCATAGTAAAGCTTGGTGGGATGAAAGCCAAATGCAAGTCATTGGCCATGTAAAAGTCCCAGCTGCTTTCTCATAATCCTTGGAACCAAAAGCAAAAGAGAAACATGATAAAGTAAATAGAAGTTTTAGGGAAAGAGAGTATCATGTCTAAAATTGAATGTTCAAAGCATGCACAAGCACAAGTCTAATTCATCTCAAAACCACACAGCCAGATAATTACTTTTCACTGCATATAGTTAGAGATCATTGATCAAACAAAATTGTCCTCTTAGACATCATGCTGTACATGGTTAACTGAAAAGTAATTTGAGTATTAAAATTGAGATTTTAAGAGGCCTCCTCATTAATTTCCTTCGAGTATATTAACATTACTAAAATTAAATAATATTCTCATATGAAGTCCATCATGTTCAATTGATATACAGACTTGATTTCTTTTCTTTCTTAAGAGCCTAAAATTTCCGTGCACGGCTTTGAATACTAGTATACTACTATTATGCATCATCACCAATGAGTAAAGCAGCAATTTATTACCCTGTATAGAAGCTTGCCAACATAGAGAATGTGATACCTTTCTGCTTCAGTGCAGAGTCCAATTTCATCTACATGCTATGTTCTACATATTTGTCAAGAATCCAAGCACCATTACTTTATCATCTAGATAACAAAATTTTGAGTACAAATAAGAGTATATGCCTTTATCAACAGCTCTTTTAAGTATGACTCCAGTCCCCATCTAGACAAAGAACTCTATGAACCTTACCGGTTACCATCTTGACTGAACAGAACATAGTAGCATTGACCACTCTTCCTTTATCATCTATCAAGAACTCTACAACACCGACACTTTTGATTGAAGACATGTCTGGTGTCCGGCATATGTTGGAATCGGACATCAAAACACCACCGACACATGCAATTATATTGAGTTAACTTATTTTCTCAAATTATTACCAACGTCCGGTTGTCAAAGTTGAGTCCGGCGTCTATGCTTCATGGATAAGAAGCTCTAAAAGTGCACAAAGGGCAAGATTTTTCCTAACACAACCAAGCTATTGATGCCCAAACGACAATTTATTTGTCACTAACATTGATTTTGTTCTCTATTCTTATTGGATTCAGGTGATTTACTTTACTTTTTTGAGTAACGGTTAGTGTATTTCTAAAGGCAAGGAGATAAGTTGATATGAAAACGTTGCTATTGCAATTGAAGTCCCACATCGAGTGGGTTGTAAAATAAAACGAGTGAAGTTACTTATAAATAATTTGGACATAGCAGTGAGAACCTTAACCTGTCCTGTCAGGGGGTGAAAGGCAACCGGTCAATGATCGTTAAGTGACGGCTGGTTGTGCCAACGCCTATAAATTACGAACACACATGTAATTTTGTACGAGTGAGTCCTGCCCTACTTTGGTTTGGGACTTACCCGTCAATTTTTGGAAGCTTCTTCTTTGTGGAGAGGCTCTCACTAACTCAATTCTTTTCCAAAGTTTATTAAATTAGATTAAATATTAGTCATAATTATTTCTAATTAACTTTTTTTATTTTAGATTTTTATACTTTATTTTTTTTAAAAAAATAAATATGTTTCTCGATATTAAAAACTGAGTAAAGTAACAATTTGCCTTTAAAATTGTAGGGGTAGGAGGGGTCAAATAAAAATTATTTAAGCATGCACTGTTTTTTTTTTTTTTTTTTTTCTAATTTTTTGCCTCCATGTGTGAATTGCTATTTTTGGGGAAAAAAAATATGCCGAGTTGGTTCACTCTTTTTCTCACTTATCTCATAATCTGATGCACATTCCTATAGTAACTGAATGGTGCTTAAATTCAGCCCTCAAAAAGTGCAACACGTTTCAAGACTTTGTGATGGGCAAGACTTTATAAATTGAGAACGTATTCACTATGTTTCATGGTCACCAAAACCTACTTTCTCTCTTCATAAAATTACACCATCAAATTTGAGTTAGGAAAGGTTTGGAATAGCGAAACAAGAACAGTTGCATTGCAACATCAAGGAGCTTGATTCTGACATATAGCAATGACTGGAGGCAAAGTTGTTAAAATCGCGATTTAAAACGTAAAAACCATAGTTTTTACGTTTCTAGGTAGCAAAAACGAGTTAAATCGTTGGTAGAATCGTTTTCTGGTAAAATCGTGATCTGGAACGATTTTACACGATTTAACTCGTAGTAAAATCTCTAAAATCGTGTAAAATCGTAGCAAAATCGTGTAAAATCCTTGGTTTTAACACTTTGTGACGATTTTACCTTTTTTTTAAAAAAAATAAAAAATTGACAATTTGTTTAAAAAAACCCAATTTTTATGAATATTACATTTTATTATGGTGATTTAGTATATTTTAGCTTTGAAATTTTAAATTATTAATGCATTATAGTATTATATAAGTATATATATATATATATATATATATATATATATATGTTATGTATATAAAATTAATATTATTTTAATATGAGGTAAAATCGACGATTTTACGTTTCGATTTTACCTAGACAAAAAGAGTTAAGGTAAAATCTCGATTCTGACAACCTTGACTGGAGGTTAGTGACTTTTTAATCTTTCTTTCGCTTTCTGGTTTAAACATGTTCGATACTTGCTGGTCCAAATTCTATGATTTTTTTTGGTAATTATGTATTGGTTTTGAATTAAAAAGTAAAACCTGAAATTGGTGTTAGACAAATTCGAACCTAGGACCCTTTTAATTGAAAATATTTAACATAACAACAACCACTAGACCATGCAGATTTTGTTCATCATCTTTGCACGCAAATAGGATTCATTGTGTGTTTAAGTACTCTAATCAATTAAAGGACGATCTGCATCTTTTAGTTTTTTGTGCATACATTCAGGTCCTTATTAAACTTAATGTCAAATGATTAATGAAATTGTGATTAATTAAGGAATAGCCGCAACATCTTTGATTGATTTGGATTTTATATTGAGATTTAGAATCACATTTAATACATTAATTGTAGTTAAACATGCTTGTATGATAAAATCTATCCACATGAATTTTGTTGTGTTTGTATGCTCAATTAGGCTAAAATATCAGATTATATATCCTGATTTACCCGCAGGAATTAAGAAAAATGAACTTGATTTGATAATTTTATCATAAAGTTGTAGTAAGAATCTAATTGAGTAAAACTTTAGCTCACATGAAAGTGTTATGTCACTATATTTTTTCATTTGAACATGATTTGCATTGGTAAACCATGTAATTTATTTACTTTGTCTCAATTATGGTTAATGAGCATGTTTGTTGAATTATGCAGTTGTTCAATCTGCAAATTTCTCCGATTTTAAATGTGACATTCCCAAGTTAAGCTATGACAATTATAAGATCTTGAAGAAAAGAATTCTCCTTCATTTGGGCTGGACAGTTGGTATTACTGAAGCCAGCACTCCAGATGAAGTGGATCTTTATGAAAAGTGGGAGAGATCTAACTGTCTCTTCGTTATGTTCATAAAGACCAAAATATCTGCTGGTATCCGTGGTTCAATCGAGCATCATGAGAATGTCAAGGACCTTCTTAAGGCCATTGATGAGCAGTTTGTCTCATTTGATAAGGCTCGTAAGAGCACTCTGATCATAAAGTTCTTAACCATGAAGCTCACCGAGGTGAGAGGAGGCTGTGATCACATCATGAGGGATATAGCGGATCAACTTAAGGATTTAGAGGTAACGATGTCTGATTCTTTCCTTGTTCACTACATTTTATGCACCCTTCATCATTAATATGGTCCTTTCAAGATATCCTATAACACACATAAGGATAAGTGGTCAATCAATGAATTATTGACCATGTGTGTGCAAGAAGAGGAAAGGTTAATGATGGAGGAAGGTGAGAAAGTTAATTTGACTGTTCAAGGAAAGAAAAAGACATTGTTACCTCCAAATCCTTAAGTTGAGCCGCTATATCCCTCATACGCATGATGTGATAACGCACTCCTCTCAGCTCAATGAGCTTCATGATTGAGAACTTTATAATCAGAGTGTTGGCACGAGCCTTATTAAATGAGACAAACTGCTCATCAATGGCCTTAATAAGGTCATTGACACTCTCATGATGCTCGATTGAACTACGGATACCAGCAGATATTTTGGTCTTTATGAGCATAATGGAGAGACGGTTAGACCTCTCCCACTTTTCATAAAGATCCACTTCATCTGGCGTGCTGGCTTCAGTAATACCAGCCGGTTCATCCTTCCTAATGGCACAGTCAATGTTCATCCGACCCAAATGAAGGAGAATTCTTTCCTTCCATATCTTATAATTTTCACCACTTAACTCGGGAATGTCACATTTATTCATTTTGAGAAAATTCACTTCATTTAGACCAGAAATAAACATATGGTTATTTCATTAAGTTGGGGACTGATGTTGAGAGACTTGATATATTGTAATACATGGAAGATACTACTCATAATAAGAGGACATGTCGCCATGATTCCTATATTTAGTTCCTGTTATGATTGATTATGGGTTAGATGGACCAAGTGGGAGAATGTTAGTTTTTTTCCTATTTTTTTGTCTTCCACGTCAGTCACAAATGAGTTGTTGTGGATTGCTATTCTTGGGGAAAAAAATATGCTGGGTTGGTCCACTCCTTTTCTCACTTATCTCATAATTTGATGCACATTCCTATAGTAATTGAATAGTGCTTAAATTCAGCCATCAAAAAGTGCAACACGTTTTAAGACTTTGTGATCGGAAAGACTCCATAAATTGACAATGTATTCACTCTGTTTTATGGTCACCAAAACCTACTTTCTCTCTTCATAAAATTACACCATCGAGTTTGATTTAGGAAAGGTTTGGAATAGCGAAACAGTTGCAGCATCAGTAAGAAGCTTGATTCTGACATAGCAATGGCTGGAGGTTAATAACCTTTTAATCTTGCTTCCGCTTTCTGGTTTAAATGTGGTGTTTATTTATGATGTATAACACGTTAAAATATTTTGGCTAAGTAGGATAAATGAAGTCAAATAATTGACCTTGTGTTTTTTTTTTTTGACAATGACCTTGTGTTTTTCTAAACAATTCGTTTTTTAAAAAAAATTATTAACTATTTGAGATCAATCACTTAATTAATTTTTTTTTTATTAATATCTAAATCATATCTTAAATTTCAATAATTTTACATATTCACGTGTTTGTATAATATCATATCATATGTATGATGTATCCTTTAGTAAAAAAACTAAAAATGTATGATGTATCCAGGCTTTAGAGCACCAAAAGTTTCCTCTTTCTGTAGTTCTGTTTTTTTGGTTGGAAAACTATTTATTTTTTTTAAACTCGGGAAAACACTAGTTTATTTTGTCTTTTGTAAAGGTGTTGAAAGCGATAAATCATTATTTTGGTTGAATTTTAATAAGAAATCATCCCTAGATATTGGGTAGAAAAAAACTAGTTGGATTTCTCATGAGCAGTACTCTTTAGATAAGACACTAACTAAAGAAGTAAATATGATAAATAAATTTTGAAACTCGTGTATTCTACGATTTAAAAATATAAATAATGTTAATTCTAATTTAAAATTTATTTATTTTAATCTCCTTAATTAATATCTTGAAAACACTAATTAGTACGGAGTATGACTTATTAATCAATAATCAATTGAGACTTTGATATCCCACCCCGTCCCTCAATTTTGCTTAATTTTTGCGTTAGATTTTGAATTATGATGCACAATGGAGCTGTGCTGTATAAAACTAATACTATAAAATTATATCTTACCCTACTAGAATTGGTCGCCATCCCAAAACAAAGTTTCACTTACCAATGCTTATTGTTTCTTTCGATTCAAACTTGTACAACAACAAAATACTAATAGAGTGTGTCCCAAAAGTGTAGTCCAGTATTGTGCATTGGGACACTGGATTGGGACACTGGATGAGTTTGAGAACGAAATATTATACATAATTCGATTTATGCTGTTAAAATTTCTGCTTTCTTCTAACAAAATAGCCACTAACGTTTTTTTTTTTTTTTTGTCATATAGCCTAGTGGCAATGTCCCACCAATTTGTTAAAATTTCTGCTTTCTTTTGCATATATAATGCAATGTTCTACCAATTGAGTTAAGCTCACGGAACAGCCACTAACATACATTAACCTATAAATTAAATATTAGTAGAGTGTTTAACAAATAAATTGCTTCAATAGTTGGACTATACAAAAAAATTGGCTTGGATTGAAAAATTTAGGTTGCTCCAACTAAAAAGTGGTGAGGAGAAAATCATTTGTCCCAATTTGGGAAATTGGTAAATGTTTTAAGCCGTTTGAGAATTCGGTGCTAAAACCAACTTGAACAACTTTCCTCTTAAAATCATTGTATTGATAGTTGTTAAATTTTCACCTAAGACCCAACAAACACATTAAAATGATGGAACCCTTTATTTGTAAGATACTCAAATCAAAGGCTGAGAATTTACTTCTCTTGAACAACTATGTACTCACTTTATAGTGTAGAGTAAAAAATGTCATATATTAATGAATAAATGAATAATTAACATTATAGGGAACTTTAGTAAAAAAAATAAAAAATTATAGGGAACTAGCATTCGCCTTTCCTTTTTTTTTTAATAGATTTTTTTAGAAAAAATGTCTCGTGTTCATGGATACGAGTCATATAATAAAAGACCGTAAATATATTTTAATAAAAAGAAAAACTCAGCGATATTTGACATGATGGCAGAGTGTAGATTTGAACTCATAATTCTCACTTGAGTTTCGTGATAACCAATAGATTTAAAATTAGTAGCATGACATGAAAAAATTGAGATCTTTTCATAGTATGAGTGTGTAAAACTACTTAACAAATAAAATGTATATATAACTTATGATTAAATGGTTAAGAGATCAAAACATCTACTACTTGTGACATACAATTTTGGTAATGTATAACCATTTAACTCTAAATATAGGTATAGTCCTTAACAAATTAAAGAAAAATTTAAACAACGAAGTCCAAACTCAAATAGTCCTCAAATATGCATTGTAATAAAGTCCTATAATGAATTATAACAAGAATTATAATCATATGATTCTTTGAACAAAGGGATACAAAACAAGGTAGGGACACCCATTTGATCATTTTTCTTTCTAAAGTCTAAACTACCCAAAGAATACTTTTTAAAATCTTCAACCAGACATTATATAAGTAGGGTCACCCTCACCCTGCTTGAACGCTCTCATCACATATTCACGGGTTATTACCCTTTGAATTTAAAGATATAGTACCAATATAATAATATTTCAATCTACCTACCACAATAGCACACCCTCCCAAAACTCTCAAAACCACATCCCTTCAAATATATTTTCAACCATTAATCGTCACGTTTCATCTACATTAGTATGTGTTATGGGCCTCTAATTAAAAGGGGTTTCATCATTTATGTACCTTAAAACGGAGGGTTTTGTTTCCTTTTCATAAATGTGACATGGGTTTCTAATTTATAGTTTTCCATAATTCCATCATAAAACAAAGTAACACTAGAAATAGATCTTGAAAAAGAATTGTTTAAAAAGTTGCCACAAAAACCGGTAAATGGCTTAATCAATTTTTGTGTCACACAACCGGTCCAACAAATTAACATAAACATCTTAGGTTGTTAATTCTTTTAAAAATTCTTTAGAAAACAACCCTGAATGAACTTATGTAATTGTCACAATTACTTGGGATGGTTCTATATTTGCAGCCTAATAATATGACTTTAAGTGTTAGTTGCAACAAATACTAAGGGGCAGTAGAGAATGGCTACAACAATATATCTAATTATACCAAAGGTTTTTAGTTGAATTAATATTAAAATACAAATATAGTGTGACACAATAGACATATAATATAAGTGATTGGTGCGCGTAGTGTGATTTTGTAAATCTTAGTTATCGAATTTAATTTATTTATTTTTTGATGTAGTCTAGTGGCTTGAAACTCCACCCATAAGGTGGATAAGTGAGATGATCAGGGTTCGAACCTCGGCCCCCTGCATATATAATGAAATGTCCTACCAACTAAGTTAAGCTCACGGGACATCAAATTTAATTCTTAATGATAGTAAAATCAATATTAAAGTATCAACATAATGTGACATAATTGACATATAATTGAGTTCCTTAAACATGTGATTATGAGTTCGATCACTTATAAATGTATATGCAGTCCAGTAAAAATAGATTTTGTTACCTCGAATAATCAGTTTCTAATTTTCAATAGAGATATAGCTTATGCAACCCATTTTGTTTTTTTTTACATAAACGAAATAACAAAATCATTATAAATTCACACACATAAGTAAGAGAGTCGGGGTTCAAACCCCGATTATAGCATCCGACCTAACAATTTCGATAATTTTTTACCAATTGAAATAGGACGTGTACACTTATCAACCCATTTTTTAAGAATATTAAACATGACAAGAAAAAGATAAAAGGAAAAAGCCAAATGTACCTTGGTAAATTCCTAATCCATCATTCCATCTCAAGAAGTGCCATGTGGTTAGATTAACATTAATCTCTCCCTCTCTCTCTCTCTCTCTCTAAGATATCATCATCTCTCTAATAAAAATAACTTGGCTGTTTCTTTCTAGTTTCTACCAACAACTGAACCAGTATCAAAAATCTCATCCGCAAAGGTTGTTCTTTTTTCTTAACCGCTAAACCCCTTTTGTTTCTTAAAACAAAACAAAAAAAACCACATTCACTATTTGTAATCCATATTCACATTTTTGTCTTTCACTTCCATCACATTCTCATTAATCATAATCATATTTCATATCAAATTCTCAAATGGGACAAGAATCAGATTCCAAATCCAAATTGGTGATAGAAATTTGCTCCATTTCAACACGTTCTGCATCTTGTGTTCATAGGATTCTTTCAAACCCAACCAAAACAACTTTCATTGACTGGTATTGCATTCTTGGAGTAAGTTCTTTTCAACATTTCTTGTTTGTTTCTACCACTTTTCTTTTTTCTGTTCTTTCTCATTGATGAATGAATGAATATATCTTCATTATTGGGTTCTCATAGGTGGAAGAAAATGCAGGTGTAAATCTCATTCGTAAGAGATACCATAAACTTGGTATGTAATTTATCTGGTTTTACTATTGTATGAAATATGCATTCTCATTCTCACACATGAATATTGAAAAGTTTTTCTTTTATTTTTTTGTAGCATTGCAACTTCACCCAGATAAGAACAAACATCCAAAAGCTGAAATTGCCTTCAAACTTGTTTCTGAGGTTAGTTTTGTCATAATTTATTGTCATTTTCAACTACTTATTCTGGTTTCATATATAAGCAAAAAACTGCTTTCCAGATTCATTGAATAATTAACGAATCTTGAAAGTAGTTTTTTGCTTATATTTGAAAACGGAGGGAGTATTGTAAAAACAATATGAGTATTTGGTACATCATTTTATCATCCTTTGCATTTTTTGGTCAGGCAAATGCATGTCTAACTAATGTAGCAAAAAGAGAAGCTTTTGATTTCGAGAGGTACAAGCATTTCTGCAATGAGTGCAAAAGAATTCCATATACAACATCGGCGAATGTTTCTGTCAATTCTGGTGGTTCAGGTTTCAAGGCATGGAATATTATCACAAAATCGCGATCTTTTAAGTTTTGGAGAAATATTAAGGATGTTAGAGAGAGATTTAATGAGGAGGCTAAGGTGATTGAGAATTGTTTAAGAGTAAATTCAATGTCAAGGAAAGAATCACCACTCTACAATCCAGCTAGTTATCTACATAGGAGCAAGTCGATGCATAGATTTGAGAAAGAAACGCCTGTTTTCAATCCGTCGGATTATTTGTACCAAGGCTATCCTCATATGAGAGGTCTTGGTAACAAGAATTCTTCCACATTTATGTACTTGCAGACAGCTAGTATACTGCAGAATGAAAAGCGAGGAGCGCAGCATAGCTCGCCTGTTTTTGAGGTCAAAACACGGAGTATGTTTACAAACCAATTTGCTTTTGTATCATCAAGATATTAGCTTTTTATCGTTTTTATGTTCAATGAATGCGATATGATTGTCAGATTCACTTACCTTTCATTTTGAATTTGTTGCGATACATGTGACTTTGTTCGAACCTCCAAGAGTAGAATCAACAATGATTAGTTTAAAAACGGGCTAATGTAGCTTGATAAAATAAATGAAAAGGCTAAATACTGTAATTTGCAATAACACGGACGAGGTACAAGTACAATAGGTGGTGAATTTTATGAAAAAGGCAATGTTTGGTAACAAATTGAGCTTGTGAAATTTATATATCAAGTAATGTTTGTTAACATTGTGCACTGTCATTTCTATGTCTTTCGTGGAATAATCGTCACCGATTGAAACCTTGGAAATTTCTTTCCGAGAGCTTGCTTGCTTCTGACTGATCCAACCATCAAAATGAATGGTGTTATCAATGAGTTGCTAAGTTCAAAAGGACAGAAAATATAGCAACAAAAGAAACAGATGAATTCATTGAAGCAAGATCATCGGGACTGAAATAGCGTGAACAATTAGGATGTAATACCTTCCATTCTGCGAAATGTAGAAGTAAACAACATAACTTAGAATCATATGCGTAAAAACATCATAAACAGATCATAAGAACAAAAATTAAATAATCTTTATGTATAGTTTATGTTGGCTTCTCTTTTATAATTCTTGTAAATATCATGTGTGAAGTATGGAAGAAAAGAAACCTTATCAAAAACAACGTCCTTCAGAACGGATGAAGCTCACGAATGATAACCTGTAACGAAATTATTTTAAAAGCTTAATATGAAACAAAAGCTTTCATTATAGAGAGAAACAATGACTATTCGACAGAATATCAAAATCAAACGCACCTTTTTAATTAGTTTTGTGTCATCATTCGTCAACACCTGAAAAAATAAAAACCGGAACCTAAGAGTTAAAGTGAACAAATATTTAAATTTGAAGTTCAGAATAAAAGGCAAGTTAGTTGAAAGGCAAGTTCTGTCATGTAATTCCTAACTTACATAATTTTTACCCGGTCTTGTTCCGTCATCGAAACTAAATGGTCATTAAACAACCGAAGCACCGTGGAATATAATTCCAAAAGCAGCTGTTGCTTTTGTTGCGGAACTTGTTAAGTTGTACGCATGCTCAACATTAACAAGAGAAAGAGAGAATGAATGTGAAACATTGAACAATTTGGGGAAAGTTTTCATAATCTTGCTTATATTAACAATGGATTCTACATGAGAAAGAGAGATAAAGAATACATTAACTGCGATTGTGAGGGCTTACTTACTGAGATACCTTTGCGGGAGAGATCAAAATGAAGAAGTTAGTGCAAATCCAAGGACATAATTATAACCTGCGAAGAACAAAGGAAACCCAAAGAGGCCTAAAAAGGTTGTAAGTGCATAGTATTATATTTTTGAAGTCCCACATCGGAAATATTGTAAACTAAAATGAAGTAAGATGCTTATAAATAAACCAAACATTATTTGAAGTCTCTGCCTATCACTTTTGTGGCATTTTATTGATGGCTAATTTTGCTATCATTACTAATTTTTGAAAATATATAACAATCTGGAGGAAAGGAAAAAGAATTTTTAACATATGAATGAATGTGTTGGTGAAAATTCTTTTTTCCTTCATGGTTGTTTTATTTTTCAAGAATGTGTTGTTTCATTTTTCTATTAATACTTATTTTTTTTTACTATTTTTTTTTAACATATATAAATATTTGAATAGAGTGAAGGGCAAAAATGACAAGTCTATACCAAAGGGGTATTCTTTTTATATATTGGTATACATTTAACTTTTAAGTGACTAAAGTTAAGGGATCAAAAGTGCTATTTTAGTATTTTCAAAATAAGGGGGTCAAAATTGCAGGATTGTGAAATTTAGGGGATCAAAAGTGCAAATTAGCCTTTTTAATAAGGAAAGAATATTAAAAACATTAATTATCATTTATGATAATTATGTTAAATAATAAAATTAAGTTTAGGCTTAGATTTTTATTATATTTTGAGTAAATGTATTTTTGTGACATAATAAATCATCATACTAGAAATTATTGAAAGGCATCCCAAAGAATTAGGGGTGAAAATTAGGTAACGGGTTGAAAAAAGTAAGAAAACTAATAATTATATTATAAATTATAAAAATAAATAGCAAAACTAATAAATGGATTTTCCTTTAATCGATGAAAAATATATATAAACAAATTTTTTTAAATATGGATGGATTAGTTAACTAAGATTTTTTTAATGTAAAATTTTTCAACATGTGCGGTGCAAAAAATATGCTTATTATAGGCGCAAATCAATTTTTTTGGGGGCCAAACGTTAATTGATACACATATATTAAGGTTGATTGACACACATAAACTATGAATGTTGATCGGCTTATTATAGGTGCAAATAATTTTTTTTAGCAACCAAACACAGATTAAGATTGATTGGTAGCAAAGTTAAGAATGTGGGCGCTCAAAGAAATAGAGGGGAACAATTAGGTTAAATAATTAGGTTTGAGTTTGCTAATGTAATAAGCTTATATAATTAAGGATAAGGAACTATAGGCAAAGGATGGAGGTGAAATTTATTTTGTTCCCTGATGTTTAGATGTTTTTCACTTAGAAAAAAAAAGAGGACTCTCAAGGACTAAAATCATATTTTTATTCTTTTTTAACTTATAAACAAATCATTAAATAATATTAATATACTCCCTTTGTACAAAAAAAAAACCTCCCTCTAGTGTTTTTCTTTTCTCTCTTTTTAAGTTATCAAATTGTTAGAATTTCAGCTTAACTTGCTTTAAAAAAAAACCTTACCTATATTAAATTGAAAAACAATATTAAAAGCAATATTAAATTGTTAGAATTTTTAAGTTAAAAAGTGAAGTGTTCAAAGTTCCATGCGTATTAAATGCAATATTTCTATCAATTGAGTTAAGGACATGAGAACTACTCTCTCTAGTTCTAATAAATAAATAGAAAATTGTTTTTAGGCTCATTAAATAATTGATATATTTTGTCAATATTAGGGGTGCAAAGCGGGCGGCTCACCTCGTTTAGGTTCCTCTCTTGTGTGTTTGGAGTCACTTATTCAACAACAACAACAACTTTCACATTAAGTTGAGCATTGTTCAATTTCAAATCAATGGAAGAGGTTTATCAATTTCGGGTTTAACACCATCCATTTTAATTCATCGTAAAGTTTTGATTCATCAGTCATAACTACAAGTAAATGACCAAACATATAAACATCATCCCATAATGCATTGCAGTAAACGACGTATCTCATTTCATTCAAAATAACATCGGAAGAGATAACGATAAAATCATGGAAACTAGCTAGAGATGTAGCCACCTGAACAAGTCTATGAGCGACTTCAGTTGCTTGTCTCCTAATAAATTTAACATGAGTTGACAAGATTTGTAGCTAGAATAATTATACAATCTCTTAAAATATCTCCAAGGTCAGAGTTGTAGGTTTTGCTACGTTGTCCACTATTCTTTTACAATCCATCTCAAAATTCATGTCTCTTATTTGCATTTCATTCACTCAATTCAAAGCTCTCAATTGCCCCATAGCTTCTCCGATCTCCGCATGAAGGATAGATTTTATCCATTTAGTTCTCGAAGTCACAAATCTTACATAAGCGTCCCTTATACACATACCAATGCCCACCTTAATGCAAATTGTAGAGAAAAAAGCGTCGATGTTACGTTTGTATCGTCCGAGACTTGGTTTCTCCCAATTCACCTGTTGAGGCACCGATTGTGGGTTACTAATGTGAGACCGGACTTACTGTGCTTAACGCCAACTTGTAACTAAATGCTGAGCTCGTTCACACACGATTCGGTTTGAGTCTGTAATATTATCCTACACTTGATTATTTCGACGCTTCCAAATGCTCCACACCATAACACCGAACAACTCTTGTTCTCTATCAAGTCTATGCAGAATGGAGAACAAGTTGTGTGTGATGTTATTATTAATGTTCAGGCCTGCACTGATATCATCACATAATGCGTGTTAAAATACTAAACTTGCAAAAAGTTGTAGATTTGAGACTGTTTTGAAATCTATTTTTCAAACTACTTCATAATCTATTTTCCAATCTAAATTCGTATGTAGTATGAAAAAGTAACTACAAATGACCATAAGAAAAAAAAAATGCATTTTTTATGTCAGATATGCCTACTTACAAAGGTTTGGATTTTAAAATTCACATAATGGGGAGATGGTAGTTTTTTAATACAGGCTGTAATCTTCAACATCAAGAGAAAGATTAATTAAATACTTCATTATAAAAGTATATTATTCATTGTGGTCTACTCTTTAGGTAGATTACTAGAAATGCTTCTTAGTTAATTGTTTTATTAAATACAAGTTGTCACCATAATTTATTTATCTTATATGCTAAGCATCCATGTATAGAAGAAAAAACAAAATTTCACCCAATTAAACAAATAGTATAATCCATAACTCTTAGTACATGTTGTCACCATAGTTTATTTATCTTATATGTTAAGCATCCATGTATAGAAAGAGGGTGCCTTAGTTATTCAGCTCCAATGGAAAGAAAAATTTGATATCAAAGTCTGATGATTCAAAAGCTGAATTCAATATTGTCTTCTTGATCACCTATGGAGGAAAAAACTGCTTTAAATTATGATAGAAAAAGTGAAGTTAAGGAATTTGATGATTCAAAAGCTGGTGTTCAAGGACTTATAGAAAATGGAGTAACAAAAGTTCCACAGATGTTCTATTGTGAGCAATCTAATAGTATCAATGATGGTTCAGTCAATGAATCAAACTCAAAGGTTAGTGTTCCTATAATTGACTTAACAGGCATCCATGATGATCATGTTTTGAGAGATGAAGTTGTGAGAAAAGTTCAAAATGCATGTGAGAAATGGGGCTTCTTTCAAGTAATAAATCATGAAATTTCAACTCATGTTTTGGATGAGATGATTAAAGGAACTTGTAGGTTTCATCAACAAGATGTTATGGTGAGGAAAGAATACTACACCCGTGATCCTCGCAAGAAAGTTGTTTATGTTTCTAATTATAGTCTTTATCATGACCCTTCTGCTAATTGGAGGGACTCACTTGGTTTTTTGATGGCACCAAATCCACCAAAACCAGAAGATTTTCCACAAGTTTGCAGGTTTGTTTTTAATCCTGCTGCTTACTGTAATTTACTGATGATATAGGATCTTTGAGGTTAAGAGAATAATGACTTTTTAAATTTATTTTAGTAAGGGTCTTTCAGGTATAGTTTGAAGATAAACCATTAATTTAGTCCCTAAACTATATAAATGTAATATGTAGTATCTAAACTATATGAAATCCACCATTTTAGGGACCAATGTGACATATTTTTGTATACTTTAGGGATTAAAGTGACAAAACCTTCTGGCCGAACTCCAGATTACCAGGACTTCTTCCACCGAGAATTGGAGAAGATAAGACAAAAAAAGACAGAATTCTTATACTTGACAGACTAATTATTTCCTCTTCTTTTAGCTCTAGTTTACCTCTCTAAGTTTTGTGGCTCCTTTACATTGTAATTGCAGAGATATAGTAATTGAATACTCAGAGAAAATAATGATGTTTGCTTCTACACTGCTTGAGTTATTGTCAGAATCTCTAGGCCTAAACCGCTATCACCTTAAGGAAATAGGTTGTGATCAAGGTTTTATTGTTCTGTGTCACTATCACCCTCCATGTCCTGAACCAGGATTAACTATGGGAAATAGCAATCACACAGACAATGATTTCATAACCATACTTTTGCAAGATCAGATAGGTGGACTTCAAGTTCTTCATGAGAATAAATGGATTGATGTAACTCCTATCCATGGAGCTCTTGTAGTAAACATTGGAGATCTTTTGCAGGTAAAATAATCATGCATAGCTAATAGATAATAATATGTTTGCTTTACTGCTAGATGATAGATATGTAGGATTTAAATGTTATAAATAATAATTAGATTATGATTATCAATAATTGTATATTGTGCAGCTTGTAACTAATGACAAGTTCATTAGTGTTCAGCACAGAGTTTTAGCAAAGGATATAGGTCCAAGAATTTCAGTTGCATCATTGTTTAGAACAGATGATGAATCAATAATTTATGGTCCAATCAAGGAACTAATATCTGAAGAAAATCCACCAGTGTACAAGAATGTCTCTTTAAGAGACTACTCAACACAATATTATGCAAAGGGCATTGGAACTTCTGCATTATCATACTTCAAGTTGTGATTATGAAAAATTACATGCATAAATCTTGATGTTGAGATATGTATAATTATGTTTTTATAAGGATTGATTTAGTCCAGATTTATTCTCTTAAGTTTTGTAAGGTTTTCATTATATATAATATCAAGCAGAAAGCTAATCTCTTAAATTGGTTTAGCCGCAAACATTTAGTCACTGGGACTGTGAAGAGTTCCATAATTTCTGTCCGACAGTCGACACATCTTAAAAGTTGAAACCCTAGTTCGCCTGTGTTAGACTGAGTTAAATTTAACTTATGTGCGTTAGTATGAAAAGTTCCTAGACCCAACAGTCCTAGGGGCTGGGTGATACCATCAATTTTGCCGGTGTCAGACTGAGTTTTGGCTTTCACCACCAGTTTAATCTGGTTCGGGGTCAGTTATGGCATCAATTGGTGCGGGTGTCAGACTGAGTTGCCCCTGAAGCAAGGGTGCAAACTATTTAAATTTAATTAATAATAATAATAATTACAATCATACACACTCAATTAAAATCCCAAGTTTTGAGTTACCAAAAGAGTCTATCTGCATAATTGACAGAAACATACACACATTTTTTTCTACTCTATGCTTCTATTGTTGAATGCTCATGAGACACAACTCCTATTTCTTAACACATTATTGTTTAACACACTGCTATAATGAGAACCTCATCACTTGTTTCCCAACCTATTTCTTCATTGTTCAACACACTCCTATTTCTTCCACTCAGTTTCCTATTCAAATTTCGCATCCCTGCACAATATTTGCATGCATATAAAGCCTTCATATCATTGTATAATTTTGTCAACCATATTTCACATCCCAGTTTAGATAATCTCTGCTTTCCTTTCATGATCTCATCTCATCTCTGTTTGCTTAACACAATAGAATTTCAACCAAACTAGGTACACAAAACTTGAACTAGTTGGATTTGAATATGCATGGAAGAGAAACTACTTTTGATACAACAAAAGCAAAAACAATATGCTAGTCATTTGGAATGTAAACTGCATTTCCTTTTTCTTAAACCCCTTTCTTGGAAAACTCTACTTTGCAATTGCAGAACTAAATAGGTTCATGAGGTGATTTAGATTTGATGTGCATAAAATTGTAGACTAATTTATCATATAAAATAATTTCAAGTAGTGACCACAACATACATCAAAACTCAATGAAATTACACAAACAAGGCAGTCAATATTTCAAATAAGCATAATAGAAATAGTTGAGCAATAAAATTTTCATGAAATATTGGATCAGCTCATGTTACAATTGCAGCCAAACACATTACCCTACAAATGAAGCCACCCAAGAGTACATAATACTATATAATTATAAATATCAAGAAACATATGAAGAATATTTCACAACCTCGTTCTTCTTGTTTGTGCCATCTTCTTAAGCTTGTACATTGTCTCCAGGGAGTGAAAGCAAAGACTCTGTATACATGACCACACGGGATTTATATTGATCTTCTTTTTTGTGCCATCTTGACTCTAGATACATGACCACACGGGATCTATATATGGATGGTTAAAGTAGGAGCGACCATGCCCTAACAAATGTCCTTCATCATTGTACTTCACCAATCTATAACGACCATATGTTCCAACAATATCACCACTTTTTGTACAACATAAAGGGGAAAAGTAATTAGTAAAAATGTCATCAGTAGGAAGAACATAAGTCTTTGTCTAAGACGAATGCACTCTGTATTCTTTCATCACCCATATTTCAACGGTAACATTATCATGACTCAAAGCCCATAGACTGAGAAATTCTCGAAATACCCACAAACCACTATAGTAGTCAATTTCAAGGTCAAACTGATCTGGCAAATGCATACCTATAAGTTTCCTTTCCATTAAATCAAATGCAACAATAACATTCTTTTCTAATTGATGACGATAAGCAAACCAATGAATAGCCCCATTAAAGAACGACCCTTCTTTGCGATAATCTTCGGTAGCATTCGCATAGCGAATGCGAGTACCCTCATCAATTTCTTTCCACGCATTAGCTCTCAATGAGAAAAACTCCAAATATGATGAGTTTGTACCAGATGACATTGAAACCACCCAGTAATCATCTGTTGACCGATCATATCCAAAACCATAGAAATAATCTGCAGATGTATCTAAATTGAAACTAAGAGGAGACAAAGGTATTTGTTTGTGAAGTCCAGTGGATGGATTCCATAAATAGATGCATGAATCATCATAGAGAAAAAGTATAAAACCTCTACATGAACCTTTAATTTCAATACGAAAATAAGATTGGGAGGGCATAAAATTAGGGTTGAGTGAAACAGAAGCAGTATCATCGTCAAGAGAAGCTTCTAGATCTATAGATACAGTTTCATGAGGTGATACAGTTGATAAGAACAAAGCTCTATGAGTGTGTGTTGCAGTTGCAGCGTTAAGTTCAAATTGTGAATTTGCAAAATGGGTATCAGAGATTATAGAAAACCAAGGCTTACAAACGCATTTGAAGCGTATAAGAGACTTCACTGGTAATCTCAGAAGAATCTGAATGATCAATTCATTAGGAATATACGACGGCACTGTCTTCTTCATAGTCTCCATGGGTGTTTGTTTCTCCTCTTTATCATTACAGGGTACGGTATATATAAATTCAATTTTAATTTTTATGTATTATTATGAGTTTTTCAAAATAGTTTATGATAAAATAGTTTATAAAATTTTAATTTTCACTAGTTTGAACTTATAAAATAGCATAAAACCTAATTTATATTACATAAGTCATTTGCTTAAGCTCAAAAATAAGCTAGGTCAAACAGGACCATAGTATCTCAAAATAAAATATAGGCTAAATTTTATGTTTAAGTTGCTTTTAGATTTTAATTTGATTTTTAAGTTTTTTTATTTCATTTTAATATTTTAAATTACAAATATTATATAATTTGATTCTTTATGATTTTGATTTCATTTTAGGCTTAAATATAGTTTTGATCCACTATTTTACAAAATATGCAATTTTTTATTCTCTATTTTGTTTTAATACAATTTTGGTTCTTCTATTTTATTTTGCGCGATTATGATTCACCTATTTTGAAAAAATTAGACATTCGATCTCCCTCTTTAGTTAACCTTTAATTTTGATGATTTGACATATTTTTTAAATGGGTATACAATTGTCATGCCAGCATTGCGTTTGTAAAATTGATGGCAGGGACCAAATTTAGTAACATAAAAAATTATAGGATTTTTTTTACACTGTTTTTAAAATGTAAGGACTATTCTTAATATAGGGAAAAATATAAGGATTAAAAACATATTTAACCATTTATAAAATAGGGGACCCAAACTGCATTTATGCCTTAATTTTATCATACTTTATTTCAATGTATTTTATTTATTAATTTTTATGTAACATAAATATCTCAACAAACTAAATATATTACATCTTTTCTTTACTTTTTTGGTTTTTGTTATATTATCTCATAAAGAACACTTACTTAGGCACAACACCAAATAAAAGGTGCTAGACACACACATATAATTTTTTAAAAAATTAAAGATAAAATGATTAATTAATGTTAGATGATATGACTAAATTATTTAACATTTATTTTTTCTCTTTTATGTGTGTGTGCCTAAATGCATTTTATTTGAGGTTGTGTCCAAGTAAGAATTGCTCATATATTAGAAGCAATTTTTGTCAAATCTGGAGAATGGAAAAGGTACTCAAGTTAAGGGGTCAAAAGTGCTATTTTCAAAATAAGAGGTCCAAAATTGTAAAATTGTGAAACTTAGGAAGGCAAAAGTGCAATTTAACCAAAATAATTCGGGACATGAAATATACTTACATGTCTGTAATTAAAAGATTTTTGCATATTATAAAATAATACTTTGTATTTTGAAAATACTCATAATATTTTATATATCATTTAAGTGGGTGGAATGAGTTGGTTTCGCAAAATAAGTATTTGTTATTGGATCGGTAAATTTTTTGTTGTTGGATGAGTACTTTTTCTTTTTTGACATGGTAAATTTTTTTTGATGAAATTCTTACCAATTCATCTAAGTGTAAACTTTTTTTACACTTTCAATGTATATCATTTTTTTTCTCTGAATATATTATATATTGAACAATTCTTCTGAAACACGTTTTCATATTTATGACCAACTTTGTTTTTTACAAAACTTGAAAAATAAAAATAAAATTAGGATACCTAAGAACATTTAGATGAGATGGTAATAATTTCTTTTAGTTTAACCAGAGGTTTTGTGTTCATATTTAGCCCTAGAAATGCAACAATATTAAATTTTCTTGAGGTAGAGTTTTGCCACCTTTTGCGGTTCTACCTGGCTTGAGGAATTAATTTTTGCAGTAGCATGCAAAGAATACCTAATTCATGCACACAAAAAAATAGATTCTATTTGACTCGAGAAATTATTTTATTTTTTGAGAAAAAATATTTAAGTCAGTTAAGTTTCAGAGCTCACAAAGTTCATAACAAGGCTCAAGACTTAAAGAGCGTTTATAGAGCAGTAATAAGAGTTGAAGTCACATCTTTGTTGGGTATGTGCTGAAGCATTTAAGAATATAAGAAACATGTTCACAGCTTTATCTAATATGCACCAATGAAACAAATCTTTTGTCATTCACATGTTTATTTTTTCCTGTCGAATCAATAAGTCTCACTATTAGACCAATATCTCATCACATCTCATTTGATACAATAGTAAAACTTATTGATTTAATAGTAAAAAAAAGTTTGTGAATGATGGAAGACTTGTTTCACTTGTTGTGCAACATAGATTTGACCTATGTTTAAAAGCCAATTTGCATCTGTCCCGTCAAGATATGAACTTTATGAATATTTTTACGTTCGGTAAAAGCAATATGATTTGTTAACATCCTCACTCTTAAGGATTAAAATTACTTTTCATTTTGAATTTGTTACTATACATGTGACTCTGGTCGAACCTCCAAGCGTAGAAGCAACAATGATTAATTAAAATATATGCTAATGTAGCTTGAATAAATAAATAAAACGGCCAAACACCGCAAGGCCAACTACAATTCAAGACACAGTAGGTATGTAAAATTCCTCATGTTACAGTAATTGTGAAGTTGCTGCAAATTAAAAATGGGCAAAATTTGATCACTACTTCAGGTGATGTCAGTGTAATTGACAAGTTTTTTAAGGTGTCAAAATTACAATGAAAGCAGTTTTCTCAATAACATTAGTTGTATGCCTTTAACACACTTCTTCAAATCCAGAAAAGAAACCCATTACAGAATCCGATAAATGATTTTGGCGTACATTAGCTACTGATATGGTGCGACAATTATCTCCTATTGGATTGCTTCTTCACTAGACTTTTTGCTTCTTGAGAATTCCATTATCAATTAAAGGCTGCAGCTCTTTTTCTGCAAGCTTTTGTACTTTAGAATCTGATGATTCTAAAAATGCAGAGATAACCTTACAGCTGCAATCACAAGGTCGAGACAAAAAAACAAACATGAGAATTGGTCCTCTGCACCCTAATTCTATTGTAGGATAATATACGAGCAAATAAGACCTACCTGTGACCATGGGACCATAACTCGCTTTTCCCTTTTAAAGCTTCCTTCCATAAGATGGAGGCGAAGTTGGGGCAATCCAAAATTAGTTTTCTAATGGTCCGACTTGAAAAGAAATTTTCAAGGACATGCTCCTCTTGTGAATCTTCTGACTTAGGCAATGCTGCCAGAGATGCTATTGCTTTGTGGAGAGAATTAATCTTATCATCCAAAGTGGGATGCAATATGCCACCAGAACCCCCTGTTGTAACCTGTGTGTGCCATGGATTTTATCAAAAAAGACAATGCTTGGTAACACAAATTGGGCGTGTGAAATTAAATATCAAAGTAATCTTCATTACCTCATATATGACCTCTTTGCCAAAATTTGATCGTATCAGTTCTCCTACATTTTCAATACATACATCAAGAAGACCCTGTATAGGAAATTATGATTAAACATTTTTTTCAGTGCAACTTCCCAATTCAGAAGTTATTGACCTGATCTCGTGTAATTATCAAAATCAATATAATTAAGTGACCGGAATAAAATTAAATAAAAAAAAAGGTATGTAAATAACATTTCCCATAAAAAATATTTGAATCAGGTCAGCAACCAGAGGTTAAGGAAAATACAGAGGAATACACCAGTATAAAACACAAGTATAAAACAGGGAAGGATAACTAAATAAGTAGAAGGAAAGCAAAAGGAGCCCACCTCTGCTAGTCCACTGTTGATCAATAGCTCTTGCCTTCTGACAAATGGGTCTTTTTTTCCACCCTCAGCTAGGTCAGTATCATCCACAGAAGTTTTATCTTCATTAACTTCGGGCACTTCCACTTCTATGTCTTCCTTGGAATCATTGTCACCAATTGAAACCTTGGAAGTTTCTGTCTGAGAGGTTGCTTCTGACTGATCCTGACAGCAATCAGGATGAATGGAGTGAGTAATGAGTTGCTTAAGTACAAAAGGACGGAAAAGAGAGGAACAAAAGAAACCTTGAGAGATAGACAAGGTATGGATGCATTCATAGAAGCGAGTTCACTGGGACTAAAATAGCGTGAACAATTGGGATGTAGTAATTGGAGTAATGGGCGTCTTCCATTCTGAAAATCTAGAAGTTAGAATCATATGCATATAAACATCATAAACCACATCATACGAACATAGAATAAATAATCTTTATGCATGGTTTATTGATGGGATTTAAGAAGCTTAGGGCAGGAGGACTAAAAAAATTACTGACAAATGCTAACTGATCAGCTGTGTATAAAGGATTTTAAGAATATTCCTATTATTACTTGATGAAAACTTTAGTTTATATTGGCTTCTCTTTTATAATGCTAGTAAATGTCATATGTGAAGTATGAAAGAAGAAACCTTATCAAAAACAAGCTCCTTCAGAATTGATTGAAGCTCGCGAATGATAACCTGTAATGAGAATATTTTAAAAGCTTAATATGAAACAAAGTTTCATTATAGAGCAACAATTACTGTTCAATAGAATATCAAAATCAATGCACCTTTGTTATCAGTTTTGTGTCATCAACAACTGAAAGGATGGAAACCAGCACCTGAGAGTTTAAGTGAACAAATATTCAAAATATAAGTTTTGAATGAAAAGTTATGAAGAATTAGAAGTTAGGAGGAATATGGTTCCTCCAAAAAAATGAAAGGATAACGAAACATAGATAGCTGAGCAACAAAATAAAGCCAGAGAGTCAAATCACTAACCATACACCCGTATTGATGATAAGCTGTTTTTCCTACATGCCCTTTCAATCCTTTGATAATCTTCTTTCTTTCCTAAAAAGGGAACGTGAAGTAGAAGAATGAATTATATGTCGGATTCAATCATCATGAGTACTTCAAACGTTTCCATTTAAAAATATATATAGTTGTTAAAGAAACCTTGGCATTCCCATATTTCACGCAAAGAGTTCCAATTTTGGCTCCATCTTTCGTACCAATCACTCTGACAAGTAGCGGACTTGATAACTGTTGGATTATATCTGTGACAGTGGTCTTTGAAAAAACTCAATTTAGATATAACAAAAACTTATTGCCATAATCAAATTCCCTTAGCTGTAACAAGAACCACCAAGAATTGTTGGGGGAAGGAGAGAGGGAGGTACCTTGTCAGCGATGCTAAAGTATTCCAGCAAGACCCTGTGTAAGATAGAGTGGTCAACTATCCCTTTCTCTAAAATTGGCTGAATCACTGACGACATATGACGCGAAACTGAGCCTTTTTGTAGACCCAACTTGGACATTACATCTAGTAACCTGACATGCAATTAAAATATAAGGAAAAATACTCCAGCAAGAGAAATAACAAATATCATGGATCATAACAAATATCATCCGATCATGATCAGTAAAATTAAGAGATTAAATAAAACCCGTTTGGAAAGAGGAGCAATTATTGCTAACGAAGAATGGAGACTGCTTTATACAATGCCAGCTTTATTACATAAAATTATCAATCAAAACTGATATCAGGTTATTAGTTACTACTGATCCAAAAAGTATATAAACAAAAGGAATTCAACTTGTTATGTTTCTTAAGTAATATTCACTGTTATGAATTTAATAATAATTATCAGAGTCTGTCAAACTGTAGTATGAGTATGACGGTATATTCTTCCGTGTAGTCACATAAATTATTGATATATAGTCGACATAGGAAACCTCTAGTCAAGCACAAGCTAATTAACTATATATTGGATAATCTGCAAAGTTTGCTAATACATCATCTATCCCCCATGGGCCCTCCCAAAACTCCATGAGGTATTCAAATAATGCAAGTCACAATGAAATAAAAAAGTTGGAACAGAAGTTTAATCTTTCCTTCCTATGTAAGTTTGCATAGGTTAGATAATGTCCTTTTATATTACACACACACACCCAAACACACTCTACCAGAAGAACGATAAGTTCTAAATATCAGCCGTGATCTTTATACTATTTCTAAAATGTGGCACCTGGAAAAGATATAGACGAGCAATAATGTCCCAAATGCTTTGTTTTTTTTGTTTTTTTTTTGGCCTAGTCCCAAATGCTTTATTTAATTCCTAACAAAAGAATATTTACCTGGTCTCCTTCTCCGGGACTAGGTCCTTAAACAACTGGAGCTCTGTGGAATATAATTCCAAAAGCAGCTCTTGCTTTTGAGCAGCACTTGCTAATTCATACGCATGCTCGACAACTGCATAACATGTAAATACACAAAACTTAATTTAAGGTGATTTTGGCAAAATACTGAAATATTTGAATTATTGACAATGACAGTTAGTATTGGTGCATAAAAACAGCAGAAATGAGGAAAGAAAACAAAAACAAAAACAAATTTTGAATTCCCTTTCTCTCTTCCTTGCTAGTCTTTCTCACACATCCTAAACAAGCCATCTTTAAATTAAACTTAATTTCAATGTGCAGCTATAAAGATCCAAAAAGTAAAAAGCTTTGATCTTTGTAAGCCATTGAAAACTCTGGAAAAAAAACTAAAGCAAACCATGAACAACAGCCAAATGTTGCACAAACCAATGATATTACATACCAACTGATCCAACCATGTGGCGAAGAAGAGGAGCAACATGACCACGAAGATTGGAGATAAAGCCTGTCAGTTGTTTCTTCGAGGCTGAAAATGGGTGATATCCAATTAGAAGAAAGTACTGTGACACATATTACACACACACACACGCGCACACGCGTATTTCAAGAAGACCGTTACCGTTGTCAAGCATCTTCTTTACTAAGTGAACAGCATATGCATTGTATGCAAGAGTTAGAAAATGAGGACGAAGCTCTTCAAATACTTCATCTCTTTCAGCTTGTGAACAATGCTTCACACAAGTCTTTCAATTCAAACACAAAACAAAAGCCAAAGATTAAAACCGCAATTATATACACACTAAAAGGATATGAAACTCAAAATAAAGTTGAAAAAAATATACCTGAAGAACACGAGAAGTAATGTGAGACCCCGCAATCTCATGAATCTTCCCCTTCATTTTTGTTAAAGCTTCTGTCACCAGCCTTCAATTATATTAAAGTCCAAAATGATCAAAAAATTAGTACAATGAATAGAAAAATAACATAAAAAATATATTTTTTCTGCAGAGTAACATACTTAGATCTTTCTTCTTTAGCAATCTCGTGACGTCGCATCTTTTCCCATAGACGTGCAAGATCCTATTTACAATTAGGTATTCAATTAACCATGATAAAATTTAATTAAAATCCAATAACACCTTGTAAATTTCAATTAATCTGCAACAAAATAAATGCTTCAATTCAACTAATAAAAATAACAACAAATTAATAAGAAAACAAGGACACTAACTTGTTCAAGAGTGAAATGGCGTTTTCTCTTCTTCTTTCTAGCTTCAGCAAGTTCCTAAAACAAAACAATAATAAATTCATAATCCGAGTTAATCGATTCAGAATAAGTGATTATGAAAATCGGTAAGAGAAAGTAACCTTAGCATTAATACGACGTTCTCGGCCGGTAAGAGGAGTTTTCTTCTTGTCTTTATCGTCGGAGTGAGGTTTGGGCTTCTTTGAGGGAACGAACTTGGTGAGCTTTGAATTGGAAGGAGATTTGTGAGATTCAGTATTGGTTCGCTTTCTCTTTTTGGTGTCTACGTCTTGCTGCTGCTGCTTCGCCGCCATTGCTGAGTGAGGCTGTGAGGTTACGTTTGGGTGCGAAAAGGAGAAAGAGGTAACAGATGGGTTTACTATTACTACTAGGGTTTATGTTTATGCAAATTCTTTCGATTTTCCCCAAATCAAAGATTATCAAATTTTTTTTTTTACTTGTCAATAATATTAAATTAATTTTTATAAATAATTAAATAAATTTTTTTACTGTGAATAATTTAAAAAAATTATTCAAAAACCATAGGTTTATTATAGTGGTGACTGATCCATATCCTAGATTTAAATTTCATTGGCTTCAATTTAACTAAAAAAAATTCAAAAATTATAATTTCAATGTAATTTTAATCAATATATAAAAAATATTATTTGGGCTTTGCCCTCTTTTTTTTACCAAAAAAATATAAATATCATTTTAGTCCTACAGATACATTTTTGTTTTTAATTTTTAATCTTCATTGAGTTGCAAAGAGAGATCAAGTAAGTGTATGGGTTTTGTAGTATGAAAAGGCTGAAAGAAATTTCGATTATGTTTGGATTGGTGGTATGTGATAGAATGAAGTGGTAATTAATTAGATTATATTGTTTGGATTTGTAAAAAATGAATGGAGTGGAATGGAACGCAATGAAACCTATTTCATCTCATACAATCCAATCTTCCTATTTGTCTTCCCCTCCAATTTGGGGTGTATCTAATGGAATGAAACTTAATAATAAAATATCCAAACAATGAAATGAAATATTTGTTCCATTCCACTCCATTCCATTTTGTTCCGTTCCATTCCGCTTCTTTCTATTCCATCAGTAAGTCTGCTAAACTATTGAAAATACAATGTTGGATGCGTTTGATTTGCAAAATAGTAAGTACTTGACAGAATAGTACAAAAAATAACAAGATAGAACAGGACAGAACAAAATTATATCGGTGAGAGAAAGAGAGATAATATTTTTTATATTCGAAAATAAAATAGGTATTTTCGTATTTTTTATAATTGTTCCATGGACAAAAAGTTGTCCCGTGGTTTAGTGGGGGATAAAAATTCTTGTTTCTGTCCTGTCTCTTAGTGCCTATTTTGTTCAGTGCCATAATCAGTTTCTGAATCAAACAGGGTACAACAAAAGTTGTTCAGTCCCCTGTTTTTTAGCATATCAAACGCATATGTCTCCAAAATATATTTCAAAAAGAGAAAATAGTATATGCACAGACAAATTTTACACTGTCATTCAATATCAACCGTGTATTCCGCCAAATCACCTCACTACATCCCCTTCAATTGTATGATATGAACAAATGCTTATTTCCTATTGGATGTCAGTGTAAAATTAATTTACACTGACAGAACATATCTATTAAACTCTTTCAAAAAGATATTTCTCAAATATAAAAGAATTTTTTTTTTAGGGTTTTTAAATCCCAATATTTGCTTGCTGGCTGCACAGTGCACAGCTTCCCTCCATTGCCAATATATATTTTGAAATCTGAACGGTTATCCTATTCCTACTTACTAACACCATTGATGTATGTATCAACGATTTTGAAAGAAACATTATCTTCCTCAATTGCTTGCTTTTTGAAATGAGGGATTTTCCCCCAGTTCACGTCGACAATAAGCGTAAACAGGTGTGTATTGTGCATTCATTTACCGTCCATAACATACTTTTATTTTACATTTTTTTCCCTATTACTCTCTTTGTCTCTCTTCTCCGCATTTTTTTCCCTGAACATTGTCTTCCTCTGTTTTTTATTGGAGCAGAATGGACTCCTTACCACGATGGTCTTTTCTTTTTCGATCTTTACTTACCTTATGACTTTCCTAATGTACCACCAGTATGTGTCTCATTCATCATCATACGCTATCTATCTTGTCGTCACTCTCTTTATTTTAAATGTTACTAACACTATATTTTTCATGGAATCCATGTGCCTCTTCTAAGTTGAATCCAAATATCGGAGGTCTTGGCCATTTATGCCTTAGTCTACTTAACACTTGCAGTGGCATTAAGAATGAACGTTTGCGTTCACGCTCAACAATTCTACAGGTTCTAGTCTCCATACAAGATCTAGTATTATCACCAGATCCTTACGATAATAGTCATCCTCTTGGCTATACAAAACATACAGCAACATTCCAAATTATGACCCGGACTTACAACGAGGATGCATTCCTTGATTCACTGCGAACAATGATACATGTGATTAGAAGGCCTCTAAAGGTTTAATTTTATTCTTGGTTCATTTTTTTATATAATAACTCTAACAAGTTTTTATGCCATGTTCATTGGTATTGCTTGGGTGTTCTAGCAACCATTATTAATATACTTACCGCACACCTTCATGAATCCTACACAATACGCCCTTTATAGTTATATGCTTATCAAAGTACTTCAAATGAGTTATAATTAATACAACAAACACCATATCTCAAGAATACAGAAGAGCATAATGAAATTATCCTCTACCAAAGAGTGATTGATACTCATAACGAAATTTAACCGTTTGTTATTTTTTATTTCAAAATTTCGAGGATTTTGTCGTGGGACATTTCATCAACCGAGCTCATGATATTCTAAGTGCATGCAAGGCATACAATAAAGGTGTTCAAGTGTGTTCTTTGGTTAAAAGCGACGGTTGGAAAATTGATTGTCAGATTCATGAAAGTTGGCCGAAGTATTTTACGAATGCTTTACGTTGTCCGATGAAAG
This sequence comes from Trifolium repens, assembly GCA_030408175.1. NCBI lineage: Eukaryota > Viridiplantae > Streptophyta > Magnoliopsida > Fabales > Fabaceae > Trifolium > Trifolium repens. The sequence continues at coordinate 51,398,774 of CP125851.1, forward strand.
AGCTTGCCAATGGGTTTGCAAGAATTGGAGCTATGGACTGAAAAAACCCCATCATGCACAAAACTCCCATCATGCACAAAACTCAGCTTGAATATTGTCATAATAATATCAAATCAAATCAGAATAATTGTAATATCATAAAGGATTGATTGTTCATCCACTTGATTTGCATTGTACAAATTATAAACCATGTTCATATTAAACATAAAAATAAAAGAGTGCAAGATCATATAACAAACCATATTCAAATACCATAATTATAACAAATCATGTTCAAAGGCCATAATCATAACAAATTGATATCGGAGGAAATCTAGAGGTATCTCAAAATATTACAACCAAAGTTCAAAAGTGATAATCAAATTACAACACCTAAAGCATTTGAATGATCAAGATAATTTTAAAGCTTCCTAACAATAAGTGAGTAGGAGGATTGCCAAGTCCAAAAAACAATTGGGCATCTTTTTGGATTTGCATTTGTCTAATGAAATCATATCAATTTGTTCCAACAACATGATATTTTGGAGTCGGCGTTTTGTTGGACTTTTTTACAACGCGAGTGACTTTCTCATTTGTAAGTTTATGGACAATGGTCCTGTTTGGATTAACTTATTTTTTAGCTTATGCAAACATCTTATGCAATATAAATTAGGTTTTATGCTATTTTATAAGTTCAAACTAGTGAAAATTGTATTTTTGTACGCTATTTTATTATAAATTATCTTGTCAAACTTATAATAATACATAAAAATTGCATAAGTTGTTTGCATAAACTTAAAAATAAGCTAATCCAAACGGGGCCAATTAATATCAATAGTTTGATTGGTAGCAAATGGTAATGTGTTGCAAACAGAGCTTTGGAAGTGCTACACAAATAACTAAACATAAAAGTTGACATTAAAAAATTCAAGTTTAAAAAGTAATAAGGGTTACAAATATTGATAATATGGTTAATAAACAACCTACAAAATAAATAAATAACTTACCAAGCAACTTCTCCCTTTTGCAAAGACCTGACTTACGGTTTTCGTCCATTGCTAATAAAACTTTTGCTGGTTAATTTCTTGATTAACATTAGAATGAGCTTCGTGAAAATAGTTGTTATTTTGTAAATTTTCTTTTTGAATTTTTTCATGCACAAAACTCAGCTTGATTGTTGTCAATTAATGCAATAATGTTATTTCTTATATCTGTTTGGCTAGTTTCTTGACAATTTTGATTTTGTTTTATTCATATGCCGAATTTGATAATCTCGAACTAAAACAATGTTGTAATCTCATGATTTGTTAGTTTGTCAAGTACATTGTTTTGTCGCAATCCAAATTTTAAGATGATATTTAATTTTATTAAAAAGGGCACTTGCCAATAAGTTTATATTACTAAATTTTAAGTATTTTAAATATTAAATTAAAATATATGTTATTAAAAATTAAAATGGCTTATTATGTCATTTTACATATATCATTTAGTTAAACCACTAATCTTACCAAATACTGCAATTAAATTATCAACCATAAGCTATAAACTATCTGCTCTAATTTTACTGAATAGGGTATATATGAAAGAAACATCAAAACAAAGTCAAATGTAATTAATATACGTAAAATTTAGACTAAACACTTTTAATTTAGACTAAAATTAATATACGTAAAATGTCTAGAAGTCCTAACTCAACTGACAAATGTCAAAATTGCTAGGTCGGACGTCATGAACCGGGTTCGAACCCGGGATCTCACAGTTGTGTGTGAGTTTAATTTCAGTGGATTACCACTTCATCTAAGACAAAAAAAAAAGAGTAGTCTTCGTTTCCTTAATTACATGTAAGACTATATATTTATAAAAAACTAATTTTCTCTTTAAATATGGAGACACTCTATACAATATTACATGAATTGACGATTTCTTAACAAAAATGTGATATAATACGATATTAATAAATTTAATTTCTCTTATAATATTTAATTTTTTTTAGAAGTTCTCTTATAATATTTAATAATTGTGTAGTATTATAAAAAGTGTCATGCTAACTAGTGCCCCCGGGGCACTAGTTAAGGATACAAAAAAGATAAATTTTGCAAAGAAAACAACACTTTTAATATTTTATAAATTGTGACTACACAATTTCCAATGCACTCTTACTATAATAAGTATCCTTAACTAGTGCACCGGGGGCACTAGTTAGCATTTTCCTTATAAAAAATATTGTACTTTTTTTATTGAGAATTTGAGATAATTGTATAAGATAAATATGTCAAATTAACACCTACTTTAGACAAATTTATTACTTGAAAGTTCCATGTTTTGTCTCTGCGAACTTAACTTGATTGATAGAGACATTAGATTATATATATATATATAATGATCGAGATTCGAACATCGAACATCTCATTTATCCAAATTATATATTCGTATTTTTAATATTCGTATTTTTTTATAGAAATTCTTAGAGATCATGTTAACACGTGTTTCCATGCTAAAGTATGCACAAGTTATAGTGCATAAGTCATGTTTATGTATCGTGCATAAATACCCCAAATTGCTTACAAGAAAACCCTTATTTTCAAACAGATTTTAAAATCACTTACTGGCGGAATTTTCCCTCAATAATTTACTGACGGAAATAACTGCCACAAAATAAAATATTCCGCCACTATAATTATTAGGAAAAACAAAATAAAAAATAAAAACTTATTGGCGGAAATATCTGCCGATATCTTGAAAGACGGAATATCCTGCACACTTAGTGGCGGAATTCTACTCTAGGACATGTTAACATTAGGAACGGTGGGTCTTAGTTTCTATCTTTAAATGTGAATTTTTTATTTCTACTTTTATATTTGGCCTATTCAAGTGATTTAATATATGGTGGTTAAGTTACCAATGCAAGCTGTACCTCTCCATATGCCCGAGCCTGTCTTCACAACCTCTTTCACTTTTCATATATTTGTTTTTACAGCAAACTCTTAATCAACCATAGTCCATAGATGGTGATATTCAATTTCCATCCTCCATCACTTTCCTTCTTTCCCTTGTCATTTTTTTCTACATTTTGATTCTACTTCCTATATAGTGAGAATCAATTTATCTATCTACTTTCTAGTTTTTCAACTGCCACAATAATCATTTTCACCAGATATGAGTCCTCCTCTGTGAGATTTTTTATTTCCATAGTTCTATTGTCTGTAACAGTTTGTCCGACAACAAACCCTTTAATTTCTCCATCTTGCGATCTTCAAAACCAAAATTTAAAGTAAATCATGTTCCATGAAGCATAGAAGAACAATCACAAAAAAAAACCCTTTCTCATGATGCAACTAAGGTAGATTTGAAGCATAGAGAGAGATAAACAAAAATCTAAAACATAGAGAAACTATGATGGAGAGTGGCAGTCATGTTCCAGGAAGCATAGAGAAATAATCACAAAAAAAATCTCTTTCTGATGAAACAACTAAGAATTTGAAATCTTTTCAATGTTTCTCATATGAGTTTTGATCATACTTTAATGGGTCTTTCTTGAATTATTTATTTATTTTTGTTAAGATGGAAGTGAATCCTAATCCTACCGGCGGCGCTGTTTCAGCGAAGAAAACAACACACAAAGTACCAATATATCTATGTCGGAGACGACTGAAGTGGCGGTAATGAAAGAACTAAGATAGATCTGGAAGCATAGAGAGAGAAACAAAAATCTAAAACAAATAAAAAAATAAATAATGAAAATCTGAAAAAGTGGGGGAGAGAGAGAAACGAAAAAAAATAAAAAATAATAATACACTTGGTGGCGGAATTTTCTGCCACAAAGTGAAAGAATCTACTTTTCACTTCTGGACAAATTTATTGGCGGAAATTTCCGCCAGTAAATTTACTGGCATATGATTTATTGGCAGATTGATTCCGCCAGTAAATTGTCACTTCCTGGCGGAATATAGCACTTACTGAGGGAATTTTGCTGCCACTAAATAACCATTTTCTTGTAGTAATTAGCGCACCCCCCAAATTTCTAGCGCACCCCTAGATTGCTTAGTGCAAACTCTCCAGATTTTTAGGGGGTGCGCTAGAAATTTGGGGGGTGCGTTAAGTAATCAGGGGGGTGCATTAAATAATTTTCATTATTTATGCATGCTGAATAAGAAAAAAACTTATGCACCATAATCACTCCCGCTAAAGTATTCTAATGTTTGAAAAATTAAAATGCACACATTTTAAAAATAATTTTTAGATTTATTTCTTTAACATGATTTTTTTTTTTTTGTTTTCACTACCAGTTGAGTCTGGTTCGGGGGTCAGTTCTGACATCAAGTGGTTCCAGCCCCCTCCCGATCGCAGTTGCGGGGGATCGAACCGTGGTCCTCCCTACCAAGTTCAGCGCCAATCACCACTGAACCAACTAACGATTGGTATTCTTTAACATGATTTTAGAGCACATGTTAATATTTTTTATTTTTAAAATAGTATATTTTTTATTTATTGTAATTTAATTCAAGAGGATCGATAGGAGTAAATCACAAAACAAATCTTTTTTTTTAGGCAAAACAAATCTCAGCAAAAGTTAAAAAAAAAGACCAATAGTAAACATTGCGAAAGTACAAAAAAGACGTGACGTAACATCATGTTTCTCACGCGTCTGAATCCCAATACCAACGTGTCGATCTTTGCCTTCTCCCAAAGCAAATAATCACACTAACCTATCACATCTACATATAAGTACGTTCACTTATCACTGATAAGTCGGTGTAAACAACTGTTTAACAAAGACCCTGCAAAACGCATCGAGAAAAGCGAGAAACCAAGTCATACATTACACTCTATTCTCTCTCTGTTTTTTTTTTTTTAAATACTTTATCTTTTTCTCTCTTCTTATTACATCAACAACAACAACTGTTCTATAATACTTTCTGTTTCAAAACACAACCATGGAACCCCAATACCAAACCCTAAAAACCGTTTCTTTGTTTTTCTTATATTAAACAAACATCCACCGAATACGACACCGTTTTGCTCTCTCTAGCAGAGACCAAACCGGAAACATAGCAATTCTTGTTCTTAATTCTTGTTAAAATCAATTCTCGCTCAATTTTTTACCCTAATTTGAAAATCTTCGTCTTTTGGATCATCACTGTTTTGGGGGTAAAAATGGCATCTTTGAGCAGGGAATTGGTGTTTCTGATTCTTCAATTTCTTGATGAAGAGAAATTTAAAGAAACTGTTCACAAGTAAGACCTTTTTCTTTTGTTGTGTTTTTAGTTGATTATTTTTTAATTGTGTGTGATAATTATGTTAAATTTGAAATGTGGTTGTTTTAAGGTTGGAGCAAGAATCTGGTTTTCTGTTCAATATGAAATATTTTGAGGAAAAAGCACTGGCTGGAGAGTGGGATGAGATTGAGAAGTACCTTTCTGGGTTTATAAAAGTTGATGATAATAGATACTCAATGAAAACATTCTTTGAGATTAGAAAGCAGAAGTATCTTGAAGCCCTTGACAGGTAGTAATTGTTTTAATTTTAAGTCATAATTAAGGGTTTATTAATTGTTTTTTTGTTAACCGTTATTGTTCCGGTACACTTAAAAGTGCCATATCGCTTGTGAATCGAAACTAAGAGTAGTTTATATATTACACATTCATAAATCCACTGAGGTGCGCGCCTTTTACCGCGAGGGCTCACACGTGGCCCAAAATGGACAATACCTCGGAAACTTGGTGTGGCGTATTTGAGGGTGGAATGGAATAGTTATCTTTTTCTGTTGCTGATTTGTTCTTGTTTGTGATCAGGAATGATAGAGTGAAGGCTGTTGATATATTGGTGAATGATTTAAAAGTTTTTTCAGCATTTAATGAAGAACTGTTCAAAGAAATTACTCAGCTTTTAACGCTCGACAACTTCAGGTACTTAGTTTGGTTTTTGCTGAGTGAGTTATGTGAAATCTGACACGTGTATTTTACGATTTTTTAAAACGTGGTTTTTTCATTAAATGCAGGGAAAATGAACAGTTGTCAAAGTATGGTGATACCAAATCGGCTCGAAACATTATGTTCATTGAGCTTAAGAAACTGATAGAAGCTAATCCCCTCTTTAGAGATAAGCTTGTATTCCCTTCGTTGAAGGCGTCACGGTTACGAACACTGATTAATCAAAGGTAAGGTTGCTGGTTTTATTCAATTTTTACTTCTGATGGGACAGAATATACAACGATCATGCAATTCACTTACTGTTTTAACTCTCACTCGTGTTCGTTATTCAGTTTGAATTGGCAACACCAGCTGTGCAAGAACCCAAGGCCAAATCCAGACATTAAAACTCTATTCACTGACCATACTTGTTCACCGTCAAATGGAGCTCGTGCACCTACTCCTGTCAATCTTCCTGTCACGGCTGTTGCAAAGCCTTCATCTTATGTTCCGCTTGGAGTACATGCTGGAGTAAGGCCTTTTCTTGTTTAGTTTTCTAAAAATCAGCTCTGACACTGTTTGATATCTAATATTTATCTTGGGACAATTTGTTTTGTTATTTATGCGTGTGCAGCCATTTCAACCAGCCCCAACAGCTGCTAATGTTAATGCTTTAGCGGGATGGATGGTGAACCCAAATCCTTCTTCATCAATTCAACCACCTGCACTTGTTGCTTCGTCAATGCCTGGTCCCCCACATCAAGGTATGGTAGTTTTGTTGTCATGCATTCTAGTTCTATATTCTACATTTACGTTCTAGTGTAAAATGTTCCATTTTTTTAGGCTTTGTAGGGTACACGTGTGAAGGGGGATTACGTACACGTGTGAAGGGGGATTCTTTGCTCGATAGGTTTTCGGTTATATTCATAACATATTCTAAGCAAAAAAATCATTGTTCAGGTTCATTGAAAAATTGACGTATCTGGTCTATAATATAGATTAGATACATCATTTTTCCAATGAACCTAAAAAGTAATTTTTTGATTATAATAGTGACCGGAGGGAGTATATAAACATTAGACATTGTTCATTTGTCAGGAGTTGTAAATCTACCAAGTAATGCAGAAAGATAATCGAACTATTATCTGTTAATGTTTGCTTTTGCCTCTGCATTTCCAACTTCACTTATCACTCAATTTTTTTGCAGTCCCTGTTTTGAAGCATCCGAGAACACCTTCAAATACTCTTGGAATGATGGATTATCAAAATGCCGATCCCGAGCAACTAATGAAACGTTTGCGGTCATCTATCGATGAGGTAATGACAGTGTTCTGGCATGCTTTCTTTTCCATATAATTGCCTTGCCAATGCTATTGTTATAATGACAACTACTTATAATCTATGCCATGGCTGTCAAGAGCGCTATGTAGATTGTGAGAACAAAAGATCTCACGCGTTTTTCCCCCTCCACCGTGCCGGAGTGGTACAAAAATCGTTGAAGAGGTCGGATCTGCGAGCGCGCATAGGAAGATCGCGAAATCGTGGGCGCGGCGCTTTCCCTCGCGCCTCACAAAAGATCTCATGCGTTTTTCCCCCTCCACCGTGCCGGACCGGTACAAAAATCGTTGAAGAGGCCGGATCTGTGAGCGCGCATAGGAAGATCGCGAAATCGTGGGCGCGGCGCTTTCCCTCGCGCCTCACAAAAGATCTCATGCGTTTTTCCCCCTCCACCGTGCCGGACCGGTACAAAAATCGTTGAAGAGGCCGGATCTGTGAGCGCGCATAGGAAGATCGCGAAATCGTGGGCGCGGCGCTTTCCCTCGCGCCGCTCCCACAAATTTTCGTCCTGGTTTCGCACACGCCAGCCCGATTGAAACACTTTGACCCGAAACGTGACCCTTTTTTTTTTTTCAACGCAAAAAAGGAACACTAAACGTACACTTTTTCTGGGACTCAGTGCTTACCAACCTGGCAAATTAGAATTGAATGCACAATTTCAATATAAAATCATTACTTCCCAAACCAGTCGGTGGGTTTTAAATCAATAAGAAATTGATATAATCTATGTTTAGGTTAAACTGGTCTCATCTTTATGATTAAATCAATAATTTTTTTTTTAGGATATTTATGTTAATGCTATTTTTTTAGTTATTATTTCTATAATTTTGTCTATTTGGTGGGATCTTAAGATCCGTGTTACGATCCTACAATTTACGCTGCCGATCTTCGATTGGATCCCGAGTTTGACATTCATGACTATGCAGGTTACTTATCCAGCTCCATCCCACCAAGCCCCTTATTGGTCACTTGACGAGCTTCCTAGAACCGTGGTTTGTACCTTATATCAAGGATCAACAGTGACAAGCATGGATTTTCACCCTTCCCTTCATTCTTTACTTGCTGGTAGGTTGAAATGACTGGTATATTCTTGTACACTTGTGCTATTAAGAAGTTTAGTCATTGTTTATTGATTTTGGAATATCATTTCTGAAACAGTTGGTTGCGGAAATGGCGACATGTCACTCTGGGAAGCAGGGCTGAGAGAGAGGCTGATATCAAAACCTTTCAAAATAAAGGATATTTCTGCTTGTTCTGTGCTTTTTCAGGTTTATAACTTTATTCAACTAATTGATTATATAAAATGTTTGTTAGGGCATAAAAAAAAGACAGAGATCAAGAAAGTGATGAATTTTTTAACAGGGATATTTTTCCAAAGAATACTAATTACATGAACTCTTGTGTAGGCTGCAATTGTGAAGGATGCATCTATATCCGTCACTCGCGTAGCATGGAGTCCCGATGGAAATCATCTTGGTATGTTCTTTAGGGAAACATGGCTTAGTTTATTGCATTATACTGGTTTATAATACATTTCCCTTTCTTTTTCAGGGGTTGCTTTCACAAAACATTTGATTCATTTGTATGGTTATCATGGATCTAACGATCTAAGGCAGACTTTGGAGGCATGTTCAGATCACTCTCTAATATAAAGTTTTTGTAATTGGTACATGATATGCTTTTATTGTTTTTTTGGTGACATTGGATGATGTTTTTACCTCATTACAGATTGATGCTCATACCGGTGGTGTTAATGACTTGGCATTTTCTTATCCGAACAAACAACTTTGCATTGTAACTTGTGGGGATGATAAGCTAATTAAGGTGACAGAAAATTTTCCTAACTATAACATCTTTTTATCCTGATGAATGTATCCACTATCCATAATTACTAAGTTTGAGGACTGTGACAGGTGTGGGATTTGAATGGACGGAAACTTTTTCATTTTGAAGGTCACGAAGCACCTGTTTATTCTGTTTGTCCCCACCAGAAGGAAAATATCCAGGTAAACATCTGCACCCCCCAAAGGTTGATTTTTTAGTATTGATCTGGCTAGATTGAGATTGGATGTGGCCATTCCACTACAGGATGATGCAAATTAACATTTTTCCTGTCGATTGTTGGTTACTTTAACACTTTTGTGTAATTATACTTCTGTCGTCAATTTTGTAATGATGATTAGATGTAAGGGGATGTTATTGTTTTCTTATATCAGTGAGTAGTTAATGGAAAAAGTTATTACATGTTTGCAGTTTATATTTTCTACTTCTCTCGATGGGAAAATCAAAGCCTGGCTATATGATAACATGGGTTCCAGGGTTGACTATGATGCTCCTGGACAATGGTGCACTACAATGCTCTATAGTGCTGATGGAAGCAGGTAAGAAATCGATTAGAATATTACTACAAACTTCCTTACTTGATAATCTTCCTCGCTCATATATGTTAGTATGATTTGTAACTGTTTTTTCATATTTTAGATTGTTTTCATGTGGGACAAGTAAGGAAGGAGATTCTTTCCTAGTTGAGTGGAATGAAAGTGAAGGTGCACTAAAGAGAACATATTCCGGGTTTAGGAAAAAATCTAACGGTGTTGTGCAATTTGACACAACAAAGAACCGCATCTTGGCTGCTGGTGAAGAAAACCAAATTAAGTTTTGGGATGTGGACAGTGTCAATATGTTGACAAGTATCGATGCTGATGGTGGTCTTCCGGTGAGTATTGCTTGTACTTTTTATATTTTAGTGTATTTTGGAGTGAATTGTTTGACATGGTTGATGTCCTGCATCAGAGTCTCCCTCATCTGAGGTTCAATAAGGAAGGAAATCTACTTGCTGTTACTACAGCAGATGGTGGTGTGAAAATCCTTGCTGATAATGATGGCGTGAAGTACTTAAGATCCATTGAAGCTCGGTCTTACGAAGCATCTAAACCACAAGTGGAGACAAAGGTTTTTACCTTACCAAATATCATTTAATGGCTTTATTGATGTTCAGAAATTGATTTGGTTGATATTGATGAATTAGGTGCCTGGATCTTCTATGATTTCAAATATCAATCAGCACGTCAATAAAGTAGAACGTGTCGACAGAAGCTCTCCCGCTGCACCACTGCCTATCCCTGTACGTAGTTAACAATTAAAAGCGATATTGGCACTTATGTTTTTTATATGTTTTTTTTGTTGATCAAATTCGTTGGAATAAATCTAACACTACAAACTATGCATCTTTTTTCTTCGTTGAGTGAAGTTTTCTGTTCATAGTTTTCTGTTGCAATTCTGGTCTGCTTGACAATTATGCATGCAACTGACTTATTTTGTTATTTGCCCCAGAATGGAGTTGATTCTGTGGCCAGAAGCACAGAGAAGCAAATAAGTTTGGATGACGTAGCTAATAAATCTAAAACTAGCGATCTGACAGAAATAGTTGATCCTGTTCATTGTCGGGTAGTTACTCTGCCAGAAACTACTGACCCTACCAACAAGGTATATTCCCTACCCTTATTTTGTTGAAAAGGGTGTTTAAGAGGTTGTATTTCTATTATATATAGCAACAAATTTTTAAGGCCAAAATTTCATACATGTCTAGGTTGTTCGTCTTCTTTACACCAATTCTGGGTCGGGCCTTCTGGCTCTTGGTGCCAAAGGGATTCAAAAGCTTTGGAAATGGAGCCGTAATGATCAGAATCCCACCGGAAAGGTGAGATTGTATGCTGAGATCTACAAATACAGAAACATCTTTCCTGTTGCTTGATATCCATTTAACTTCTGACAGTGTGTGTGTGTGTGTGGGCGTGCACCACACCATGCACTCATTTAAATATTACTGATTTCTATTTCTGTGGATTTTGAAGGCCACGGCTAATGTTGTTCCCCAACATTGGCAACCACCTAGTGGTCTTCTCATGACTAATGATGTCCCAGACAATTCTGAAGAACCAGTTCCTTGCATTGCACTCTCGAAGAATGATTCTTATGTCATGTCTGCATGCGGAGGAAAAATTTCACTCTTCAATATGATGACTTTTAAGGTAACTTGACAATTAAATGCTAATATAGTGTGTGACATCCCTCATAGCTTCTATAAGCTGTTTCTCAATAATTGTGCTAAATCATTGCCGAGTTTCAGGTAATGGCAACTTTTATGGCACCTCCCCCAGCTTCAACCTTTCTTGTATTTCATCCTCAAGACAATAATATCATTGCAATCGGAATGGAAGACGCAAGCATTCATTTTTACAATGTTAGGGTGGATGAGGTAATTAGTTAATTAGCCCTTTGAATTTGTAATTGTTTCAAGAACCATATTGTGATGCGGCCCTCTTTGCTTTTAGGTCAAACATAAATTGAAGGGTCACCAGAAGCGTATTACCGGTTTAGCTTTTTCAACTCACCTAAACATATTGGTTTCATCCTCTGCTGATGGTCAGGTATGTTTGAGCATGAATTCCATGACCATTTTGTCGCTTATATAATTGTTTTACGTCATCAACTTCGCACCCTTCTACTGTACTATTTCATACTTCTTAATTGCAACCATTTTTTTTTTAATTTTTCGTAGCTTTGCTTTTGGCGTATTGATACATGGGATAAGAAGAAAACACTACCAATTCAATTGCCAGCTGGAAAAGCACCTGTTGGTGATACTCGAGTATATTTCCATTCTGATCAAGTGCACTTATTGGTATGCCATGAATCACAGCTAGCATTATACGATGCTTCAAAAATGGAATTGATTCGGCAGGTAAGCTGCTACCTTTCTCTCCAAAGCAACAGCTAATTATTGAAAGAGTGTATCACTAACATTTCTCTAATATAAAACCTCTAAATACAACTCTTTATTTTTTATTCTAGTGGGTTCCACAAGAATCGTCTACTTCCATATCCTCTGCAACATATTCTTGCAACAGCCAACTAGTTTATGCTGCCTTCACTGATGGAAGTATTGGAGTATTTGATGCTGACAGCCTGAGACTAAGATGCCGTATAGCTTCGTCTGCATATCAGCCATCGTCAAATAGGTATTCAAAATATTTCATTACGTGTTTTACTTTACAAAGTTAATATTACTAGAATGCGATAAACATCCTCAAAAAAGACAAAACTTTAGAAGTTATAGTTGAAATATACTTTTAGAATATTAGTTCATGTTTCACGGCAATTGATAATTGAGCAATTTTCGGTTTTGGAAGTTTGCATCTTTTTGTGCATGTTCAGCTAGCCTACTGAGATTTCGCACACTTTTTTTTGTTGCTTATTTCTTCAAGAATAATCCTTAACCTTGGTCTGGTTTGTCTTGTGCAGCCAAAATACATACCCATTTGTTATTGCAGCACACCCACAGGAACCAAATCAATTTGCCATTGGAATGTCAGATGGGTCTATTAAGGTCATAGAGCCCATAGGTGGAAGATGGGGAGTTTCAGCATCTGTTGATAATAGGACAACCTCGCCGTCAATTACTAACAACTCAAATTCTGAGCAGCCCCAAAGATGATCCATATACATCAATTTTAGTTCACATTTGTGTAAAATAATAGTAAACTGTTTTGTTTTTGTTTAATGTTTCTGAATCATGTGACTTTGTGTTGGTAAGTCTCTACAGATGGTTAGGTAAAGATACAACTTATGCACAAAAAACTTGCGCTATCTTTTCTGATAATGAAGCTATTCCATTATTGCTTCATATAAATATTCATTGTTTATTATCAATCGCGTTTCTTTGATGCTGGTCAATTTCGCTATGAATTGTTGCTATATAACGAAAGTCATGCAAATATCATTAGGTGCATCCATGTATGATCCACTCATTTTTTATTACAATGTGGAAATGCTCTAGGATTCCACATTGCTCTCTCTCTCTCAAATATGTGGAGTGATCAACAGGGACGCAAGTCTATTTCAAGCTCAATGAATCAAAATTGTGGAGATATTTGTCTTGAAAATTGAGGGCAGGACATGAAGAAAAACATTAATGTTTTTGTCACCAAAGTCTTTGTAGATTTTTTTGCAAGAATTGAGGTAGATGGATATTGTATTTTTGTTTACATGTAGGCGACAGTGGTAGAACATTTCCCTGTCAATAATAAATTTTGGAAGACATTTGGAATTTGACCTCTCTCTATCTGTGACCTGAGCAGCACCACATAGTATTTATGGTGCATGTGGTCCTATATATCTATGAGTATGCTATTTCTCAATGTGAGTAATGCTAATGGCATAGCTACCTGAAGATAAACCATATCCTTTTTGTAAAGCTAATTTTTGTCCACGTAACTATGTTGACTGCAACACTTGGAATTGTCAATTTAGCCTAGCATATCATATTTTAGGCTAGGATACCCCTGAAAAAAAATACTACTGGAGCTGTTACAGCACCCTGCTGTAATTGATTTTGACTGTCTGATTTTTGATCGACGACTGAGATTATTTTTCAGTATAAAACTGTATTTTAATTTGAACCGTTCGATGTCAAATCAACAATCACAATTGATTACTGCGTATAATTGTGTGATTATTGGACAACAGTAAATCTAGATCCCTACTTTTACCAAATTCATTGGTCTGTAATAAACAGTGTGTAGGACAATAGCAAAAAGCATACGACTAGGAATGTTTGTTTGGCTGGGATGTATTGTATATATGTCCTAGTGGTTGAGAAGTAGTTTCTAGAATTGGCTTTGTGTATGATGTTCTTTATGATTATATATTGTCAAAGAAGGAATTAGTGCCTAGCATGGCATGTGGTTTTTTCCAGAGATAAAGCTCGGTTTGTATTGTGTCTTTTGGTTTTTACTACAAAAATAATTGGCACACATGCAAATAACAGTGACAGATAATGACTTGATTTGAGGGGGGTTCCATCTATAGGATTTGAAATGTCTTGTTCTTTATATTGGCCCCGTAACAAATTACTCCCCATCTATGTTAGTGAGATTGTGAGAGCTCCTCACCCTCAGCTTTTTGTGTTCCTCACTTGTCTTGCCACTTGGTAAAATTTATCTGCTGGACTAATGATAAGTAGGAGGGGCATCCCTCAAAGCTGCTTCAAGCAAAATGGTCAAATATGAGAAAGCGTGTTCGGACAATCAATACGTTTTTATACTGTTTGCATTGGATACTTTTGACTCTCTAGCATCAGAGGTAGTAGACCTTCTAAAAAGGGTTCAAAATGTCATGCATAGTAATGTTATGTCGCCTAGGTCTATCAATGTAATTTTTCAAAGATTGAGTTTTTCCATACAGAAAGGTTTAGCGGTACAGCTTGTTGTCCGTCTCTCTTTTATTCATGTGTAATTATCTTATATATAATATATAATATTCATGAAAAGCAATTGATCTAAAACTGACATTTTAAAAAAAAATGATAAGTGTTGGAATAATTAAGTGATTTGATTCAAATAGTAAAATGAGTTTTAGTTAAAGATAAATTTTTCCGTCAAAATAATTATTAATAAGATTTTACTTTTTTTTTCCGACTAAATTTTAGATTATCAGAGCTATTTTATTTAAGAATTAGAGGTTAACACCAAAAATAAAAGAATAAGTGGTAGTCTGAGATTTGCTATTTCAACTAAACTGAAAAGATACTTATATATTTACACGAGTTACTTATGGTTCTGCGTATGTTTGGAATACAATGTGGAATGTTATGGTGTTCATTGGTTGAGTAATTTGCAACGTGTGCAAGGATTTTGTTTTGAATTGTTTTTTAGATGAAATGACAAACGTACACCATTGAAATTCACACACATAATTGTGAAATCTCGGGTTCGAACCAAAACGAAGATATTTAGCCTAACCATATCGATATTTGGTGGTTGAACTAGATATATTTGTTCGCTTCTGCTTCAAAATTTTAGTATTATATACTTAAAAATAGTTTTTTTTTTGGATTTAAAAATTGTTATTTAGTGACCGAAATTTTTGACTCACTTTAATGACCGATTTAAAGACAATAAAATTAATAGATCTAGAGACATTTTTTATTTTAAAAAAAAATATTAATGCTACCAACTAATTTAACAATTGATTTGATATTTTCGTTCTCTAAATCCGTTAATATATACCAAGTTAACTAGTGGAGATAAGCATATATACTAGGTCTAAGTTTGTGGTCTACGCACACTCGAATAAGATAAAAGATCTCGTATAGTGGTGGCGGATTATTAGCACCGTTTGTGGGGAAAATGCTCGTGAATGACGGTTTTGGGCCGGAATTCATAACAGAAATGATGACGGTATTAAGATTGTATCTCAAATACTATGACGTTTAAGTAAGTATGTGAGAGGTTTAGGATAAGCGATATTTTAATTGGTGATAATGTGACACTTATATATACAGTATAACCTAAATGGGGTGATGGTATATTGAACTTGAACCAATGCAAAAGTCCACGACAAAACAATTTGATTTTCAGTTGAAACATGTTTTTTTGGTAGAGTCTTGTCTTTGTTTTTTGGTGTTAGACACTGCATCACACAATCTAATTTATTACCAATCAGGCAATCACCACTAAGGAACTTCTTCATATCCGTCTCAAACAGTGATGTTACAAAGAATTTAAACTTCTTTTAGTTCTGAATGAAGAAAAATAAAGTAATTGGAGTGAACCAAAGTGAGGAAAAGATAATTATTTGTCTTCCCTATATATAGTATTCAACACCAAACATCACAACTTAATGAACATGTGTTGCTTGCTTGTAATTAGAAAATAAAGGATGGTTAGGTGTTTGTGCTGCTCACAAGCTAAGCACTACTATTCCACATGGGAAATCATTAGCACCAAATTATATTATACTTATGTTCTAACTATATATATGTAACAACATTACACAAACATTTCAAATTTTAGAAAGAACACCGAGTGTGAAGATGTTTGAAAACTAAAATTGATATATAGAGTTGAATTTTAAGTTAAGGACCATAAAATTGACAAGGTGTGAAATGCAATTTTATTTTTTTTTACAAAATAAACGATATTTATTCACTTAAATGGATAGAGTACATTGATGCAATACAAATTCATAATCGCTAAAAACAAAAAGAATAAATATGCGAACAAACTCACAACATCTATGTTAATAAACGACAAATTAAATATATCTACAAATATGACTATATTGAAGTGTCCAGAATATTCATGCATCCGGATCTGTAGCGTTGATGACACCAAAGTCGACATTGATTGGATCTACATTAGATCAGAACTACTCCTTCAACATGAAACAAATAAATACCGCACAAAGACGGAAAAACAAATACACCTCACAAAGACGGGCCAATCAAATACACAGTACGAAGACGAAAAATCAAAACAAACAAAAATGTGAAAATCACACTTATTTATTATAATGAGAAAGAAAAACATTTGACCTAAAATCATCGCTCTTCAATAGACTAAAAAGAAAGGAGAAAAAAAGTAGTGACTGTCAGGATTGGAAGAGAAGAAAAGAGAGAGAGAGATCGATTCCAAAATATTGTTAACGAACAAAGTTAAGTATTTGGTGAATGAATGAAGTGAGAGCATTACAATATTTGTTAATTAGCAATAATGTTTTATGAAATTCTCTATGAAACATTTATGCATTGTTGTAAGTTATTTTTGTTTTTTTTTTACGCAATTGTAGTTTTTTTCTTTCTATACAATACATTGTTGTAGTTATTAATAATACTATGGTTTAATAGATATATTGATTTAATGCAATTGTTTAATGTTTTTGAATGCTGTTTCAATCAAATAAGTCTTTTATGTAGTAAGGGTATATAACTTAGGTACTAATTAAGGGCATTATTTTTAGAGGTACACTAATTCGAATTTTAGAATCTTTACTTCTCAATATTGATAGTACGTGAGTTTAGCCATTAGATTATTAGAAAAAAAATATTATTTCAATCAACTCAAACAATATTTACCATTAATTGAAAATAATACATTTTCGCTTTTATTATCTACACCGACAAATATAATTCAAAAAAGTTACTCTTTCTATCTTTATTTATAAGCAAAAATTTATCTTTTAGATTCATTCAATAATTGATGTATCCTGTCTATAATATGAACCGGATACATTAGTTATTTAATGAATTTAAAAAGTTGATATTTACTTATAATTAAGGATGAAGATTAGTATCATTTTCTTTATATATACTTAAAAAAAAACCCATGTTAAAAGATTATAGTGCAACTTGTTTGTTGACTTTCTCTTAAATTCTTTGGCCATCAACATAATCTCCACACACCTTCAATATGTATATAAATATAAATGCAAACCAACATATGTGCTGTTCCAAATCTGCTATTAATACTTATATTATTTTCCAGGCATGACACAACACGATAATGTAAACTTATGACAAATTACGGTTAGATTAAGGTCTTAATTTTTTTTTCGACCAAACATAGGTTTTGCAAATCCTAAGTCAGGTGACCTGTTTCTTCCTATACTCCTATGCATATTGATGATGGATATTAAAAACAAAACAATTTCTTTTTTGGCACATGTGCATAAAGTGAGAAAATAAAATTGTTAGTTAAACAAACTCATAATTTGTTACTACATGCTTACTAGTACGATGTCTATATTTGATTTATAGGAATTGCTAATAAGTTGAAACTTTTCTATTTAATATTTTAAAAGTGTAAAAATTATCTTAAGAATTTTTTTAAATATATTTAACAAGTACGCTGAGGTACTATAGTATTTAGCATGACACTTGCTATATTAAAACCCATGAAGTACACTTGATTTATTAACTCATGAAATACACTTGATTTCTCTTTTGATACTTTACTCTTTAAAAGTCTATTCGGTAATATCAAATTTTGAACTTAGAATTTATAACTTATAAAGTCATTTAACTCCAAAGGCTTGGTCTAGTGGTAAAAAGACAGGTCTTGAATCCGAGAGGTCCCGGGTTCGAGCCCCGCTAGTGTCTTTGGAGGGAGGTAAATGTAATTACCTCCCTAAAGTCTTTCCTGCCTTGGACTGAGGCACCATCCCCTCACCCTAAACTTTCATTATAAAAAAAATAACTTATAAAGTCATTTAACATTTTTCTCTCTCAAATAGCTTTTATTTTTTCTTTAACGCAAATATTATTATCTTCCATTAAAGTGTAATTACCTCTATTTATATATGAAAGATGATGAAAAACTATTTTTTAAAAATAAATTAACGCAAATATTATTTTTAATAACCAGATCTCTGCACAAGACGGACAGAGATCCGTAAAAAATGAGCTACAAAAACAAAGGTGTCGTATATAAGCGGAACACCTATAAAACTCAAATAGCTTATCTTGATCGGCTAATTCAATTAGCTTATAGATCTAAATTTTCTTAATACTTTTTCTCCCAATTTTTCCATGTTATTTTATTTGAGGAAACTAAATATTAATTAAATATTTATTTTTAGGGTTTGTCTAACATGTGCAACATTGCACATGTTAAAGTAACTAAAAGTAGTAACTTTTTATCAAAAACAATAATTATTTATTACAAATTTATACATTTAATATAAAACGCACAAATTCCAATGCTAACTTACTATTTTAAACTTCTTAACATGTGCAACTTTGCACATGATAGAAAAATCCTTATTTTTATGGCATTTCATATCTATAAACTAATTATCAATAAATTTTACTAGACAATACTAGTACAAATTCAATTTTTTTGAGTTGCTATGATATTGATACGAAGTTTCTACCGTCGTTAGCGATGATTAATTTTTGTTGCGGAATCTATACGGCACACAAGGTGAATTGTTCTTTCTCAACTAATTTTATTTTATATGCATGAGTCAAAAATCGAACTACTAACCACGAGTTTAAGAGAATTAAAACTTTTATTAATTGAATTAATTCAATATTGGTAGTACAAATTCAATTTAGCAAAACCCTTGGTTTATTATAAGTTACTCCCTTCGTCCAAAAATAAATGACATATTTTGACATTGCGTACTATTTATATGATCTACTATCTAAATTAGCATCAGAGAGAACCGAACTTAAAACCTTAAGGAGAAACACACTCTCTGGTTCCAAGCCGATACCATCAAACCAACCCGAATGAGTTTTTTAATAATAGATAATTAAATATATTAATAATTAAAGTTGTACATTTATAAATATAAAGATGATCAAACAAATCATTTATTTTAGAACGGAGAATAAATTATCAGAAAACAATGTGATATATACTTATATGATAAGAACAGTGTAATGTATGTACTGTATGTAGTTGTTCTGTCTGTTACGTGAAGTGATTGACAACAAAACAAGCCAGGCTAGCATCTTTGCCATGATTGATGTGTGGCCCACTCACTCTCCCTTATGTTCTGTCCTTCCCACATGCAATTCCCCATTATTATTCCCTTTCTTATTCGCTCACTCACTCCATTCTTGTCTTTCCTAGTTCCTACCCCATACACTCACTACACTCCCAAAATTAATGGTGTACTGTGATGAAAAAAAAATGGTAGTAAAGAAAATTATAAAAATTAATGAATGAATTTAGATTAATATTAGTTTAAATTCATGAATCAATTTTTGTAATTTTTTTTACTTTCTTTCCATTAACTAAATAGATTAAAGTGGGTCTAGTTATTATGCATAAGGAATCCTTATGCACGCTGCATAAGTCCAGTCCATTAGTGCAAGCCCGACCCATTTCTGCATACACCCCAACCCATTTCTTCATACACCCACAGAGGAACTCCACTCAAACGCGCGACTAAATTTACTGAACTTCATTCAATTCTTTGTCCAAAACAAAACCAACGCGCCGGTGAAACATCGCCATCACCGTCACTGAAATCATCATTCATCGCCATCGCCGGCCACACCAAAACTCATCATCATCGTCGTCATCATCACCATCGCAAAAAATGAAGAAAACAAAACAGGTTCGAAAATGGTTTATTCCTCAATTAATTTCAATTGTTAGTTTCAAGTAATTGCAATTGTTTATGTTGTTGATGAGTTGCTAAAATTAGTTTTGAACCCTAATTGATTTCATCTGTGTAACCCTAAGTGATTTTTGCTTGTTCTGAATTTCTGTTGTGATTTGTGCTTATCAGAATGAGATAGCATACTATATAATTGTAGGAAGTAGGAACTGTTGTCTGCAATTTACTCAAGTAGAAATTGTTCATGAATGATGATAGAAGCACATATGTTTAAATCAGTTTTGAATCTTTCATATTCCGTTACTGTTTGTTTGCTTTTTTATGCCTGTTGTAAACTTTCTTGATATTATTGATTTTGCAGTAACAATTGATAGTGTTACTTTTCTTCCTGTAGGATGATACATCATCAAATGAAGATAAGGTGGAGAAGCACCAACTTTAGATATTGGGCGGTGAAGGAGTTCTCATATTGATAGTGTTACTTTTAGAGCCAAATTGTAATTCACTTTCTTAGGAACCATCTCAGAGTATGTCTTGGATAGTAGATGCAATGTACAAATCCTATACTCTGCCGATTGTATGTGTAATATGTGCTTGTCTTTTGTTTTTGGGAGCCTTCATGAATCATTTAGTTGCTACTGTACCTTGTTTATCTATGACTTTAACTCATCAGTAAATTGTTTGCATTGGAAGTTGACTCTTTGATATTGCAAACTGAACCACTTGTACCGAAGACACATTGGAAACCATAAGTGTGGATTAATGGTTTCACTAGTTTTGTATCTGAAACCAAAGTAGCCCTTTTATGGTTTCCAGTAAATATTCATATTTTATTCAACATAAATATTATAACTGAAACCATAAGTGTGGCATAATAGTTTCACTAGTTTTGTATCTGAAACCAAAGTAGTCCTCTTATGATTTCCAATAAATATTCATATTTTATTCAACATAAATATTAATACTGAAAACATAAGTGTGTCTTAATGGTTTCACTAGTTTTATATCTGAAACCAAAGTAGCCCTCTTATGGTTTCCAATAAATATTCATATTTTATTCAACATAAATATTATAACTGAAACCATAAGTGTGACTTAATGGTTTCACTAGTTTTGTATCTGAAACCAAAGTAGTCCTCTTATGGTTTCCAATAAATATTCATATTTTATTCAACATAAATATTAATATTGAAACCATAAGTGTGGCTTAATGGTTTCACTAGTTTTGTATCTGAAACCAAAGTAGCCCTCTTATGGTTTTTAATAAAATATTCATATTTTATTGAAAATAATTTTGCAAACCAAAATTATCAACATAGGTTATTTTCATATTTCTACAAACAAACTACCATCAAAATCAATTTCAGAATTCCTTTAATCACTCCCATTCAAAATTGGTCTTAAAAAAAATGCATTAAAATTAAAATTTTAGTAAGCCTAATTCATTTACAATAGCATATAAATGTTGAACCCATTGATCAAAATTTACGGTAAAAATGTTCTGCTAGTGTTATTTTCAATTGTATTGCTCAGTAGTGCTATTCTTTCTATTACTACAAACCAAAGTAGCCCATTAATATCTTAGAAACCAAAGTAAAAATATTGCTAGTCTTGTGTGTGAATTGCATAAAGTGAATTGCATCCACCACATTTTTGGAGTCAAACACGACATTCGTGAATCCTCTTTGTTCTAGTTCTTTCATAGCCTCAAGCATTGCAGCTGCTTCCCCTTCAATTGTTGAGCATTTCATTTGGATCCAAGAGCTCCCTGCCAATATAAACATCCCCATGTGGTCTCTAACACACAAGCCAACACATGCTCTTCCTTTTGCGTCATGAAATCCTACGTCAACATTACACATGTCATGCCCTTGCATCAGTTTCAACCAACTCCAATAGCTATTTCTCAAACTCAAACAAAATAAATTCCAATTACAGCACATAAGCACATAATTGGAAATTTAATGTATAAAAAACATTTGAGAGTGTGAAATCGATAAATTTTTACAAAGTAGCTAAATTCAATCATAATTGATGAAGCAACAAATCGATTATAATCATAATTTCAATCATAAATTCAATCATCCTTTAATTGATTCTGATTCAAACCTAATCACAATAAATTGATGAAGCAACAAGAAAACAGATGATTACCTCTTAAAAAATGCAGTATGCCGTCGTTGAATGTGGCCGGAGAAAACGTCGCCGTGCAATTGGCCGGAAAAATCACAAAATCACGATGATGAAGCACGAAGGGAACGATGAGCAACGATGAGCTTGCTTCTGAGAAAGGATTCTGAGAACTATGAACAATGAGAGACTGAGATTGGGGGAGAAAACGTTGCCGTGCAATTGGCCGGAAAAATCACAAAATCACGATGAAGCACGTTGGGAACGATGAGCTTGCTTCTGAGAAAGGATTCTGAGAACGATGAACAACGAGAGACTGAAATTGGGGGCTTGCCTAAGATTATTACACGTGTCTTACTAATCTGATGGTGAATATTGGCTTATGCACCATACATAAGGATTACACTTATGCATAATAACTTCAACCGATTAAAGTTATGGAAATTATTGAAACTTGGATTAAAGTTAGTCTGAATTTATTCATTAATTTTTATAATTTTTTTCCTTCTAATTTCTTTCCATTATACCAAACAGATTCTAAATACCATTATTGTATTCCTTGCTCCGCTCCTTATAAAAAAAAAATTAACTTTTAAAATTTATAGAATTTTTAATGTATCTAATTCATAATATGGTCTAAATACATAAAATATTGTATGAATCTAAGAAATAATTTTTTTCTTAAAATAGAGATCGAAGGGAGTACTCTTTTCAAGTATAGTTTCGGTTTAATATATAAATTTTATTTTTAAAATTTATTAAATACTCGTATCTAATATATTAATTCTAAATAAATTTATTGTTCCAAAAATTGTAGATAAATTTAAAAAATGAAAAATTGCTCAGAGGTAAGATTAGGAGTTGCATTTTTCTAATTTATAGTGTCTATGTCCTCCATGTATTTTTTAATTTTATATTTTCAATTTTTACTTTACTAGTTATGTTTCTACATTAAAATTGAAACATTAATTTACTACGATGTAAGAATTTAACCTCTTAAACTAAATTATCTTTATTGGTTAATTATTTCTGAAATTATTGTATATATAATTGATTAGGGGCGTTCAAATTTAAATCAATCTATATTAAAATTATAAATTGATTCTGGAAAATTGATAACTTTTGGAATGTTTTTGGATGTCTTTTTCGAAAAACTGCTTGATTGGATCAAATTTTTTGGGTTGCCTTTTGAAAATCAATCCAATCCAAACCAAAGTGCATACACATGTATGTATTAATAGTACTTATTTCTCTTTTTGTTAATATGATATACTCCGCCCGTAACATTTAATAAGTAAATTTCACCTTTCTAGATTAATTGCATAATTAATGCATGTATCTAGACTATATTAGTGTATTTGGACTATATAATAGCCCAAATACATTAATTATGCAATTAACCTAAAAAGGTGAAATTTGCTTATAAAATGTACTATTTATTATTTCGATTTAATCTACTATTTTATTTGATATGTTTCAAATATAATCAATTATTTTAATTTCAAAATATTAATTTTAAATATTATATATGCGACATCTAATCTATTATTTTACCGTTTCATTATAATATTATTATTTAATAAAAAAAATCAAAATTTGTAATTTTGATATAAAAAACCAATCTAAATTAAACTGCACAAAATTAGATCGGATTGAATTTTTAATTAACCATCCAAATTTGAGTCGGACCGCAAATAATTTTATCTTTATATCAGATGAGTTTTTGTTTCAAATTTGATCTAAATTGAACCCTGAACATCCCCTACGATTGATCATAAGAATTATTTCTATATTACCATGTAATGCTTTTATAATGTTTACACTGTATTGAATTTTTTAAATATGAATTTTTAAAAATATTATACGGTATTGAATTTTACCTACCAAATTTCGGCATCCCACAATATAAAATGAATTTTCACCAATATATGATTACTATTATATAACAATGAAAATAAAAGTTCGTCAAAAAACAAAAAATGGTGTAAAATAATTTTATACCATCTATACCTCGTATTTTTACACAATCAAATCGTCTCATATTTTTCCATAATCAAATTCTTATCCTTGTGGTACACATTTGAAATATAAATAGAATGCTCTAGTTTGTTTACCCGAAGAGTTTGTTTCTTTTCATAAACAATGGTAATCATATTTATAGAAAAAATAAATAATGATAATCATTAGAGTAAATATTCAACAAAATAAAATCCTCGTACTTAAAATAAATATACTACTACCAGTAGTATTTTGTTTCCATAGAAAATGTAAAGATATTTGCTATCGTGGGTTTCCATAAAACTATGATTTCATTTTTGATTTTATCAACATCGATTTATTACGTAACAATTTTAGAAAAAGTTAACAAACTTTTGTTTTAGGATAACAATTCTTAAACTTTACTATTTTAAGATAACAATAACAACTTTTCATTCGGTAAAGCTAGACCAGTTGATAGATAATAAAAATGTTATTGAAAGGTTAGGATTCGAATTTCGTAGTCTAGTCACTAATTTTTTTTTGGTAAAGAGTCTAGTCACTAATTTATTAAACAAAGAAACAACTTTTCAATTTTTGACAAGAAAATTAATTGTTATTTAAAATTGTAAATATTTAAATTTTCTTTTTATCAATTTTTGTAATATTTTTTACTCTCTCCGTAATACTTTATAAGCAAATATACACTTTTTAGATTCATGCTATATTTAATGTATTTAGTCAATAATATAGACCAAATACATTAAATATATAATAAATCTAAAAACTACAGTTTTTCTTATAAAATGTTACGGAAGAAATACTATTAAATCATCGTCTCAAATATTCGAATTCTAGATATCTGATAATTCAGATTCCAGTCAAAAATTAAGTTTTTATCCAAAAATCGAACCTATATTCTTTCAAATTATTAGTCTCATAGAGAGTTTTTATTAATCGATCAAGTTCAATTATTTTAACTAATATAACGTTGAAAGAGTTAATAACATAAACATCTTAAAAAAACCTAAACTTAATATAAAAATTAGTTGCATATCAAACTCACACGACCTAACTCGCAATACACTAATGATGACGCGTTTGAAAAAAAACGTATTTTTTTTTAATATTTCAAGCTCTCGTGTTTCAATTCATTTTTCGATATACTAAATCGAATATTCTTAACATGCACATGCAACAATTTATTTCTCGATTTGGATATAACCACATACGTAAACACTAAAACTCCGCGAGTTTCATGGTTACTTCATTCTCAAATTACGAAGTTAAACTTAAACACAAAATTTAACATCTTAAAACAACTTTTTTTTTAAAAAAATAATCTCAAATGCTTAGGCATTCAAAACTAAAAATATTTATTACGTAAAAAAATCATAAAAAAATATATTTATTTACGAGTTTAATGGATACGCTCGTGAGTGAGTGCCTATCCTATTCTATTTTTTTTTTTCACTACTAATTTAATCTGATCCGGGTGTCAATTTTAACATCAAGTGATTCTAACTTTTTCTCGATTACAATTGAGAGAATCGAACTATAGTTCATCCTACCAAATTCAGCGTCAATAACCGCTTAAATTACTTATCCTATCTTTATACACACATTTATATATTGGAAAATACTTATATAGGCACAAATATAAATAATAGGTGTTAGGCACACTCACAAGAAGGGAAAAAAATTAAAGAAAAATGAGTTGAAGTGATATAAATTGATGTGACAATTTTATTTTTCATTTAATTTTATTAATTTATGTGAGTGTGTCTAAATTTTGTGCCTAAATAGTTGTGCCTATGTAAAACTTTCTCTTATATATTAAAGATGTCATAGGTGAAGTAACCATTAATCCTCTCCTCTTCTGTCATTTACATGATTAATGCTTATAATAATATTCTCTCCCTTTGCATAAACTTCTCTCTCTCACTCTCTCTCTGCTTCTTCTTCATATCTCTCTCTCTCTCTCTCTCTGCGCAGTTTTTTTCTTCACCACTTTTATCTCTTCTCCCCCTCTTGTCAGACAGGCTTTGACCCGACAACATGCTAGTAAGTAGTACGTTTCACTCTGCTTATTGTTTCATAGTATTGTTTTTCATTTCAATACTATGAACGAAGCAATTTTCATTTCCAGTTCAATTTTTTATTTGGTTCTAGTTTTTGGATTATTGTATTTTCGCTTCATTCATTCATTCATTCTTAAAAGGGTTCTATTACATGCTATCGTTTATTTGACAATTCATTTTGATTTTGGTTTTGTTATTTTCAGAGTCAATATAATAATCACTGTTGATAGTATAGAAAAAAAATCTATATGATCTGATAAATTTGCAAACTTTCATTTGAATTTGGTTATTTGGTACTCTTCAAAGTTCTTAATGGTTTCAATTCTCAATTTTTATATATTGATCATTTTCTTAGCCTTGGTTTGATTGATGTATAATATGTTATTATTCTGTTGTATGAATTCTTAATTGTTTTCAATCCCTTAACATAAAATGAATTATTTACTTTGTGTCTATGAACTGTTTGAACTATTGTATAAGAAAGATAGGACATGAGGATAATTCAATTGTGTTATTTTTTTAATTTTGTTTTTGAGTTAAATTTCAGGTGGCATTGGTCTTGATGCTGCTGGCATTGAACAATGAAGTGGGAGTGAGTGCTGAAAGAGGTGATGGACAGTGTGAGTTTAATCCATCACTAAATCCAAGACCACACAGTGTCTCTATTTTGGAGTTTGGTGCTGTTGGTGATGGTAAAACATTGAACACTATTGCATTTCAGAATGCCATATTCTATCTCAAGTCATTTTCTGATAAAGGTGGTGCTCAGCTATATGTCCCCCCTGGAACATGGCTTACTGAGAGTTTCAATCTCACTAGCCATCTTACCCTCTTTTTGGAAAAAGGCGCTGTCATTGTTGGATCTCAGGTATTTTACTTTTTGCTTCTTATGTTTTTCGCTGTCTTTTGATTATTGTCTTCTATGTATTTATTTATAGCGATACTGTGCATATAAGTATATACACACGTGTTTCAATCTGCGATTTACTTACCTATATGTAGCACTGACACTTCAAAATTCAGATTGAAAGTGTGTTTGGTGTCCGACATTGACACGTCATGTCCGACATTCAATTATACACGCGTGTTCCAATCTACCGGTTACTTGCCTATATGTAGCACCGACACTTCAAAATTCAGATTGAAAGTGTTTTTGGTGTCTGACATTGACACGTCATGTCCGACATTCAATTGTTAATATACACACGTGTTCCAATCTACGGGTTACTTGCCTATATGTAGCACCGAAACTTCAAAATTCAGATTGAAAGTGTGTTTGGTGTTCGACATTGACACGTCATGTCCGGCATTCAATTATACCATTTTCGCAAATTATTATTAGCGTAGACGTGTCAATGTCAGGGCCATGCATGATGTCATTGTTTGGGTCAGAACTTCATACTTACTTACACTTACGAAGGCGTGATTTTTCTTAATTAGACTTGGTTTTTTACATGTCATTCTTGTTAGGATCCTTCTCAATGGGAAGTTGTTGAGCCTTTACCTTCTTATGGCCGTGGGCTTGAAGTTCCTGGGGGAAGATATCAGAGCTTGATCAATGGATACATGCTACATGACGTGGTTATAACAGGTTTTTCTTTTCTTTATTACTACTGGTGTTGTCTAATAGCGACGCTATATTGTAGTGGAATTTGAATTAATTACGATTGTTTTGCGATACGCCATTTAGTACAAACTTCAAAGTTTTGTCAAATAGCGGCGCCGTAACATTGTAATGTAGCAGAATTTGAACAAACCATTATTTTTCTCTATCTGTGATTGATGACATTGATTACAATTTTCTTCCTGCTTCTATTGGTGCTTTGTGGTCTAAACTTTCATATTTTTTGGACATTTCCAGGTAACAATGGAACCATTGATGGCATGGGATTTATGTGGTGGGAATCATTTAGATCCCATTCGTTGAACTATAGCCGTCCTCATCTGGTTGAATTAGTGGCATCTAATGATGTGGTAGTTTCAAATCTTACATTCTTGAATGCCCCTGCATATAATATTCACCCAGTTTATTGTAGGCATGTTCTGTGCTACTTCTAAACCCTAATTAAATCAGTATTTTCAAAGCAAATGTGATATTGATCTGATTATATTTCTTGATATGCAGCAATGTCCGTATTCATAATATTTCAATCTTTGCTCCTCCAGAATCCCCGTATACTGTTGGCATAGTACCAGGTTAGTAACACATGGTCAACAATTTCATATTAGGTATATCAGCATTTAAATCCTTGAAATTGTAAGCGTCGGGTCAATTTAGTCCTTTTAGTTTACACCATAACATTTTAGTCCCTTAAATTTAATGTCAGTCAATTTAGTTGTTTTTTCCCTTCCAAATTTATCACCATTTTAAAGGTTTTATGCTTATTTTGATGCAACAAGAGACTATTCAAGTCAATATGTAGGTCTTTCATTGATTTTGATGGATGTCCACCAAAGAGACATTTGGATTGCGAGACTAAATTGATTGATATTCTTTTAATTTAATGGACTAATTTGTTATGGAAATATGAGGGACTAAATTGTTCGACTGTTACAATTTCAAGGACTGAAATGCCGATTTACTCATTTCGTATCAGGCCCACTTTGTGAAAGTTACCTTGTTTTACGAGGGACTAAATTGTTCAACTATTACAATTTCGAGGACCGAAATGCTGATTTACTCATTTTATGTGTGGCCCGCATTGTGAAAATTACCTTGTTATATGAGGGGCTAAATTGTTCGACTATTACAATTTCGAGGACCAAAACGCTGATTTACTCATTTTGCATCTGGCCCACTTTGTGAAAATAACCTTGTTATACTAAACTTATACATTTTCTCTGTGCCCTTAATATTTCCAGATTCTTCTGATCATGTTTGCATAGAGGATTGTACCATTGCCACCGGTTATGATGCAATCGCCCTAAAAAGCGGCTGGGACGAGTACGGAATTGCCTACGGTAGGCCTACCGAGAATGTACACATCAGAAGGGTGCATCTACAAGCATCCTATGGCTCTAGTCTTGCATTCGGCAGTGACATGTCTGGTGGCATTTCAAATGTTGTCGTGGAACATGTTAATCTCGACAACTCAAAAGGTGGCATTGAGTTCAGAACTGTTAGAGGAAGAGGAGGTTATATGAAGGAAATACTTATATCAGATGTGGAAATGAGGAATATCAACACAGCAATAGTTGCCACAGGTTATTGTGGTTCTCATCCTGATGATAAATTTGATCCCAATGCTTTACCAACTTTGGATCACTTTATTTTGCAAGATATAATTGGAACAAACATCACTATTGCTGGTAGCTTTGCTGGACTACAGGAATCTCCATTCACCAACATATGCTTATCCAATATAACATTGTCTGTAAATTATGCTTCCTCCACTACTTGGAATTGCTCAAATGTATCTGGTGTTTCAGATTCTGTTATCCCTAAACCATGTCCTGATCTTGACAGCCCTTCAAATTATTCCTCATCTTGTCTCTCCATGTTGAGTATGAAAGGGAAAACTGCAGTGTCCGGCATGGTGTCGATGAAATAGTGAATATAAAAAAAAAAGTCAAATTCTTTCCAATAAAACATCAATTTGGATTTTTTTTTTTTCATCTTTAGATTTTCATTCTTGCATGCTACAATTAGCACATTTTTTGTACAGGTTTATTTCTTCATTCATGTGTAATGAAATTTTGGTCATGTCCAGGGAGGACTCAATTTCATAGTTTTTATTACTTTTGTGTTATTCCATTGGGATTTCACTGTAAAGTATGTAATGGAATTGGGTGATTTTCAATCAGAGAGTTGGGTTATGATGAGACATGAGTTGCTGTTATATATGTTTTGGTAACATAAGGCAACAAAACAGAAGAAAAAACACAAGTACAAACAGGCTGTCTTTGAGCAGGAGAGTTCCTAAAATATCCCTGTGAATGATGAGATGTTGAAAATGTCTAATTTTTTTACGTGTGTTAGTGCATACCAATTAAACTCTAATTTTTGTGTCAATTCTTCAAGCCGCCACTAGAGTGTTGCGGTATAGTCTCAATGCGTGTGATCTTCAAATATTCTTGTCGAATCAAATACAGAATATTTTAGAATCACAGAAATTTAAAGCCTCTTCAAAGGTAGTATCTTGTACATCAATTTCTCCAGGTATGCATGCTTCACGGGTACAACTCAATCATTTAAAGCAGTGCCTTTGAAGAGGCTTTGAATTTCGATCATCAGCAAGTTTCCTGTCGTGAAATCTATCATGCATATTATTCCATCCGCACCTGCAGTGTAAAAGTTTGATCCATTTGCCAAAGACGAAATGGCTCTAACACCTCTTCAGTCGAGTTGAATGGTAAGAAAGACAGAAAGTGGCATGACAATGTGAATAAATGTTTGGCATAATTACATTAGAGGTTTTTTATCTTATTTATTTGATACAAATATAACTGTTTTCTGTCGATGTGGACGGAGTTTCAAAAACACCCATTCACCCACCTTGAAACTTCTCTCCTGCCTTTTGAGAGCCTTCATTCTCTCCTGCCATGTTTTGCATTAAGTGAAGTTCTTAGCAAAGTTGATGGTCTAGGAATTGGTATTTGTGACATCAAATTTAGTTGAATAAAGCTAGACTTGTATGTATTGCTTATGGTGAATTTAGGTTTTTGATATAGCTACTGGTTTTGCCCTGTTCTATATTAAGCAGTTTTTTGTATGTTTTGCATTTAGTGATGTTTTGAGCAAATTTGGTGGTCTAGATATTGATATCTTGATGAGTAAAAAAGGTCTTGATATCCTGTGATTCACATGGCATTTTGTCTGATTATGGTCCAAAATCAAAAGGTATAAAAAAGGTAAAATAAAAGCTCAAATATTGAAATGTCCAATATATAGTTTCCAACTTGTACAAGTATATTTGCCAAACCACCAATCACTAGGCATTTATGGCCACACATGCCATAAGAACTTAGTATTTAGGAATTCAACTCTTAGCAACCATTCTAAATGTCCCTATAATTTGGTTGCACACAGTTATTACAAATTTGAATAGGCTATTGGCCTGTTGCAAAAAAATAAAAAACAAATACAAATTTGAATAGGTTTGTAATAATTTGTATATTATCTATGATACAATAATGAATCAAGCATAGACTTGTGGATTCTCCAGCAAATATGACTCAACAACTTTGTAAATTCCAATAGTGCTTTCCCTTCCTTCTTTTACATCTTCCTCTTTAACATCAAAATCTCCAATGGTCTTGTAACTACTTGCCATTTTGCATAAACAGCCTCCATCATTGGTAGCCTCAAATTTCACCTCATAAGCAATAGATTCAAGCTTGTCCCCTAATGGATCCCCTTCAATCATAGTGTATTTGCAAACCAAATTCTCCTTATCAAGTACATCAACCTTTTGTTTCAAATATTTGAAGGGGCTACCTGCATATAGCATAAATGAAATACATA
Organism: Trifolium repens; assembly: GCA_030408175.1. NCBI lineage: Eukaryota > Viridiplantae > Streptophyta > Magnoliopsida > Fabales > Fabaceae > Trifolium > Trifolium repens. The sequence goes on from CP125851.1 coordinate 51,430,564, forward strand.
AGAAGTTGTTCAAAAAAGTAACCGAAAAATAAACTTCTTCGATTTATGTCAAATATAAAAAAGGTTAAATCAGTTTACTTTATTGTCGATTAAGAAAGAAATATTAAAGTTGAAGTTGGTCGAACTCCAATATATGTTTGATTGGTATGATCTTACCTTCATTGAAGTTGACTTGTTCAATACTTCCAGCTCCTCCATCTCCTTGAATTATATTGACATCTTTGACAAACTGTGGCAAGAGTTTTGGAAGCAAATTTCTAGAGTCTACGATCAAAGCTGTGAACATGCGCGATGGCACAACGGATGAAGAATACTCATGTGTAAAGGTTGTGACTCCCATGTTGAATGTTTTTTTAGATTGAAGAAATCACAATCAAGTATCAAAGTTGTGAATGGTATGGATCAAAAGGGAGAGATTTTAGTGTTTTATAGGTCCAATAGCCCTTGATATGAAGTTTCTTAGAAATGATCCCTTTGATAGAATTGAATGAATTTTGAATGGAATTGATAATGTCACATAAATAGACATGTGTTTTATTGTTATAGCATTGTTCATTAGAATTTGTTTTATTTGAAAGACTTTCAATTATTGTGGCTGCTGGCTGTGTTTTTTTGTTTCAAAACTAAGCTTGATTCAAACTTGCATGTCCCCACATATAGTTGGCTATTGGTAAAATAAGGTTATTTTCCAACATTATTATAGACTTGAATTTTTTTTTTTTTTTGACAAAACATTATTATAGACTTGAATATGTTGGATTCATATTTCATAATTCAGAGCTATAATAGTTCCTTACCTACCTTGTGCATGAGATTTTCTTCAAAGGTTGAAGATTTTGAGTCTTCATTTACCTTGAAAAAAATTTAATAGGAAAATGAATAGTAGCTAGAGAAGCAAAGAAACATTTTCATCTTTCTTATTTTAAGGAAAGGTAGAGTGAATGCAACATCAAGACTCCAACAAAAGTCAAAGTTCAATCTAAACAGGAACAAAAGTAACACAATGAAACAATTGATTGACAATGTTTCAATATAGAAGAGGGGATTGCATAAGATTGAAAATTGTGACACAATTAATCTTGTCACACAGTAACACGATTCTTGTGAGCCGTTAGATCCGACGTGCTGCCAACATCGAACCATATATGACTAGATAACTTTCTGTTTTTTTTTTTCAACATTAGCCCTTTGGTTCCCATGAAAATGGGCGGGTAATAATACAGAGTACGACTATGAGGTTAGAAAAATCTAACCAATAATATCGAAACATTTGTGTCACCATATGTTTATTAGACGTGTGTTATTTATATACAAATTTGGATAAATTTAATGAGGTACGCAGGTCACATTAACGTTGAATATTGTAACAAATCTAATTCCATAAAATATTTGTTTAAATATGTCAACAAGGGACCTGATAGAACAACAATGCAATTATGGCGTTCATCCGACAAGAATGATAAATCAAAGCCTGTGGACGAAATCAAACAATACTATGATTGTAGGTATGTTTCTCCTTGTGAAGCAGTTTGGAGGATTTTAGCTTTTGATATTCACCATAAGTGGCCTCCTGTCTTGAAACTGACTTTCCATTTGGCCGATGAACAATGCATTATGTTTGAAGAAAATGATGATATTCGTTCTGTTGTTATGAGAAATGAAGATAGAATGACTATGTTTCTTGCATGGTTTGATGCAAACAGACGGTACCCTGAAGGTCGAGATTTAACATATGTTGAGTTCCCATCTAGATTTGTGTATCATAAGGATAAAAGGATGTGGAAGCCAAGACAGAAGGGCCAGCAAGTTGGTCGACTGCACTACATTCCACCTGGGATGGGTGAGTTATTTTACATGCGTATATTGCTGAATGTTCAACGTGGTTGTAAGAGTTTTAGCTGTTTGAAAACTGTTTTTGGCAAAAGATATGATACTTATCAGGAGGCATGTGGTGAACTGCATTTACTAGATGATGACAAAGAGTTTATTGATGGACTTACTGAAATAAGTGAGTTGGGATCTGGGCATAAGTTAAGAAGTAATTTTCCCTCTTTATTAACTATGAACGCAATGTCAAATCCTTTTGTTGTTTGGAACGCTACATGGAGATTATTGGCTGATGGAATTTTATATGAAAAGAGAAAACAACTGAACAATAAAAGTAGGTACTTTATCAGTCTTTGGTAGTTTTTCAAATTGGTGTTTTTTCCCACTTTATAATCATTCATACTTTTAAATTCTTACTATTTAAATTACTTATTCACAGATTTCCACATCAGCGATGATGATCTGAAAACTTTATGTTTGATTGAAGTTGAGAAGTTGCTTTGCTCGAATGGCAAGAGTCTGAAAAAATATAAATCAATGCCGTATCCCGACATATTGAAAACAATAAACTCCAGCAACAAGTTAATTTTGGATCAATTAAATTATGACAAACAGGAAATGGCCAAGTTACATGAATCAATGTTGCATAAGCTAACTCAGGAGCAGATGTCTGTTTATAATCAGATTATTGATTCTGTTTCGACTGGTGCTGGAGGTTTATTTTTTTTATATGGTTACGGGGGCACTGGTAAAACATTTTTGTGGAATACCTTATCTGCAGCCCTTAGATCTAAAGGAGATATTGTTCTTAATGCGGCTTCAAGTGGTATTGCGGCGTTGTTGTTGCCAGGGGGACGAACAGCTCATTCTACTTTCGCTCTCCCTTTTTTGGTAAACGAAGAGTCTACATGTGATATTCATTCAAAGAGTGTAAGGGCTGACCTTCTTAGGAAAACTAAACTTATCATATGGGACGAAGCACCAATGATGCATAGGTTTTGTTTTGAGGCATTGGACAGGACCATGCGTGATCTAATGTCTTCAGTTAATCCACAAGCTGAAACTAAACCGTTTGGTGGAATGACAGTTGTGTTGGGTGGTGATTTCAGACAGATTCTACCTGTTGTCAGAAAGGGGAATAGGCAAGACATTTTAAGCTCAGCAGTTAATTCATCCGACCTTTGGAGTTATTGTCGTGTTTTAAGGCTTACCAAAAATATGAGGTTAGGCTCATCCACAGTTCAATCCGAGGAAGAAGAAATTAAAAACTTTGCAGATTGGATACTTTCTATTGGCAATGGCGAAACTGGTCCCGAAGAATATGGTGAATATGTCATTGACATTCCTCAAGACTTGCTTATTCAAAACTGCTCTGATCCCCTGATGTCATTGATTAATTTTACATATCCGGATCTTCTGAGTAATATGAAAAATCCTTCATTTTTTCAAGACAGGGGAATTCTTGCACCAACGCTGGAGGCTGTTGAACATGTTAATGATTATCTTATGTCAATTATTCCAGGTGCTGAGAAAGAATATTTGAGTTATGATAGTGCCTGTAAGTCAGATTCAAACTCAGAAATTGAGCCTGACTGGTTTACGCCGGAATTTTTGAACGACATTAAGTGTTCGGGAATTCCTAATCACAGGTTAAAACTAAAAGTCGGCTGTCCTGTCATGCTTATGAGGAACATTGATCAAGCAGCTGGTTTGTGTAATGGTACTAGGCTAACTGTAACTGAGTTGGGGAAGAACTTTATTGGTGGAACTGTCATTACAGGAAAAAATGCAGGAGACAAGATATATGTTCAAAGGCTGAATTTGATTCCTAGCGATCCTGGACTACCATTTAAATTTAGCCGTAAACAGTTCCCATTGACTCTTTGTCTTGCAATGACTATAAACAAAAGTCAAGGTCAATCGCTTTCGCAGGTTGGTATATATCTTCCTAAGCCAGTATTTACTCACGGCCAGCTATATGTGGCACTATCAAGAGTCAAATCTAGAAAGGGATTGAAGTTGCTCATACTCGACGAGGAAGGTGCAGTCTCTACTACCACCATAAACGTTGTTTATCGTGAGGTTTTTGATAATGTTTAGTTTACCTACATCTTTACTTTATATCGGCCAATAAGCTTACAATAATGTCTTATTTTATTGTTTATATTTATATCTTATTTTTATTATCGGTTAATCAGTTTATTAACGATTTAAGTTACGTTTTCAATTAAGAAAATATTATAATTGTAGTAGCTAATGTTTTTCAACCTAATGTGCAGCAAATATTACTCTAATACAAATAATAATCAACATTCGTGACACTATATTGCATATCAACCCATCATCGTAGCATCAAACCACACAGTGCTAAGTCAACGTTTCAATGACAAGCATGGCCGATTCAACACTTATTATTTAATCATGTTTAACTTTTAAAACCAAAACCATATAAATCAGTACCTTATTTTTTCGCTATTCATGTGCTAATGCCGATGCAGCTCCTCCGCAAACTGATTAGAAATTGTACAACACCGACAACAGATCCACATCCCAAATCCTAGATGATTGATCTTACCTGTTGATCAGAAAAGGTTGAGGGCCAGCAAATCCTTCACTTGATGAATCCTTGGTTGGGTTGAGCGGTTGAGCAAGCAATCTATCACCAACGGAGGGGGGGTTGTACCTGCAGGCGCTCCGATGCTTAAGTCAGTGGAGTGAACAAGTACAGAAAGAGTGAGAGTATAGAATGAGAATTGAATACCTGACCCTCCAGTGAAGGAGGGTATTTATAGATCCCCCAGCGCTGAGCCAAGGTCCCCCTAATGGGTTGTGCTTTGCGGCCCAATAGGGGAGACTGCCAGGACTTATCCGTTGTTGGACCAAGGAACCGGCATTTAGCCCTTATCCTGGTGATGAGGTGTCCTCATCGTGCGGGAGGTTTGTTCCCTTGACCATACCGTGTCCTATTAAATAGGAGCACGTGCATATTGCGGTAATGTGCTGATAACGAGCAGAGGGCTCGCTATCTGCTGAAGAGGAGCTACGAGCTCCTTGTGCCGAGGAGAGCTGAGGGCTCAGAACTATGAGGAGAACTGTGAGTTTCTTAAGTCGAGCACAGCTGTGAGCTTTGTTATGTCGAGCACAGGGGATTGGGCCAGCTCTAGGCCCAGTCCAGAACAGGAGCCCCCCAAGTCTTTGCTCCTAGTCATAGGAGTAATGACTTAAGAGTCTTGTGCTCGCGAGATTTTATTGTTCGTGTCAACGATGTGAAACTTTTTGTTTTTGACGAAGAACTTTGTGCACTTCAGAACGTGCTCGTTAAGTTGTACTCGCGAGTCTTTGGGGATTTCTTGCGCTCGCACAATTTGTGTTCGTGAGATCAAGGGGAAGGTTCTTTTGCTCGCGAGATTCGTGCTCGCGAAAACAAAGAAAATTTCTCTTGCACGTATAATCCTTGCGTTATTTATGCTCATCAAATCTTCAAAAAGATTTGCCTTGGGGATCGTGTTTTGCGAGCAAAGCGAAATGACCTTTGAGGCGACAGATGCTTCGTCTCGTGCTGCCACGCGTCACGCCTACGAATGGGTGCAATGATGGCTATTATGACCTCGTTTCGCGAGGAGGGCTCGTGTCCGTTAGATCGAAGCGACGTTTCGTTTCTCTCCAAGATCGAACCTGGTACGTTAGATCCTTTGAATTGGATTCGCTGGATTAATCCAACGCTCCTGATCGAAGAAGTGCATCCGTTGGTGCTTGGAGGCAATCGTGGTGAGGTTGCCTATAAATATAAGGGAAGAGTGAAGGTTTCACAGTTTACCCATTTCAAATTGCCAAAAACCCAAGAGTTTTCTGACGTTTCTGCAAGAACCAGGAGCTTTAAGACTGAGAATTTCAAGACTTTTCCATCATCTCCTACCGTTGTTTTACAGGTAAGACTTAATCTTTCTTTTGGTAATCTGTGTTTTGTTTGGTTACCTTTGAAATGTTGGTGTTTGACGGTGGTTTGTTCATCGCCGGAGTAGATATGGTCTTCTTGTGCCCACCGTTAGTGGTGGTTTTAGGTTGATTTAGGCTTGAATCCGTTGTCTTTATGTATTTCCGCTCCTGTTTGTGTGGTTTAAGTGAACTAGCGCCGCCGTTAACAGGTGTTGCGCTGATTAGTGTTCACAGGAGATCACGAACATTCATGATTTCTGGAAAAATGTTCAAGAACTTCATGAAGATGACGAACTTCATGAAGATGATGAACAACGTAACGGGGACAATTACCCCTCTTTTTATCCTCGCAGTTTCATTTGTGCTTAGAATTTCGTTATTTATTTGTCGGGGATCTTCTTCCCATTTTTAGATCTGAGAATTAAACGAAAATCCTAGGATAGTTTGCCTGTAGATTCTTAAGTTCTGCCCAGCTGTTGGGGATATTCTCCCCGTTGGAGTTTTTGGAGGGCTAAGATTCGAGGAGGAGCTTCATACAATTGGGGTCCTTGTTAAAAGCTTTGACTTTGGAGCCACAGTTTCGGGGATAAGATTTTCGTTGGGGACCTTTTCCCCGTTTGAAACTTAGTCAAATGCCATTTGTTTAGGGCTATGGTCGAGGGCAGCGTGCCCGCGCCTATCCACGCCCTTTCACTTGAATTGCGGTGGAGGGGTGGATTTGATTTGATTGTCGAATTCACTTTTCTTCGCTGCTTTTCAGGTAACATGGCTGACGAGCGTGACAAGGAGGTGGATGTCGAGGAAGGCGGAGAAGTTCAGCCCGAGGGGTTAGTAGACGAGGATGAGGACCTTATCGCGCACCCGGAGTGGAAGTGGATAGCGCGCGAGCCCCGTAGGATGGCGTCGGAGATCACGTCGACATCCCTGAATGTGTTCACTCTTGTCGAGGGCGATCCTGCGCCCGGACACTTCGGGGTTTACAATGTGGGGCCTCACCAGAAAATATGTTCGTCCTTCCACCGAGATGCGTTCAGCATGTATGAGTTTGTGTTCAAGGAGCTCGGGTTAAGGCTTCCCTTCTCCCCGTTAGCGACAGAGATTTTCAAATACCTTAAACTGGCCCCGTCGCAACTTCACCCTAACGCGATGGCATTTGTGCTTGCCTTCGAGCACCTTTGCGAATATACGGGCGTGGTCCCTACCCGTGCCCTCTTCTTCCGTGTTTTTCAACTCCAGCGTATGACGAAAGAGTTTGGCCGAAAAAGCTGGGTGTCCTTTAAGAATCGTGTCTCTTTGTTCGACATGTACGTCGAATCTCTCCGCGGTTTCAAGTCGCGATTTTATATGGTTCGCGCAGAGACTCAGACGGGGAGAAATTCGTTGTACGATTATGTCATCGACAGGAATGAGGATGGGAGCGTAAGAAAGAATGAAGATGGCACAGATAAGTTAAAGAAGGTGGAGAAGTTCCCGCTGACCTGGACGAGTGATCATTTCGACCAGGGGACCGGAAGTTATTTGACTGCGGATGGGTCTTTGAGTGCCGAGGAGAGGCGTGGTCTCAAAGTACTCCAAACTTATGTGGCGGGCCTACAGCCTGCCAGGTTAGTTACTAGAGCCGGGGAGCCCGTTCTTGATGAAGAAGGGAATGAGCAGTTTTCTCCCCGTCTTATTAACACGAAGAGACTGCTCGAAAGTAGGACTCGTGTGGAAGTGCACGAAGTATTGGGTAGATAGCTTGATTTCTCCTCGTTTCTATGTCTTCGTATGTCTTTGATGTGTGTTTGCGATTTCTCTCTCCTTTCCCCGGTTTTAACTTTGTTTCATTTTGTTGTTTTCAGATACAATGGCTGACTTTGCTGCTGACCTGAGCAAGATTGTTTCCGAGAAGAAACTGACTGGAGGGGCAGGGAAAACTAAGAAGAGGAAGTTGGCGACCAAAGGGAGCCAAGTTTTGACATCTGGTTCGTCTTCCCCGGGGGGATGCAGCTCCTCGATGGGCACAAAGGTAGCTTCACAAAGTCTGTTGCCGAAGAGCAACCTGTTCAGGGAGGAGACAGCCTTTGTCGACCTCGAAGTGGAGACGGGGAGACCATTCCTCCTCCCCAAAGTTGTCACCGACAAAGATTTTCTGGACAAGAATTCTTTGCAAGTGGCAGCTGTGGAGAGGGCTGCTATTCTGGGGATGGATGACGAGGCTACCCGTGACCAGATTATCGACGACTCGGCTGCTTTGCTGAGGATGCTCGAAAGGGTGCTGGTCCTTCAGGAGGACAGGGGCAGTCGTCAGAGGGATTTTAAGGAGCTGAAGGATGAGTATCTGGCACTTGAGGCCCGGAATATGAAGCTGGAAAATGAAGTTGTGGATCTCCGGGGAAAGAAAGAAAACTTCGTAGCCGCTGCAAAGGAGAACAGGGAGTTGAAGGACGAGGTCGCCAGGTTCGAGGAGAAGACGAAGAAACTCGAGGAGGAGGTGGCGTCGCTGAAGCTGGCGATGGCTCCTGCGGAAGACGAGACCGAAAACACTAGGGAGATGTCAACTCGAGCAGAGTTTGTTGCTCGGATTCGGAAGTTGGGCGACTCTGTGCTTGCCGGGGTGAAGCATGGCTGGCAAAACGCCCTTGCGCAAGTCAAAGTTGCAAATCCTGGTGTTGAGCTTTCCTTTGATGGAATCGGGGTCTTTCGCGAGGTCGTCAACGGGCAGATTGTTCTCCCCGAGAAATACCAAGGCATGGAGAGCCCAGAGGAGGACGATATGGAAGATGACGGCGAGGAGGAGGAGGAAGATGATAGTACTAGCAAAAAGGACGTCACTCCTGAGGATGAAGCTTGATCATGGGCCTGCGCGCCGTCACCTTGTATTTTTACTTTATTTTGGGGGCCTGCGTGCCCGTTTATAATTTGTATTTTGGACTTTGAGTTGGGGGTCTTTGTGCCCGTTATGTAATATTTGAACAAGTGGGCTTTGTCCCCGTTTTATCTTATGTTTGATTTCGCTAAGTATTTGCCTTGCGTTTCATATTATTTGCATTGCGTTCAAAATATTCTGCTCGTCTTATCGTTTGTTAGATTTCTATTGCGAAACATCCTCAAATATTTTTAAATATTTTTCTAAGTGTTTTTCGAGCAGAGCGTTGTATTCGAGGCGTTGTTCGAACTCGAATGAGCGGGGGCAAGATCGTCGGAGATGCCTGTCCTCGCGACTTGAACCTCCCATCGCGAGCTGGGTGTTAAGCCTGGCACGGAGACGGTGACCTCGTCGACGGAGTTGTCATCGTCAAAAGCTCATCCCCGTCTCCCCTCCGGGAACGGGGCCTGTGCTTGGATTGGGTTTAAGATGGATGTTTGTGCCACAGCATCCTCTGTTGTCGAGGTGTGTCTGCCCGTTTCCTAGGAGTACACTACCTTGGCTTTGTACGCCCTGTTCGGCAATAACTTAGCTATAATATTGTTTTAACTTTTGAGCGTTCCAAGGTCGGGGAAGCTCCTTCCCTTGGAGGTCCTCGAGATAGTAAGCGCCGTTCTCGGTCTTTTCTCGGACTCTGTATGGTCCTTCCCAGTTCGGCGCTAGTTTGCCCTCGTGTGAATCTTTGGCGTTTCGTCGTAGGACGAGGCTACCGATGTCGAACTCCCTTGGGATAACCTTGGTGTCGCGTCGGGCAGCCACTTTTTGCTTTAGGGCGGCCTCTTTTAAAGATGCCCCCGTTCGAATTTCCTCGACGAGGTCCAGCTCTTCGCGTAGAGCCTCGTCGTTCATCTCCTCGTCTAGAGGTTGCTGTGTTCGGCGCGATGGCTCCCCGATCTCTACGGGAATAACCGCTTCTGTTCCGTAAACGAGGCGGAACGGGGTTTCCCCTGTTGTGGAGTGAGGAGTGGTGCGATAGGCCCAGAGTACGCTGTGTAACTCCTCGACCCATCTTTTCTTGTTGTCGTCGAGTCTTCGTCGGAGTCCCCGCAGGATTACCCTGTTCGCGGCTTCGGCTTGCCCGTTAGTCTGGGGGTGCTCGACGGATGTGAAGCGTTGCTTTGTGTTTATCGCGATGAGGAATTCGCGAAATTTTCTGTCCGTAAATTGTGTTCCGTTGTCGGTGACCACGACTTGTGGGATTCCGAAACGAGCGAGGACATCTCTTTTGAAGAACCGGAGTATGTTGAAGGCGGTTATCTTCGCGAGTGGCTCTGCTTCCACCCATTTTGTGAAGTAGTCGACGGCCACAATGAGGTATTTGTTTTGAGCAGTACCCGTGGTGAAGGGTCCGAGGATATCCATGCCCCACCACGCGAAGGGCCAGGGAGAAGATAAAGACTTCAGCTCGTTTGGGGGAGCTAGGTGCATGTCGGCGTGTCTTTGGCACTTGTCACATTTTTTGACATGTTCTTTGGAATCCTGTTGCATGGTGGGCCAGTAATATCCAGCTCGGAGGGCCTTTCTGGCGAGCGATCGTCCTCCCAAATGTTGGGAATTGATGCCCTCGTGTATTTCCCGCAGGATATAATCGACTTTGTCCTCGTCGATACATTTTAAAAGAGGGATAGAGAATCCTCTCCTATATAACGTGCCGTCGACGAGGACATACGAGCAGGAGCGTCGTTTGACCGCCGCTGCCTCTTTCTCGTCGGATGGCAGGGTGTCGTTCGCGAGGTAGTTAAACACAGGGGTCATCCAACAATTGTTGTCCCCGATTGCGTTGACGTCGAGGGTAGCAGGGAGTTTTTCTATGCTCGGTCTTGGGAGGATTTCCTGTATTACGGATTTGTTTCCTCCCTTTTTCTTTGTGCTCGCCAGTTTGGAGAGGATGTCTGCTCGGGTATTGTCTCCTCGGGGGACATGGCGTACCTCAGCGGAGTCGAATTTTGCTATTTTGTCTTTAACGAGAGACAAGTATTCGGAGAGGTTGTCGTTTTTGGCTTGATATTCCCCGAGCACCTGTGATGCGACGAGCTGAGAATCCGTGCATATTTTGATGTTTTTAGCACCTACGTCCTCGGCCAATCGTAGTCCTGCGAGGAAAGCCTCGTATTCGGCCTGATTATTTGAGGTCGGAAATGAGAGGGTTAGGGAGACTTCGATGACTATGCCCTTCCCATTTTCGAGTATAATTCCTGCTCCTGCTCCCGTCGAGCTGGAAGCTCCGTCAACGAAGATGATCCACTTTTCTGTTTCCTCGGGTGGGGGAGTTGGCACGGTCATTTCGGCGACGAAGTCGGCAAGGACTTGCGCTTTCAGAGCCTTCCTGCTTTCGTAGCGGATGTCGAATTCGGATAGCTCTAACGACCACTTGAGCATTCTGCCCGCCATATCAGGTCGGCTGAGCAGTGATTTGATTGGTTGGTCGGTTCGGACTACGATAGTATGTGCGAGGAAATAGTGCCTTAGTCTCCTCGCCGCGTTTATGAGTGCGAGGGCTACCTTTTCGATTAGCGAGTAGCGGAGTTCAGGGCCTTGTAGGGCCTTGCTCGTGAAGTAGATGGGCTTCTGCCCCTCAGTTGTTTCGCGGATGAGGACGGCGCTGACAGCTTCTGAGGCGACGGCGATGTAGAGGTAAAGGATCTCCTCGTTATCTGGGCGCGATAGGACTGGTGGTTCGGAGAGGGCCTTTTTGAGGTGTTGTAAGGCCTGATCGCACTCCTCCGTCCATTCGAACGCGGATTCTTTCCTCAAGAGTTTGAAGAGGGGGAGAGCGTGCTGAGCGGATTTTGCGATGAAACGAGATAGTGAAGTTAGCATTCCGTTAAGTGTTTGTATTGATTTTTTATCGTGGGGGACAGGCAGCTCGGTGAATGCTCTGCACTTGTCGGGGTTGGCTTCGATTCCCCGTTCTGTTAGGTAGAAACCGAGGAATTTTCCTGCTCGTACCCCGAATGTGCATTTTTCAGGATTAAACCGCATTTTATATTTTCTTGCCTGCTCGAACACCTTTCGCAGGTGGGCAGTGTGGTCAACTTCATCGTGAGATTTGACGATCATGTCGTCCATGTATACTTCGAGCATGTCCCCGATTTGTGATCGGAATACTTTGTTCATCATTCTTTGGTAGGTCGCACCCGCGTTTTTTAAACCGAAGGGCATAACGTTATAATAGTAATTTCCCGTTGGGGTCATGAAGGCCGTTTTATACCTGTCGGCGACCGCCATCGGTATTTGATTATATCCTGAGTACGCATCCATAAAAGACAGTAATTTAAAACCAGATGAATTATCTACAAGACTATCTATGCATGGTAAAGGATAGGAATCTTTAGGGCAAGCCCTGTTGAGATCGGTATAGTCAACACACATACGCCATTTTCCATTAGATTTTTTAACGAGTACAACATTGGAGAGCCAGGTTGTATACCTGGCCTCGGAAATAAAATTTGCCTCTAAAAGGTCATTTACAGCTTTTTGAGCAGCCTCCTCTTTTTCGGGAGACTGCTTCCTCCTACGTTGTACTACATATTTGGCGTTGGGGTCGACGGTGAGCTGGTGGCATGCGACCTCAGGGTCCAATCCGGGCATCTCCGCGGCGCTCCAAGCAAAAAGATCTGCATTCTCCCTCAAGCAGGCTTTGAGCTGCTTCCTCGCCAGATCTGGTAGTCCAGCTCCGATCTTGACTCCTCGAGCAGGATCTTCGCCAAAGAGGACAAGCTCGAAATCGCCATCAGGGATGGGGCGAAGGTTTCCTTTGCTTGCGTCGTCCTCCTCTTTCTTTTCTTTGCGGAGCTTTTTCTCTTCTCTGTGCTCCTTCTTGTAGTATCTGCTGTCGAGTTCGACATTGCTCACGCTTGGTGCTGGGAGCAGAGATGTCAGCTTTGGCTTCTTTGACGGGCTGGGGAGCTGGCCAATGTAGCTGAGGCCTTTAGTTGCTGCGTCGAAGCATCTTCGTGCAGCTTCTATGTCCCCATGGAGAGTGGCGACGTGTCCCTTGGTCGTATAGTACTTCAATTTCAAGTGGGCAGTTGAGGGGACGGCGAGCAGGTTGGCCATTGCGTCGCGGCCTAGGATGCATTGATATAAGGAGGGGCAGTCGACGACCAGGAAAGGGATCTTGACCGTCCTGGCCGTTTCCCCCTCCCCGAAGGTCACCATGAGGTCCACATATCCCCATGGTTTGGTGGTTGCCCCGTTGAATCCTTGGAGGTCGGAGCCTACATAGGGGGCCAAGTAGCTTTCGTCGAGCTGCAGGGCCGTGAAGCACTGGGAGAACATGATGTCGACCGAGCTTCCCGTGTCGACGAGGATTCGGCGGACATCACAGTTGGCCATATCTGCTCGGATCAGCAGAGGGATGTGGGCGTTGGGTGCCCCACCGGGGAGTTCCTCCATGTAGAATGCAAGGGGAACTGAACCCTTTTTGGGCCTGTCGAGGGTGACAGGCTGTTGGGAGGAGGAATCAATGAGCTCCTCGAACTTCCGTTTGACTGATCCGATGGTTTTTCGGTTGTAGCCACCAGCGGATATCACCATTGTTTCAGCAAAACTTTCCCACTTGGAAAAAGTGGGATGAGAGTGGTTGTCCTCGACGTCATCGGGGACGTAGTAATCTTCTGGTCGTGAGATGGAGAGGACGACCTTCTTTTCCTGCCCGCTAGACGAGGCGGGGTGGTATTCTTCTTCGACATTCGCATTCTGTCGAGCAGCTTTCTTGGGACTGTCTTCGGCTTTAAACCTTCCAAGTCGTCCCTGGCGAATGAGTGTTTCTATGGCATCCTTCAGATGGATGCAGTCTTCCGTGACGTGCCCGTGGGACCTGTGATATCTGCACCACTTGGTCTTGTCTTGTCCGGGTTTAGCCAGTCCAGGTTTGGGAAATTTGATCTGTCCCTCCTTGAACTCGGTATCGTAGCATTCAAGGAGGATGTGCTCGCGTGAGGCATTGAGCGGGGTGTAAACTGTGAACAAACTAGGTGGACCTCGGGGTCTTTCACCTCTCCTTCTGCCTCCGTCCCTGTTACCATCTCTTCGCCCATCTCCGTGTCCGTCTCTGTGCCCGGATTCCCGAGGGGCTTTGTTTGTGTCATGCTTTGGGGGGGCTTCCTCGCTTCGCCCCTGTCGGAGAGCATCAGCTATTTCCTGCTCCTCGTACTGTATGTACGACTCTGCTTTAGCGAGGAGCTGGGCCAAAGTTCTAGGCTTTTCAATCCCTACCGCTTTGGCGAAGTCAGTTCGGGGACGGAGTCCACGCACCAGTAAATATCTTTTCATGTCGTCAGGCTCTTCGACCTGAACGGCTTCTCTGTTGAACCTCTCGATGTATGCACGGAGGGTTTCTTTAGGACCTTGGAATATGGCCTCCAAGGTAGCAACCGTCTTCGGTTGTTTCCGAGATGCGGTGAAGTTGTGTTTGAATTGGTCCATGAAATCCTGCCAGGAGAATATGGACCGCGGAGGAAGGCTTGTGTACCAGGTTAGGGCTCCCTTCCTTAGTGTTGTGGGGAAGAGCCTGCACCTGATGGCTCCGCTAGTGTTGCGGAAATTCAGAATGGTATTGAAATTGTTGACATGATCGTCTGGATCGGTCAATCCATCATAAGAGGGGAGATTGGGGAGCCTTTCCAGAGCTGCGGGGATGGGTGCTCTCATGATTTCTCTTGAGAGAGCGCAGACGCTATGCTCCTCTTCACTCCCAGTGGGGGAGATTTCGAGGGTGTCGTCGTCGTACCGACGAACCGGTGTGGGACTTCGGTACTCGTAGTCGTTGCGGGCAGGACGGGTGGAGTTGCCTCCCTGTCTGGCCATATTCCGCAGCCCTTGGGGAGAGTGGCGAGGCGGCTCGACTCCCTTCCCCTTTTTAGTGATGGGGGAGATTCGGTCCTCGCGGGGAGGCGGGGTTCGTCCCCTCTTGTTGCTCGGGGGTTGAATTCTCTCGAGGGCAGGACGCCGTTGTTTGGCTATTTCCTGTCGAGGAGGGGATTCAGGTAGATGCTGTCTCCGCGGGGGAGAGTGGGCTGCCCGCGGGGGGTGTTGATTTCTTTCCAGCGCCTCGATCCTGCGATTCTGTTGCGCTATGAGGTCATTGTTTCTTTCGAGGAGGGCGAGAATCCTCTGAAAGTCAGTTTGCTGGTCAGCGGGTTGTGCGCTGACGACCGGAATTTCCTGCGTGTTTGACGGGCGCTTCCCTGATTGGCGCGCCGTCACAACCTGTACATCGTCATCTTCTTCCGACGATACCGTGGTTTCCTGACCGTCCCTAGGGTCAGATTCTGGAATTGGTTGCCGCACCGGACTAAGGATGGTGTTGTGTTCCGCGGGGGAAGAAATCGTGGGGACGAAATCACGGTTGTCGTTGTCGTGATCTCCGTCGATACGAGTGTTGGATCCACTGGCCATAATGAAAGTTGTTGAAGGAGTGATCGGTTTTGAACTTTAGATTTTAAAGAAGGGGAAACCAGATTCCCACAGACGGCGCCACTGATCTTACCTGTTGATCAGAAAAGGTTGAGGGCCAGCAAATCCTTCACTTGATGAATCCTTGGTTGGGTTGAGCGGTTGAGCAAGCAATCTATCACCAACGGAGGGGGGGTTGTACCTGCAGGCGCTCCGATGCTTAAGTCAGTGGAGTGAACAAGTACAGAAAGAGTGAGAGTATAGAATGAGAATTGAATACCTGACCCTCCAGTGAAGGAGGGTATTTATAGATCCCCCAGCGCTGAGCCAAGGTCCCCCTAATGGGTTGTGCTTTGCGGCCCAATAGGGGAGACTGCCAGGACTTATCCGTTGTTGGACCAAGGAACCGGCATTTAGCCCTTATCCTGGTGATGAGGTGTCCTCATCGTGCGGGAGGTTTGTTCCCTTGACCATACCGTGTCCTATTAAATAGGAGCACGTGCATATTGCGGTAATGTGCTGATAACGAGCAGAGGGCTCGCTATCTGCTGAAGAGGAGCTACGAGCTCCTTGTGCCGAGGAGAGCTGAGGGCTCAGAACTATGAGGAGAACTGTGAGTTTCTTAAGTCGAGCACAGCTGTGAGCTTTGTTATGTCGAGCACAGGGGATTGGGCCAGCTCTAGGCCCAGTCCAGAACAATGATACTAGCTGCCTAGAGACTTCTCATCTCATCTCCATAAAAATTAACAAAAAAATAACACATAAATGTAATGTGAACAAAGGAGTTTAGATCAAGTGATTAACTATGTTTAATGATACATTTGGTTACCCTATTTGGCATTTCAATATGTAGATTCCAACTTGGTCATATAAATTTTCAAAATTTGATTTAGTTATGGAGTAGAAATCTTACAGTGTGTGTGACTCAATGCTTTTAAAGCTTGCTCTGTCGGCTCCCCAACATGACAGAAAAAGTTGTCGCTGCAGTGTATGAGAAATCGAATCATTGGCCGGAAAATGCAAAAACGATAACGAGAAACAATAAATTGGTATAATGGGAAAACAAGAAATGTAGATTCACAAGGTGATTTGTTGTTGCTGCACATGGGTCCTCCATTTGTTTTTAGAGACTCACGGATCAAAATCATTCACATGTTTTTCTTCATGGTTGACGAGAGAGAGAGAGAGAGAGAGAGAGAACTATACAAGAAATGTAGATTCTCAAGAGATGTAGAAATGTGGATCATGGTTGACGAGAGAGAGGGGAAAAGATAGCACTTGAGAGAGAGAACTATAGCCATATCTTTTGATCTTCTTTATTTTATTTTTTTGTTTTGACAAGTTGGAAAATTCAAAATTCAAAATTCAAATTAATAATTATATTTCTTTGAGATATATCAATAGATCATGATTGGTTTATATGAATGGAATTTTTTGTTTTTTCGGGTATATTATTTAATCATGTTTATCTTCTTCTTGATAACTCAATCATAACTTTGTTCTTTTAACTAAAAAATAATAATAATATGCTTTTTTTTTTTTGTAGAGAAATCATATTGTGACATTCGGTTTTATTTTATAACAATTTATTTTAAAGAATTGTTGGATATATAGTGATTATTAAATTCTTTCTAAGACGAATAAAATTAAATTTTTTGTCATATTTTACTTAACTCGCTGTCAAATTCTAAATATTTTATTGAAACTTTGTACATTTGATCTTTTTAATATTATAGATTTTGTATCATTTTATCGCTTATTTTCCACTTATATACTAGCTATTCTTATGGCACATGTTAAAGAGACATTTTTTATTTGAGTGCACAAATTTCAAATAGGTGTAGTTCGGTTTTCTAATGGGTAAAATTTATGTCAATTTTTTGTAAAAATCCTTTTTCTCGCTTTAAATTAAATTTTGATATGATTTGTTTAATTGACATTTTTATTATACACTTTTTAAATTTGAATGAAAATACAAAAATATTTTGTGTGACTTATTTGGAGTATATTCATTTATGCATATTGTTTTTTTATTCTTTTTCAATTTTATATTTTCAAATTCAAAATTTTTAAATATTAAATTTTTTGTCAAATTTTCCCCGTGATTAACACAATTCAAATACATTAATGAATATAAACCTTTTTATTTTATAATTAACCAAATTCATTAACCATTTGTTTAACATAATTGTCTTTTATAACGTTAGCTACTTAAATATCGGCCGAAATGTTTCAAAAAATTCTCATTTTTATAATGTCTCCTACTTAAGCAGTGAAAAAGTAAAATGGAAAAGGCACAGGGCGCACAAATAACTAATAGGGTGGAAGAAGTAAATCTCATATAAAAATTAGGCAAAATGTATCCATAGGTCTTTTAAGTTTTATGTTTGTAACAGATTGGTCCTTTAAGTTTTTTAAGTAACAAATAAGTCCTTTAAGTTTTTTAAGTAACAAATAGGTCCTTTAAGTTTGTAATTTGTAACATCTAGGTCCCTCAATTACTTAAAAAAATAGGACCTAAATGTTACAAATTACAAACTTAAAGGATCTATTTGTTAATTAAAAAATTTAAAGGACTTATTTGTTACTTAAAAAACTTAAAGGACCTATCTGAATTATGTCAGATTCTGATTGGGCTCAAAGATTTAACCCATCACTAAGCCCAACCCAATACATGACGTTAACAAAAACCCGCCTCTCTCATTCTTTCACTCTCTCCGTGAAATCTTGAATCTCACAAACCCTAGCGAAAATGGCGAGTACTCTAACCACGCTTTTTCATCCTTTCTTTCTTACTATTTCTTCATTTTTTTATTCTGAATTGTTTTTTTCTTTCAATTTTGCAGCCTTTCAAGAGATTCGTTGAGATTGGAAGGGTTGCTCTTGTGAACTATGGAAAAGACTATGGTAGACTCGTTGTTATCGTTGATGTCATCGACCAAACCAGAGTATGCACATTTATGTTTCCTTTTCTCTTTTTTGTCACTGTTTTTCCATTAGATCTATTTGGTAGCCATGATTTAGGTTTGGTTTATTAGAAAATTGAAGCAATAAAGTTTGAATTTTTATATATGGGTGTTGATGAAATGTTGGTATGATTTTCATTGTTAGAAAAAAATTGCAGTGTTTTTTGATTGGTTAGTTTATAGGTTTTCTGTAGCTACTGAGATTGTATCCATGTTTTTGCATTAAATGAATTTTTGAGCAAATTTGGTGGTATTGATATTTTGTGACATTAAATTTAGTTGAATAAAGCTAGAGTTGTATGTATTGTTTGTTTAGTTAATTTAGATTTATCTGTAGCTACTCGTTTTGATTTGTTCTGTTTTAAGGAGTTTTGTGTCCATGTTTTGCATTAAGTGAAGTTTTTAGCAAATTTTATGGTCTAAGAATGAATTGGTATTTTGTGACATCAAATTTAGTTGAATAAAGCTTGGGTTCTTTGTATTGCTTATGGTAAATTTAGGTTTTCTGTTGCTACTGTTTTGCTTTGTTCTGTTTTAAGTGATCTTTTGGCCATGTTTTCAAGTGAAGTTTTGAGCAAATTTGATGGTCTAAGTATTGATATTGTTGAGTAAAAAAGTTATTTATATTTTGTGATAGTAAGTATTGATGCAACTGATCGAGTTGTATGCATTATTGATGGATTGGATATGCTTGGGAATTTTATGATGAAAGCATATATCATAATTTGTGTGCTATATGTTTGGCAGGCTCTCGTTGATGCTCCTGATATGGAGAGGGTTCCTATAAATTTCAAGAGGCTCTCACTCACTGACATCAAGATTGAGATTAAGAGAGTCCCCAAGAAGAAGGATCTCATCAAAGCCATGGAAGCTGCAGGTTGGTTTCAAATTTTTATGAAGTCGATTTTTGTTCTTGTATTCTTTTGTTAATGATTTGTTTTATTCTTGAACAGATGTTAAGAACAAGTGGGAGAAGAGCTCCTGGGGCAGGAAACTGATTGTGAGGAAGAGAAGGGCAGCCCTCAACGACTTTGACAGGTTCAAGATCATGTTGGCAAAGATCAAGGTTTGTTTCAATTTTTACACCTATACTTTATGCTTGTTTCTGATATTAATTAGTAGTATCGGTTCCGTGACTTGTTTGGCATCAATTTATGTTCTCAAGTTAATAATATACATTTATGGCTTATGCAGAGGGCAGCTGTTGTAAGGCAAGAACTTGCTAAGTTGAAGAAGACTGCAGCTTAGGCTTTAATTAATGATCAATTTTTGAATTTTCCTATGAATTTCGTTCGATTAGTACACCTTGGTTTGTTATGAGATTATATGTAATCATTGAGTGACTTCTTAGAAAGGTTTATTTAAGAGCTCTTATTAGTGGATTGATGTCACTTCTTCCAATTGAACTAAATTTTTGCTTTTGCTTGCTGATGATGTTTTGGTTTTTAAGATGTTCTCGTACAAAATCAAAATCTAACGCAGCATTTGATATCAACTGCTGTTTTTTGTGGTCATTTTTATTAGATTTCATTCATACCACTAAACTAGACTTCGTCTAAGTGTATGTTTGGATTCGCTATGAGTTTGAACAAATCTTGGTGATCCATTAGATGCTAATAAGTTATTGATGATTTCATCCACCAGTACAGGGTAATTTGGATTGACCAAGTTTTCTCCCTTCAAAAGAAAAATCCTGTAGGCTTTAATTCTGATAAAATAATGCCTATTGCTTTTGAAAAGTGCAAGGTTCTTTGATTAGGTTCTCACAGATTGTGCATGAATTGAACTTCCTACATTGACCAGTTTATAAAAACAACCTTTTAAGTACCGTAATGATCCGATCAAAGAACCTCACTTTGAACTACTGTAAGGATCCAATCAAAGAGTCTACAATTTTTAGAAGTGATAACATTATTTTGTTGGAGATTGTTAAATGATCATGGGGCAAACAATCAAAGAGTACGGAATTGCCTACGGTAGGCCTACCGAGAATGTACACATCAGAAGGGTGCATCTACAAGCATCTTATGGCTCTAGTCTTGCATTCGGTAGTGACATGTCTGGTGGCATTTCAAATGTTGTTGTGGAACATGTTAATCTCGACAACTCAAAAGGTGGCATTGAGTTCCGAACTGTTAGAGGAAGAGGAGGTTATATGAAAGAAATACTTATATCAGACGTAGAAATGAAGAATATAAACACAGCAATAGTTGCCACAGGTTATTGTGGTTCCCATCCTGATGATAAATTTGATCCCAATGCGTTACCAACTTTGGATCACTTTATTTTGCAAGATATAATTGGGACAAACATCACTATTGCTGGTAGCTTTGCTGGACTACAGGAATCTCCATTCACCAACATATGCTTATCCAATATAACATTGTCTGTAAATTATGCTTCCTCCACTACTTGGAATTGCTCAAATGTATCTGGTGTTTCAGATTCTGTTATCCCTAAACCATGTCCTGATCTTGACAGCCCTTCAAATTATTCCTCATCTTGTCTCTCCATGTTGAGTATGAAAGGGAAAACTGCAGTGTCCGGCATGGTGTCGATGAAATAGTGAATATAAAAAAAAAAGTCAAATTCTTTCCAATAAAACATCAATTTAGATTTTTTTTTTCATCTTTAGATTTTCATTCTTGTATGCTACAATTAGCACATTTTTTGTACAGGTTTATTTCTTCATTCATGTGTAATGAAATTTTGGTCATGTCCACGGAGGACTCAATTTCATAGTTTTTATTACTTTTGTGTTATTCCATTGGGATTTCACTGTAAAGTATGTAATGGAATTGGGTGATTTTCAATCAGAGAGTTGGGTTATGATGAGACATGAGTTGCTGTTATATATGTTTTGGTAACATAAGGCAACAAAACAGAAGAAAAAACACAAGTACAAACAGGCTGTCGAGAGTTCCTAAAATATCCCTGTGAATGATGAGATGTTGAAAATGTCTAATTTTTCTACGCGTGTTAGTGCATACCAATTAAACTCTAATTTTTGTGTCAATTCTTCAAGCCGCCACTAGTGTTGCGGTATAGTCTCAATGCATGTGATGTTAAAATATTCTTGTCGAATCAAATACAGAATATTTTAGAATCACAGAAATTTAAAGCCTCTTCAAAGGCAGTATCTTGTATATCAGTTTCTCCAGGTATGCATGCTTCACGGCTACAACTCACTCATTTAAAGCAGTGCCTTTGAAGAGGCTTTAAATTTCTTCAGCAAGTTTCCTGTCGTGAAATATATCATGCATATTATTCCATCCGCACATGCAGTGTAAAAGCTTGATTCATTTGCCACAGACGAAATGGCTCTAACACCTCTGCAGTCGAGTTGAATAGTATGAAAGACAGAAAGAGGCATGACAATGTAAATTAATGTTAGACAAAATTACACTAGAGGTCTTTTATCTTATTTATTTGATACAACTGTTTTCTGTCGAGGTGGACGAAGTTTCAAAAACACTCATTCACCCACCTTGAAACTTCTCTCCTGCCTCTTGAGGTCAGCTTGAGCCTTCATTCTCTCCTGCCATGTTTTGCATTAAGTGAAATTCTTAGCAAAGTTGATGGTCTAGGAATTGGTATTTGTTGTGACATCAAATTTAGTTGAATAAAGCTAGACTTGTATGTATTGCTTATGGTGAATTTAGGTTCTACTAGTTTTGCCCTGTTCTATTTTAAGTAGTTTTTTGTCCATGTTTTGCATTTGGTGAAGTTTTGAGCAAATTTGGTGGTCTAGATATTGATATCTTGATGAGTAAAAAAGGTCTTGATATCCTGTGATTCACATGACATTTTGTCTGATTATGGTTCAAAATCAAAAGGTATAAAAAAGGTAAAATAAAAGCTCAAATATTGAAATGTCCAATATATAGTTTCTAACTTGTACAAATATATTTGCCAAACCACCAATCACTAGGCATTTATGGCCACACATGCCATAAGAACTTATTTAGGAATTCAACTCTTAGCAACCATTCTAAATGTCCCTATAATTTGGTTGCACACAGTTATTACAAATTTGAATAGGCTATTGGCCTGTTGCAAAAAAATAAAAAACAAATACAAATTTGAATAGGTTTGTGATAATTTGTATATCATCTATGATACAAGACATATAATAAATAATGAATCAAGCATAGACTTGTGGATTCTCCAACAGATATGACTCAACAACTTTGTAAATTCCAATAGTGCTTTCCCTTCCTTCTTTTACATCTTCCTCTTTAACATCAAAATCTCCAATGGTCTTGTAACTACTTGCCATTTTGCATAAACAGCCTCCATCATTGGTAGCCTCAAATTTCACCTCATAAGCAATAGATTCAAGCTTGTCCCCTAATGGATCCCCTTCAATCATAGTGTATTTGCAAACCAAATTTTCCTTATCAAGTACATCAACCTTTTGTTTCAGATATTTGAAGGGACTACCTGCATAGCATAAATGAAATACATAAGAAGTTGTTCGAGAAAGTAACCGAAAAATAAACTACTTCGATTTATGAAAAAGAAATATTAAATGAAATTTATCGCTTAATATGTGTTTAGCGAACTTTGATATATGTTTGATTGCTATTGATAAGTCCTTACCTTCATTGAAGTTGACTTGTTCAATGGTTCCGGCTCCTCCATCTCCTTGAATTATATTGACATCTTTGACAAACTGTGGCAAGAGCTTTGGAAGCAAATTTCTAGAGTCTACAATCAAAGCTGTGAACATGCGCGATGGCGCAACGGATGAAGAGTACTCGTGTGTAAAGGCTGTGACTCCCATGTTGGATGTTTTTTGAGATTGAAGAAATCACAATCAAGTATCAAAGTTGTGAATGGTATGGATCAAAAGGGAGAGATTTTAGTGTTTTATAGATCCAATTGCCCCTTGATATGAAGTTTCTTAGAAATGATCCCTTTGATAGAATTGAATGAATTTTGAATGGAATTGATAATGTCACATAAATAGACATGTGTTTTATTGTTATAGCATTGTTCATTAGAATTTGTTTTATTTGATGACTTTCAATTATTGTGGCTGCTGGCTGTGTTTTTTTGTTTCAAAACTAAGCTTGATTCAAACATATATGTCCCCACATATAGTTGGCTATTGGTAAAATAAGGTTATTTTCCAACATTATTATAGACTTGAATTTTTTTTGACAAAACATTATCATAGACTTGAATATGTTGGAATCATATATCATAATTCAGAGTTATAATAGTTCCTTACCTACCTTGTGCATGAGACTAGTTTTTTAACCCGTGCTCTCGCACGGATGACTTTATTTTAATATTGACACTGAATTTTTTTTTTTTCTGCAAATGTGTAACAAAATGTGTGGTTTTTTCTGCTTACATTGTAAATGAATAGAAACGGTATTTAAGAAAATTACAATTTAAGTTTGTTGACAAATTACAACAAAAAATAGTAATTAGAATCGGATAATGGCAAATTACAATTTAAGTTTGTCGAGGCATATATACCAGTAGCATATAAAGGAGTTGTGGTGTCTTTAAATCCTCGAAAAACTCCCTGCATCGCTAACGAAAGAAGAACTACATGAGCACCAAGAGACCTCAATTTCAGGTATTGCTGTGCAGGATGTAACAAAGGAGAATCCTGTATAAATAATCCGGCCAGTATTATTTGGCAATCATCGTGTGCTGATATGAAGCTGAATGACTAAAGATATAAGTGATTTATACAAAAGTACTTACATAAGTTACTCCCATGAAGTTCAATAAAGGTTTTGCTGTAGAAATAAGTAACATTGCATGGATGAGGCCAAGAATACTTTCGAAAAATAACGCTGACAAAGCTGAAGGAATATGCCTTCTCTTTTGTTCAACATCCTTAACTATATCAAAGCTTTCAGCAACCGAATCTGAGTTTTTGAACACATTCATATGTTACTAATACGAAAAGCAAGACTAAATTTTTCTTGGCTTTAACTTTCCTATTGATAACCAATGCTTGACAAACTAATCATGAAAATAGAAGAACGGTGTACTTTTCCGCGGTAAAAAACTCTTTGGTTTCAGTTTTAGCATTCAGAGGTGTCGTAGCTTCCAAGCATCCATTCTCTTCTACCTGCGACCTTGCTCCGTTGAGGGTATCTTCCTCAGCCACAAAAGAAGTTGTGATACTGACGAGTGGGAATATTGCGATCCTTGATGCTTGATTAAAGAGGGCTATGGAAACTCCTACAGCAGCAAGCTCCACCAGACCTGTAAGGACCAATAATATTCAACTCTAGATGCAACTCAATTAAGCATTTATAAATTATAACATAAGCGCTTATCGTATAGGTGTTTTTATCAATATAGCCTATTTAGTTGATATGCATATCAGTTGAAGCATCCCACAGATACACATAAGACAGAAGATTTTGTGTTTCCTTTAATAATCTTTTCTCTGCAAGCATTAGCATTTTCAGTTTCTGTTTTTTCCGCTCTTTCGCTTTCTCGTCAAAACCATCATCCATCATCTTAATTTCTGCAACATTCGTAGCACTAAAAACCTACAATGCATCAAAGTAAAGAAGCCTTAAATATCTCATAATTTTAAAAGAGCTACAATCATGAAAAGAAAAGAAAATCTAATTCTTTCAACCATTAGGCTGAAAAGGTAAACCCTTAAAACATACCTTTTTCATCAAAAGAAGCACCTCAATTTCTTTATATTCAATCTTTTCAAGATTCTTTTCAATAAGGCCCTCTATTTTACCAATGAGATCACTATCATTCTGCAAATACCAAATTTAAATGGACATAAAAGAGGAAATCAATGCAAAACAAATATCAGAATCCTTAAATGATCTCATTTAATATCTGAGACGCCATCATCACAATTGAAACAATCCAAACAATGCCTCTGCAAACAAAACACCCTAAATTATAGGTTCAATAATCCTATTTGGTATGAATAGATGTTATCATGAAATGCAAAAAACAATGCATGTCGAATTTTTAAAAAGAGAACCTACATTGAGTTAAAAGAGACCAATCACAACCAACTACTATAGATTTTGATCTAGCGAAAGAGACTAAATTCTCACAATTTGATAAACAAAAGTCCAAATTTTAGTTGAAAGAGGTATCCATATGAACCTATGAAAACAAACATAAAAAGACCAATCACGTACGGCCACATCTTTCGCATACTTTCGTGAAATTATTTGTTACAGACAAACAACATTTTCCTTCAAGTTTTGTACGAAAAACTAACACATCTCAGCAGCAAATTGGATTTTTTACCATGGTTAAGCAATTGTATGAATTGCAAATTATTGTTTCAAATATTACCTTAATTAATATCAGTATTAGTAGCAAGTAATTTTGGAGATGAGAAGTCATAGTTAAACATATCTATTATCTATATACAAAAGTTAACCTAAAATCACCTCTGAGAATTTGACTCTGAGACTCCGAGTCCAGTCACCTAATGTTCTGATGTGAACACTAAGGTAGTCATCTCCTGGGGCAGAGGTTATGGAAAAAGGATGCCTATGAAAGCATAAACAATATTTAACAATGCAGGAATTTGATGTTTGGTTAAAAGGAACAGAAAAATAGAAGGTATTAGATGCAACATTTCATATTCATAGTACCATTCAAATGGAGAGACAGCAACACAATTTATAAACATGTATTGTCCACTCTTGTATCTAAACCCATGAGGCTTTGACATATGAAGAGCCAACACATTTCCAGGATAAACAGCCACCTTCAAATACGACATACAAAATTTTGGTTAGACTACATTTTGAGATTTTTTTTAACCTTCCCTCTTTTATGTATCTAACTTTTGAATTTCAGGTACACCATCCTTGATTAGGTTGAAATTTGAATGTTGTATGAATGTGCTGTAACTTAAATTTCTGACTGAATTTGAATGACATATGTTTCTTCATGATTAATTATTTAATGTTCAACACTCACCTTTAATATTCTCACAGGCTTGATGCTAACTCCTTCCCGAGTTAATCAATTTGAGATCGCAAGTCATAGGTCACCTTCTACACTGAGATGAACGTCATTTGCTATTCGTTGCATGAAAGACTCGACCTGCTGAAGTATTTGAATAAGACGTGAAAAATAAGGTTTATCAAAGAAATCCTGTAGTATTAATTTGTAGCTAAACAATAAAAATCAGGAGATTCGATCAAAAGAGCTACCAAAACATAGAATAATGGAGGATTTCAGTGTTTTGAACGTATCCGGACAAAACATAACTTACCACTGTAATTTCCTATCGGGACAAACAATCTAACAAACCACCACGTAACATGTCTAGCAAAAAAATCCAGTAAATTCAGCACAACAAAGCAAACTGCTCACAATTATCAGCCAAAAAAATAATGCTTGGCCACCCAATTTACCAAACTTACAATTGAAAAGACATGCCATAGTAAAAGAAGACTTAGTATGTCACTAAATGAGCTACGAAAACAGTAAGACACTGGACAAACAGCTTAATTAAGCTATATACACTCATCATATAAAGATTAACAAAGTCAAACTATTTTCATGAGTAAACCACCAAATCAGTCCCCGACTTTGTAAGACACTCTCGAATAGATCTCTGACTCTATTAAATTTAATTCATATTAGTCCTTCAAAGAATATGTTAAAGATAGTCAGTTGTAAAACATAAGGACTTAACTGATAGTAAGTGGTTAAATATATGGACCAATTTGACAGTTTAATAGAGCCAAAGACCTTTAGAAATATTCATAAAGTCAAGAACCTATATGAGAGTGTCTTACAAAGTCAGGGACCTATTTGGCTGTTTACTCTTTTCTCCTATTTTCATATAAGCTACTATCCTGAAAACAACTTAAGTCGTGTAAGTTGTTTCTATAAGGTCTCTCAAACAGTCTCGCAAATGCTCATGCCATTACATAAGCTCAAATAAACGAATCCAAATTAATCCTAAATCACTAATTGAGCTACAGAAACATCACTTTAAACCTAAAACTAAAACCAAACAATGATTTAAGAAACTAAAAAGTAAAATTATAGCTTCAAAAAAATCATATGATGGAGAATTTCATACCAGACTTCAAGTCCACTCTACCAAAAGATTCATTCCCTTTAAATTGCTCTGCTACTTTTGTCCACATGGAATAGGGAAACGATACTTGTTTTTGGGACAACTCTTCTCAAGTTTCAGATTCTACCAACATACCCTAACTGTTTTAACTAATTGGCTACTCTAATTGTTCCTCTTTTCTATATCCTGACAATAATACAAGGGGATAAAGAAAAGTAAGCACCTCTACATGCTTCAAGTAATCTGGAACATCTGATTGCTGCATGTATTTCACACCTTCAGCAGCATAAAATTCAGATGTACATTCAAGGAATGGCTTCTCAAAGCTTTCTGGATAAAGTCCCAAAGCAGTAAACATCTTTAAGAGATGGTTTAGAAGAGTTCTATCCACTGCTTCCCCTAATCTGAAAAATAAGACAAAAGTGAAAAATGTAAGGTAAGCAACAACGCAAGTTGAAGAAATTGATGGACTTATTTATACTCAGATGGATTAGCCGGCTAAAATTTATATATTAAGAAAGAATCTAATGTCCAAAATTGCAAATGATGATCTGAGAGGAAAGGAAGTGAACATATCATTGTTGATATAGATTCATTTAAATATAACAGGGAGACTGATCTAGCCCCTAAGTACATGCATCCTTAACATTTAGATCATTCGAGCCAATATTGTTCACTAAATTATCCGTTGTATCCCACCCACTAAAAACTGCTCCAATGCTAATATATTTTACAATTTTAGAGCAGTAAAAAATCTACAAGGATATACATCCATGGATTTAGACCTTTCATGCAAAAATTATTCACTAACTTATCCTTTGTAGCAGACCCACTGACAACAGCTCCGATACTAATATATTTTACACCATTAAAATTACAAGTATCTGGTAAATATTTGTTAGGCAAGTTAAGAAGTTAGAATTTAAATAATAAGATTGAATTCAGATCAGAATTAAGTTCTAGTTGTCCATTGCATATTCAGATCAGAATTTAAAATACTTGTTTCAAGGAATTTCACACAAAGTTGTACAACTAACTAACTAACTAACTAACCTTCTCACATCAATCAAAACCATCTCAAGAGAGATTGATTCAGCTGGAACCCAGTTTGTATTCATTAAATCACCCCGAAGACATATTTATAGATGGAGAAGAGCCTAGTTAATGCCTACACCATATGAATCGCAATTCCAATTTCAAACCAACTTCACTCAGCTTGGGAGGGAAAATTATCAAGGAAATGAAACCTACACCAGATAATGGGTGCGTTTGTTTTGGATTTTTTTAAGAAAAAATCTATTTTTTTCTTAAAAGGATCCATTTTATAAGTTTGATAGTGTTTGTTATAGATTTTTTGAAAAATCATTTTCTTAAAAAAATTATTTTTAGCCCCAAAATGAAAAGTTATTTCTAATAGCTTTTTAAGAATTTATTTTTTTTTAAAACTAATAAATCTAAGTGTATGAGCTTCCTATTTTAAAAAAATAGATTTTTATGATTGTAAACAAACACAAAGTAGCTTTAGATTTTTTTCAAAATCTCAACAAAAAAATCTCTAGATTTTTTTAAAAAAAAATCATTTATTTTAAAGCTTTAACAAACGCACCATATACCACACAACTTTTCCCCAATTTCATGATGCCAAATCCCTATCTAACACTCGGTGATTCATTCTCTACAGTAACATTTTTGCCTTTTGATTTTGTCAAGATTATGGATTTTCATCAAAGGTTGAAGATTTTGAGTCTTCATTTACCTTGAATTTTATTTTTAATAGGAAAATGAATGTAGCTAGAGAAGCAAAGAAACATTTTCTTCTTTCTTATTTTAAGGAAGGTAGAGTGAAGGCAACATCAAGACTCCATCAAAAGTCAAAGTTCAATCTAAACAGGAACAAAAGTAACACAATGAAACAATTGATTAACAATGTTTCAATATAGAAGAGGGGACTGCATAAGATTGAAAATTGTGACACAATCAATCTTGTCACACAATCACGATCCTTGTGAGCTGTTAGATCTGACGTGCTGCCAAGATCGAACCATGAGAAAGGGTCTGTTGTTTTTGATATTTAAAAATAATAATTTTCGAAAAACGGAACCGAATGAAATTACTGGCTGAGTCGCGGGTCAATACGCTTTCTTTAAGACGTTTCGTGGCACTGCCCAAAATTGTGCAAGCAGACTATCAACCACGTCGCCTCCAGGATAAAACAGTCCAGTTACAACTGTATACCGATTTGCTACTGCACTATAGAAATTGGTCAAGAATTACACCTTCTTGAATGGTACTACAATACCACTCGAATTGATGCTACGACATCAATCTATGATTCATCGGTGATTCAGTGGTACTACAATGCCACTCAAATTGATGTTACAACATCAATCTATGAATCAACGGTACTACGATACCTCATGTATTGATCATACTACAATATCAATCAATATAATAACACTGAGGTCATTATAATATGGTACTAAGACCAATCTCAAATCAAATGGATAATGGTGCTAAGACCATTCTTAATTTGAAGGAACTAGTGATTCTTTTGATCACTCTTAAAATAAATCAATACTAATACAAAAATTAGTATCACACAACACATAGAATAACCATCAATTCTTCTCTAAACAATTAGGAACAAAATTTAAGGCATATCTTTCCAATTATCATAACCAAATAAAGAAGGTAAATCATGTACTTAGTTCATACTAAGACCAATATATCTGCTCAATCTGTTATGCTCACTATAATGTCGCCAAGAGGGTTTATCAATAGTTTTGAAAATCAAAGCTATTATAATCAAATTTGTAATAACAATTATAGTTAAAACCAAGAAAAAGTAACCAAATTTTCATTCCCGATCAAACATCTATATGTATAATTATCATCTAAACTCTTAAAGCATAATTGCAAGATACAATTTTCCAATTTGAGATAATGACAGTCAAGGCCTATTTTATGTTCATAAGCAATCAAATTAATTCAATATATTTGAATGGATTTCAACCTGACTTTTTTTGTATATTTAGAAAATGAAACATGGATGTAAGATAATCTAAATATGCAACTAACCTCACTGCCAGTTTGTTGCCAACAGTCAAATAATGACCATAGCTAATATGAAAACATGAGCGATATATAGATGAGAGAAGTGCAACTGTCAGCCGCCTCACTATGTTTTTTTTTTTTTTTTTTTTATTAGCTTAACCCTCACCTTAATAATAGGGATAGTTGAGTTGGTAGTGGACTGACTCCTATGGAAATAATAGGAAAATAATTTCCATGTGGTTTTTTTTCGACATTCTCTTAAATAGAAAATAATCTATTATTTATTTTAATTATACACACAAGTGTGCTATAGACACTAGTATGCTCAACTGTCTGATGTGGGACTAAAATATTTTATTTTTAATTCACACATAAATGTGTTCTTTGTTCCAACAAGGTCTGGTAATACAGAGTTCGGCTGCAAGGTTAGAAAAGTCTGACCAAAAATATTGAAATATTTGTGTCAGTATATTGAAATCTGTAATGAGTTCGGCTGCAAGGTTTTGGGTCAATTTTTGACCAAAAATCTCCCCTCTAAATTGTTTTTTGCTTTCTTTTTATTCAATTAAGTGATTTTCACATATATTTAACTTTTTCTTGGTGATTTTGTGTGTTTGTTGTCGTCTTGTGCGGCGTTTTGTTGGTTTTTCGTTTTACTAGTCTGTTTCGTTGATTCAAATCGACATATCCACCTCAACTCATTACAGATTTGATGAAGACTTGGATATCAATGTTGCAGATCCGGGAGTATGAATATTCCGGTTACACTTATGTTGTCATATTTGTATACACTTTCATGATACCGTTGTATGCTATTAACCTAGGTGTTGTAAGATTGTTTGCAGATTAAACTTTTTTAGTTTTTAGCGATTTTGAATTTGTAATGATCTTAATTATGTATGTTTCAATTTGAATAAATGAATTTGTATTTTTAGTAAAAAAAAATAAGATAATTAACCACAATTTTAAATTTCATCACCCACAATTTTAATATAATTGTCCTGTATTTTTTGTTTATATTTGTTGGTGAAAGTTTCTGATAATAATAGAAACGTTCTCTAAGAATAAAAAACAAATACCACAATCAACAAAAAAGTTACTACTCCGTATTAAAGTTATTTTTCAGTAGTCCCAGGAGCTTAGATCAGTTGGCAGGATGTTGTATTATATATGCAGTGGGCCGAAAATTGAACTTCAGTCATCCCACTTATCCACCTTAAATGTGGAATTTCTAGCCACTAAGTTACTTAACAAAAAAAATAATTTATTTTCCGGTATAGATTATAGAATATAAAAATTATGACAAATTTCTACAAAAAAAAAAAATTATGACAAATTCTGATTGGGCTCAAAGATTTAACCCATCACTAAGCCCAACCCAATACATGACGTTAACAAAAACCCGCCTCTCACATTCTTTCACTCTCTCCGTGCTTCAACCTTGAATCTCACAAACCCTAGCGAAAATGGCGAGTACTCTAACCACGTTTTTTCATCCTTTATTTCTTCCTATTTCTTCATTTTTTTTCTTTTCTGAATTGTATTTTCATTTTTGCAGCCTTTCAAGAGATTCGTTGAGATTGGAAGGGTTGCTCTTGTCAACTATGGAAAAGACTATGGTAGACTCGTTGTTATCGTTGATGTCATCGACCAAACCAGAGTATGCACATTTATGTTTCCTGTTTTTCCATTAGATCTATTTGCTGCCCATGTTTTCGATTTGGTTTCTTATAAAATGGAAGCAATAAAGTTTGAATTTTTACATATGGGTCTTGATGAAATGTTGTCATGATTTTCATTGTTAGAAAAAAAAAATTGCAGTGTTTTTTGATTGGTAAGTTTAGGTTTTCCGTAGCTACTGAGTTTGTATCCATGTTTTTGCTTGAAGTGAATTTTTGAGCAAATTTGGTAGTATTGATATCTTGTGACATTGAATTCAATTGAATAAAGTTAGAGTATTCTGTGTTGTTTGTTTATAGTGAATTTAGGTTTTCTGTAGCTCCTGGTTTTGGTTTTTTCTGTTTTAAGGAGTTTTGTGTCCATGTTTTGCATTAAGTGAAGTTTTTTGCAAATTTGATGGTCTAAGAAGGAATTGGTACTTTGTGACATCTAATTTAGTTGAATAAAGCTAGGGTTTTTTGTATTGCTTATAGTAAATTTAGGTTTTCTGTAGCTACTGTTTTGCTTTGTTCTATTTTGAGTGGTATTTTTGCCATGTTTTTAAGTGTTGTTTTGAGCAAATTTGATGGTGTAGGTATTGATATCTTGTGATATTAAATTTTGATCAAAATGATCGAGTTGTATGCATTATTGATGAGTTGGATATGCTTGTTGTGAATTTTATGTTGAAAGTATATATATCATAATTTGTGTGCTATATGTTTGCCAGGCTCTCGTTGATGCTCCTGATATGGAGAGGGTTCCTATAAATTTCAAGAGGCTCTCACTCACTGACATCAAGATTGAGATTAAGAGAGTCCCCAAGAAGAAGGATCTCATCAAAGCCATGGAAGCTGCAGGTTGGATTCAAATTTTTACGAAGAAGTTGATTTGTTTTTTGTTGTTGTCTTTTGTTAATGGTTTGTTTTATTCTTGAACAGATGTTAAGAACAAGTGGGAGAAGAGCTCTTGGGGCAGGAAACTGATTGTGAGGAAGAGAAGGGCAGCCCTCAATGACTTTGACAGGTTCAAGATCATGTTGGCAAAGATCAAGGTTTGTTTCAATTTATACACCTATACTTTATGCTTGTTTCTGATATTAATTAGTAGTATCGGTTCCGTGACTTGTTTGGCATCAATTTATGTTCTCAAGTTAATAATATACATTTATGGCTTATGCAGAGGGCAGCTGTTGTAAGGCAAGAACTTGCTAAGTTGAAGAAGACTGCAGCTTAGGCTTTAATTAATGATCAATTGTTGAATTTTCCTATGAATTTCGTTCGATTAGTACACCTCGGTTTGTTATGAGATTATATGTAATCATTGAGTGACTTCTCTTAGAAAGGTTTATTTTAAGAGCTCATATTAGTGGATTGATATCACTTCTTCCAATGGAACTAAATTTTGCTTTGGCTTGCTGTCGATGTTTTGGTTTTTAAGATGTTCTCATACAAATCAAAATCTAAAGCAGCATTTGATATCAGCTGCTGTTTTTTGTGGTCATTTTATTATATTTCATTCATACCACTTAGACTTCGTCTAAGTGTATGTTTGGATTTGCAGTGAGTTTGATCAAATCTTGGTTAGCCATTAGATTTTAATGAAGCTATGCTTAGCCCATTGATATACCAAACATGCACCAAGCCTTCTTCTAACTGGTAAATGTTGAGGTATCAAATTACATGGTAACAAGTTATTGATGATTTCATCCACCAGTACAGGGTTATTTGGATTGGCCAAGTTTTCTCGCTTCAAAATAGTATCAAAATCCTTTACGCGTATTGACATTTTATTTCTGCCTTGGCCTTTTCAAAAGAAAAATTCTGTAGGCTTCAATTCTGATAAAATAATGCCTATTGCTTTTGAAAAGTGCAAGGTTCTATGATTAGGTTCTCACAGATTGAACTTCCTACATTGACCAGTTTATAAAAACAACCTTTTAAGTACCGTAATGATCCGATCAAAGCACCTCACTTTGAACTACTGTAAGGATCCAATCAAAGAGTCTTACAATTTTTAGAAGTGATAACATTATTTTGTTGGAGATTGTTAAATGATCATGGGGCAAACAATGATAATTTCAACTTTGTTTTTTCAATGATTAAATTACTCTATAATGAACTCGGTACTTCATAGTTTACAATTTTGATCAGAATTGTCTCCGGGCATTTGATACAAATTAACATAGATTTGAGAACAAACTGATTCAATGGGCAGTAAAAATTTCACTATAAATAATCACAACATTCATTTGAACGGTCAGAATTTGTTACTGGGTACAGCAATTACTGCATGATGTCCAAATAGACAACACTGCTTACCAACAATTTGCACTAGATTAGATTGTACAAACCATCTCTAAGTGGTGACAAAGAGGGACATTTTTAGAAAATTTTAAAATATTTCAAAAAAAGTATGATGGTTGTGTTGGAAATTTTACACCAACTATTGATATCTATGAATATCCGTAAATATAAATAACTTTAAAAAAATGTATTGAATATCATAAATTTATAAAGTTACTAAGTTTAATAACAACAACAAAAGTATATATGGATTAAGTCTTCATTTTTATTATGATGATTGATTTAGTGATAAGTGAGATACACATAGATCAAATCTCATA
The DNA here is from genome assembly GCA_030408175.1 of Trifolium repens. NCBI lineage: Eukaryota > Viridiplantae > Streptophyta > Magnoliopsida > Fabales > Fabaceae > Trifolium > Trifolium repens. The sequence goes on from CP125851.1 coordinate 51,465,000, forward strand.
GTTCAACAACAAAAATAGATAGAAATAAACAACAGAACACTTTATTATATTAAAACGACACCAGCAAAACTAACAAGCATGTTTTGTTTATTATGGATGATAGTAGCTAGCTAGCTAGATTTGGAAGATGGATCATTAGTAATTAGGATTAGCCAAAACGTAACCCTCAATAGCCTTGAAAAGAGCATCACCCTTAGCTTTGCCTTCCTCAACCTCTTTTTCAATAGGCTTAGCATCTCCTTTGGTTTCGTATTTAACCGTCATCTTCCCAATAGATCCTCCATTTGGCCTCAAATGATATCTTCTCCACCGTGTCCGACAATCCGGCTCCTCCAACTATACTGTAATTGTATCCCAAATTAGCTTCATCAATTGCTTCTATTTTGTGCAACACATACAAGTTTTGTCCTCCTGCATATATTATATATTCATGTTGATTGATTAGTTAATTGATTTTCATCACTACTACTACTACTTTCTTACAACTTATTAACATTAGTTTAAAAAAAGATGTAGTATATATGTACTTACCTTCAACGAAATTGAGCTTCTTGATGGTTCCGGGGCCACCATTTCCCTCGACAATTTCAACACTTTTGATTTCATCAACAGCCTTGACGATAATGTCATCAGGCATCATGTACCACTGCTTTGTAAAGCTTAGCAGGTGCAACAGTAGATGTGGTTTCTTGCTCATATGTGAAGACACCCATGCTTATAATTTGGTGAAGAGAAAAGAAGAGAAAAGAAGAGTAAAGTTAAGAGAGAAAATGTGTGAAAATTGAAAAATTTGAGTACTGAATAGTTAAAAAATAAGAAGATAAAATTGTGGTGATTGGATATTAAACTTATTTATGAGGTTTAAAAATATTATTAACATTAGTATTAAAGTAAAATTATTATTTTTGGTGGGGGCTTGAGCCCCCAATGTGCACTAGTACTACCTGTATCCGTCACTGACACTGATGATCGAACCTAAGACCTCTAACATATTACCTAACCACTTGATCAAATCCGGCTGCTTCACTTTCCAATTTTCTATTAGTCCATTATATGAAATGACAACATGTTTCTATTTTAGGATTTTATTTTGGAATTTTTTTTTCTACCCTTACATTTAATCCTTTACCCCTATGTATTCAAAAATATCCCGATTCTACCTTTATTTTATTATACTATTTTTTTTATCCTTTTTTATTTTTTGACTTTTTCGGTGAATGTTGTACGCCCCTTCACTGTTCCGGTAAACTTTTCTATTTTTCTGATTCGTTAAATTTACCGGAACACTTTTCAAAGGTGTTCCGATTTGTATAATTTTAAGAACTGTTTAATTTTTTTTTACCAGAACACTTGAAAAAAGTATTCAAGTGTATAAAAATTTTCTCAATTTTTTTTATTACCAGAATCCAAAGTGTTTCGGTTTATTAATAGCGTTTCGGTTTGCTGTTTGATGAATTTTTATTCGTAAACTGTGTTCTGGTAACAAACCGGTACACTTTGCAAAAGTGTTCCGGGAACCCATGGGACAAAAAAGCAAAGACCATGGGGGATTATGAGTACAAACATATGGTGTGTGTTCATCCTGCTTGTGTAGAAAAAGCAGTTACTCCCAAACCTGGTGAAGAATTGAAAGGAAGACAAGAAATATTGCAGTTCCTTCAAGTTATTGTAGTTGTCAACTAGATCCACGTAAAGTACTTGTCCATTTTAGTTGTACAACAATCAGTTACAATGCATTGTTCAGCTTCTTGAGCTAGAGATGAAGTGGACTATTGGAAAAGAACTTGATTACTGTAGATTTTGCACAACTTTTGCAATGGGTGATTATTTGAGATTTGCACAACTTTTCAATTCAGAATATAGACAAACCGGTACACTGCACCCTTGGATAACTATATTAACAAACCGGTACACTTTGGAAAAGTATTCCCGTAATAAAAAAAATTTGAGAATTTTTTTACACACCTGAATACTTTTTGCAAGTGTTCCGGTAATTTTTTTTAAAGAGTTTTAAAATTTGAAAAGTGTTCCGATAAATTTAACAAATCAGAAAAATAGAGAAGTTTACCGAAACAGTGCGTTTGAAAGGGTGTACAATAGTCATCGGAAAAGTTAGAAAATAAAAAAGGATAAAAAATAGTATAGTAAAATAAGGGTAAAATCAAAATATTTTAAAATACGTAGGGATAAAGAGTTAAATGTAGGGGTAGAAAAAAAAAATTCCTTTTATTTTTGGTATAATTGGACCAATAAAAATGCATATGAAATTACAAACTTAAGTTGTTGTCTTTTACTCCTCCATTTATAATGAATTTATCTTTATCCACGTTGCAGTCTTGAAGCATTCAAATTCAAAGAAGTTCGACTCGACGTACAGATCAAATCAAATTCAACAATTGTGTACTGTTTGTTTACACCGAGGTGTTGTGAATTAAATTATGATTAAGAAATAAAGTAACCTAGGAGAATTTTACTAGGGATGGCAATTTACCCATACCCAGTGGGTACTCACAAAAAATACCCACAATGGGTAGGATAAAAACCCGCATTTTGGGTACGGACATGTGTATGGGTAATTATCCGCAAAATTGAACGGGTATGGGTACGGGTACCTTAGTACCCACCCCATATACCCACATAGTATATATTTATTTATTTTAATTATATTATTATATAATAATATATGTAAATCAATTTTAAAAAATACAACATTATTATACTATTACACATTTTTAATGAAAATGTTTATTTATGACATAATCCATATATGTCAATATATAGATAAATGAACTTTTGCATGATCTTACTAATAATTTTATTCATAATTTTCATGAGTCAACATTAAAATCTTTAATTTTTTTTAATTATATTAAAATAATATAATATTTTATAATTGATCAATTTAGTTTTAGCAAAAATGCGGGTAACGAGTACGGGTATGGGTACTTAGGTACCCATAGGGTATGGGGACGGGGACAATGAGTGTCACCCACTCGGGTATGGGGATGGGTACGAGTATTTTTTCAAACCGCGGGTATGGGGATGGGGACTATAGTACCCTACCCATACCCTACCCATTGCCATCCCTAAATTTTACGAATGCGATATTGGCATTGTCTAATGTGGACTAAAAACCGTTGACGCCCTTCTAGAAGTAAGTTATTTATTTATTTTTTATTTCTCATTTATATTTTATTTAAATTTTTTATTTATTTTAGTGACGATTTTTTATTAACTCTCTAGTTAACTCCAAGAGTTTGGTCAAAGGTAAAAAGACAAGTCTAAGATTTAGGAGGTCTTGAGTTCGAACTCCACTAGTTCTCTCGAAGGAAGGTAAATATAATTTATCTTTATAAGTTTTCTAGTAGCCCCTAAAGTCTTCTCTGTTTTAAACTTGAGCAACTTAAATTTAATTTAATAAAAACTCTCTAGTTTCAGGGAAAGGGTGTCTTGGTAATTCAGATCGGCTAGGTAAGTAATATTTGACAAAATTTATTCTCACAAAAAATTCAAGTCAGATATTCTTCCAACAGTTCGTTCTAAAAGGGATTTAGAAACCAATCGAATCTGGTTTATTGATTTTGTTGACACATGTTTGTAATTTTTTTTTGTGTGTGGCTTTTACCGTCAGTTTAATCTAGTTCGGAGGTCAGTTCTGGCATCAAGTGGTTTCAGCTCCCTCCCGATCGCAGTTGCGGGGGATCGAACTGTGGTTCTCCCTACCAAGTTCAGCGTCAATCACCACTAAACCAACTAACGATCGATCATGTTAATTTGTAATTATTTATTACAACATTACTCTAGGTATTTTCTTATATCAATTAGGCAAGTAGTCAAGTGATTAAAAATTTCATTCTTAATATAAGTGGAGTATTCGATATTCAAACTCCGACATCTACATATAGGATTTGGATTAGGTGCAGTCGTTTTATAGCCGTCCGATTGTGATCGGACGGTTTAAACAAATACAGTAAAAAAATTCAGTTTTAAATTATAATCGTTCGATCTAGATCGGAAGGCTATAAATAGAGCGACTGCGCGACTGCACCCAAAAAGCAACTGTGTGGAATCCAGGTCCCTACATATATAATGCAATGTCCTAACAATTATATTATACGAGTATCGTTAAAGTAAAACTATTTTATACATTTATTTATTCACATTTAACCACGTGAAAATACTTTAAAAACTATTGTAACGAAATGACATATAACATATTGATGGCATGGCCAGCTTATTACCTTTAATGGTTTTTGTTAACTATGGATTCATATGCTTGAAAAATGGTTATAGTACAATGTGTTACCCTTTGTTTGCTCACGTGACTGGTTGAAAATGATACTCCCACGGTAACACTTTAGAATTAAAATTGACTTTTTAGATTTATTGTAAATTTAATATATTTGATCTATAATATATACATCTATAATGAACCTAAAAAATTAATTTTGTTTATAAAGTATTACGAGAGGAGGGAGTATGCTTGATTTATTGGTGTGAAATCGAGATGGATAGGTTCAGTGTTTTAGTCATAACTTTTAAGTACAAATATTATATTTGAATGACCATGGACTAAAAATTACACTAATTTTGCTTTATTAATTTGCACTATGCTTTTGATTTGGCTGAACATAGAGGTCTTAAAAATGCATCACAAGTTTGACCAACAATGGCCTATTATTTCTACCCGAGGCTTATATGGTAAAATACAACAAATAGTTTACTAAAAATCATTTTCCCACGTACTCATTTTAAATTGGATTAAATAAGTCTTCTCTCCGTACAAATATTTGATTTTTCAGTTTTAGTCTCTGATAAAAATGAAATGTTTACATCTTTACAAAAAAATTCAGTTTTAATATTTTATTTTGAGCATATGGATCCTTAATTTGAGGAATGTCTTGTGTTGATTGAATTTTCATATTGTTGATTGAAGTCTATCTTGATGATGTTTGAGACAAATCTAACCAAGTCTTAAAAAATGGAGTTAATATTTTAAAGAGATGTTTTATTTAGAAGAAAATTAAAAATTATAAAAATTGTTTTAGCAAGTAAAATTGTTTAGAATATATTAAAGGTCTTAAAGGAGAATAATTTGTTTTGATAGAATTTTATTTGACAAAAGGTTTTTTGAAAATCAGTATTCAGTCTATGAATCGTCTAATTGGAGAATCAATCCTACCATCTATTAACAGAGTCTAATTGAAGTAAAAACAAAAGTCATATATGGACTAATGATATGTATCATTGGAATTTTGTTTTGCTTGTATTTTTCAAAAGCTTTCATTTGAAATTATTTAATGATCGATATGTATCATTAGAAATTTCATAAAATATGGTAAGGTAGATATTTTCATTAAGAACATTTGATTAATGGTCAGAATATTAGTGAAAGTCATTGATAGTAGCTAGCTAGATTTGGAAGATGGATCAGTAATTAGGATTAGCCAAAACGTAACCCTCAATAGCCTTGAAAAGAGCATCACCCTTAGCTTTGCCTTCCTCAACCTCTTTTTCAATAGGCTTAGCATCTCCTTTGGTTTGGTATTTAACACTCATTTTTCCAATAGATCCTCCATTTGGACCTTCAACCAATTTTGCCTCAAATGATATCTTCTCCACCGTGTCCGACAATCCGGCTCCTCCAACTATACTGTAATTGTATCCCAAATTAGCTTCATCAATTGCTTCTATTTTGTGCAACACATACAAGTTTTGTCCTCCTGCATATATTATATATTCATGTTGATTAATTAGTTCATTGATTTTCATCACTACTACTTCTTATGACTTATTAACATTAGTTTATAAAAAATAAATGTATATATGTACTTACCCTCAACGAAATTGAGCTTCTTGATGGTTCCGGGGCCACCATTTCCCTCAACGATTTCAACACTTTTGATTTCATCAACAACCTTTACAATAATGTCATCAGCGTCGTGTACCACAGCTTTGTAAAGCTTAGCCGGAGCCACGGTAGAGGTGGTTTCTTGCTCAAATGTGAAGACACCCATGCTTAATTGCTTTGATAATTTTGGTGATGAGGTTCTAAAGGGGAATTTGAGAAGTATATGTTAGTGTGTGGCTTATGAGCATAGGAAATGGTTGTATTTATATGCACTGCCCTGGTTGGCACCCTTAATTTATGCCCCGGCCTCGTGTGTGAAATGTCTTTTTCAAATAAGCATATCTTGGTGTGAAATTGTTGACTCATGGTCACAAATACCAGTGTTCAATCATAATTGTATGCAATTTTAGTTTTCCTTATTAAGTCGACAAGTATTTTAGGAAACAAAATTACACAGACATTTAGGTCCCGTTTGGCCCGGCTTATTTTTTATTTCAGCTTAAACGAAATAGAGAAGTATAAAATTATATTTGACATTATTTCTCCTTAAAAGTATTTGAGAAATAAAGTAAAGAAGTAAAAAATAAAAGAAAGTGAAGTCAAATACAATTTTTTCCTTCTTTACTACTTTTAAGAAGAAGAAAAAAAGTAGAAAATAAGGAGAAGAAACAAAATCATTATGAAAAAAGTTGTATAATTAATTTTAAAATTTGATTTCTACGTCTAAATTTTTTTACTTTTATTTTTAATTTTTGACGGTTAAAATAATTATATTTATTTCATCTTATAATAAAAAATATTAAATTTTATAAAAAAATTGTGATATTTTAAACATGTCTGTAAATATAATTTTAAATTTTAAAAGTTAATGAAAAATTAACAAATTTTGTTTTAAGGAAACGAAATAGAAGTTGGTACCCCTTAAATGCGATGACACATGTGTCTTCTAACTTAAATAAGATTCTGAGTTTGATCCTTAGTTTGGGCATTTAGTCGCGTTAAAAATAAAAATATATTTAACACTTTTTTCATTGTTGATTTTGTTAAAAAGAACAAGGTGAGAAAAAAAGTTAAAGGAGAAATCCCAAAAAAAACGTCAAACTCAAATGACCACATATGTAATCTTGCAAAATTTGTATGATTTGGTTTTGATGTTTTCACTTTGGTTTGATATTCTCAATCGTTAGTTGGTTCAGTGGTGATTGACGCTGAACTTGATAGGGAGAGGAGCACTGTTCAATCCTCCGCAACTGCGATTAAAAGAGGGTTGAAACCACTTAACACTAGAATTGCTCTCCAAATCAAATTAAACTGACGGTAAAAGCCAAAAAAAGAATGTTGCATCTTAGAATAACCTCATGCGCTGGTTTTCAGTGGTGTTGGTTCTCTTTATTAAAATATTACTTCCTTGTACTTAATCTTTAATACTTTTATCTTTTTACTTTGTTTCAAAACTTTGGTTTTTTTTTTATAAAAAAATTACAATTAGTGATATTTTACCATTTATATTTTTATAAAAACTAAAAGCATCCATTAAATAAATTATTCTCTTTTTAATAAAGTAAAAGTAAAAATATTTAACTTATTAATATTTATTACTAGTATTTCTTAATTTATATACAAAACTTTAAAAAGACCAAAAATTTAGGACGCAGGCAGTATATCTGACAAAAAAAAAACCTCACGATTTTTGGAGTTGTTGTAGTAATTTATGTCTTCAAGTGAAATTAGTATAGTAAAATTTTGAAAGATATAGGCCTTATGAGTTATGGCAAATTCTATTTTAATTTATGAAGGGTGATGTTCCTTTGTTTCAAATTTTAATAAGATGGTACATGATTTTGATGTTTGATATTGTGTTAATTTCTTTTCCATAACAGTTTCAAATTACAATATAATATCATTTTATTTTTCTATCGTGTAAATGTAATTCAGTTGATAACTTTTAAAGATATTACTCCCTCCGTTCCTTTTTACAAGAGACAGTTGATTTTTTAGATTCATTCAATAATGAATGTATTTAAGCTATAATATATACCAAATACATTAATTATTGAATGAATCTAAAAAATGAATTGTTTCTTATAAAAAGGAACGGAGTGAGTATTTGTAGTTATCTGGATTCGAATCTAAAATTCTCCATTTCTATATACTTAAAAGCATGTGAATAGCCATTATACTATTAGACAAAAAAAAATCATTTTCTTTCTCTTACAAAGATATCAAAACTTATTTGTTCTTCTCTCCCTAATTATAAGATCATTTTCAAATATATTATCCCTTAAAATTTTTTTCAAATTCAAAACATATTGATGATTTCTTTGCATAAATTCTCTTATTTAAAGTACCGTAGAAAACAGACATTATATGTTTCTCTCTTTTAATACTACCGATCCGTCCTTAAATATAAAATCCCTTTGAGAAAAATACGGAGATTAAAAAAGTTGATTGTGGTACTAAATTTATTGATAATTTGTATTGTTTTTACAATTTTATCCTTTAAGAGAAATAATTAATTAATGTTTTTTAGTATATTTATTAAGGATCGTAGAAAAATATGTCTTTTTGAGCTTAGGTCCACCGTTCTATAATTTTTTTTATAGAGTGCTAATTTTAACAAAAAAACAAAAAGTATTGTCAAAAAAACAATAAGACAAAAAGTATTATATATAGATTATGCTTATTGATTTAGTGATAAAGTGGGAAACACACATATCAAATCTCAAGGTTCAACCACAAAAGGAGAAATCAACAAGTAAACACTTTATTATATTGAAACTAACTTAAATTAAGAAGACTCGTGTTTACTAATGATGGTAGCAATAACTTGGAAGATGGTTTAGTTGTAATTAGGATTGGCCAAAACATAACCCTCAATAGCCTTGAAAAGAGCATCACCCTTAGCCTTGCCTTCCTCAACCTCCTTTTCAATAGGCTTAGCATCACCTTTGGTTTGGTATTTAACACTCATTTTTCCAATAGATCCTCCATTTGGACCTTCAACCAATTTTGCCTCAAATGATATCTTCTCCACCGTGTCCGACAATCCGGCTCCTCCAACTATACTGTAATTGTATCCAAAGTTTGCTTCATCAATTGCTTCTATTTTGTGCAACACATACAAGTTTTGTCCTCCTGCATATACATTCAAGTTTATTGGTTAATTGATTTTCATCACTACTACTTCTTATAACTTATTAAGATTAGTTTAAAAAAAGATGTATATATATATGTACTTACCCTCAACGAAATTGAGCTTCTTGATGGTTCCGGGGCCACCATTTCCCTCAACGATTTCAACACTTTTGATTTGATCAACAGCCTTTACGATAATGTCATCAGCGTCGTGTACCACAGCTTTGTAAAGCTTAGCCGGAGCCACGGTAGAGGTGGTTTCTTGCTCAAATGTGAAGACACCCATGCTTATAATTAATTTGGTGATGATGTTCTAAAAGAGAATTAATTAACACTAGCTAGTAATATGAATTTGTTAGTGTGTGGCTTATGAGCTTATGAAAGACTTGTATTTATAGGCACTATGCCTTGGTTGCCACCCTTAATTTATGTCCCGGCCTCGTGTGTGAAATTGTTGACTCACGCTCGCCCACAAACAAGAGAAGTTGTTGGCCCAATTTTCATTTTTTATTAAAACCATTACATACATACTTTTGTTTTATTTTATCAACAATTCATGCCTGTGTGTATATATCAATTAAATATATGGTATAATTTATTTTTTAGATACATGTCCCTTCTATGTTTATTTTTGCACGATCTTTCTTTAGAACGGACTAGATTAAATTTGTGTAGTAATAATATTTTTGGGCCAAAAATAAACTCTAATACTTCAATTCTTTTTCTTTTTAATTTGATCTTTATAACTTCTTTCAAACTTGCATTATCAATTAACTCTGTCAAACAGAAATGGTATGTCGTGGGAACGTTGTATTCGCCATGTTGAAGTTTGTAATTTATGTGAAATTTCACATTGTTCAGATTTTTGGGTTGTGAGTGTATAAGTGTGTTAGGGACTTTCACCCTTTGAGATAGTAAGAATGAGATTCAAACCCATTTAACACGGTGATGTGATATGATCTCCAAATTAGTTCATCCGATATGATAAAATTAAAGAGAGGGGTTCCACTTATTTCTTGAACACAATGAATAAACAAATAAAAAGAACAAAGGATCGTCTTATCTTAATTCCTCCACATTGTAATAATAGGTTACTCCAGCTCCTGGTTGACCAACACGTTATATTCCACTGACTTTACACACATCATAGTTCAATTTGTTAAGAAGTTTCATACCAGTTGCGAGATGATCTGAATATGTGTTTATAAAGTAGAGGCAATCTTCTCCTCGCCTTAAAAGTCGTTTTTGTAAGGATAAGTTAAGTCTAATATCCAATTTTAAGATGGTATCATCGCCTTCTCCACGATCCACTAGGCCCTCCTACTATCAATTTCTGATCGGGCCATCCACAATTTATATCCGTGCCCTAGCCCAATAGCATTGGGCGCGAGGGGTGTTTAAGAAGTCTCACATCGTTTGTGAAATGGCCTGAATATATATTTATAAAGTAGAAACAATCTTCACCTTATAAGTCAATTTTGTAGGATTGAGTTACGATTAACTCTCAATTCTAACACAAGTTACACACTTCTGATCAAAACCCATAAACAGAACCACACTTATTAATTTAATACCGGTAAAATTATCTTGCGACCATTTTTAGTTGTTGAAACAAAACATGCTTAATTATGCTTCAAATTTTAAATGATTTTATATAGAAATATTTAGAATATTATTAAAAGTTCATCGGTAAAAATTTATAACTTTTTAACATGGAAGTAACAAAAATATGGATCTAAAAATCAAATTTCAAGCTCATTGTTAGTGGAGAAACTTATGATGACTTAACAACAGAAAATAAAACTGTCTGCAGCATGATAATTTTGTAAAGACTAATAAAAAGCACCCAAAAAAAGTTACGGAGAAAAAAAAAATTTGAAATGTTGTAGGAGAAAAATATATTTAAAATCATTAACAAATTCATTAAATATTTAAGGTGTACCATGCTATTTTTTTTATATATTTTCTTATTCATCTTACTAAGGCTAGTGCTATAGTGGAACCACCTTTATAAGTGGTCCACGGTGGATTAGTGTTTAAAATTGTCGGAAATTTAAGGACTATCGATTACACTCTTTAAAATAAAATAAAAAATCACGACTCTTCAGTCTTTACGGCTAAAATATTAACATTTTTTATTTTCAATTATTTTAGTCAAATCGATCGATGTCAAGTAAGTCATCATTCCAATTGTCAAAATAAGAATAATCATTAATTTATATACTTCTAAATAACAACATACATCGTTGTTGAAATTTTAAATATTTTTGAAGTATTGGTCCACATACACTTATAAATGTGGTCCGGTCTATATTAGAATTTTTCTATCAGGCTAATTCAAACTGGCTGCAAAATAAGTGGGAGCGAGCTAGTAAATTCTTTGGTATTTGCTAACTTACACTGACTTTTATTTTTGTATGATTTGGCGGTATAGTAAAATATGTTTGGGTGAATATATGATTTGGTTGTTTGCAATTTTCTATCGGCTCAATTAGTCTCCAATAAAAAAAATCAAATTAGTCTCTAACATTTTTATATTTAAGATAAATTAATTATTTTGTTATGATGAATTATGAATTAATTTGTACTCCATATTAAAATATTAAAGATTAGTCTCCGTGAGTTTAGTTCAGTTGGTAGGCATCGACATTTTATTTGCAGGAGTCAGGGTTCGAACCCTGGACACTCTATTTATCCATGTTAAAAGGTGGAATTTCTAGCTACTAGGCTACTTGTTAAAAAAAATAAAAATATCAAAGATTAATGTGAATTATTTTTATCTGAGTCTAAATTGGGCCGAAAGAAAATTATGGTGGAAAAAATTGGATCTTCACGCAATGTTTTTTACTCAAATTATGATAAGTAAAAACTTGTTAAAAAAATTATTTTATTATAAATCAACTAATTAAATGAGAAATAATTATAAGAGTTTTTTTTTAATGAGAAATAACTATAAGAGTTAGTAGTAGTATTTCCAAAAAAATTTGTATGAGGAAACCACTCAATAAAAAATAAAATACTCCCAAATTTAAATATACTGCAAAACAAAAAGAACTTAAAAAGGAGGTTCTTCCTGAAGGCCGCCTTAAATGCCACCGGATTGGTATGTCTCCCATAGTTAGCGATGCGTTATTTTATTTATTTATCATTATTTAGGTGTGTTTGATTTACGAAAAAAATAGAATATTGGACTGGACAATTAGTATCTTGTTTGATTCAAAGATTGATTATGGTATTAGAATAAAATAAGCACCGAGGGATATGACAAAAACAATAGTTTTATCCTTCATTAAATCACATGACAACTTTTTTTTCACAGTACAACTATAAAAAATACAAAAATACTCATTTTATTTTCGAATATGAAAAATATTATCTCTCTATTTCTCATCGGTGTGATTTTATCTTATCATATTTTACTTTATTCTGTCATATATTATTCTATCCAATCTTTATTGTTTTGCAAATCAAATTCAACCTTTCACAAGTCACTGCACTCAACGCAAAGTAGTACACCATTGTTGAATTTATCTGTCTAACTTTTTTGAATTTAAATACTTCCAAACTGCAATGCATAATCTGCAACTCCCTCTTATCCATTTTACTATGCATTTGTAGAAAAATTTACTCTATTTATCGGTAATGGTGGTTCTTTTGTCTTTTTCTTGAAAGTACATATTATATTTATGGAAAATGATACTCCTTCGGTAAGAAAATTGTATCGCAAGAAAGAGGAGAATTATATGAGACAACATTTAACAATTATAAATTATAATCACTCTTTTTTATATATGATTAGTTAATTTTTAATTGGTTAAATTTCTTGATTTATAGATTCTATATTTGTTTAATTATCAAGAGATAAAGTAAAAAAAAAATACTTTCTCCGGTCCAGGGGCTGATGCATGTCAATTGAAATGGGGGCTCAAGCCCCCACAAGCAAAGGAAAAAAAAATTATAATAGTACTACCATGTCTATTTACTATAAGGAAATTTCAATTGTATTTATTTAGCCCCCATAAAAATTAAGTCCATTAACTTACACTTTATATTTATACATTCACCACAAATTCACATTTTCAACTTTTCATAATCTTGATTATAATAAAATAAATTCATATCTCAATTTCTTTTTCTATATTTGTGTGTAGATTCTTACGGTCTCCAATCAAATTATCTGTACATCATCTATTTCTCTTTTAACTTTATTCTCTTACCGTCATATACAACCACTCCTACAAATAGAGCAACATAAACCATTTACTTTATCTCTCCTTTCTTTGCAATTATCTCTCCTGCAATATTTAAAGTTTTAGTTTAATATCAACTAAATTTTGTTTGCAGTGCATTCTCTCAACAAATATTTGAAGGCTATAATTTTACTTTAATCAAATATATTTTTGTCTTCTATTTCTCTTGAACAATGGCAAATTAGTAGAAATATTTTTATTTTTTTTGTATTTTATTATAATTAGTCAAGTAACATCTAAAAAAATAACTATTAGTTTTAATATTTTCTAGCCCCCACCAAAGAAAATTTCTGGATCCGTCACTGTTCCGGTCTTAACTGTAAGATATACTAATTGAAACAACAATTATTTTTATTAGCAAGAAATTACAAAAAAATGGATGGACATAAATCTCACCTTAAAAAAAAGAGAGATAAAAATAAAACCCCTCATATTACATAAGGATTTCATTCCTATATTCTCGAATATAGTCTTTCTCTATTACTCTATCGCTCCAAGAACCAACAATACACATGTCAGGAAAATGAAATATATTAACTTGTTGATCTTCTATTTGTTTTTTAGTTTGATTCTCCGTCAAATCTGTAACATTAAATTGTTTTGAAACTTGAACAAAATCTGGATCAGCAGAGATACTTGGTAATAGTTTCACAAGTGCTCTACCATGAATCAGTGCTTAAAATTATCATAAATTCTAATAACCGTCGATAATACTTTTTAAAAGTAAAAAATCATGAGTCTCATCTTTTTTACGACTAAAAAATGATATAATTGACATCAGTTCAATATGAGTAATATTTTTATTATCTATTATTTTAAAAAAAATAAATATCAATTAAATCATAATTTCAATCAAAAAAATTATAATCACTATTAATTTACACTTTAAACAATAATATATATCATCAATAAAATTTAATTTTTTTTTTAATATTGGTCCATCAATTCATGAACAACTTTTATTAGCGGTCCATCTTAGAATTTTCATGGAGTATGGACTTGATAGAAGTGGGGGCAAATCTTGACTTCTCATATATGTGACAGTAAGTCAACAAACACACACAAGAAGCCAGGGCATAAATTGTTGAAAATCGTGAAATCATAGGGATGAAGATCAAATTCATAAGTAAGATAGAGAGCATAAGAGTATTCATGAGGAAGATAGTCATAGAAATTCATATTGAATGAATATAGATTGATAAAAGAATAAACAAAATGTACAATAGAGTGACTTATTTATAGAGCTACTTGGAGTAACTAACTCCTTAACTAACTTTCTAACCTTCTAACCAACTTGATAATCTATCAACTAACTCTAGTTGATCTATATTCTTAACATAAATTAAGGGTGGCAACAAAGGCAGTGCCTATAAACAGAAGCCTTTCCTATGCTCATAAACCACACACCAACATACATATCTTCTTCTCACTTTAATATTGCTATAGTGTTAATTAAATCTCTTTTAGAACCTCTTCACCAAATTATAAGCATGGGTGTCTTCACATATGAGCAAGAAACCACCTCTACTGTTGCTCCTGCTAAGCTTTACAAAGCAGTGGTACATGATGCTGATGACATTGTCGTAAAGGTTGTTGATGAAATCAAAAGTGTTGAAATTGTTGAGGGAAATGGTGGCCCCGGAACCATCAAGAAGCTCAATTTCGTTGAGGGTAAGTACATGTATACATTTTTCTTTTTAACTAATGTTAATAAGGTATAAGAAGTAGTGATGAAAATCAATTAACTAATCAACATGAATGTATTTGCAGGAGGGAAAAACTTGTATTTGTTACACAAAATTGAAGCAATTGATGAAGCAAACTTTGGATACAATTACAGTATAGTTGAAGGAGCTGGTTTGTCAGACACAGTTGAGAAGATATCATTTGAAACAAAATTGGTTGAAGGCCCAAATGGAGGATCTATTGGAAAAATGAGTGTTAAATACCAAACCAAAGGAGATGCTAAGCCTATTGAAAAGGAGGTTGAGGAAGGCAAGGCCAAGGCTTATGCTCTTTTCAAGGCTATTGAGGGTTATGTTTTGTCCAATCCTAATTACTGATCATTCTTCCAAGTTTGGCTACTATCAATCTATCATCAATAATAAACAAAACATGCTTGTTCAAGTTTACTTATGATTACTTCAAAATAAAAGCGGAAGAATTATTCGACAAAGTTCAGATTATTTCGTGAAAATGGTTGGTAGCAAAGAAGTGTAAGGTCCCATGCTTATTTTATCAATGACGTATTAATCCGCTTGATTGTATTGTTCGTTAAGTTTTGGTAGATATGTATTGACTTTGTGTTTTACTCTGTCCAATAGTTTTGGGGCGAGTACTATATGTACTTTTCCTACTGCTGTGAGTTTAGCACCTCTTGTATTGATTCCATTATTAATATAATTCATCGTTTGCTATTAAAAAAAAAATATGCTTGTTAGTTTTGTCGGTGCCTTTTTAATGAGTCGATCTAGATCCCCTCCATTTCTCTTATCTCCATTTATCCGGTTCCCACAAACAGATTTTGCCATGTGGCAATTAAACATTTCAATGGCTAAGATTAAAATAACTATTTATTTAATTTAAAAAAAGAAAAAGAGAAAAGAAATAGATCTGGCAAGCACCTTAGCTTGGTGGTAAAATCAGTAAAGATGAGATACAAGATGATATGTTGTGCGAGTGCGAACATTGTATTCTCCTTGCTGAAGTTGTTTGTAACTTGTGTGGAGTCTCACATATTGTTCAAATTTTTAGGTTGGTGAGTGTATAAATGTATTTTTTTTAAATTGAATATTGGACTTAACTCATTTTGTAAGAATGAGTTAGGCCAAAAATTCAATTATAAGATGGTATCAAAGCCTCGTCAAGATCCGTTGGATCATCCACTATCGGGCCACTAGCCATTTATATCCACGCATCAAGCCTAATTGTGTTGGACGTGAGAGAATGTATTAAGAAATCCCACACTGGCTGTGAGAAGATATGAATGTGTGTTTATAATTTTTTTGGAAACTCGGTATCCAACTCAAAGATCGACTAATCCGAGGGGACCAATCCTACCGTCCACTTGGGGGGACTCCATTTAAAGCCAAAGTTTTTTACTATGTATGGACTAGTCCACCAAAATTGAATGTGTGTTTATAATTATGATGCAATCCTCTCCTTATAAGCCGGTTTTAGAAGGTGAGATTTGCCTCTACTTTATAAACTGCTGATTTATAATTAAATATGTTTGAGTAAATATATGATTTGATCGTTTGCAATTTTCTCTCAGTTTCATTAGTCTCTAACATTTTTATATTGTGGACAAATTAATTCTCATTTTGTAATGAATTATGAATTAACTTGTCCTCCAACTATGAAAGATTAATGTTTTTTACTCAAATTGTGATAATTGAAACTTGCTAAAAAAATTATTTAATTATAAATCAATTAGATGAGAAATAATAATATTATAAGAGTTTTTTTTATGAGAAATAACCAGTCAGTAAAATATGAAATACTCCAAAATTTTAAATATACTGAAAAGCAAAAATAACTTAAAATTAAAAAGGAGGTTCTTCTGGAAGGGCGTCTAGAATTTTAGTCCATATTAAATAAAATGCCACCGCATTAGTATGTTTCCCATGGTTAGCGATGAGTTACTTTATTTTTGTATCATCATTTAATTCACAAGTCACAGCACTCAATAGCAAAGTAGTACACCATTGTTGAATTTATCTGTCTAACTTTTTTGAATTTCAATACTTCCAAACTGCAATGCATAATCTGCAACACCCTCTTATCCATTTTACTATGCATTTGTAGAAAAATTTACTCTATTTATCAGTAAAGGTGGTTTTTTTTTTTTTTTGCTTGAAAGTGATACACATTATATTTATGCTAGAAATTCATTTTTGAAAGAAAACAAAAAAAATTGGAGGGACATAAATCTAACTAGAAGAAAAAAAGTGACAAGAAAAATAAAAAATAATAATTTCATTCATAT
The DNA here is from genome assembly GCA_030408175.1 of Trifolium repens. Lineage (NCBI taxonomy): Eukaryota > Viridiplantae > Streptophyta > Magnoliopsida > Fabales > Fabaceae > Trifolium > Trifolium repens. The sequence continues at coordinate 51,482,224 of CP125851.1, forward strand.
ATTCTCGAATATACTCTTATTGATTTATTACTACATCGCCCCAAGAACCCAACAATATGCATATCAAGAAATATATTATCTTGTTGGTCCTCTATTTATTTTTTAACTTGATTCTCTGTCAAATTTGTAACATCAAATTGTTTTGAAACTTGAACAAAATTGGTTCGGCAGAGATACTTGATAATAGTTTTGCTCAAAACAAAATTTTAATCGGACTAGTGATAGTTGAATCACTTTTTCCTCCATGTCTAACATCTTTTTTACATGCCTTAAATTAAGGCCAAATTGAAAACTTCTACCTCATAATTTGTTACAACAAGCAAAAATTGATCGATATATTTGAACCATATTATAAATTAAATACATTAATTTTAATCGCGACTCATATAGTTCTTATAAAAAAATTCATACTAAAAAATCCTAAATAAAAGGATGTGTATATAATGGACTAAATAGAAGTGGGCAAATCATGACTTCTCTTATAGTATGTGATGGTAAGTCAACAAACACACACACAAGGGGCCGGGACATAAATTAAGGGTGGCAACCAAGGCATAGTGCCTATAAATACAAGTCTTTCATAAGCTCATAAGCCACACACTAACAAATTCATATTACTAGCTAGTGTTAATTAATTCTCTTTTAGAACATCATCACCAAATTAATTATAAGCATGGGTGTCTTCACATTTGAGCAAGAAACCACCTCTACCATTGCTCCTGCTAAGCTTTACAAAGCTGTGGTGCACGACGCTGATGACATTATTGTAAAGGCTGTTGATGAAATCAAAAGTGTTGAAATTGTTGAGGGAAATGGTGGCCCCGGAACCATCAAGAAGCTCAATTTCGTTGAGGGTAATTAAGTACATACATTTTAATTTTATAAACTAATGTTAATAAGTTAGAAATACTAGTTGTGACTGATGAATATATATATCAATTAACTAATCAACATAAATGTATATGCAGGAGGACAAAACTTGTATGTGTTGCACAAAATAGAAGCAATTGATGAAGCAAACTTGGCATATAATTACAGTATTGTTGGTGGAGCTGGTTTGTCAGACACAGTGGAGAAGATTTCATTTGAGGCAAAATTGGTTGAAGGGCCAAATGGAGGATCTATTGGGAAAATGACTGTTAAATACCAAACCAAAGGTGATGCTAAGCCTATTGAAAAGGAAGTTGAAGAAGGCAAGGCTAAGGGTGATGCTCTTTTCAAGGCTATTGAGGGTTATGTTTTGGCTAATCCTAATTACTAATGATCCATCTTCCAAGTCTAGCTAATATCATCAATCATCAATAATAAACAAAACATGATGCTTGTTAGTTTTGTTGGTGTCTTTTTAATGTAATAATAAAGTGTTCTGTTGTTTGTTGATTTCTATTTTTGTTGTTGAACTATGAGATTCGATGTATGTGCATCTCACTTGTCACTACGTCAATCATAATACAAATGAAAGCTTAATCCATATAATGCTTTTGTTGTTGGTGTTGTTAAATTTAGTAACGTCTTAAAATTTATGATCTTCAATACATTTTTTACAAGTTATTTATATCCGTGAATTCTTTGGTACTAAACTTATATTTTTTTTAAGTTATATCAATAATTGCTGTAAAATTTGCTAAAAGATCAACCAATAGATGTATGTGTGGATAAATGACAGACACATGTGACACTTTTATTCGACCAGAAGATGGAAAATGGTTCACTAATATCCGTTGTGAGAAAGTTTTACATAGACACAAGTATTTAGGCGCACACATATAAAAGCATGCCGTTAGAGAAAAATTGTGAGTCCTCGTTTGATTTTTCAATTATCATTTCATTTTCAAAATTTGAATTATATAATAATCAGTTGAAGCCAAATAGATGAGAGATTACAAAATATTTTTCTTCACATAAGTATAAGTATTGGTAAGAGATGTGAAACCAATGAAGTTATCATCCAAAAATAACCAAGAAAATAAGAGCCACTGAAATTTGAAATTTAGAAATAATAATAAGAGCTATTGGAACAAAGAAATAAAAAAGAATTAAAAACAGAGCTTAATTGGAACAAAAAATAATACATAAGAGCTATTGGAACAAAAGTATAATAAATAGCAATTAGAAATTTGGAACAAAGAAATAAAGCAGATGAGAAATTGAGATTAGCGGTAAGCCCACAATGAAAAGAGGTGAATTGCATTTCTTTGCCATTTTAACATATCAGCTTATTCTTAAATAAAGTCTCACTTATTAGAATTTCTCCACTTTTCTTTTCCGGCCCTAGTTTTCACTTCATCTTTGTAAGTTTCTCTTCCTTCCTTTATTGAAGAGGGATGGTTTTAGATCATTTTAACCTAGAATCACCCGTCTAAGCTTCCGTTTGGCCCGGCTTATTTTCCTCTTTTTTTCTTCTCCTTAAAAATAGTAAAGAAGGAAAAAATTGTGTTTGACTTTACTTTTTTGCATTTTTTAGTTCTTTACTTTATTTCTCTAATACTTTTAAGAAGAAATAGTGTTAAATATAATTTTATACTTCTTTATTTCGTTTAAGCTAAAATAAAAAGTTAAAAATAAGCCGGGCCAAACGGGGCCTAAATCTTGTTTTCCGTTCCTTTTATATAAATAAGTGATTTTTCACATAGATCAAGTTTTTGTCTTTTGTGTTTTTTCGTGATTTTGCCGTCTTGCGGTGTTGTGTTGTTCGTCGTCTTGTGCAGCGCTATTTATTTTCTCGTATTGTTGCGGTGTTCGTTAGATTCTTATTGAAAGATTGACTTCAGTCAAATTACAAATTCAATTAATGATTTGGGCATCAACATTGCAAATTCGAAGGCAGGATATTCCGATCACTTTAATTTCATTATATTATTTGTAGTAGGCATTTTGTCGCTATTAACTTGGATGCTGTAAGTTTGTTCGACGATTCATCCTTTACATTTTTAGTAATATTCAATATATGGTTGTATTTGATGTATTCTAACAATTGGAATGAATGAATATTGTTTTGTTTGTCAAAACACATATCAGCTTATTATTATTATTTTAATTTTCATTAATTGTAATGATTTTATTGAATGTGCCTATAATCATAAATGTTAGGTGCAAACTCACCTAAGATTTTGTCTGTCAATTATGTTTGGAACGGATGTCAACTTTTATATCTTTTATTTATGTCATTCTTTCTATTTTTGGTTGTAGAACGCCAACATGATGAGCTTTTTGTTTGAAACAAACAACCATGTACGGTTACCTTAATTAGTTCAACATGTCAAGAAAGTGGAGCGTACACTTCGGTTGTTGGACTTGGATCTTATCAGATTCATATGCTACTTAATGTACGTGTGTGTGCTCATATTTTTTTTTTTTTAGCTAAAAGGAAAATATATTCAAATAAAAAGAAGAGATACAGAGACTGAGGGGGCATTAGACCTGACTCAGTTACAACTCAAACAGGAATACATCGTGTACATACAGAGCGAACCAACCCTAAGCAATCCTACGTTAATTAGCACTCAACACGAGCGCAACTCAGCGAACCCGCGTACGGGCGCGAAACTAAGTTACAAAAAAAGATGAGGAGTGTGCATCAACTAGGATCAAGAAGGGTTTGACTGGCGAATGGACCAACCGCCAACACAGAACAATGATCCACGTACCAACAACCCCCTGAACAAAGCAGCAGACTAAAAACTCTTTCGAGCATAACAATCCAAACACAGTCACAAGAACTGAGACAGATAAGCAAACAGTGTCTGAATGGAGGTAGACCAGACACCTTGAGACCTGCAGATCTCAACAGACCTGGAGCATCAGAGAAACAAAGAGCATTGGAGCACCAACCCATCCGGAAACCAAGAGCAGGCATGTGTGAAACCCAGATCGAGGGATGAGTTCAACACAATAAAAACCAAACAACCCAAACGGGTAAAAGAACCACAGATCCTTTCGGATTTTCGAAACCAAATCACCGCAAACTAGCCACATCCGTTGCCATTCATTCTCTGATCAGTAACATAAACCTAGAAAACATCAAACGAACAATACGTAAATAAACAGTACACACAAACCAAAAACTAAAACCGTCGGAGCAGCAGAAAAAGCCATCAACACCATCGATACCAACAAACCAGATCTGGGCCCAGAAACCGAAACTGGAGCAAGGGAGGCGCGGTCACCGGAACCGCCGAAAGAACAATGCTGCAAAGCTAAATCTGAAACACCAACAACCACCACCGGAGAAGAGGTTGAGATGCAAACGCCGCGAAAACAAGACCAAACACTGCAGCAAGCGGAGGCAACCGGCAACACCAAAACCAAAACACCAGAACCGACCCAAAACACCACAGAACGGCAGCACTGACGACGAAAACCGACCCAAAACAGGTAAGGCTACTACGAACGGGAAAGAGGGTGGTGCGGCCGTGAAAGGCAAGTGCACCACCACCTTGGATGTCTACATGGTGACAGAACTTTTGGATTTGGGAGAGATGAGATTGGAGTTGTTTTCTAGATCTAGAGAGAGGAGAGAGCGCGGAGACAAAGGAGGGCAAAGTGAAGATCAATAACAAACAACATCAAAAAACAATTATCCCTTTTTAATCTGTGTGTGTGCTCATATCATATATATATATATATTTTTTTTTTTTTCACCATCAATTTAATCTGGTTCGGGATCAGTTTTGGCATCAAAAAACAACATCCCGTGGGAACATATTTATCCCTTTTTATAAGATTATTTTGAGATTTTTCTTTATCCCTTTTTATAAACTCGTTTCAAATTTCCAAGGACATTAAATATTTTTTTACCACAATATATTTCTATAATTTTAAACAATTATCAACAAATTTAATACTACAATCAACTTTCTTAATCTCTATGTTTTTCTCAAAGGGATTTTTATTTAAGGACGGAGGTAGTATTGTAGAGGAATCAAATCCCATACACAATGTGAATGGTTCGCGTGTTTGTTTGCCCATATTAGTTGCTTGACTTGTGATTTTACTTTTCTAATTTTGTACAGCAAAAAAGAATTTCAAAAAATTAATCAAATTTTATTTTATTACAATAAATAAAAAATAAACATCTTAAGATATATTAATCACATATCACATAGATACTATCAGTTTCTTCCTTGTCAAGATGAAGATTTTTGAATTTTCTTTGGGAGTTTAGATGTATTCAAAATTTGTAGCACTTAAAATTATCTTTAAACTAAACATGTGATTAACCGTTGAATCACTTACCATTGCACTAGAGACTTATCTGAATTTGGTTTTATTGTTACTTAATGCAAATTTATGTTATTTGATTTTTCTATTAAAAAATTGTTAAGTTTATTACTCCCTCCATTTTTCCATTTGTTGTTTTAAAAGAAAAAAAAATTATTTCAAATTACTTGTCATTTTAATAATTTAATATTTATCACATTTTCCTTTTATTATAATAATATATTTTGTTTTATTTTATCGATAGATAAAGGGAAATGTGACAAATACCATTAAAATTAACATAACGGTAAGGTTTTGAGTTCAAACTCAAGTAAAAGCATTCAATTTAATGATATCGACATTATCGGTTGAACTATAAATTAAATAAAGGATTAATAGTTCTCGGTACAAACAACTTGGATGACAAATTACCAAAGGAGATATGGGGAGACATGGAATATGATCCACCAGGGTTTCTTTTTTGGGTTGTTTAGGGGGCCCTGTCTACCGTGAGAGACGTGAATAGGTCTCTCACGGTGAGAGACTTACTTTTTCTTTTTTCTTTTTTTTCAACTTGTTTTTGGACCTTTGATTTAAAAGTGGTACATGATATTATGATGTACTATCAGCATCGTATTATTTTTTATTTTTTTTATTTTTTTCCATCAATTGTTTATTTTTTTTATAAATATTTTTAATCCCTATAAAATAGAGATCTTTTAAGTTTAGTCCTTACTTAATTTTAATAGTATTTTTAGTCATACAAAATTTTTCTGAATACATAGTTTAAACTCTGTTAAAATAAAATTTGTTTAATTAATCTTAAACTTTTAAATTTTATTAATGATTTTTTACACACCTGTTTATCACTTTATAAAATGTTCATTAACCAAAACTTATAATTTTTTAATGTGAGATAAATTAAATGTCAATTTTACGCATGCATATTATGTCTCGTACCGTACGCGAATGACATTTTTTTTTACTTTGTTTTATGATTTAAATTAAACGGAGTACATCGTATTATAGTGCACTGTTAGTATTAAATACGGTTATAAATGTCTATGAGATTCTTATACGACTCGATCACTCTTATCCAACTTAAATATCAATTATAAACGTCTATGAGATTCTTAGACGACTGAATTATTATTCTCGAACTTACATATCCCTCACTTAAATATCGATTATAAACGTCTATGAGATTCTTAGACGACTGAATCAATATTCTTGAACTTAAATATCTCGCACATTATTATATATCTTCCACTTAAATATCCATTATAAACGTCTATGAGATTCGTAGACGACTGATTCACTATTTTCGCACTTAAATATCTCGCACATTAATATGTTAACAGATAAATAAACTTTATCATGATATTACTAATAGTTTTGTGTATAAATTTCATAAGCGACATTAAAATCTTTGAATTTTTTTAATTATATTAAAATGATATAATATTTAATAATTGATCAATTTATTTTTAACAAAAACTAGCAAATACCGTTGCATTCGCACGAGACTGTTGTAGATTTTACGCGCTTATATTTGTAGAAATAAATTTTTATTCTATATTAATTTATAATTGATATATAAAGTCAACATGATAAAATAAGAACAAGAACAAGAATATTCAATTCGTTCATCTTCTTCAACAAGAACATCAAGAACAAGAACATCAACAAGAACATCAAGATGCATTCATATTCAAGAAACTACACGCATCAATAACAAAAATGACTATTGTCATACTCCAATTTTTGACTTAAAATCCTATCTCATTTGCATTCGTCGTATATTTTTGTCCGGAATATTTTATGCTCTTTCGAACAAAATTTCGGCAGAAAGGTATTTTAAAATACCTCAGGTTTTGGTCCGATCATCCCTGTGTCCATTTTATTCTTATTATTATTCTTTTTTATTTTTATTTTCATTTTATTTATTATTATTATTATTATTATTACTATTATTTTTGTTTATTTTATTATTTTCTTTTATTTATTATTACTTTGTATTTTCGTTTTTTATTATTGTTATTACTTATTTGTATTTTTCATTCTTTATTTTTAGTTCCATTTTTTTTTTATTATTTTCTTTTTACCAGAAAAATAAATAAAACATCAAATGTTCTTTGAGACACAAGGGGGGTCACCGGTCACGGACCAATTCCAAGCCTCTGCCTTCAATCTGTCTTCTTCCCCAAATGGGGAGATTCCATTTCTAACCATGAAAGGATCACACTGCCATACCAAAATTGCAGCCAAACCCTAATTCCTTGGGTTATATAACAGAAATGATTTCTCAGAGAAAGGGGGAGGAAATTTTACACAGCCGCAACAACATTCCAAAAACCCTAATTTTTCTCAATCAACAGAACCTTCACATTCACAAACATCACAGTAAAAACATCCATATCCATAACCACAATCGCATCAAAACCAAAACCAAAACCAAACCGTCCAAAACATCATAACCATTCCAAACACCTACAACACACAACAACACAAAACACAAAAAAGAAAGAAAAGAAGTCAGAAACAGAAGAGAGATTCCGAAGCCTTTTTCTGTTTCGATCCGGCCGTTTGGTGAGGATTCTTGAATTTTTGTGTTTAGATTTGGGTTCAGGAGGGTTTAAAATGGGGGGTTAATGTTAAAAAGTTTAGGTTTTGGGCTAGGGTGGCCGGAGAAGACGGCGGCGCAGCCGTAGGCCGCCGGCCTCCTTCTCCGGCGAAGAGAGAAATCAGAGAGAGTGAGAGAGCACGGAGACAGAGAGAGCACGGAGACAGAGAGAGAAGTTAGAGAGAAGAAAGAAATGGTTAAATGAAAAAAACAGAGGTGTCGGGTACTTTAAAATAAAATCATTGTTTTATTAAAAGAAACTAATATTAAAAAATCAAGTTTGTCCTTATTACTTTTAATGGTGTTTCACGTTTTACGCCATTAAATGTAATTTTAACTCTAAATTAATAAAAAAATACAAAAAAGAAGAAGATAAACATCAATAAAAGTCAATATACCCGTGCGAATGCACGTGTCTCAAAACTAGTTTAATTAAAAATAATGAAAAAGGAATGGTTTGACGGATGACTTTCTACTCCGCGGTTATTTCGGATTTCCTGCCGGATGGCTTGCGGTCCGAGTAATCGACATTCTAAAAATACAAATTTTCTTAAAACAATATAAAAAAGAAAAAATCAAAAACTGTCAAAAATATTATTTGAATTTTTTGAATAACCAAATATTATTTATCAATACTGTCAAAAATATAAAATTTGATATTTTTTGAATTTTTATTTCCCATAATAGTCAATTTTGAATTTTTTTTAAAAAATATTAAAAATTTAGTGTAATGCTTATAAACAATGAAATTATGTTTTTTCTTGTGATATTATTATCTCTAAAATATAATAATAGACTAATAGTTATTTAATTCATAAAAAATAGTCGTTAATTTATGACATAAAGTACCGATACATTAGAATTGGTCTAATGTACCATAGAAGCTCCCAAAAAAAAAAAAAAAATCCACATGAACATGACACATGGATATTTCATCCAGTCATTTGCCTGTTGCAGGGACTAAAATTCAAATGACTCCTAAGTGCAAGAACCTTTTGCATATTTAAGCCTTTAAGTGGAAGATATTTAAGTGCGAAAATAGTGATTCAGTCGTCTACGAATCTCATTGACGTTTATAATGGATATTTAAGTGGGAGATATATAATAATGTGCGAGATATTTAAGTTCAAAAATATTGATTCAGTCGTCTAAGAATCTCATAGAAGTTTATAATTGATATTTATGTGGAATAAGAGTGATCGAGTCGTATAAGAATCTCATAGACGTTTATAATCGATATTTAAGTGAGGGATATTAATGTGGGAGATACTAATATGCGAGATATGTAAGTTCGAGAATATTGATTAAGTCGTCTAAGAATCTCATAGACGTTTATAATTGATATTTAAGTGGGATAAGAGTAATCGAGTCGTATAAGAATCTCATAGACGTTTATAACCGATATTTAAATGAGGGATATTAATGTGGGAGATACTAATATGCGAGATATGTAAGTTCGAGAATAGTGATTAAGTCGTCTAAGAATCTCGTAGACGTTTATAATTGATATTTAAGTGGGATAAGAGTGATCGAGTCGTATAAGAATCTCATAGACGTTTATAACCGATATTTAAGTGAGGGATATTAATGTGGGAGATACTAATATGCGAGATATGTAAGTTCGAGAATAGTGATTCAGTCGTCTAAGAATCTCGTAGACGTTTATAATTGATATTTAAGTGGTATAAGAGTGATCGAGTCGTATAAAAATCTCATAGACGTTTATAACCGATATTTAAGTGAGAGATATTAATGTGCGAGATATGTAAGTTCGAGAATAATAATTCAGTCGTCTAAGAATCTCATAGACGTTTATAATTGATATTTAAGTTGGATAAGAGTGATCGAGTCGTATAAGAATCTCATAGACATTTATAACCGTATTTAATACTAACAGTGCACTATAATACGATGTACTCTGTTTAATTTAAATCATAAAACAAAGTAAAAAAAATGTCATTCGCGTACGGTATGAGACATAATATGCATGCGTAAAATTGACATTTAATTTATCTCACATTAAAAAATTATAAGTTTTGGTTAATGAACATTTTATAAAGTGATAAACAGGTGTGTAAAAAATCATTAATAAAATTTAAAAGTTTAAGATTAATTAAACAAATTTTATTTTAACAGAGTTTAAACTATGTATTCAGAAAAATTTTGTATGACTAAAAATACTATTAAAATTAAGTAAGGACTAAACTTAAAAGATCTCTATTTTATAGGGATTAAAAATATTATTACCGTATAAAAAAAATAAACAATTGATGAAAAAAATAAAAGAAATAAAAAATAATATAATGTTGATAGTACATCATAATATCATGTACCACTTTTAAATCAAAGGTCCAAAAACAAGTTGAAAAAAAAAAAAAAAAAAGTAAGTCTCTCACCGTGAGAGACGTGAATATTCACGTCTCTCACGGTAGACAGGGCCTGTTTGGGGCTTCAAATTCAATTAGTTAGTGAAAAGAATATCATAAGGCCCAATTTACAATTCATTAATTAAACATCTAGTTCAATGTAATGAACTAAATAATGATCAAATACTACTTAATTAAATATTTTGATTAACTAAGAAATGATCATAAATAATCACAATACTAATCTCTACTCTAACATCAAAGATAGAATCACCGTCATCTTCTTCTGTTTTAAGTGTTCCAAAAATCCTAAATCGATGTTGAAAAAATCTCAACGACCAAAAATTGCTAAATTAAACCCTTCTTCACACTTCACCTTCTCAATCCATCTTTTTCTACACTTAACCTAACCAAACGTCGTCGTTTCACAAATTCCCAAATTATTATCAAAACCATTTCTCAATGTCGGCCACCGGTGGCGCTGCCATCGCCGGCGGAAACCGAAATCGTAATCGTCATCTCGGCGAAAATCGTTTCTATAGTCCACCACCGCTTCGAAAACACAGAGAAAAACAAGAACAACAAAGGTCTTCGCTTTCTAGAACTTCGTCGGAAAATAGACCCGGTTCTTCTTCTGATTGCTCGATTTCTTCTCGTGCCACATCTGATATCTCTAATTTGGATCGGTTTTTGGAGTATATTACGCCACATGTTCCTGCTCAATATCTTCCCAAGGTTTCAATTTTCATCGCCTTCAATTCAATTCAATTATGCTTTTTTTATTATTACTTTTTCATTAATTTTATTTATTTTGTTATCTCTAGGAGTTCAAGTAGCATATGCATAGACTTTGTTAGTGAATAAGTGAATAAATGGGATTTTAAATAAGTCAATGTTTGATTGAGATTCATAAGTGAATGTTTGATTCATAAATGAATGGAATTTAAGGTTGTTCTTAAATTGGGGTGTTGGAAAAACAACATAGTATAACGTGTTAGTTTTTTAAGGTTACGTCGGTTATTTGGTTTGTTGTTTTCAAAGCACATTTTGGCTTATTTGGGTGGAATTTGTTGTTGTTGTTGTTGTTGTTGTGTGGGAATGAATTGAACAGACAAGTTCAAGGAGATGGAAAACTAAGGAGGCGGAATTACTTCCTTACTATGTACTTGGAGACTTATGGGAATCATTTAAGGAATGGAGTGCATATGGGGCAGGTGTTCCTTTGGTGTTGAATGGAAATGAATCTGTGACACAGTATTATAATGTTTCTTTGTCTGCCATTCAGCTCTATATCGATCCCTCGAAACCTTCCACGCGGTTAAGGTTAGTATGTTGCCTTGAAATGAAAAATGGCTTTTTCTAAATGGTCTTCTTTAATGATTGACATAATTCCTTTCATTTTGACATTCTACTACAAATCCTTTTTTTAATTCTATTTTACAATTTGCTTTTGTTATGACTACTTGCATAAGTGTACCTTACCTTTAGTGATGGATCTTATTTTGTATCCTGCGTAAATGTGGCTCAAATTGCCAACTGACAGCCGGTGTTATTATTATTATTATGATCAAATAGAGGTGTTATAGTGCTACAGTGTAGGGAATTTTCAAAAATCCGGTTTGAAAATCACAAATCTATCCCGTTTTCTCTATGAGGGCATTAGCGGCCAATAGCAGTTAAAGCGACAATAGAGGAAAAAGAGAATTACAGTTTTTTTTTAGGAAGAATCAAACGGAAGAGGCAGCACGTAAGCTGCATTTTAATATAGAAATCTGAAGAACCAGAGCGCTATTACTCCTACTTTAAAATGCATGTGAGCAACCGTGTAGTGGATTTTAAATATGAGGGTGTTAGTGGCCAATAGTAGTTAATGCGACAATAGAGGAACACGACAATTTCAGGGTTTTTTTTAAGGAAAGATAATAAAACTGAAGAATCAAAGTGTTATTTATTACTCCTATAATCTCCCTAATGTGGAAACTTCTCTATACGAAAACTGTGCGCTGCCTCATCGGGTATCTAACATTTATTGGTTTCAGTAATCAGTAGTCAAATTATTAGTAGTAATTATTCGTATTATTTCTGAACAATTAAGCTTTTGAGTTAATATCATGTCACATTTTTTAGAAAAAAATTATGCAGTTTTTTATTTGATTGCAGCATACCTTTTTTATATTTAATTCATTTATTTTAACTGCTATGTCTGTTATGTGAAAAAAATTATGCAGTTTTTTATGTGTCGTCCTCGATTTGCCCGCATCATTGTCCGTTATGTGAATTTTTCTCATTTCTCTATTTTCTGCAACTCACTATGATAACTATGCCGAGGATGGTAGAGTTTTACTTATTGATAACATATGCTATTATTAATTAATCATTCACATATTCACAATAATATTCTATCTGGTAGCTTGAATCATAGCCTCTGCTGATTTAGACTTGCTAGAAATTGAATTTGTTCTATAATTAAAGTCGTGTTGATTTGCACACGGATGTTGCTTCTGATGCTGCCTGTATCCAAGACTTCCAAAATATGCACATGTTTAAGAATTTTGCTTCTCTTACCTGAAAAAATGAACAGACCTTAAATAAAAGTTAACTTTTCTCTATGAATTGACAAAGAATCAACCAATAATCTCTCTTGACAGCCCTGGTTGCTCATTGTTATTTTAGTGTTTACCTTGTTATATGTCCAGCCGATATTGGCTTGTGCAAGGGTGGCTATACTAAACAAAAGTATATAGAAATAAGGATGTCCTCTCTTCAGGCCTTGTCTATTTCAAATGTGGGACTTGAGTTTTTAGTAATAGCTTTTGATTGTTGTGCTATGGAGACACCTTTGGCATTTATAGGAAACATTCTCTTAATAACTGCATGTCGAAGGACAACCTATAAGCGGTAGGCGAGGAAAGACCAAGTAACTTAAGAAGTCACACGACTTGCTGTCCAGTATTTGCTATCTGCTATCGTTCATGATTTATTTCCTAGACTAGATCAACACGTATATATCAGGTTGTCTACAATGGGTAAGTTGGTTGCATATTTACATGTGACAGATGTGAGACATAAGGAGCCTGGCATGGGAACAATAAGGAAGTGGCTACTGAAACTCACATCTTTTGCAATGTGATCTATTTTAGTACTACAGCTAAAATGAATTCACTTATCTCTACTCTTAGTTTATGACATCGTAACAGTCTTTTGGACAATTTTTGGGTTGAATTTAGCATATTTTCTCCACTGTCCGCCATACTGCAGCTCTATTAAATACTTGTCACTTGTTGCCACTATGAATATCCACACTTGCTACTCGTAGCCTTCTTGTTGCCTACTTCAATGAATCATGTCCTACAAGTTCTAGACAACATTCAGTATGATAATTTTATCTTGGTTTTATAGTAACGGACACAATCGTTTAGATGCCAGAGTTCAGATTGATGAGACTATCTTGTCATTTTATGTTCTTAATGTTTTGGTCTTATTTTGAAACAGATGTACCAGTTTGCCATTTTAGCTGAATTCAAAGACCGTTGAACATAGTATCATTCACATTTCTACCATATTACAGGAAATCCAGTCAAGAAAGTGACTCTGAATCAGCCAGAGAGACAAGCAGCGATAGCAGCAGTGGCTATTGTCATGAAAGAGGACAAAAGTCTAATCATGGCAGTAGGAATCATCTTAATGCATTGGATGCATGCAATCATGCTTTGGAAAAGGTCTCACTAAGTAAACCTTTCACAGGTTCACCGAGTGAAGAGACTGAGAGCTGCAACCCTCCCGGTCAGCTTATATTTCAATACTTTGAGCATGAGACACCTTATAATCGTGAGCCATTAGCAGATAAGGCAAGATTGAACACTGAGACTATATATCAATAATTGAACGCTGAGACTATATTGCTTTTTAACCTAACACCAATTCATATTGGTTGACTCAGATTTCTAGTCTCTCGAGTCAATTTCCAGAGTTGAAGACATACTGGAGTTGTGATCTTTCGCCTGCGAGTTGGGTTTCGCTGGCTTGGTATGTTGTTTTTAACCTCTTGTCCATCACTGCAAAGCCTGAGTGCATGCTAAAGCAGATGATAATTACTAATTCTTAATTATTTGTTGATATGAAGGTATCCAATATATAGAATACCTACAGGTCCAACACTGCAAAGCCTGAGTGCATGCTTCCTGACCTTCCATTCTCTGTCAACAGCTTTACAGAGTATGTCTTGCCGTCTTTGTTTAGTTTCTGTGTCTGCAAAATGATTGTAAACGGGTGTCAACTATAACATTTTGATCTTTGAATCAGGTTCAAATACCGAGCCGCTTAATATTCATTATTCAAGAGGTAGGGACATAACATCCAAGCTATCATTACCTATCTTTGGCCTTGCCCATCACAAGTTCAAAATTTCTATCTGGGATCCAGATGGAGTTTCTGAATCACAGAAAGCCAATTCACTGGCGCGAGCTGCTGAAAATTGGCTTAGGCTATTGCAAGTAAATCATCCGGATTACAATTACTTTATGACACATTATACATATTTGAGATAACAGAACTTTCCCTCAACAGAAGCAGCCCAACCCTCAAATAGCAGCTTATGTATCCCTGCCCGGTATCACTCCTGTTGTTCATTAAGTGAACTGTTATTTATCCATATCTTCATACATAAATGCCATGATCGCTTATGTATTCCGAATATAAGCAAGCAGGGTTGTTGCTTAACAAGGGGATTCCGGGGGAAAGGGAAGGTATCGAAAATTACGAAACATTTCATATTTAAATTGATCGGCTTCTGATTTCACAGAATTCAAAAGCCCTTTACCAAGAGTTTCTGCTTCTTGTATGTAACTTACTTGAGGATGATGACGAAAATATCCAATTGATACATATTTCACCTGTTACTTTTGGTGAGATGTAATTATCCTACAGGATTTTACCACCCAATTTCAGAAATGTTTGCCATTATTATCACATAAATCTCAAAAAATTATGAAATCTTGATTTTGTGATTTATAGTATGTACTATGTATTTCTATTTTTATTTTTTTTTGGGAGGGTCTACGTGGGATTGGAAGTCAATTGACATGAATGTTTATATCATTGTCATGTATGTTTCAAACTAGTATTCACACCCGTGCGACGCACGGGGAACAATTTATTTATACAATTCAATTATATATATTTTTCTTTAATAAAATTATTAAGAAAAGAGTGTTATAAGAATTGAACAATAAAGAGTGACAAAATTTTTAACTATTAACTATACAATGAAATGATACGGAGTAGAAGAACAAACTACTTGATTATATGAAGAATTGTTATATAAAATCAATAGTCTATACTATAGTCTCCCGGGTTATAAGAATTGAAGAATAAATAGTGACAAAAATTGAACAATAGTTCTACTATATCCTCCCTGTTATAAGAATTGAACAATAAATGGTGACAAAATTTTTAACTATTAACTATACAATGAAATGACACGGAATAGAGGAACAAATTACTTGATTACATAATGCAACTATATCATAGTGTACGTGATATATTGAAAAATGCATCTTTAAAAATTTCTTTATATGATTGGATTTTAGATTTCACATTTTAAAACGATCGATCATATTAAATAAAAAAATAAGACGACATCGCGAAAATATACGGGGGATAATACTTTAAATACGGTCAATAATTAAATTGAGATGATACTATTATATCATACATTATATATACAAAATATAAAAGTTAAATATCAATACTTAGGGTGATAACTATTAAAGTACTCTACATTAACAATAATACTGAAGTCATAATTATACTTGCATTATACATGTCATTGTAAAATCCGTTTAATTGCATTATAAATAAAATTTCATAACATACATTACATCTAAAACAATTGCAGACTAATAAAACTTGAGCAAACAAATTGTTATGCAATATCAGGTCTCATGATGATGATATCGATAAAATCAGGAGGAATTGAGACAGTTGGGCGAAGCATGTCTCCTTCATTTACATCCGCAATGCACGGGGAAAAATATATTTCTATGATTCGATTATATATTTCATATTTTAATACGACCAATCATACATTAAGTAAAAAATAATAGGACGTTGACATTATATATATACATGGGATAATAATTTTCATACGACCAATAAATAAATATAAATGATACTATGATATCATACATTGAACTAAATATAAAATTTGAATATCATAGGTTAGGGTGGTAAATATTACTATATACTAACAATAATATTTAAGTTATACTTATACTTTATTGAAAATCAGAATAATAACATCAAAATAAAACATAACATGGTTCTTAAAATATAGACTAATATAATTGATCACGATACACTCATGTATCTGGATCAATGATGTTGGCATTCAAGAATATTGGCGGATGCAGTTATCTCTCTCTATCTCTCTCTCTCTCTCTCTCTCTCTCTCTATGTTCCATGAATCGAAACATAGTTTTAATAACAAAATTTGAAAAATATTAATTGACATAATACAACTATATCATAAGTAAAATGACCCTTCCGGTGTGTTCCCCGTGTTTTTTCTTAAGTTACATAACATCATCTCTCTTATTCTCATTCTCTCTTTCCCTCTCTCTATATGTTCCATCAATCGAAACATGGTATTAATAACAAAGTTTGAAAAATATTAATTGACATAATACAACTATATCATAAGTAAAATGACCCTTCCGGTGTGTTCCCCGTGTTTTTTCTTAAGCTACATAACATTATCTCTCTCATGTATGTGGATCAATGATGTTGACATTCAAGAATATTGACGGATGCAACTCTCTCTCTCTCTCCCTCTCTCTCTCTCTCTGTGTTTCATCAATCGAAATATAGTTTTAATAACAAAGTTTGAAAAATATTAATTGACTAATACAACTATATCATAAGTAAAATGACCTGTGTTCCCCGTATTTTTTCTTAAGTTACATAACATAATACCTCTCTCTCTCTCTATGTTCCATCAATCGAAACATAGTTTAAATAACAAAGTTTGAAAAAATTAATTGAGTAATACAACTATATCATAAGTAAAATGACTCATCCGGTGTGTTCCCCGTGTTTTTTCTTAAGTTACATAACATCATCGGTCTCTCATCTCTCTAATTCTCATTCTCTCTCTCTCATCTTTCTCTTCCCCTCTCTCTCTATGTTCCATCAATTGAAACATAGTTTTAATAACAAAATTTGAAAAATATTAATTGAGATAATAAAACTATATCATAAGTAAAATGACCCTTCCGGTGTATTCCCCGTGTTTTTTCTTAAGTTACATAACATCATCTCTCTGATTCTCATTCTCTCGCTCTCTATGTTCCATCAATTGAAACATAGTTTTAATAACAAAGTTTGAAAAATATTAATTGACTAATACAACTATATCATAAGTAAAATGACTCTTCCGGTGTGTTCCCCATGTTTTTTCTTAATTTACATAACATCATCTCTCTCTCATCTCTCTAATTCACATTCTCTCTCTCATCTTTCTCTTTCCCTCTCTCTCTATGTTCCATCAATCGAAATATAGTTTTAATAACAAAATTTGAAATATATTAATTGACATAATACAACTATATCATAAGTTCGTCAAAAAAAAAAAACTATATCATAAGTAAAATGACATTTCCGGTGTGTTCCCGTTTTTTTTTTCTTAAGTTACATAACATCATCTCTCTGATTCTCATTCTCTCTCTCTATGTTCCATCAATCGAAACATAGTTTTAATATCAAAGTTTGAAAAATATTAATTGACTAATACAACTATATCATAAGTAAAATGACCCTTCCGGTGTGTTCCCGTGTTTTTTCTTAAGTTACATAACATCAACATCTCTCTCATTCTCATTCTCTCTCTCATCTTTCTCTTTCCCTCTCTCTCTCTATGTTCCATCAATCGAAACATAGTTTTAATAACAAAATTTGAAAAATATTAATTGACATAATACAACTATATCATAAGTTCGTCAAAAAAAAATAACTATATCATCATAAGTAAAAAGACCCTTCCGGTGTGTTCCCATTTTTTTTTTTCTTTTTAAGTTACATAACATCATCTCTCTGATTCTCATTCTCTCTCTCTATGTTCCATCAATCGAAACATAGTTTTAATTACAAAGTTTGAAAAATATTAATTGACTAATACAACTATATCATAAGTAAAATGACTCTTCCGGTGTGTTCCCCATGTTTTTTCTTAAGTTACATAACATCATCTCTCTATTTCTCATTCTCTCTCCCATCTTTCTCTTTATCTCTCTCTCTCTCTCTCTCTCTCTCTCTCTCTCTCTCTCTCTATCTATGTTTCATCAATCGAAACATAGTTTTAATAACAAAGTTTGAAAAATATTAATTGACATAATACAACTATATGATAAGTAAAATGACTCGTCCGGTGTGTTCCGCGTGGTTTTTCTTAAGTTACATAACATCATCTCTCTAATTCTCATTCTCTCTCTCTCTATGTTCCATCAATCGAAATATAGTTTTAATAACAAAGTTTGAAAAATATTAATTGACTAATACAACTATATCATAAGTAAAATGACCCTTCCGGTGTGTTCCACGTGTTTTTTCTTAAGTAACATAACATCATCTCTCTTTCATCTCTCTGATTCTCATTCTCTCTCTCTCTCTCTCTCTCTCTCTCTATATATATATCAATCAAAACATAGTTTTAATAACAAAGTTTGAAAAATATTAATTGACATAATACAACTATATCATAAGTAAAATGACACTTCCGGTGTGTTCCCCGTATTTTTTCTTCATTCTCTCTCTCTCTATGTTCCATCAATCGAAACATAGTTTTAATAACAAAGTTTAAAAAATATTAATTGAAATAATACAACTATATCATAAGTAAAATGATTTTTCCGGCGTGTTCTCCGTGTTTTTTCTTAAGTTACATAACATCATCTCTCTCATCTTTCTGATTCTCATTATCTCTCTCATCTCTCTCTCTATGTTTCATCAATCCAAATATAGTTTAATAACAAAGTGGGACAAATATGTTTATATGATTCCATTTTATCGTTCGTATTTTAATACGACCAATCATACATTAAGTAAAAAATAATACGACGTTGACATTATATATGGGGAATAAATTGCTTATATGATTTCAATTATATATAATTTAATTTAGGCTTTTTTTTATAGCTCCATGTATTAATAAACCTTAAAACTAATACTGATATCCAACAAAAGATAAAACTCTTATGCTATGTTTCCTACGATCTTATCTACTACGGTGTTGGACATTTATCCTAAAAGAAATCGTAGACTTTAGCTCAATATTGCATTTCAAGTTGATATTAATCAAGTTGAGAACATGGCTTGTTGAGAATAGTCATAACCTTGAGCAATAAAGTAGAATTTTTTTAAAATCACAATGATCATCACCACTTCATAAGGATTTTTTAAAAATTAATAATATAACAATATCAAATCAAGCAAATAAGAATTTTCCTCTCCATCTCTTCCTTTATGTTTACAATGATTTGCTCTTTATATATCACTCCTCTTGTAGTAGACAAAATGCCAATATCCTATTCCAAGTTGAAGTTGTTACATGGTTCCTCATGATTAGCACAATTAGAGGTATTGTACATTTCAAGTCAAAGCACACCTGCAATTAAAATTTTGATATTAAAAAAATAGACCTTGAAAAATGTATAAGAAAAAAAATCAATCAAATAGAAGCATATTTTGTTTCTTTTAAATAGAGTGGTCATACCACTCTAAATCATGGCAGCTTCTTTACAAAAGAGAGATTATACCACTCTCAATCAAACAGAAGCACATTTGATTCCTTTTCAATAAGCCTTACATAAGATAAATGGCAGATTCTTTGCAACCTTACATTCCACATTATTTATCTTATAATCTTACATTTGTTGTTGAGGCCTTTAAACCTTCAATCAAGCAACATATAAAGAAAAATGAATATTGTTCTATAACATTAAACTTAAATACTAAAAATTGGGTGAACTATTTTAGAAACAACAAAAGATTAGTCCATAATATAAAATTCAGCTTGCTTATTCCTCAGACATTTCAGTCTTGCTCCCAAATGATCCACCTGACATAATTAGACATACAGCTTTGAGAAATTCTGCTTCACTATATAGAATCTAAAGCAATTTATAATAATACCATGAGAAAGCAAGAAAATCATAATAGAAAAACTTCTTCAACATATAAAAAATATTAACACATTCCAATCAATGAGAGTTTTCTTTTCCTATTCAACACCTTGCCAATACTTAAAAATGCAATAAAAATACTATATGATTGAGCACTTCAACTGATATTTGATTAACTGCAGCTTAATTGCAATTGCTTAAGACATCTTACTTCTACTCATCCAATCATATAAAGTATTATCCCCCGTATATTGTCGCGAGGTCGTCTTATTTTCTATTTAATATATGAACATGTTCAGGACACAATCTTAGCTTCAGTTGAATAAGTAAAAATTCTAAGAATGATACACTTAAGGTTCATGTTCATTTAAGTACCTTCTCACTATATAGTATAAACCAAATTGTAATGACTTGACATATTTAGAGGGATTATGTCTTAGACTGTGCAGAATGATACTTAAACTGCAGACATGATACATAAACTGTGTAGAATAATACTTAAACTGTGCAAAAATGATATTTAGAGGGCAATTCATTAACCGAACTATGCCGAGTAAACCAAACTTTAATATACTTGTATTTACTGTTGTACTTATAGTTTTTTCTGAACTGTCATAACAGTTCAGTGAACCGGCTCGGTGCTTCAGAACCAAACCAAAACTGGAGAATTTGACGGTGGAAAACTGAAACTAAACAATAGAAAATTATCCATTTTTCTTATTTTTCAATAGCTATTAGTAAAGTAATGTCTTACCAAAAGTAATTTGTGAACTTGAACAAAAATTAAAACATTCCAAAAAATAAATCCGAACCAGAATATGAAATCAAATATGAAATAAGGAAGGAGTGGAGAAGCAGGTTGAAACCTTTGCAATCTCTGAAACCTTTTGTGCACATAGCCGTTTTGGGTAGCGTTGTATTTATTTTCCAACCTCTCTGCACTTAAAAAGAAAATAACAAAATCATCATAATGAACAATAAAAATCATAAAAGAAATCAAAACTGAAAACATGAAACATATGAAACAAATCGAAGAAATTGAAACAGGGATAACTAAACTAAAAATTAGAGATTTTGAGAAAGCTAAACAAAAAACTGAATATGAGACAATGAATTAAAGTTCAGAAAACTTACTCAACCAAACCCCAATTAGTGAACCTGAACAAAGAATAAAACATAAAACATACAAAATAAATCAGAATATGAAATCAAATAATATGTGACAATCAATTAAAGTTTAGAAAACTTACTCAATCAAACCCTAATTAGTGAATCTGTCAAAGGGAAAAAAAAATACATTAACTGATTATTAACGATGGAAGTGAATTTGTAACAAAGAGAGAAAAATATCGTTACCTAGTCAGAGATGAAGCAGAAGAATGAATATGAAATAAGAGGGTGAAAGAGGATGAGAGAGTGCATCAGAGGAGAGACATGAGAATTGTGAGAAGTTGCTGCTTTACTCATGCAGCTGTCTAGTGGTTTGATGGAAAATATGTTTTAAAGTTGAATATGCACATCCTGGTACAAATAAAAAATAAAACATATTAAGATTGATTCAAATATAAAAACAAAATCTAAATTTAACAAAAATAAACCATATTGCAGTGGAGTGGAGAAAACTATCTAAATCCCACAATCAACTCCTAAAATGTAGGGATTATTAGCTAAAAGATAGAAACAAATCCTAATAAATATGACAACTAAGCAACAATAGGCAAGGTCAAAAAATAGAAAACCATATAATACAAATAAATCTCAATTGGTTGATTTCTAATAAAAAATTCAATACCCAATACAAATAAAAAACTACAGTGGTATGATTTCAAATAGTTTAGGGATTATTGGTTGATTTCTAATATCAATTATGTATTTTGAATGAGAGCAGTAACTACAAATATACATACCATGAATCATGAATATAATAAAAATAAAAAACTACTAATGTTGCTGCTTTCAAAGACAAAATTCCAGAAAAAAAATTATGAATCTACTTCCAAATTCATCAAACTAAAGCTAATACTGTTCAATGACATACCTTTTTCCTCAAATTCATGACTCATGAGAAGCAAAAACTGGGACTGCACATGAAAAAAAAATAACTGTGAGAAATGAAGAAGCAACTATATAATACTCAAATTAGGTAATAGTATTCACAAAAACTGAAATCAAACCTAATTCATAGGAGAAAATTCAACAATTAAAGTTCACAATACTTACCCAAATCAAACCCTAATTTGTGAACCTGAACAAACAATAAAAATAAAACATTGGAAGAAAGAAAAAAATCAAAATTAGAATATGAAAACAAATCATGAAATAAGGAAGGATTAAGAAACAATAGATTTAGAAAATCAAAAGACAAACCTTGACCATGTACCTTTTTCCTCAAACCCATGAGTAACAATCTCTTATTCACATGAAAAAGAAAGATGTGAGAAATGAAAATGAAACTGGAAATCAAAAACAAAAACAAAAATGAATTTGAAGTGCTAACCTTAGCTTCATCCGTGTTATCTGCTTCATCATTCTCTCCCGTTGGGTTGATGTCAAAAGAGAGGGAGAAATGGAATCCGAAAATTTGTGTGTAGAGAGGAAGAAGAGAGAGTGAGAGATTGAAAGGGATTTTGTGTTGTAGAATGTGTTTGAATTTCAAAACTTCCTGCTTTGTTTGTGTCAGGTTGAATATGATAAAAGCCTTCCAACATGCTGAAGGTTAGAGAAATTTGTTGTCTGCTAGTGAAAGTGAAAGTGACCGGACCTAATTACTTTTAGACTAACTGGACCATTATTGGACTGGGCTGGAGAACAAAGCGGCCCATTTAAGCTTTTCTTCATAACAATTTCCCTCTCTTTTCATATTCAAAAAAATTGCCTAAAAGAAGCAAAGTTTTTGGCATTTATTGCTAACTAAAATCCTATGTGGCATCTCTTATAGATTGACACTTGTTTTTTTTTTGCTAAAACCTTGGTGCTGCTTGTGTAGTTTTAGGATTAGGATTGAACTGCAATCGTAATTAAAATCAAATAAATAGTGAATTAGACAACCTTTTTTTTTTGTCAAGAACAAATAGACAACTTAAAATACCTTGTTGGGAAATTAAGGGTGTGAAGTGAATAAGCTGATATAGGTGTAAAGTGTAGCAAGCCAAATGAGAATAATAAAATAAAATTAGACAACTAGAAATTGATGTTTTTAATATTTTATAATTTATAATAAAATAAAATAATGAGGCTTCCGGTCCTTAAAATCATATCACTTGTTTTAAGAATTTTATGCAGTTTTTTAAATTTTTTTGTAGCATACCTTTTTTATGTATTATATATTTATTTTAACCCTTATGTGGAATTTTGTCGTTCGTTTATATTTTGCGACCCTATTATTATAAGAGAAACTATTACGAAAGACTTAGAGATAAGACATAATTTTTTTTGGTGATTGGCCCTACTTAATTTTGAGTTTATGGAAAACAATTTATGTAAATAAATAAATTTTTACTTATTATTATAAGTTTGTCAAAGTAATTTATGATAAAATAGCTTAATAAAATACAATTTTTATTAGTGGGAACTCATAAATTAACATAAAACCTTATTTAGTTGGAATAAAGCTTGGCATTTAGTTCATCTATAAAATTTAGAGTAGTTTTTTTTTTTTTTTGGGTACATAAATTTAGAGTAGTTTTTTTCCTCTTTTTCTTTTTCACCATGATCGGGTTTGAACCCCAAATTCCTCACTTGTGTGTGTGAGTTTATGATGATTTTTTCATTTCATCTATATATCTACTTAAGTTATATATTATTCTTTGGTGCAAGATAAAATATTAAAAGAAGGATCACATGTTATTATTGATTAATTTAATTATCACATATCCACAATAGTATTCTATATTTCTATTTCCATATGCTTGAAGCATTAGCCTCAGCTGATTTAGACTTGCTAGAAATTCTATATTATAAATAATTTTGAAAAAGTATTTTCTACACTTTCAGGTAAATGAGAATTAATAAACTTATAGCAATAAGGAAATTCTTTTAAATAAATAAAATTGTCCACGTTGCTTACTAATATGATTGACTGGAATATATTTCTTTCATTAGAATAAACTTAATAAGCAAAGCAAGTAAAATCAATACCTCGTTCTTGGTTCTAGTGTTGTATTGAAACTCAATGGATATTATTTTTATATGTTACATACGAGTTTCGAACAAGCAAGCTCTCGTAGCTCAGTTGGTTAGAGCACCCGTTTAGTAAGCGGGAGGTCTTGAGTTCGACTCTCAACGAGAGCAAATTTATTATTCAATTTTTTACTCCTTGTATGTACTGTTAATTTGAAGCGCAATGAGAGTAATTAAAGCCCAAATCTTAACTTTATTTGAACGGGAAGCCCAATATTTTCATTAATTTTATTAAATCTATTTCTCTACTTTGTTTTGTTCCACCCCAATCAATTAAGATTTGCATTGTAATTTTGAAGAATTTTAAAATACATACTCCCATTATTGTACTTTTTTTTTTGACTAAAAATAATTGGACTTTAATATCACGTTATTGTATTTAGTTTCCAAAATTTTAGTTATGACATGACAAAAATGAAGAGAATAAAAAATGGAAAAGATCTTAACTTAAGAAGAAAATTTACTACACCTCCATAACATTTAAATTATGTGGACTACTTGTTAAGTGGACAAGTAATTGATTCTATATACGAATTTTACAAAATCTATCGTTGCATTGAAAATTTATTTAATTTAGATCATCCATAAAAAAATTTAGAAAAATTAAAAATCATTTGATATGTTATTGAGATCCATTAAGATTAATGGTTTTTTATGGGTCGTAATAACATATCAAATGATTTTCAGCTTTTTAATGGATGGTCTATATGATATAAATTTTCATTCAAACGGTGGATTTTGTGAAATTTGTATTCGTTATAATAGAAGATGATCGTTAGTTAGTACAGTTGTGAAATTTTCAACCTATTGATTGATTTTGTGAAATTTCTATTTTGGAAAATTTTGGATTCTAAAATCCAAAAACTGATCGTTAGTTTGTATAGTGGTGATTAGTGCTGGACTTGATAGGAATAACCACAGTTCGACCCCCGCAACTATGATCGGAGGGGCCTGGAACCACTTGATGTCAGAACTGACATCCGAACCAGATTATGCGGTCCAGTGGACTGAATACGGGTGTTAAAAACAAAACAAAAAATTTCAACGCAAAATTGGTTCAGAAACTAAATTCCCAACCTACAACCAAATTCGGAACATAAATTCTTAACTGGATTTTAAAGGTAAAAACAGAATTTTAGATGATTTTGAAGAAACCTAGAGGGACTAAGGAGAAATTTCTAAATTAGTTTGAATTGCTTTGGCCTTACATGGTATTGCAATCCATTTTTTTTAGAATTATTTTTCGCACCCCTGAGTCTCACACGCACCCCTTGAGGTTCTATTTTTACCCCTCTCGCTACTTAGGAAGCGAGTGTGTAAAATTGCAAAAATGGGAACACCACAGTTCGCATCCTAGGATGCAAACTAAGTTCGAGTTCGCATTCTAGGATGTGAACCTTATAAAAGTCAAATTTTTTTGTTCTCTTCACTTTTCTCTCATCTCGCATGAAACAACTTTGAATGAAACACAGTTTGTAAGTTGAAGTGTGAACCTTTCATTCACTTAATTTCCTATTTTTTGTCAAACTTATCAACTCTTGTAGCCTTGATACATATATATTGTAAGTATAAAGTAACAATTCAATATAGTTATCTTTACCGTGTGTGATCGGTCAATAATGTCACAACCGCTCCAGTGGAAAATTAGAATATTGTATAAGATAGTGGCACATTTTTATAAGGTTCACCGGTTAAAGTGCAAACTAAGTTCGCATTCTACGTAGCGAACTGTGTTTCTGTTCGCTCTCTATGTAGCGAACTCTGTTTCAGTTCGCACTCTAAATAGCGAGTGACAATATTTTATACTCAAACACAACGTCTGCACCCCCCATGAATGAAAATGTTATGAAAAAAAGAGTTTGCATCATATAATGCAAACAGTGCTCACATTCTAATGCGAACTCTTTTTTCCCTTATTTTTTTATTCATAGGGGGTGCAGACGCTGTGTTTGAGTCAAATAAAATTGTCACTCACAAAATAGGGTGCGAATACTACTCGCATTCTAGAATGCGAGCGATTATTATGGTCATTTCAGTGGTACGTGAGAATTTCTAAGTAATATGAAAAGCAATTTTTTTTTTTATGTATATTAGCAGCAGCCGTTTGGGCGTCCCGTGTGTTTCTCTTTTGTGAAGTCTACTTACAATATATTAAAAGAAATTTATGTTAAAAAACCAAATTTGTCCTTGGCACTTTTAACGGTGTTCCAAGTTTTATGCCTTTAAATGTAATTTTAACTTTAATAAGATAAGTATAAAAAATAAATTTACCATAAAAATAGCATTAAAAAACTACATCTCTAAACTAATAAAAAAGTTCCAAAATAAAAATAGGAAAAAAATAGATAAATATGAAATAAATCAAATTGAACAAAAAAGGCATAAACATAAAAATACAATACATACAAAAAAAAAAAAAATAGATAAGCATGAAATAAATAAAATTGAACAAAAAAAGGCATAAACATAAAAATAAAATATGTAAAATAAAATAGATAAGCATGAAATAATCTACTTACAATATATTAAAAGAAACTACTCCGTACTATTTAACTCTAAACTAATAAAAAAAATACAAAAAAAAAAAATTGGAGAGAAAGATAAGCATAAAAGAAATCTTCTCATAAAAATAGCATCAGAAACCAAATCTCTAAAAAAAAAACATAAAATAAAAATAGAAAAAAAAAAGATAAATATTAAATAAATCTTCCCATAAAAGTTTAATTAAAATAAATTTACACATAAAAATATAAACAAAAATCACTATAAAAGATAAGCATCAAAAATAATAACTTTTTTTTTTAATGAAAAAATAGTAACTGAATCTAACATATAAAAACATATATATATATATATATATATATATATATATATAAAATAAAAATAGAATAACCTGACAAAAGAAGATACTTTTTTTTTTTTTTAAGATCAAAAGGTGGCTGCAAAGAGCAGGCCACACCAAAAGTGAACAGAAAATAAAAGAACAGAAAAATAGAAACAAAAAAATAATCGGCCCGTTTGATTTGACTTATTTATGAGTTTATGCGAAATAATTTATCTAAATAAATAAGTTTTTATGTATTATTATAAGTTTTTTAATGTAGTCCATGAAAACAATTTTTAAAGATATTACTTTTGTCTTCTTCAAATAAGATATAATTTTTGTTAGTGAAAACTTATGAATTAACATGCGTAAAAAAACATATGAATTAATATAAAGGTTTATTTATAAATTATAACCATAAACTATTTTCATAAGCTTAAAAAAAAGCCAAATTGAAATAGATCCAATATATTAAAAGGTATTACTACTAAAAATTCTAATTTGTCCTCATCAATTCTTAAAAATATTTCAAATCTTCTTTTTCGTAAAAAAATTATACTTTTTCATTTAATATATTTTACATTAAATTCTACTCTATTTTTATTATAAAAAAATATACTCTATTTTTGTTTACTCTTATACAAAAAATACAGAAGAAGTGCATTATTGATGAATATATATTATAATAATTACGGGGTAAATATTTGTCATTATACTTAAAACATCACGGGACAAGTGTTGATCAATAATTTTGTCAAAAAAAAAAAAGAAAGTGTTGATCACTAATATATAAAAAATCATACACAGGACAATTGTTCTAATAAATTATTTTTTTAATCATACACGATACAATTGCTTTAATAAAAAAAATTTAATCTTACACGGGACAATGCTTCAATAAAAAATTTAATCATACACGGGACAATTGCTTTAATAAAAAAAATAATCATACACGGGACAATTGCTTTAATAAAAAAAATTAATCATACACGGGACAATTGCTTTAAAAAAAATATAATCATACACGGGACAATTTCTTTAGTAAAAAAAATAAATCATACACGAGACAATTGCTTTAATAAAAAAAAATTAATCATACACGGGACAATTACTTTAATAAAAAAACTTTAATCATACATGGGACAATTGCTTTAATAAAAAAAATTAATCATACACGGGACAATTGCTTTAATAAAAAAAATTAATTATATACGGGACAATTGCTTTAATAAAAAAAAGAAATTGAATAGGAAATATTTTTTATTATTAAATATAATTTATTACACAAAAATCATACACGGGACAATTACTTTAATAAAAAAAATAACTTAATTTAATATATTTTACAAAAAATGACAGAATGACGTCACTTATATTTTAACAATAATTTATAAATAAAAATTAATAGACCCGTGCGAATGCACGGGTCTCAAAACTAGTGAGATAAAAAAAAAAAGGTACAAGTAACAAAGAAACGGAGGAGAAAATAGGAGAAACTAAACGTGTGTTAATCTTGAAAGTAAACGATTTTTTAGTATAATTCATGAAAGAAATGCTTACAAACCATTCTCAAACTATCACTAATCTGAAAAGAGAACCAAAACATGTGTGGAAGATAATAAATATTGTGTCTAATAATTTAGTCATGCTTGGAGAACAACTATTATTATTGTGTCTAATTATTTATTGTTCATCAAAGATCTATTCACTACTAAATGGCACAAAAAAAAAAAAAAAAAACTCAATGGCAATGGCTTATTCGTATCAATGGTATAGTTACAAAAATTACTTCACACGTATAAAATAAATTCAACAATTTTTACTTTGTACTAATGATAAATACAAAAGGATAATACAATTAAAAGTATTGTTTTCTGTATTTTATATATACAATATCCTTTTAATTTGTGTAATATTATTAATTATTTGTGAGACGGAAGGAGTGTTATATACTATTACTACGTAGAAGGTTCAAACATGTATCAACTATCAAGCAAAAGAGAAGGACGATTTATTAATTATGCTTTATTTCAATTATAAACAAAAAAGGTAGAAAACGAGAAAGAGACGTTGATGGATATGGAACTCACGATTTTAATGAGCATTGAGCTCACACAACACAACTACACAAGCACAAGGGAGCAGGGAATGCATTTCTATCATGAAAAGGAAAGAAAGAAAGACAAGGAAAAGTTGTTTTTCTAGGAAGAGAAGAAAAAAAGTTGCTTTGACTTTTCTCCAATTTTCATGAATTGCCACGTGGTTTAATCAATTGACCTCAAACCCACAATCAATTTTAGGATGACAAAATAAATGGGTCTATCATATCGATTTATTTAACCTTTTTTTTGTTGTTGACATAAACCAAGTATTTTTCGCGCAAATCCTTCTAGATTTGTGAGAATTAAATGGACGATAAATTCTTTTTAAAAGTTTTAACGTTGTTGCATGTTCAAGTCACGAATTGAACTCAGGGGCGGACCTGGAGTCAAATAATTTGTGGGGCTAAAAAAATTAGGCGTTACTGAAGAAAACAAATTTCATCTTGATAATTCAGTTAAACAACAAATGATATATGAAATTACTATTAATACAACATGTATATATAAAAAAAACAACAAACCAAAAAATTTCTATTAAAAAACAAAACCAACAAACTATTTCAAAAAAACCACAAAATTTCTATTCGAAAAAAAAAGACTATAACTATTAAATCATTCATATCACTATTGTTTGATGTTTCACAATATCCTACTTTGAACCCAAAATTATACTAGCTTATAACTTATTAATTTTTATTCCAATTTTACCTATATTATCTTACTTCAAAAAATTAAATATTAATTAAACATATTTTTTATGTTATTCATTTCATATTTATATGTTAGTTTAATTGGTAATTTTACACAATACGACAAACTCAATTAGTTTTATACTTTTTTTTGCCAAACAAAGTCAAAGTTGATTATTATAAAATTTAACTATATAACTTAAAATAATATTTTACTTATAATGAAAGATTTTAAATTATTAATAATAGACTATGAACTAATATTTGCACCAATACTTAAACTAGTATATGTACGAGAGACTTACAATCATCAATATAAACTCTAAATTAATATTTACATTAATATTTGTACAAATATGTATACAGAATTACTTAAAATTATTTATAAAATATTTATTTATTTTTTTAAAAAAAAAATTGGGCTAGGCTGGTGTGGCTATAGCCACACCATGCCTCACACAGGTCTGTCCCTGATTGAACTTGAGACCTTGATTAAGATAGAAGAGACTCACATCATTTTATCTAAGCAATTTTGAGCATTTAACCCATTATTTTAAGTGAGTTGATGTTTTGAACTCGACTCTTGAGCTTTTCGTAAAGTATGAAATTAGATTTACATAAATAATTTAGATATAAGATTTATAAGTTGGACCTTTATTTTATTTTTTAGTTGGACCTTATAACCTTTAGAACTTTTTATTCTACATCATTGCTATATAGTAGAAGAAGCAAACAAGCAAAATTTGATGAAAGTGAAACTCACTTACCATACATGAGTAGTATGGTAATATAGAAAAAAAATAATGGATAAATTAGTAATTTCAAAATTAAAGTAGTGCAATTATCACTTTTTTGTTGTCCAGTTCCGTAATAAACAACATTAGGCTTTATTTTACGGTCAATTCTAATATGCACAAGTGATGCATATGGTATATAGTGTACACAAGTTAATGATATCATTATAACAATACGAATTTTATAAAATCTACCGTTGGACTAATAATTTATATCATATAGATCATCCACATCAAATTTTAACGAAATTGAAAATTATATGATATCTCATTGAGACCCATCAAAATTAACAATTTATGAGTTTTTATTAAATACCGTTAATTTTGATGGGTTTCAATAACATATCAAATGATTTTAATTTTTTTAAAAATTTGACATGAATGATAACAAATTTTGTAAAATTCATATTTGTTATAATTATATCATTAACTTGTGCATCATAAAAGACATAATCTACTTGTTCATTTTAGCCAAAAGCTTATTCTATTTATCCATTAATATACGCTGTCTCTTTGAAACACTTTGCGAATTACCAAATGAATGAAAAATGTCTTTAATTTTCTTAACTAGTTTATATTAATTCTCTTATTCTTTTATTAGTCTTAGTTAGTTTTTTAGTCTTGATAGGTTTAGATCCTATCATTTGCCCTCCTTTGAGTCAAACTTATATAAGCAGATTTAATAATTAAATAATAATAAATTTTTGAAGTCCACACAAGAATTCTCTTTATCAACAAGCAATGACATTAACATATTCCATTTTCCTTAAAAGCATATAATTTGTTTTTGCTATTCTCTAACCCATAAAAAGCTGAAATTTAGTAAACAATAATAAACAAAACGAAACAAAACAAAGAATAATTATTTATAAAATATTGAATCATGAGCTTTAAAGATTCAAATCTGTTGGGAGAAGCCAAAGTGAAAGAGAAGAGACGAGGTAGTGTGTGGCCAATGTCACATTTTCAATGTAACATATTTTGTGTTTATTTGTTGCTTATTATAACAAACCAAAGGGTTTCCCACCTTTTCACAATGAAAAGTGTTTCATGTGTGCTCTTCTTTATTTTTTTTAATTCATCGTAACAAAGAAAAGGTTCCCAAACGAATATACGTTTTGCAGATTGTTGCTTTTTGGTTATGCTTCACTGCTTTTCTTGCACTATAAAAAAATAAAATAAAATAAAAATAAAGCAATTTTTTCAAATACAATTATTATTTTAATTAAAATATTCGAGAGTGCGTGGCTTGCTTAAAAATGAATTTTGACACTTATTCCTAAGTAGTACTACGAACTAAGTCCAATATATATTTCCGTTAGTAGTTCTATTTTATTTTCATATGCGGTATTTATTTATTTTTATTTTTTTTGTACAAAATGTAGTATTTATTTATTCTTTTGTATAATAATCGTTTCAAACAAATGTGTTGTGTTTAACCATATTTTCTTGATATAGTATGGAAGATTAAATCATTCTTATTGATTGTCAATTATATGTTCTTTAAACTCTTGTGATTATAAAATTTAAGAAATATTTTCAAAGAGAAATAACATTTGAACATTAAAAAAATTTACGTCAAAGGTGAGTGTTCAAATTTATTTAATGCTTATGCATGATGTATAAAAAATAAAAAATATGAAAGATATATAAATATATTAATTTAATTTTTGTACACTTAAAATATAAGATTATTTTACACTTGCATGCAACAATTTATGACATCAATTAGTAAATACGATATATAATTCATGTGTTTTTAAATTT
Organism: Trifolium repens; assembly: GCA_030408175.1. Lineage (NCBI taxonomy): Eukaryota > Viridiplantae > Streptophyta > Magnoliopsida > Fabales > Fabaceae > Trifolium > Trifolium repens. The sequence continues at coordinate 51,514,942 of CP125851.1, forward strand.
ATTAACTGATATAACAATACATTATTAAATTAAGTAGTATATGTACTGTGAAAACATTTACACCAATAATACTTATATTTCTTTTTTGATAGCCATGATACTTATAAGTTAATATGTTGATATTTAAATATCACAATACACACACACACAGATATATATATATATATATATATATATATATATATATATATATATATATATATATATATAAGTAATTAAATAATGAGATGATACTTACTAGTCGGTAGAAAAAGAAAGAACAATATGAGCCAAAGATATCTTATCCGATGGAAAAGTGGCAGCATGAGACACATGTCAGCTTGGGGAATAGGTTGATGAATACTCCATAATCATCCGTAAGCACTATACTGTAGTAGTGTGTATAATAATTCAATAACAACAAAAAAACTACTGTATATATAGTGTATAATAAAACTTTAGTATTTTTTTTTAGGGTTAAATATATTTTTCGTTCCTATTTTTATGTAAATTTCGACTTTTAGTTCCTACATTATTTTTATTATATTTTTAGTCTTCCATGTTTTTTATAGTGATTAAAAATCGAAACTCACATAAAAAATAATAAGAAAAAATGTAGGAACTTAAAATCGAAACTCACATAAAAGTAAGGACTAGAAAATATTTAACCCTTTTTTTTATTATGATAGTGATACAAAGTTTTCACTGTCCTTACTTAGTGATGAGTCTCCATCGAAAAACTTGTGGGGATACAAGGTTAGTTCTCTTCTTCCAACTGAATTTTTTCCATACGCATGAGCTAGAAATTGAATCTATAACCATATACTTAAAGGAACTAAAACTCTTACAACATAGACCAGTTCATTGTCGGTACTTTAGTATTTTTTTTATTTGATAGTTTATTGATTAAATTTGCACATTATAACTAGGAGCACTGCTATAGTAAGAAAAATTTAAAAAGAAAGAAAAGAATCCAAAAAAATTAGAAAATTTAATCAATTAAAAATTGGTTAATCATATATAAAAAAGAGTGATTATGATTTGTAAGTATTAACTAATATATCACATATGATTCTTCTCTTTCTTTCACAAATTTTTTCTTACTAAATATATTTATAAGTATATACTATATATAACTAAATATTGATAAATAGATAATTTATGATACGAACCCTAATCTCTCTAATTATATTCTTAACAAGTGGTTATTTTTACATGACATCTAATTTTGTTTTTAAAATAAATAAATAAATAAAAGAAGGCAAAGAGTGAGTCAGAGTGCACACTGAAAAAAAAAAGCAACAGAAGAGACAGAGATAACAACAAGTGTGGAAAGGATAGGGATGATTCAATTTAAGTTGAAGTCGCTTCAAAAGTAGAGCTTAAGTCTTTTGTTGTACAGCATTCATTCATTCAGAACCAAAAGTTCTTGAACGGAATACCCACACCTTTGCACTCCGTTTCTTACGTTATCACTTTCATTTTGCCTCTTGTAGCAAACTCTAATATAATATATACTTCTATTCCTATATTAAAAAATTCAATTTCAATAAAATATAAAATGTATCTAATTGAGTAAAAATTCAAAAAGTTTAAGAAGAGATAATCAACCTCGCTCAAGAAAAAAACATTACAAAAAATCAAATAATGTTCCTATACCATGAATACTTCAAAAAGTTTAAGATTTTGTTTGGTAAAAAAAATAGCCAATAAACTAGTTTATAGCGGATGAGCTTATAGCGAATAAATTAACTGATTAAATTTATAGTGTTTGCATTCGTAAAATTAGCGGTTGAACTAATTTATAAGTATAAAATGATATAAAAAATATATGTTTAATTAATATTTAATTTTTTCAAGTAAGATAGTAGGGGTAAAATTAAAAGAATAAATGATAAGTTATAAGCTCATAAGCTTATTGAAATAACGTTTGAAAAATAAACTATAAACTAATAAAATAAACTATAAGCTCTTTTTTAAAAAACGTTTATCAAACGAAACTTTTGTGGTCATATGAATTTATAAGCTATAACCTCAAAATTTGACCTTACCTAAAATTGTAATAGTTTGTAAAAAAAAAAAGTAATCAACGAAATGATTTGGTGTTAAGAATAAATAAATAGTTTGAACTTTGAAACAACCTAAATTAGATTTAAAAAACTTTTATCGTATTTCATTATCTACTGATCGAATTTTAGATTATCATTCAAAGGTAGTTCAATTAATTTAGAGTTTTCTTGTTTTAAGATTAAGTGAAAACATTGGTATAGTTCAATTAATTTTTTATATTTATTTACATACTTGTTTGGTCATTTATTAGCTATTTGATTCAATCGTAATTGAATTAATTGGACTATCATTCAAAGGTCACGACTGCTTGATTTTTTGTATGATTTTCAAAACATGAATTTTTAGTATATTGTTGGCTTGGTGACTCGGGTGTAAGAGTTAAGAAATGAAATGATAAATATTGTCTCTACTATTTTTATTTCTGGTAAAATCTAGCAAATTGTTAGGTCATGACTGAGTTTGATTAACATATCAAACTAAAGAGAATTAGACAAATGAGTTACACATTATCTTTTCACGCAAAAATCTTAATCAATAGATTTATGAGTCAGTTCACTTATATGTTGGTCAACATTAATTATTTTATTCAATATAAAGCTTTAAATCATATTTGATACTATATCTTAAAACAAATTATCAATATTTTAAGAAAAAAAATTGTTCATATTTGTTCATCGTTTTAAAATTTTAAATTTATCTTAAAATTTGGGATGAACATTTCTCAACTCCTACAAAATTGTTTTATATGTACACCTTATTTATTAAATGTGATATTTTAACACGTACTTCATCCGTCCCAAAATATAAGCAAAAATTGATCAACAAAAGTGAATGTATTTGGTCCAAATTTTGAATCAAATACATCAAGTTTTTTTGACTCACTTTTATTTATATTTTGGGACGGAGAAAATATGATACAACCAAACATATGCGACGCATATCAAGTGCCTCATTAATGGATGACTACTCTTCTTTGTTAGCTTTTTTTACATTTAATTAGTATTTTCTAGATGCAATTTCAGAAGCTAATCACGATGAAGCTTTATGAGACTTAAATTAGCACAAATTGTCTCCAAAAATTTTAAGTTTTAACACTATTGTATATCAAATCAGGAATGAAACTCATAATCTTAATTAAGTTAAAAGTGTCCTGCACCAAACATTCTTGAATTTTTCTGTGTTAATCATACTGTTACAATTTTATTAATTACTTTAGGGTCATGCTAACTATGCCTCGGGGCAGGAGAGCTATAGTTAAGGATGTTAAAAAAAGTAATTTTTACATTAAAAAATACATTTTTTATACTTTTAAAAAGTAGATTATACAAGTTCCAATACTTTCATACTCTATTTAGTTTTTTAACTATTGCCCCTTCCATTACTTTATACTTTCATTAATGAAGAGGGAAAAAACAACAACTAGTTAGGATTTCAATTAGTCTACAACACGAAAGTTTAACCTTCTCCCAACATATAAATAAAAGATAAGTCTTGTTCAAAAAAATAAAATAAAAGATAAGCAGATAATAAAATGGTCCGTTAAAATTTAAATTATTTTTTAGTTTGTGTAAAATAATTTAAAAACATTGTAAACAAAAAAATAATTTAAAACACGTGTATAATAATAGAGTGACTGATAGAGTCTTTCCAAAAGAATAAATAAATAAAAAATAGAGGGATATTTACAAAAAATGGAATGGTCACTCTCAATATATATTAGTGGAAACTGAAACCGCTAGCACCATATAAAAGTGGTTGATGGTTACCATATACATTGCTTAGGAATGAAATAAAAACACTACCTTATAATTATGCTGAATTTGGGCACACCAACACTATTTTTAATATTTGTTATTTTTTGTTGAATTAATTAATTTGCAAGGTGCCAAGAAGGACCAATTGCACATCTCCTAGTACTTTTTCTAATTGGTTACGTTTCCATAGTGTGCATGTCAAGGTGCATCCCATCCAAATAAGTATTTATGGGTCAATGCAATGAATAATATAATTGGCTTCCATTGGAGGTGATCCAAATTTTGATGTAGCATTTGTTTTCAACTTGGCTTCTGAATATAAACATATTGGTGGGGATGAACAAATTTAAGGGGCTAGTGGAATATATAAAAGTAAGATTTATTTATTTTTGAAATTAATAAGATTTATGTATATCATATTTCATCAATAAATAAATACAAATGTTGTTAGGGAAAAGGATTGTCTACCTATTTTGCAGGAAAAATATGGTACCTTGTTCACACAAAAATAACTTGTTACATCTCATTTTGAAATAATTTTCTTACTTACTTCACATTGTTTTACTTTCTCTTAACAAGTTCACTAAACTAATGCCAGCTACTATTAAATGGTGGGATAAGATTTCAACTCATTTTTCAAAATGTAATTTCGTGCATGCGTTATCTCCAACAAAAGGAAAAACGAAAGTGAGGAGAATAAGATGGGAGAAATAAGAAATGAGATGGACGAACACAAAAAGATACATAAATTAAGAAGTAATAAATAAAAAAAATAATACGAGTAAATTATTAATTCACACTTTAAGATTATATGGGTCGGATATCTATACCCTTAAAATTTGTGAATAGACAAAAAAATACCAGATTTGGTGATCTATCGAGTAACTTAGTCCTTATGATAACTTGTATATAATTTAATGTCAAATTATTCTCTAAATTATAGCTTATTAGCAAATTAGTCTATAAATTGAATGGCTAATTGTCAAAATTAGTCCTTACAAATCAATAGAAAGAAAGATTGCTTTAAAAAAAAAATTAATAGAAAGACCAAGTTATCAGGCCCGGCCTTGAGGGTAGGCAATAGATGTCATGGCCTAAGGCCCATTATTTTTAGGGGTCCAAAATATTTTGTTATAGCTACTTACTATTATTGAAAATAAAAAATCAATTATATTTAAGGAAAGAAAATATGATTAAGCCTACGATATGGTGGTATTTAAAATGTGATTGTGGTCCAATTGTTTTTTATACCTAGTAAATAATTAGGCATAATGATAGGATTAAAATAGAACCCTGCAGAATAACAAAAAGACGGCACCACTTGTCTTTGTTCCTAATTCATATTGAGTTTGTTTTGTTTTTTTCTTTCTAATTCTCGCATTCTTGTAAGGTATGTAAGAATGTTATAGGTTTTTTTTGTTTAGGTTTTGGCGTTGTTTTATTTTGTGTTCCCAATTTTATTAACAAATTATTTAATTTATTTTCTACAAATTGTTAATACTTAACATGTTATTTTTTGCATCCAATTTCATCCATTTGGATCGTACGATTTTTCAATTATTCTTCGAAGTCAGCATTCTACTTCCATGTGCTATTGTTCTTTAGTTGAGTTTTTTTTTTTGTTTCTATCTGAAGCTTGGAAGATGTTGCCTAAGAAACATTTATGTGGTAATGAAAAACCGAAAAAAAAAATGAAAAGAAGAGCTAATAAAATGACAACAAGGGGCTCTCTTAAAAAATTTGTTTTCAAAATGATAGATACCCAAGAAATATGTATTAATACTATTATATTAAATGAAAGAATTTTTTTTTTTTGGCCTAAGGCCCATAAAATGTCAGGAACGACACTGCAAGTTATCTCACTCATTCAAAATTGAATTGTTCTTTTTTTTTTTTACTTAATTGCAAATTTTGTGTGACACCTGTAGCTTTAGGGAGCTGGATTTGGTGATCTACGGATTTGGAAAATGTTAACTAGTATTTTTAGGCATTGACAAGAAAACTAAATATAATGAAAATATTTTAAATTAGTATAGTTAATTTTTTAGAATTATAAAATTTACCAAATTTACTAATGAGATAAGGACATTAGTTAGCATGATTGATAAATATTACTACATAATATTTGCCAAATCTACTAATGAGAGTTTGAGTCTAGCGAATGAGCTAAACTTTCATATTATATATACATGACAAATTATAATTTAAATTCCAACTGAATGATGTTTTTATATTTAATGTCACACTTGAAAAAACCTATAAAAAAGAAGTTCATATCCTTCATAAAATAGGTGTTGGTGCACAAAGGTGATAAATGAATAGAAAAAGAGAATATTATTGAATGCTCTGCAATGACGGCTACAAAAGGAGAATAAAGATAGATAAAAATTAATGACATCAACTACTAACCTATTTATAAGCAAAACTAGGTCATAAGGACAACACAACAAAATACTAAAATACCCTCAAATATAAATTACTTCTAACAACATCCCTTAATTTATATTTACACAAACTAACGACCCAGAAGTTAAACAAACTTTTGGACTTTTGGATCCTCATCAGAAGCTTCTGCTTGCTTCTGGCTTTCTGCTTCTCCTTCAGCTTCAGCTTCTGCTTTTCTTTCTGCTTCGACTTTTTCTTCTGCTTCAGCTTCAGCTTCAGCTTTTGCTTCTTCTTCTGCTTCTGGCTAATAACCTCAGAAGCTCTACTACTTCTGAGCAACACTGCTTCTGAGTAATGGCCACAGAAGTTTCTTCTTCTAACAGCTTCTGAATATGAATTACTTCCAGAACCATTCCTTAATTCATATTCAGCAAATTCAATTTCTGCAACACCAATTCCATCCCTCAAATGGATAAAGTGTTCAGCCTTGACATCCTTCATCAGATGAGCAGCTTCTAACACTTCATTCTGGACTTGACCTCTTCGCAGATTATTGTCTTCAGACCAATCAGAGTCTATCAGCTCTGCATTAGTTTTAACACCAGAAGGGCCCAAAAAATCATACCTCAGAGTCTCAAGTTCTTCTGTCATGGCCTGCAACCAGACTTGCTTCTCGAGAACAAATTCAGAACTTCGGACCTCAGAACTTGCTCCATAGTCTATTCCAGAGTCACAATCTTCTTCCAGTTCTGGAACAGTATCAGATGCTGGACAACCCACTCCAGAAGCTCCACCTTCAGAGTCTTGAATACTCCTAGAAACTCTGCCTTCAGAAGTTTCTCCTTTAGGAACATGACCATTGTTAGAGGCTGGACTACCTTTAGAAGCTCCTCCTTCAGAAGGTCCACCTTCAAAATCATGATTTCCTCCAAAAGCATGATCAAATTCAGAAGCTTGTCCTCCGGAACCTACGTCTTCAGAATCTGGATCACCACCATCTGAATCACCACTAGATTCTGGATCAGAATCAGATGCACCATCTGAATCATCACCACCATCTGATTCAGAATCAGACTTGCCTTCAAGGTCTTCTTCTTCACAAGTTGGAGACCCAGAAGTTTCACCTTCAGAAGCTCTTGCATCTGAAATGTTATCAGAAGTTCTTCCTCCTTCAGAACCTTGACTTTCTTCATCTTCTGAACCTTCAGAATCTCCTTCAGAGTCACCTTCAGAGTCTGATCCTTCAGAGTCTGATCCTTCAGAGTCTGATCCTTCAGAATCTCCTTCATCTTCAGAGTCATCTTCTAACTCTGACTCATCTTCAGAACTTTCAGGTTCTGACACTTCTTCATCTTCAGAGTCATCTTCTGAAACTTCTTCAGAGTCAGAAAACGTCAACTTCACAGGTTCATCATCATCAAATTCATAAGCCATTAATAGCACAGGTTCATCATCAGAGCTTCTGGTCATATTAGCTTCTTCTGACTCCCTTTCTTTGTTTGACCTGCAATCAGCTGCAAAATGGCCAAGCTTCTGACAACAGTAACACCGTACTTTTGTCTTGTCAAACCTTTCTTTCCCCTTCTGATACTTCTGCTTATCAGAGGTTGAGGTTTCTGGCTTCTGAGCTCCATCAGATCTATTCTTGGCTTCTGACCAAGACTTCTTCTGATACTTCTTCTCAGAGGCTGCTTTCAGAGCCTGCTGCTCTACTTCCCTTTCAGAGATTCTCTCAGTCAGACGCAACTCTTGCGCTTCTAGAGTGCTTTGTAGCTCTTCAAGTCTCATAGTACTGAGATCTTTAGAATGTTCTATTGCTATCACAATGTAATCAAACTGAGGGGTAAGGGATCTCAATACCTTCTCAATGATTACTTGTTCTGAAAGTGTTTCTCCACAAGCTTTCATCTCATTAGTGATTAGAATCATTCTGGAGATGTACTCAGGGACCTTCTCGTTGTTCTTCATGTTGAGATTCTCATACTGCTTTCGTAAGGACTGAAGCTTCACCTTCTTCACTGATGCATCGCCACCATAGCATCTGACCAGTGTGTCCCACGCAGCCTTCGCCGTTGCTGAATCAGCAATTTTCTCAAACACGTTTTCATCCACACACTGATGGATGTAGAACAGCGCCCTCTGATCTTTCTTCTTCGTATCCTTCTGTGCGAGCTTTTGTGCATCTGTTGCATCTGCTGCTACTGGAACATAGCCTTCAATGACAAGTTCAAGCACATCTTGAGCACCGAACAGAACAATCATTTGTTTCATCCAACGATTCCAGTTTTTGCCATCAAACACTGGAAGCTTGGTACTCATACCACCGTTTCCGTTCATCTTCAACCTTTGTGCGTTCACTCAAATCTCACTAAACACTCGTGTTTCCCAATCCCGCAGAATCAGAAAATGTGATTCTGTTACAACTTCGTTCAAGATTCAACTAGAATTCAAGAAACGAAATCAATCACACAACGCCTCACGTTTCACTCGTGTTTCCCGTGGATTCGAACCGGAGCTCTAGATACCAATTGTTGGTGCACAAAGGTGATAAATGAATAGAAAAAGAGAATATTATTGAATGCTCTGCAATGACGGCTACAAAAGGAGAATAAAGATAGATAAAAATTAATGACATCAACTACTAACCTATTTATAAGCAAAACTAGGTCATAAGGACAACACAACAAAATACTAAAATACCCTCAAATATAAATTACTTCTAACAATAGGCACGTTACGTAGAGTTCATTTTTAAAAAATATATTAAAATGTTATAAGAGATATCTGTAAAATAAAAGATAGCGGTATTACATCATTTTGCCATTAGTTTACATGTATGTGGACATTGACGCGGACATGCAAACTAACGTGGAGCTTAGTGGAAATAATATTTTCAAAGGTTATCAACAACTCTATTACTCTTTTTGTTAGCTCTAATACTTTTTTTAACACTAATTTTCTTATTGATTGAAAAAAATACATATACCTCATCACTTCATGCGAAATTCAATTTTTAGTGTGAGATTCACATAAATTTTACTATATCGCGGAATTAGAGGTTGCTGGGATAGGTCACGATACACCTCAAAAATATGAAATTATTAAAATATCCTTGATATTTTTATAAAATTATCGATATATATATATATATACCCACACATTTGTTGTACATTTAAATATCTTCTAGAATGATGTATTTACTATGTTTAATATTACAGATTCGATTTTTTTTTTTTTTTTTTTTTTAATCAAAAGGAGAGTTGAGGAAACCCTCAACCCTATCCGAAATATATTAAACATAAAATAAAAGAGTACAAACTGGGGGGACATCAACCTGACCCAGTTAACCGTTTTGCAGCAATAAAAGATAAAACAAATAAGAGCAGCTACAAGTAGGTTATAGATCCAACTCTAACGGGTAACAACCAAAACAAACACTAGCACATCGGACACTACTCGGCGAACCCGCGTACGGGCGCGAAACCAAATAGCAAAAAAAGTGACGTGTCAATATCTGTAAAGGTATAAACGGCGAATGAAATGACCGCCAACACGGAACATTTCACGTACCAACTCCCTCTGATAAATCAAAGCAAGTATCAGGAACCCTTTCGGGTCAACAAACTTAAGCCCTGCAAACAGAAAGCCATATGCAGCAACAAAAGTAAAGAAAACGACGGGCCCAGCAGAACCACCACCGACCCGAAGTAGAGAAACCCAAGACCACCGACACGACGGCAGCGGCGAAGCAACGATCCTGAAAGCTGCAGATCTGGAGACGAAATCAGCAAACAAAACCAAGATCCACCACCACCGTCAAGGAAACCCAGCGAGCGATCACGAAACAGAACCAAAACGAAGACCACCGTGGCGGCGCCGACGACGGTTAAACGAGCAACCACCAACGCAAACCTTCAACACTCCGTTGAAATGAGAAACAACGAAAAGGAGAAAGTAACGTGGAGGTGTGAAACGGAAGAACCTCTCAAACCACCAGCCATGGCAGACACCACCAGAGAGAGATGGATTGAGAGGTGAAGGGTGAATTTGGATGTTAGGGAGGCGGCGGGATGTGTTTTAGAGAGAGAACAGAGCAAAGATGTTTTAGGGATAATGTGTTATTTTCAGATTCGATTTTAGTAAATGCTAATTTTATTTTATTTTTATAAAGTTCAAACTTATATGCATGATGGATTTCGAAACCACACCCTTGGGAGAAAAATGATGTCTTAGATCACAAAAGCAAACTTATTTTCCTTGAAAAATAATTGCTTTTCATATCTATGTATTCACTATTAACCCCTTCATTAATTTATAAAGCAATTTTTTTTATCAATACAAAAAATGTTTTGCTTTATATCCACAAAATACTTAAACAAAGTTGAGAATATTATATTTTATTTATAATAATTAACTTTATGCAAGTATTAGTTTAAAATCAATTATTGATGATTTCAAGTCACTCGGTACACAAAGTATTATGTTATGATATGCAGTTTAATTTTTTATGATCAATTTTATGCTTATTACATCTCAAAGTCTTTAACTCTTAGTTCAAATCAGTTGAGTTACTCATTCACTCTTTTCACACATATTTCTTATTAGGCAAATCTTAACATGCCCCATAAGAAACTCAGTTATAAAATATTTGTTTTAAAATCGTGTATTAAACTTTTCAAATGTCAAAATGTTTCAAATGTCCCGTGTGTGATATTGAGGTAGAGGATGATATTCATGTGTTATTTTGGATGTGTAGCAGCCTCCAAGTGTTGGTCGTCAGCAGGTTCATCATGGTTATTGCATATTGCAGCGAACCAACGCGGAACAATGGCGGACAAGGTGTTTGCAATGTCCAGAAACGAGGACAGTGTGACGGTAGGGAGAGTAACATCGTTATTTTGGTGCATTTGGTAACCGAAATGACAAGATCTGGAATGACAGTATTCAGTCACCGACTCAAGTTGGAAGAATGACGTTCGCCATATGAAACGAGTGGTTTATCGTCCACTAGCTGCAGTGTCATATTGTTGTTCCTGTTGAGGATCCTGGGTCATTTCTGTGGGAGAAACCAAGAGTGGAATGGATAAAATGTAATGTTGATGTTGCGTTTGTAGTTGGTTCTAGTGCGACTTCTATGGGTCTTTGTTTTCAAGATACCAATGGGCATTTTGCGGCTGGCATGACTCAATGGCATCAACTTATTTACTCTGTAGTGGAAGGCAAAACATAGACTATATTACATGTTATGAAAGAGGCAATTCCTCGTGGATTTGAGGGAGTTCAATTTGAAAGCGATTCAAAGTTGTTGGTTGGTGCTATTCATTCGAGAAAACGGGGAAATTCAGAGTTTAATTTAATTGTTAACGACATTATTCTTCTTATGTCATCTTCTTATGTAAACTTTAAAGTTAAATTTGTTAGAAAACAAGAGAAATTTGGTTGTTCACACTCTTGCCAGAGCAGTCAATGCTTGGGCTAGTTTCCATAGATTTTAGATTATTCTTTTATGTATTGAACATTCATTAGTTAATTATACGAGTTAAGTTTGTTTGGTTCAAAAATAAAAAGTAAACATTATAGTTTTAAGTTCATATGCCCTATAACATCTAGCGTAGAATCCGGAGTTCAAACGTTCAAACCTTGATATCTCAAATAATTACCTAGTAGCTACCAATTGAGCTACTCTTACGGGACAACAAAACCCTTCTATTTTTTGGTATAATAGCCTAGTAACTAGACTCACATACTATAAACACGGAGAAATGGGAAATTCGAGATTCGAACTCTATCCCTTTAATAACGTCACTTGATAGTTATCATTTGAACTACCCTAGACTACAAAACCCTTCTTATTAGTTTTTTTATAAGCCCCTTCTTATTATTAGTGATTTACACCAAAAACGTTATATATGAAAAAAAAATCAATAAAAATCTTTATAATTAAAGCAAATTAACAAATTTGTACTTCAAAAGTGTTAATTAATGAATATTTACTAGTTTTTTCTTTTTGTACAAAATGAGCACATAGCCCAAGAAACAAACTATAACCCTACGCGAACACTCTGAGGCATGCAAGAGCCAGAAACATCATAAAAAGTGAGACTTTGGAGCTCTCTAGGAGGACTCTCTAGAACATGCAAATCAAGAGAGAAGATTAAACTGAAATTAGCTAACCAATCAACGAATATTTACTAGTTTATTAATTATTTTAGATGGAAAATATCAATTGTATTTATAAATAATAAATACTTTAGCGCTTATTTTATATTGAATAAATATCATATTGATATTATTAAATAACCATTTTTTACTATTATTTTTATTGTTAAGTAATTAGACTCACATACTTTCCATACAAAATAATAAATCACATACTTTAAGTATAAGAAAATAAAGAATCTCAAGATCGAACTCAAACTATTGCATGTCCTTTACTTTTTAAATTAAACATAATTGAATCCTGTAAATATAAATTTTAGTACTTATATATTTTATTTAATCATTTTGAATAAATAAAAATGTTAACAGAGAAAAGAAAACTGTGAAGGTGATAATAAATTAATAAGGCCGTTATTTTTTGTGTTGCAGTGAACATTATTGGATGGCGCTGTTAAAATCAGAAAATGGTAAGCAGTTGGGGTGTGTCGGGACGTAGATTTAAGATGGAGATAGTAGAGGGGTCCCTTCCTCCAATGAATGAGCTGGATCCACTCTTTCAGCCATGAGCCCCAACTTTCAATTTTATACTATTTTCAAAATTAATAATAACATCTAAATTAAACTAATACTAATAATCAAAATGGTACACATGACACAACAATCATTATTGGAATTTTATTAATTACTATTACATCAAAACTTTAAGAAACATATACATTATTACTATACTTTATTTTCTTTCTAATGTTAATAATTAAAAATATCTCACATTTCAATATGATTTATAATAGTTGAGATTCTCTTCATTTATTAAAACAAAATGTGTTATTTATTGGATACTTTCGCACTTTAACTATAGAAAAATGAAAAATCTCAAGTTCGAACCTAACCCTGCAAATATTAGTGTATGAATGTCAAAAAATGTCTCGAATTTAAAAAATGTGTGTATGTTGTTCTTTATTTATTTCAATATTATCGTGACAAATACTTTTATGGTAAATTTTTAGATATTCAACTTACATTATTGTGTATAGATACCAAATAGACAAAATTTATTTAAAATATAATATTTTTATATAGATTAATATAAAAATATAACATGACATTGAGTTTTGACTAGTGAATATCAATATTATAAGTTTATCTTAACGAATATTCACCTGTTTCAATATTACAGTTCAGTCTATAGTCCCGCTAAAGATAAGTTTATTGTATTGTAACAAAAAGAATATGAGTTTATTGTAATTATATGTAAATCTTTATAACTTCTCCCGAACTAGCGGATATTAGATTAATTTATGTTAACAGATAAATCCTTATAACTTCTCCCAAACTAAATTGAAAACATAAAAAACTTTCTCCCGAACTAGCGGAATATAACTTATAAGTTAGAAACGATGTTAAATCAGTTTAACATCGAGTTTCATTTTTATCAACATCATATTTTTGTTATTTATTTATTTTGGTAAATATATTTTTGTTATTTTATTTACCTTTTTCTTTTTGTTATTTTCACTTCTGTAGTTGATAAATTTCCTTTTTTTTAATTTTCACCACTTGTATTCAGCCTTTGAACCACCTAATCTGATTCGGGAATCAGTTCTATCATCAAATTGATAAATTTTCTATCATTGCTTAATTATTTTTTTGAAAATACTTAATAATTTTGCAAAAAAAGTTCTTTTTTCTATAAAAAAAAACTCAAACCATACAGTAATATAATATTATTAAAAAAATCTTGGTGAATCAGACTGATTAGTAAAACTTTAATCACTATTAAAAAATTAATTTAATACCCCTAGAACAATTCAAGCATGTAACAGTGACACAAAGCTCGTAGAGGACATAAGCTTGAGGTCGGAGAGAACAAACAATACTATTTATTATTTTTATGAGATAATAATTTCAGTTTCCCTTTCATTCATTCTTCTCCGATTCTTTGCGAACTCAGTGCCACAACTTCCTCACTTCAAAATTCAATTCAAATCAAACTAAACTACTATGTGAACACCAACGTTTTGTGTTGTGTTTCATGTTTCATGTTTTATGTTTTGTCTCTGTTGGATCTCTGAACTATGAATCTTAGCAACGGTAAAGGATCCATTTCTACTGTTACTTCAACTGCTACTATGAAATCCGGTGAAGGTTCCGACCAGTTTCCGGCTGGTTTGCGAGTTCTTGTTGTTGATGATGATCCCACGTGCCTTATGATCCTTGAGAAGATGTTACGCACGTGTCTTTATGAAGGTATTCATTCAATTGTGTTTCTCTCTAACTGAATTTTCAATTTTTCTCTTGAATTTCGCTCTTTTTCAAGTTTCAACGCTTAATTAGTTCATTAGTTGAAAAACCCATTAACAAAATATGAAAAAGAATCCAACTTTATCTTCAATTGAAAAACCCATAAAACAATTTAAAAAAAAAAAAAGAATCAATTTTTTTTTCAGTATAATTATTTGCTTGATCTTTTTTGCTCTCAAACAAAATCTGATTTATGAAACAGTAATATTAATTAATCAAGAATTCATGACTTTTTATTTTTTTATTTTCTTGTGACTTTTTTTTTCTTATCCAATTCACTTGATTTTCAATTGTTGAGACTTTTCTCACATCATGAAGTTCATGAATATTTTGATTTTTCCCTTTTTAAAATCCATTGAAACCTGGTTTTGAACTACTGGTTTTCAGATTTGTTTTAGATTTGATTAATCACTTAATTGTTATTATTCAATTGATTATGAATTTTGAGTAATAATTTTGTTGAGTTCATTTCAGTTACGAAATGCAATCGAGCTGAGACGGCACTTTCTCTCCTAAGAGAGAACAAGAATGGATTTGACATTGTTATCAGTGATGTCCATATGCCTGACATGGATGGATTTAAACTCTTAGAACACATTGGATTGGAAATGGACCTTCCAGTTATTAGTAAGTACTTCGGTGTTTTTTTGTCGACTTAGATCTGTTAATAGACTGCATTGATATTGAGATTTGAGACTAAAATGTTTTCTATGATTATTACAGTGATGTCTGCGGATGATGGTAAAAATGTTGTGATGAAGGGTGTAACACACGGTGCTTGCGATTATCTAATTAAACCTGTTCGTATCGAGGCTTTGAAGAACATATGGCAACATGTGGTTAGGAAGAAAAAGAATGAGTGGAAAGATACAGAGCAATCGGGTAGCGCTGATGAAGGAGATCGACATCCAAAGGCATCCGATGATGCTGATTATTCGTCTTCTGCTAATGAAGGTAATTGGAGAAACTCGAGAAAGAGAAGGGACGATGAAGAGGATGGTGAGGATAGAGATGACTCGTCAACACTAAAGAAGCCTCGTGTTGTTTGGTCTGTCGAGCTCCATCAACAGTTTGTGGCTGCTGTCGATCAACTGGGAATTGACAGTAAGTATCCTTCAATTGCATTCGTCAAAAGATTAACTTTTTCTGTTCATCCTTTTTTTTACACGCAGATCTGTCTAAAGGGCAAACTGGTTGGATCATTGCATCTAGATTTTGCAGACTGTCAATTCGTGTGAATCAATTTTCGAACTATACTAGTCCGTAGTTTTATGAATAATTAAGATTCCATTTTGGCTTTAAAATTACACTAATCACGTCTTATCCTACTGTTTGGGATGCAGGATCCTAACCATTTATCGCTATCAGAAACCAATTTTTATTGCACTGTTTTTTAAATGTTTTCTCAAAAGTTTTCTTAGTTCTCTAATAGATTGAACCATCTCATGCGAGTTTTTAACTACAACTTTATGTTCGGTGCATTTATTTGCCGTTGTACCTTTTCTTGAATGTTCAATCAAAAACCTTAACATTCTCATCTCCGTTCACTATCCAGCTTTTATAATAAATAATTTATAGTTCCAAATTAATATTTTTTGTCCCCAATATTTGCTTGAATATCATAACTACGAAGTATCGTGATTTTTTTGAGTCTGGCCTGATTCAAATCTAATATTTGTATGCAGAGGCTGTTCCTAAAAAAATTCTGGAATTGATGAATGTTCCTGGCCTCACTAGAGAAAATGTTGCCAGCCACCTGCAGGTATCACACTATTATCCACCATGTACTTCAGAAATGACTCAAGTTAAATTTTATATCCCTACGTCTTCTTGCGATCATCTACGCTAATGCTATGATTACTAAATGGAGATAACATTTATATTTTTATTTATTTTTTTCAGAAATATCGGTTGTATCTTCGAAGGCTGAGTGGAGTTTCTCAGCACAATAACTTGAACAACTCATTTCTCAGCCCACAAGAGGCATCATTTGGTACGATTTCACCAATGAACGGTCTTGATCTTCAAACTCTTGCAGCTGCTGGCCAGCTCCCAGCACAAAGTTTAGCCACTCTTCAAGCCGCAGGACTTGGTAGGTCAACTGTGAAACCAGGCTTATCAATGCCTCTCATGGATCAAAGAAACCTTTTCAGTTTTGAAAACCCGAGATTGAGATTTGGAGAAGGGCAACAACAACTTTTGAGCAGCAGTAAACCAACAAATCTTCTTCATGGAGTTCCTACCAACATGGAGCCAAAGCAGCTCGCAAATTTGCACCAATCTGCACAATCCCTCGGCAATTTGAATATGCGAGCCACTGGTTCTGCTACGCAGGGTAATCCCTTATTGATGCAGATGGCACAATCCCAACCTAGAGGTCAGATGTTAAGTGAAAATGCCAGTCCTCGTGTTCCGAGACTTCCGAACATCTTGTCAAACGGAATTTCTGATGGTCTTTTAGGGAGAAATGGCATAGCTAGTAGCAGCAGAGGTCCTTCATTTAATCCTGTTTCACAGAACTCTTCATATTTGAATTTTCCCATGAATCAAAGCACCGAATTGTCTGTTAGTAATTTCCCTCTCGGAAGCACCCCAGGTATATCTAGTATGACAACCAAAGGCTCGTTTCAACCGGATGTTAATTCGGGAATCAGAGCATCTGCTGGTTTTCCAAACTACGATATTTTTAATGACCTGAACCATCAGAAGTCCCGAGATTGGGGGATGGCAAGCCAAGGTCCAATGTATGATTCATCATCACATGCAAATCCTTTGCATGGTAACATTGATGTCTCTCCATCAGTTTTAGTCCAGCAGGGTTATTCTTCTACTCAACAACCTGGACATAGCAGAGATGCCTCTTTGATGGGAAAATCTCCTTTCTCTCTCGGCGAAGGCTTGGAACACATTAATCTCCAAAATGGCAGTCAACACTTCAATCCCCTTCTTGCTGGAAATTCAACAAGGGTCAAGTCTGAAAGTGTTCCCGACGCGAGCTCCCAGACTAACCTCTTCCCTGATCATTACGGGCAGGATGATCTCATGAGTGCACTTCTGAAACAGGTCGCTCATCTCATCCTTTGTTCTTTCTTTTGATCCGAAACATTCATAATATTGTTGCATATAATTATTCATTTTCCATCATAAACAAATCAAATTTCTTTTGTGTTTTTTTTTTTTGCAGCAAGAAGTCATTGGACAAGGCGAGAACGAGTTTGACTTTGATGGATATTCTCTGGACAACATTCCTGTCTAGAAGAGACTTTCGCCGGTTCTTTCTGATTGCAGTTACCAGTGTAAATAGTTGCTGTTACATATGCACATTATTATCATTCTGCAATTAGCTATTTTAGAACTGAGTCTAAATTATTCAACAACAGAATTTTGTTGATGTCAAATATTCAAACTTCTGGGAGTAGTGTGTACTATAATGATTTAATCTGGACGATCGTAATTGATCAAGATGAATCAACTACAAAAACTCAACCGCATAAAATGCACAAGGCATGTGCAATTTTTGACTGCTATATTGATAGCAACAT
The DNA here is from genome assembly GCA_030408175.1 of Trifolium repens. NCBI lineage: Eukaryota > Viridiplantae > Streptophyta > Magnoliopsida > Fabales > Fabaceae > Trifolium > Trifolium repens. Next base: position 51,533,132 of record CP125851.1, read on the forward strand.
TTCTAGCAATGTTCTAATTTTAGGGTGTTATTTGAAGAGGATATGTTTGTGTTAGGGCAGAATTGCAGAAGCAAGGTTTTGATACATCCGCAGACTCGCGTAGGAGTATTTCTAACTTCAATAACAAATCATGAAGAAAAAAAAAATGTTCCTTTTGTTCTTTTTTATTTTATGTTCTTGAAAGTAAATGACTGCCGTAAGCGTGTAAATATTTTTATTTTGTTGCTCAAAACGTTTGGCTGACTATTCTTTTTCCGGATGTTTATGTTCGTCGGTAGATTTATGTTTTAATGTTTCAGCTTTGACTGATATGCTCTTTGATTATGTTATGGATTCTTTGTACATCATGAACATGATTTGGTACTTATTTGGGATTTTATGTTATGGCTACTAGTTGTCCTATGAAAAGATAGTGATCATGAGAATACTTTGAGGGATATATCAGTACTTAACTTGTTTGTAGGAATCTTGACTAATAGAAAGATTTTTATGAACGCTGTGGTGATGCATATGCTATTATTACTTGGGTTGATGAAAAGGAATCAAACAGTGTCAAATGAAATAGTACTAATAGAAAACAAAAAGAGAATGAAGATGTGGTTAGCATGGCAATTTTTATATAAATTGTTTTTTTTAAGGCAAATAAATTTGTCATGCATGCATACTTTGGATATTACTATTTACTACCACTAGACAAAATATTTTATGTATTTCTTAATATTCTTGATAAAATCATTATCTAACGTAAAGTTATTTTATTGTAAACAAAACATAATTTTTCTTAAAACAAAAATAATTTTGTAGTGTATTTTTTTTGCAAATTTTTATTTTAATCGAGTAAATTATTACTTCAATCCTTGAAAATATTATCTTCTACAAAAAAATTATTCTTGTATGGAATAAAGTCTTGTTTTTTTAATAACATGTTTTTTGAATAACACTCGCATAACTTTTGAGGTTAAGTCATTATTAATTTACAGCTTTGCAGTCAATGTGAAAGAATACATATGCTTTAATAAATAGTACTAGTAATAATTGATCTGAAGTGATCAAGATGGTAGGCAAATAGTGTCCATCGAGATGGAGGATGTATCTGCAAATTCTTTGAAGTTCAAGTCAGTATGAGAAAGAGTGTGAAGTTTTTAGTATAAGATATTATACCTGAGGCTGTTGTGAGGAGTTGTTTATATAGACGCCGGAAAAGAGCCATTAGACATTGATGAAGGAACTACTACAAACATGTTTATCAATGGCAAGATTTTATAGCAGTTGGAATACTTTCCAGGTTGATTATCTGCGGTGAGTCGGAGCAGTCCAAGGTTGCGTGTGAAGGCTCTTATTGGGTTGGGCCTCTATGGAGACGAACCCAAGGATGAAGCTGGATTGGGAACCGAGTTAGTCCGCGACTAATGTTTTTTTATTACGTTTATATTGAGTAAAAGTTTAATGAAAATTAACATAAACCTTAAATACAACATAAAAATCTACTTAGTTATATAGTACCCCAAAAAACGGTTTGATAGCAAGTAACATGTGAAACTCGCACACAACAAAGAAATTTCAGATTCAAATCTAAATAAAGATGTCTAACTTTACAATATCGACATTGTAGTTAGAACTTACAAACACTACTTAGTTCCTTTTAATTCTTTAAGGTAAGAGAGTTGCATTCACTCAAGTTAGTGAAAAAAATGTTGGTTAACTTTTAAACACATTAAGACATGAAAGGAAAAAAAAAACCTAATACTACTATTGATCTAGATTGATTAGAATTGGTGGCCGATATCAAACAGTGAACCAGCAAGATTAAATTTGTTGGGAACATCTGCAAACACTATGACGCTCAATTTATGATGAGAATGTGAAGTGGGAGATTTTTGTCATTGATGAAGAGACGGTTACAAATTACCTCATCAATGATTAGATTGAATCAAGATTACCGTTAAGGCCTTAATTGATGGTGAGGGTGTTACAAAAGGAAAAGATTTTGCCCGATGTGATTTAGAGAGTCATGGAATATTGGTGAGCATATAATAAGGTCCAGAACAAGTGTCAATTATCAAAAAACCACTAATTTCCAATGTGAAAAAATGTCGTTAATTTTGACAAAATAAGCAAGTAGATCATAAACATGCAAATCAAATTCCTTAATTTCTCCGAGATTCCCGACCACACATAGTGCAAATTAATTCTTCTTCCTGGATGGGACACATAAATCGGTAAATGTGGTACAATACCTTATATTGTTGTTAGGTACGTTTTCACTTTTCATCATTTCTATCAAGAGATTCAATACAAAGAAACTCTTTAATTACTAGTAATAGTTTCATTTTTATGCAGTCACAATATCATAACTGACAAAGCATTTTTAACCTTAAATACATTGGTGAGAAGTGCCAATAATCACTTCTCTCATGTAGTAATAATTTTAGTGTCTATGACAATGATAAATAATGCCCTCACAAAAATTACAAAAAGCCAGTGAACAAGAAAGAAACAAAGTAATTATAATACTAAAGAACTTTCAATAGAAAAGTAATATATCTCTATCATCTAGCACAAATCTACAATCTTCTGTACCATAATAACATGGTTGAAAGAATCATATCAGTTGATTCTGTCCACTGAAAGAATCTAAACTAGACATCAAGCAAGAATGTTACAGCAACACGACTCAGTCCACTGATATTTCTCATTTTGTTTCTGTGACGAGGTCAACATATCAATCAAATATCCTGTCCAGATCAATGGGAAGCCAGAACCTCCAAAAATCAAACGTAAGGTAATCACTATTACAACATGAAGATGAATAGCAACAATGGTAGAAGCATCAAAGTAGCATAGGAAAATCTCTTCCTGGAAGCACTACTGGTTGGAAGTACAGATGGAAGAGAGCACTCTTCCCCATTGAAGAAAACTTTAGTGGGGAACCCATCACCACGAACAATACTGATTCCAGGAGTAGTTTTCTTTGTGAATGAGATTACTGACTGTTGTTTTCCAGGCACTCTAGGATCTCTCCGAGGGTCAGCTCCATCTGTTTCTCCAACAAGGTAGTTCAATCCCTCCAAACCTTGCATTATTATCGTATTATTCACGCCGTCTATCTCTATGGCACTTGCATTGAATGAATACATTTTCTCAAAACCTGCAGCAGCTTTGTCCATTTGCACAGCAGCAAACCAGTCTGCAAAGTTAGTCTCACCCCAATTGAAAAGTGTGACCCTTGCACTCCATCCTTTATTATAATCTGTAAGTAAATGCCAATTGATGCTCACACCACAATTATCACTACAGGGCATTGGTTGTGGCACTGGTAAATGTTTCAGACTAGCCCACGCAACAGCCTGAGCAGTTCGGTTCTCGAAAGGAACAAGGAGTGCCTGTGAGGGAAGCCACATAGCAGGTGCAGTAGTACTACATGTTCTTGCCACATTTGTGGGGCATCCACATGCACATGTTTTGCATGGAATAACTGATTCATTGTAATAAGCTGAAAACGAGACACAACATTTATTTGGTGTTCCCTTGGCTGTTGTTATGTTACACACAACCTGCCAACTTGCCATTACAGTTTTGTTTAAGGGCAACCCACTAGAATCTGGACTTGCGGTAGGACTAACACGAACCGGAGGACCGCATTTGTAGTCAGGGTTAAGCGATCCACTAATCTTCCAGTTTTGCGGCGGTGAAAGCTCGGACCGGTTAAGCACCGGCGGCATTTTGAACACCTGCATTTGGAATCTCGAAACAGATTTACTTGGATCCATGGATGGTGGCAATATAGTACCATTCCGGCAACAAGATGGAATTTTCCCAATATCCGTGTCATTGAACTTAGTAGGAGGAAGATCAATAATGGTAGGCCTCCTCTCACAATTCAATACATTAGCAAAATCAAGTTCCTTGTAAAATGTACCTTGCTTACCAAAGATACAATCAGAAGCATCCACAACAGCCGGATAAGCACCTTTCATTGAAAATATAAACTCATCATTCATCCAATCCCAACTCAACCTCCAATTATCAAGCCTTCCAAGAGAATTATGGTTCGTAATAGCAACCTCTGCCCAGTAATTTGAATCATATGATCTGATCACATCATACATAATAGTAAGATCGCCATTTTGACGCGGTAGAAACTTTTCATCTGTAGTGATGTTTGTTTTGAACTTTGGATCTCTTGTGCAACACACATTAGTCCCATTCTTCCCTAATAGTAACACAAAAATCCAAAAAAAAGTTAATAGACACACTACACAATCCCCTAAACTAAATCACCATTCACTTGCATAAAAACTTAATTAATTAAGCACTTATAGCATAAACTATTTCAATAGTAAAAGACAAAAGCTGAAAATAGCTTACAAACAAGTCATAAGTTGTTTTCATAAGCTCTGATAAACAGTCTTATAAGTACTTATGTAATTAAATAAGTCAATCTAAACATAAAATTATTTAACAAATTCTAATACCCTTATTTATCATACTCAATTTTAATCAAATCTCAGATCAAACAAATTGCAATCCAAAAATTCAACCTAAACATAAAATTTCAAAATAAAACTACCTTGACCGGTGGTTTTCCCACAAATGAATCCATCATTAGCGAGATTGATGGAAGACGGCAACGGAATAGCCGGCGGCGCCACACCAAAAACAGTACCGACGAGCTTGATCTGAGACTGCATCTGAGTCAAGTCACCAGCCGTTTCAACAGCAGTCTTCAAATCAGTCATTGGAAATCCAGCGAAAACAGTTCCGTTTCCAACGGCGGCGGGGAGAGTGGTACCGTCAGCGATCACCGCATTGGAAGCGGAAACTAAAAACTCGTTGTGCTGAAATCCAACGAAAACTTTCCATGACTTGAGCTCATCGAGACCGTTGTTGAGTACAGTCAACGTCGATTCGAATCGGTATGGTTGTTTCTTTGGGTCGGTGACGTTCGGAGGAAGACGTACTCCGGTACCGGAGGAGTAGGAGATGAGTATGCCGTTGCAGGATTGTGCATCGGTAAACGACGTCGTTAAAAGTAAGATTGTTGCTAAAACGACGATGATGAAGATACAGTGACTCGGTAATCGCGATATCATCGTTGTAGTGTCTGCGTTTGGGATTTGATTTGTTTGAAATTCGAAATTTGAACCGTGTGAGAGAAAACAAACACAGTATATATATATAGTGTTTGTTTATTTATTTTAGTAAAATTTAGTAAATAAAAAATAATCTAACTTAAATTACACTACCTCAAGAAAAATGACAAAGATTTAGATATTAAAAAGTGTCAAATTATTTTTATTTTTTATAAACTAGAATATTTATTTAGTTCTGATATTCTTGCCATTTTTTTTTTGTGAAAGTATTTTTATTTTATGATTAGAGAGTTTTTTATTGAAAAAGGAAAATGAATAATGGTTAAACGCGTTTAAGAAATGGAAAGGGTCCAGCTTAGAATAAGCTGTAATTTGTAGTGTGATGAATGATCTTATATAGTGATTTATAATTTATATCTTCTTTTATTGATTAAGTAATTATTTTATGCCGTGTATGAATTGATTAATTCAGAAGACAGAGTATGGTTGCTGAGGTTGCTATTACGTGCCGTTCATTTCTAAAACCCTATTATGTATTACTAGTATTATTTAATTTGGTTTGGTTTGGTTTTGTTTATGTGAAAATACTAGAAAAAGGTTTTGAATTTTTCTTTTACTTTCTGTATTACGATATATTCCTCAGTTCTCAACTTTTTTTTTATCTATTGAAACGGTCCTCAACAGCTCTATAAACCTTGTGCTTTAAATTTGAAATGGTGGATGCCGGAAAGAGAAGGGAGCTTTTAAGTTTTAAGTGTAGGCCTTTTGATTGGTGTTGCCTCTATGTTCTCTGATTGGTTAATGGCATGTCCCAATGAATGATGATGCAATATTTTGATATATTTTTTTATAACTACCAATTTCTTAGATGTCATACGTTTTTCCAATTTAAACATCCGCTGTTTAAATGGACAATTTTTGAAAAAAAAAACATTCTACGTGAAATTCAAGATTTTAAACGTCAGCTATTTAAGTAGTAGACTCTGTCCGCAACTTAAGTAATAGATGTTATAAAAATAAGAAATTTAAAGGAAAAACATTCCATAATATGAAATTTTCAAGATTTTTAAACGTTGGCTACTTAAGTTGCGGATTTTGTCCACTACTTACGCTACTTAAGTAGCGAACATAAGTATTTTGATAATTTTGTAGGGTGCGCGAGAAAATGGATAAGGTATCAAAAATAAGTCTCCAATATTTTTGCTAATTGTTGAGCCATTGCCCAATAACATAGGCCCGATTGTGTTGGGAACACAATTCCTTTGTTTATTCTCAAATCTAACTTTTTTTAAGAACATTAGTTAAGAAAATTGAAGGAAGTAAAAAATTTAGGGTTAATAAGCTTTTAGTGAAGCTTTTTTTTTTACAGTGTATTTTACCCCCTGTGTTACATGGGGGTAAAACAAAAACAACGTTACAGAGGGGTAAAATAAATTGCGAAAAAAACAACACATTGCAGGGGGTAATCTTAAAAACAAAAATTTATAGGGGGTAACGCAAAACTCGTCTACTTTGCAGAGGGGTAAAAGCCTATTAACCTAAAAATTTATATTGACATTAACAATTTTACTGTGTTATGGATAGCCCTCAAAGCTGGTTCAAACAAAATGACCAAACATGAGAAAGCGTAATGCGACAATCAACACATTTTTATACCTTTGCATTAAAGACTTTTGGCATTCTAGCACGAGAGATTGTAAATCTTTTGAAAAGAGTTTATGCATAGTAATGTTGTACCGCCTCGGTCTATGAATGTAGTTTTTCAAATATTGAATTTTGTTATAAAAATGATTTAGCTGCACAGCTTGTTGACCGTATATATTTTATTCATGTGTAATTATTATATATATATATATATTAATTTAGCATCAACCTCATAAAAATAAGATGAAATACACAAATTTTAAGATTATTTTACTATATTAACTAGTGTTTCAGAGACAGTAGTTGACATTTTTTATATGACCATATATTCTCGAATGTATGATTTATAATATGGTTGATTGTCTCATACTACTTTTGGGACAACAATATGCGGCTCAAGCTGTGGGAACGTCTTTTCCTTGCCTCAATCCCCCTCCCCCTACCACCACCAGTCCACCACCACCACATTGAAACGTGGTTGTTATGGATGATGTCCTTCAATGTTGTGCTCAGAAGACTATTTAATTTAAGGTCGAAAAATATTACAATTTTGTGGTTGTGGCCATGAGTGGCTTATTGGACCTTATGTTGTTCGGTCCTTTGTGCATAGGGAGTCAAATAGAAGTAGTGAGCATGAGCCTTGACTCATTTCAAAACAACTATTTTTTTAACAAGTTGCGATGTTTTGTTTGGTTTATGGAAAAAGAAAATGAAATGAAACAAAAGATAGAATTGAATAAAATAGAAAGTAAGAATTTCATTTTTTTTTAATTTTCAACTTTTTCTTTTTGATGCGTTTAAAGCGTTTTTCATCTCAAATACGGAATAAAACATCTTTAAAATATGCTTTTATGAAAATGAGATAGCTCATGTTCTTGCAAGGATATATCCATATATATTAGTCATTTAATTATAAATAAAATGCTATAAGCATTCTTTATTAAAAAAAACAAAAAAAGTGTGCTTTTATTTTCTTATTTATTTGTGCAACATTCTTATCAACAAAATGACAAAAAGTTCAGAGTGTATGTTGTTAGGCAATTGAGATTTATTGTCATGTCATAGAATGGCATAAAGTAATTTTGTGAAATCCATACAATAAATAATTTTAATTTTATTGAGCTTTTGTAAAATCCAAATTTTATGAAATGCAATATATGTCATGGAAATCTCAGATATGCTTACTTCAATTTCATAAAATAGAAGAAAACGTGAGGTTGAGAGGGTTCTTAAAAGAGAACATTTTGTAAATATACGGAGGCGGGAATATCAACTGCGGCATATTAAAATTATCTACTAGTGTGGCCCAAATATTTCTACTTGGATCCATAAATGTATGGACTCAACGAATTCTTCTCTTCCCCCCACCTCACCCCACGTTTCTTTTATACTCTCCAATATCACGCTTTATCCTTGGGCAAAAAAAATTTAAAAAATATATTTTTGCTCACATTTGGGTTCAAACAAAATTTTCCAAAAAAATGTGTTTTATACATAGAAACGTGTTTTCGTTCCTCTTTATCTCCTTTCACCTTCTCACATTCGTTCCTCTTCACTCCAAGAACAAATTTGCGGTATTACTTCACTCCAAGTACAAATTTGTTCATATGTTCTCCTTTGTAATACAAGTAAGTTTTATGTTAGTTAAGTGCAGTTTAAGTTTATATTTAAAAAAATAACCATGCAACAGATACAAAACCTATAAAAAAACTGTAGGTGAGAAAAATATCAAAACATATTTTTTCCGATGTTTCCTAGGCAAAATTTCGGAAAATATTTTCTTATATAAATGTGTGTCGGATGGTGTTTATGTTTACGAACCTACAACCTACTAATGCAAATAATCATGCCTGTAGAAAGCCTTTGCCAACCCTCTAATGTTGATTTTAGTCTACCACTCCAAAAAAAAAAATGCAAGCTTCTTTAAGAGAGATTTTGGTTGAGTAATAAAGAAGATGAAGAAGTGATACAAAAATCCTGTTTCTATAAAGAAAAATTTTCGTTCTTGAACGCAAGCAGAATTTTTTTCCTTGGTTGGCTTTCAATCAAAAAAAATAAGTAGGCAAAATTCTTCTCTTATACTAGTACATAGTTTGATCACCTCTTGTAATAAAATGAAATTTCATATTCTATAAAAAAAATATGAAATTTCATAATTTTTCACTTTAGAAATCAAGATTTGGTAAAAAAATAAACACTTGGATAAGTTAGCTTCCTTAAACACAACTAATCACGAATTAAACATAATAAATTAAAAAAAAAGACGAAGAAAGAAAGTTGTGCAAATAAATAAGTGGGTGGGATGACCGGAGTTCGAACCTCGGTTCCTAGCATATATAATGCAATATCCTACCGATAGAACTAAGTTCACGAGACACATCTCACCATTTTAACCATCATAAAAAAATTATATCACATTATTACTGTTTTCTTTTTTTAATTCACATGTCACTTTCCTAGTATTTTAGCCAAACTTAATATTTTGTAGTTTGTACACTACTATAAAGATTGAATTTAGTGACGACCATCTCTAAAATTCATAATTTGGATCGCAAAACACTTTGTTGCTAGTTTAGATCGATTTATTTTTTGATATTCAATTGACAATCTTCTTGCGTTCTCCAATATTTTTCTTTTCTATCCATAGAAATTAGCTTGCAATTGAGATACCCTAACTTAAGACAACGCAGCTGGTCCTATAGACAGAAGTACGTACTATGTGAAGGTACGTTGCATCCACCTTACGTCTCCTCGTCGTACCACCACATCAATAGAACAAAGAAAGTAGAAAGAACCATCCAAATGTTACTATGACTTTATTACTTGTACCCAACACCTAATGCATCCAATGTTATTATGTTATTTCACATTTTAATTATAACCCTCAAATCGTAATAATAATAAAAGTAGCAACAACAATGACATTTCTGGAACAAAGTCACAAACAAAAGTAAAACTATACTTTTTCTAGTGGCAGCAATCAAGCAAAATATATTGTTCTTTGAATTGATTTTTCTAAGGACTGTCTTAGCTAGTTATTCAAACGTGTTGGTCGGTGTCATCTTATCTTTTACTTACTATAATAATATATTGTGCCAATAAGTCCGTTATTATTTTTTCATCTTGTGTGGCGATCCAACGTTTACCATGAAATTGGTGGCATCGATGACACATGGAGGGGCTCATTGGGAATTAATCAATTCAAAGAAAATATATATATATATATATTTTTTGGCCATAAGAAAATATATATTTTACTTTTGTTTTATAATTCTATCTATCAAATTTAAATTATCCAATTTTAATCAAACAATCACTGATATTTTGAACGCATGGAGGGCTGGTCGTTGATTCTATCTATCAAATATATTGTTCATTAGAACGAAAAGTGCATATACCGATATATACACAAACAAAAATAAAGAAAATTGCCCTAGAATAATTAGTTCGTCAAATAGTCTTGTTAGAGATGATGTATTATGTAAATGACATTGTGATCTATGCTTGTTGATGCCACGTTACATAAAATGTAAAACGGAAGGTTCTTACTGGTTAAAAAATTTAAATTTTTATGTGTATTGTACCCTAAAATTAATTAGCACTTTAGGCATAAAAATTTAAATTGTTAATCAATTTGAAACTTGAATTTGAGGTTCTATTTGACCTGACATAAACTTAGAGAAATCATAATGCCACACCTGAAGTAATATATCAACACCTCTAATAAAATTTCTTAACATATAAAGCATTTTGAGTGACATTAGTAAATTTGAGTGAGCAATTTGATATTTTATAAATTTAGGATATCAAATTGTGAGACATGAATTCAGTGTGGTCAACTGCATGCAGATATCACATTAAGACCGTCCTTTTAAAATTGGACAATTAAAATCTTAAGTTTATTTATTTATTTATATTTTACATTGAGAGATGTGGCTGAATGTAGTGAGGAAGGATCCATCCACTGCACTCAAAACCTGGTCCCAAATTGTGAGATTAAAAAGCTTTAGTGTAGTATTAGCTTGAAAAGTAAGTGTCCTAGTCACTACCCAACCCTTTCTCCTCTTGCACTCATTCACCCCACTTTCCTTTCCTTTTCTTTCCTCAACAACACTTCAAACACTACACTTTCCCCTTACAACACTATCTTCATCTCTGATTTCTTCTCTTGGTTTAATTGATCAACGATGAAAACAATAGCATTGTTCATAAGAGCTGTCTTCATACTCACCAATGTCTGTCTCCATTTAGCAACAGCAGATCACCACCACATCAAAACCACTTCCAAGGAACAGATCCAGTGCACAATGTGTGCTGCTTGTGATAACCCTTGCAACCAAGTTCCATCTCCACCACCACCGTCGCCACCGCCACCGCAACCTTCATCAACAAACAACTGTCCTCCCCCTCCATCTCCACCTACTTCATCCGGTGGTGGATCAAGTGGAGGTTCATACTATTACTCTCCACCTCCACCATCTCATTCTTACACTTACTCTTCTCCACCTCCACCTTCATCCACCGGCAGCGGTGGCGGAGGAGGAGGAGGAGGCGGTGGTACTTACTATTACTACCCTCCACCTAGTAACAGATACTACGGTCCAACGCCACCGCCACCTAATCCGATTGTTCCTTATTTTCCTTTCTACTACTACAGTCCTCCGCCACCTTCCGCCGCGTCTCCTTCGTCTCCCTCTCTCTTCAATCCAATTATTCTCTCATCGTTCTTGCTTTTGTTGATTTGATAGAAAAAAAATGAAGCAAAAAAGGAAAGGATTGGAATAACGGCGTTGATTTGCAGATCTAGAAATTCTCAGGAGGGGAGTGTACGTTAGTTAGAGCGAGGAAGACATCATGAAATTCCCAATTTGCCCCCTCCATGAAGCAAAGCAGGGATTTGCACGTGTATGTATATGTGAAGTAATAATTCGGATATGTCATTCTTGCTAATTACTTTTCCTTCTTATTATTATGTTAATTTTCTCTATGAATTTCTAGTGTAGAATAATAGAATATTGATATATCTGCATTTTGTTGACTATATGCATGGATACAATAAATTAACGCTTTACTCAATTTCATTCATTTATTTGTTGTTTGTGATAGTTAAATTGAGTCATGAATTATTGGTGAATTTATATTTTGGACATGAATTTAGGATAGTGTAATTGAAGTGGTTGTTTCAATTCCAGGTTTGTGGATGACAATAAGATTGAACGATTTTATTCCAATTATGGGGTTAATTAATTTTAAACTTCATTTAATTGCCACTAAATACTACAGTCCATATATAGTTATATACTGAACAATATGCAAAATTTCGGGGGTTGTTCTTGCTATGCAACAAGAGTTGCCTCTTGGTGAGGGTGAAGCTTTGTGCCACAAGTAGGTTTGGTTCACATGTTGACCCCTAGCTAGCTGTTGTTTGCAGGAGAATCTTACAAATAAACGGGTTGTGTCCCAATAAATACAGTACTCTAATAAATTAGAGACCCTACATTAACGTTCCGTTTGTATTTTATACATTTTATTTCCGTATTGCATGGAAAACTGTCTTTGACCTTATACAAATGCTGGAAGTTTGAACAATTGCAGTTCTTCCTAACTTCTACCATTACAGGCTACATAATCCTAAAAGAAGATTGAAGCTGTCAGATTACTATATACGGGTTGGGAATCCTAAATTCCTAATCCCATAGGCATTAGTTGATTTTATGGTGGAAAAGGCATAGTGATTGGTGAATTTGGCTTAATCTCACCGATCATGCGATACATCTCATGGTGTAGATCATACCAAGTTCGATTATTTATTTATTTTTTCAAACAAATTAAAACAATTTCAAACACAAACATGTCACCGTAATCGCGACCTATTGGGGAGTGGTTATGCTGCATAAGCTTTTTTTTTATCCACTGTGCATAAATAATAAAAATTGCTTAATGCACCCCCAGATTGCTTAGTACACCCCCAAATTTCTAGCGCACCCCTAAAAATCTGGGGGACGCTAAGCAATCTGGGGGTGCACTAGAAATATGGGGGGTGCGCTAAGCAATTTTGGGTGTTTTATGCACGGTGCATAAACATGGCTTATGCATCATAACTTGTGCGCACAGAGAGTATGAAATTTGGTAGATCTTCAGTTGTAGATCCGGTTTTAATTTGTTGGTCGTAGGCGAGAGTCTGCATCAGGGTGGTGTCAATGTCAACGGGGTAGTGGGATTACATGGAGATTGTGAGAGGCGCCATATATATGAAAGTGGAAGGTCACTGGATTCACCATTGGAGGCATCAAAGAAGCATGGGTTGTGTTTTCTTTTTTCCAAACTTCTGTACGTTTTAATATTTTCTTTTGTGTCAAAAAAAATATTTTCTTTTAAAAAAAACAAATAAAGAATTCGACTCGAACATAATGTGGTGCATGAGATGCATCCAACATCTATTTTGAGCCAAAGGCATCTGTCTTTTTGGCTATAGTAAAGGCATGTAATCCTCATCTTATATAGTACTCCATCATGTAGCATGTGCCCTAAAATTGATGTGTTTAGCACTATGGTTTAATCTCTCTAAAAAAAGATTTTTTTTTTGGTAAACGGGGATAAAACAATCAGAAAAGGAGCAAGAAAGAAAAGGGAATGAAGGAAATAAAAGAAAATCAATCTCCTTGCAAACATAACCCGAGCGGCGTCAGCTTGAAGGAGGGGAATAGCTGCGGAGGGAGGTTCTCTGATCTCAGTCCAAGCGTGTGTGCCTGCTGCACCTGTCTTTGCTAGAAGGTCTGCCACAGTGTTGGCTTCCCTCATTGTGTGCTTGAAACAAATACTCCAGTTCCTCTTCACCAGGGCTTTTATGTTGGCCAAGATAGAAGCGTAGTGATGCCAAGGGCTGACCTCGCCCCTCTAAAAAAAGATATGGTAGTATAAAATAATAACTTTGCTAAAAGGTTTAAGGTTCTCCAAAGTATGTCTTTACCCCTGCAAAGTATGCGAATTTTGCTTTACCCCCTGCAAAAAATTCCTTTAAGATTCTCTCATTGTAAAGTAAATTTTTTTGGGTTCCCCTTGGATGCACTTTTAAATCGGTTATTCTGCTCAACCGATTTAAAAAGTATATTTTAAATCGGTTATTTTGCACCTAAGGGGGGAAACCAAAAATATATATTTTGCAAGGGGAGAATCTTAAAGGAATTTTTTGCAGGGCTAAAGCAAAACTCGCCTACTTTGCAGGGGGTAAAAACCTATTTATCCAAAGTTTAATCACAGATATAGTGTGCTATTGGACGAATTTAAGGTATACCCATTACTCCATGAACAATCATTGTAGTATTAATAAATAGAGTGACGCTGGAAGAAAAAAAAATCACTTTGGTTATACTGTATCAAAGTTTTGTTGTGGCAAGTGTGAGTGAGTAAGTCCCACGTTGGTTAGAAAAGTGGAGGTTGAACACTTTATAAGTGAAAAGACCCATAAACCTAATACCTTAAGGTTTTGGGTTAAAGTGTGGTGTCCAACTCACTTGTGAAGTTGTTCTTAAGCCCAATGTGGATGATCCCCCAGCTGCCCCCTCATGGTGACCCAACAGTGGTATCGAGGTTTTGGGTAGAAGTGTGGTGTCCAACTCACTTGTAGAGTTGTTCTTGAGCCCAATGTGGATGATCCATCTGGCTGCCCCCTCATGGTGACCCAACAGTGGTATCAGAGCTGATGGTTCGACCGACTCCTTGTATCGAAAGTCTTCCTGACAAAGGTGGACAGACGGCGTGTCCCGTTGAGTGTGGCCAACAGCGGTGCAAGGGTATGGATGAGAAAGCTTCCGCTTGAGGGGGACATTTCCAAGAGTGGATGAACTCACACTTGATGGGGAGATTGTTATGACAAGTATGAGTGAGTAAGTTTCACATTGCTTAGAACAGTGTTGAACACTTTATAAATGAGAGCCCATAAACCTAACACCTTAAGGTTTTGGGTAAGAGTGTGGTGTCCAACTCACTCATAGAGTTGTTCTTGAATCTAATGTAAATGATCCCTCTGGCTGCTCATTCATGGTGACCTAACAGGAAGGGTCTAGAAGCTTTCTTCCATTTTTTAAGGATGAGATAAAAAGTGATTACAATGCTGTTTATTGTACAATTTTTAAAAAAATAACTTTATGTAATGGCCGATAGATTCTTTTGCAGTGGCAAGTACGAGTATTCTACGTATGATATGAGACATGCAAAGAAAAGAATACCCTATAACTCCACTTCATTGGATCCCAATTCACTGCTTCCTTGTTTGCTTTTGATTTTCCACTGCAGAACCTTTCCCAAATAAGTAGTGACAGGCAGTGGCGGACCTAGGAATTTTTTTTCCAGGGGGCCACTAAAAAAATTATAGTATATAAATTAAATATAAAAATTTGATTAACAATAAATTAAATCACATACTTTTTTTTTACAATCAAATTACATACTCTAAAGTAATACATATGTGTGCCAAGTGACTTAAAATAATCAATAGTTGACTTTGAACTAATACTCGCACAAAGTTGATCATTAGAAAATCATGTGTTATTATTATATTATACATATAGTAAAAAAAATGGTGTCTATAATTTAAAATATATAGTTGTGTTTTTTAAAATAAAATAAATAGAAATTGTTCATTTTTTGCATTGATACATATATATAAAAATTAACTTTATTTAGAAAAATGTCATTGCTAATTGTTTGAAACAATGTTTTGTCACCAAGTATTGATTTTGTTTTAAAAAAACAAAAAATAACCAGAAAATGTCCCCTCCAAGAGTTGAACCCATGTCCTCTTGTTAGAAAGCACAGCTTTGAACCATCAAGCCAGCCATCAATACTGTTAGTTTTTCGCTGAAATAAATATATATAATATATACATTTGTAATTTTCTAAAACTATCAAGGACATGCTAGTAATTTTTTATTTTTCGGGGGTGGCCGTGGCCGCCCTCAGCCACCCCCTTGGGTCCGCCTCTGGTGACAGGCTGAAAGTGACCAAATTTTATAACTATAAATGATTTTTTTTTGACCAAATATAACTATAAATGATATTAACTATATGTAAACTACATGAATCATTAGTTATGAATTATGATATTTTTGGTTGTTAATATAATACGAATGATACTGGATAGGAAAATTCAAAATAAGATGAAATAATTAATGAAATGCAACCTAGCCGGTTCTCCTGCTCACAAATTTTTGATGAAAAAGTTAGCACAAATTTCCAACATAAAATGTTCAACATTACTCCTCTATTCCTTTTTACTAAAAGAATGATATGCAATCTTTTAAATTGGTAGAGTATATAAGAAACATACACAAATTTAACATCGTTAAAATTGAAAATGATGAATTTAGAGGTACAAACTGAAAGCATACAACTTGATAACAAAAAAGGGTAAAATACATATAAATAATGTAACAAAATCAAAGTGATCAGAATATTTATGTTTTCAAATCTACAATGTTGACGACGTAGTTATTGGTCAATATGAACTAAACAAATACCACAAGGAGTTAAACACACGAGAGGCTCAATCTAAAAAACTAGTCATAAGCCTCATAGCTTAAATATCACATTGAACAGTGAACACTTTGATATAATCTACGCAATGTCGATGTCTAACAACAACTTGAGAGCACCAAAAAGTATCAAAAACAACTCTATACATCAAGAATAAAATATGACTACTCTAACATTTCAATCAAACATACACTAAGACAAATAATCATAATTTTTGTTACTTTTGAGATCATCTTTTCACTTTTTTTCTATAATATCCTTAATAATTGACAAATATTTTTTCAGTCTATTTCTCTCTACACTAAATAACTAAACATACTATTAATAAATCAATAATTAATATTTTATTGAGTTTTAAAAATGATACATAGAAAAAATAAATTTTTATACAAATTCAACGATTAAAAGAAAACGGAAAGCATGACCAAAATAGGCGAATGTTATGCCTAAAGTAAATCTCTACCCTAATACACAACTTCAGACCAGGGGTAGGTTCGCTGGAAATTTTGAATATCTTTATAAGAAACAAATTGATTACTTTTGATACTTCTAATATGTATTAGTTATATTTAATCATTAATCTTATTGTAGATGGAAAAGTGTTTTCCAGAGTACAATTTAGATATTTAACAGAAAAAGAACAAAAGTGGGAAAATAAGTAACCGAATGACAGTGATTGTGATTAAAATTTTAATGTGTGGCTATCATTTGTTTTTGTTTCCTTCAAATGATGCAATCCAACCTACAAATATTTAGTCCCAAAAAGAAAGAGTAGCTACATTAGCAGAATTAATAATGGGGAGAGATGGATATGAAACATTATGTATTTTATATAATATAAAGCGGATCATATAAACGGGCACAGAACAACTGTTAGTTAAAATTTTACGTATAAAATTTGGTGTACTAAATTAATGAAGATTATGTTTCTAAGTCTTAAATGACAATGTTAAAATCATGAGACGAACGACTTCATTTCCTGTGTGTGAATTGCCGGTCTGCACCCAATTAAATAAAATAAAATTAAAGAAGATTGTGCATTACTATTAATGGTTAGACAAAGTTTTCCTTTTTATTGAAATCTTTTTTTATTTATTTTTGAAATGTAAATTTTATATTGAAATCAATAGTACTGTAAGTAGACCAAAATCTGAGTCAATTATTACATATTGTACCTTCATAAAATTGTACAGAAAGAATTGGGGAAAATTTGCCGTTATAGATTTCTTAGCTTTATAACCAAGCAAATTCTTTACTCTGTTTATTACGGCCAGTTCATATGACTTTCATGTAAAAAAAAAACTCCTTTTTTCTAATCACACACTAGAGTGTTCAATTTTTATTTCATTTTGGAATAAAGGGACAAAGCTCCAAAAAGTGTTCAATTTTTTTTAATATACTAAGAAATTAAATAATAAAAATAAGAAAATAAAGTTACGTGGACAAGACAATTTCTTTATGTTATACTTTTGTTTTATCGTGTTAGAAAGTCTCCGGAAGCATTGCGAAAATAATGGGTTGACCATAAGAGAAGAAGACGCTACATTTTCACCTAAATTTTTTGACGTTAGATATATAAATCATCTCTCTTATATATTCAGTTTTCTTCTCCTTCATAAATGATGTGAGACATAATCGTTCACACTTGAAATCTTAATAGTTTCCTCTTGAAGTGTGAGTTCTCGCATCCTATAGTTTATCCAATATCAGGATTCATTCTTGCTCCCCCACCAAGCCGAAACAGACTCTTACACCACTTGTTGGAGAGTCTCGGGGAGTGTCATAAAAAACAACGGGTCAATGCCTATATAGATCATTTTTCTTATATATTCATCATTTTTTTCATTTATAGTAGATATAAAACTTAAACAATTACACTTAAAACTCAACATATCAGCTCTTTGAATTTTTCGTCCCACCGCCTTAACCTCAAATTGATAACATCCAAAAAAAAATTGGATTGCGTTGTTTTTATTTTTTGTCTAATTAAAATGTCGCTCTTTTAACATTTTTGTATGTAATATAAATTTTGGTTTTTGTTGGACATGAAAGAGTAGTTCAAGTGGTGCATGGTGCACCAATCATAAATAACATTATACTAAATATGAATTTTATAAAATTCATGTTGGATTTATTCTCTTTTAATTATTTATTTATTTATTTAAATAAATGGTAATTACTTACTAAGTGCACATTGTGGTAATTATCCATTAAGCCTAAAGTGGTCTTTTATTCTTTCCCTCAATTTAGTAACTATCCACTAAAAGATAGCGGAGTAGTTGATCCGGTGCACATCCAATTACTTTTGTGATGGACAGAAGTTATATAAAGCAGTGCAATATTTTGTTTTGGTTCCCTAAGCCTGATATCTCTATACAGTAAACTTACACCATCTAAGTGAGATCATAAAGGTTTAGAAGAGCTTCAACATCGTCGAGCAAAAGCAAATCTCAACAAAGAACAATCTTTAACCAAGAGCAATGGCGGGAGGTATTTCGGTCATTTAAATTCAATTTCGTTTCCGCTGTTTAAGTAGAATTTCATAATTGAAACTGTAGAAATTCTAACAATTCATTGTTGGATTGAAAGTTTATAAATTGAAAATTATTTGATATGTCATTGAAACTCAATAAAAAATAACGGTTAATGAATTTTTATTGAATAATTTTATACTTCATCTTCTCAAAATATAAGGGAAAATTGTTCAAAAAATTGATATATTTGGTTAAAAATTTGAACTAAATACATTAACTTTCTTTGACCATATTTTTGTATATTTTAGCACTATGCATCACTTAAACCTTTCTTATCTAATTTATACACTATAAATTAGATTGAGCAAATTCAATCTCATAATATTTCTCAATCTACACACCTTATAATTCTAAAATATTTGTGACATTTTTGGCTAGACGGAAAAGAAGAAAATAGAACAGACAAAAAGAGATCAAATAAGATTGGAGCCGCAAAATTTAGTCAAACCGAACTGATAGCATACTATCAAAGATTGAAATACGTCTTATTTTCATTGATTGATAGTATCAATGTAATGTAGTAAAGCTCAGTTAATATTGGATTTGATATTAATTACTGATTACTACTAGTATCGTACATTTCAAAGTAAACGGTCAATCGGGACAAAGACATAAGAGCATCCACAATGGAGATCTCCATTTTTTGGAACTTAACTAGGCCCCATTGTACACATCATCTATTTATAATTTTTTAATAATAGTACCTAATAGGTACTCAATCTCTCCAACCCAACATCTCTTAAAAAAAATTAAATGGGTCCCACCAATAACAAATTTCACCAATAACTATACATCATTATAAATGAGACCCACAAAAATAAAATAGGTACCAATGCTTATTGTAGAACCAGTGCCTATTAGGTACTCATTCATGTTTTGCTCCAATGGGAGTACCTATTAGGTACCGATTCTTAAGAAATAGGTACTTACCATTGGAGATGGTCTAAGCAAATCATGCAAAATTGCAAATTTATGTCTTTCTATCGCGCACACATTTTTGGCTAATCTTGAAGTGTCTTAAGTAGGATTTACAATACAAAGTTATAGGTTGATCTAAGTAATTAATGAATCTAGATGTCTATATATATATATTGCGTCCGTCCCTAATTTTTTTTTGTCTTTTTAACTTTTCTTTGTTCTTAAACATTTGATTCTGTTAAGAAATTAAAATATGCTTAATGATGTTTTATCAATTTTTTTTAGATTTTTTTTGTTACAATAATAAATTAAAGGTAAAGTCTAGAAGGACCGAAGGTACATCTTTTATTTTTCTTTTCTTTTTTAAATATATATAAGATTATGTTTGGGTTCAAGGTCAAATATAAATGGGTATTCAAACACCCATTTGCTTAAAACGACCATGATAATCGTCAAGATTCCGACCTACAAAGTAAATAAGTGCAAGATGACGTCGCGCATGCAACTAGATTTGGAGGATCTAAACATGTTTGGTTCTATAGTAGTGATTAGTGACAAAATTGATTTTAAGATAATGTAATTTATGTTTAATTATGATGACGTAAAAATGAGTCGAACAACAAATTTAAAGGAGCTAAAATAAATTTTATAGGTATGTTTGGTTCCACTTATTTGAAGAACCCAACACACAGAGTGTGAAAATCATGTTTGATAAAACAAAATCGTATACTCAAATTAAAATTAATTTGAGAGTCAAAATTAATTTTAATGAAGAAGCCCTAAGCATACTAATTAGGCTTAAATGCAGTTTTGACCCCCAAAGTTTTACAATTGTGCGATTTTGGCTCCCCAAGTTTCAATTCTTGATTTTAACCCCCTAAGTTTCACAATTGCTCGATTTTAGCTCCCAAAGTTTGAATTCCTTAATTTTGGCCCCCCAAATTTACCCCTTTTTGCATTTCTAGTCCTCCGTTGACTTTTTTGAAACTTAGGGGGTTAAAATCAAGCAATTGAAACTTTGAGAGACAAAATCGCACAATTGTAAAACTTGGGGGGTCAAAACTGCATTTAAACCTACTAATTATCCAATATTAATTTTAACTCTTCAAAATCAACATAACATGGTATTTTAACACTTGATCGTTATCATATCAACATTCAACAATAATATTTTGTACACTCTAACTCATTCAACACATCATTTTATCTCAATCTCTCTTTATCACATCGATTATTAATTTATTACATTTATCACACTACACTCTTTATTGCTTTCTCTCTCAAAGTATATACACTCATAAATTTAGGGGTGAGCACGAACCCACAACCCGACTCGAATCTGACATAACCATCACTATATGGAAGCACTCGGTCTGGTGCGGGTCGGGTCTCAGGTCAACAATTGTGAAAAATTGGTCATAAATGGTTGTATATGGACGGATGCGGGTCTTTAAAAATGATATGTTCATTACCGAAACGACCGAACAATTACTAAAATACAATTATTATTTTTTCAGTTTTGAGCACCTCTTCTCTCTCTTAATCTCTCATACTCTTTGCTTTGTTCATTTTATCTATTTTTGATAGAGGAGAAAACTGTTATATTTTTACAAACTTAAGCTTGTAATATATTGATAAAGGAGATGTATAGATTTATCTTAGTTTTTACTTCTCATCTACTATCTATTATGGTCGTTGGATCTACAAATTTGAAATAAAGTAATTGCATCTCACCATTTTTATTGTATCATTTGTTGCATTATATACGAAATATTGAACTATTTAAAAAATATGAGTTTTTTTTATCAAAGAAGATTTGGATGAAACACAAAGTTTCAATCGAACCCGTTTAAATCGACTCGTTGTACCAGTTATCCGAACAAACAAAAGATATAAATAGTCAAAATTGAATCAAAATTAAGAGGTTGTTGTTTTTATCAATTTGACGATTTTCGACCCAAACCAAACCGATCTTCACGCCTACATAAAATGAGTACTACTACTCCAAGACATTATTTAATGATGAACGAATAGACTATAAATAAATATGACTAGGCCAGACTGATAGTGTATTTAAGTTGGTGATTCCCTTTTGCTTTTCTATGTTTTCAAGAGTCAAACTAGCGGGAACTATGAATTTCACATTCCCTCCTCTTTCAAAGTTGTTAAATTTTTGCCACCCACTCCACTTTTTTGAAATATATTAATACTAATAATAATTGAGTGATCCAAATTGAATCCACACTAAAAAAAAAGGAAGAATCATAATAATTCAATTTATAAGATTCATTCAATAAATTTGATCATGAAACGACACCCAGCCCTAATACTTGGCACACAAACTGGATTCGTGTCAATTCCACCTAATTAAAGTTCTAGTACATATAGATCACACAAATACCCCAACCTTATGATGCTTTTTTTTTTTTTTATAATATAACATAACCCTTTTTAATACAGTATGTAATTTAGAGGCCAACAAAATAATTTAGATACGGAATTCAAATATGAAAAATCGGAATCCAATTAATTTTATTTTTTTAATTTAATTATATATTTTCCAAAAAAAAATCTTGCCATGCCGCCGCCGACATATCATAGTAACAATTCGTAAAGATAAGATAAGATACTACACTACCAGGAAATGAAACAAAAAATGATAAATAAAGAGAATTATTATTTGATAGAACCAAAATTGAACTTAAATTCATTCATTTCTTACAACTGTTGATAACAACAACACACTCTCTGATTCTGAGATCAACAATAATCAGTAGCAGAAAATAAAGATATACACTTATGAAAAGGTTAGGCTCATTCATACTGGTGGATTTGATTGGGATTTGGATTTGGATCCTAAAACAATAATAATCTACTAAATTCTAAAATTAAATAAAAAAGATAACCAAGATTTAGGGTTTAATAATAATTTAGGCATAAACAGCAGATCCATAAGATAGAGACATCAATAACACCGCAGCTTGTTCTTCTTCTCCCAATTTCTTCCAATGCGATCTCTGCATAAACACTTCTTTCCCTAAATTATATAATCTCTGCTTCATGTTCAAATTATCTCCAACTTTGCTTCCACCGCTACCGTTACTCTTTTTCCCCTTTTTTGTTCCTTCTTCGTTGTTTCCTTTGCTTATTCCCAAAATTGCTCTCTTCTTCTTCCTGCTCCTGATCCCGCAAGCATTACACAGAGACTGTATAATCAAACAAAAATGAGATCAAATTAGATCGGATCAAGAGGTAAAAAGTGTGATCAATTATTTAATCGATTAATTATTGATTAATGAATTGATTAGCTTAGCTACCTTTGGTCCTGCAGGTCCACCACGCCATAGAGGAGTCTTGGAAGTTCCACAATCAGCACATGTTTTCTTTGGACTGTTTTCAGATGAAACGACAGTGTTAGGGTTTGAATCTTCACCTTCTGATCCCTGAAAAAAAACAAATAATTAACATGATTAGTGATTTGAACTAGTTAATCATGAATGATTGAAGTGTGATTAGGTTAATCAATCAACATTTACCTTTCCACTTTGATCAACCACCATTTTGATTTCTGATTCTGATCTAATACAAACGTGATTCGGTTGAGTTAAACGCAAACTAGATTGAATAAATCAGAATGAGAGATCGAACATGCAAGATTAAGAGAATGATGATGATGATAATGATCAAGTGATTGTGTAGTGAGAGAGATTTATAGAGAGAGAGAAAGAGTGAGAAATGGAAAGAAGCACACAAGACACACAAGACACACGCGCACGCACCAGCCGCAGCAGATCTAAAAACATC
Source organism: Trifolium repens (assembly GCA_030408175.1). Lineage (NCBI taxonomy): Eukaryota > Viridiplantae > Streptophyta > Magnoliopsida > Fabales > Fabaceae > Trifolium > Trifolium repens. The sequence goes on from CP125851.1 coordinate 51,556,659, forward strand.
AGACCTTTATAAATGGATACTCAAAACCCTAAATCATGTCCTGTTAAATTACTTTTGTACCCTTCTCATTTTCCCAATTCTTATCTTCACCCGCCAAAACATCCTAAAAATCAATAAAACGCGCCACTATCTTTTTAACCATTGATTTTCTTTTTGATCATTTTATTTCATTATTAAATTATTAATTAATTAATTAAATGAGAAAAATGAATATGCACTTACAGCGTTATATAATTTTATACGGGTGAAGTTATTATGCATAAGGCTAATCCTTATGCATGGTACATAAGTCAATAACACTCATTAGATTGAGCATCCACATGTAATAATCCTAACCAATTTCAACTCACACACTCACACCTAATCTCACACCCCCCAAATTTCTCGCGCACCCCCCCCAAATTTCTAATGCACCCCCCCAAAATTTTTCGTGCACCCCCAGAATTTCTCGTGCACCCCCCAAATTTCTCACGCACCCCCCGGATGACTTGTGCCCCCAAATTTTTTTTTTGTCCCCACACATTTCTAGCCTAAACCATTTTGCTGTGGGAATGGTTTCACATATATACACTCCAAAATCATTAAGTGCATAAGAAGGTTTTGAAGTACAACCTATAATTAGAATAATTATTTTTTATTTTTTTTGGGTACAATTATAATCATGATTTAAAATCATTTAACAATAATTTTGGTTTCTTATATAAGACAATTTAAACCATTAAATCACAATTATTGTTTTTATTCTAATTATAGGGTTGTACTCCAAAACCATTTTATGCACCTAATGGTTTTTTATTACAACCATCTGAAACCATTCCCACAGCAAAATGGTTTAATGGTTTTTTATTATAATCATTATTTTTTAGTTTTTTTGGTACAATTATAATCATTATTTAAAACCATTTAACAATAATTTTGATTTCTCATATAAGACAATCGGAACCATTAAATCACAATTATTGTTTCTATTTTAATTATAGGGTTGTACTCCAAAACAATCTTATGCACTTAATGATTTTTGAGTGCATATCTCTGAAACCATTCCTACAGCAAAATGGTTTAGGATAGAAATGTGGAGGGGACAAAAAAAATAAAAAAAAAATTGGGGGGCAAAATTCATATGAGGGTGTGCGAGAAATTTGGGGGATGCATGAGAAATTTGGGGGGTGCATGAGAAATTTTGGGGGTGTGTGAGAAATTTGGCGGGTGCACAAGTAATTTGGGGGTGTACGAGTAATTTGGGGGGGTGCACTAAGTAACTTATGCATGGTGCATAAGGATGGCTTATGCATAATAACCGATCCCATTTTATACTATCAACTAATAACAATCATATTTTCTGTCACAACACCCCACTTTATCACACTTTTTTAATGACATGACAAATCGATGGATTTTAATAAATGATTTTACATGGTTAATACATCTCCATTAAGCTCTAAATAAATATAGAGTTTACCAGATATACTTTTTCGGTGTAAATTAATTTTACACTTATGTCCAATAGAAATTACTCCTTCAATTCCTTTTTACTTGTTTTTTTTTCGTCAGATTTAGTGTTCATATTTAATTGTCTTTTTTGTATTTTAAGACTACGATTTATCAATTATATCATTTGTCAATTACTCTTATCTTTTCAATAAAACTAATTAATGTTATATATTTGAAAAACTATTTTATTTTTATTTTTTTGGGTACATAACATATTAAATTTATTGGAAAGAGAAAGAGTGTGAAAAAAATAGGAATTTATTGATAGATTAAAATTAGAGTATAATAAGAAGATAAGGTGTAAAAACACACTTTCTTAATTTAATGTACTATTCTAAAATGACAAGTAAAAAGGAACGGCGAGTGTAACTATTATCCACGCCATTGCATTAAAGTGAGATGTGTTGTAGTGATTTGAAAGAGTACAAGATTTTTATTGAATGATAATGAGTATATTATTTAGTCATAAACAAATTCATTTTTATCCTTAAGACATAGTTCATCAGACAATGTCTAAGTTGTTAAGTTGAACAACTTTTATCGTTACACGTTTTCAAACTTGAGATCTCTTCTTTGTGAGTGTTTTTAGGTAGTGTTTATCGCTCCATTTAGTTAAAGAACTAAAAAAAATGAAAATAATAAAAAGCTAAATACATTAAGAGATTTTTAATTTTATCGTTTGTAATAAATTTGTCCTTTAAATTTTGTAAGTACCGAGTTGGTGCTTTACTATAAATTTTAAAAAGATAACACTATTTAAAAAAATTAATTTAGTATTTAAAAAGATAATAGTATAATCTATTATAAATTTTAAACTTAAAAACTCTTAAATGGATCCACCACTTATTCATCATAGACTAACTTGATAAAATCGAGTTTCCAAACGCAGCGCTGGCATTTTGAAGACCAGTGGGGGTGGTCAACGTTGCTTAGTCATCAACAGCGGGAACTTCATTTACTTGAATAGTACCGTTACAATGAAAAAGATGCACGAAAATAAACTTACTACAGTGTAATATAACTTATGTAATAAAAAAAGACATGACACAAAAGACAACCAATACGATGATCGGCTGATCGTAACCATACATGACAGAATAGGCAAGAAAATATAATCATACAACGGTAAAGAAAGATATATTTTTATAATTTCTTCATTTCATAATTTATGCTTCAAAATACAAGATAAACCTTAATATTATTAAAAAAAAAAAAGTGTAACCTACATAAATCACGTGTTGTAGTCAGAGACAAAAGTACTGCTGGAACGTTTGTTATATGTGCGAGTGTCTAATTGCCTCCTATTGTGTCCCAATATCCCAAAGTCCAAACTATTTGGTCTAAATTATAGGTGGAATTTGCAAAATAATTCATTCATCCCAAAATATAAATAAAAGTTGGTTAATAAAAGTAAATGTATTTGATTTAAATTTTTAATAAAATAATTAACTTTTTTTAACTTTTTTTTTTTTATATTTTGGAACGGAGGAAGTACCTCTCTCTTTATATAATTTCATGCTAGTAGCGCAAGCAAACTTCAATCTATTGGAGTTGTTCTTAGGCCTTAAATCTCGGATGAGAAAGTTACGAGTATATTTAGTGTTGCTATTAAATGTCACCAATTTTGATTACTCAAAAAGGTCACACAAAATTTTACTATAATTATGTTTAAACAATCTGCTAGGTTGAGGTTGTTGAATAAAATAATGACCAAAGTTGATTAGATAAGTTTGAGACTAGTTTAAAACTAAATACCATGAAAATTTGAGATTCTATTACAAAAGATAATCATTTTTTATACAGCTAAAAAAGTATTTAAGAAAAATGAAAAATTTAAGGACATAAACCTAATACTGAAAACAAATAAATAAATAGAATTTCTCTTATTACACAAATTTTCTACTCCCTAAGCGAGTATATTATGCAACTAAATTTCTTTTTGTATAGTTTTTTTTTTCTCTCGGTGATCACTTATATAAAAGTTGATTTCATAGGTGGTTTGGCATGATTTCGGTGGTGCCGGATACAATTGGCTCTTTATTCCAAGGTTTTCTCCAATTTTATCGGAATCGAAAGCACGGTTTAAAAGGGGTTGTAATAATTTGGCATGCCGTCATTTGGGTATACTTTGGCAAACTAGGAATGAAATGATACATAGGGGAAAAGTTGTCAAGCTAGAGGAGATTTTTGATAGGATTCAAGTTGTTTCTTGGAAATGGTTATTTTACAAAAAAACTACCTCTCCATGTTTATTTTATGAATGATGTGTAAACCCTTTTTATTGTATAATTCGCTAGTTTAGGTGTGCATTATTGATTTGACCGATCAAATAAGATATATTTGAATTGGTTATTTAGTAGAATGCTATATGTACTTTATCCTTTTATCTTTAAAATCGTTTGCCATTCAAAAAAAAACTTATATAAAAGACTCTTCACTTCTGGTAGAATGATTATGCAAATATCTAATAATTGTCATGAGTGACACATTATAATTTATGTTATCACCACTAACAATAACAATCGAACCATCATATTCCTTATTTGTCACTGCATCATCATCACTTGATGAACCAACAATACACATATCGGAATATGTATTAGCATATTAATTGTTCCTCTATTTATTTTCTAACTTGATTCTCTTCCAAATCTTCAACGCGAACCTATACTGGAATTTGTACATGTGTGATAAGTGCATAGTGAATATTCTCTTTCATTCTATTTCCTTTAACTTTTGTTAGACTATTTTGTGTGTTCCATTTATGTGCCTAAGCTGAGCTCATAATCAATGATTGATCACTGAACTCAATTTTTCTATTATCTGTGTCATTGTTCCTGCTCATAAACATTTTATTCTTCCTATTGATACTTTTGAGAAGATCGCTATATGGACACAATGCCATATTGTGTTTTTTTAAGGGTATGAGATGAATTTAGCGATGAAATTGTTGGCTTTGAGATGCGTTTCTGGATTTAGAATGAATTTGAGGATGAATTTAACTTGAGTAATCATCATATATGTATAACTCTATGATTCTCAGCCATTGAAATTGATGGTGAGTAAAAGATGGAGGGACAAAGGAAACAAAGATGATGAATGAATAAAACGTTTGTAACATCTCAACAACAAAAAAAAAATCAACATAAGAAGGTGATGAATGAATAAAACATTTTTAACATTTAAAAAAAAATCAACATGTTTGGAAATTTAAAATAAAATAAAATTGGAAACTGAAGTAAAAAAATTGCCATTTGTCAGTGTCACGTTAAAACCATTAAGGAAAACTAACAGCAAGGACCAATTTTGTGGATGAAAACTTTTTGGGATTATTATTTGATGAAAAATTTTAGAGACTAAAATAACAATTAGATTCTTATAAAAATGATTAGAATATTTAGAGGGAAAAAATATATTTAACTTTTTTTTTAACAAATGCAATCTACAAGTTATAAGACACTTTTCTTCCATTGAAAATCTTTGCAATCTGGGATAGCATGAATGTTCACATTTTCATCAACTTTTAAAAATTAGTGGTTCTATTTACAAGTTAGATAGTTTAATTAGTTAGTCTATAAATAGGCCATGCAGCCCATGCTTTGGTCATTTGTACTCAACTTTTTTATTATCATCAATGCAAATAGTTTCACAATATTTTCTTCATTTTTTCATTGATAGCATGTTTAATGATAAAATACGAATCCATCATGTGGATTTTTTAAAATACATTTGTCTCTATTAAAAAAAAAAATCATTAATCTCTATTATTTTATTTTTATTTTATGAAGAGATCTATATTTTTCTAATCACGATCCACATAACTAGAATATCTCTATTCCTAAAACTTTTAACCCTTGATCAATAAATGTTAATAAAACGTTGAACGCATGTTTGCCTTGTAAGTTATAATTTTGATTTTTGATCATTTGTTGCTCTAATGTGGTTGATTGAAAAGAGAGAGGAATGAGAAGGGTTGGAGAAAAATATAAACTTCACCATGATTGAAGTAGTAGAAAATTCAAACTCAAAACACTTTCAAAATCCCAATTTTGTCGACGTAAAAATATATGATCAACAAAATAAAATAACAGAGATGGATACTAAAAGATGTCATCTTGAGTCAAAACAACCAGCTAAGGACCAATAGATTTTGAGTTGTTAACATTTTTGAGTTGACTAGAGTTAAAACCAAATCAAATAGTGATACACTCTCCATGTGTTGTGATGGAAAATTCAAGTCGGAGAGGCATGAAACAATGTACAAAGAAAGCACTAATTATTTGTTTTTTTGAAATTTGAATATGTATTTTTAGTAGAACACAGCTGACAAGGCCATGCTTCTATTTGATTCGTGGAACTGATCCTTACCAGCAACTCATTGACAACAATGGACACTAGACCAGACTGTATCCGGACACAAGGTACGACGACTGACCCTCCAGACTTGATCCCAGCAGCCACTCAGCATAAATCCCTGATTCATTCAACCAAGACCCCTCCAGACTTGATCCCAGCAATCTCTCAACATAAATCTCTGATTCGTTCAACCAAGTCCCTATAAATGTTGAGTTTAATGGTGAGTCTTTTTACACAAAAATGAGCCAAATTAATGATCATATGATATTTTAGCTACCCGAAAGACTAGTAAAACATGTACCATCTCACGAAAGGGTCTTCAGTTGAAGTTGAATCCACCAGATGGGACTGAAGCCATGAAACCAGATTGATCATCATTGCCTGGAGGTAGTATCATCTCATCTTCCAACCAGAATGCTTCAAGAAGTTTAACAGCCCTCTCATATATGTCAGTGTTGTCGTGAATCTGCAGGTTTTCAATCTTCTCCAGTCCCTCTGAATCCTCTATCATCTGAGCATACAAGTTGGAATCTCCAGAGTTACCCAAGCTCTTCTCCGCTTCTCCAACATTCAGAATATTCTCTAGGCCCTCTAAACAGACAGTGATAATTCTTGGATCGGGGCAATCAAGCAGATCACATAGTGGTTTTATGCAACCTTGACCCACCAAATACCTTGTAATACCAATAGACAGATGAATGTCATAAATTTTCAAAGTTAGAATTTTTATAAATAGACATTAAAGAAAAGTGAAAACACATACTTGATCTGCTCATGAGTTCCACCGGATGTGGCATTTGATATTGCCCATGCAGCTTCTTTTTTAATCTCAAACTCTGCATTTTGAAGAAGACTAACAAGCGGAGCAATAAGACCAGCTTCAATAACAGCCTGCATATGTAAAATATCAGCTTGTAAACAAAAAAATTAAAATAAATTTTACCATAAAATATAAACTCATTTGATATCTCAAATTAGACAATATAAATATTCAACGCCCTATTTCTAGCAGGACAAATGCCTCCATTTAGTGGCGTAGTTGTGAAGTAAGAATTGTACTTCACCAACATCTAAGAGCTAGATATGCCTCAATCGCTTAACTCTCGCCTTCAGCCTTGTTCAAGTTAGATTCTTCTGCTATTTTAAGAGTTTGTTGTGCTTCTTGTGGATCAATGTCACTACCCCTTTCTGCATCATTTACTAAAACAGTGATCTAATTAATGGGCTATTCTAGCAAAACCACCCATCGGAGCCATCGTTAACCATTGGTTGTTAAGGCGTGTCCTCAAAATACCTATATCTAAAGCTGTGGCGATAGGCGTGTCTGTCCACTATTAGAAGATAAAATAATTTCATGAGCTAGCTAATACCTCATGTTCATATGAGACAACACAATAGCAAAACTCAATGGCACCCGGCAGTATATTTAATCGAATCTTCTCCACTACTTGAAGCTAGACTGGAAATAAAGATTACATAGGTGGGTTTGAGACTAATTTACTAATAACTTTGCTGGTGTGCCCAAGTATACTAACTAAATCTAATTTGGTTATAATCCAAACATATCTCCACCATAAATACTTGTATGTGTTCTACTTATGTGTTACAAGTCTTATGACTAGAGGAACAAAAACAATAAGCCATAATAAAAAATCTACAAAACTTGGACACATTCTGTAATTCAAAAGTTTAATTTCTTCGTGGAGTAATAAATCTTAGTATGTAATTATTATGTATGCATATTCTACTCAAGTAGACAACAATTTCCCAAAAAAAAAAAGGATTTGTAAAAACATAGACATCGACAAAGAAATTAGGACTTCCTGGCTTACCTGTATTTGTTCCTTAGTTCCAGCTGTAATGTTTGATATAGTCCAACAAGCTTCTTTCTTGATGCTTTTTTTATGATTGTATGTCAATAAGCTCAAAAGGCAAGGGAGTGCACCATGATTGATCATCAACTAACAAGAAAAAACCCAACACAACAAAGAAAATCAATACAAAACCAAAAAAGAAATAGGATTTGGACAAAAAATGAAGACTGAAAACTGCAACTATGTCCCATTTGATAGTATAATTAATTACTTCAACTGGTTACGAGTCACTACCTGAGTCTGACTATCATCTCCAGTCACAATATTTCCCACTGTACGAACAGCAGGGATCAATACTGAAGTAGATAGGTGTCTGAAATAGAAATCATGTACAAAGTTAGGAATCAACAATTGAAACAGCATGAACAGAGTATATAGTAAAACTGCGACTCACTGAAGGAGTTGCACCAGTTGGCCGCAAACACCTGCCTCAATAACTGCTTGAATTTTGTCATCTGTGCCATCAGAAAGGTATGATAAAGCCCAACAAGCATCTGTCAAAATTTCTGGATCATCGGACAAAATCAAATGCTGTAGTGCTGGAAGCACAGGTTTCACCTGTCACACAATACATTAACAAAATGAATAGCCAAAACTCAAAAGAGCTTATCTCTAAGGTTTGGTTTAAATGAAACAATAGATATTACCAGCTCAAATGCAGGCTGTGGCTTTCCCCTGCAGAAGTTTGATAAAGTCCATGTGGCATTTCTCAACATTGACATTGGGGTGTTCTCTTTCAGTTGGGCCAATAGTGAGACAAGGGCACCATGGCCAAGCACTAGATCACGGCACTTAGGGGAGTCACCAGCAATATTTCCCAAAGCCCACACTGCCTAGAATTTTAATGATATAATTATCAGTAAACAAAAACAGAAGATATTTGTATAACCACATTCGAGTAAGAGATAACTACCTGATCTCGAATTTCATTAATAGGTGAACTAAGCAACGCAACAAATAGAGGTACTGCACCGTGATCAATCACAATCTTAGTATTCTCAGAAGTTCCAGATGCTATGTTTGTGAGAGCCCATGCAGCTTCAAACTAAATAAACAATAGTCAACATAAATTAATAACTAGGAATTTCAACTACTCTCCATTGCAGAAATAATTTAAGCATCAACAACAAGGAAAAACACAATGCAAATTCAAGCATTTGGAACCTGAAGTTGAGGCATGTCCTCCCTAACAAGAAACTCAACAAAACGCGGTACAACACCAGATTGAACAACCTCTTCAATCGGCGGGTTCCCTTCTACAGCAAAAATAGCAAGAACATTAACACATAGAAGATAAACAACACAACAAGTAAGAAAGCAGCAAATAGAAACGAATCATTGACAGTTACCTTTTGAAAGTATAGTCCGAAACTTGATGGTGGCTTCCAGTTGCGCAACAGAATCGTTGGAAGAGACACCAGCAATCATTGCAGAAAGATTCTCTATCTGCAACAACAGACGCAAATAACAATAAAAAAAAATCAAAATTAAGGAACACGTATGACCCCTAATTCTAAGAGATACTCTGTAATATATAACATAAAAGATACTAAAAAATAATAATATTCTAACACACGGAACACGATTGAACCCTAATTTGTACAAAAAGATACGAAAACGGATGAAAAAAAAAAACGAAGACGGTGTGCGAACTACCTGTTTAGTTTCGACAGTGGGGAATTGAGATGGTTCACCTTCGCGACGCTTCTTCTGCAAGCTCTCTTCGCGCTTGTTCTTGCGAATCTCGATCATGTCGTCCTCTCGTCTACGGCGACCATCTTCAGCATCGACGGCGACCTTGTAGCGGTTACGGCGAGGATTAGGCTTGTCATTTGGCTTGTCATTTGGTCGAAGCGTCATAGTTTCGTTGGTTGATGAAATGATCAAAGAAAAATTTGAAAATAACCGGGAATGAATGAATTTGTAAAACGTTAGTAGTATTTTGGTTAGGTTTATTGGCTTTTATAGATTTTGGATGTAACCGCTTCCGTGCGGGCCGAAGAAAGGAAATGGGCCAAGCCCATTATAAAGTAAACTAAAAAGCCCAAATAAATAATCTATACACCGGTAGTATAGTGAAAATTTGCCTTTTTTTTAAATTTATTTTTAACAATTTACTTGCCTGATTTCTTTACATTAATTCTAAATATAAATTTGATGCAAATATTTGCTCATAGCTTAGCTCAAGCGTCTTGATTTATTGCTTATCTTCAAGTTCTTAATTCTCGTCCTTCTTGTATTAAATCCACCATAATGAATGAAAACTAAGTTTGTTCTTGTCAAATCAAATCCAAATACACTTATTTATGTATTTCCACCACAAGAGGAAATAAAACTGATAATCTTAAATTTGAAATATATAAATATTGAAGGGTCAGTTTGACATCAAGTAGTTTCAGCTCTCTGATCCCAGTTGCTGAGATCAACATGTGGTCCTCCCTACATAGTTAATTTATGAGGTCTTTGGTTAAGTCTTATTGTTGTCTTTAAAGAGAAGTAAATTAAAATATTTTTGCAAGCGCTCTTTAAACTATAATATCTTTCTTGTTTTTAAAATTTTCACTAGTGCCTTTGAAAAAAAGTAAATATAAATATCATTGAAAACGCTCTTTGAACTCTAAAATCTTTTCTAACATCTCTCTAAATATTTCTCATAAAAAAACACACTCTAGGTCACCATGTCCATCAGTTTGTTAGTTATAGAGCAGGCTTTGACACAAACACTCAAAACACACCGATATGGACAACAAATGTAGCAAGGATAATGTTTAAATGACACCATTTATATATAGAGTTTGCTTCTTTTTTGGTTACCATGATGATCATTTTGTTTGAAAAATTATATATTATGTCATGTTGGGGAAAACTAGACTTAATAGTCTCTTTAAAATGCGGAATTAATTCTCCCAATCACCTGTGCAATTAATTTGACAACCAGAAAATCCAACCAAGCAGAATAATGATAACGATAAAATAAATATGAGACACCGGAATTTAACGTGGAAAATCCCCTCAATGTGAGAGAATAAAAAACCACGGGACCAAGCCAGATAAATCTTCCACTATGAATAAATAATGGGTACAATCAGTCATCTAGTGAACACTAGGAACAACAATAATCATCACCTATGGTGGAATCAACAACAACTCAACATCCACTTAAATGGGTAAACTAACACAACCTAGAGAGAGATTTAAACAACTAGTAAAAACTAACTAAGTGATAGAAAAGACATACTCAAGTTGTAGCTCAAAATAAGCAACTTTGCTACACACTCATTATCACTTAGAACCCAAAAATCTCATTCTCCAAAGTTGAAGCACGGCGCCTCTGCTTTGTTCAAACTTATGCTACTGTTGTGTTGTTAATTTTGTTCAGAGACATCACACTTGTGAACTAGGGATTTCAAATCCCTTCTTTTTCCTTCATGTGACACACACATGGAATGGGCACATGGGCCAAGCCCATTTCTTTTAGCACCCCCTTTTTATTTATTTATTTGGGACACTCCAAATAGGAGGGAGACCCAACAAACTCCCCCGACCGACTAGTTGGAGGGCAACACCAATCCGGCTTCCATACGGCAAAATTCAAACTTTCCCCTAGGCAACACCTTCGTCAACATATCCGAACCGTTGTCATCGGTGTGAATCTTCTCAAGCTCCATCAACTTGGAATCTAACGCATCACGAATCCAATGATAACGAACATCAATATGCTTCGACCTCGAGTGAAAGGAAGAATTCTTCGATAAGTGTATAGCACTTTGATTATCACAAAACAAGACATATTTTTCTTGTTTCACACCAAGCTCCATTGCAAATTTCCTCAACCATAACAACTCTTTTGACGATTCTACAATGGCAATAAACTCGGCTTCGGTAGTAGAGAGAGCAACACACTTTTGCAACTTTGATTGCCAAGCCACGGCTCCCCCGGCAAAAGTCACCATATACCCCGAAGTAGATTTTCGATCATCAATGCTTCCGGCTAGATCCGAATCCGTATAACCAACCAACATAGGCTTCTTGCATCCCAAAGTTAGCTTCAAATTCGACGAGCCACGCAAATATCTCATCACCCACTTCACGGCCTCCCAATGAACTTTTCCCGGATTTGAGAGATAACGACTCACCATTCCCACGGCATGAGCAATATCGGGTCTTGTACAAACCATAGCATACATCAAACTACCAACCGCCGACGAGTATGGAATGTTCTTCATACTCAACTTTTCTTCATTTGTAGACGGACATAGTTTATGACTAAGCTTGAAATGAGAAGCTAGTGGAATGCTCACCGCTTTAGCCTTATCCATACTAAAACGCCGAAGGACTTTCTCCACATACTTTTCTTGTGACAAATACAACTTCTTCTCATTTCGATCTCGAACAATTTTAATTCCAAGAATTTTCCGAGTCTCTCCTAAATCCTTCATAGCAAAAGATTCACTCAAAGTGTTTTTCAACTCTTTAATTCTTGAAATATTCTTTCCAACAATTAGCATATCATCCACATAAAGTAAGAGAATAATGAAATCACCTTCGGAAAAATTCCGGAAAAATACACAATGATCGGCCTTGGTCATCTTGAACCCATGTTCAATCATCACCGAGTTGAACTTTTGATACCATTGGCGAGGTGCTTGTTTCAAACCATAAAGACTTTTTACCAATTTGCAAACATAGTCTTCTTTGCCTTTCTCTACAAATTCATCCGGTTGCTCCATGTAAATTTCTTCATGTAGATCACCGTGAAGGAAAGCCGTCTTCACATCCATTTGCTCTACTTCCAAATTAAGACTAGCGGCTAGCCCAAGAACCATTCGAATAGATTGCATCTTCACAACCGGAGCAAAAATCTCGCCAAAGTCAATACCTTCCCGTTGTTTAAAACCTTTAACAACTAAACGAGCCTTGTATCTTCGTTGAGAAGTACACTCATCTTGCTTAATCCGATAAACCCATCTATTCTTCAATGCTCTCTTACCCTTTGGCAACTTCACTAACTCAAAAGTATTATTCTCACGAAGTGATTGCATTTCATCCTCCATGGCATCCATCCACTCCTTTTTGTTCTCATCCTCCAAAACTTCTTTAAAGCTTTCGGGTTCTCCACCATCGGTAAGATAAACATACTCGTTCGAGGGATATCGAACGGAAGGCCTTCTATCACGAGTAGACCGCCTCAACTCATTAGAAGCAATAGGTTGCTCAACACCTTCAATCTCTTGCTCAACCTCATTTTCAACAACGTCCTCCGTAGCACCTACATCAATATCATTAGGATTTAAAACATTATCAACATTTAAATCCATACCTTAATTTTCAATTGGAGCATCTTCGAAAGTGATAGGGGTAGGAGTAGTTGAGTCCGTATCAACAATTTCTTCATCTTCAAAAATCGGATCTTTATTCTCAACTTTGTCGATGTCCTCAATGGTATAATCTTCCATGAATACAACATCACGACTACGAATAAGCTTCCGTTTAACCGGATCAAAGAATCGATACCCAAACTCATCAAGTCCATACCCAACAAACACACATTTCTTCGACTTCTCATCCAATTTCGATCTCTCATCCTTCGGAATATGCACATAAGCCATGCACCCAAACACCCGAAGATGGTTGTAGGAAACCTCTTTACCATTCCAAACATGATTTGGAACATCAAACTTCAACGGAACACATGGAGTGAGGTTCAAAAGATGTACAACCGTGTTTAAAGCTTCTCCCCAAAAGTATTTCGGCAACTTTGATTGAGAAAGTAAACATCTCATCCTTTCAACCAAAGTTCTATTCATTCTTTCGGCTAACCCATTCAATTGTGGTGTCTTTGGAGGAGACTTTTGATGACGTATACCTTGCTCTTGACAATACTTGTCGAAAGGACCAACATACTCTCCCCCGTTATCGGTTCGGATACACTTGAGCTTTTTTCCCGTTTCTCTTTCAACCATTGCTTGAAACGACTTGAAGGTATCTAACACTTGATCTTTCGTCTTCAAGGTATAAGCCCATGTTTTCCGAGAACAATCATCAATGAAAGTCACAAAGTAATATGCACCACCAAGTGAACGCGTCTTCATCGGACCACACACATCAGAATGCACCAAATCCAACACTTCCGATTTTCTCTTTGGTTCGGATGACATAAAGGAAACTCGCTTTTGCTTACCCGCCAAACAATGCGAACAATTTTTCAACTTTGCATCGGAAACACCATTCAACACATTCTTCTTTGCCAAAATGCTCAAGCCTTTTTCACCCATATGACCCAAACGCTTGTGCCATAATTCGGATGAGCTATCATTGTCACAAGTGTTGATGTAGCACTTCGAAACTCCAAGTTGGACGACATACAAGTTCGAATTTCTTTTTCCTTTAGCAACCACCATTGAGCCTTTCTTTAACTTCCATTCATTGCCCGAAAAAGAATTATCATATCCTTCATTATCCAACTTTCCGGAATGTGTTTCACACCTTTGAGAACTAGAGTAGTACCATTGCTAGTTTCGACACAAACATCTCCAATTCCGATAACATTAGCTTGCCCATTATTTCCCATACGAACAACCCCAAAGTCACCGGTCTCGTAAGTTGAAAAAAGATCACGTCTCGAGGTTGCATGAGTAGAAGCGCCACTATCAACCACCCAATCCATCTCATCACATGATAGATTGACATTCTCTACAACACCATCACAAACAATAAAGAAATCATCAACAATAGCAACATCTTCATTATTGTTACCTTCTTTGTTGTTGTTGTTGTAGCCCTTCTTCTTGTTTTCTCTTTTCAACTTCCGGCAAAATCTTTTTATGTGTCCCTTTTCTTTGCAATAGTGACACTCAACATTAGAGAATCTATTAGAGCCTCCTTGTGATTTACCACGTGAAGTCCCACGATTACTTGGACCTCTACTTTGTTGTCTCCCCCTTGATTCGGTAACCAATACCTCGGAATGTGAAGAAGAACCTTGTGACTTACGCCTCAACTCCTCATTCAACACACTACTTTTAGCCAAGTCCATCGAGATGATACCATTCGGAGCGGAGTTAGACAAGGATGTCCTAAAAGTCTCCCAAGAATTAGGCAAAGTACCAAGAAGCCATAAACCTTGAATTTCATCATCAAAAGTAAGCTTCATCTCCGACAATTGATTTAGGATCCCTTGGAAAGTGTTCAAGTGATCGGTCATTGGTGAACCATCACTATACTTTAATAACATCAATTGCTTGAACAAGAACAACTTATTGTTTCCGGTCTTTCTTGCATACAACTCCTCAAGTTTGATCCAAAGAGAGCGAGCATGAGTCACCGAACTCACATGATTCAAAACATTATCATCCACCCATTGTCGAATGTAACCACAAACTTGTCTATGCAACAAAGTCCATTCTTCATCACTTTTTCCTTCGGGTTTTTCATTAGAGAAAACCGGCAAGTGAAAACCTTTCACATAAAGCAAATCTTCCATCTTTCCTTTCCATACATTATAGTTGGGTCCATTCAAACTAATCATTCTAGTTGTGTTCGTCTCCATAATTGCACAAATCAAACCAGGCTCTGATACCACTTGTTGGGGAAAACTAGACTTAATAGTCTCTTTAAAATGCGGAATTAATTCTCCCAATCACCTGTGCAATTAATTTGACAACCAGAAAATCCAACCAAGCAGAATAATGATAACGATAAAATAAATATGAGACACTGGAATTTAACGTGGAAAATCCCCTCAATGTGAGAGAATAAAAAACCACGGGACCAAGCCAGATAAATCTTCCACTATGAATAAATAATGGGTACAATCAGTCATCTAGTGAACACTAGGAACAACAATAATCATCACCTATGGTGGAATCAACAACAACTCAACATCCACTTAAATGGGTAAACTAACACAACCTAGAGAGAGATTTAAACAACTAGTAAAAACTAACTAAGTGATAGAAAAGACATACTCAAGTTGTAGCTCAAAATAAGCAACTTTGCTACACACTCATTATCACTTAGAACCCAAAAATCTCATTCTCCAAAGTTGAAGCACGGCGCCTCTGCTTTGTTCAAACGCTTATGCTACTGTTGTGTTGTTAATTTTGTTCACAGACACCACACTTGTGAACTAGGGATTTCAAATCCCTTCTTTTTCCTTCATGTGACACACACATGGAATGGGCACATGGGCCAAGCCCATTTCTTTTAGCACCCCCTTTTTATTTATTTATTTGGGACACTCCAAATAGGAGGGATACCCAACATGTCATTCAAACACATGAAAATACAAAGTATATAGCTCACAAGCAGTTTAAAATAAAATAAAATAAAATAAAACTAGATTTGGTGAGGGACTTGAGTTGTAGGTTTAAATTTCATTGGCTCAAATATAATTAAAAAATAATGTAAATTTTATTTTTGTCAAGTTGCCTGGTGGTTAGGAATTCCACCCTTAAGGTGGATAATTGAGATAATCGGATTCAAATCTCGAACCCTGCATATATATAATGCAATGTTCTGCCAACTGAACTAAATTCATCGAAAGAAAAAAAATAAGTACATTAATGAATGCATTATTTTGAATAAAATCAAAGTTCTAAATATTTCTTGGAACATAAATTTTAGAATTGAATTATAAATAAATTTCATAACTAAATGAACTGTACCATTACCATATTATATAACTGATCACACAACAAAAAACATGATAAACTTTTATTTAATTTAGCACTAAAATGCATTACAATATTAATAGAATATATAATATAATTTCCCCTGAACCAGCATACATAATCGATGGATCAGTGATAAAAACTATTATCTTGGTAATTAGAAGTACCCCAGAAGCCATTAACATCTTGTCCTTGTTGTTCACAAATGTCCCATTGTTGATTGTAGGATTGTACACTACTACCTTCTAAATGCATATCAGGCCACTGATATTCATAAACAGAATTCACAGATGAATTACAACTAGTATTATTATTATTAGTATTCCACTCTCCACTTTCAGCACCATTTGATGAACTCCAAACACCACCATCATTATTTCCCATTAATACTCCACAATTAGGATTTAGAGTATTATCATCACTAGTTACATTAATATTATTATTATTATTATCATTATTATCATGTTCTGGACTAACAAGTATTCCACTTTCAAACATGTAACTTAGTTTAATAATTTCATCATCTAACCATTCAAATGGTTCCAAAGGGTCAACTAATTCATTCATATTTGGACATGATGAATTAGTTGCAGTATTATAACCTTGTTGTAGCTCTTGTTCTCCAGGAGCAGCATTTGATATTCTTTTATGCAGTGTTGGTAGTTGAACTTGAAGAAGTAACTCTTTGTTGTTGTTGTTTTGGTTTTGCTTTGGTGCATGTTGTTGGGTTGTTGGTGGTCCTCTATTAGCTCTTCTTCTGTTAGAAGCAGCTAGGTTAACAGCAGCTATGTCAATTGGTGGAAGTGATTCATTTAATGACTTCATGAAGCAGTAAATTTTTCTCCTTAAATGAGAGTTCCAATAGTTTTTTATTTCATTATCTGTACGTCCTGGTAAATGTCCTGCTATTACTGACCACCTACAACCATCACAATTCATTTCACCAAAATAAGTAGTAAAAATACATTAAAGCAAACTAAAGAGTAATTTAAATGTATAAATTATTTCTATATCAAAAGATAAAATAAAATCAAAACTTATGAATTTGTTATAAGTTTTCTCAAACAGTCTCACAAGTGTTTATGTTATTAGATAAACTCAATAAGCAATATACAAACAAGTTTGATGGACATGTTTGGATAAACAAATTAACTAAGTGTTTATCATATAAATACTTATGTACAAACTATTTTTGTAAAAAAAGAAAAAATAATGTCAAATTATTTTTATATAGGTTATAAGTTGTTTCCATAAATTGTTCTAAATAGTTTATTAAAATAAACTATTTTCTTATGAACTCGACTCTCACAAATAGTCTCGCAAGTGCTTATACTTATACCATTACATAAAAGCTAATTCAAACATATATTATGTCTATATAGTAATACTATACTTGTGTGCCAAATACTTGGTTACAATCTCCTTCTTCGATTTTTTCAGGTGTCAATTTTGGTGGGCTGCTAGTCTATATAGAGTAAAACTCTGGCTTTAAATGACCACCCCAAATGGACGGTGAGATTGGACCTCTCGGATTAGTCGGTCCTTAAGTCAAATATGTAGGTTTTTTAAAAAAAAAACTTGGTTAAAATAAAGGTACTATATTAGTTTTAATTTTATTTTGTCTTGGTGGTGAAATGACCAAAGAATGGTCGCTCTTGTTCTGCAGCCAATAATGTCTTTTTGTGTGAGACATAATTGTCGGCAACAAAGGATTCATCAACATTTTTAACATCTATATATAAAATGGTTTCACAAAGTTAACAAGGTTTACAAATTGAATCTTGCACTTGCACACATATTATTAGAAAAGATTCATGCTTGTTTACACATATAATTGAATCTTAATACTTATAGAAGGATATCTACTGCTAATCTGCTATCATTAATTAATTACATCAAACATCTAGCAAATTGGAAACTTCATGTTCAACTTAGCATATATATATATAGATTAATTGAAATGAACAATAAATATGTATTATCAATCAATTCCTTGTGTTTTGATGTTTGTGGAGGGAAGAAGAAGAACCCTACCTGTTACCAAGAACAGCATGCAACTTGACAATGATCTCTTCCTCCTGAGGAGTGATGTTACCTCTCTTCACATCTGATCTCAAGTAGTTTATCCATCTCAGTCTACAACTCTTTCCACATCTCAACAAACCTAATAATATTTCATATATTTTTTTTTCATTTTAATAATAGTACTTAGATCAGACACAATTCAATAACATATATAAATAAATATCAACAAAATCATTAACCATATCATATATATGTAAGTATACCTGCATTCTTTGGCAAGGATCTCCATGATCCTTCACCATTTTCTTGAATATAATCAGTTAAGATCTTATCTTCTTCAGCAGTCCATCTTCCTTTCTTCAAACCAATCTTCTCACAACAAGGAGCTCTTCCCATTGATGATTAAAAACAAAAATAACAAATAAAATTACACACAAAGAAACAAACAAAAAAAGAAAGAAATAAACACTAGTAGCTACTAGTGTTTAGTGCTCACACATGCACACTAGGACAGGTGGAAATGGTAAAGACAGTAATTAAGTAACATTGAAAAGGGCTTGCAATTGCATGGGGCTGCATATACTCACTGTAGCTATATATATAAAGAAAATTCAATGGGACCAATATGATTTTGACATTTGAAAACAAACTGTTTTACTTAGTTAAACTACCTGCAGCAGTACATTTAAGTATGTAACTTAGGTTGAATTTTGTCAGAAATATTTTTTGGAAGTGGTGAGAGTACAATTGTGTCCCCATGTTAATAACATTTTTAATCTGTTACTGTGGTTTTGAGACTTTTCCACCACAAATTCAACTTATAAAACATTAAAAATTGTTAGGTACTATTTGGATATAGCTAGGATCTACATTTACTATACCAGATCAGTAATAAATGGGATCATTCTCTGCACATACATTAAACCTACTTTCATTTTTTACCTAACATATAGTATATGGTAGAATGGTACCTTTTTTTTTTTTAATTTATTTTTATGTGAGTATAATTTATATGTTCAATTGTATGATATGATCAGACTAGTAATAAGTGAGTGCAGATTCAGAACAAATTGTTTCCTATTGTGCAGGTTGATGATTACACTAGTTGACATTTTTTATGTGAAGGGGTCATTGTTGTCTGTGTTTGATTGAGATGTGGCAGAGATTCTTAGTCTTAGAATGAAAAACTGAGACAACTAGTGGCCAAAAAATAAGAATATTATGTGTAATGTACTTTGCTAGTTCACACTTCATTCTATTATAGGTAATGTAGCATATCATAAGAACAAATCAATTAGTGAATTAATTATTGTCATATATCATGTGATGATGACTAAGAATATTAGTTAATAATTGATGATGTTTTCTTTGAATTTGTCAAGGTTGCTTTTGTTGCCTTGCCTAGGTTGGACGATTGATTTGTTTCACAATTGATTGATGATGAGGTTTCACTCTTGCAGCTGTTGTTTGAGTTTAGTTTAGTTTATTTTGGTTTGCTTCTCTTTTTTATGACCATTTTTTGTAACCAAGTTTCAGGTTGTTGCTGGTATTAGCTATGTTTTCTACTCAACTATTGATTTGCTGCTAAACATCATTAAAACTGTTTGTTCTTGATACTACCTTGGGAATAGTTTCTCAATAAATTCATTTTGATTATATAAATAAAAATAATTTAAAAATATTATTATGCATTATTACCCCTAATGATATGATTTCACCTATATAGCTACTCTAAATTTATTATTTAATTTTTTTGTACTATTGTCTAAAATTTAATGAAAAAAATTTCTATAAATATGTTACAACTAAAAAGTCAACCGATCGGTGTGTCTAATATGAACCTCTAAAAAATAGTCCTGATTCAGGCTGAATCAAACCCAATTTCAAGCAACAAATCAGGTCACCTGTAAGTCACTAGTATAAGAGTTGACCATAGCATGAACACGACCTAGAGGCACATCCAAACAAACTGGTGGTCGAATAAGAACTGCATGATGATATAACTTACCGTTTCTAGCCCATTCAACCAGGACGCATATCTTAGGTCTGGTAAAAATTATTGGTGTTGTATGTGGGAATCAAACTCGCGCTTAGCCTTGAATGGGGGGCTATTGTCAAAAAATTCACACATTTGTTTGAAAATAAAGGTTAAAGATAGTTCACATATAACACTCATACTCCTCAATCTAATAAAATATTTTTTATAAAGGACAAAACTGTTAATAACTTACGTCCAAACTAGACGATATCTCGTGACGAATTTGAGGTTGGAAAATGTCCAAAAATGAATATTTACCATTCATATATAATATTTTATTAAATATATTGAAAATAGAATTAAGCATCTCATGATTGAAATAAAACATTTGTTTTCAAGTGTAAATCTCTTCTGTCTTATCTACTCATCATACGAAGTGTAACTTAATTTGTTACTAATAGTAAGTTTTCAATATCAATGACAAACCATTTCAGTCAAAATTATTTAATTAGATGAGGAATATGGCTGTGCTACTGACCTTTTTTGAGTCACTTGAGAATTACAAAGTGTATTCTACGTATGTGTGAATAGAAAATAGAAACATTAGAAATTTATTGGACTAAGAAAGCATTCATGTAGCATATAAATGTTGGATAAAAGAATTAAATGAGCAAAACAAGAAGGTGCTACCCCACGTTTTGAGGGGCCGTAGAACACCTCTATTGTAGTTATTGCTTTCCCAAACGTTGCTTATAACTCCAACTTGGAATAGTCTTCTCTCAGTCTCAAATTAAATGTCACGTCTAAGGTAGTTCTTACTTAAGGAAATGATTAGTTATGTACGTAAATTATTTATAGTTAGTAAAATAGAATAGTAGAGTGAAATTTAATAAATTAGAATATATTAGTGTAAAACTAATAATCAATGTTATATTAATATTCTAATATCATAATTATTTTGAGACAGAAAATGTGTAAGTATGGCACTTTTTATGAGATGAAAGGAATAACTTTCAAAATAACTTTAGGTGAAGATGTAATGTCCAAAGTCCAAACTCACTTGTGTGATTGTTGTTAGTTCGATTTGTTGATCGGTGCCATATTTTTAGGCTTCTTTGGAAATCCCAAAATACATAGGGGTTATGGCAAGGTCAATTCTCAAGTTCGTAGCGTATAGTTTATACTTACGGCTTATAAATTTTTATGATCAAAATAGATCTATTTGGTAACAACGTTATCTCACGGTTTTTTTTTTTTTTGAGTTAGTTCAAGTACTCCCTTCAATCTTAATTATAAGCAAATTTTTACTTTTTAGATTTATTGGATAATTATTGTATCTGACTTTAGTTATGGACTAAATATATTATTTATTCAATGAATCTAGAAATTGAAAATTTGCTTATAATTAAGACCGGAAGGAGAAGTTGATAAGTTTATACCTTATTAAATTTCACTCAAATTTACCTTTATGCTTTCTGTTATAAATTCTATTATTAAACTATTTTTTACCAACAGTTATACTAATATATGTCCTAAAAGGACATGTTTAAGCTAACTACATACTCTATCCGTTCCAAAATATAAAGAAAAATTGATCAAAGAAAGTTGATCTATTTAATTAAAAATTTGGACTAGATACATCAACTTTGTTTGACTAATTTTCCCTTATATTTTGGGACAGAAGAAGTTTAATAAATTTGTACAGTATTTAATAATATAAAAAATTTAAAAAGTTGAATGTACAAATTTCAAAATAATATTTATACATTTATACTACTACTAAATTACCCATACATGTCAGCATTTTCCTTTTCTTTCTACTACAGAAAACATAATGATGGGACATCGCACTATATGTGCAGGAGCCGGGGTTCGAACCCCAGACACTCGACTTATCCATCTTTAAGGTGGAATTTCAAGCCACTGGGCTATCTAAAAAAAAACATAATGATAAACATAATGATTTTTCAATTAATGACACAGTCACACATACGTATGTGGAGCTGGACACAACCAGCACAGCAAGTTGCTATTAAATGTGGAGTAATTGGAGGTAAGACTACTGTTCCCTAATTCAATTTGACCCTTTTGTTTCAGTTTGGTTTGAGTGCAAGTAAGACATAAATTCCGTACTGTCCTACTCCTAATTGTTCCTTTTTGGTGTGTGACTAGGTTGATTTTGTGGCTAATAGCTGAGATATTTTTTATGAAAGCAACAAAAAATGTGATCTAGCCGCAAAAATGACTCAAGAATGTCTTTTACTTTCATAAGTGGTACTACTACTAAATTCTAATCTAGAAATGGACCATTTAATTGGAATAAAGGAGTATTATATGGTAAATTCTTAGATACATAAGTTTTAGAATATAATGTACACTACACATATTTAAAAGTGGTATCATAAATGGCTGCATGTGTATCATGTACTATGTATTAGTATATCCCATACAACTGTAGTAGTTGTAATTTTCTTTTGGTTACACTTTAGTAGGAGTAATTTATATTTATATTTATATCTATATCTCTATTTATTTACTTTTTGAAAAATTGAGAGATCTCTTCTCTGTAAATTGTAGTTGTTTCTTGTAAAATGACAATGATATCTTGTTTTCATTAATAAAAAAAATAGGGGAGAAAAGACAAAAATACCATGTTAATTAATATAGTAAAATTCCAAAACAATGTTGACCCGGGTACGTCTATCAAGGCTTCTAAATATGCAACCAGCATTTGATGCATGAATAAGGAAGGGTAAGTAGGTATAGGTGGTTTTGAAGATGAATGTGTCACTTATTACAAATTTGAGCAATGAAGTCTGAGATATTTTTTTGGCTGAAGTCATTGGCCACGGTAATTTCAATATATTACATGTAGATTTGTTTTATTTTTATATATATAATGGAGGGCTTAAGCAGAAATTACAACGAGACTAGTTTGGGAATATTTATTAATCTCAGCTTTATAATCAAGAAAAATATGTGCAATTTAAGTCGGATATAACTCATAAAAAATCATAGAATAATCTAAATCACAACCAATATGCGCAAGAGCATCAACACATCAATTCGCTTGGTAGGATAATGTAAGAAATTATGGTACCATAATATAATCAGTGTTGTATGTATTACCAATAATTTTTATTTTTTTTGTGAATTAAAATTTATTAAGTTTGTACTTTACTTTTATTAAATTATGGATTATAATATGATAATATTTTTCTTTATTATTTCTCACATAATATCTATAGATTACAACAGAGGCACCTAGCTTTCATTGGTATGAGCAAAACTGTATTCAAGCTTGTTATAGGATTGATTCATGATTGCAGCCTGTTGTGTGTATTCTTTTGTGTCAAGTATTGCCATCGTAGCCGTATCTCATAATGCCTTATCCGGTTGTCTCGGGTCAGAAGCTAGTTTTGCTTCTCGCGCCCTTTATTTGTTAGTGGCATTGGCGAGAGATCCCATTGCATGCGTTGGCTCGAAAGTGACGTGCTCTTGCTTCAAGTCGCGTGTAAATGGGCGCTTCATTATCTGTTCGGCAGCTTCGAGTGCAGTGTTCAAATCTATTTTGCAGAGCTGGTTGTATCTCGCAAGGCCGTGTCCGGCTTCCTCAGGCCGGTTGCTAGTGATAGCTTCATGTGCCTTGAGTTGTTTTGCAGTCATGGCCAACTGGTGTTTATCAGGTGCTGATTTTTGGAACTGGTGTACTTCAATGTAATAGTGCTGCTTCAGACCTTCTGTGTAACAGTCCTGGTGTGGTGTACATGGCTATTTGTCTAGTGAGCTTCATTGTAATGGTGTTATGTTGTGAAGCCATTTTTTTCTGAAACTGGTATTTGTATTCTATAGACCTTGTTATACGTCTTGTACACAGGTCTGCCATTTTGCCTTTTCAAAGAAAAAACTGTATTCAAGCTATTTATGTGTTGGTTCATGAATAATTAAATCAAAGTCAAAAATTGGCTAAGTATATAAAACCGATGCATGGCACTAGTATACAATATCAAACTTAGGTAATCTTACTCTGCAATTTTTTTTTTTGACGCAATACTATGCAAATTTATATTCTCATAATTATAAAAGTTGTATTCCTACTATCCTAACAATTTACAGTATCATCTAATATCAATTTTTAGGCTGTCAATCCAAGAAGAGCATTAGTCACAAACAATTTGATTCAAAATCAATTTTTTTCACCATGTTGAATTCAGAAAAATAATTTACATATGTCAAAATAAGGTTCATTCTAGTTCTTCCCTAAAATATCAAATTAAGCTTGAAAGTTCTCTCGGCTGAAGTATAAAATAATTCTAAATAGCAAACAAATCAGCCCCAAAACCTAAGCATTTGATTCAAGTCATTGTGTTTTCTGTACAATACACAAAGTGTCGTATATCACATTTAAGATATTTTGTAAGTACCTCATTTCTTCACCTGTGTATTAAAATATTGCTGCTAGATTTACACAACTATTTTCACAGTTTCGCTAGTATAATACAAAATCATGGGAGTGGATCAGTATCCTCTATCATAATTTATAAAATATAAAAGAATCCACATATACCGACGCAATTTTCAACGTAGTGACAAGTAGAAAATGATGCAGATCCTTGTACTTGTAATTGTGAAGAGAAATTTTTTAGATCGCCTCATCTATCATTTCTCTCGAAGGTCAATAACATCAAATTTCATGTTGGCATTCATGTAGACATGAGAGCAGTGCTCATATATTGGACTTCCATCTGAAGGCTCTTCATGGGGATGAAATCCACGTTGTTGACAGTTACGAATTACCGAAACACCACCTGGATCAGACAGATGAAATATGCCATGTGGACTGCAGCACCAAATAAAAGCAGAATTATTGTAGGTGTTTCCTTGCTTAATGCATAATAATAATCATTATTCATCAATGCCAAAGAGGAAAAAGATTAAAAAAAAAGAAAAAAAAAAGGTACCTTTCTGTATCTGTAGGAGCCATGACTATTGCAATTGCCTCCGGTAACATGATCTAAAATAAAACCACAAATGCACACTATCAGCTAAATCCATCAAAATGAAAGAAACGTTACATATAGTTGCTACTTGAATGTTAGAAGAACTTCAAAATTAGGAGTCATCTATTACCTGATATGAGTAATGTGTATGCAGATCCACAGATGACATGAAACACGTCTGAGACGGGTGTGTCTTGAAATCCAAATATAATAATATCAGTACACAAACATTTAAATCTTTGCAATCACTCTTTCAATCGATTTTACAAACATTTTATAATTTGTTTGATTTAGAAATGAAAAATATGTCTTCCCCTCCCTTTCCCTCCAAAAACCAACTCCCCCAATTATAGCCTAAAAAAATAGAAAGAGAGAACCTCTTTGCAAAGTCATTAGCTTATAATGAAAAATTTCATAGGCCACTAATTAATCAGCACACAGAAGCCTTGTAGTACGACGGTACAGAAGAAGAAAAATCAATACTACGTGATATGTTATTTGCTGCTATCGTACAGGATAGAAAAACAAGTTACTCCCGAATATAATTACATATAATATCCAAAGATAAAGGAGCACTTACATGTATCCAACCTAGGGAAAAAAGTGACAAGCGGTCTTGAACTTCAAATATTTCTCCTTCATTCAATGTTTCACACTAAATAATAAAGTCATAGATGCATTAGTGCCTAATGGAGAAATAACATTGCAGGGTAGAAGAAAAAAGCATCAATGAGCCATATTAAATTACAAGCCTTTGAATTGTGTGGTGTACTTGGTAATATATTAGCTAATTCACTCTATGTATATATAATATGCATCATTCCAGTTTATCTAATATAAGCTCAGATATTTGATTAAAACAATCGAAATAAATCTTAATCACAACTAGAACCACTGAAAAATCACTCGCTCTAAAACAAAATACGTGAAATGCACTGCATCACTTAAGTTAAAAAATGAAGAAAACTAAATCAAATAAAGCTTCTCGCACATTTCAATTTTTTCCTTTTTTCTACGTCCTTTGTCACCCACAGGGTCTACTTTTGTAATTTGTACTTTTATTCATTTTCCCCAACTTGCACCAATTTCTCTATACCTCAACATTATTGAGACATTATTTTGGAAGAATTACATTAGTGTCTATCAGTTTCTCCAGTGAGATAAGTTGGTGTGTTAATTGAAGTTTAGGGTTAGTAGTTTCAAATATTTTCAGCATCATCATTTCTTAGCAAGCCTCCTTTGATTTGGTGGCCGGTGGCCCTTGATGTTATTTTCGAACATTTACATTATGTAGCCATATGGAGGCTAGTGTTGGATTCATTTTGGGTTGTATTATAAGTATAACACTTCCTAAACTTGTGTATGATTATTTTGAAACTTCTGGTTGGTGACATCTGCATTATTATCTAATGTTTATGTTTTGACATAGTTATTTGTGATACTATTCTAATAAGAGTATATGGTTCTAATTATTAGGATTACTAGGCTAGGTTTACACGGCTTGAGTTTTCAGATTGTGACAACATGATGAAAACACTACAGAACTTTGAGGTTATGCTTCCTCCTGCCCTGGAGCCCAATCCATCACTCAACTTCTGCATATCTTCTTCCCTCCCTTCTCTTCACACATATCCCCCACTCGCCCTGGCTAGTCACTCATTTTCCACTGTCAAATAGGCTGTCTGTAACACCGCGGGTCATTAACTTGAATATTCCCCATCCAACAGCTACAGTAGCCGTGAGCTGATCAACTGCCTTCCATATTATCATTCCTCACATACACCTCAGTGGCAGGGGCCAGGGGGTTTATCACAGTCATTGGAATTCCCAAGGACGACACTATTAAAAATAACTAAAGAACCAGTTGTCTTTAAAAATATGTGAATTATTCAGACATACATGACTGATGCAGGTTGAAACAGCATTTTGACTAAAATGTTAAGAAATCATCTCCAATGTCAATAGTTCCTAATTATGCTAGATTCTCCAATTACAACATATGTGCAGCATAACCTCAAAGCAGATAAATGCAGAAAAGGTTGTCTTTTAATGTTGGAATATGATAGGAATCAAGAGGAAAAAGTGGGCCAGTTGATACCAAATGCGGCCCAAGGTTTGGAGACAGCAAAAGAGGGGCGTGAATGGCACACGATGACTAACTATATAAGAAAAGTGGCTAAGGATAGAGGATATGATAGAACTATGTTACAGTGAGATAGTGGGATCAACCAGAATCTTCTGTAGACTTCATTCTCTCGGATTTTTATTTTATTCTCTTGAAATTTGCTTTGTTCATCATACAAATTACTGGTTATTTAATATTTGGCATCCTCGAGACAGATAGTATGATGGCATATATAATTACTTAAAACAGAAAACCATATCACAAGCACTTAAATATGACCATCTTCTTACCGAGTCAGAAGTCGATTCCTGCTTTGGGATTATAAGTGTTGTGATCTGAAAAACCCTGTTTTTCTAGAGCCACCCAAATTGCAAGCACAAATAATTGTTAAAGTTAGCACCAAGAAATTTTCTTGAATCTGGAGGTACACAAAATTACAACTGCTCTTACCAGAGTCCCTGCAAGAACACCACAAGTCTCTAAATTCTTTCGCGTGTTTGCTGAAGCCAATCTGAGAAAATCTTCCAACATTTTTACAGGCTGCAAAAACAAAGCAAAATGATGATTTGCACAATGAATGAATTAAACAAACCAAACACAAATAAGAAAAAGTTCCAGTGAATGACCAAGAGAGTCCAAGATATATAGTGCACACTTCTAGAAGAAAACTAAAATAGGCTTACAATGTGTAGGTGTTGATATGTAGTGGGACCATGTCCAGAATCATGAGAAGATTTCGCCGGTCCTGGCCTTGGATCTGCAACTTTTGAAGGAGGAATAGAGGCACATTCTGGGTGAACCTGAGCAAGAACAGGAGGAGGCAAAGGTTGCTTGATGTTGAGCGACTGAAAGAAGTCCTCCCTTGATTCAGTTACAACAGGAGAACAGGACTCAACAGTAGGATGCGACCATCTACCATCATCCAAGGAAAGAATTGAATCCATTGTGGATGTAACCGGGGCTTGGTCACCGTCTTTAATGCCAACAATGTCATACTTTACAGCGCTATCAGCATGAACAACACAATAGTAAGTATGTGGGATGTTATATTTTAGAGTAACAAAGCTGAACAAAACACCTTTGAACAAAATCTAATCTTAAGATTCCAACATATTCCCATGATCAGGGGTTTTTGTTTTCAGATTGTCTTACAATGAGAAACATATTAAAAAAACATGAAAAAAAAAAACAGGTTTGCTAAAAGAAGTACTCTTTGTAAGGGACAGATAAATGCATCACATGATCCAAAAGATTGAGAACATGAGACTTGTGCAATTTGCACGGCATTAATATAGAAAAACAACATTTCAACTTCAAATCAAAATAAACAGAGTCAAACCTCGAACCCTTGGCATGCGTAAGATCATTACTGCTTGGATATTGAACCTGCACAGCAGCAAATATAAGTTGATAAGTGTCCAAGCACATAGTGAACCCTCCCTTAAGAGCTAGTTATCAGGATTCAGGAGAGAAGAACCAAGTCACTTAAATACTCAGCCAAAGAGCATCTCATACCATTCGATGTGGGACTTGGGAACCCCATAGTACCCAAAGTTCCTATCATCAATATTGTTTAGAACTATGAAAAATTATCTCGTAGTATCTTTATAGCATCTTCACAGTAAATTTATAACTTCTTAGATTATCTACTAGGGTATGTTTTCATATCTCCTTAGATTCATGGTTTATTTCCTCATTTAGTTAGATAGACTGCAAGTCTAGTATCAATTTATATGAGGGCTTGTGCTATATGCTTTGTCGCACATCATAAGTCAATATCAATTTCAGAGCATTCAGTTTCTATTCTCTCTTCTAAAACTCCATTGTCACAACAAATTTTATATCAGAGATATAATAGATTATTCATGATCACTTAACATAACAGACTCAAACATCAACTTTACCTTAATTTCTGCACTAGGTCCGAGCCATTGTCCCCGGAGACCATTTGGTCCTAAAAATGAGTGTCTTGACAAGGTCTCCTTATTTGGTAGTGGCAGATTCATAGATCTGCAAAGTCCAGAGAACAATTATCATATTTCGTCCTTCAACACAGCAGCATGTTTTTCTTTTGAAATATATCTTGATGTTCAAGACAGAACCTCCTCAAATCACGAGGATAATAGGAACATACTATGCTAATGAAAGCAAAGAAGCATTATACATTAAATGTCTGCTGAATGAAAATGGCATTAGGAATGGAAATAGTATATAAGCAACCAAAACATATAAATAAAACAAGGAAAATGATGATGAGTGCCCCCGGGGCACTCATTAAGCATCCTAAATACTCATTTCTAAGATGGTATCAGAGCCACGATTCGCTGGGCCACTTCGTCGAGCCGCCTGCAATCAGGTTTCTGATCGGGCCCTCCACCATTTATATCCGCGCAACAAGCCCAACAGTGCTGAGCGCGAGGGGGTGTGTTAAAGAAGTCCCACATCACTTGCGAGATGGCCTGAATGTGTGTTTATAAGTAAGAGGCAATCTTCACCTTATAAGCCGGTTTTGTAAGGATGAGTTAGGCCCAATACTCATTTCTAAGAGGGGGGAAAAAGAAATTTTGTTTGAGGAAAAAGAATGAGCACAGGCAATGCCAATCCATAATATGTAGGGGTTGCCAAATGAGTTGAACCCGTCAGGTTGGCTCAGTTAACCCACCAGTTTTGGCGGGGTGGATTGAAATTTTCAACCATTCAATCTGTGTCGACCTGCCCCGCATAACCCATAGAAAACAGAGCAGGTTGACCCGTCATATTCATTTTTTATATATAATTAATTATAAGTTTTTTTAAGAGAGAATTACGAGTTTTTTATATACTTTTTAGACTATTTTTGCAGGCCAAGCTGTGGTAGGTGATATGTTTAACCCACCGTCGTAATTTAACCTGCCCTGCCCCATTTTAGACGGGTTGTAGGGCGAGACGACACAGGCTGACCCATTTTGCCACCCCTACTAATTTGACCGTCATAATATTTATCTCCTAAAATTGCCAAAACTCCAAAGAAACCACTCCTAGCAAAATAAATCACTTACTAACAGGCCTCATGTAAGTTATAGAAAGAATAGAACTGTTAGGCAGAAATACTTACAATTTCTGAAACTGCTTATCAATAGGCATGGAAATTGAAGATAACGTGCTATTAGGTTTCGATGAAGATTGTGAGCCAAATCCAGCAGACTGCAAATATGTCAGGGAGAAGATGAAGAGTTGATATCAGCAAAAGGTGTAAACCAAATGCAAGCAGTTAAGAGCAGAAAAGTATGAAATCTTGTGCAATTTGCACAACTCCTTCACAAATGTATATTGATTGTAATTGTAATGAAATGAATAAAAAAATAAATAGAGCCCACAAAGCTTTTATAATTTCCAAGCACATCAAGTTGTACCTAGAACAGGCACCGTGGAACAGATGAAAATAGGTAGAGAATTTTCAGTAACCCAACAGTTGAGATAAAAAATAGATCAGTCCTCACCTGTTTGAAATCCATGCTTGAGTTATATCTTTTATTGATAGCTGGCCATTCCAAACTTGAATTTGCTGGACTCTGCATAGCCATATTGAAAACATTTTCTTCAGGCAATGGAGCTGGTACACGTGATTCATTCAATTTTTCCAACCGGCGTTTAAATTCAGGCTTCAAGGACTCAAGCTCATCCAATACAAGTAGTGATCTCTATAAAGGAAAAAATGACATAAAAAAGTAAAAAATAAAAAAAATTTAAATTAACAAAATAAAAATAAACAAATGGAAATCTACCATAAAAAATTGGCAAAGCAGCTTCTCACCCTCTTATATGCTGTTCTTTCATTAGGAAGCGAAGCTTGGTAATCTCGGTGATATGGTATTGTCTCGGAAACCAAACTTGAAAAGATACAAAAAAATGTACAGTCAGTGGCGGTACTAGGGGAGGGCTGAGGGTGGCCACGGCCCTCCCCCACTCAAAAATAATAATTTTTTTTATAGGTAGAATATTAATATAATTATATGATAAATTATTTTAAGTAATTCTATATACATATTTGTACAAATATTAATGTAAATATTAATTTAGAGTTTATTATTAATGACTATAGAGAACTCGGTATACATATTAGTTCAAGTATTAGTGCAAATATTAATTTATAGTCTATTATTGATGATTTCAAGTTACTCGGTATATATACGTAGAATATTATTTTAAGTTATATTGTCTAATTTTATAATAATGAACTTTTTTTTATAGTCTATATAATGAATTTTATAATAATGAACTTTGACTTTGTTTGTAAAAAAATAACATATAATTAATTGGATTTATATTATTGGGTAAAATTAGCAATTGATGTAGCATATGACATAAAAAAATATGTTTTAGTGACGTAATAGGGGAAATTAGAATAAAATATAATAAGTTATAAGCTAATTGAATTAACTCATTAAAATAAATTATAAACTAATATAAATAAGCTATAAGCTCATAAAAAAAATTACTAGATAGGTTTTTGTGCTTTACATTGACTTATTAAAAAAAATTGTGGCCCCCCCACATAATTTTTCCTGGTTCCGCCACTGAGTACAGTAAGGGGGAAAAAATGGAAAGGTTATACTTAATTTAACTGGAAACTTATGAGTTTAAAGAATGTCCATAAACTATGAAAATTATACCTTATAAATCTAAGGAGTATGATGTACAGGTCAACTATATTATTCTCCTCCCTGTAGACACTTGCCTGTTGACAAGAACAAAATTAATCACACAGTTAAACTCACCTAGAAGGAATGAATTTAGTGTTATTAGTGTAATGCAGGTTAATCCACACAAAATTAATCACACAATTAGCCCACACAAAACTTGTGACACCTATCAATCCATAGAGGTTCTGTGTTGCATCCTTTTAAGGAATCAAGCCACCAGCGTTCATGCACCATTCTCATTTCAAGTTCCATGACTAAAATTATAAGGAAAAACACAAGTCCCACATTGAATAAAGATAAGGTCTAAAATGTGTTTGTTGGCATTCTTCACCTTACTAGTCAATTTTGTTTTGTCCAAATGAGTTAGACCTAATATAAAAACCCAAGCCACCAACCATTGACATCCACATCTTAAACCTAATAGTGTCTAAAATGAGTTCATAAAGAGTGACACTCCTTATCTTACTAGCCAGTTTTGCAGAAGTGAATTAAGTCCGGATATTAAAAACCTAGTAAAATAGAGGTATTATATTGATTTGTAACAGTGGTGCTATGACAAGCTACAGTCTCATAAAACACATCCTATTGAATCACGAATCACGTTCTCAATGGGATCATCAGTGAGCCACCGCAATTTTGGCAAAAAAAAGTTAGGATTGGCGCCATAATTGTCAGAATCACATTGAGTCACCGCGATTTTGGCAACAATTACAGTTTTGGAGCTTCTATAGAATGACGCACCACTCATCTAAACATACAGTCATGGTTAAAGTTATTATAATTCCAAAATAGCATGAATTGGCACAATCATTAGCCAAGCTTCCCTATACCTAGAGGGAGAAAGTAGCAAAAATTATCGTTCAAATGAGAATTCATCTTCTCGAAACGAGTTTCTAAAAATCATTACAGTAGTGAACAATAAAAGCTCCTATATTGAAATTCGAGAAGAATCGAGATTAATCTAGCAAAGCCCTAGCATAATTGAGGAAAAATCAATCATAAACGGTTGAAATCGAAAGAAGGAGAGATGGAAGTACCTGCTTGAGGAGATTATCGGCAATCCGATAGTAATAACGGAGAGGAATGCGATTATCAACATCGACTCTGCGAGTGATTGAATCTAAGTCGATGGTCATCTTGTTCGGAAAGGAATGCCAGTGCTGAAAAACTTCAATTGATTAATGAAACTTTTGTGTCTCTGGAATTCACGGGCAAGGAAGGATCAAAAGCGTATGTGCCAAGTTGCCGTTTGGAATACGGGAGAGGGAGATACTAGTCTACTACTACTATATTCTTCCTTTTATACGATGATGACATACACGACATAGTGAGGTAATCGTAATCGTAATTGTAAAAAAAGAAAAATAGGGTTTGTCGGGTAACAGCCTAGCTTATTTAGCTTGTGCAATTTTTATGTATTATTATAAGTTTTTCAAGTTAGTGTATGATAAAATAACTTATAAAAATTAAATTTTCACTAGTTTAAACTTATAAAATTCAATTTAGCTTATAAAAATAGCATAAAATAAGCTCAAAAATAAGTTGGTTTATAGCTTATTGTATATTTGTATTAACTTATAAGTATGTTTCATAAAATTGGAGGTATTTGGTAACAAGCTTTTTTTACTAGCTTATAGCTTTTTTCCAAATGTTAGCGTTTGAGCTATTATAGCCTTTTACCTTTTAATCCTACTTTAACCTTATTATTTTTATTTTTTTTAATAAAAAACTACCCACATAAAAAAATAACTACTCACTCACGTAATATTTTTATGTCATTTTATAATTATAACAGCTAAATTTACCAAAAACTTTAATTTCATTCTATTAATTTTTCAGCTATCAGTTAAAAGTTAGGTTTTGCAGCTAGCTTATAGCTTAATTTTACCAAACAGGGCCATAGACAAAATTACATTAAAGATTTTTGAGTTTAAATGACACGCACTATCGGTCTAAATTACGTTTACACCGACAAAGACACTCAATAAGAAAGAATGGTTCAACTTTTCATGTTATATCAAGAAAGTGAGGTGATGTGTCGAAAAACATAATTGTGATTGATTGAGAATGTAAAATTGTTTTACGCTGTCAGTGCATATTTTTTTTTTCTCAATTGTTTTAATTTTATTTTCTTTTATAAAGCTTGAGTTTTTTGTTTTTTTCTATTCAAATCCTTTATCTTTTGTGACTTGCGCTTATAATTTTTTTTTTATTATTAACAAATAGTGCTACATTGGTTAGGAAGTCCATAAATAAATTTAAGAATTTGAGTCTTTAAACTTGACTAGAGTGGAAAAATCAATATTTGTGGTTGTAACATTCAATTATTTGTTATGATGTGCATATAATATTTACCTTTAATTTAATATTAATTAATGGTTAATATTACTCGTTTTATATTCTATAAAGAATCATTCACTTTAGAGGACTCAAATTCTAAATTTAAACTATTGTAAATCATAAAAAAACCTCATTCCATCAAATTTTGCAATACAAAATCATAAAAAAAAAAATCATATCAATGTCATGTCAAATGGTTTGCACCTTATGTAACAATGCATCTGAAGACGAATTTTGACTATTTTCAGATTGTTCGCATGTTATTTTGTATTGGAAGGAAATTAATCTTTGATCACAACTTGAGCATCAATTTCATGAAAGTGGCAACTTCTTCTCTATTATTTTCTCAAAACACTCTTTGCTTCAACTCACACACCAGCTCACAAGACTGCTTAGGAGAAACCAACTGATACACGGCTAAAATGCAATGTTAACGAAGCTATACTCGCGTCAAAAAGAAAGTTTGATATTGGTATCTACTTTTGAGATAGCTCGGGCTCATTGGTTCAAGCTCATATTATTGTCCCCTTTCAAAGTTACAACAGCTAAATACGAAGCTACCACTTTGTAACATGTTTTCACTATGAAGAATGATACCAAAAAAGTAATTTTTAAAAATGATTGTGAACAAGTTGTGAATCATATTAGCCACTTGTAGATCTATTCTTTCTGCTAATGCACCATAACAGAGTTTATCCAGAGAGAAGATAATAAAATCGCTCACAATTTTACTATAGCATCTTTCTCTTAATTTAACCCCATTATTATTATTATTATTATTATTATTATTATTATCCTTCTACTTGTATTTATTTATTTATTTTTGGTAGCAACATTTTTTCTATTATTATTAAAGAAATGAGTAACCAAAACAAAGAAATGAAATGAGCTCCTTTCGCTTAAAAACATATAGAAAATAACTTCAAATCCAACAAATAAATTTTTTTTTTCAGTAAAAAAAAAAAAAAATTTTTTTAGTACAAATCCAACAAATAACTTTGATAAATAAAAAACAAAAAACTTGAGTTAAAGAAAATAATCCAACAAATAATTAAAAAAAAAATAATCTAACAAATACGAATGAATGATAAACCCTGTCGCTACCCTTGCGCCGTGATAATTGAAGAAGCTGCGCATCAGTTGCACCGTCAACTAAAGTGAACACCTGTCTCGGCCGTGTCTTGCAACCGTCCTCAGGTGCGCGCATCTATTCTCAGGTGTTAATTTCATGTTTTGACAGTGATTGATAAATAGTAGTACATTTCAACTTTGTTTCGCCATTTCTGTTCGCATATTCATGCTTATGCTTGGTATTAGGGTTACACAAATGTTATTACATTATTTGCATATTCATTAATTTCAAAGTGTTTGCTTACATTTTCAATTGTGCTTATTGCGTGAGTGATAGTTAGAAATTAGGGTTAGGGTTTTTCTAATTTTTCTTATCATATATATACTATTCCTTACTGTCTGACAGGTGAACGCGATAGAGATGAGAGAAATTAATTTACAGCTGAGTCAAACTCAGAAGGTCCGTCTACAGAAGGCTCTTGAACATCTTGAATCTCTATCTTCTAAGGTGAATTCCGACGCTTCGGTGACCATAGCTGATTCTATACCTGTCAACCATGAAGACGGCGTGCTCAAGGGACATGGAACTGCCGATCTAGAGGGAGAAGTTGTTGCCACTCTGTGTGGTGTTGTCGAGCGTGTTAACAAGCTTGTCTATGTCCGTGCGCTGCGGTCAAGGTAATTTTTCTTATTAAATTGTCCAATTTCTTCAATTGTTATGTTTTTGTTTGATAATGGAATCTGGTGAATAAATATTAGGTACAAACCTGAGGTCGGTGACATTGTTATCGGGCGTGTCATTGAGGTAGAGTTTTATAGTATCAACTGTTTTCTGCATTTGATTTGATAATTTATCACTCTAGGAAGTAGGAATCTTACTGTTTATTGTGTTGTGTAGGTTGCTCAGAAACGTTGGAGATTGGATATTAATTACAGTCAAAATGCTTATCTGATGCTTTCTGCTATGAATATGCCCGATGGTGTACAGGTATTTTGCAACTCTCTTTATGGGGATATCTTGTTTGTTACTCTGTAGTCTGTATAGCGAGCACAGTTCTTTGTTTTCTTTCATAAATTTTTTAGGGCTCTTTGTGTGTTTTTTTGAGGAAAATTAGTGTCTTTTTAAATAAAAAATGTCTAAGAAATTTTATGGTAGGTAAATTATGTTTCAGAAAATGAAAGAGGGAAAAAAATCCAGGCAAAGCAGATTAATGTGCAGATGAGAATTTAACTATTGTTTTACAACTGTGTGTAATAGAATTGGAAGCATTGATGAGTTTTTTTACCGTATTACTGCCACAGCATAATGTTATTGTCGAGTGGAAGAATGAATGATGAACAAGAAGCAGATATGTATTTAGTAGTTTTTATATAAAGTAATAATAGTAATATGAGTATAAGCAGTTCATATTGAGTTTTTCAATCATGGTGAAGTTATTATGGGTAATTCTGCAATGGTTGAAGATTGGAACAGTGCGTTGAGACAGATTTGAGGATTTTGGGAAGCTCTTAGTTGCAGGGGCAAGTTCCCTAGTGCTAACACTTTGATACGCATTAGTGCTATAGTGCAGCTATAGCGGCCATTTGACAACATTTTGTACTAAATAGTGTATTGCGAAACAATAGCGAATTGTTCGAATTCCGCTACACTATAGCGCCGCCATAGCTGCTGCTTAACAACACCGATATAAGTAAACTTTTCCCATATTAGTAGGATCTTACGGTCCGTGCTATGTTCATTCAATTCCCTCCCGTTCTTTTGTGGAGTGGACTCTTGATTTTCAAAACAGTGGTTGATATCCATTTTTTCTGTTACAGTCTAAATTGATATGTTGGTCGAACAGCTAGTATTATTTATGGCCTGAATTGTTTATTTGGTTCGTGTCAACATTTGATTTGATGGTCATCAATGTCTGTTTTCATGAAGTAGGTTAACTGATTTAGGTGTTTTTTATGCTATAAAGAAATTGTAATTCTGGATGAAATACTAGTAAGTTTAAATTCAAAGAAAGTAATAGATGAATGTGAGGAGTACAAATGCAATTGTAATAAAACAATTAAGGTCATGACATATGAAGCAGTTAAGTCCTTTGAAAGTGTTGATAAGTACAGAAATAGGAACCTTTGCACAGTCACCTTCAGTTTTGAGAATACAAGATTGGTTTTCTTTCCATTTTGTTTTCGTACAGTTTTGAGAATACAAGATTGGGTTTCTTTCCATTTTGTTTTCGTATATACCATAACATATTTTTGGATTTTTTTCCTAATTAAGCTTGAGTATCTCATTTATACTTTTTCTTTCCACTGCTAGAGGCGTCGGACAGCTTTGGATGAACTAAATATGCGCTGTATTTTTGAGGAGGCAGATGTCATTTGTGTAAGTACAGTCATGTTTATTAAAATTTACTTTCTTTCATGAAGGAAGTAACAGTTGACTAATATCGTAAATTATGTACATGTCCACAGGCCGAAGTTCGTGGTTTTCAGCAGGATGGCTTACACCTTCAAGCAAGAAGTCAAAAATATGGAAAGGTTAGTCTTGAAAACTTTGTAGTTTGTAAAACATTTCTTTTATTGACTTGCTTCTTATTCCCCGAAAAAATCATTATTAGTTATATACATAGTACAAATGGAATCTCTTAATTATATGAGCACTGTTGCTCACAAATACAAAACTACACGACTTACATCTACCTGTAATGAAAACATTTCTTTTATTGAGATGTAATGAAAGCATCCTGGAATGAGGGGGTAAATACAAATTTCGATAACTATGGTGCTTACAGTAATTTTATATATGGCTTGTAACTTTGTCATACATTTTGGGTTCTTAAAATTTGATTCAATTATATTCTTCTGTTTATTACTACTGTTACTAATGGCTTTCAGTTGTATTGCAGCTTAGTACCGGTCAACTGATTACAGTCACGCCTTATTTAGTGAAGAGACAGAAACAACATTTCCATCATCTGGAGCAGTATGGAATTGATTTAATAATTGGCTGTAATGGTTTCATATGGGTTGGGGAACATGTTGAAGTCAGAGATGACATGGTAGAAGATCAAGTGAACCAATCTGACCCACAAGTTTTAATTCCCAATAAAAATTCCGTGAGTCTTGAAGAACAAGAGAAAAACTATACGGCACTGGAGACAAGAAAATACATATGCAGGGCTGCTAATGCTGTTAGGGTATTGTCCACTTTAGGTTTCATTATAACATTGGAAATCATTAAGGGAGTTATTGATCTAAGTCTTTCTACGAATCT
Source organism: Trifolium repens (assembly GCA_030408175.1). Classification (NCBI taxonomy): domain Eukaryota; kingdom Viridiplantae; phylum Streptophyta; class Magnoliopsida; order Fabales; family Fabaceae; genus Trifolium; species Trifolium repens. The sequence goes on from CP125851.1 coordinate 51,595,541, forward strand.
TGATATACACGACATGCTTGGTTCAGAGTTCTGTGTTCTGGTTGCCGAAAAAGAGGCAGAAAGGAGAAGCTCAAATAAAAAGAAGCGGTAGATTGTGAAATCGTGGTTATTATACAATCTTCCTTTGCTCGTCTGCAAATTGGGTAAAGAAGAGTAAAGGAATCCTTCTAATTGTAGCAAGCTTTTCTTCAATCAAGTTGGATGGACTTATTTTTTATGTTAAAGCTATTGCACCTGAAGAGATGTGGGGTGAACTGTTTTTCTGATTGATCAGTGGCCCTTGTCTGTATTGTTTGCATAGTCTTATGGGTTTGTTTTTGGATCTTAGATTTGTAATAATACTGAATTAGAGCAAACAAATTAGTATTGATACTTTCATTATAATTTACAAACGTAGAGCAAACATTTAATGGACCTATTTAAATTGTAGTAGTTCCAACAAGATGTTTAAATGCGATTTATCTCCAACCGGACCTGTGGTTTACAATTTACAATTTACATTAAATTCCTTTTGTGCTTCATCAACTTTTTAAATTATAATCAAAACAAGAAAAAAAAATTGCAAAAAAATACAAAAGTCATCAGCCAAATAGATAATACATAGAGAATTTACTATTGCTAATTAAGTTGTCTATCATTCAAACAATTTTTCAGCATTTTTCAGTTATTTCTAGAAGAAATTATCAATGTGTGACTAAACTGATTGAAGTTCTTACTTATGGTTATGGAATGAAAAGTAATTTTTGCATAGAAAGTATATTTTTAACTTGACAAGTGTTTGACTTATATTTTTCAAAATTAAATTTGTCTTTATATGTTTGTTAAATAATAGAGAAATTTTATGGTACATTTGGTAATTTTAAATGTACTAGTGCATTAGCTTATTAAAAGAAAAATAGTTAAATGAATATTTTTTTAAAGAAGTTATTTTTTCTATCATTAAAAAATTAAAATAACCAAATATTATTTATTAAAACTATCAAAAATATAAAATTTGATATTTTTTTTTAATTTTGATTCCTCATAATAGTCAATATTGAACTCTTTTATGAAAAAATGTTAAAAATTTAGTGGAATACTTATAAACAATGAAATTGTATTTTTTTCTTGTGATATTATTGTCTTAAAAATACAATAATTGGTTAATTGTTTTTTAATTCATAAAAGTAATTGCTAGTTTATGAATTTACCAACTTATGTACTGTTACGTTCGAACTATTCGAATGTACCGTAGAAGCTCCATAAATAATATCTTTAGTGCATTTGCTAATAGTTTTTACTTGACAACAAAAATACTCAATTTTATCAATCGTTAGTTGGTTCAGTGGTAATTGAAGCTAAACTTGGTAGGGAGAACCACAGTTCGATCCCCCGCAACTGCGATCAGGAGGGAGCTGGAACCACTTGATGGCAGAATTGACCCCCGAACTAGATTAAACTAGTGGTGAAAGCCAACAAAAAAATACTTAACTTTTGTTAGTAAATTACATTACATAATTTGAACAAAAATAATAATAATTACATTACAAAATTAGATACGAAGCCGGCACATAACAGGGGTGGCAAAATTGATAGATCGGATGAATTTATATTTGAATTATAATCGATGGATCAAAATAATCAATTAATTCATCAAAATCGGTAATAATTACTTTAATTCAATTCATCTATTAAACATATAACCTATTCAATTCAATCTATTCATTATGATATCTTAAATGGATGAATATCCATGTGATCTATCTACAGTATTAAAATCTATGATTTTTGTTATGAAATAAAGTACAAGCAAGAAGGCTGAACCATATGATTTAGTTCAAGATATAACTTTATGAAATCTTTATTCACTTACATGCAAAAGGACTAGAAGCACGGGAGGGAGAAATTAAGAAGAGCTACATATTATGCGATACAAAGAGAAGAGAGGGTGTGCTTGGTAGGAGAGAAAAAGAGAAGAGAGAAATAAAAATACGGAAATCAATGTATATATTTGGACTGATTAGTCCAAGTCTAAATACATGCATTGATTTCCGTGTTTTTATTTTTCTCTTTTCTTTTTCTCCTACCAAGCACATACTCCCTCCGTTACGGTTTATAAGCAAAAACCGTCATTTCACACAGTTTAAGAAATATGGTCAGCTTTATTTATTCTCAATTGCAATACCCAAATTACCCTCAATACATTAGTAATTAGTCATTTTTACCCTTATAAAAAGCAAACACCATGATAATTAATACTCCTAGTTTAATGTAAAAAGCAAACACCATAATAAATAAGCAGCCGACAAATCAGTTTGAATAATGCCTAGTACTCCTATGATGAAGGTTAAAGTTAATACAGTATTTTAATGCAACTCTTCAGTTTCCTTTACTTAAACAAATTGGCGCAAGAAGAAGAAGATATATTTGGACTCTTTGACAAATAACATTGGGAAATTTTTTTTCCTACCCCAACATTTGTCACTTTACCCCTACAATATTTTGAATATTCCCATTTTACCCTTATTTAACTTTAATATATTTTATTATTATTTAGTTTTTCTTATTATAACTGTTCACCCACCGAAAAACTATTCCGTAAGTATAATAGTATACTGGTATGTTAATTTTTACCGGTACACTTTTCACAAGTATACCGGTATACAAAACTATTTCCAGGCATACCGGTACACTTTTTAAAAGTGTACCGGTATTGAAAAAAAAAATCAATTAAAATGTGCAATGTATTGATTAGGATGTCTTTTAATAATCCGGTTTATTACCGGAACACTTCTTAAAAATTGATTACCGGTATGGATGTCTAACATGTTAGAGTGTACTGGTGATAAGAATGTCTAACATGCATTGATTACCGGAACACTTCTTTCTCAAACTACTCCGGTTTGTTATTTCAAATTAAATTTGACTTTTAGTGACAGTTTTGTCTGTCACTATAAGTTAAAAATTTGTTGTCAAATGCGTTGCCAACCTTCTTAATTGCAACTTCTTCCCGTGTCTCTGCATTTACAGCAGCACTGAAGGAAAATGAGAAAATAATGTTCTTAATTGCTTCCATATGGTTTACAGTGACGCATATAAATCAAAAAAATGAAGAAAATATGACTTTTAGTGACAGTTTTGTCTGTCATTATAAATTAAAAATCTGGATCACCTTGTTACCAATACCCATCTATACCGGTACACTTTTTCAGAGTAACCCGGTTCATTATTGCTTACCGGAACACTTCTTTCTCATACTAGTCCGGTTTATTATTTCAAATTAAATTTGACTTTTAGTGACAGTTTTGTCCATCACTATAAGTAAAATTTCTTTTAAACAAATAATAAAAGGTAAAATTATTTTACCAAAAAAATAAAGGGTAAAACTGGAAAATAAATTAATTTGTAGGGGTAGAGATATAATTGCAGTGGTAGGAAAAAAAATTTCCATAACATTGATAATGACCCAATTGTTTTTATTTTTATTTCCTAGGTTGTTTATTTAGGTTGCATATATTTATAATCAAGTGGGTGTAAATTAGCAAAGTGGGTGCATATCATTTAATAAAATTTACCTAACTAACCCTCAATTTCCTAGTGTAAAATAAATAAATATCAAGAGTTTTTTATCCAAAATAAAAAGGTGCACCTTGCTAATTTAGACCCACATATTTTTAAATGTGTCTAAATTAGTAACCTCATATATATATATATATATATATGGAAGAAGTAAAATTTTAACCGCTATGAGTGTACTTTCTTCGTCCCATATTAAAAGCAAAAACAATTCACTTACATCATTTTTAAGATTTACTTTTACTTACTCTTGTAAAATTTAATACAAATTGCATTTAGCTAACTTTAATTTTTTCCCCTATATTCAATAATCAATAAAAAAATTCTTTTTACATATTTCCATAAAACTTATTTAAAAAAAACACAAAAAGTCATACTTCAAATTATATATTTTTCTTTTCTTTTAATTTATTTTTGCTTGCAATGTGGGAGTATTATTACTTACTTCCTCTATTTCAAAATGTAAGCAAAAATAAATTAATTTTTTTTTTATGTATTTGATTAAAGATTTAGATCAAATATATTTAATTGTTGACCAACTTTTGCTTATAAATATCGCAAAAACATGCATGAATAATGCTTCGTTTACTCTGTGGTTCAGGATATAACCGTACCGTATGTTGACTGAAGTACAGCAAACACGTTTAGAGTACCTCCAGCGGAGGTAATTTTGCTGTGGTCCGCCAGCATGGCATTGGATTTGGCAGCTTTTCACCGGTAAAGTATAAACTGAGTTCAACAGCTGGCAGCACCATTAGACCATGTACAATGGTTGATATGTTCAACATTCACTTTTATATTCCACATCATTTTCTCTTATACGATACAAATCACCGATTAAAATTACAATTATCGATTAAAATTAAATTAAACTCCTGATTACAATTATAACAAAAACAAAATTTATTTAAAAAATTGATACGATACAATTGATATGATTATTGGGATCCATTTCACTAAACAAAGACTAAAAAACATTAATAGAAAGATAATAATAAGATTAAGAGAGTAAAAACCTTGATTTTTTTTTGTGTCCAAATCAAATGAATCAAGTCTCTATTTATAGAGAAAAAAAAAATCATGAATTTTGGTATAAAAATAAAAAAATAAAAAAATAATTTGCAATGAAATAATTAAGTTTAAATATAAAATGAGATAAAAATTCGGTCAACCAATCAAAAGATGACACGCGTCCCACTTTTATTCAAAATCACATTCTCTCTCCGCCTTTTCCTTGCTCCACTCGCCAGAACGCGCGTGCGCTACACGCGCCTGCTGCCAGCCAAACTGAAACCGCCGCGTGTCCTCTTGTTTGCAGGTTCAACTGTGTTGAACATTTTTTCAACTCCTCTCTCCTCCATGTCATTTTCAACAGCATGCTGCAATGGTTTCATTGTGTTGAAAGCACTTTCAACACCCAATTTCAACACTCATTGCACATGGTCTTACTTCAGCAGATAACGGAACTTTGTTCATTTTTGGAATTAAATATTATTTCTTTTTCTTTGTTTTGAATAAAGATGAGTAGAATATTAATATGTTAGGTAAAATTGTGGGACTCAATATGAGTTTTATAGAGTTGAATTTGTGGTATTTAAGGGGAAGAATATGGAAAAACAATAAGAAATAAAAATATTATTGATGAACTAGCCGCCTTCTGTGCCCGTTTGTGTGATCGATATTTTTTTTTTATTTGTTCTGATCGAAATTCTCTATTGTGCAAATATAAATAACTACTTAATCTCCTTTTTTATTGGACTTAGTTAATTGATAACTACTTAATATCATTTTTTTTGTGGCTAGTTATTAAGAAGAAAAAATATAATATTTTTCTTTATTATAAAAAAACTGAAAACATAATTTTTTGTGGAAGTTGTGCTTAGTTATTAAGAGAAACAAAAAATTATTTACTAAAAAAAAACTGAAAATCTATTTTTATGTGGAAGTTATACTTCCCCATATACAAATATTTAGTTTTTTTTTTGTAGTTTTTTTTAAGGGTAAAATAGGCATAATGAAAAAGCTATCCCAAAAATTTGTATCATCTTTATATATAGTAATAGATGAAGTGAATGAACTAAATACAATATTTACATATAATATTTACATACGAAATAGTATGATAGTACTTGGTATTTATAGCCAAGTGAATATATTTAAATTTAAACTAAATCCGTAGATTAGAGCATAGAATAAACAAACCTAATCATTGAGATATTTTCTCAAGAAACTATAACATAAAACGCATATCTTAACAGATATTTCCTATTCCAACAAGTTGCACTATTGAAGCAAAAAATAAGTGAGTTACTTCAAAATGATGTGACTCAGCAGGACCCACAAAATAACTCTTTGATAGAGATCACCATTGAAGGTGCTCTTAGAATGTGAGCGTGAGTACTACCTTTTATATAAAGTGACACAAAGTTTCCATTATATTGTGTCCGTAACTAATGGACCATCAAAGTTTCGTAGCACTAGTCGTCGGAGTAACAGGAATGGCTGGTCTAAGCCTAGCCGAAGCGTTAAAGCAGCCTGATTCTTTCGGTGCCCCATGGAAAGTTTACGGCGCAGCTCGCCGCTCTCCCGACGACTGGTTCCCTTCTTCCATCCTCGACGGCTTCATAACCTTCGATGCCGTCAACTCAGCTGATACACACGCCAAACTATCACCCATAGCCCATGAAATCACCCACCTCTTCTGGGTCACTTTCCAGTATAACCCCGACGAAGATGTTAACATTTCTGTTAACAGAACTATGCTTCTTAACGTTCTCAACGCTCTCAAATCTTCTCCTTCTTCACCTCTAACCCATATAACACTCCAAACCGGAACAAAATATTACATGGGTCCGGTTCTAGACCCGGTCCGGTCCACCCAATTAATCGGCCATGAACCGCCTTTTAACGAAAACATGCCACGACTACCTTACCCGAATTTCTACTACGCGCTTGAGGATCTCGTTGTAACATATACGCGCATGAAATAACATACTCAATCCGGGAGTGGTTATGGTGCATAAGCTTTTTCCTTATGCACCGTGCATAAATAATGAAAATTACTTAATGCACCCCCCAGATTGCTTAGCACACCCCCAGATTACTTAGCGGCATTAGAAATTTGGGGGGTGCGCTAAGTAATCTGGGGGGTGTGCTAAATAATTTTAGGTATTTATGCAAGGTGCATAAACATGGCTTATGCAGCATAACTTATGCCAGTCAATCCACCGTTCCTCTATCATAATAGGTGCCTCGGCGAGAAGTGCACTCAACGCGCTTATGATGTTAGCACCCTATGCTGCCGTTTGCCGCCACATGGGATTACCTTTTCGTTATCCGGGAAATATGACGGATGCGCGTGTGTTGGCAAAGCAACACGTGTGGGCAGCGGTTACAGAGAAAGCGAAGAATCAAGCTTTTAATTGTACGAACGGTGATGTTTTTAGTTGGAAGAATGTGTGGAAGTTATTGAGTGAGGTTTTTGATGTTGAGTTTGTGGAATTTGATGAGAAGGATGAGTTTGATATAGTTGAGTTGATGAGTGATAAGGGTGAGATTTGGGATCTGATTGTGGAAAAATATGGGCTTCATAAGACGAAATTGAAGGAAATTGCTTGTTATGAAGCTTTGGTGCCAGTTGTGAGATTTGAGTTTCAACATGTGTCTAGTATGAATAAGAGTAAGGATTATGGGTTTATTGAATATGTTGATACGTTTAAAAGTATTAGATTCTGGTTGGCTAAACTGAGGGAGATGAAACTCATACCCTCCTACTGAACTACAAACATTAATTTTTTATTTTATGTTGTTTGTTTGTTTGTTTGTTTGTTGTTGTTGTATTTATCGTTTGTTTTTATTTTGTGTACTGCTGCTACTATAGGTATCAATTATAAATTGCTAATTATAATGAATTTGAATTGTATCCGGTCAAACTATCCGGATTAAATCTTCTTTTAATTTAGAACGTTCGATCATAATCAAACGATCAGATCAATCTTAACGGTATGTAATTCGGATTCAATTATAATAGTCATTTTCAAATAGGTGAGATCTATATAAATTTTAGCTACTAAAAATATGGTGTTAGCACAAAAATATTTGAGTGAAGATCATAATGAGACTATGAGAGTGTGTACTTTTTTTTAGTGTAATTGGATTTGAGTGGTTAGACCATTGCATTTTTCCGGTGTGTGATGATCCGGGTGACCATCGTTTTTTGGTCTGATCTTTTTTTTTTTTTTGTGGTGATCCGGGTAACCATCTAATTGTTAATCCAAAAGTCTTTACAGTCAGACATTAGTAATGACGGTTCATAGCTAGGTTAGGCGCCTTATTGAGCCTTAGTCTTAGGATTAAGCCTTGACCTAGTACGAAATAATATGCGTTAATGTAACACATTAATGTAACTCCGTTGTAACCTTGAGTTAAACGATGGGTAATTTATGTGCATTGTAGTTTATCCTATTTGAGAAGAAATCAAATTGCATATAGCTTATGTGCCACAATCTGAATTCTGAACGAAAGAATGTAGAAAAGTAACGTGACATTGCATTGTTTAGGAGACATAAGTAAGGGAAGGTAAAGTTATACAAAGCTTTTCTATCAACAAATAAACATGTCTTGGATAAGCACCTACTTAGTGGTTGGAACTTGGAAAAGTCAACATGGCATACTCCAAAAACTTCAAATCAAATACCTCACTTAAATACACACACATACTATACATGTAAGTTGTAATACTTAATTAAAAACAACATGCAAGTTTAACTCCAAATAATGTGTTGCTTGCATTATCATAAGACATCACCATTTCCTTAGTTATAATAAAGCTTTACTCACAATGTTGTATCTAACTATGGAACTGACTAACAATGATTTGAGTATTAATTTTTGCTGTTGAGTAACAGCATCCTTAATCAAGCAATGACTAATGTATCATTGGTTACAGATAGGATCATATCAAATATCACATTGTTAATAATTTGTAGAACTCATAAAGTTTGTATGTGCTATAAGTAGAGTGGAATAGAGAAGTTCATTCCAAGAGTCTGGAATTCCAGGAAGGCACCAATGGCTGCAGTCTTGAACCATTCTATGACCTTTGTTATCATTGAAACCTGCTTCTCTATATATTGAAGGATGCCCATCTTTTCTATAATCAGTCATTTTCGTAATGTTGAGGTAAAACACCGGTGTCTTCATCTCTGCTATAACCTCTTCAACAATTCTCATTGTCCATGGATATGCCGAAAGATAGCTCTCATTTGTAATAGGTTGTCTCTCCCCATCACATTTACCTCCAGAGTTCCATTGCCCCCCTCTGCAAGTTACACCCAAAATATCAATTAGTCCAATGTATTAAAAGGTTTTGGGATTAAGATGACGGGTTTTATAAACCTCACGGGACGCGTATCATTTTTATACACTTAAGGTACTAAATTGGAGAGAGTATGGAATCATTCATAAAAAATTTACTTGTAATGAGAAGCTGAAAATCCGGTGAAAAAAACCCTTGTACGTGTGCTATCAACTGTAGTATCAACCCACTTCCCCCATGTCTTCAAAGCTTTTCTCAGTGCTTCAGAAACTTCTAATCTTTCATAGACATGATTACCTTCTTGAAAGTAATTTCTACTGCAAGTATGAAAATTTATACTAGTTAGCTTTTGAACCAACTTACTAACAATAGAAAATATTGTTTCGAAGCGAATTGTTACCCGTTTTTGGTCTTGTCATGATTCCACCAATGTCCTGTGTTGAAAATGATTATATCAGCATCATAATACTGAGACTTAGAAGCTTGAATCATGTCAAGCCTAAGAGTTTCTCTTTGAGGAACTCCACCGTTTCGCAACACTTTCCATTCTTGAACTAGAAATGGTGATTTCACAAAATCTATAGAGCATCCATAATCCTAATCAACATCACAACAACAAAAAAAACACAATATCAGACCTTAACAATGCAAGTACTATAAAATTTCTTGTAAAAAACAGCTTGCACATTATTTTGAACTTACTTTGAATTTGAAAGAAAAGAAACCTTGAATCCTGAATTCGCGTCGTCCTGAAACTTCATAGATTCTGCTCTTATCTTTAAGAGAAGCTCTTAAAGCACATACCAAAGATTGCCACATGTTTCTGTTCAAGGAATCTCCTACAAACACTACTCTCTTGCCTCTTAACATATGCAACATTTTCAACCCATCAAACCTATACAAATATATTCATGAAAAAAAATTCAAATTTACTACACAAAACATAAAAAAAATCAACTTTACAAGGTAGAAACTATAGAACCTTGGAATTTGACATCCGTGTGGCTTCCAACGATATTTAAGAAACTCGTAATCTGAACGTCCATTCTTGAAGCAGTTAAAAGCATCATCAAGAAAAGGACATGACCCATGTTGATAAATGGTTTCATGAGAATCATCTTGAATCCAAGAGCCATCAAAGATATCGCATGAATCGAGGTCTTGTGAGTCTGTGTTCGTTAAATTTCCTTGTGATCTTTCTGCTGCTGTAACAGAAGAGAATGTGTTGCGCTGCGATGATTCTGAAACTGTGTAGGATGTAAACGGTGTGTGTGCCAATACATTGTTCAAAGAAAATGGAAAACGAGAAGCAACGGTACTAATGTTGTTGTCACTGGTGGGTGAATTTGTAGTGTATGATGCTGAGAGGAGAAAGAGGGAGAGAAGGAAAAAAGGGACTGTTAAAATGTGAGTTCTTGGACGTAACAAAGGGTGTTGAAGAGTTCTTTGAAGTTCTGATGAATTTAGCAATGGTTTCTTGAGGGAGGCCATGAGAATTTTCAAAGAAGAATATACATGTGGAAAATTTGAATATATATAATAATGAATAGTAGAGGAGCTATTTATATATTTTTGCATTGTATTAATGATACTAATTATTATTATATATAATTAATCGTTTTTTTATTTTAATATTTGGTCTATTTTTGGAATATTTTTTATTTTAATATTTGGTCTAACAACATTTCACATAGCATCTTCAGAGCTTTAAGATGTTAGACTTCAGTCCTGAAAATGAGAAGAAAAATAATTCAAAGAAATTTTTTTATTTGATTCAACAATCTTCACCCAATCTCTGTAATTTATCTACACATTCAACTAATCGATAATAATTTTACAACTCTCACAAGTATTTTCTAAAATATATTAGTACTATGAAAGGTAGGATCTAAATGGCATAGTAATAATGGAATAAAAACATTAAACTACTTTAAGAACAGCTAAAAGCTTTTTTATTATTATTATAGAACAACAATTCTTATTGATTTATTTTCACAATACTAATGATACATCACATAGGCAGCAAGAATGCGCAACTTTTATCGACATTATCACTGTAACTATAACATGATTACAACTTGCTCATCTTATTCTTGACAGGTCCCATCTCCTTTGCCTTGGCCCTCAGCAGATGCTTCTGTACCTTCCCAGTAGCTGTCTTAGGTAATGGTCCAAAGACAACCGATTTCGGAACCCAATAAGCAGGCATCTTGGCCTTGCAGAATTTCAGTATGTCCTCAACTAGACGCTGCTCGTTACTACTATCCACTCCGGGCTTTAATGTCACAAACGCACATGGAGACTCGCCCCATTTCTCATCTGGCCTTGCAACCACCGATGTCTCCAGTATCGCAGGATGCGCGTACAGAGCATTCTCTACCTCTACACTGCTGATATTTTCAGCGCCTGAGATGATGATGTCCTTTGATCTGTCTTTAATTTCTATATATCCATCTGGATGCTTTACAGCAAGATCGCCGGAATGGTACCATCCATTTGCAAAGCTCTCTTCATTAGCTTTAGGATTCTTTAAGTAACCTTTCATCACGGCATTACCTCGCATCACAATCTCACCAACAGTTTTACCATCAGCAGGAACAGGCTGCGCGGTTTTCGTGTTCACTATATCCAGGCCTTCCAAAGCAAGGTACCTAACCCCTTGTCTTGCATGGAGTCGGACACGAGATTCTGGTGGAAGTGAGTCCCACTCTGGTTTCCAAGCACAATAGACAGACGGGCCATAGGTTTCTGAAAGACCGTAAGTATGTGTGACACGAAATCCTCGTTCAGACATGCCGGAAAGCACAGAAGGAGGGGGAGCAGCACCAGCAGTATTCACATGTACAACATGAGGTAGAGGAAGTATGGTTTCCTCAGCTGGAGCATTAATTATTGAGTTAAGCACCACTGGTGCTGCACAAAAATGAGTCACTTTGTACTTGGTAATGGCTTCGTATACTGCCTTTGCTGATACCTGCATAAACGCATCAAGAAAATTTGATTGAGGGTAGATATCAACTTACTCAGTGTTAAGGAAAACAACTCTCAACAAAGTAGACAACAATATTAGTTAATATGAGAGCACATTATCATTTACTAGTAAACAAACTACAAACTGCCAAAAAAATTACGGCATTTAAAATCCTGGTCAAAAGTGTCGTAAGTTTATGTTTGAATTGTGCAACAATTTGTTTTAAAACAGCCCTCAATTATGTGTTCATGAGACATTCATCAAATTGCATTAGCATTAATGATAGCATCAAACGTTAAGCTAAAACTACGAATTATCAACAAGACTTGTACAGAAATATTCTATTAATGTAGTTGATCGCAGATCACAAAAGATAGCGGATTGTTCAAAACTTCGAATTCTACTATGCTACAACAGCTATTTAACAAGGCTTTGTAGTTGTTCTAAATCATGTATCACAAAACAGTAGCAGTTTGTTCAAATTTTGCTCAAATAAGTGCATAGGAAAAGAAACCAAACCCATCAGACATTAGTTTTACCTGGCGGAGGCATATATTTGTGCCAAAGATCGCTGCAAGTGTCCAAGTGTAGCACCAACCGTTGCAATGAAACATGGGTAGAGTCCAAAGATATACAGCTCCTTCATTCATTCCCCAAATAAGTGCACCACTAAGAGACATGAGATACGCTCCACGGTGATGCAAAACCACACCTTTTGGACTAGCAGTGTTCCCCGACGTGTAACCCAAAGCAATGCTCTGCCACTCATCCTCTGGTGGTTTCCAATCATATTCAGGGTCACCACTTTGAAGAAAGTCCTCATAATCAATCGCTCCTTTGCTCAACGCATATCTAAGTGACTCAGGGTCGCAGTTTTCATCGCCGATGACAATTAAAATAGGAGGCTTAAATGTTTTGGTTGTGTCGGACCATATTTTCAAAGCTTCTTCCGCCAATGAAAAGAACTCTTGATCCACAATTACAACTGATGCATTGCAATGACCAAGAAGAAAAGCTACCGTGGATGCATTTAGCCTTATATTCACAGGGTTCAGCACTGCCCCTGCCATTGGAATCCCAAAATGAGCTTCATAAAGAGCCGGAATATTTGGTGCAATAACAGCTACCTGTTGTTGTTGCAGTAGCATAAGAAAATTAGGTTACACATTACTACTATTTTAACACTTGACCCAAAAAAACACAATAAATTGAAAACTTAATTAGAGTAAACACGAACTGTTAAAAGTCTCACATTGGTGGAGAGATGGTCTAAAGATATGCTTATAAGTTACAAGCTCCATCTTAGAACTATCTCTGAACCAAGGTAGGACTCTTAACACAACCTTACAAAACCTTGTTATAAGATCAGGATTGCACCCAGTTATAAACATATCTTCGGACCTATGATGCCTAAGTACGGGTGCGGGTACTAGTACGGAATACGACATTTTTTATAAATTTACGGTACAGGTACGTAATACAGAATATCAAAATAATTATGTTTTGAGCGAATTTGTCCACCGTCTGAACTATTCTCATCAAAATCGAGATAATTAATTAATATGTAATAAATAAATAAAACTAAAATGTTTTATGTCATTTTTCTACCACCTGCACATTTTTTGCCGTATCTACCACCTCAAATCAACCAAATAAAAATAGATTTGGATTTGTAAGTACCGACGAGTACCATACGCGTACCCGGTATGGGTACATCACCATTTTAGGAGTACTCATGCTTCATAGCTTCAGACTGACTATCTCTGAACCAAGGTGGAACTCTTAACATAAACACACTCCATAGTTCATAGACTATAAAACAATCTTGATATAGATAATAATAGAATAATTCCATGAGGAAAAAATTGTTTACAATTTTCGGTCAAGAAAATTGTCTTTTTGTTAATATATTATAAAAAAGACAAATTAAGATTACCGATTAAGCAAAAGTCAAATTAAGATTACCGATTAAAAGAAAAAGTAAAATTAACATAATTTATATGAGAGAGATACTGGGAAAAACAATCTAGCTGATTAGAGAAAACATTAATAGTGTAAGTATGATGAATTGAGAGAAGTAGTTACTGTACATACAGTGTGTCCGAGAGAGATGGAGTGGTTAGAAAGAGCAGAAGCGAATCGACGGCAACGTTGATAAGTCTGATGCCACGTGTAGTGAAGGGATCCGTGGATGATGGATTTTCTGGTTGGATGAACTTGAGCTGCTCTTTCTAAGAACCATAACGGTGTTAAAGCTGTGTAGTTCGCTGCGTTCTTTGGAAGTTCATCTATGTCCTTTTTCGTAACCATCATCACTCTCTCTTTCTCTCTATTATTCTCTCTGTGTGTGTGTAAGTACAAGAAAAATGTATGACGTTCGACCAAACTTGGTCTTTATTTATACTGCTAACTCGTTTGTCTCGTTCTTATCTCACACGTATTACTCTTTCCACTATTATATTACTCCCGTGATAAAATATACTCCCCCGGTCCTCAGGTGTATATAAAAAACATTTCATATTCATTATGGAATTGATCTATTTGAACTATATTATTGTTCAGATACATCAATTTTATAATAAATTTAAAAAGTTAATTTTTTTTAAAATATAAAATTGGAGGAGTAGCTTAAATAATACTACTTTCTCCAGTATTATATATAAGAAAAAGTTGAATTTTTAGATTCATTGTTCATTGTAGAATTGATGAATCTACACTATAATATTGTCTTGATACGTTAATTTTACAATGAATCTAAATTATAATTTTTTTATATATATATAGGACCGGAAGGAGTATTTAGGCAAATTTACACTGCATGATCTTTATCTTATTTTTTTGTAACATTTTGATCCTTTATTTTTTTATAACACTTTGGTCCTTTATTTTTTTAAACGACCAAAGTGTTACAAATAAAATATAAAGGATCAAATTGTTATAAAAAAAAAAGATAAAGGATCAAAGTGTTACAAATAAAAAATAAAAAACCAAAATATAAAAAAATAAAAATAAATAATATGTAGTGTAATTTTGACTAATATTTATAGTATAATTAAAGTATCTATCCTATAATAGTATAAATTAAATATATTAATGGTCCATTTGAATTGACTTATTTTTGAGCTTTTATGAAACAATTTATACAAATAAATAAGATTTTGTGTATTATTATAAACTTTTTAATGTAATTTATGAAAAAACAATTTACAAAAATATAAATTTTGTCGGTAAAAACTTATGAATTAACTTAAAACTTGATTTATTTGAATATGTTGTTTTCATAAACTCAAAAATAAGCTTAATCCAAACGGACCTTAATTATACAATTAATCTAAAAATGTAAATTTTGCTTATATTTTGTAAGTATTCATTAAATAAAATATCCATCATTATTTAATAAATTTAAAAAATTAATATTTTTTTATGGATTTCATACTCTCCTATTTAGCTTCTTCTGTTGTTGTTTTGCACAAATTACAACCGTAGGATCTTTGCCTACTATTGTTTCTCTCACTTTATTTTTCTTTACAATTTCAGTCATCAAATTAAGACATGAGAGACGGTAGAACATACTAAGGTGAAAATGATTCAACTCTCTCTTTCTCAAAATTTTAATTTTTAAAAAATGAGTGGGGATAAAAATTTCTCTTAAAAATAGATATAAAATTGAAATAGATATTAACATACTGACTCTTATAAATAACTCTAAAAAACATGACTATTATTAACCAACTCTAGAAGTAAAATTTTCAACCGTAAAACAAACACTCCTAAGATTTTAGTCCGATAAAGAAGAGAACAAGAATCACATCACAATATATATGATGTGTCGTAAACTATACATAATACTATACTATTGAGACGAGATCACTCTAACAAGTTTGCTACATCCATTTAGAATCAACCATAGTTTTAAATCCATTGGCCAAAAGGGAAGAAATATTCAAATTTGCTTCGACTAAATTAATTGCCCAAGTTGTAAGCTTCTCAAGTTAAAATTGTGCTCATTCATTCATTCAATCTAAACTAATGGATCAATTGGAATGAGAAACCGTAAGCTTATCCAACCGATATTCCATATATTGAAGTAACAACCGTGAGACACTCCATGTGAAATGGTCATTTGATGCATGCGAGGTATGAAAACCACATGATAAATAGATACTTGTTTTTTTGTTATATTACATGGTAATAAATGATAAAATTATCCATGCAACCAAATAATGCATATTTTTACAACTGAGTATTACATTTTTTTACTCAATTATTGCTATTTATATCTTATAAATTAATATTAAAGTCTATTTTTTAATTGATATTTGTATTTTTATTTTATAAGGACAAACAAATAAACTATTTTTCTATTTTATTTTGTTGGTTTCTAACGTAACGAGTATCTTGAATACATTTTTTAAATAGAGAAGTAAGATAAGCTAAAGTTCAAGATTAATTTAGTATATTCTCACTCTTATCTTGACCACCAAATATGTTTTTAAATATTTTTTTGTTAAATAATCTAATTGCCATAATTTTATCCATGAAGATAAGAACCGGAGAATCTCATATTCAAACTCTGATATTGCATATTGTAACATTCTCACCAACTGAGTTATGGTCACGAGAACAAATATATCCCTATTTGTCTCCGTGTTATTTTTGCCACCAAACTAGCATTTATCGTTTATTTATGTATATTTTTTTAATTTTTGGTCTAGATTTTAATTTAACCTAAGAGTTATTTGATTATTTAAAAAGTGGAGAAATATAATCAATTAAAGCGACGTTCGAAGGTATTTAAACTTTCACCTTTAAAGTGACAATGTCAAGTTTTTCTGAACGACATGACACATAGTAGATGGTATTTTTTTTACAACTTGATTAAAATCTATTAATTATCGACGATGCTTTTAATAAACGGTGATCTGATTGATGACGGTTTGATATCAAATGCATATTTATTTTATATATGTTGTTTTAATCAAAATAGTATCTGTTCTGGTGAACAAATAAGGGGGGTGATAAATGATTGGACCGTATCTAAGAAATAAGTAACTCTCCACAATTGTGCAGCATTTCTGTATATCGAAAAATATGATCCGGTCTCCTAAAGAATGAATAATTCATGTCTATTGAAAAAATGTGAACTTTTAGTGGTTGATATTGATAACTTGAGTATACAAAAAATATGGGGATGAGAAAGTAAATAACACGAATTATTTGTTGACCCAGTTCGGTGAGAAGCACCTATTCTGGGGGATACCAATCCAGGAGGTAGTCCATTATTGATTGTGTTTAGCCGGTCATTCAAGAGGGGGTTGAATTGTTGTTCAGCCATGTGATCTACCTAAACTTGTATTAAGAACTCTCTTGTTTACAAGTGTTTTTCCGAAGAAATATGTCTGTCTGTCTCTGTCTCTCTGTCTCCTTACAATAATGTAGAACTAGTATTTATAGGCATTGTTTCTCCTTGTTGCTATGAAGCCATGTTCTCCACCCATGTCTTCCATCACGTGATCATGTTTGGTAGTGGGAGGTTATTCTTTGTCCATTACGTGATCATGGGTTAATGGTGGTTGCTTCTCTTGCACAATAAATCATGGTGGCGGTTTTAAATATGAACGGTTATAACTGGGGCGAGGGCGTCATCTGCTTGTAGGTGGCGCCGTTAATATGACTTTCCCGCCAAGTTTGATCTTTTGAATAATATGGGCTGTCTTGTCGGGCCATCTTGCTATTGGGCCTATGCCATTTATTTTTGGGCCCTAGTCCAGTCCATAGCCCCCCAAGCACGAGGCTCAAAGAGGCGAAGTGATGATAGTGGTAGGACGTGGGGAAATAATCGTCCCCTTTGAATTTGTATCTTGAACTTGTTGTAGTTTTCTTTGAAGTTGTATCTTGATTTCCTCCAATCAATGAAATATTCCCTTTTGCAACTGATTCTTCTTTTTCCTCGCCCTTGGCGACATATGTATAATGGCGTTGCTTGGATAATTTTGCAAGAGATAATATTCTCCCAACGACGGCTTACTTGCATTTGTTATTTTGATTTGCGATAAAAATTTTGTATAATTAAAAGGAATACATGGGGTACCTCCGTCACTCTTGAATATCACGGCATTTGATCGCCTTTTGATTTTACTCGCCCTTTAGTGGCTGTTTTCTTTGCCATTGCTTTTGATTTCTTTCATATCTGCTTTGTTGTGTACGCCATATGCCTGCATAACTTTGAGTTTGCTATTGATTGTTTGATCTTTTTCTGATGACCCAAAGGACCGTTGCGCCTTTTATGTGATCGCCAAAGCATTTCGACTTCATTCTCTTTTTCTTTTCTTCGTTCCCAACTCGTAAGATTTACGGGTAACGTTTTGGACTTTCAACCATGCTTTGATATTCTGGACGCCCCCCACTGAAAAGTTTAAAGGGTAACGCCTAGGATTTTCAACCTGATTTTAATATTTTGGACGATCACATGGCGCTTTGTCCTTTGGCGTCTTATCTCAAGTGGTGTTTTATCAAATGGAGCTTTTGCGGTGACTTTATCAACTCATATCTACAATAAAAATGAAGAGATGCATAATGTAATCTTAGCATGTGAAATTAATTGTGTAATATCTTTTAAGTAAAGTTTGCCAAAAATTTGGAACGATATCATCTGGTTATGAGCATTCAAGTGGAAAATGATCCGATATTGTTTCATATATTCCTTTTGTCCGCCTCGTTTTTTATGATCGCCTCTTGAAAGAGTGTTGCGCTCTAAATATTTTGCACATGTAAGAATGAAACAAATAACATCATAAGAAAATGAAGTTACTGTTGTGAATTCGACGATAAACTCACACCAATGAATTTTGATGTGTGGAGCAAATTAACCAAGTAACCAAAATAGTTGATAGAGATGATGAAAGTAAATAATCCAAGCAAAAGAGAAGAACACAAGAATATTGTTTACCCAGTTCGGTGTTAATTAACCTAATCTGGGGGAGGGAGCAACCCTTCCGTTCCACTATGATCAATGAGAAACTTTACACAAGGAATTCCCAATTGGGTTACAAGAATTAATCCTAATTCTACCCAAATCCCGAATCCCTTCTTCCGTGATGAAGAGACTCAATTTGACCTAGCTACCCAAGGTGAACCAAGGATGATTCGCCCAAGCCTATAGAATTATACCAAGAATGAATTCTCTAAAACTCTAGTGTGGCAAACCCTAATCCTAATTGCTTTCAACCTTATTTTTCTATGAATAAAGAGTTCCCTATTTATAGAAAAATACATGCCTAAAAATCAGAAACAAATCTATCTTATAAAATAAAACAGAATCCAAAACAGATACACTCCGAAACAAATTTTTCCACAAAATCTGCACAAAAACCGGATCTGCACAATCTGGCTGCGTACTGGCGCCTAGCGCCATGTACCCTGCGCCCCGCGCTAGTCGACAGAAGCCACAGCCATTTCTGGAGGTCTCCTGACGCCTGGCGCCACAGTGCTGCTAGTTTCTTCAGTTTTCTGATTTTCTGAGTTTATGAGTTTTCAAGGCAATTCTTTAACAATTCTCCACCTTGCCTTTAAAACGATGGTGATCCAATCAACCACCGTGTTGCTCCCTCCATCTTGAACTACTATTCAAGATCATTGGCCAAGTCCAAGTCCCACTTGAACCTTGACCTCTTCCACTTGCTTCCAACAGCTCTTGCTAGAATAACAAGCTGTACCTCTACCTCTTCATCCCTCGGAATGCCTTCCGCCCTCATGAAGGTCTTGCCTCCCACTACCATAGGATTTTTGGTAGCACCCACAAGACTCACCGCAACCTCTTCAGCCCCCGGAGTGATCAAACCCGTCCTCCTGAAGATACGCTTGCATCCAACTATCATCGGCCTTTTGGATAGTCCTACAAGCTTCACCACCTCCTCTTCGAACCCCGAAATGCCTTCCGTACTCTCGAAGACTTGCTTGTCCTCAACCAACCTTGGAATTTTAGGTTGTTGTTCAAGCTCCAACAATGAACTCTCCTTGTGCCCACTACCTCAAGTAGCCCTACAAGTTCCCAAGTTCTACTGTCGGTGTTCCCAATTGCTTCCCTGAAGTTCTTTAATAGGTTTTGCACTTCTTCAGCCTCAATTGGAACATACCCCACAAGGTCTTCACAGTTGTACCACTTCGGTGCAACACTACCACTCTCCTCCTTATCTCCTTCTTGATAGCCAAGAGTTGGTGTTGTTTCTCCTCCTCTAGTATCACTATCGGAAGCCTCCACCTCAAGCTGAAAATCCTCCACCTTAAGATGAAACTCCTCCACCAAAGTCTCGAACTCGGTACTTCCCCTATGAACCCCACCTTGCAGTTTGCAAAACCACTCCACCTGATCTGAAACAACCCCGACATCCCACAACTCTAGTACATCACGAGAACCACCAGAATCTAGAGACTTACTCTCTTCCGACTCCCAACTCGACACCACAAGTGCCTCCGCTGTTTCATAATTCTCATCACCGGATGAACCATCCACAACATGCGCGGAACCATTCTTGTCCTTCAATTCCGGACAATCTCTCTTGAAGTGACCTTTCTTTTGACAATGGAAACAAGTCCACTTGTCACTGCCTTTAGCCCTAGCCTTCTTACCTCTACTTCCACCTTTTCCACCTGAAACATTTAAAGCGTTAGCACCATCCTCCACCTTCAAGTCTTTAAACTTAGTAAGTTCTTTCGTCCTCAAGGCCGATTGAACTTCCTCCAAGGTAACTGGTGTTTCCTTGCCGTAGAGCACGGTATCCTTGAAACTTTCATAGGACTTAGGTAACGTACAAAGTAGATGTAAGGCTTTGTCTTCATCTTCTAGTTTCACATCAATATTGGCCAAATCATCAATGATTTTATTGAATTCCGCCAGTTGCTCCGTTATGGATTTCGACTCCACCATTCGATAAAAGTAGAGTTTTTGTTTCAGAAACTGCTTATGTGCCACCGACTTGGTCATATACAATGATTCAAGCTTGGCCCACATACCTGCAGCGTTGGTCTCCCTTGCTACTTCTCTCAACACCTTGTCTCCGAGGCACAAGGTAATGCAACTGACTGCCTTTTCATTCAGAGCAGCCTTCTCCGCATCGGAAAGACTCGCCGGCATCTGTTCACCCTTCAAAGCCTCAGCACAATTGTTATGGACTAGAACAGCCCTCATCTTTACCTTCCACAACCCGAAGTCGTTACTACCGGTAAACTTCTCAATATCAAACTTAGAACCCATGGTACCTGATTATCGATTTGATCCTTATCCCACGGTGGACGCCAATTGTTGTGAATTCGATGATAAACTCACACCAATGAATTTTGATGTGTGGAGCAAATTAACCAAGTAACCAAAATAGTTGATAGAGATGATGAAAGTAAATAATCCAAGCAAAAGAGAAGAACACAAGAATATTGTTTACCCAGTTCGGTGTTAATTAACCTAATCTGGGGGAGGGAGCAACCCTTCCGTTCCACTATGATCAATGAGAAACTTTACACAAGGAATTCTCAATTGGGTTACAAGAATTAATCCTAATTCTACCCAAATCCCAAATCCCTTCTTCCGTGATGAAGAGACTCAATTTGACCTAGCTACCCAAGGTGAACCAAGGATGATTCGCCCAAGCCTCTAGAATTATACCAAGAATGAATTCTCTAAAACTCTAGTGTGGCAAACCCTAATCCTAATTGCTTTCAACCTTATTTTTCTATGAATAAAGAGTTCCCTATTTATAGAAAAATACATGCCTAAAAATCAGAAACAAATCTATCTTATAAAATAAAACAGAATCCAAAACAGATACACTCCGAAACAAATTTTTCCACAAAATCTGCACAAAAACCGGATCTGCACAATCTGGCTGCGTACTGGCGCCTAGCGCCATGTACCCTGCGCCCCGCGCTAGTCGACAGAAGCCACAACCATTTCTGGAGGTCTCCTGGCGCCTGGCGCCACAGTGCTGCTAGTTTCTTCAGTTTTCTGATTTTCTGAGTTTCTGAGTTTTCAAGGCAATTCTTTAACAATTACTTAATAATTAAAATAGGACTATAGTACTTGTGACATATTAAAATTATTATAAGCGAGCATATATAGAACGATTGTGCTTGAAAAATTGCAACTTTTAACCGGGATTGGAAATCGTCTAGCAGCAAAATTGAATAACGGCGAGACGATGATGTTGGGCAGTAGATTGGCGACATCAGCTCGGTTGAGACGACAAAATTAGATCCATGTCATTGAAAAGAAAATCAAACATGAGTGAATCAAATTAAAAGAGACAATGAATTATGATCATAATAGCAAATGGATGAAGGGACTAAATTGAACTAGAAACAAATATAGGAGCAAGCCAAATATATTAGTTTTCCTCTCCTTACTATTTTTCTTTTATGACATTTCAACACTTATCCAAATTATGATAACAGACATAAACAAGCTTTTGCTGAAATGGAACTTATTTGATACCATCTTTTCATTGACCAACATAGAATTCTATACACTTATATAATATGTTTGTTACTAGTGAATTAAACTGCCTGAAGTTCTATTTAGATACTGTTGCTTATAATGTCCATAAGAAATTAATTAAGTACTTGCGCAACATACTAGAGCAAATGAAAGCAAGCAAACAAAGCCTCTTGAATGGGCTCAGTAGATTGAAATTTAAAGTGATAATTAACTTCCCTTTTGCCGCCGAATCTTCTAGCAGGAGAATCCACTAGGCGTGTTGATGCTGCAAAGACTATGAATCCGGCGTATCAAAAGCCTTTGCCATGATCCCTTTGTAGACTTGAACACGTGCAGTGCTTATGTTGAAAGAACCATGGATTTCCATGTTTGGGTGGATTCTCATGGTTGCTGGCGTGATCTTCAGCCATGTGAAGATGTGTTTCCGTTTTGCTTAAATTGGTAGGCTGGGAATCGTTTTACCGCAGCCCCACGGTGGGTGCCAAAATGTTTTGGTGAACAAATAAGGGGGGTGATAAATGATTGGACCGTATCTAAGAAATAAGTAACCCTCCACAATTGTGCAGCATTTCTGTATATTGAAAAATATGATCCGGTCTCCTAAAGAATGAATAATTCATGTCTATTGAAAAAATGTGAACTTTTAGTGGTTGATATTGATAACTTGAGTATACAAAAAATATGGGGATGAGAAAGTAAATAACACGAATTATTTGTTGACCCAGTTCGGTGAGAAGCACCTATTCTGGGGGATACCAATCCAGGAGGTAGTCCATTATTGACTGTGTTTAGCCGGTCATTCAAGAGGGGGTTGAATTGTTGTTCAGCCATGTGATCTACCTAAACTTGTATTAAGAACTCTCTTGTTTACAAGTGTTTTTCCGAAGAAATATGTCTGTCTGTCTCTGTCTCTCTGTCTCCTTACAATAATGTAGAACTAGTATTTATAGGCATTGTTTCTCCTTGTTGCTATGAAGCCATGTTCTCCACCCATGTCTTCCATCACGTGATCATGTTTGGTAGTGGGAGGTTATTCTTTGTCCATTACGTGATCATGGGTTAATGGTGGTTGCTTCTCTTGCACAATAAATCATGGTGGCGGTTTTAAATATGAACGGTTATAACTGGGGCGAGGGCGTCATCTGCTTGTAGGTGGCGCCGTTAATATGACTTTCCCGCCAAGTTTGATCTTTTGAATAATATGGGCTGTCTTGTCGGGCCATCTTGCTATTGGGCCTATGCCATTTATTTTTGGGCCCTAGTCCAGTCCAGTATCAATTAAGTATTTTTTTCAATTATAAGAAACATTAACTTCTAAATCTAAGAAACAACATTTATCATCATTAATCTTTTAAACATTTTAATAGACATGGTCCATATTTCTTTCAAAAAAATAAAATAGACATGGTCCATATTGATGTAGAATCAATAGTGGGATTTTGTGTCACATAGTTTGCCGCACTCATGACATAAAAAAGATGAAAAAGGATTTCATGTTGTTAATACAGTACTTTTTTTTAAGTAAAGGAAGATAATATTAGATAAAAAGAAAGAGATACGGAGACAACATTAAACCTGACCCATGAACAATCTAAATGGAAATACATTGTGATAAAAAAATGGACCCAGTACCCTAATCTATTCTAACACAAATTTACTAATCACAGGTGCAACCTAGCGAATCCGTGTACGGGCGCAAAATCAAGTTAAAGAAAATATGAAGAGTGAAAGTGTGCTCAATTACCTAAAATACAAAAATAACATTTTTTTTCCACCAAATATCATACAAGACAAAATTTGCTCAATTATCTAAGGAAACAAAAATGAAAGCAAAAGTAAAAATTTTAAATAGAATTTTTTTTCAAAATTTCAAGGCATTTTAAAATTATATTACTATTTTTGTTTCTTTAACTATTTCTTCAAAGCACTATTTAGCATATAGGTTCTTTATATTTACTGGTCATACTAAACAGTGCACCCGGTACATTTGTTAAACATGTTAAAAACGGAAATAAAACATAAAAGTAATAGTGATAAGATAACTTTTTACACTTTCAAAATATTGAATGCACAATTTTAAAGAGAAAATTTCTATAATAATTTACTTAACTAATACACCGGATGTACTGTTTAGCATTTTTCATATTTATTTTGCCAAGTAGTTGGGGGTGATGCAATTGGTTTTTTGTACTTTATTGTGGTGTTTCCTTGATTTTTTTAAAGGAGTGTTTCCTTGTTCTTCTTGTAGGATGCATTTGATCTAAAGGAAATAAAAAGAGAAAAAAACACATAAATCAATGAATAAAATTTGCAAATTCATTTATTAATTTTTGTATTTTTTATCTTTCTTTTCTATTTCTTTCCCTCAAAATAAATACACAAGTAAAAATGTCGTAATACCAGTATTATTTCTTAGCTAATACTCCTATTTGACAATTCTTCTTTTTTGGACTAGTCATATAAATTCATTTTTATCCTTTTCACCAAAAATAATAATATAACCATTTAGCAAATAATGTTTTCAATGGCTCGTCATTTATCTCATTTTTACTAATTAGTCTTTTCTGTATACTTTTCATGAAGAAAAAATATTCAATGACCTAATACATATTCTTGGATTGAATGGACCTAATATAATATTCTAACAATATTGTCAAGAAAAAACCCTGAACTATCTTGACATATTCTAACAATACTATCATTTCAATTTTTAACTCATTATTTTAGCTAGCAAGTGATCTTTATCTCTAACCTACTTATCTATTTCTAATAAAATAATTTATGTTTTCTCAAAAAAATAAAATAATTTAAGGAGATGTACCAAATCATATTTAATTTAAAGAAAATAAAAAAATTGTCATATTAATTAATATAGTGATAGTCAGATAGTGTCTGAGACAGAGACAAAATAATAGAAAGGTAAATTCGAACATATTTCTCCGTTCTTTCTTCCAATTGGAACAGACCCTTCTCTACAATCAGGTAAATTCATTATCTTTTCTGTTATCTCTCACTACCCTTTTAATATTTCATCATCTTTTTTATTTTGATTGATTTTCTTTTCCCTTTTGAGTTTTTTATGCAGTTGACAACTTTGCGGCGAGAAAAAAAAAGTGTTCATAATCTTCAGAGGTTTATGAGATGGCAAATATCTTATCTGGTCAACTAGTGGGATCAGAGATACATGGATTCCACACATTGCAAGGTTCCTACTTTGTTCTTTGAATTATGCTGATTTTTTTTTTAGCTTAAACATGTTTTTCTAGTATCAATTTTTATAATTTTAATGTTTTGTTTATGTGCTGTTTGTGTTTTGGTGGCATAAACAAAATGGAATTTTTTTATGTGTAAAACAACTCTCCGAATTTACTTGGGTCAAATTAAAGTGTTAGTACTTGTTAGTTTGTATATCATATAGTTAAAGATATAGTGATTAGTGCAGAATATATTAATGATGTCAATATTACTTGATAATAGATTCTCAAACACAATGTTAAGAAGAATTGTTAAGGATGAATTAAGCGAGCCCGGGTTTGAATCTTTGTTGGAATAATTATTGGTCAGACTTTACTTATATTCTGATCGAATTTTGGAATTATCAAGGCTCATTTCCCATGGAAACTGAATGGTTAAGACCAAAATAAGATTCTCAAACACTATTTCCTAACATTTAGCTGGTTGGCCCTTAGATCCAATAAATCATATGGAACGTGCAATATTGCACAAATTTGATTTTTTAGGGCATATGAATAGGGAATTAGTAAAAAGGTTAAGTATTTGAATGTGAAGTTGCTCTATCTAAATTTTCATTCAATATGGTAGAATGGTGTAGAAATCCATTGTTTTTTATGTCGGGTTTGAAGTATGCTGCTCTAACTACTACATGCTGCTCTAACTATTAAATTGCTTCTGTTTACTAGTTGTTGTGGTTTTGATTTTATTTTATATGCCTCAGAGCTGGATGTTGCGAGCATTATGGAGGAAGCAAGAACAAGATGGCTTCGTCCCAATGAGATTCATGCTATGCTTTGTAATCACAAGTATTTCACCATCAATGTCAAGCCAATGAATTTGCCCAAAAGTAATCATCTGTCGCTATTAGTAGTACCCTAATGTTTGCGAAGAAGATATGCATCAATCTCATTCTGCCCTACTATTCATTTTCCCATATGATGTTTCTAATCGCCTTCATTCCTGTCTTTTTAGTCTCTATTCTTAATTTCCACAATACAGTTTACCTGCAGATAATAGAAAACAGTCCATGATAATCATGTACCGTAGGCCATAGGATTTTGTATATATCACAAACAAAGTAGTATAAACTATAAAGTCCCACTGAAAATGATTTTTCAATCATATACATTAAAGAATTTTGATTAGTTATTTGGCACCTAAGTAATAAGTTTTTGATATTAACAGTTAGATGATGTCAAATCTCCAATGACAATGTCATCTTATTATTACTTACTACTATTTTGTGCATAAACAGGTGGGACTATTGTATTATTTGACCGCAAAAAGCTTCGGAACTTTAGAAAAGATGGGCACAACTGGAAAAAGAAAAAGGATGGAAAAACTGTTAAAGAAGCTCATGAGCACTTAAAAGTGAGGACTTTCATTTTCTCGGGTGTTTAAATGTTTATATCATCATGTCTGCTTTGTATGTTCTACAGTTTTTGTACAATTGTTCAATCACCATTTATCACCGTTAATTGTTTCTGGTTAAAATTTGGGGAATAAATTATGATTTTGCTCTTAAGCTCATCATTCATCAGAATATAGTGTTATTATTATGTATGATAATATTTCCTTCCCATAGTTTTTGTTATTATTGATTCTGATTGTAGAATGAGTGGTTAATGGCATATCTGATTTCTGATAATTTTTATCTTTTCCGCATCAATCAGGTTGGTAATGAAGAAAGGATTCATGTATATTATGCACATGGTCAAGATAGCCCAAACTTTGTTCGTAGATGTTATTGGCTGCTTGATAAGTATGCAAACCAACTGTTAACTTAACTATTATGCCCCGACTCCAACATGTTATGAATTTCCATATTTCTGAATTATTTTGAATAATTTTGCATATAATAATCGTACTTAAAATTGTTTGCACCATTTTCTTTTCAGGAGTTTGGAACACATTGTCCTAGTTCATTACCGTGAAACACAAGAGGTTTGTGTAAATAATTTCACCTCATAACACAAACCATAATTTATTTGTGCCATGCTTATATTGTTTTAGCTGAAAGAAAGACCTTATACGTATGCTGTCATTAGTCGTCTGTAATTTACCGATCCTTGGGATGGTAATATAGGTTTAGCCATTTGAACATGTCTGGATACGCCATGATCACCTCCATAAAAAAAATCGTACAGCAAAAATGTCTTTTCAATTAGTCTGGTTGGAAATTTTATTTGTTCTCTGTGTGTAGTGCGCAATCTCTTTTGTTTTTAGGTGTTAAGAAGCAGCTTGAATAGATTTAATTACCATTACATGCTTCTGAAGGTATAATCCAAGTCCAACACTGAATTTGTAGGCTTAACAGATTTTATGACTGATATAAGCTTCAAAAGTTGATTAGTACGTATCAAGAAACAGAGGAGAGATTCTAGATCTCAAAATATCTTTCATTGAATATTCTGGAATTGTTAGTTACAATGCAGTTACAGAGTTACTTTTATATGAGGTTCATTGTGACCTGCTACAGACGGTTGCATGCAAGAGAAACTGACAGCTGTCCTATTGTGCCAGCTGTCATTTACAATCTATACAGTTTTGTGCTGAGTAAGCTATACTTAGATTACATTAATACTAAGCTAATAACCTATCTCTAATAGTACGGCAAGTGGAATAACCATTTTATTTTAGTTCTCAAGTTTTGTCTTGTTTTGCGATTGTTTCTCAATTAAAATAAGTTTATATTACGAAAAGTATTTATGAACTTATAGTTGTATATAGATGAGTTAAATGAGAGTGCTTATGAAAAATTGAGATGCTGAAACTAATTTTGATTTTAGCCACAAGTTAGTGTTTAAGGGTCTGTTTTTTTAAAGATTATTTAAAAAAAAAAAATCATTTTGATGTTTAGACTTAACTGTTTAAAAGAACCGAAGGTTTTTCTTGTTACAGTATTAAAAAAGTATGTATAAATTATGTATATCCTACTCATTGTTTCATTATGTTGAAAACTGCGTCGGTTTCACCTTCCTGTATTCTTTTGGAATTTTGAAAAATAGTTCTGTTTTCTCTAAACATAAGCTAAGACATACTTTTGGAAAGATGCTTACCTAACTTATCAGTGCTAGGACGTTGTTAATTAGTTTCTATTTGTGTTTAAAGCCATATTTATAACAAGACATAAATCCATGCTTAAGGTGCCATTTCTGCTTTAAAATTTGATTATGAGAATGAGCAAAAAATGTCTTTGTAACATTCTTTGAATTGTGGCTCATGATACAGTCTCAGGGTTCTCCCATCACTCCCGTACATTCAAACTCTACTACTGCCTCTGACCCAACTGCACCGTGGATTTTGTCAGAAGAAATAGATTCAGGGACCAAAACTCCATATGCTGGTGGTGAGAAATAACTTTCAAAATATTGCATTCTTTCTACTTGCTAATCAGTCTATCCGATGGGGATCCCCTATCAATACAATTATATTTTAATGTTAAGAATGTTTTGAAAAAGGAAAATGTGCTATATCTGTCTCTATATAATATAACTGCACATAAATTCTTTCCAACACATTTTGCTCACATTTGGACTAGATATATATTCTCATCCCTTCTGTTTTGGAGATGAACAGAGATTAATGACAATACAACAGTCAAAAGTCATGAACTGAGGCTTCATGAACTTAACACACTTGAATGGGATGACCTAGTGGTTGCAAACGATCTTAACACCTCTACTGTGCCTAATGGAGGTAAACGGTGATTGATTGTGTTTTAAGATAAACAGTAACATGCCTGTAAAGCACCTTATTTATTTATTTTAATTTTAAATTAAATTTTTGCAGGAAAACTTCCATATTTTGATCAACAAAATCAAATTTCACTGAATGGCAGTTTTAGCAATGTAAGAAAAGATTGTTTCATTTTCAATATATACTCTCCCTTTGCTTCTTGTTCCTGATACTCACTTTGTAATAGCTGCTGTTCTAATCTACGTATGATTTTTCTCACCAGGTAGCCAACAATGCATCTGCAGGAATTAATTCTTTCGATAATTCAACTCAGCCAATTGCAGCAAGCAATAGTGTTCCATACAGTTTTTCAGGTGTTACTCTTCAGACAATTTACAATCAAGGAAATCAAAATGACCAGAATAATCATCATGTATCTTCAAGTGGTGTTGATTCGTTAAACACTTTGGTCAATGACAGATTGCAAAGTCAGGACAGCTTTGGAATGTGGGTGAACCAAATCATGTCTGATTCCCCTTGTTCAGTTGATGATTCTGCTCTGGGATCCTCAGTTACACCCGTTAATGAACCATATTCATCTCTGGATGTGGATAATCAGCAACTTTCTCATCCAGAACAAGTATTTAATCTCACCGATGTGTCCCCTGTGTGGGTGTCTTCCACAGAAAAATCAAAGGTTTCCTTTTCCTTCGTTGGTGTATCTACTTACTAGCAATTATATCTTTCTCTAACCATTACAACTTATATAATCAATTTCTAACTTCTAGTTGATTCCTCAGTCTTTTCAGCATGCAACACTGACATCGACACCAATTTTTTTTGAGAAAATTGAATTATTGTATGTAACCACATGTGTCGGACACCAACACCTGTTGGATATTGGATACACCTTCAATTTGAATTGTTGGTTCTACATAGGTGTATAAATCATAATAAAACTCAGTAAATGCATGCCGTAAGACCAGTTCATATGTATACTAGCTGTTATTTTACAATTGTTACTTACCTTTCTAGGTTCCTTTACTTCTTGCAGATTCTAGTGACTGGACTCTTTCATAAAGACTATTTGCATCTCCCAAAGTCCAATCTAATGTGTGTCTGTGGTGATGCAAGTGTTCCTGTAGAAATTGTTCAGGATGGGGTCTACCGATGTTGGGTACCACCGCATTCTCCGGGATTCGTGAATCTCTACTTGAGCTTTGATGGTCATAATCCTATCAGCCAAGTTGTTAATTTTGAGTATCGTACTCCTGTTTTGCACGACCCAGTTGCTTCTATGGAAGAGAAGAACTGGGATGAGTTTCGACTTCAAATGAGACTTGCTTATTTGCTCTTTGCTAAACAGCAGAGTCTTGATGTCATCTCTAGTAAAGTATCACCTAGTAGACTAAAGGAGGCAAGAGAATTCTCCTTAAAGACATCGTTTATTTCTAATACTTGGCAACACTTATTGAAGTCAACTTTAGACAACCAAATTCCATTTTCACAAGCAAAAGATGCACTGTTTGGAATAGCATTGAAAAACAGATTAAAGGAATGGCTTTCAGAAAAAATTGTTTTAGGATATAAGACTACTGAATATGACGCACAAGGCCAAAGTGTCATCCATTTGTGTGCAATTTTGGAATATACATGGGCTGTTACTTTATTTTCATGGTCAGGCTTGTCACTAGATTTTCGGGATAAATTTGGATGGACTGCTCTTCATTGGGCAGCATATTACGGCAGGTATAGTACACAAACACCCCACTTATTTAGACCCGTTAGATATATAATATAAAAACCACTCATATGCCTTTACCTAATTGCGTATGTTTTGTAATAGTTGGTTCATGACGTGATATCAGAGAATAGCCTTGTTGAGTTGTGACCATGTTTGTGTAAATTTTTATTCTTCCAGGACTCATTTTTCTAATAAAAAGTTAAATATTGGACCAAGGTGAGTAAGCCGGTGCATTGTCTATGTTTCAAGCCCAAAGGGCTCTTGTGTAAGGGGGATGTATTAGATATAATATTAAAACTGTTCATGTCTTCATGTTAGGGATTTTTAATCCTTTAGATAAGTTGGTTCATTACTGTCAAAAGAAAAAGTTTGTTCACGACAAAACCATTAGTCCTATTGTAACCACGTTGGCCTAAAAATCCTTTTCTGACATGGTTTCAGCATCCAAGTTTTTCTGTTTCTAGATAATTAGAGATTAGCATAACCTATACGAATTTATCATAAATTTAGGTTAAGTAGGTGCTAGAATTTTGTATGAATATTTTGTTCTATATTACTATATTTGATTTAAACGTTGTATCTTCAGGGAGAAAATGGTTGCAACTTTATTGTCAGCTGGGGCAAAGCCAAATTTGGTCACAGATCCAACTCACCAAAACCCTGGTGGATGTACTGCCGCTGATCTTGCTTATACAAGGGGTTATCATGGCTTAGCAGCTTATCTTTCGGAAAAGTCTTTAGTTGAGCAATTCAATGACATGAGCTTAGCGGGAAATATCAGTGGCTCACTGGAAACCAGCACGGATGATCCAGTAAATTCTGAGAACCTTACCGAGGAACAGCTCTACCTTAAAGATACATTGGCAGCTTATCGCACAGCCGCCGATGCAGCAGCACGCATACAAGAAGCATATAGGCAGCATTCCTTAAAGTTACAAACTGAGGCGGTTGAGCTTTCCAATCCGGAAGCTGAAGCACGCAAAATAGTTGCAGCAATGAAGATTCAGCATGCCTTCCGCAATTTTGAAACAAAGAAAGTGATGGCTGCCGCTGCTCGCATACAACATAGATTCCGTACATGGAAGATTCGTAGAAATTTTCTCAACATGCGCCGTCAGGCTATCAAGATTCAAGTAAGAGCTACACTTTCTGCCTTCACCATTAGCGATAGTCCTTAGTAAAACACGTTATTTATTCATAATTGTTAAATGATCAAGTGACTAAAGATGGATTTCAATTGGCACAAACCTTAACATGATTTCTTTTCACCAAGTACGAACACAGTTTAGCTCATCATAGATCCCTTAGTCAGTCGGTTGATACAGCTGCTCTTTAACAAATCAATTGATACAATGCAGGCTGCTTTCAGGTCCTTTCAACAACGGAAACATTATCGTAAAATCCTTTGGTCAGTTGGTGTGGTTGAGAAAGCAGTGTTGCGTTGGCGTTTAAAGAGAAAGGGTTTCCGCGGGCTCCAGCTTAATACTGAGGAAGCAAATGGAGATCAGAATCAGCAAAGTGATGCTGAGGAAGAATTCTTTCGTACTAGTAGGAAACAAGCTGAAGAACGTGTTGAGAGAAGTGTAATACGAGTGCAGGCTATGTTCCGTTCTAAGAAAGCACAAGAAGATTATAGGAGGATGAAGTTGGCCCTTAATCAAGCAAAGGTAACAGCTAATATTAATTTATTATTTTATTATTCCTAGGATTAAGAGGGTTTTCTTTTGCACCGCATGTGTTTTTACTTGTCGAATATTCTTCTTAGAATTGAGAGTTGGGCATAACTCAACTCTCACGCCCAACACTGTTGGGCTTAGTGTGTGGATATAAATGGTGGGTGGCCCGATAGCGGAAACTTGATAGTAAGTGGCCCAACAAATCTTGGAGAGGCTCTGATACCGTATTGAAAAGGAAAAAGTAAGAATACGAGAGGCATATGGTGAAAACTGTGTGTGTCAAGAGCATCCCAGACATTCTATTATATATAGCCAATTCTACAATTAAGAGCATTAATTACAAAAGGAATATGTACTATGAAATATGCTAGGCTAAGAATAATCTAGGATACTTTAGAGTATATTTACAAATTTATTCCTATATTTAATAAATAATATTGCATATCAACAATTCTTTTGTGCAGCTGGAACGAGAGTATGAAAAAGTGCTTAGTAATGAAGTTGACATGGAAATGAAGACCCAGTTTCGCCGAAGATCTTAGAAATGTTACACTCAGCAGAATGTGAAGGGAGGTTGTTGCTGTTTTCGTATATCAAATAGACTTTGTAAGTTCCCTTCTTTGATATCCTAGAAAGGATTATGTATGAAATTTTCACGAGTGATTGGCCTCTCAATGCCGTCCCAAAGTTGAATAAACAGTATAGATACACCAAAAAGCCCAATATGGGGATGGTAAACTAGCTTCTCCTTTTTCTCGCACAGTTGCACTTTGAAAAAATGGAGCTGAAGCAACCAAAGATCAATGGCTGGCGAAATTTTCATATTTGTATTGATATAAACTATTATGCGCCAACATATCTTAATTATTAACACATGTATAAAAAGTCATTTGAACTTTTAAGTGTAGTTAGTACACACAATCAGTTATTTCTCTATTATTTGTTTTTGTGGTACATTTGGAAAAAGAGCAAAAAACAGGAAAGAGTGACTAAATTGTAGGAACAATGGTCGTCATAGACTCATAGCATCTGTCCAAACTCCAAAACAATTAGGCCCCGTTTGGCCCAGCTTATTTTTTACTTTTTATTTTAGCTTAAACGAAATAGAGAAGTATAAAATTATATTTGACGCTATTTTTCCTTAAAAGTATTAAAGAAATAAAGTAAAGAAGTAAAAAATAAAGAAAAATGAAGTCAAACACAATTTTTTCCTTCTTTACTATTTTTAAGGAGGAGAAAAAAAGAGGAAAATAAGCCGGGCCAAACGGGACCTTAATCTTTCATTCTGAGATGCTTCATACTTTGTCAAGAATTCATCCCATGAAACAGCTCCATGGTAGCATAGACTTGAGTTGTGATGGAGTAAATAGTTGGTTGGAACATCTTGGTGAGTTGCAAGCCAAAGGAAGGACACGAATTCGTTCCAAACTGCCAATCCAAGAGCATCTTGAATCCTGAAGTGAAGATGGGTCCTAACTAAGCCTTAAATAACATTTGAAAACCAAAACTTATATGGAACGTATGGATGAATAAAAAGCACACAGAGAACCTTTTTTCTTATTGTATCACACGTGGTAGTCACTAGTTATATGTAGGTTAACCTTGAAAGGCTCGAATGTGATTGTTAAGAAATCTCACATCACACGTAATGTGAGATAACCTGAATATGAGCTATAAACCGATCTTATAAGGTTGAGTTAAGTTTATCTCTCAATTCTTTCAATGGATTTTATTTTAATTAAAAATTAACCATCAATTTATATATATATATATATATATATATATATATATATATATAATATAATTGGACATATAATGTTTTTCAAGGAAGGAATGAGATAAGAGATTTTGATAAACATTGGATTGATACAAACATCATAATATTTTACTAAGTATCATGTATTCATGATGTGTTTGATGTGAACAAAATAAGTAACCATATAGCATATATCATTCTATTATATACTTTACGTAAATCAAATAATTAATGATAAGATAAATATTATCATATGTAAATAACAAAACTACTCTATAAACAAAAAAAATAAACCTGGACAAAATTATATTCAAATTTAAAATATTTTTATTGTGCTGGACTTTAAATACTCTCTCAACATTATTATTTATATAAACACTCAAAGTCGAGCTTAGGAACCTAAATGTGTGTTTCAAAAAAAAAAAAAAAAAAAGAGGGACACCTATCATATTCAACATCATTGATCACAAGTGTTAGGAGTCCTAACAACACTGCAAGTGCAACCAAGATATCGATTTCTGAACGGAGGAAATTTTTAACCAAAAGGAAAAGCACTGTCTAACAAACACAAAGCCAAAGCCAAAGCCAATTCTAACATTCAAGCCACTATTATTAATTCTGCAATTTCAATAACCTGATATAGACTGCAAAGACAATATGTTCAACTCCTACATGCATATTTCATAACTAAGAAAAAGTAAAACTACCATTTTAAGTATTATTATCCAATTTACATGAGCAAAGAAGTATAAAACTACAATGCTACTGTTAAAACTGCATCAGAAAGATTATAATCGGAGAACTACGAGCACACTTGACTTCTTTTCCTATTTAATATACTGAGAAAGCCACTTAAAGCCTTCACCATATCCCATCTTGCGGACAATACTACACATGAAAACCTCCATCGGACGGATATTGGAGTCAGAAAGCGTAACCTTGCCCTTGCCTGTAGTGAAGTTAGTCAAGCCCATATGATAACGCAATTCGGCCTCTGAAGCAGCATAAGGAATGTCAATCTTGTTTCCTAAGATAAGGAAAGGTACATTTGCTAGTGACTCATCAGAAAGAAGAGCATCCAGCTCCTTCTTCGATTCTGAAAATCTTTCCTGGTCAAATGCGTCAACCAGGTAGACTACAGCATCCACCTGTACCATATAAAATTTACAATTAACATTCGCTCGGTTCCTATTTACGACCGACATTTTGAATTAAAGGTGTCTCTGGTATCCAACACACCGACACACATTCACATAATACCAAGTTACCAACGTGTTACAGTCAATTACTACCATATTATTATCAATGAAAACAAAAACGGAAGTGCACACAATAATCTCTCTAGAATGAATAGTCAAATTACTCCTTAAAACGAAATTGGAAAATATTAATATTTTAAAATAACCTATCAAATTAAAAAGCTTCAACCAACGTAGTCCTCTACTCCTCTTGGACCACAAAATTTAACGTGATTGCAAATTTTTAAATTCAAAGTTTGGTTAATTCCAATTACCAAATTGAACTCATACAACAATTTCACAACTAGATTAACAATCGAGAAAATAGAAGATGCACAGACAATGTATCAGCATCTTGTATTCCGTCAAATCACAGATATATTTTAAAAGTAGTTGTATGACATGACAGATTGATACCGCTTAAAACTACTCGGTGCATGTCAATTAAACTCTTAACAATTCACTCAATTATCAAAACAATTAAGCAGCTGAGTATAAATCATTCATCATAGATAATTAAAAGAAAGAGAAAAAAAAAAACAAACCTGAGCGTAGTAATCTCTCCAGACCCTACGAGCAATCTGGTGACCACCTAAATCAAAAGCTTTAAACTTAATCTGCCCAATACTCAATTCCTCCGAAGTTGGATATTGAGTTGGTTGATGCTGAACTAATCTCTGCAAAATTTCAAAAAATAATCAATTATAATTTCAAAAATTGCAGAATAAAATAAAATTATAAACCTCGTCTTTGAGCATGTGAAGCAAAGTGGTTTTGCCAGCATTATCCAACCCTAAGAACAAAATCTTGGCCTCTTTTTGCCACAAACCAAGGGAAGCAAGAATTCCATAGAACCAATCAAAAAGAAACATTGTATCATTCAACGGAAATTTTTTGTATTCAGTTATTTTTCGATCAGCGTATATATATAGGTGAAAGATGATTCGATACTTGTTACCGGCTTGGACGGTAAATTAGGAGTGAAAAAGTTGATGATGTAAGCAAAGGGCGACACTGGCGTAGCAAGTTATTGTGAAGTAATTCCACGTGTGCGGGTTTGATTGGTTGGTGCGCGTCATTGGGTTTAATAATTTTTAATTGTTAAAGTCATAATTAAAACAGCAGTCACGTCAAATAAAAATCCACAGATTTTCTCATATTTAATTATTTTTTATTTTTATTCTTTTGGTGGAAGATTTTCACAAAAATAAAATAAATGCCATCAAGATTTTTTCAAATTATTAACGAGTAGGTGTTGGGATAAGAGAAAAGTCTATTCAAATAAAAAAGATTGGATTATTATGAGTAAATAAATCTATCTGACAAGATTTTTCAACTAAATAAATATAAAAAAAAAATTTGTTATTATTATTTTTACTGTTTTTTTTTTTGTAAAACTACTGTTATATTAAATTTTGTATTTTGTATTAGATTATTAATTTATTAATTTATATTTTAAATGCCGGGTTATGTTTTTTACCAAATAATAACATATTTACTATTACTTGAATTATATAATCAATTATGTATCAAAATAACCATTTATTATGAATTAATGTAAAAAAAAATTTATTATGAATTATTATATATAAAAGAAATGATATGTTTCTCATGATTCTGAGTCTGAAGTGTATATTGAAGATAGAAATGACAAACTCTTTTTTTTAATCAGCAAATATATTATAACATTCAACCATAAGTATAAGACATATATATATGGTGAGAAAAAGTACAAAACTGCAAAAAAATACAATACACCAATAACATTGCCAAAATAAAAATAACATCATTTGAAATTTAAACAAGGGCATACTATTGTAGGATAATTTGGTAAACACAAAAATGTGATTTTTTTAAGGGGACGTAATTTTTGTTGGTTGTCTCTATGAATAAAAAGCATACTTAACCATATTCTCATTGATACCATCGTAGTAGTTTTAACAATAGCAATATCTAAAAAGTGTTCAACAGTATTTTTGTTAATTTAGCCTGATTTTACAAAGTACTTTGTCAAAGTTGAGTATAGAGATTTTTGGTGGATGATTCATTCGTCGTCTTGAGATGTGAATGCTCACACAATAATTTTTAGTTTGCTATTTGATTTTGTGTCCGTGTGAGAGTTCGTTGGATAGTATTGTGGTGCGTGCGCATTTGCTTCTATTTTTTAACCACTTTTGTTGTATTGGAGTGTTTGTATGCCCAAATACGAGTTAATTATGTGGTTTGACTTAGTTTGATTTAAGTATCCCAATATTTTGAATTATCTTTTATTTTTATTTTAATATAAAAGGATTTCTTTTCTGCATTTCGTTTACCCAAAAAAAAAAACATCTAAAAAGTAAAAATTTAATATTT
This sequence comes from Trifolium repens, assembly GCA_030408175.1. Taxonomy (NCBI): domain Eukaryota; kingdom Viridiplantae; phylum Streptophyta; class Magnoliopsida; order Fabales; family Fabaceae; genus Trifolium; species Trifolium repens. The sequence continues at coordinate 51,633,551 of CP125851.1, forward strand.
CAAAGTAACAAAAATATTTTTGGAATTTTTTAGCGCACTATTTTGTGGATGTCATTTTTATTTTTTTTCCCTAAATGCGGGAAAATATATTATTGAAATTTCAAATTAACAATCACCGAAATGTATGATTTTACATATTGATCTTGTCAGATCAAAATAGTCGTGCTCGATGGTACTTCTCTTTGTTATTAAACTTTAACAAAATATTTCCTAAAATCATTTCATTTAAAAAATTCGTGAAATTTATTATCCAAACAATATAATTTACATGTAATAATTTAAATGATATTTTCCAAAATTACATTACCTAAGAAAATTATTTGATCCAAACATCATTTTAAAGTAAAGTGATAAAATGAAGCGATTTACTTTGCCACCCTACACATTTTTTTGCGTGCCCTGCGATTTTACCAAAATACTCATGTCTTTTATATAGGTAGCGTATACAATATACACCCAAAATTACATTACCTAAGAAAATTATTTGATCCAAACATCATTCTAAAGTAAAGTGATAAAATGAAACGATTTACTTTGCCATCCTACACATTTTCTCGCGTGCCCTACGATTTTACCAAAATATTCATGTTTGTTACATAGGTATCGTATACAATATACACCCAAAAACTTCTCATAAGAATTGTTTTTTATAACGTCCGCTACTTGAGTAACAAATGACATATTAAAAAAATTTCATTTTTATAACGTCTGCAACTTAAATAGTAAAAGAGTAAAAAGGAAAACACATAGAGCACATGAGAAATTAATAGGGTGACAGAAGTAAATCTCTAAAATGAATTGTAATAAATTAATAATTTGGGCTTCTTATGTCAATGAGGCCAAGCCCACCTCACTCTCCACCCGGCCCACTCCTTTCTCAGTCAACACACATATATGTCCCTAAACTTCTCTGTCATTTTGTTCCTCTCAACAAAACCCTAATTAGGTTTCGCCTTCTTCAATTTCTCCAAATTTCAATTTCAATTTTCTAATCGTTCCACTCTATCGTTTCTTATCTCTTTGTGTGTTGAATTTCAGAAATGGCGAAGTCGAAGAATCACACCGCTCACAACCAGTCCTACAAGGCTCACAAAAACGGAATCAAAAAGCCAAAGAGGCATCGCCACACTTCAACCAAAGGGGTATGTATTCATTTTTTCACCTCTCAGTTTTTTCATTTTTTATCGATTTCTTTTGGTTAATAATAATAGTTTATCGTTATCGATCACTGTAGATGGATCCTAAGTTTTTGAGGAATCAGAGGTATGCAAGGAAGCACAACAAGAAAAATGGTGAAATTACCGCCGACGAATAGAGTAAAGTCTTGATTTCTGATGAGGCTTTTTGTATTTTAGATCTATCTCTGATACTATTTTGTTGTTTTTTTTAAAAATTTAGAGGAATTGAACTACCTGTTAGCAATTTTGTGTTCAAGACAGTTGAAGTTTTATTGATGAATATTTAGTTACTTATGTTTTCAGTACTTGTATGGTAATTTAATTGTGTATGCCTACTTTTTGTTATGATTACTATGATCAATTTTTAGAATGCTTGCTGATATCAATTTAGTTGTTCGATTAATATGTTAGTCTCACTAGGATTTGATTGAGTTTAATTGTGAAGAAAAGGCTTATAACTATCAATTCATTTGTAATAGTATTGTAATGTGGTTTATTAATCGAAATATAGGTTTATTAATCCTAAACCCTGATGAATAGTCAAACATGTTTTATAGTTGAAAACTGAGATTTTGATACTCTAATGTAGCTCAAGGCATATTTTGTGGGTGTTTTGAAAAGACTATTTGAATGAGTTTATGAAGTAATAGTAAAAAATGAAGCTGTTTTTATTACCATTATATGCACTCTGCCTAAATTTGTTTGTAGAAAAACTTTGCATAGTTTGTTTGTGAATTTTGTCCTAATTTCTTTATAGAAACATGTTTTATTTGTATTTTGAAAAGCCTAGATTTCAATGAGTTTATGAAATAATGTGTGATATGATGGGTATATAACCTGATTTTTCTACATTATATGAGACCCCTATATTTGATTGTATATACTGTGTATTTGTGAAGTTTGGCACCATTGCAGAGACAATTTGTATACAGACACACATTATAACCTATTTGGACATGTTTATTTCGTTAAACCAAACAAATTTTTATACAATAAAATTGGCTTTCATTGAATACCTCAGGGTGTTCATGAATTGTAGGATCCAATTTCATTTGTATGAAGCTGGTCAACATTAGAAAATCTACAATAATAATTCTATGTCATCCTTTTTGAAAGATAGAACTGGTTTTTGTTTGTTGCCATCAAGATTAAAGTTTTTTTTACTGTTTATAATTGATTTGAAAGATAGAACTGGTTTTTGTTTGTTGCCATCAAGATTAAGGTTTTTTTTACTGTTTATAATTGATTGTTCTTCCACCACCTGTTATATATTGTCAAACAATATAAATTCCAAAATATTATGTTAAAAACTTCAGTTTTGTAATTGTAAAAGGAACTCTTACACGGACTACTCTTGTGTTTCATTTTGTTCTTAGTGGATGATTTGTTTCATTCTGGGAGACCTTGCATGCCCAAATGGAATCCATCATGTTCGTTACTTCATTATGTTTTGTGCTTCCTCTTGTCAACAAGTTTAAGTTGAGAAAACGATAGTTTTGGTGTCTATATGGAAGTAGCTAGCCACTGGTATCTAGCTACCCGGTGGCCAAATATATTACTCAAACAAAAATTTGGGCCATTAAGGTCACAAAGTAAAATGAAGATTTCTCTTTAGGCCCCTCGTGTTTCTTTTTTACCCCCCTTAAATCTCATTTTATCCCTTGAATTGTGTAAACTTTGAGCAATAAATTTCGGTTTTTACGAAGTAATCAATGGGAAAAACCGAACTTATAACTAATTCGGTTATAAAAACTGAAACACCGTGAAGGGGAAAAAACATCAGTAAGGGGGATAAAAAAGAAACGCAAGGGGCCTAAAGAGAAATCAAATCATGAGTTGCATCATTGCGTGAAACCCTAAATATTTAGTAGTTACGATTCACTGCTGCACATGATTTGAACTATCTATCATGTTATGTTTATGATATGTTTGGTTTATAAGCTGACTTTACTACATTATATAGGTTCCCGAAAATTGTAGAAATACTCTGTACAGTGTATTTGTGAAGTTTGGCACTATCTGTAATCTCTAATATTATAGAAACTATTTATATACAAACGCAAACTATGTAGACCCCTTTATTTCATTGAATCAAACATATTTCAAGCAAAAAAAAATATGGTTTTAATTGAATAATAATAACATGGCGGTTCATTTTTGTATATTGCTGGTCAACATTAGAAAACCGGGTTGAAAGATAAAACCGGTTTGTTTATTTTGGAATCAAGGTAATGATCTTGTCATGTTTAGTCCAAATACTAAAAGATGTTCTAATAGTTGATATTTAAATCCTTAAGTATTTTTTTTTGACAAAAAAAAAACCTTAAGTATTGATTATCGGGGAAAGCATATATAGTTCAATTACTAACCACCAAAATAAAAGTCTTAACTATTTTAAGTACATGTTTAGAAACTAACTATTTTTCTTTGTTAATATTTTATTTGCTTATGGTTGAGACAACACATTTGTTTTTATTAAACCTTTGGATTGGTTTTATTTATTCGTGTATTCAACAGGGCACTCAAACATTAATAAAGAACTAATTAATCAATATCTTGTATATCAAATATATATAGTCTACATTCCCTACATTAAAAAATGTACATGTCATTTGAACTTGGCCATTGATTTGAGATTAATCAACTCACATTTTCATAAATTCATCTTTATATAATTTACGTCATTGATTTGAGATTAGATAGGTAAAATTCAATATTACCTAATACTTTGAATATGAGGACTCGAAAGCCTCATACGAGTCCTTATACATTTAAACAAGTCATCGCCTTTTGTCAATAGTTTAAAAGCCTTAAAAATCCAAATACAAGAATCTATAGTTGTTATTGGCTAAACAAGGTAGTGTATCCTATAGGGTTGTATTGGTCACATTTGAGCTAAACACAACAGGATGGAACACATACCTTTGACTCAAAATCTAACTTCTATATATCTTTTTTATTTGCTTGTTATTATAAACCCAAACAAATTACTTGACAAACAGAGACGAGTTCTCTATATATACTCACTTAAGTCTACCCAAATCATCAAACACTAAGAAGAACAACAAAGAAGACAAACAAAGAGTTGCATAGACAAAATGAAGAGATTTTGCTCCAAAGCTTCTTTTCTTTTGTTTGTTACTCTCATTTTAACAAGTTGTGTGCACTCGGAAGCTCAGAATTGTCGCCCAAGCGGTAGAATTGAAGGAAAGAATGCTCCTCCAGGACAATGTAATCAAGAGAATGATTCTGATTGTTGTGTACAAGGAAAAATGTATACAACTTATGAATGTTCTCCACCAGTGTCTACTTACACGAAAGCATATCTCACTCTTAATAGTTTTCAAAGCGGTGGTGATGGAGGCGGTCCTTCAGAATGTGATAATCAGTACCACTCAGATGACACTCCGGTTGTTGCACTTTCTACCGGATGGTTTAACAACGAGAGCAGATGCCTCAAAAACATTACCATCAGTGCTAATGGGAAAAGTGTGGTGGCCATGGTTGTTGATGAGTGTGACTCCACAAAAGGATGTGATGAAGAACATGATTACCAACCACCTTGTTCAAACAACATTGTTGATGCTTCCAAGGCTGTGTGGGAAGCTTTAGGTGTGCCACAAGATCAATGGGGTGGCCTTGACATTACTTGGTCAGATGCTTGATATAGTATGAGTTAAAATCCATGTTTGTGTGTCTGTAGTTTAATTTAGTGATATTCTGCACTTCTATCTCTCATCGTATTTGTATCATATACTTGTTGTGACCATTATATTGTTATCAATTAAGAAAATCCAATACATAACATTTATCTATAGAGCTCAAATCCAAAAATTAAATGTTTTCCTTTATCAAAACACGTGCTCCCTCGGTTGGAAGATAGACGGGACAATTCTAATATTTCTTCTTGGTTGTTTTTTATTTTATTTTCTAAAAAAATTGGATAATAACAACTACTCAACGATTTATTATTTGTTGGTTGAGTCGCATTAACATAACTCTCATCGTGTTGAGAATGTTTGCAATACGTTGGACTGATTATGCAGGTTGTCTGGACAGCAATTAAGTATTGACAAAACTTGCACCATGTTCTCAAAGAATACTCCCAGAAATATGCGCGACAGATTAGTTAGAATGATTGGTTTCAGAGAGGCGGAAAGTTTAGGCAAATGTCTTGGTATTCCACTTTTAGGGTGTCCGCCTATTAAACGAGCTGATTATCAATATTTAATCGGTCAAGTATGGCTAAGTTGGCAGCATGGAAAGCAAAACAGCTTCCCTTTGTGGGGCGTGTAACTTTATAACTCATTTATCCATTGATGACTAGTAGCATTTGAAGAGGATGTTTGGAAGAGATTCAAAGACTGCAGAGAGCTTTTATTTGGAGTGGTGATTATAGGAGCAGACATTATCATGCTGTTAATTGGGAACTGGTTACTCGACCTCGCCAATTAGGAGGGTCTTGGGATAAAAAAGATTAGAGAATATGAACGACGCCTGCTTTATGAAACTCGACTGGAATTTGAGGAGTGGAAAAAAGGCTCTTTAGTGTGATGTTCTGCGAAGTAAGTATGAAAAGAGACTATAGAATGGTAATGTTGCTTGCAAGTCAAGAGATTCTAGCCTTTGGAAAAGCTTGGTAAATGTGTGGCCTAAATTTGAGGAATGGGAATATTGGTCTGTGGGGAACGGAATTAGTGTGGATATAGAACCACTGATTGATTAAACTTGGCCTTGGGCTTACTGATTTTAATTTAGTTCATCCAAATTTGTTGCTTGGTTTGCAAGGGAATGGCATATGGAACTTAAACCTGATGCATAGCTAATGTTTCTCATGGTGATTGATGACTGGAGTGTTTGCCATCCCACCCCATCATATCATAAGTTCACCATTCCATTTGACATTTTCTTTACTGTTCCTAAAGAAAATGTGTAGAAATGTTACAAAGACAATCATATGCACCCATGGATCAACTTTCATTATTGTCAAAATAGAAATCTTTAAATAAACATACATTTAAAAGAGCGTATGCAATATTTACCGGTCTAAGAGAAAGTTGTTGCATTAAAAATGACTGTTGCAATTTCTGCCCATTTGTTTGGAGTTCTTCAGTATTGAATTTCCGGTTATACATGGTCTTTTGCGAAATGAAGCATGGATAGAGTCAATTATGTATTTGCATAACATGATTGTAAAAGAGAGATAAGACCACTTCATGCTAGGCAAACTAATTGACAACTTCAAGCGGATCTTGTGGAGCATATTTGGGAATATTTTGGACGTTATAATCGTCAAAATTAATTATTGTTTCAGAGGGAGCACACTTGCACACAAGGAACTACACCAAATAAGTTAAAATCACCAAGTTTTGAGGCAGCATGCGCAAGTAAAAACAATATTTCTGATGATTGAAATTGTAGATGAAATGCAGCCATCACATTCATATTTAGGGAGTAACTAAGGATTTCAAATAGAAAAAGAAGGAAAAGGGGAATGAAAAGGGAGCTTTCAGCAATGTAGGAGAAAGAAAAAATGCTATTTGGAAGACAATATTAGCAGTGTGGAGGAGTAAATTGGGAGTTTCGTGATTACATCTTTAACAAACAAGGAACGACGTTATAAAGGTGGTCTTTGACATCAAAAGAAATATCCCAGGTTATAGTAACAAACAAATTAAATGATTTTTAATAATCAGTTCTATTAGGATGCAAACAAAAAAAAACCATTAGTTCTAGTTCTAGGAGTTGAAAGAAATTAGAACGAGCTGCAAACACTTGCATATCATTATAAATTTCAGAAAACTGTTATCGTACATATATATTGGGAGGGTGCAAAACTAAAGAAAAAAAATAGGCCACTTTCAAAGACCTTCTCAATGACTACAACAAGGAAAAGCAAACTAGTCTAAGAAGAACAATAATATTAAAATTAAGTATTTGTGAAAGGCTCAATAAATATCAAGAAAAAAATATATTAATACAAGTAATATTCGTCGGCTATCCATTATCAGGCCAGTGATGATCTCCCGCATACGGTTCCCTTCTTTTACAGGATTCTGAACATGCTCGTCTCTTCCGCCTGAAGATGCGTAATATTTTGGAAGTCCCTAATACAAGCAAATTTCTTCAAAAATTTATACTTTGTTTGGAAGATTAGACTGCAACTGGTTCACTTACTGGGATAGAAGCGTGTTCTTTAACCTGCCTCAGTAATCGAAGAGAGTGTGTATTAATAATACAGGTATACTCTCTGATGTTGAAAGTACATTAAGGGTTATCTCACCTTTGCTGATTTAAATAGCTCATCAAGAACCTCGGACAGAGTTGGATGTGCATGAACGGCAAGTTTTATCTCCTGCATTGTACCACCAAATGTTGAAGATCAGCACATAGACAGGACAAGAAAATAAAAGACATTGGTGACTATTAATAGTATAAAACCTAGGTGCATAATTGCGTATAAATTACAGGTGTTGGTAGAAAAATTACCTGAATACGTGTTCCTAATGCTATAGCATTGGATGCTTCATGAATAAGATCTGCTGCATGCAAACCAAAAATATGAACTCCTAGGATCTCTCCATTGTCAGGTCTATATATCAACTGCATGACAGTGTAAACAGTTAGCAATGTCAAACCTGTATGAACAGAAAAATAAATGCATCCAGATAAAAATGGACAAGAATATGTAGAACAGCAGTCATAACCAAATAATTTTGGTACCAAGTAATTTTTTAGTAAAGAATTCATCAAAAGCATTTAACACTTTAATAACCCATATTGGAATAGCATTGAGGAGAAAGATACAAAAGATAACCTTGGCAAGTCCCTCCCCTTCATTTTCTGCTAGGGCTTTTGTGTTGGCTTTAAAACTTGTTTTAGCAACACTAACTTCAAACCCCTCCTTTTCACCTTTCTCCCTGGCTTGAGGCTGCAAGTTTCAAGTTAGAACATAACACATAAGAACTTCAACTGAAGGACAACAAGCGGTAATTTTATTGTATGAATAGAGTGCCGACCACACAGTTGAAAGAGAACTGGTTCATTAATATACTCATTGCAATGAAAGTTCTGATATACCTCTGTCAATCCAACCATGCTGATTTCAGGATGAGTGAAACATGCAGCTGGGATACTTAAATGATTGAGCACATGATCTCTTCCGGTGACTTGTTCAACCACTGTTCGAATTTTTTTAATCAGGTGAAACTGAAGCAGAGAAAAGTAATAATGGAAAAGTTACATCAGTTTCCACTTACCTGAAATTCCTTGTGCACTGGCAGCATGAGCAAGCATCATTTTTCCATTTGCATCGCCAATACAGTATAAATGAGGTACCTATCATTTCACATCCTATATCAGTAACAATAAGTCAAGAAAGATAATTAGTACATTAGAAATCGAGACAAACCAGCTTGCCATTAGCATCAATTACACGCATGCGCTCGTCCACAGGAATAAAACCTCGCTGTGTTGCCACATCAACCTATAGGAACAACATACAAAAATTTACATTCATTTCCTCCAGGGGATATTTTACTATCCTAAACACATTTCAGTTAGAAATACATACATTCTCCAGTCCTAGACCTTCTGTGAATGGAGCCCTTCCAGTTGCTATTAGTGCAGCATCAACCTGTAACAAAGTAAATATAAAAGTTAGTAATAAATCCAAATAAAATATACAGGTAAACAGCAGGTGAACTAACAGAGTACAATAAGTGCCATCTCTATATCAAAGCATGGAAAAATGACCCTAAGCAAAGCAAGAAAAAAGGAATACGAGAACAAAATGTAATCAAATTATATCAGTCATAGATTGTCTTCCCCAGTGCAGCTTCATGCACTCATAGGCTAAAAAAGATAGCAAGTACATTAAGCACTTATGACCTTTGAAAATGAGATCTGAGTTTATCGAATCAACAACCGGAAGCTTCAGCACTTCAGCTTAACACATTAGCACGTGATAAATACTTTCCCATGGGAGAAATCTTAACAATTAAGAACAACGACCTTACTTGTTTTCAAATAAAAGATTAAGTTACCTCCAAAGTTTCCTTTGGTTCCTTAGTTTTTGCATCAATAAGCTCAATCAAGACAGGTTTTCCATCCCTTGCAGGCGTAATCTATAAGGAAAACATGAGGACAGGAGCATGTCTAAGTAGCCAATCAACAAAAACTGAATCAATAGATTACAAGATATAGTTACCTTGGATGCAAACACTCCAGTATGATAATCAATATTACGGGGATTTACAAGAACCCTTTGAGCCAGCTTACTGATTTCAGGATCAAATCCAGGCATAAGCTGATCTAAAGCTTCAACAAAAGTAACCTGCATAAAACCAATAATTACTTAACTTACAATAAACTAGGAACCTAAATTTTACAATAAGGAAATGATATAAAAATTAATTATTTGTTAACTTCTAGAACTAATAAAAATATTAAAAAGTATAGCAAGCACAACATGATTTACATTACAAACATAAGTTTCAGATTTCACTGGATAACAATCAATTCTTTACAAATACTTCTCACGAACAAAAGATAGTGGAAAAAGAAAGTAAAAGTATCACAAAGACGTGTTTACCTCGCTTCCAAGTGCCGTATATACATCACTGAATTCAAGGCCAATATACCCGCTTCCTACAATTGCTATCCATTCGGGAACAGACTCCAGTTTCAGTGCATGGTCACTGGTAATTACAGTCTTCCCTGAAGGTGATAGTTGGAATATTTTTATTCAGAAATTATCATAGCCAATAATATGAACTCTTTTCTTCACTAAAACCATCCACAAAACCTCTCTCTCTTGGCATCCTAACCATGCCTTTTTCCAAAGCAATAAAAACCATGTGGGAATCGTTTTAATTCCTAGGATATATCATAGGACTTCAGTTTTTTGTAGAGAGGACAAGAAGTCAACTAAATTAAGTACAACTAGAATGAGGACAAGAAGTCAACTAATTTAAGTAAAACTAGAATGCGAACAAAAAGTCAACTAAATTAAGTAAAAGAAGATTAAGGAACATAAATATCCATGACATGAAAGGAAAAAATTGATGCATACCATCAACTTCAACACCCTTAGGAACAAAAGGAACAGAACCAGTGGCAATGATGATATCTTTTGCAGTTACTATGTTGTCTGAAGAGCCAATCTTCACCTTTTGAGGACCCTGCACAGATTTATACATGGCAGCAAATGAAATTTATTGTACAAAGGTAAATTACCTCGCTTTCAAATTTCATTTATTATCCAGCTTAGTATCGCCTAGGACCTAAATAGATGATATAAAAATAATGTTTTTCACGTAGTTTCTCACAATTGGATTAGTTTAGCAGATACATGCAGATATGCATCAATTGTTCATATGATGTTGTCATCTCCACCGCCATTATCATGATCAAAACAGTGCACAATATTTTTCATTGTTATTTGTTCAAAAATATCGGTTGATTCACATTCGTGTATCATGAATTAGATTGTACCATGATATTCAAGCAGCTAAATAGATCAAATTTTAATCCAAAAGGGGGATTGAAATGAACAAATCAGAAATTTTAAAGGTGTCTAGTCATTTGATAATTGAAAATATATATTAAGCGACAGTGAAGACGAGTGTCTTGAGAAAGAATTAAGTAAAATAAGAAATGCTATTACTCCTTAATAGTGAGGGCTCTGTTTATTATACAGAGGTAGGGAATTTTATCCTTACACAAAAATTTGATTCCTAAATCAATTCAAATTCCATTGTTTAAAACAAAGGTAGAATCTGCTTTTCAGCACAAATTAATTCAATCAGTTCCTGTTAAATATTTCAAACACAGGTTAAGTGATCGCACAGATATTTATTCCTGAAGCTATATAGAAATTACAAAGCATAGACTGCATAATAATTAATATAATATGCCACTTACCACTACAGTACCAAAACCAGTAAGTATGTCTACTCCAATCGCTTTTAGGGAGTTTGTCAAATTACTACGGATTTTTGAAGCAAGATTATTAGCATGATCAGCTACTCCTTGTCTATCATATCCAGCAGAAGAAACCTGAAAAAATGAAAACAGACAAAGGCAACATAGTCATGCATCTGCACTCACTCTACACCTCTCTTCCTAATCATGTATAGTATTAACTCTAATTCTAAATACAACAATAGATTTAAGAGAACCATGTAAGTAACATTCTTACATGTAAGCCCAAGGATTTCAAGTGATGATCACTCTTTAGTTCTCGCATACGACCACTAACAGCCAAAAGAGCTTTTGAAGGAACACAGCCTCTGTTTACACATGTCCCTCCCACCACGTCTCCTTCCACTATAGCTGTTTTCAATCCCTGCAAAATGAAAAACGATGACATTCACCTTATTTATCGCATAATCAGCATTCATCGTTAGCAATTAGTACTTGATTTATTATATAACTAATAATAATCATCATTTTCATATCAATTTCTATGCACATACTGTCACATTGAAAATTTGAACCTATTGACTAGTTTAGTTACAAAGTTGACTGTGAAATTCTTGAGATCAAACCTTTTCAACAGCATGAAGAGCAGCACCGTGACCACCAACACCAGCACCAATAATCAACAAATCATAATCGAAGGATGATCCAGAAGTGCTGCCATTGTCAGAGCGTGCAGCGGATACTACGGCGGAGTATTGACTGCGGGGAAGCTGCTGCTGCTGGAGATTACGGTTGAGAGAAGTTGAAAAACCTAAACCCCGAGCCTCGCGTCTAAAACCGCAGAAACGGAGGTTGAGATGTTTGGTGGCGGTGGAGAGTGGAAAAGAGTGATGTGATCTGGAGAATGTGGTGGCAGAGGAGGTGGGAGAGAACGAGAGCGAGAGAGAGGATTGCATTTTGAGAGAGTGGAAATGAAATTGTAGAGAGAAAATGAGAGAGATCTGAGGAAGAAGGTATAAAAGAAAGAAATGAACCTCGAGGAGTCCGTTGGTAGTTAGGAGGAAAATAAGAAAGCGGAGAAAACAAAGAGCGGCGGATAAACCATAAACCCACCTTTCTCTTTTAGAATTTTTTGTTTTTTAATAAATATAAATATTTTTAATTTTGTTTTTAGTCCTTGTCCTTGCAAAAAATTTCAACAACTTTTGATCCTTACATTTTAATCAACTCTTGTGTACTTTCATATTTTAAAATTTATAATTTTATAAAAATCTCTTCTACAAAAATGTAGAATTATTTATGAATTTTCAAGTGCAACAAACTAAAAATTTATATTCCTTGTTAAAAAAATTTAAACTTTTACAAAAGAGCATCCTATAATGTACTAAATATGACTGGAAAAAAAAAATTAAATTTCAAATGACATACATGAGTTAACCGAAAAGCAGAGATAAAAATCATGGCAAAAAATATTTGAGAGAACAAAGTTGTTGAAATTTATATAAGGACTAAAAACAGAAGTTAAAATATTTATAGAGTCATAAATATATTTAATTCTATAAAAGAAAAAAACTTAAGTTAACGGGATAGTTAATTCTTTGTACTTAATTATTACTTTTGTTTAAGATTATTTTATCATTCAACTTATATATTTTGTTATTCGAAAAATCAATTTATAAACACGACAATCTAAAATGATTTTACATGTAAAGTAATTTCAATAAATATATGTGCAAAAAAAGTTTTATTGTATCACTTTTGAAGTTCAATCTATAAAAAGTTCACTTTTTAAGATTTCATTTTATGTTAGTAAAACAAATTATTTTATTGTCTAAGACCAATAAATTAATTTACTAACAAAAAATCAATTATACTAATTTTTTAGAAAAAAAGGGAAATGGTATAATTTTTATGAATTAATTAAAGTAACACTGGATTTTTTGTTCATTGATATTATAAGTTGAAACAATATCTTATAATCAAAGATGCATTAGCTCAACTGGCAAATGCCGAAATTGCTAGGTCAGACGTCACGACCCGGGTTCGAACCTGGGATCTCACAGTTGTGTGTGAGTTTAATTTCAGTGGATTACCACTTCATCTAAGACCAAAAAAAAAAAAAAAGATGCATTCTTTTGTAGTACTCCTCTCCGTTTATTTTTATTTGCATTTTTTATTTTTGCATATACGTCAATACACAACTTTGATTAATAATATCTTTAATTATCTTTTATAAAAAAGTTAGAAAATATTATATTTTGAAAATATTCGTCGGGACAAATTGAATAACATCTTATATGCTAATATTTATTTTTATATATTAGTAGAAAATTACGATCAAGGTAGATTATATGAATAATGTGCACAATTCTCAAACGACAAATAAAAAGGTAGATTATATTTATTTTTATATGAATAATGTATCTTATTTTAGATTGATTTTATCAATGAAAAATTATAGAAACAATTTTAAGTTAGTGCTCTAAATTTTATGGATAGTTTTTTTTTTCACCATCAGTTTAATCTGGTTTAGGGGTCAATTTAAAATAATATGAAAAAAATTTAAATTAAATATAATTTTAGTTTCTAAAAAATCACAAACTTTTAAGTTATCATAACTTAATATGATGAAAAGTTATCATATCCTTATTCGACTAATTTTAGTTCGTACGAGGATATGTCAATGAGATACATCAAAATTAACTCATTTTTTGAATGCTCGTAAGACGTTAATTTTGATGTATCTCATTGACATATTAAATAATTTCCGAATGATGTTATATTTTATATATATGATCTATGTTATAGTATCTTTCAATCCAACGATAGATTTTGCAATACAATTATTCGGTAAAAAAATTATCAGAGATGTCATAAATTTTTTGACACTTTGGTGACATTGGATCCTAACCCATATATATATATATATATATATATATAGTCAGCATCCGTTGACACCAGATATCAAAGTATAGTTTGACACCAAATCTCAGCTGTATATTTTATTTAATCTAAGGCTCATAATAGTTTCTACAGTGTATCTTTCCATCAATCGCTTATACTATTATTGGCGCATCATTATATTTCTTATGGTCTTCTGGAAAATTTATTATGCACACCACGCACCCATTAATTATTCCTCCTTTAGGTTAATTTCTCGCATCGATAGCAGCTCATGAAGAAAATTTATGCCAAATTTATAAAAACGACACAATTGGAGAAGGTAATGAGTTTAGGAGTACTTTGGGTGGGTTTGATGTGAGAATTCAGTTTCTGAAATTTGGTGTTTAACCATGATCGGTAAATATAATTAGTTTTATTGTTTTAGTATAATGAAAACCCCTTTAAATTAATTTGAATTGTTGCCAATTCTGCCAACTAAGTGCACCGAAAAATCAAGTTATCTACAGTGGTGACGGTGTAATTAAAACCAATAATTCAGTAAAGAGAAGACATATTCTCAAACTTTGCTATGTTATATCGAACAAGGAAAACCAGCGTGCCTTTACAGGGAATTAGGTTTTTGAATTATTGAATAATAGGATTGATTGTGTGAAAAGGATACACCGTAAGTAGAAGTGTGTTAATTTAAAAGCTATTATGAGCCTTAGATTAAATAAAATATACGGTTGAGATTTGGTGTCAAACTTGACACCTGATGTCAATGGATCCTGACTCATATATATATATATATAAAGATTCTAAGAGTCTAGAATAGAATAACATTTCTGATTCATTACAATCACAATTAAACTTCCCTTGAATATGAAAGTCTTTCTCAGATACAAGAAAACAGTTCACTTCTAAAGCCAAAGAATCAATTCAAATTACATATCATAATTTTAAAATTTCAATTCAAATTGACTAAGAATGAATATGAATCAGTCTATTTTCCACATTCAAATGTATTTCATTTTTTGTATATAATGTAATAATCAATTTCAAAAATTAGAGTATGCATATTTTTCATTTTGAGTCAAAGGAAAGAAACCATGGAACTGAAATAACTCACTTAAAACCTCCTTTAAAAGATTACGCGGGACTATTGAATCAAATAACCCTTTTTCGAATAAAAATTCAGCCGATTGTAAACCTTCAGGCACTTCCAGATTCAACGTTTGTTCAATTACTCTTTTACCTGCAAATGCAATGGTTGCGTCTGGTTCGACAATAATGATATCTCCCAACATTGCAAAACTAGCTGTTACCCCACCAGTAGTAGGAGATGTAAGTATCGGTACATAGAATAGCTTTTGATTGATTTGATAATCATATAAAGCAGAAGAAATTTTAGCCATTTGCACTAAGCTCAAACTTCCTTCTTGCATACGCGCTCCTCCGGACGCACATACTATAATAAGAGGTAAATGTTGTTTGGTAGCATATTCGATTAACCGAGTAATTTTCTCACCCACTACAGATCCCATACTACCGCCCAAAAACTCAAACTCCATAATACCAATTGCAACAGGAATACCGTGTAGTTGGCCTGTGCCTGTTTGAACCGCCTCTAGTAATCCCGTTTTTTGTTGATAAGAATCAAGACAATAAGGGTCCTCTTCTGAATTAAATTCAATAGGATCCATAGAGACCATGTATTCATCCATAGGATTCCAAGTGCCTGGATCAATCAAAAGTTCGAGTCTATCTGAACTGCTCATTTTCAAATGATATCCACAGTGTTCGCAAATATTCATTTTTTCTTTCAAAAATCTCTTATAATTTAATCCATAACAATCTTCGCACTGAACCCACAGATGGCTATAATCTTGAATCTCATTGAGATCATTAGAACTTTGTAAACTGCTACCATTTGTGCCTTTTGTGTCATTTGTATCATTTATGTCCTGCATTGTACCACCAAATGTTGAAGATCAGCAGATAGACAGGACAAGAAAATAAAAGTCATTGGTGACTATTAATAGTATAAAACCTAGGTGCATAATTGCCTATAAATTACAGGTGTTGGTGGAAAAATTACCTGAATACGTGTTCCTAATGCTATAGAATTGGATGCTTCATGAATAAGATCTGCTGCGTGCAAACCAAAAAAATGTCTATAGCTCAACTGCATGACAGTGTAAATAACAGTTAACAATGTCAAGCCTGTATGAACAGAAAAATAAATGCATCCAGATAAAAATGGACAAGAATATATAGAACAGCAGTCATTACAATACAGTTGAAAGAGAGCTGGTTCATTACAATACTCATTGCAATGAAATTTATGATATACCTCTGTCAATCCAACCATGCTGATTTCAGGATGATTGAGCACATGATCTCTTCCGGTGACTTGTTCAACCACTGTTAATTTTTTTTAATCAGGTGAAACCGAAGCAGAGAAAAGTAATAATGGAAAAGTCACATCAGTTTCCACTTACCTGAAATTCCTTGTGCACTGGCAGCATGAGCAAGCGTCATTTTTCCATTGGCATCGCCAATACAGTATAAATGAGGTACCTATCATTTCACATCCTATATCAGTAACAATAAGTCGACAAAGATAATTAGTGCATGAGAAATCGAGACAAACCAGCTTGCCATTCGCATCAATTACACGCATGCGCTCGTCCACATGAATAAAACCTCGCTGTGTTGCCACATCAACCTGTAGGAACAACATACAAAAATTTACATTCATTTCCTCCAGGGGATATTTTCCTATCCTAAACCCATTTCAGTTAGAAATACATACATTCTCCAGTCCTAGACCTTCTGTGAATGGAGCCCTTCCAGTTGCTATTAGTGCAGCATCAACCTGTAACAGTAAATATTAAAGTTTGTAATAAATTCAAATAAAAAATACAGGTACACAGCAGGTGAACTAACAGAGTACAATAAGTGCCATCTCTGTAACAAAGCATGGAAAACTGAACCTAACAAAGCAAGAAATAAGGACAAATAGAACGAAATGTATTCAAATTATATATCAATTGTAGTCTCGTAGATTGTCGGCCCCAGTGCAGTTTCATGCACTCAGGCTAAAAAGATAGCCAGTACATTAAGCACTTATGGCACGTGATAAATATTTTCCCATGGGAGAAATCTTAACAATTAAGAACAACGAGCTTACTTGAAATCTTTCAAATAAAAGATTAAGTTACCTCCAAAGTGTCCTTTGGTTCCTTAGTTTTTGCATCAATAAGCTCAATCAAGACAGGTTTTCCATCCCTTGCAGGCGTAATCTATAAGGAAAACATGAGGACGGAAGCATGTCTAAGTAGCCAATAAAAAAAAATTAATCAATAAATTACAAGATGTAGTTACCTTGGATGCAAACACTCCAGTATGATAATCAATTTTACGAGGATTTACAAGGACCCTTTGATCCAGCTTGCTGATTTCAGGATCAAATCCAGGCATAAGCTGATCTAAAGCTTCAACAAAAGAAACCTGCATAATACCAATAATTACTTAACTTAATAAACAAGGAACCTAAATTTTATAATAAGGAAGTAATATAAAATTTATTTATTTGTTAACTTCTAGAACTAATAAAAACATTAAAAAGTGTAACAAACACAATATGATTTACATCACAAACATAAGTTTCAGATTTCACTGGATAACAATCAATGGTTAACGTATCACAAAGATGTGTTTACCTGGCTTCCAAGGGCCGTATATACATCACTGAATTCAAGGCCAATATACCCGCTTCCTACAATTGCTATCCGTTCGGGAACAGACTCCAGTTTGAGTGCATCGTCGCTGGTAATTACAGTCTTTCCTGAAGGTGATAGTTGGAATATTTTTATTAAGAAATTATGATGGACAATAAAACTTAAGAAAAAAAGGATAAGGTCTGAATTTAAAAATGAATATCAAATTTATGTCATAAAGAAGAAAATAGACTTCCTCGTGACATAAATCTACGACCAGACAATTATTAAAATTTGGAATTAAATGGAAGGTAAAGCATACATTGAAGGTTGGCATTTGGGTGGAAAAGGTACTATAACTTGGGATATAGGGAATTTTTCTGAAATTTTCAATTGCTAAAGAGATAATGACTATTTCTGTATACTTGATATCTCTTAACCACATGTCCTGTAAAGGCTAAGCTGGACCTGGCCCTTCCTCTAAAGATTGCTACAGATATGGGAGCTGTACGATCACTATATTGATATTTTAAAGTGTAAAATAGAAGATCCGTCCTATACAAAACTAAGATGCCCTTTGTACATTTCATTGGAGTCTACCATCCTATATACGGCAACAAAAAAACATTTATCCAATAGAAGTTGACTACATGAATAACAAATGACACAATCATTATAATATCTTATGGTATATCATTTCTAAAGAGAACAATATAAACTTAAATCCTCCATATTTGACTTATAAATAATAAATAACAATATTTCTTGGTCCCCGTCTCTTTCTAATATTAGACTACCCTCCAGCTGATATAATATCTTTGCTAGAACTTCTAAAGGTCTTCTCAGCAATACTATGTAATGTATTATGTGCTACACAACTTTCTCTCCAATGCATTCATTCTATATGCTATCTTGTCTTATTCGCACACTAATCGCTTGCAACATTATCATTTTTGCAACATGGAGCGTATTTATGCTATACTGTGTTATATATGAAGTCAACTAAATTAAGTAAAAGTAGATTGAGGAACACAAGTATCCATGACATGAAAAGATTGATGTATACCATCGACTTCAACACCCTTAGGAACAAAAGGAACAGAACCAGTGGCAATGATGATGTCCTTCGCAGTTACTATGTTGTCTGAAAAGCCGATCTTCACCTTTTGAGGACCCTGCACAGATTTATGCATGGCAGCAAATGAAAATGTATAAAATTTCTTCTTCCATTTCAAGATATCCTCAGCTAATAAACAGATAGTTCCATTCACCAAGAGTGTGCTAGAAACATTAAAAATGAATTTGGGTTGTAAATTGAGTAAAAAAAAGAAACAGGGAAAACAATAAAAAGAACAAAGTGAAAACAAGATGGCCTTTTTATAGTTCAAAGACTACAAACTAAAAACAGAAAATGAAAAAGACAATCAATGAGGCCCTAAAGTAGAAAAAGAAATTTGGTTTTCAATGAATAGCTATGTGCTTGATGGGGGAAAAGTATATGAAAGTTTATCTCACTTTCAGGAGTGAGTACTCTAATTTATTGTACAAGGGTAAATTACCTCGCTTTCAAACTTCTATTATTATCCTGCTTAGTATCTCCTATGACCTGATGATATAAAAATAATTTTTTTCGCGTACTTTCTCACAATTCGATTTGTTTAGCAGAGACGTGAAGATATCTATCGATTGTTCATATGATGTTGTCATCTACTCCACCACCATTATCATGATCAAAACGGTGTGCAATATTTTTCATTGTTATTTTTTCAAAAATATCGGTTGATTCACATTCGTGATAATATTCAAGCAGCAAAATAGAGAAAATTTTAATCCAAAAGGGGATTGCAATGAACAAATCAGTGAGTTGAGAAAATAAATAATTTCAAAGCTGTCTAGTCATTTGATAATTGAAAAAAATATATTGAATGACATTGAAGTCGAGTGTATTGAGAAAGAATTAAGAAAAATAAGAAATGCTATTACTCCATAATAGCGAGGACTGTTTTTTGTATAGGGGTTGAGCATTTTATCCTTATTAAATAGGTCAATTGATAAAAATCAAAACAATTCCAAATTTTTTAAGGATTCCAAAAATTTGATTCCCAAATCAATTCAAATTCCCTTCTTCTAAAAGAAGGTAGAATCTGATTTACAGACCAATTCAATTCAAATCCGTTCCTATTAAATATTTCAAACACAGTTTAAGTGACCGCAATAATATTTATTTCTGATGCTATAGAATTCACAAAGCATAGATTGCATAATAATTAATATAATATGCCACTTACCACTACAGTACCAAAACCAGTAAGTATGTCTACTCCTATCGCTTTTAGGGAGTTTGTCAAATTACTACGGATTTTTGAAGCAAGATTATTAGCATGATCACTCTTTAGTTCCCGCACCACGTCTCCTTCTACTATAGCTGTTTTCAATCCCTGCATAAAGAAAATCATGACATTCATCTTATTTATCGCATAATCAGCATTCATCATTAGCAATTAGTACTTGATTTATTATATAACTAATAATAATCATCATTTTCATATCAATTTCTATGCACATACGGTCACACTGAAACTTTGAACTTATTTACTAGTTTAGTCACAAAAATTGACTGTGAAAATAAGGATCACGATTCTTGAGATCAAACCTTTTCAACAGCGTGAAGAGCAGCATCGTGACCAACAACACCAGCACCAATAATCAACAAATCGTAATCGAAGGATGATCCAGAAGTGCTGCCATTGTCAGAGCGTGCAGCGGATACCACGGCGGAGTATTGACGGCGGGGAAGCAGCTGCTGCTGCTGGAGATTACGGTTGAGAGAAGTTGAAAAACCTAAACCCAAGGCCTGGCGTCTGAAACCGCAGAAACGGAGGTTGAGATGTTTGGTGGCGGTGGAGAGTGGAAAAGAGTGATGTGATCTGGAGAATGTGGTGGCAGAGGAGGTGGGAGAGAAAGAGAGTGAGAGAGAGGATTGCATTTTGAGAGAGAGAGTGGAAATGAGTAAATGGAATTATAGATAGAAAATGAGAGAGATCTGAAGAAGAAGGTATAAAAGAGAGAAATGAACCTCGAAGAGTCCGTTGGGAGTTAGGAGGAAAATGAGGAAGCGGAGAAAACAAAGAGCGGCGGATAAACCGTAAACCCACGCCCACTTTAATTTTAACAGTTGTTAGTTCTGTTTACATACTTTTTTAGATGGACACATGAAAGTCAATCTATGAAGCCCCGATGCGCGACACGATACGGATACGATACAATACCGATACGACGATACGTGAAAATTTTAAAAAATTCATATTCGATACTGGAGCGATACGTTATTTAAAAATTAATTTTAAAATTAAATATATAAATGCACAATATATAAATATGACTAAAAAATAATATTAATAATGATAATTGTTTTTTGAAAGAAAAAAAAAAATTATTATTATTATTATAAACGTCAATAGTTCATTGTACAAGGAGTACAAACAGCCAATAACCTTGCACAAGAGCAAAACAATTTGAGGTTCAACATACAAGGACTCCTCAGTTCTAACTAAAGATGTATAATAGGTCAAAAAACATATAATAGTCAAGACATCAAGTCTCTTCAACAAGCCCATCTTGTAGCAATAACAAACAATTATATAGGTCCTGCAGCTGACCAATTAAAAGCATACAACATCCATTCTTATACTAGAATTTTGGGACAAGGCAAAATACTTAACAACCTGTTATATAGTAGGACACCATAGTGACTTCAGAACAGTGACAAAGACAAAAAATACTAATTATAATAAATTAACATCATTAATATTAAGTTAAGTATTTGTGTCTCATTAATATTGTCCTAAAAAATAATGATCACCAGTACATTTTAAGTTATACATCTTAAGTTAAGTATTATACAAAAAGAACATCATTAATACTATCCCAAAAAATATCATCAGTACTATCTAAAAAAAGACATAGTTAGTTACCTGTGTAACAACATAATAGTTTGACATTCACTATGAAACACGGATTGTATAGAATATTATTTTTATTTAAAAATAAAGATTTAACCGATACTTTTCCGATACGAGTATCGGAAAGTATCGGACGCGTATCAGATATTATTTTTTTATTTAAAAATAAAGATTTAACCGATACTTTTCCGATACGAGTATCGGAACGTATCGGACGAGTATCGGTATCGAGGACGTATCGGACACAACACTTCACCATTTTTAGAGTATCGGGGCTTTATAGAAGCCAATAGAAACTCACATATATAAAGGCTCTGTTTGGTAAACCAAATAAGCTAACTTATAGCTTTTGTTTGGTAACAGTTTTTAAAAAAGAGCTTATAGCTTATTTTACTAACTTATAGCTTATTTTCCAAATGTTATTTCAAGTAGCTTATGAGCTTATAGCTTATTATCTTTTCTTCCAATTTTACCCCTATCATCTTACTTGAAAGGAATTAAATATTAATTAAACATATCATTTTTATGTCATTTCATACTTATAAGCTAGTCCAACCGCTAATTTTACCAAACACTACAAATTCAACCAGCTAGCTTATTCGCTATAAGCTAAAAGCTAGCTTATAAGCTATCCGCTATAAGCTCATCCGCTATAAGCTAGCTTATCAGCTATCCGCTATTTTTTACCAAACAGAGTCAAAATGGTTCAAATAATGGTCAGCATTTTTATCAGTTAAGTTAGAATTTGTGGAAATTATCTTTATATAATTATTATTTTTGTTTAAGATTATTTTGTGGTTCTACTTATATATTTTGCTATTACAAATATATTAATATTCTTTTGTAATTTATGCATTGTACGTTTTAAATATATTTTTTTTTAATATTTTTTTGAAGAAACTAAATTAATCTATCTAATTACTTTTGTAATATTAAATGCAAATTTTTACATTTAGATGTGACATTGACCCTTAAAAAATTAATTTATGTACAAGACAAACAAAAATGATTTTAAATATAAAGTGATTTTATTAGATACATATGCAAAAAAAATTTACACTATCAATTTTGAAATTTAATCTCTGAAAAAATCGCTATTTAAAATTTTATTACATATCAATTAATCTAAAAAAAACTTTTTAAGATTTCATGTTATTATTAGTAAAAACTAGTTATTTTATTGTCTAAGACCAATTAGGCAAAATAGCACTATAGGTTCTTTATCATTTTTTTTTTAACATTTTGATCTTTTATCTTTTATTTGTAACACTTTGGTCGTTTATCTTATTTATTTTTAACACTTTGGGTGTTTATATTTTATTTGTAACACTTTGATCATTCAAAGAAGATGAAAATATGAAAGAATTGATGAAGGTGATGAACATATTCATCAAGATTATGAGTTTTATTTAATTTTAATAAAAAGGTATTTTAAAAAATAAAATTCAGCATTTTTTTAATTAAAAAAGAAAAAGAAAAAGGGTTTATATGTGAATGTTACAAAAATAAAGAACCAAAGTGTTACAAATAAAATATAAAGGACTAAAGTGTTACAGATAAATAAGTTAAAGGATCAAAGTGTTACAAATAAAAGATAAAAGATCAAAATGTTACAAAAAAATAAGATAAAAGACCTGCAGTGTAATTTTGACATTAATTTACTACAAAAAGTCAATTATAAATAAAGTTTAAGAAAGAAAATGGTATAATTTTTATGAATTAATTAAAGTAACACTGAATTTTTTGTTTTTGTTCATATTATAAGTTGAAACAATGTCTTATAATCAGAGATGAATTCATTTGTAGTATCTTATACTAGATTGATTTTATTAATGAAAAATTATAAACACAATTTTAAGTTAATGCTCTAAATTATAAATTTTTTATCTTTGACTTGCATGATGCACAAGTTTAATGTACTAATTTAATACGAAAGTTAATCATTATTAGACAATGAGATCACATAATAGATGACAATTAAATTAGGTCTTGGGGAGTATTATTTAGGTTTAAAATATATTATACGTAACCAATTGTTAGTTGGTTCAGTGGTAATTGGCGCAAAACTTTGTAGTAAACCCAAATAACGATTGGGAGGAGGTTGAAACCACTTGATGTCAGAACTGACCCCCGAATCAGATTAAACTGATGATGAAAAACAAAAAAAAACACTATATGTCGACCCATGCTATCGTACGGGTTTTGCAAAGTATTATCATATATGGCATTAAATGTACTATAATAATAATTTTCAAAGAAAAATTGAAAAATTAAATCAAAATATAGTAATGATAAAAATAAAAATATTCAGTACAAAAATGGATTTAGATAAATAATAATCTATAAATTAACTACCGAACATTATGTAACACTTCTTTCTTCTTCTTTTACATCAGTTATCAATATATTTAAGCCTCTTTATGAAGTTACTCTTGACATTACAAAATATAATTGTTTATGAGAGAAAATTGATTGTGGAAGATATACGTCAACATGCTTAAGTGTCTGACCCTGACTCTTGTTAATAGTCATAGCAAATGAAACAACCAATGGAAATTGTTGACGTTGTAACTTAAAAGGATTCTTTTATCAGAAGCAATCAACGATAACGTGAGAATAAAAACTTTCTCATCATTCTCATCAATATTGTTGTTGGATATCACTCTACTTTGAATGACATATTTTTCCATTTTTGTAATTATCAATTGTGTACCATTGCATAATCCTAAAGATTGATCAATATGGTTCTCATGGGTGGTTTAAGAAAACACACGCCAATTAAAGAAATAGAATAACATTTCTGATTTAGTACAATCACTATTAAACTTTCAATGAATCTGGAAGTCTTTCTCAAATACAAGGAAATAGTTCATTTACAGAGCCAAAGATCGCAGTGGACATGAATAACATAGGAACTAATTACATATCATAACTAGAGTCTGCATTATGTGTCAAAAAATAAACTAGAGTCTGCATCATTTTTCATTTTGAGTCAAAGGAAAGAAACCATGGAACTGAAATAACTCACTTAAAACCTCCTTTAAAAGATTACGCGGTACTATTGCATCAAATAAACCCTTTTCGAATAAAAATTCAGCTGATTGTAAACCTTCAGGCACTTCCAAATTCAATGTTTGTTCAATTACTCTTTTACCTGCAAATGCAATGGTTGCGTCTGGTTCGACAATAATGATATCCCCCAACATCGCAAAACTAGCTGTTACTCCACCAGTAGTAGGAGAAGTAAGTATCGGAACATAGAACAACTTTTTATTGATTTGATAATCATATAAAGCAGAAGAAATTTTAGCCATTTGCATTAAGCTCAAACTTCCTTCTTGCATACGCGCTCCTCCGGACGCACATACTATAATAAGAGGTAAACGTTGTTTGGTAGCATATTCGATTAACCGAGTAATTTTCTCACCCACTACAGATCCCATACTACCGCCCAAAAACTCAAACTCCATAATACCAATTGCAACAGGAATACCGTGTAGTTGACCTGTGCCTGTTTGAACCGCCTCTAGTAATCCCCTTTTTTGTTGATACTTATCAAGACAATAAGGGTCCTCTTCTGAATTAAATTCAATAGGATCCATAGAGACCATGTATTCATCCATAGGATCCCAAGTTCCTGGATCAATCAAAAGTTTGAGTCTATCTGAACTGCTCATTTTCAAATGATATCCACAGTGTTCGCAAATATTCATTTTTTCTTTCAAAAATCTCTTATAATTTAATCCAAAACAATCTTCGCACTGAACCCACAAATGGCTATAATCTTGAATCCCTTTGAGATCATTAGAACTTACTAAATCACTAACATTTGTATCATTTATGTCCTGCATTGTACCACCAAATGTTGAAGATCAGCAGATAGACAGGACAAGAAAATAAAAGTCATTGGTGACTATTAATAGTATAAAACCTAGGTGCCTAATTGCCTATAAATTACAGGTGTTGGTGGAAAAATTACCTGAATACGTGTTTCTAATGCTATAGAATTGGATGCTTCATGAATAAGATCTGCTGCATGCAAACCAAAAATATGTCTGTAGCTCAACTGCATGACAGTGTAAATAACAGTTAACAATGTCAAGCTATGAAGCCCCGATACTCAAAAAATGATGACGAATCGTGTCCGATACGTCCTCGATACCGATACTCTTTCGATACGTCCCGATACTTGTATCGGAAGAGTATCGATTAAATCATTATTTTTAAATAAAAAATAATACCCGATACACGTGTCCGATACATCCCGATACACGTATCAGAAAAGTATCGGTTATATCATTATTTTTAAATAAACAAATAATATCTGATATGTGTCCGATACAAAGATTATTTTTTGGATAGTATTTCTGATTTTGTTTGGATAGTTTTAATGTTGTTCTTTTTGTATAATATACTACAATAAGACATATAGCTTAAGATGTATCAGTAATCATTATGTTTTGGGGACTAACTTAAGATGTTCTCATGTATCAGACCTTGGGAGTTTCCAGTATTGATTGACTTTGAGTTATTATGATGCTCCTGTATCAAACATGTTTGTTTGTATCTTTAGCACTTCTTGTGTTTTTCTTTTGTCAATATAATTTTTTACTTTTCAAAAAAAAAAAAAACTATGGTATCTTACTATATACTGTAATAGGTAGTTAAACGTTTGAACTTGTCCCAAAATTTTAGTATAAGAATAGATGTTTTCTACTTTTAATTATTAATATTATTGATTTTATGTATGTTTATATATTGTGTATTTATATATTTAATTTTAACTTTAATTTTTAAATAACGTATCGCGGCAGTATCCGATTGGAAATTTTAAAAAATTTCACGTATCGGCGTATCGGTATCGTATCCGTATCGTGTCCCGTATCGGGGCTTCATAGATGTCAAGCCTGTATGAACAGAAAAATAAATGCATCCGGATAAAAATGGACAAGAATAAATAGAACAGCAGTCATGACCAAATAATTTTGGTACTACCGAAATAATTCTTTAGTAAAGAATTCATCTAGAGCATTTAACACTTTAATAAGCCATATTGGAATGAGTAGTGCTAAGGTCACGCTCTTTTAAACACACCCACTCCTAAGATGTCATGTCATCTATCTTTTTCTTTATTTCAATTGGTTACCGGATATCAAATTAAGAATATTATCTTTTTATTTTTATTATTTAGACTTTAACCACTCATCTTCTCCACTCACCCTCACATATGTCTTTCTGCTGCTAAACTCCTTTGACACAGGCACAACAAAAACAGTGTTTTAGCACAAGATGAGAAACAACAAAAGCAAAAAAATCATCTCCACATAGTTGTGTCCCTTGAACAAGCCATTTCAGCATATCACAAAAACCCAAATTAAAAAATACGTTAAATAAATTTGCAACTATAAAGGATTGAACCTGAAATATGATACCTATAGTAAAATACTTATAAAATAAATTGAACCTTAATCTAGAACTTGATCCTTCACATATCTATTTTATGAGGGGAATGAATGGAACCCATATGTAAATCAATACCCAAATCCATGTTGTTAGATGAATGGAACTCATGCATAAAAATCAATTTAAGAGAATTGGAATTTCGTACAACAAAGACAGTTGGAGCTCGTGGTAAAATACTTTTGATTGGTGTTCATGACAGGAGGCAACCATGGGAGCTTGGAGAAGATGAAGCAACGGTTAAGTTTAAGATTTAAAAGAAAAATCAAAAAGTAAAGAGAATAGTGTTGTCTTTCTCTTTCCACCGGTAAACCCGGTTAACATATAAAGTAACAAAAAAGAAGGATGACATGGCCTCATATGTGTGGGTGTGTTTAAATGAGTGTGTTTAAGAGTGTGAAATTAGCATTACTCTATTGGAATAGCATTGAGGAGAAAGATACAAAAGATAACCTTGGCATGTCCCTCCCCTTCATTTTCTGCTAGGGCTATCGTGTTAGCTTTAAACCCCTCCTTTTCACCTTTCTCCTTTGCTTGAGGCTGCAAGTTTCAAGTTAGACCATAACACATAAGAACTTCAACTGAAGTACAACAAGCGGTAATTTTAATGTATGAATACAGTGCCGACCAGACAGTTGAAAGAGAGCTGGTTCATTACAATACTCATTGCAATGAAAGTTCTGATATACCTCTGTCAATCCAACCACGCTGTTTTCAGGATGAGTGAAACCTGCAGCTGGGATACTTAAATGATTGAGCACATGATCTCTTCCAGTAACTTGTTCAACCACTGTTCAATTTTTTATAATCAGGTGAAACTGAAGCAGAGAAAAGTATTAATGGAAAAGTTACACCAGTTTCCACTTACCTGGAATTCCTTGTGAACTGGCAGCATGAGCAAGCGTCACTTTTCCATTTGCATCGCCAATCAAGTATAAATTAGGTACCTATCATTTCGCATCCTATATCAGTAACAATAAGTCAACAAAGATAGTGAGTGCATAAGAAATCGAGACAAACCAGCTTGCCATTCGCATCAATTACACGCATGCGCTCGTCCACAGGAACAAAACCTCGCTGTGTTGCCACATCAACCTGTAGAATCAACATACAAAAATTTACATTAATTTCCTTCAGCGGATATTTTCACATATGAATTTCCTAAACACATTTCAGTTAGAAATACATACATTCTCCAGTCCTAGACCTTGTGTGAATGGAGCCCTTCCGGTTGTTATTAGTGCAGCATCAACCTGTAACAAAGTAAAGATAAAAGTTTGTAATAAACCCAAATAAAATATACAGGTGAACTAACAGAGTACAATAAGTGCCATCTCGGTAACAAGGTATGTAAAAGAACAATGAGATTACTTGAAATCTTTCAAATAAAAGATTAAGTTACCTCCAAAGTGTCCCTTGGTTCCTTAGTTTTTGCATCAATAAGCTCAATCAAGACAGGTTTTCCATCCCTTGCAGGTGTAATCTATAAGGAAAACATGAGGACAGAAGCATGTCTAAGTAGCCAATCAACAAAAAAAATAATCAATAAATTACAAGATGTAGTTACCTTGGATGCAAACACTCCAGTACGATAATCAATATTACGAGGATTTACAAGAACCCTTTGATCCAGCTTGCTGATTTCAGGATCAAATCCAGAAATATGCTGATCTAAAGCTTCAACAAAAGTAACCTGCATAATACCAATAATTACTTAACTTATAATAAACAAGGAACCTAAATTTTATAATAAGGAAATAATATAAAAATTATTTATATGTTAACTTCTAGAACTAATAAAAATATTAAAAAGTGTAGCAAACACAATATGATTTACATCACAAACATAAGTTTCAGATTTCACTGGATAACAATCAATTCTTTACAAATACTTCTAACGAACAAAAGTTAGTGGAAAAAGAAAGTTAAAGTATCACAAAGATGTGTTTACCTCACTTCCAAGTGCCGTATATACATCACTGAATTCAAGGCCAATATACCCGCTTCCTACAATTGCTATCCGTTGGGGAACAGACTCCAGTTTGAGTGCATGGTCACTGGTAATTACAGTCTTTCCTGAAGGTGATAGTTGGAATATATAATTAAGAAAGTATCATAGCCAATTAAACTTTTTTTGTTTTGACAATATATAGCCAATTAAACTTAAGAAATCAAGAGATAGGAGAAAAAGATACAAGGTCTGAATTTAAAAACAAATATCAAATTTCGGTCATAAAGAAGAAAATAGACTTCCTCGTGACATAAATCTAGGACCAGACAATTTTTAAAATTTGGAATTAAATGGAACGTAAAGCATACATTGAAGGTTGGCATTTTAGGTGAAAAGGTACTATAATTTATGATATAGGGAAATTTTCTGAAATTTTCAATTGCTAAAGAGATAATGACTATTTCTGTATACTTAATATCTCTTAACCACATGGCCTGTAAAAGCAAAGCTGGACCTGGCCCTTCCTCTAAAGATTGCTACCGATATGAGAGCTGTACGATCATTATATTGATATTTTAAAGTGTAAAATAGAAGATCCGTCCTATACAGAACAAAGATGCCCTTTTTACATTTCATTGGAGTCTAGAATTCATTGGAGTCTAGAATCCTATATACGGCAACAAAAAAACATTTATCAAATAGACGGAGTTGACTACATGAATAAAAAATGACACAATCATTATAATATCTTATGGTATATCATTTCTAACGAGAACAATATAAACTTACATCCTCCATATTTGACTTATAAATAATAATAGTTCTTGGTCCCCATCTCTTTCTAATATTAGATTACACTCCAACTGATATAATCTCTCTGCAATACTATGTATTATGTGCTACACAACTTTCTCTCTAATGCATTCATTCTTTATGCTATCTTGTCTTAATCGCACAATAATCGATTGCAACATTATCATTTTTGCAACATGGAGCTTATTTATGCTATCTTGCGTTATATATGAAGTCAACTGATTTAAGTAAAACTAGAATGCGGACAAGTCAACTAAATTAAGTAAAAGTAGATTGAGGAACATAAATATCCATGACATGGAAGGAAAATATTGATGCATACCATCAACTTCAACGCCCTTAGGAACAAAAGGAACAGAACCAGTGGCAATGATGATGTCCTTTGCAGTTACTATGTTGTCTGAAGAGCCGATCTTCACCTTTTGAGGACCCTGCACAGATTTATGCGTGGTAGTAAATGAAAATGTAAAAACTTGCTTCTGCCATTTCAAGATATCCTCAGCTAATAAACAGATTCTTCCATTCACTAAGAGTGTGCTAGAAACATTAAAAATGAATTTGGGTTGTAAATTGAGTAAAAATATGAAACAGGGAAAACAATAAAAAGAAAAAAGTGAAAACAAAATGGCCTTTTTATAGTTCAAACTAAAAACAGAAACTGAAAATCAATGAGGCCCTAAAGTAGAAAAAGAAATTTGGTTTCAATGAATTAGCTGAGTGCTAGATGAGGGAAAGGTATATCAAAGTTTATCTCACTTTCAAATTTCATTTATTATCCTGCTTAGTATCTCCTAGGACCTAAATAAATGATAAAAAAATAATTTTTTTCACGTAGTTTCTCACAATTCGATTAGTTTAGCAGAGACGTGCAGATATGCATCGATTGTTCATATGATGTTGTCATCTCCACCGCCATTATCATGGTCAAAACAGTGTGCAAAATTTTTCATTGTTATTTTTACAAAAATATTGGTTGATTCACATTTGTGTATCATGAATTAGAGTGGACCATAATATTCAAGCAGCTAAATAGAGCAAGTTTTAATCCAAAAGGGGATTGAAATGAACAACTCAAGAGAGTTGAGAAAATGAATAATTTTAAAGTCAAATAGGAATTTTAAAGGTGTCTAGTCATTTAATAACTGAAAAAAATATATTGAATGACAGTGAAGTCGAGTGTATTGAGAAAGAATTAAGTAAAATAAGAAATGCTATTACTCCTTAATAGCAAGGACTCTGTTTATTATATATGGGTTGAGCATTTTATCCTTACTAAATAGCTCAAATTATAAAAATCAAAACAATTCTAAATTTTTAAGGATTCCAAAAATTTGATTCCCAAATTCCCTTGTTCAAAAAGAAGGTAGAATCTGATTTACAGACCAATTCAATTCAAATCCGTTCCTATTAAATATTTCAAACACAGTTTAAGTGACCGCAATAATATTTATTTCTGATGCTATAGAATTCACAAAGCATAGATTGCATAATAATTAATATAATATGCCACTTACCACTACAGTACCAAAACCAGTAAGTATGTCTACTCCTAGAGCTTTTAGGGAATTAGTCAAATTACTACGGATTTTTGAAGCGAGATTATTAGCATGATCACTCTTTAGTTCCCGCACCACGTCTCCTTCCACTATAGCTGTTTTCAATCCCTGCATAAAGAAAAACATGACATTCACTTTAATCAGCATTCATCATTAGCAATTAGCACTTAATTTGTTATGTAACTAATAACTAATAATAATCATCATTTTCATATCAATTTCTATGCACATACGGTCACACTGAAACTTTGAACTTATTTACTACTTTAGTTACAAAAATTGACTGTGAAAATAAGGATCACGATTCTTGAGATCAAACCTTTTCAACAGCGTGAAGAGCAGCATTGTGACCAACAACACCAGCACCAATAATCAACAAATCGTAATCGAAGGATGATCCAGAAGTGCTGCCAAGGTCAGAACGCGCAGCGGATACTACGGCGGAGTATTGACGATAGGGAAGCTGCTGGAGATTACGGTTGAGAGAGGTTGAAAAACCTAAACCCAAGGCCTGGCGTCTGAAACCGCAGAAACGGAGGTTGAGAGGTTTGGTGCCGGTGGAGAGTGGAAAAGAGTGATGTGATCTGGAGAATGTTGTGGCAGAGGAGGTGGGAGAGAAAGAGAGTGAGAGAGATGATTGCATTTTGAGAGGGGGAGAATAGAGAGAGTGAAAATTGGGAATTGGAACTGTAGAGAAAAGAACGAGAGAGATCTGATGATGAGGGTATAAGAGAAAGAGATGAACCTCGAAGAGTCCGTTGGGAGTTAGGATGAAGATATCTTCTTTTCGCACCCGGTGACTCTTACAAGCCCCCCTAAACTTCCAATTTTGTCTATTGCTGCTTAGTATTTTTTTAATCTTATATGAAGTGGTGTTTCACTTAAATTAAACTCACAAATTTGTGAGATCTCGGGTTCAAATCCGAATCATGACGTCCGACCTAACAATTTTAGTATATGTTACCAATTGGACTGGGACTTATGGGATATATTGTTACTTAGTATACGAATGTGTAAAATTATAAAATTTGAAGAAAATTATTCATAAGCAGCATAGCAAACGGTTAAAAGGATGTTTGCTTTCTACATGGTCAATATGTTGACAACGAAAAAAATAACCTCATATGAATTGCCATGTGGCCAATTGTGATTGGCCATGTGGAAGGAAGATAATAGGGCTCAACCAATCAAAAATCATGAGATTGAACGAATAAGGAAGAGTTCAGGGTTTCATGAGATTGAGTTTCAACAAGAAGGAAGAACACGATTTTGGGTGTTAGGGTTTATGTATTATGTGCTAGCGTATATATATATATATATGTGTGGGGGGAGAGAGACTAAACCTTTAAAACAAAATTTTAATGTAATTACAAGACTGTCACCGTGTTAATTTTTTCACATCAATTAAACCAAAAACGGAAGTGAAAGCCCTTGTCCCTGAATGTTTCACTTCAATTATACCAAAACTAGACGCCGACCCGTGCATTGCACGGGTTTTGTATAGTGTCAAATATACGATTTAACCAGAAGTTTTATTTCTAGTAATGTAAATTCTATAAATTGGGAGCATTTGTGTGAACAAAAATTCACACCACTACTCTTTCTCTCCCATTTTTTTCATTCTGCAACATTTCTTTTGTTTTTTATTGTGTGTTGTATTCATCATTTCGTCTAAATGGCCGCATAAGTCTGACTATTTGGAGACCTTGTTTGAGTATTAAAAATGACTCTAATTAAAAATATAAACAATTAAAAAAATATTCTCTATTTATGAGTAAAGAACCACATTTAGGAGTACTATAGATAATTAATTTATTGATACACATATTTTATAATGTCAAAAAGAGACATTATAATATAAGATTAAAATGGACTATAATTATATTTGTGAGGCTCACAAAATTTTGAGGCCCGAGGTCGTCGCACACCTTGTGCATGTGTGTAGGCCGAGCCTGCTCATATTTTGCTCCTACTATTGTTGTTTTTTCACTGAGAACGATATGGTGACTGACGACAATGTCATAATTGGGAACGATATGAGTAATCCAAAGGGGTCCTATATTCGGTCAAAACTCAATCCACCAAGCCGAATTTTCCCTTTGCTACTGAATTGAAAGGTGTTATTAAGCTTACAATTTGGCCTATCAAACTTACAATTTGGGTCAGGCAAATGAAAATTTCTCATGGTGATTCACTAAAACATGGTAGTAGACATGTTGCTGACAGTAGGATCAAAACCAAAACTTGTCGACCTTGTACCACTTATTGGTGACAAACGTTGGCAAGTCGAACGTGGCAAGTCGAACGTGGCAAGTCGACCTTGTACTGAAAATGTTGTTGTGGGAGGTGTTTTTAACCAGTTTTCGTTAAATAGTAGTATATAAACACAAGTAAATTATATACGATAGATGTAAAAAACAAAAACAAATCCATACAATGTCCAAAATAAACAAACAAAAATAAAAATGGTGTCCAACTAATAATTATTACAAACAAAAGTCAAAAACCTATTGGCTAGCATAACTCGATTCAACATCCTTTTGAATAAAGGTCAAATTCATAGTCACCTTCTCAGTATACTGGAGTGCTTGATAAACATATGAGTCTTTTTCAATGCCATCAATTGCCGTGAGTCCCTGTAGCATGTCGCGGACACTGGCCATTCTGGACAACGATCGAGATAGTTGCTCTCACTCGAGACCTCCTCCTGTTAAAGAAGTCTCACATCGGTTAGGAGAAGGCCTGAATACGTGTTTATAAACTAGAGGCAATCCTCACCTTACAAACCGATTTTGTAAGGATGAGTTAGGCTCAATTCTAATAACAAGTGTTTACAAGTAATAGGCAATCCACACCTTACAAGCCGATTTTGTAAGGATGAGTTAGACCCAATTCTAATATGGTATCAGAGCCTATCCACGATTTGCTGGGCCACTTCGCCGGGCCGCCTGCAATCAGGTTTCTGATCGGGCCCTCCATCATTTATATCCGCCCCACAAGCCCAATAGCGCTCGGCGCGAGGGGGTGTGTTAAAGAAGTCCCATATCGGTTGCGACAAGGCCTGAGTAAGTGTTTATAAGTAATAGACAATCCTCACCTTACAAGCCGGTTTTGTAAGGATGAGTTAGGCCCAATTCTAATACCTCATATGCAATATCATCCAACTCACCCGACCTGAGACACAACTTAAGCATCTTAAATAATACTAACTTTTTATAATTTTTTAATGAAAATATGTGAAATTGATACATTGAGAATTGAAATATTTAACTTTTTAAATAAATAATTTCTATAAATCCAATGATTAAAGAGTGTCCCGAAGATATCGATAACATTTTCGTTACTGTTTTGTCTACAAACAATTTATGTTTTTTTTTTTTCTCACTTTCCAAAGTGACATCTGACAATAATGTGTCGTTTGCCAAAAAAAAAAAACTGACAATAATGTGTTTCATTTCATAAAAAATAGTACTGTAGTTGACAATAATGTGTTGTGTGCCTGTGGCTAGGGGTGGGTAAAAAACCGAAGGCCGTCTGAACCCAATAAAACCCGCCCAAAAATTAGAGATTTGAGCGGTTTATAATGGGTCGCGGGTTAGCGGGTTGAAAAACTCGGTTTGAATTGGGTTGGTACGGATAAGTTCGGATAGAGGAAATTGGACCGACGGTGCCCGAACCCGCCCGCACGAGTAAATTAAAACGCTGAATCTAAATTATTCCCACGTCTCATTTCACACTTTTTCACTTCACCTCAAACCCATGTAAACTGAAACAATCATGAAACATTTTAAAACGCAAAACTTGGTCATTCTTCATTTTATTTGTCTAACTTCGTTGAAATCAAATGATATATTTTTAATTTTATTTGAGATTTTAATTTTTTCTTACTTTTTATGTCAATTTAGTCTTTCGAAGACTTTCCTTTTGTGTTTGATTTATGATTCTCTCATCTCTGGTTGCATATTTTCTTGATCTAAACTCCAAATTTTGGATTTATTATTTTTTTATTTTATGTTTAACCGCTTCAAACCGCCCAATAACCCGCTTAAACCGCAAGCCCGAACCCGTGGAAACCGCTCTTCATTTTCGGGTGAATTGGGCCTTACTTTTTGACTCTGTGATTTAAACCGGATGACTACTTTGAGCCCGAACCCGCCCACACCCGCCCATTACCCACCCCTACCTGTGGCATGGATCAGGCGTGCGTGAATGGCCATTTCATAATTCCAGCTAAACCCAAAGGGCAATAACGAGATTCCACATATTAATACATTGTGCTAAGTAATTTTGTACACTTCTTTTTGCTAATCGTAGGTCGGGGTCAGTCTTACTTTGCACAGAGAGAGAAAAAAATATCAAAAGAGGAGAGAGATAGAAAAGAGGGCAGAGAGAGAGAGAGAAGAGAAACTTCTCGCTGCTTCGTCAATGGCCGTTAGGGTTTCTTATTGATCCAACCAAACTCAATCCATTCACTGCAATTGTTTTCTCTCTCATTTTCCTTCGTTTCAAAACCCTAATTTACTGTCTTCGATATTGGTTATGCTCGTTATTGCTTTCAATTTTGAGAAGTTGTGATGGGTGCGCCAGAGAAACCACAGACTAACGCTAATTCGATGCAGGCAAGTTAGTTATATTGTAATTCGAAACGTTTAGCTTTGCCCTAGATTATTATAATTGATGCTTATTTTTACTACGAACTTCGATTTTGTTTGTTGAATGCTTTTGTTGTACTTAGTTGCTAGCTATCTTCGTTAAATCATTAGGGCTTGTTTACTCTACTTTAACTCTCACTTACCCGTGTTGTTATAGTTTCATTGTGTGGTTTCTTCAACTTATGTGGGAAATTTCTTTGTTTTATACAGTAGAGTTACGGTCTCATAAATATGTATATTGAAACTGCGATATCAAATATCATTGGACTTTTTTTTATGTCAGATGATTTTAATGGAATTACCAGTTTTCTTATTGTTGTTTACGTGCCGGTTCATCTGATATTAACCATGTGTTGGAAGCTAAGCTTCTCAGATTTTGTGGGAATAATTTAAATTCAGTCACATGAATAGTAGTGTTCACTACTGTTACCCTCACTTTTCAGCAGGGGCACATGCACATACCGATCAACAAGGGTACTTCCCTCATTTTTTGGTTGGTATTTGATAGTAGTCAACTCAGAGTTACTAACACTTGATCGATCAATCTTATGTATTAATAGAGAAACAGAGGATAGGCCCCTTTACAAGTACGGTAATGAAGAAATGATTGGCTAGACTCGATGGAGCTAGAAAAGATAGAAGATAAGCAGAGAGTGTTAGAGGGGCTCAGCTTGCTACTATTAACACCACCCATAATTCATTCCCTTTCTCCGAACCACCATCCTCCACACGTACATCTTGTTATTTATTTCTCCCCTCCCTCCTCTCTTTCCATGCCACCTTCTATTACTTGCCCAAAGCCAAGATCATTAGGCCCGTTAGTGTCCCATTTGTTTTTATTCTTTCTGCTGTAAACATTCATCATGAGTATTATTTTTCGGTTTAGGTGGCCTATTGGTTTCTTTAAGACGTTGTATTTATATACTTATGCACTAGAACCTATGACATAAATGAATATGCTTATTGTTGTAATGAATGTATTTAGTTTTGCGGAAACTATCCCCTCGGCTTTTTATGAAGTTAAATATTAAACTGAAGGGTGAAAGTTCAGTCATTACCTTCAGGCCTTCTCATCCACTTTGAGGCTATCAGGAACCAGGCTCATGCTCTTTTGTATTTAGTAATTACTAATTAGACAAGGATCCAGTAGCACTGAAACATTTAATTTGTGAATTTTGGATAAACAATTCATGTTTGAGCTATATATGAATTTCTCGATGCCAGAGTCCACTACTTCAGCTGGAATTTTGTTGGATAATCCTCATCATTTTTCTCTTTTTGAAACTTTTATCTGTTATTACTGTTAATATTCGGAATTCACTAGTTATTGTTCAATTTATAGTCTTCCCATGCTGTAAGGCTTGGTGGTCACTAGATGCACAAATCTTTGATTTTCTTGTTTTTTGGCAAGTATCATAATCATATCATATTATGCCATTTTTGGATGATAGAATGTCTTGTTTTACTTATTACTGATTGTCCTTAATTGACTTTTCCCCCGTATGCAGTGTGTTCGGCATCATTTATTGACAATCTTAAGGATCAAATTTTACTTTTTCCCTGTATTTGTCACCACCTTTTTTACTGTCCTTATTTCTTGTGTAGGCAAGTTTTAAACATCTATTAAGCACTTATCAATAGTCAAAATTCACATATTATAACTAAGTATTAGTTTTTATATTCGGCTTAACTCATCCTTACAATACTGGCTTGTAAGGTGAGGGGTTCCATGCCACTCTTTATAAACTCACTCCAAGCCTTATTTATTTTCTAAGTGATACTTGGGTTTTCAAAATACACCCCTGTTGTTCAGTACTATTGGGCTCGGTGTGTGAATATAAATTGCCAGGATCAACAAGCTTTTATATATCATATTTAATTTTTATATTAGGCCCAACTCATCCTTACAAAACGGTTTGTAAGGGAAGGGTTTGTTACTCTTTATAAACACATTTAAGGCCTTATGTCTTTTCTATGCGGGATTTCAGTTTTATTCATTACTATTATACTAAGCAATAAACATTTGCACTTAAAACATCAGTAAATATGTAGCGGTTTTTTTAGTGCTTAAATTTTGGTTTCATGCATTTTACCCTTACAAATAAGGGCAGTAGTTTTTATTGCTTCTATATTGATATTGTCAGTGTATTATAGGCATATATGAATAAGTATTTCCTGTGGTTGAGCAGCTTATATCAAACAATACTCTTTACTTAGTTTCTCTTCTAATTGTATTTCAGCGTGTCAAGGTGTACCGTCTGAATGATGATGGAAAATGGGATGACCAGGGTACTGGGCATGTAACTATTGATTATTTGGAGGTATGTAAATCTTTTTCCCGCACTTCCATGTGACATAATGTCTTGGTTAATTATTTTATGATGGAACCCACATAATAAAATGATGCCATTTGATTTATGTAGCAGAATTATTTTTTTTGTTGAAGCTTTCATCTGCGACTGACATGACTACTTTATGTATCTGCTTGACTTTCCCTTAGGAAGTGTTAGTTTCGATCCCTAGGTATAATTCAGTGTTTGGTAAGTACCTCATAATACTAGGAATGTTTATTTTAATTTAAAAATATAAAAATTCAAAATAGAAAAATTGTGGTAGAACAGGGTAGAAGTAGGGAGATATAATGCGTTGAATTACAAAGTATCTTCTATTCTCACAGGAAGGTAAGATTCCCATCCTTTAACATCAGAATAAAAATGAGAAAGACATGGGTAAAAATAACATTTTTTGGGAGTCAACATTACTGCTGAGTTTTCTTATAAAAATTTGGAACAAACAGTGTTGCTTATATTAGGCCGGTTTACTTACCAAACACATTTTCTATTCTCATTTTCTAAAATATGTCTTCATTTTAACTTACAAATAAGAAGATTTGAGACTCTTAAAGTGAACCATTGTGATGGAGAGAAGGTATTCGATAGCGAGGAAAGATGGATTTCTGGAAATAATGAAAACAACTTTTGGTATTTTCATTGTTTTTTTTAAAAAAATGCACACAATTGTTCACATCAAGAGTCTAGTATCTCCTTTTTAGCAAGTGAAATTAACACAAATTTTAGAAAATGTTTTTAACAAATAAATCGGGACCTACATTCCCTACCTTATGTCCATAAGAATAGTTTTACATGTCCTGAAAAAAACCACACTCGTTTTTTTATGTGCTTGTTTGGATTCACTTTTGTGAGGCAATTCAAGAAACGTATAATTGATTTCAAAATGATTGAGTGTTATCAACTAGAATTGTTTTTGCGTCCAAAATTTATTC
Source organism: Trifolium repens (assembly GCA_030408175.1). NCBI lineage: Eukaryota > Viridiplantae > Streptophyta > Magnoliopsida > Fabales > Fabaceae > Trifolium > Trifolium repens. The sequence continues at coordinate 51,672,935 of CP125851.1, forward strand.
TAATTTAAAGTTGAAATTTGGAGCTTTTGCATCCAAACACGTATGTTATCCCCAAACTAGTCATATTTACATAAAGGTATAAAAATATAAATCACTTCATATTCAACTTATTTTTAACCAAAATCAATTTTCACCAACCGCAGAACCAAACATGCACTTTATCTCTGTCCTTCAAATAATGAATTTATAATATCTGTTTTTAAATCATATTCTCTCTAGATACTAGTGGATGTGGATGTATTAACTTTACTGACGAGCACTTATTTCTTATATATGATTACTGCTACATCTTCTCACCCTTCTCAATGATAAAATCAGCTTCATTGATACTTCATAGTATCCAAAAGAATAGATGGTCAATACACATATTACTGTATGCAAATGTATATTATTTATTTATTTATTTATTATTTACAGTTGGTTTTTATTTTTCAAATGGACAAGCCTTGAAATTACCTGCATTTGAATTATATAAAATATCTTATATCTTATAATGCAGCGATCAGAGGATCTGGGCTTATTTGTTTATGATGAAGAAGACAATGAGTCCATACTTTTGCATCGCATCAGTTCTGATGATATTTATAGGAAGCAAGAAGGTAATTTGCAACTTTATATGCCCTTTCTCTCTTTACAAACACACACGTCGATAATGGGCATTGCAATTCATCTATGCATGTGAGCATTTATAGTTCATTTATTTATACGTTGGTGGATGTTTTTCTCCTCAGATTCAATTATCTCATGGAGAGATCCAGAATATGCCACAGAACTGGCGCTTAGCTTTCAAGAGCCTAGTGGATGCTCTTACATATGGTAACAGAGAATAACTGGTGATTTGTACCTTTTTTCTTGGTTTTTTTTTGTTATTGCTGTGGGTTGAGTTCAATTACTATGCTTGTTTCATTCAGGGACCATATTTGCAATGTGCAGAGGAATATGCATTTCAATACTTTAAACAGTAAGTGATATAGATTTTTATTCTCATTACTACCTCTGTCAGTAGGATGCACTTTTGTGTCTTCTAAAAATATTGCTTTTGTGCTACCTTGACCTAAAGAGTTATATGCTGTAATATTTGTCATATGAAATCGTTACTACAGTGTTTCACCATTGCTTTATTTGCCAAATCAGATTATTTGATGTTTTATCATTGCTGTTGTTATTTATCAGATGAGCCATTTCAGAGCACTAATAGTGAGTTAAGGGAGTTGCCTGCAGTTGAACTAACAACACTACCTTTGATTCTTAAGGTTTGGGTGTTGCTTTAATCTTCTTGTTTATTTTTTGTGGATTTATAATATCAAATTTCTTGTCCATCGCATCTCCAATTTGTCTCCATCTGTCGCTTCATTAGTGCTGATATTTTTTGTTTTGGTATTCAACGGGGCCGAAACCCAAGAAAAAAGAGATTACAAAGCAGCTAATCGATAATTATTTTAGTCAGATTGACTGGCTTTGTTTGCACTTAGCCTACCATACAGGAAATTTGAAACAACTTTGGAAATTCCGTTGATTTATGGTCTGTTTGTTTTGAGAAAATACATCCGGTCTCCTTTCATGTTTCTTGCATAGATCTTTGAAAACAGGAAACAAAGGGAAAACAACTTGTATTTTTGTAATATAGAAATCAATTGATTTAGAGTCTATTTGGTTTGAGAAACCGTTTCTTATTTCTTATTTCTGGAATAGATAATTGAAAAAAGGCAACAAAGTAAAAACAAGTGGTAGTTTTGTTATTGAAAATAAAAACAGAAAATATTATGATATTTTCTCAAACTAAACAAGCCCTCAGTTTCTTAAGTTCTCAGAGAGACTTGATTTCTCAACCAACATTTTGGTAGTAGCAATATCTCTCCCTCCCTCCTATTAGAATCCATCAACTTCAGAAGGTATTTGGCAGTCTAACATAAATATCAATTATTAAATTTAAAAAACTATCTTTAACGGAGTATCAGAAACTCAGAAAAATGAAGGGAGAAATAGATCTTAATATTTGTGTACTGACATTATGAAAATTATATACAGTACATCTATATATACTATTAAGGCCAGTTACTGACAGCGGCAATTGCATCTAATTGAATTATAACTCAGGAAAATGAAGGTAGGAATAGATCTGAATATTTGTGCTCTGACATTATGAAATTTTATGTAGTATATGTATATATAGTAACACTGTTTGATGAAGGCAGTTGCCGACAGCTGCAAGCCTGCACTCCTCCTAATTGAATTATAACTAGCTTAACAAACTGCCAGCTAAGCAAAGCTATAACTCTTAGCATTCTGCGAGACATACAAAAGGGTGGAGTATTACGTACTTCTATATAAGATGGGATCTGATTAGATGTAATTATTTACTTTCTAGAGTACATTGTCTTAACTGTTTAGTTACTTGGGGAATGATTGCCGTTAACATGAGAGGTTTATTTAGCAAACTACCCATCTCCAAAATTTGAACCAATGACACACTGATATATTTCATAATCAGTAAATATTCCCTATTTCTTATCAGTTATCACTAGTTCCATCTGTTGTTAATAGTTATAGTTATTGCCTTAATTTGTTTCTAGATAAATAATATTGGTTCGTTTAGCCATTTCAATCTCTTAAACATGTAGCTGTCAATGATTTCAGTTTTGGTTGATTGATCTGAGAGTATTGCTAATAATGTTAATCTTCTGCATTGGACCTTGTATTGAAAATTCATCAAGAGCAAGCTAAGGGATGCTGCTGAAGCAAATCTCTATTCAGAGTTGTGCTGGGATGGGTTAAGAAATGAGAAATGGGTTAGGGGGGGTGTATTGAATTGAGATTTCAAAGGATTTTAAAAGATTTTTTATGATAAAAAATCTTGTGGTATTCAATCTAAGGCTTTTATAAAACCTAAATAAATTCTACGGTATTCAATTAAGATAAGTAATATTTTTTTTCCAGGCAACAAAATCCGTTGGTATTCGATTAAGATTTCTCACGACTTATAAAATGCCTGTTGGTATTCAGAAAATACAAATTTTAATGGAATCTTTCGTGGAGTGGATTTTGAGACTTTCTAGTTGAAAGTACACATACTAGAATTTTTCATTTTTAGAGATGACGAGGAAAACAGGAGAACTATATAATCGAAGTAGTCAGTAGCATTTTGAGTGAATTTCTTCAATCAACCTGAATTTGGAACTGTATCTCTGTATTATCTTGCTTTTACAAGCCAACTACCATAATATAATATGAAAATATATATCTGGCGCTGTTTTGGTCAAAACATGGAAAGGTTTTGTATTTGACATATGCGCCCTTATACAATGCACTGCCCACTTATCTTGTCATGTGAGAATGACGAGAATCAATATGATGTTTACATCTTCAACCCATAAAGCTAACTCAAAGGGAAGGACAGTTCAAGTCATTGTTTGGAATGCTTTGGCCATAGTTGATATGCAATCTTAACATCCCTTTCATGTCTAGGAGGACTTTTAGAGCGATGTTATCAAAAATTTTGTTAGTGATTCTACACATTTGGAATGTAGGAGTGTTGATGTAAACTTGTTTGTGGTGATACCTGAATCGTGCTGTTGTACATATGTAATTTAATGGTTTTGTGTATACTGATCTTTTGTCATTCTCATTTAGTAGAACGAGGTTTGATTCTCATCGCGTTGTTGCTTCTGAGATACTGATTTTCTCTTCATTCTTATCAAATAAAAATCATAAATTCTTGGTACTGTTAAGTGTAATACAACAGCCAGGGAATGCTTTTAATTTGAATATAGTGCTCATTTTTTTGGTTGGGTTATTAACAATTTGCTTTTATCTGTGAAACTTATTTGCATTTTGACCAGTTTTTCTTTTTCGTTTGCAGACCATTGTTGACAGCAGCATTTCAGATCAAATACGAGTGACGGAGCTACTATCAAGTAATGTAAGCTGCCATTAACTTTGGGTATTTGTGCATACATTTGTTGTTTTCTCACTGTTGCTATAAGCCTGTTGGTCATTTAAGTTTATCTTTTTGATTGCAAACCTTCCGCTTTCATAATAATGATGGCAAGATTTGTTAACATTCTTTGCTGTTGAGTATGCTATAGTGGTTTACTCCCTCCGGCCTCTATTTTAAGCAAATATATCCATTTGCACACTTATTAAGAAATTACTTTTTTGTCTTGATTTTATGTTAAGTTTCTATTACAATTCCTAAAATTACCTTTAGAATACATTAAATTTGTATTGAAACTCTACAATCATGTTAAAAAGTAGAACAATTAATGAGGGTATTTTTGGAAGAATAGCATTAATTAAAGTTGATTTTGTTCACTTTTGCTTATATTTAAATTTTAAGGCCAACTTTTTTTATTAACTTTTGCTTATAAATATGGCCGGAGGGAGTATATGGTAAACCTTGGCGTCTCATGTATTGGCAAACTCATTCTACGATCTTTGCATGAAGGGCATCAAATGCATGTAGTAAAGTTTTCAATTAGCTTTGTGTGGTGGTATGGTATGTAAGTGATCTAAGACTTAGAGGATTTCTTTGCATAAGATGTTGATTTGTGTGGTGTAAGAAATTCTTATCTGCAAATAAATACAGATGTTGTTACCAGTGTCCAGTTATCTAGAAAATATATGGTGTTGTATGTTTCCTTAATAGTTTGTTAGGAAAAGAATCATATTTCTTGAAGATATTGTGTCAGTCATGTTGTGGCTTTGTATGGCATATCACTTGGAGCATATGCCATTTCAATGATGATTATTCTGTTAATTTCCAATTGTAATATAAGCCTAATGCGGATTACTAATGTCTATTGCCTGTTCATCATAAGCTTGGTTGCGTAGTTCTGTGTTTTCTTTTCCGTCTGTATTTAGAAGCCTATGTATCACATCAATCATCTGTATGGTAGCGTGCTGAATAGATTGTGTACTCGGTGTATATATATATTTATATTTTTTTTTCTTGTATATTGTCATATCCATCATTTTTCATTTGAGTTATATAATGCAGCAAGAATTTTTCCGGAAGCTGACGGAGTTATTTAGAATGTGTGAAGACTTGGAAAACATGGATGGCCTTCACACGATTTTCAAAATCGTCAAAGGGATCAGTCAGTATTCATTTTTGCACCATTTTAGTTTAGAATCCCTATTTTATCAATTCTGTATTTATGAATTCTGTAACCTGTACTCTTGCAGTTTTACTTAATAGTCCACCGATTCTTGAGAGAATTTTTAAGGACGAGTTTATAGTGGACATTATCGGTGCCCTTGAGTGTAAGTGAATTCTTCAGAAATTAATTTCCCAATTGAGTGATGAGTTTTTCTTATTCAGTGATTACTCCATAATAATATATTGGCAAAATTACTCCCTCCCATGGTCCCTTCACTTTATTTCAAGTTTGGTCCTTTATCTTTTTTTTCCCACGTTATTTTGATCATTTACCCAGGTTTACATATGGATTTTCAAGCTTCAAATCTATGGTTTTATTTTGGGGCATAACAAAAATTTATGATTGAGAATGCACATGGAAAGAAACCATAGATTTGAAGCTTGAAATCCATATCCAAGCATGGGTGAAGGACCAAAATTATTTGGGAAAATGATAAAGGACTAAATCGTTACATGAAATTTTGATAAGGGACCCACAAGAGTAATTTTGCCTAATTTTTTTTCTCTACTTGTTTTCATTTGTTTACGTTTTATATTTAAAATGTTTTTGATATCTTGATTGTGTTATATCATCCCTTAACTGCTCTTAGTGGTTTCAGTTAAAGAGAAATCATTGCTTTGGATGTTTTCAGTTTGATTTCTTCTTTCTTTTCCTCTACTTATTTTTATTGCTGAACCGCCTGCTTTAGCAATATGCAGATGATCCAGAAAGTACTTGTGTTCAGCATCATCGTAAATTCTTAAAGGACCATGTTGTTTTTAAGGAGGTATTTTTTTTATCTACCTTTCATTTTTAGAGAACTGAATGGTAGTAGGTACATCTGAAGATGTTGAAGAAACTTTTACTTATATTCTATATTGTCAATTTTCTCTTGTAGGCCATACCTATAAAAGATCCCAATGCACTGGCGAAGATACATCAGACGTATAGAGTTGGTTATTTGAAGGTTTGGCTCCTTTTTGAGACTTTATTACTGACTATTTTTCTTCTTCAATGTGAACTTACCTTCTTTTCCCACTTTCAGGATGTTGTTTTGGCCAGAGTCTTAGATGATGCTACTTGTGCAACCCTTAACTCCATAATACATGCAAACAATGCCTTTGTAAGTTGTGATTATCAGAGAATAAAATTACATTATTTAATATAGTGTTGCCTTTATTATTGAGTGATCTTTTTTTTCCCCTAGGTTATTGCTATGTTGAAGGACGACAATACATTTATCCAGGAGTTGTTTGCTAGGTTAAAATCATCCACCACCTCTCAAGAGTCAAAGAAGAACTTGGTAGGTCTTGATAAGATATCGTATCATTTGCTTCTGTCTATAATTGGAGTTTGCGAGATATTGAGTTAGATAATGCATGTGCTTATCTCGGGTGAAATTCTTGGGTAGAAATTCATAGCTTATCTTGGGTGAAATTCTTGATCATTGAGGTTAATGTAACTGTTGTTTGTTGTGCATAGATACTCCTTTGTTTCAGTTTTAAATTTTCACTAAACAATGCATGAGCTTTGGTGCTTAAACAATTTAACAGGCATTTCCTTGTTCTTTAGTTTCATCTTGTTCAGAGTTCAGACCACTGTATATACCAATACGTGATGTTTGAACAATGGATCCATTGCCTTTATGAACTTCACCCTTGTACACTAAAATGTTATTTTTAATAGGAAGCGTTGCATTCATATGGTCTCATATTTTCTCTTTAGCTTTAAGGAATCTGATAAGGTATTCATATGTAGTCTTTGAAAATAAACCTTTTGTGTAGAACAAAATATTTCCTTTAACAAAATGTGTTCTGTTAAATTTTTTTCTTTCTTTTTCTTCCAAAAAAGTCATGCACAGCACGATGCTCCTGAAGTCCATAACAGAGCAATTGTAAATACATGAACAATTATATTGCAATTAGGATACAGAGTGTGCCTCACTTTCTATCCAAATGAATCATGAGTATAAAACTATCATGTAATGAGGTTTAAAACGATAGGTTGTTGCTTCCTATCTTGTATTTTTATAATGGATAGATGTTGATGCTGCCTTAATGGATGCTCATGAATCATGATTTTCTATGGATTCTTATTTTAAACATAGTTTGCCTCTTATGTTGTGATGAACAGGTCCATTTCTTGTACGAGTTTTGTAGTGTAAGCAAGAGCTTACAGATGGTCCAGCAGCTTCGGCTTTTTAGGTATGTTGCATTGGTATCGTGACACAGCCTGTTCTGCTGCTTGTCTTCCTTAATGATTTAAACATTAGTTACTGTTAGTACTTCGGTTAAGCATGTAAAAACTATTCTGCTTAATTTTCCACCCCTTGTTTTGGGAGTTTATGGTAGCCTTCAGTGGAGCCAGTTCTCCTTGGTCTGTTACTAATTTCCTATGTGATCACATGGACCTAATTAGAGATTTTCGACTAAACCTTACTTGGAATTTCAATTTGTCAAATTTTTTGTGCATCATGTTATTTAACTACATACTACCAATAGCAAGTTTGTACTTGGCAATTAGCATACAACATCTTTTTTTTCTTTCTTTTTTACAACATCTGACAGAGGAATCTTTTGATATATGTATTTGTGAAAAGTTATATCTGTAATATCTGCTTTTGAACCAAACTGGTATACATTAATTCTAACAATACTCTTTTGATTCGGAACACTTATACATAATTCACATACCCTTTGTTTTACCATTTATTCTACATTTTGGGTGTCTGTTGAATCCCATTGTTTAGTAGTTTCATATTCTTGATGTTTGTAGGGATCTGATGAATGAAGGCATCTTTGACATCATCAGTTATGTTCTGCAAAGTCAAGACAAAAAACTTGTGCTAACTGGGTATTGGTTCTTCCTTTTGTTAGGTTTCTATATAAAATTCAGTTGACTGTTTTGGTTGTACACTCCTTTATGATTAATTTCTAATAGGAAATCATTGTGATGGTTGCAGAACAGACATCCTCCTTCTTTTTATGAATCAGGATCCTAATCTTCTGCGATCATATGTTGTTCGGCAGGAAGGAGTTGCTCTTCTAGGACTCTTGGTATGCTTTTTGTACGTAAATGGATCATATTCAACTTTTTGTATGTAAATGGGATCATATTTGTTTTTGGATGACATGAAGTGTAATAATTTACAGAAATCAAATAACCTAGTAGGGGAGCCTATATGTGTGTATGTGAGTGTATGCTCCCTCTCTAAATTGCAATTCTGGATCGTATTCGTAACTATGATTTTAGTTGAAATTATCTTCTAAGTTTTGTGTTTGGCAGTAACTCAGATTTCAGTTATATACATTATAAGTGGAAATTTGTTCCAAAATTCAGTTAATTATATTTTTTTTGGGTTTTGCTGAACAGAGTGTTTCTTAGCACATTTCATAGAATTGCCATAGAATTTTAGCTTATTCATAGAAGCTTTGAAATTTAATAATTGTACTGGTGCATATCTTTTGGGGTAGGTCCAATATTAACAGAAAATCTCATGATTTGTTGGAGACAAATAAGTGAGGTTTGCACTTTTGTAGTGTGTTGATAGTGTAGTCTTGTTAAAAAGTGTTGGTCCATGCAGAAAATTTAACCTTCTGCATTTTCAGTTGGGTTTATGCTAAAAGAAAACTCTCACTATACGGGTCAGACTGATCTAAGTGCAGTTGCAGCAGTCAGAACTATGCTGATATGTTACAACTGATAATTATAACCCTACCTAACTGAATCTAACAGATTCTGGGCCAGCTGTTACACTAATATCATATGTAGCAGTATGTTCTAAATCCATCTTCTATTAGTTGATATGTCATGACTCATGTATGCATTTATGATTTTTGGAAGGCTAGTCCTGCATGTAATTATTGGTCATGCTATTATATACAGGTTAAGGGAATGGTAACTGATTTCGGAGAGAGCATGCATTGCCAGTTTCTTGAGATTCTTCGCATTCTATTGGACTCGAGTACGTTGTCTGGACCGCAGGTAGCTTTTTCTGTATTTTCTTGGTCCTCTTTCTCAAACCTTGATAGATAATTTATTGAATTCAGTTCCATTTCTGGATATTAGTTGTTTTGCATTTTCATTTTTTAATAGTGGTATATAGTTTTAAATTGGTACTTCTCTTTCCTCCATATAATTTATATTGAGCCTTTTTGTTAGTGTTATTCTTTGTCTATATTGGTTGTTGCTGTCATCTATCTTCTTGAATTTTTATTTAGTTTAAGGGGAGGTGTTGTTTTTCTCATTTCACGAGTTTGTCGTGCTTTAACATGTAAAGTGTATTTGCTGTTTCATTTAAGAGTGTCAGAGAATTGTTTTATAGTATTCTCCTAGTTTATCAATTGTTGAAAAAGTTTGGCCCTTAAAACCTAATGTGTGGCCAACAAATTTAAGTTTGTTTCTGCAGGTATAAAATTTTAATGTTGAGTTATGTTTTATAATGTATCTGCTGATTTGTTGGAAAAAGTTGTCAGTTAAAGTTTCACGTAAGATGGAAGTTTTTTTCTATGTTGTAAGATATATATTCCTGCATTTGTTTTATTGACTGCTTTAGTTTTATCTGACAGGGGGACACTATCATTGACATCTTCTTTGAGAAGCATTTGGGTCAACTGATTGAGGTTATAACAGCGTCATGTCCTTCAGAAAATATTGCCGATGCAAGTATTAAATCAACAAGTCCTGAGCAAAGTGTTCAATTTCAGCGCAGAACAAAACCAGAGATATTATTGCACATATGTGAATTACTATACTTTTGTGTTCTTCATCACCCATACAGGATAAAGTATTGCCTTATTTCTCTGCATTAATCAGATTAAACTCCATGTTTTTAATCATATAGATTTTGATCATTGGCGTCTCCCTGCTGTTTTTAGGTCCAATTTTCTTGTCAATAGTGCAATTGAAAACATTTTGCTCCTGACACGGAGAGCAGAAAGATACTTAGTTGTCTGTGCTGTCCGGTTTGTTCGAACTGTTCTCTCCCGCAATGTAAGTTTTAACACTTGGGCACTATTTTTTGTAATGAAATTCAGGGAAATTGCAAATTAGTTAAAGAAAAAGATCTTACTAGTTTAAGAGTATCAGCTGTCAATAGCAGATTCATTGGCAGCATAATGGGTAATGTAGGGAGTCCTTGTTATCTTGAAATACTGTAAATATCTTGTACAATTTACAAACCCAAATTTGAAAATTAGCTTCTTGATTTGTGATTTGAAATTTTGAATAGTGATTTGATATCCTCACAGTCCAGTTATAAATTAAAAATCTGTTTGACATAGATTTTCCATAGGTTTATTTAAAAAAATCTTTGTTTTGAGCTAGAATTTTTCCTCTGTTGCAATTTATTTTTCTTGTGAACCAATATTTTTTTAAGAACCAAAGTAAATGTTATTTGTTATATTGGCAGAGTTCATTTGTCCACCTTACATGCATTACATCTGACAATTTCAAGTTTTAACATGCAGGATGAGCATATGCTAAATTATTTCATAAAGAATAACATTCTCAAACCAATTATAGATGCTTTTGTTGCTAACGGTAATCGTTACAATCTTCTTAACTCTGCTGTTCTGGAACTTTTTGAGTATATTCGGAAGGTATTAAACTTTGATGACTATTCATTTTTCATCTTAAATTCCCCAACTAAAACAATGTTTCACTAACAAGGTTGTATTGTGTAGGAGAATGATCTGAAATTATTGCTAAAACACCTAGTTGATTCTTATTGGGGTCAGCTGGTAAAATTTGAGCATTTGGTCTCAATTCACTCGCTGAAAGTAAAATATGAGCAGGTAAATTTTTTCCCTGCATGATTTCTGGGCATCAGCGTGTAGGTTTGAATTTACATGCTTGCTTGCTTGCAGTGTGTGGATAATGGTGGGACTAATGGTGCTGCAGTAATGGACCTTCGAAGAAGAATTGATGAGCGTGCTGTAGAGAGAGAAGAAGAAGAACGCTATTTTAATGAGGACAGGTACATATCTTCTTTCTTAACTATATAAGATTTTTTTTTTTTGATGTAATTGTTGTGGAGTCTGAACTTGGGGGGATTTTTCAGTGATGAGGATGATGTAGCATCTGTATCTGTTTCACGTGATCATAAAGGTCATCAACAGCCTAGTCTTTCCAATGGAGTTGCTTCAAACCATCCGCAGTCAAGGTAGACTTGTCTATTTTATATGTTCATTTTTCAGAAGTCAATCTGCCATAACATGTTACGACAAAAAAAAGTGCCATAAAATGTGTTGATCTTGATTTTCAGTCGAAGGTCACTGGTTGACTATGAAGATGATGAGGACGATGAAGATTATAAACCACCACCAAAGAAGCAAAAAGAAGCATCAGAGGAAGATGAAGGGATACTGGAGTCTCTCAGGCTGAAAAGGAAACTTCCTTCAAAGGATAAGGATCCCGAACTTGTGAAGAAGCAGAAGTTAACAAAGAACTCAAAATCTAAAGATAGTGTTTTTGCTGCCTTGTGTTCAACACTGAGCCAAGCTGTGCTACCTAGTAAGAAATCTGTAATCAATATCCATACGGGTGCTCAAACAGTTGAAGGCAAGACGAGTTCTAGTGAAGACAATCAGGAAGACAGACAAAATGTTACTAGAAGCAGCTCTGATAATAGCAACACAGGAGCTGAAGATGACCTTGTAGAGAAAGATTCTTCAGCCTCTAGAAGCTTTTCTGATTGTTTGCATGCAAAATCAGATAACATACAATTGGGAGGCGAGGAACGTCCGCTGGTTCCTCCTAAATCCTCGCCAGAGATGGCTGTAAATGGATCATAAGCTTCTACACTCATACAAGAAGGCAAATTGTTTATTCGTTTGACGTATAAATTTGCTGGTGGCTGAGTCATTCCTGACTATAAAAGAATCATGCTGTGTAAGCTAAAGGAATTTTACCTAGAGGGGTGTAAACTATGGTTATCCGTTGCATTGAGGGCAGGTGGTGGTGTGGAGGTAGTACTGTACAGTGCCGCCAAGGTGGGAGAATATTAATACAGAAAAGTGGTTTGTTGCTTTCGCATAACTTTTCTGAAGCAATAGTTTTGTATTTTTCTCCTCTCCAAATTTCACCTCTTCTAGCTCATTTATTTACTTTCATAGTTTTTGCCGGAGGACGAGTACCCAATTTGTAGATGAGAGGTGATATTTTTATCATTATTCCTCTTTTCAGTTATTTGAACTTAATGACAGGGGGCGCCAATAATTGCCATACACAGGTTTTTCTTATGTTTTTTCCTCTCCCCTCTTTTTGGTGGTGGATTGTAGGGATTGGATATATGTGCCAGTGTGTTTCTAGGGCCATTTTTTTACTACTGTACTTGGGAATCGTCCATTGTAAATCTGTATGAAACGGTTGCTATGCAATGGTCTCTGTGCAGTTCTTCTACATCAGGGTTGTAAGAATCTAGTTTTTCCATCAATTATTTTTGTCTAAGTAGAATAGAATTGAATCGCTCGTACCTAGTCTATCCCTAATTTGACACCAAATGTTTTTGTGATCTACTAGTCTATACTTAATTGGCACATTTTGTTTTTTCTTCTTCATGGCATCAACCAAGTTTGAAACTTCAACAATGAAATAATGATTCCTATTGCCGATCTCAAATTCGGCTGGATTAAAATCATGTTTCTTTTCGCTGATATCAATTTCAAAAACTCAATATTCACCTAATTGTTATCGATTTTCCTGAATTATATTGTTTGCATAGGTTGCAATATGCGGATTTAACCAACAATTGGATGCGGTGGATCATAACAAAATTTATAGAAGCAGGGATGAGTATCAGGATGTGCTTTCAAATTAGTTTTTATAGAAGCAAGGATTAGTATCATAATGTGACCATGCTTTCAAATTTAGTTTTATCTACTCGCTAAATTGACACGCACAAAATTTAGACACATCTATTATAATAAATATTTTTTTTGCATCTATTGAGTTTTTATATTTAATTATTTATATAGTAAATTATTGTAAAATTATAAAACTTTTGTAAGATTATAAAAATAAAAAGTAATTTGGTTTTATCACCCTTCTACTCGCTTCATGAACTAAACATATTTGTAATTAAAAGTCTTTTCCTCATCTTTCTTCCAATCTTTTGAACCAAACATAAATATTTAAAAGATCTTCTCTCCCCTCTCCTCCATTGAATCAAACATACCCTTAAAAAATGGTGAGTATTTATTCAACCACATAATAATAATAATTAGTAACAAATTTGTAAGTGGTTTGCACAAAAAAAAAACAAATTTGTAAGTAAGTGGAATAAACTTAAAAAAAAATTGTTTATATAACTGGCTATATTTTTTTGACCAAAATATAACTGGTTAGATAAATTACTCAGAATTTAGTTATCTTAATTTATTCAAGGATTTGCTTATTTGAATACTAAACGTCAAAGTTAGTTTGATTTGGATCGTGGATGGAACAAGACTCGGTCTAGAGTTGGAACAAAACAATATGATCATGATCATGCGTGATAGGTGTTCCAGTTTATGTTGCAAATAAAATGGGTTGCCACAAACTGTAGATCCACGTTGTTTAGGAACATCTACGCCACGTGTGTGTCATTGTTACACGTGTTTCCTTCAAGAATTATTGTTTTGTGCAGTTACATTACACACTCAATCAAAAATAATCAAGATTAAGAAGAAAGATGAATAGTAGCAGCAGCAACTTGGAGACACGTTCACTTCTGGATGAACTTAGTACATTTAACAAAGGTGGTCTCTTCGACTTTGGTCACCCTCTTGTTAACCGCATTGCTGAGAGTTTTGTTAAAGCTGCAGGGGTACGTATTAATTAATTTCATATTATTCATTAATATCATTTTAAGTAAATTAAATATCTCTAATCATCATTTCTTTCAGATAGGAGCAGTTCAAGCTGTGTCCCGCGAAGCCTATTTCACTGCTATTGAAGGTTTGTTTACTTTTATTATTATTCAAATCATCTTTGTAAAACTGTTGCTTTATTTTGATTTGTGTTAAATTGTTCTTGTACCCTCTCACTTTTGGAATTAATACTTTGGATGAAATGTAGGTACTGGGATTGATAATGCTGGTGGCATGCCTCCAGAAATATCTGCTACCAGGAAAAACCGTTTACATGGTCTTAGAGGTACATTCAAATCGTGAAAACATAAAATGCAGAACCAGAAAATTTTGAGCATAGAAATTTAATATGAATCTTGAAATGATTTATTTATAAAATAGTAACATTATTTGTTTCTCACTTTTGTTGGTGTATACAGGAGAGACCAGCAGTAAATCCATTGAGGCCATGGTGAGTTCATAATAAGAGGACTTATTGCCTTAATTATTCCTTAATTGAAATTGTAATTTCAATATGTGCTACAATATGTTAGCCTTTGTTATGTTATGTCATTTTGTGTTTAATTGTTATTTTGTTTTCATCAGGTAAAAAACACAGGGAAAGAGTCCTTCCAATGGGGTAAATTATACATTCCCTCAATGATTAGTGACTAGTTTAGTTTTGTATAAATTCTAAATGGCAACCTTACCTTGCATGGCAAAAGTCAAATTTGTCTACATTTTTCAAACTACGTAGCACTTGTACTTCATGCACAACACTGATACATGTGATTATGTTCCATCACCATTTATTTTCTTAAATTATAATCGGTGTCAATGTCAATGTCATAGTCATTATCGGTGTTTAATAGATTTCAAGTTTCCTCGTCCTCTAGTCCACCAATTTTTGGATATTAAATGATTCTTACAATTTTTTCTAAAATGCAGGATTGGCTGCAGGATTATATTCAGGGCTCACATATGGGATGAAGGAAGCTCGCGGTACTCACGACTGGGTAATGTTCTAAATAACAAAGTATATTATGATATACATTTTTTTGTAAAAGGAACAAGGGCAATATACATGATTATATTAACATTAAACAAATTAATCATTCTAAAAACTTTAAAATACTTAACTATTACTTATTCTGTTTGGTGCAGAAAAATAGTGCAGTTGCTGGAGCAATCACAGGTGCAACACTTGCACTTACACAAGACGACTCCTCTCATGAACAGATTGTGCAATGTGCTATTACGGGAGCCGCGATTTCAACTGCTGCAAATCTTCTAACAGGGATATTCTAAACCTGTTGAGATTTATAATAGCCTCTCTTTTTTTATATTCTGATTTGTGACAATTATTACTCTACTTTGGTACTTGTTTAAAATGAACTTGTAGCAAGTATTTCCTTCTGAATTTGTAGTTCTCTTTGTCAAAGGCTTTTGAATTATAACCCAAGTAAGCCTTTAGTACCATTCAAGTTTAAAATTTGTAGTGCTATTACTTGACTTTTGAATTTATAAGACTAGGATAGGAAAACACAAGCAAATTAACAAAATTTAGAATTCTAATTCTAATTAAACCATTATTAAGAGCATCTCCAAACGTCATATTTTTTTAAGAAAATTATTTATGTTTTATAGACTACTAAATGGTGGAAAATTAAGACACATGTTCATCAATGTATGGAATTCTCATATATACGTTTCATATATAGTTAATGTGATGTATATTTAATATTCATCTCTGGCGAGTTTCATTGTATATGTTTCAATGGAGAACAAACTTAAATGTTGGAGCAATGATTTAGTTTTGTTCATTTTTATAAAATTCAGACTAAATTAACATGATGAAGAATCAGTTTGGTTTAGTTGTTTCTTAGATTTACTTTTCCCGAAATAACTATATATTTTATTTCACTTGATTTAGAATACAACTTTGGTAAATACTTAAAAGTCAAAAGTATGGGCGAGGCCACCTTGTGTAACAATGAACAACTATATTTGCTCGTCTTAAATTGAACTACTACAAAGTTTAATTCAAATTCTAAGAGTAGCTCTATATTATCGTCTTAAATTGAACTACTACAAAGTTTAATTCAAATTCTAAGAGTAGCTCTATATTATTATTTAATAATAATAATTTGGAGTGAATTTAAAAATCAATATCTTCACCTTCTTTTGCAATAATATGATGTGAACTTTGTCTTTTAGATTTAGAGTTAAGGAATTTATTGCTCTAGCTTTGTTATAGTATCAAAATTAATGCATAAATTAGCATTAAAAAAATGAGAATATTTATGTAAGTAATACTAATATAGTGTGAACTAGAAATCTAATAAAATCTGGATCATTCGTATGAGGAACACTTAGTTAGGCACAACACCAAATAAAAGGTGTTGGGCACATAAACAAAATTTTAAAAAATTTAAAGATAAAATAATTAATAATTGTTAGATGATGTGACTAATTTATTTAATATTTATATTTGTTTTTTAATGTGTGTGTGTCTAAATGTATTTTATTTGGGGTTGTGCCCAAGTAAGAATTGCTCCATTCGTATTGGGTCATCCTCGTAAGTTTGGTCTTCTTGCAATATTCACTCTCCACATGTCTAGTTGTGGGAGATAAACATGAGAGTTCACTTTTGGATACCAAAGTTGTGTTTGTCTTGAAGACTAAAATTACTTTTTTTTTTGACGGAAAAGATTAAAATTACTTAAGAATATTATTTTCAGAAACATTATTATCAGGAATTATCTAGAATATTTTTCCTATTCTCAAAAATAAAAAATAAACAAGTTAAAAATAAAGATTTAACTTGTGTGCACCAACAGTGTAATATTTTTTACACGTGCATCCAATCAAATCACGACATGTATGTATTTGTTGAGATATTTTGAGAATAAATCTATTAAAGTGACAATATTATGTGATTTGATTGAATATCATGTGTAAAATATTTTACACCGTCAGTGCATAACAATTAATCTCTAAAAATAATTTGGAAGTAGGGAGTTATGAATGGTTATCTCTTATTTCTATTTTTATGGAAATATAAGATTCTCACCCTTTAACATGAGAATAAAAAGTGAAAAAGTTAACTTTAAATTGTATTCTCAAAAATAAAAAGTTTGTAAGGATAATTTGTGAAAACTTAAAATAAATATGAGAATGAAAGATTCTCAAAGTCACATTTCTTGGAATAAAGTTGTAATCCATGAAACAAACAACATGAACAACAGTTATAAGTTATAACTATTGGTATGTACCTATGAAGCACAGACTCTGACATGGACACCGCGACACGACATGACACGACACGGACACTCCGACACTGATAATGTAAAAAACATAGGACACTGACACCGCTATATATATATGATAAAATTTGATTTTATTAATCGATTTATTATTAAAAAAAATTAAAAATATCTTAATCAAAATTAATATCTTTAATTCTTTATTGATAACATTGTTTCAATACATGTTTAACTTTTTTAAAGTGTTAAAACAAAAAAAAATAAATTATTTTATTGGTGAAACTTGTTTGACTATTCCGACAGGTGTCGTACGGGTGTCATACAAGTGTTGGACACCGACGCGTGTCGGACACCGCGACACGCCACCTCTTAGAAGTGTCCGTGTATGTCATATCAAATGCGATTGAGAGTCTTACATTGAATAAAAAAATTAATTGTTGAGCAACATATAAGAGATAAGCTATATATTTAATACATTAAGGTTTTGTGTTATGATGTGCACAATCCACTTATGGGTAGTTCAAAGTCATATGTGAGATTTTCGGGCTCTCTCATGATCCAACAATTGTATCATAGACTACGATTTAACTAAAGGCGATTGTCTCTTGTATTCAATTTTTTTTTGATAGTGGTGACCATGCGATATGTGTCAATGATGCGGAGCCAACAACAATGCAAGTGTATAAAGATGAAAAGTGTTCATTTCAAGGGACCAATCTCAAATGGATGGATATATTCACACTTAAGGGGAATAGTCATTATGTCAAGTGCGAGTAAAAATCTCAAATTTAATAGAAAAATAGATGTTGAATAACATACAAATGAGATATAATCCATATAATATTTTTAAATTGTCCAAAATTTAATATGATGATTCTGTGAAGTCTCCTTATAATCTAAATAAAAGGGTGAAGGGAAAAAATATTATTTTTTATAGTCGGACAATGAAAAAATAGAATAAAATTAAGAGATATAAATCATTAACAGAAATTGAAGGAGATCATTAAAACTCTTAGTCTTTACGGTCGTGGGTAGTTAAACATATTTTTGGTCAATGATAAACATATATGATTTTTGTAATAAAAAATAATTATTATTGACAAATAATTATCCAGATTTTCTTGTGAGTAATAAATATTTATCCGTGGTTATTTATCAATATTTTTTTTTAATATTTTTCATATGAGTGTAAATAAAAATTGACCAAACTTCAATTTCTCCTTTGTGAACAAAAAATAAATCACAAAAAAAATAAAAAATTGAGTGAAAAAAATTATATATGTGGCCAATCATTCACCAAAGACAAAAATAAACACATTTTAACAATTACTTATTTATTAAACCCTAAATCAACAAAACAGTGAAGTCATTTACGCTTTGTATCAAAAACAACAAATTGGAGGGAATCGTTCTGATCTCAACGCAGCCGGAGTTGTTCGTCGGCCACCAGAAACAGCGGCTAGAAATTCACCGTCCAGGTTTTCCTTCTTTTCATATCTTCCTTCCCCTCTCTGTAGCGCGAGCTAGGGTTCGATTCCAGTTCGATTTGCGACCGCGATGGCCGCCCCTGCAAATGCTAACGCACTACATAATTGCGTCGAATTAGATCGGAGCTCCACTCCGCACCGCCATTGATAACATAGATTTGTGTTTTCTAATTAGGTTTTATCAATTATCACTAATCAAATAGTAGATCAGATCTAATATGTTATTGATTATCGAAAATTGAAAAACTCATGTTAATTTCATTGTTCCCTACGCGTTTTTGAACTGAATGTCCAATTTTTATTGTTTCATTTTTAATTTTATATCTATCTTTTGTATTCTTGCAGCAGAACTTCACTCGGCACCGCGAGTCGACAATATTATTGATAAGGTAGATTTGAAATAGAAAATGTCAAGTAAGAAGGAAGAGAAAGCTCAGGTTGCAGCTGATAGAATCAAAGCTGCAGCATTAACTGCTGCTAAAGGGCTTAGTCGTGCTCAGGCCGAAAGGGCAGCAACTGCGGCTGCCCGAAATGTTAATGCTTATGGTCAGAAGGAAGAAGGTCCTAGCAGATGGCAGGAGAAAAGAGAAGCTAAGAGACAGATGTATTTGATGAGTACTGAGAAAGCTGTTAGATTGGGT
Source organism: Trifolium repens (assembly GCA_030408175.1). Classification (NCBI taxonomy): domain Eukaryota; kingdom Viridiplantae; phylum Streptophyta; class Magnoliopsida; order Fabales; family Fabaceae; genus Trifolium; species Trifolium repens. The sequence continues at coordinate 51,692,295 of CP125851.1, forward strand.
GAAAGGAAGGATAAGCCTACCATGTCAACCATCGGTGGCAATGGACAGTGCCAAAAGTGTTTCCAGAGTGGCCACTGGACATATGAATGCAAGAATGAACGGGTTTACATTTCACGCCCGTCTCGGACTCAGCAACTTAAAAACCCTAAATTGAGGCCGGAAGTGTCCGTGGGTTATGATTTGGAAGATAATAATAATAATAATAATCATGATGCTAAAGAGGAAAAGGCTAAAGTGAGTTCGAAAAAGTCCAAGAGGAAACATCGTTCTGGTAGTGACAGTGAGGATTCAGTGTTTGAGACTGATAGTGACAGTGGATCATCGTCTGTAACTGGATCAGATTATTCTTCTGATAGTAGTTCGGGTTCAAGCTCATCGTCTGATTCAGAGGAAGAAAGGAGACGTAGGAAGAAGAAGAGTCAGAAGAAGAAGCAGACTAAGAAGAAGAGCAAAGGAAAAAGCAGGAGGTACAGTACATCGTCTGAATCATCTGATTCGGATTCTGGTTCAGACTCTGATTCTGATGATAAAAGCAGCCGGAGAAAGAAGAGGCATAGTCGAAGACGTTGAGTGAAACTGAAGAATGTATGGAGCAGCAAGAGTTTGGGGAATAGGTGATAAGCAGGATTGATTACTAGCTCCACAGATAGAATCTTCATGTTTCAGCAAATATAATGTAGAATAAGCTTTACTAGATGTCCTGGTTGTACGTATTTTCTTCCATTAACTTCGTTATCCTGAAGATACTTGGAAGTTTCATTTTATCTAACGTTTTACCTTATGGGCAGTGCTTTATGTATGTTGTGATTCTTAAGCAGTTATATGGATTTTGCAATTGATGCATACTTCAAATGCTGTCATAGTCAGATAATCTCGTTTACTACTTAATTCTTGTATGGTCTGAGTCTTTCATAACTGAGCTTGTTCTTGTATAATCTCCATTTCCGAGGGCTTTCCTACATTTACATGACATCAAATTAGTGAGCTTTGGCTTATTGCCAATGCTTTCATTGATTAACAAACTCGACTGTATTTGTTCACAAAGGTTTTTCAATGTTACATTATTTGTTGTGAACCCCATTACCTTTTTAATTTTCACATTTTTTGTTGCAGTCTATGTGCCGCTTATGTACCCCATTATCGGGGTGTGTGTATTTACAACTGTGGTATTGAGATTTAAATACACAACTTAGTGAAATTGACACAATTCTCATGAGATGACTAGTTCAATTCTGTAGCTTAATTGTGATGTACTTTATATTTGTATGGGGTCATACATTACTGTTATTTATGTGTAAGTGAAACCTATTTTGGGGCTCTCCACCCCCACCCCTCTCTTTCCCTTAGAAGATCTTGAGGCAACTCAACACTCGTTATTAGGTAATAAGATGTCATCAAGGATGCAAGTTCTGTGCACACAGAGTATGCCTATCTGGTTTCAGGTATGTTGATATTAAGAGTAATTGCTTTATTTTTAATTTCGTGCAAAGAATTACCGTTATTCCTAGATATCAAGTTCTCAGAACAAAAACATCACTCCTTCTTAGAATTAACGTGGATAATCTCACATGGAGTCTTTTGAAAGGTGATTTATATGTTTTATTTAGCACAAGTTTGACCTGGACCAAACACTGCCTTAGCCTCTGTCTTTTAAAGTCTCCGCACATCACCGTAGAACTCATTGTTGGGTTGGAAAGTAGGAATTTACAGTAGAGCACACAATATGCTCACCCATGCTTTGCTGAAAAATTTGTTCATTGTTATTAACTCCAGTTTGACCCACTATTATTAATTTACATTTTATTATTTCTTGAAAATGTTAATGGGGTAATCAGGAGTGGATGGCCCTTCCTTTTAAGACTCCAACCATGGGAAAATGTTTAAAAATTATACTAAATCTTATTGTGCTAAAGTCAATTTATAATTATATATAGTCAACGTATAACAGCAGTGGCTCAAAGCATGCAGAGATTAGTTGATGTAGATAGGAGTAGGCCCTTTCATATTAATAGATTTTATTTATATGTATGAAGGTCATCTGTATAACTAGGCACAGCGGAATAGCTGATTCATTTGAAGTTGCCAAGCGTAAACGCTCCATTACTATCGCCCTTTAACTTGATGTTGGTGTTATTGGTAACACCACCTAATAGTTTTTTATTGTCTCCATTGAGAAAACCAGCTGCTGGTGCTTGAACAGGAGAGGAGAATTGAGGTTGAGATTTGATTCAGGCTGAGTCATAGCTCTGTTTCTGTCACCTCCATATCAAGTCAGCAAATCCTCTTACCATCCCTGCCATTGGGGTCAATCAAACAGAACTATTAACTAACTAAGCAGTTAAGAAACTCTTTAATTGGCTTTTGTGTTATGCAATGTATGCTTTGCATAATGTTGAAGGAAAATTACCTTTTTATAGATTAAAAAAAGATGATATCAGGACTACCGGTTGCCTCGTCACAAAAATAAAAAATAGTTATCAACTCATGTGATAGAGTTTGATTCTCTTCAAATTTTATGAAGAAAAAAATAGTAATGAAGAAATGCAAGAGCTAAAGCGAGTACTTGACACATGGGTGATTGGAGTTTCAAAAATCGCATTTATTGTCCAAAATTGCAAGGATAATATCAAATGAGAAATTGATTGGTGACTTCTATAGGAATTTTCGTACTGTCTTTAATTATTTCTTAATGATGATAATGTGAGAGATTTTTAAAATAAACTTTAAAGGTTGCGTGATCCTAATGTTTAAATATGTACAACAGTGTAAATACCATGAGTTTCCAATGACTTGTGGACTTGTGGTTGTGTTTTTCTTTGAGGAATTATGTGTTTGCAGGATTAGACCTGTGGTTTGATGTTGTCTCTGTTAATTAAGTTATCTGATATGCAGAAAATGATGCAAAATTATTGTATTTTTGAACCTAAACTCTCTAATGTCATTTCTGAATCATTTCTTTGATTCTGTAGTGCACAAGAGTAAGTGGATGAACTTTATAATGTGCAAAATATTGTTGAGGGATAGATTTTAAAGTATCGTAAATGGGAGTTACCGTTATTCTATTGTATCTCATTTATGTAAACAGTTGGGACTTGGGAGTGAATTAAATCTAAATTATCCACACACATTTTAAAATTTTGTGAACAGTTATAATCTTCTTGCTGCATCATCCTCCTATGTGCTATGTGATAATTCCTGTTCTATATATGTTTGTGTTTTTTTAAAAAAAATTAAATATTAAATATATGATATTTCAATTCAAACATTCTCTTTTTAATTGACACAAGCATCTTTCTTTATTTACATCAGTTCAGCTTAAGAGAACATCAAAAGAGACAAAAGATAAAACAAAAACCCTTGTTTGATCTAACTTATTCTTACAAAGGGCTTAAATATGTTTAGCTTAAGCCTCTTGAAAACGTTCATTATTAATTAGTAAGGGAAATTAGGAAGTATATAACTATATATAAATTGAAGGGTCTTAGATGGTGAATGGCTAGCTGTAAGTGGATGAAGATGTGGTTTCACTTTAGGATTTAATTATCCATATACTCTATTAGGATATCACAGGAAACACTAAAAATTATATAAAATATTTATTAAGAGATAAGATATTAGAATCTCATCATTTTATTTAACTATTGAGATCTTACATGCCCCAATTTATATTACAGAAGATTACATGATTTTAATGGGAACAAGATTAGTAATTGTATCGTCTATTGGAAGAGTCAAAGCTACCAAAGATAATGGATCCATTACCATTGCCTTTGGTGTAACCAGAGTTGTTTATGAGACCTTTCATGTTTTGTGTGCCTGTGTTGTTATACGAGGCAAGGGACTGGTCCTTTGTCGTGATACGCTGCCGAGGAGCATTAACATCGTAATTGGACGAGTGTCGAGATTGTGTCTCCATTGGTTCGTCGTCAGTGTCATTGCCATCTAACAGACGAAGCAACTTCAAAAGAGGTGATCTGGAACTTGCCATTGTTTGTTATTATGAAACAATGCAAAAACTAGTTTATGTGGCTTATCTAAATTAAGTTGGTTTGAGAAAGATTAGTATGTTTTTATATGCAGGTGAGGAAGAATATAGGTGTAGCTTGCACAATAAGCTAATGTTTGTCTATTATTTTTCTTCTATTGAAAAGTAGGATTTGAAATATATTCTAATTCTATATAGCAAATAGTGTGGGATATTATTCTCAACTGAATATTAATAAATAAAAGAAAAATTGCTTATCCATATGCACCAAAGAAGTCTCATATTATTCTCAACTGAATATTAATAAATAAAAGAAAAATTGGTTATCCATATGCACCAAAGAAGTCTCTTTCTAAGGTGGAATTGAAGACAATTGGATTTTTATCGTGGGACAGAAAACTTTCAAAGTCACTTTAAGCAAAGTAATCAAACATGAAAAAACATGTTTTAATTATCAACATGTTTTTATATCATTTGTGTTTGACACTTTTGGTTTCGTAGCATTAGATGCTGCGAATCTTCCGCAAAAAATTCAAAGGGTTAAACATAACAATGTTGTATCTCCTAAGTCTATAAATATAACTTTCAAAAGGATTATTTTGCCATTTAGAAAGGGTTTTGGCAGCGCAGTTTATTGGCCGCTTATTTTTCATATATAATATAGGAAGAAAAGAGAGGGAGAAAGTAGGAAAAAGAAAAGAAAAAAAGAAATTACTACCTCTAAAGAAAAATTCAATTCAATAAAATCTGAAGTATATGTCATTAATTAATATTTCAGGGTGAAAACCCTACATGACTTCAAAAGAGACTTGTGTTGGGAACAACTTTAGAGGATGGCACATTATTTCCACTTCAGCTTACTACTGACTTCAAACCAAATTTACTAAGTGAGATTTATGTCTCTCTTGCATTATACGCACTCATATCATATAAGAATAGTAATTGTTCAAGAAATTTGAGACATGTATTTTTTGTTGATTTAACACTGCAATATAAGTCAGTCTCACATCGAGTGGATTCTAAACTAGAAAGCGGAGAGATGCTTATAAATAAACCAAACATACAAGTGGATAACATTGTTTTGGTCAAGTAGAATAGTGTTATACTAGTATTTAATTAACCATTGCATCTTACAAATTATATTTTGGAATTTTTTTAACTAGATAAAGGTATTAAAATATCACCATTTTATTTATAACTATTAGAGATCATACATTCTCTGGTTTATATTACAGAAGATCACATCATTTTGATGCATACAAGATTAATTTTTAAATATCTTTTTGAACATACTAAGGCCACCAAAGACGACGGATCCATTGCCATTGCCTTCGGAAAAACCGCGGTTGAATACAAAAACACAATTCTCGATTTCCTTGCGCGTTTTGTTAGACGGGGAAAAGGGCGGATCTTGTGGTAATTTGGCATGTTGCCGAGGAATAGCACCATCAAAATTTGGAGAGTGTGGGGATAGTGTCTGCATCAGATGACCGTCTTTGCCATCTAGAGGAATCAATTGCATTGCAGAACCTGCCATTGGTAGGAAACAGTGTGAAGCTGGTTTTCGTGGCTTATCCGAATTATTTGGTTTTGGTAAGTTTAACAAACATTTATATATAGGGGAGGAGGAATATTGAGGTAGTAGCTTGCACTACAAGCTAATGTTAATATATTGTTTATTTCCTATTGCAGAGAAGGAAATTGAAATGAATTCTTTAGCTATTAAATCTAGTGTGGTATAATATGATTCCCAACTGAAATTTAATATAAAAATATGGTTATTATTCGCTTAGATAACATTACTGAAGAAAAGGCACACATGCATGCGAACAAAGTTTGCAACATTGGTTTCAACACTTGCTCACATTAGTACTGTACTGATATCTTTCTTTCTGTGTATAGAATTTTTTTTCCTTCTAATAACAGAGAGGTAAGAAGTAACAGAAAAGTTATTTACAAACCAAGAAGGCTTGATCTGATCACGCCTTCTTGGTTTCGTGCTTATGATCAACTTGATCATAAGCACCAAACCATCCATGAACATACCTATACCAATTCAGTAATTCACCATGCCATCCTGTGACAGTACAACATACTTATTCCCTTCAACTCTTAATCAATAGCCAAAAACCTTTCGCGACATATATACTTCACACATAATAATCGTAACCAACTCATCCTTAGAATTAAGACGATTCCATCATTATTTCAGTAAAAATGGTAAGATCCGCCTCCGAATCAGTTTTTTTCAGGTCTATTAGAAGAACCCTTATTCTAATATTTATATTTACTTAAATGTATAGATCTCTTTTAGATTAAAAGAGTTTTTAAATAACTTAAATTCCAATCTTTAGGCTAAATAAATACAACATATTTGCTCAAAATTAGTGATCTTTCTCAAATAAGGGTATACACTAACACTAGTGTAAATAGCAATATCAGTATGTTTCAAATATAAAATTTTGCTTAATTATTAACTTTATTGTATTGGTAGAATATATATTGGAACAATTAACTTAGGAAGCCCCTTATTTGAGAATTCAATCCACATTTTATTGTATTAAAATGGCTATGATCAAGTGACAAACACAATATAATATGATAAGCAACACAACATAATATTTATTTAGTTATTAGTAACTATATTGAGTTGCCTACACCAGATATACATTATTGCTTCATGCATGTTATTAAAGGATATTAATTCATGGTTGCCTCTGAGCACTAGAAGAGGATGTCAAGGTACCAAAGTTGATGACTCCATTAGCATTACCCTTAACATAGCCAGTTTGATTAGTAAGACCTTTGATATTTTGCTTTCCAGCATTTGAATAGACAAACTCTTCAGATGACTGCGCGGGCGCAGGAGAAGCAATGTTACCATTGGGACAAGATTGTGCTTGTGTTGATCTCCGTCTAGCATCACCTGCGCCGACAGCAATGTTGCAGATTCCAGATGCAATGCCGGCCATTGAATGGTTGATTGGCTTAAGAAAATTTAAAATTTGTTAGATAGTTTTGTTATGTCTTTGAGGAATTTGTCTTCCTTTAATAGAGTTTGAGTGGAGAGAAGAATATTTAATTAATTAGTGTGAATGCAAATAAAGATAGTATTTGAGAGGAATATGGTTCCACACAATGGTGTAGGTTATGTCAATTGTTAGATACTTAGATGCATATTTTATATCACTCACACATCTAAAGTTGTGTGGATCATGGAATCAATGCTAAGGTGATATATATGGAGTAATATTCTTCTGCATAATTGGTTAACATAGAATCTTATCATTAATCTTGAATTTCATCAACAAAAGAAGTTCATAAAAGAAAAGTCATTACTGAAAAACCTCATCTTCAATTAATAACGTTTGAATTTGAGGGATTGTAACTTTTATGTTTAAGGGATTGTTCAGCTAGAGCAGTAGCTCTATCACACACACACACAATATGAGAAAAGGAAGAGAGAATGAGTAGGGAAGATGATTCATAAAATTTCACTACTCTTTATTTCATTAAGATCACTATTTATAAACTTGGATACAAACCATTAAGTGTAACAGTTTAATTAGTAACTAACCGAGTTGGTTAGTAACAACTAATTAACTCCAACACTAACTAATGCATTCCCTTTAATTCAATCGTTAAAGAGAAACAACATCTAGCTTTAAACCGATATGCTTGCAATGCCCTAGTCACAATGTCTGTTGTTTACGCTGCAGTAGGAGAAGACACTAGCTTGAACCTCCCTAGAATTACTCGAATTGATACCTTAAGATATGAAATATAGTCTCAATGTGTTTGCACATTCCATGACACACTAGATTTTTAGCAAGGTTGATAGCATATTTGTTTCCTATCATCAAATCAATGGTGTGAGGATTAACTTAAAATCAAGAAATTCAAGCTCTGCAAGTTCTAGGATATACACCGGTACAAGTTCAACATCTCGAATTCAAAATAAATGGCACATGCACACCAACAAATTACTCCAACCATAAGGACTGGCAGACTGCATATCTTCCGGTTATATACTCAGTCTCGCACGAGGACAAAGCTATTACAGAATGGTTCTTAAAAGACACCATTGAAATTTCCTCACAAAGTGAAATATGATTTCTTGATTCGAGTTGTTCTAACCACATGACATTTCACAAGGAATGATTAATTGAACTTAACACATCAAGATTATGACACTGTATCGCGTAAATTATTTTTAAGGAAATGTAGTTGTATTTTGTCACAAAATTTATACCACCGCAATTTAAATTGTTTTTACCTTTATTCTTCGTCTTCAACTTTAATTTCCAATTAAGTTATTGTTAGATTAATTAAGTAGATTGTTTCAAACATTAGTCTATAGATTCAACCATTTGATCAAATGGCCGCGAAAGAGGTGGTGCCAGATAAACTATTACAACTGTCTTCGAGAGAATTTGAACTTTGTATCTTAAAGTTACAAACTCTTATCACTGATCTAGTTTCTGTTAAATAAAGTAGACATCTCACTCACATCACCATATATATAATAAGATTTTTTAAGATATTATATTGGAGCCATGCAACAAAGCACTTATTCTACTTAATATATGTCACACTATAATTATTTATACACATTTGGAGTGATTTTTACATACGTAAATCACCAAAGTTGATAGCTCCATTAGCATTTCCTTCAGTGAAACCAGTTTGATTACTTAAACCTTTTATATTTTGTTTGCCACTGTTATTATATTTTCCTTTGGAACGATTCCTTCCTGGTAAAGGTATCTGATTGTAATTGCGAGGAGTTGAAGGAGAACCATTTTGAGTATTTTCTTCACCATCATCCATGCTATTTAGCACACCAACAAGACCCTTCAGTGCATCCAATTTTTGTTGAAGATCAGCCATGGAATAATGAACTCTTCTAAAAATTTATGTATTTGATGATCTAAGTAGAAAATTGATTAATTTGTGACCATACTAGAAGTCTTGTTTTATAGATGCAGGTAGGTGCTTCATATAAGCATAATATGCAAACTTAAGCACTAGTGTATTATTATTCACTCAAATAAAGTTATTCCCCTATTTGATTGATATGGTACATTTGATATTTATTATTCCCTCAAAGAATTTGTAAAAGTAAGAGCATCTTTATCTTGATATAATAGATTCAATTAGATATATTCGAATATTAATTAATAATTGGATGGGATAGGTAGTTCAACCGGTTTGAACTAAGGTTTTAAAATGAGTTAATTTGTTCTATATATGTATGTTGTTGCATGATATCAATGTTGTCTCTCTTACATATCATGATATCTCACAGGTTTGTTTGGTGCTGGCGCTATAATTGTTGAGAAAGAAAAGGGAAAAAAGAAACTGTGAAAATGAATGGTTAACGAAACGTTCAAGCATTCTAATTTTTTTTTCAATTAAGCATATAAAAAAAAGTTTAGTGTGGCTGCTGGGATTCGAGCCCAGGTCTCCACGGCCACAACGTGGAATTCTTACCACTAAACTACAGCCACTTTGATGTTATTTTTCTTCAATAGCACGTATTTATATTTATAACAATGTATTATAATCATTAGATGTTATGAAGTCCTAGTATTATATACTCTTTCCGTGCCTTTTTATAAGACCAGTTTAACAAAAAATTTGTCCCTTTTTCTAATTTTTTACAATTATCAATGACATTAATTATTTTTTTTCAAACTTACTCTTATTTACTTTGCATAGTTTTTTTAATAGCATTAAATTCTCTTTTGTTTGATTTTGATACAAAGCACTACAATTAATAGTAAGGGTAAACATGTAAAATCAATATAATTTTTCAATCAATCTAATACTACTAAAATCCACTTTCTTAATACTCGTGTTTTGTCAAACTAGCTCATATAAATAGGGACGGAGGGAGTATATTATGACGCAGATTACAAATCTTCAACAAGTTATCAATAAGAACTTCTTTCTTACTCCCAACTCTTAAGCAACTTCTCATTTGTTCACCAAAAAATAATGTAACTTCTCATTGGTATCTTCTTTCTACTAAAAATTGTAGTTTTCTCTTGTATCAAGAAAAACTAAAAATTGTTTTCTCAACTTTAATTAATGACCACCAGTATAATAAAACTTGTAATTATGTCATTGAATTTAATTCAATTGGAAATTAAAGTTCAAAACTTAGACATTGTATTTATTTACTTTAAGGATGATATTTTAGCCCGACTAAAAACTTGTGATTCTAAGTAGTGATGGTTTTGTGCTAACCTCTCAATCTCATTCATCTAACCTTTTTAACTCAAATCAGTTCAAACAGCCAAATTAATTAATTTTCTTTCTCTTACATCAAAATTTGAACTTTAAACCTCTTATTCATTTAACTTTTTAATTAATATTTAATTCTAATTCAAATCAGTTGAACCTCAACTCACACGACAATAATTTATGCTCTTGGATTGCATAAATTGTTTCCTCTGAATCTTATTGTAGAAGTTATTATGAGATGTTGAATTAAATGTCTGATACATTACTACCTTGAACGTATGTTGTCTGATACTTACAAATTGAATAGAAAAGCTTCCTAACAAAATCAAATAGAAGAAAGATGCGCAAACATCTTATAGAAATGCTAGGAATTAGTAGCATTCCCCAATTCTAGTTTACTCTATCAGTCTTAGACATTTCATTTCACACACTACTTTAAGCTATAAATGGTCACACACACTTAACAACATAAACAAACTTTCATTATTTTACACAAAACACATACATAAAGGTTTTTCTTTTGAAACAAAATCAAACATTAATTTCCACGGCTCATATTCCAGAATTCAATTTCATGTTCAATAATACTCAGCAACATAACTTCAGCCTTTTTGAGTTCATCATCAGAAGCCTTTTGCAACCGCTGATCAACTAACTTTTGCAGAGATTTGCAGTACTCACCAAAACCCTCATTCCCCCATCTTTCACAAGTCTCCTTCAATTCTGGTGGAGTTTTTGAGCCTTCTTCAATACAATGTGCAAAACTCTCTTGATACACAACTTCAATTGCCCAAAATGCAGTAAGAGCCACAGTATAATCCATTTCTGGACTCATCAAACTTTCCAGCAACCTGTCACAACAATGTATGCACATAATTATCTACTTTGGTCAAGTAGACTATTGACTAGAATTTCACCTTTTAAGGTGAAGTATCAGAGTTAAAACTCTGTCCTGCATATTAAATGTCCCTGCCAACTGAGTTATGCTCATGGGACAAGTAATTGTCTACTTTAATAAACACTTACAATAAAATTAAGACTTCGAACATATACAATTTTTTATTTTTAGTCTATGTAAAAACATTTCTAACTAAAAATGAGTAGATTAATGGTAAATTGGTAATAATTACTTACCGACAATAATTTTTGTTTGGTGTTTGAGGAATGACCTGAGAGAGTTGAATATCCCATTTGTTGGCTTCTCTCTTAAACCATGAAATTTCATCCTTGAGAGAAGCCATGCCACCCAATATAACTTCCACGTCATCATTGTCATATGATTCCTTACAAGCTTTTATGAGCACACTTGCAACAAATGGGACAAACTCTCTAACAAACAAGTAATCCTGTGCCTGAAAATATAATAACAGTTAATAACTCAACCGATTAAGCTAGTTGAACTAAGGATTAAGGAGTTGGAGATCCAGAATAAGTCCGAGCAAGGAGAAAAACTAACATAATGTTGTAATATACTAATAATTAACAGTTTGTTATTATAAAAAAAAAGTTAATAATTCAGTAGCAAAATTAGTATGATTTAACAAAAAATAATAAAGAAATAATAAAATAAAAAGGGTGGGAGAGGTGATTTGATTTATATACTTACGAGCCATGTTTTGAAGGAATGAATTTGGACAGTACCGTCACGAATGGAACGAATAAAAGGGTGTTTGGTGGCTGCGATGTAGACAGGACGGTGTTTCCTCAACCAAGCTTCAGTCATACCGATTTTCTTCTCCTCATCAACTTTTGCCATTTCCTGCATCTTCTTCTTCTTGATTGCTTCTTTCTTGTTGTTATCGATGATGGATGGGTGGTGTGTTATATAAAGATCGAGTTCAATTTTGAGGTGGCCGCCAACAATAAACAACAGAGATGAATGAATGAACTCGAATCTTGGCATTGCATTACACGTGGCTTGTCTTTGGTGAAACAAACAGACATCTCATCATCCCATGCGAAATTTTCTCTTCCCACCCCCCTATACTCTTTTTCCCCCCGGATTTCCATTTTTGCCCCTAGTTTTAAACTTCGGAATGCGTTTTCCGAAGTTTTTTTTGCCTTGAAAATGAACTTCGGAATGTATTTTCCGAAATTTTGATAAATTTGAACTAGAAAAACTTCGGAAAACACGTTCTGAAGTTTTTGTACAAGGGTAAAATTGGAATATTGGGGGGTTAAAAAGAGTCATGGGGGTGGGATGAGAAAATTTCATCCCATGCACCGTTTGGCTGGCTGCATTCGCCGATCATCCTGTATTGGGCTTTAACCATCTCCAGGCCCATAATTCCAACCGTCCATTGTCCAAAGAGGAGGTGTAAATATTAATCATTCGAACAAATTTACCTTAGTTTAACTTGTCCAATGGTAGAGTTGTTAATTTTGACCTAACTTAATAGTATACAGTATTGTTTAAGACTTTGAATGAACATAATTGGATTGCGTGCAGTTACACACATTGTATGCAGTTATGCTGTTAGGATATCTGGATCGTCTAATTAATATCAAACAAATCTATCTAAACAACCTATTAACATATTTAAATATTATCCTATCCTAACCATTATATAACCACATCATGCTTTTACTACACACCACCAACCCTTCAATTCTAAAATGATGGTTTAGGTCTTTTGTACATGTTATGATAATAATCCTAAACCAACCTTTCAAACATTAAGTCAAGGTCTTTGTCAAATCTCATAGGAAGATAATTCCTACCAAGTTATAAATTATGGAAAATTAAGCTATTCAAAGAAAGTACATTAAAAACTACAATAAAATAAAAAGATAACATTCTTCATTTTTATCCATTGATTTATTAAGAGGTTACAACTCTTATATATATAGTAGTTCTCATAATTGGATAACAATCTAAATGGACTAAAAGTCCAACTAAAATTCAACTGAATAAATCCAAATAAAATAATTTCTACTTATAATTAAAACATCTAAATTATTTAATTAATTCTAATATCATACTCCATCAAAATCTTAATCATCAACAAAGGAACCAAAATTAGATATTTCATAACCAAGTTGATTGGGCTCAAGTGGCAAGGAGCTCCTTCCAAGGACGTATCCGGGGAATACCGGGTTCGATTCCCAGAGGGAACAACGCTTGACCAGTGCGCATGCCTCTACGCACGAGCCGGATTAGTCGTCCACCTTTGGTGGGTCGGAACCGGTGCGAAAGAAAAAAAAAAAAAATTAGATATTTCATACTGGAGACCCTCCCCCCACCCAAAAAATAAATAAAAATTGTTGGGGAACTTGCCAAAGTTGTGCTTAAGTCAATAATAATGAATTAATTTTTGACTAATTTGTTTTTGGAATTTACCAGATCAACCAGACAAAAATAACCACATCACCACCACCATATCCAATAACAAAACGACACATAATCAAACACACTTCTCGTGACGTGGCCATTGTCGGCGACGCAAACAAACTAACATCTTCTTCATCTCTATAATAATTTTAGATCCAAATTCAGGTATTTTCTCACCAATTCATCTCAACACAATTATGCATTCTCTATAATCCCTTTCTCCGATCACCGTTTCATTCACCTCAATTCTGTCAAATTCGCCGCAAAACTCTTATCATCAACGATGGCGAACAAGTACAACATGAAGAATCCCGCTGTGAAGCGGATTCTCCAAGAGGTCAAAGAGATGCAATCCAATCCTTCCGATGATTTCATGAGCCTTCCTCTCGAGGTTCCTTTTTTTTTTTTTTTTTTCATTTTTACCTCTCTTCCCCTCGCCAATTTAGGGTTTTGAATAGTTTGTTTTATAATTTTGAGGATCGATTGTTGAAATTTGAATCGTGTTTGATTTCAGGAAAATATATTTGAATGGCAATTTGCGATTAGAGGACCTCGTGAAACTGAATTTGAAGGTGGTATTTATCATGGAAGGATACAGTTACCTGCTGAATATCCATTCAAACCTCCTTCATTTATGTTGTTAACTGTAAGATTTTACTCTCTATTGCTTAATTAGCTAGGTTTTGATGTTATTATCATACTCATAAATTGTCTTAGTTTGTGTTTGAATTGTTAATGAAAGCTCAATTTCTATATGCTTATGTATTTAATTGTTATGTTTTCAGCCTAATGGTCGTTTTGAGACTCAAACTAAGATTTGCTTGAGCATATCAAATCATCACCCTGAGCACTGGCAACCATCATGGAGTGGTGAGTACTTATTTCCACACATGATTCATTCACTGCATATGAGTAATTTGTATATTGTTCATTTTGGGTATAGAAGAATTGTAGATTCATATAAGATGATGATGATGTTTGGTATATGATTTTTGTGTTTTCCACTTACTAGACTGACTGAAATATTTGACCGCAATAGATCTATCTAGCTTTCCATGAATCTAGCTGGTCTATAAGTAAAAATGTAATGTTCCTTTGTCATTAGAAGTGGGAATATATCTGACTATAAAATACTTGTCAAATTAAGTAGTCACATTTGAGTATGGTCATATCATAGCTGTCAAATGGGAATGGAATGCATTTGTCTTGTTTTCTTAATTTACACAATACTTTTTCCCCATAATATACATGTATCTTTCGACTCATAGGGGGCCTTTGGATATACAGCTTATATAAACGTAAAACACTTATTGTATAAGAGCTTTTGTATACGTTGTTTCTACGATCAAAGAGAAAATGAGGATAAACTCTGCATAAGGTGAAAGCAGTTTATGACAGTAGGTTATATTGAGCTTACTAAAATGAGTTCATGAGTTGTTTCATAAGCTATTTTCTTAAGTTTTTTCAAATGCCTGCACAAGTACTTGCTACATTTTCATAAGCTCAATATAACTCATTGTCATAAGCTCAACTAATTTCTTTCAAACCCCTCTTAGTAGTATTTATCATAACCATTGAAATTTCATACTTCGATGGAAGAACATTCTCTCTCACTAATCAGCTGATGTAAATTTCTTGTGACAGTACGGACTGCTCTAGTTGCATTGATTGCATTCATGCCCACCAACCCAGGTGGTGCATTGGGCTCATTAGACTACAAGAAAGAAGATAGGCGAGCCTTGGCCATTAAATCCCGTGAAGCATCTCCAAAATTTGGGACTCCTGAACGTCAAAAACTGATTGATGAGGTAAATGTTGCTCTCTTTTTTCCCCTGCAGTGCATGTTATAATCATAATTCGGCAGGTTGATTGTACCTAGGGATGTCAATGGATATCCATGGACGCGGATAGTGTGATATCCGTGTCCGCTCCGTCAGACAAATATGATATCCGTGTCCGCTCCATATTCGTGCGGATATCCGCTAAGCGGGTAATCCACGGATATTGAAGTATCCGCGGATATTAACAGATATCCATGAATTATATTTTTTTATTAAAAAAAAACGAATTATTGAAAAAAAAATTAGTTTTTTTTTTATTAAAAAAAAAAAATTAGTTTTTCTTAAAGACAAAACATTAACGCATAATATTCATAAATTTTGCTCTCTTTTTTTGTCAATTGTACAAAGTTGAAAAGTTTTTTTTTCTCAAATATTAAAATAGAGAGATAAAAGTACAATTTTTTTTATATATAAAAATACTAGAATTTATATGTAAGTAGATATATTTAAGTAATTTTACTAATTATTTAGCGGGTATGGATATCCGCGGACGCAGATAGTATTAAACCCGCATCCGTATCCATTAACTGCGAATAATTAAAATATCCATTTATTTTATCCGTGGATATCCATTAAACTATCCGCTCCATATCCATGACGGATTTTATCCGCAGATATCCGCGGGTATGGATATTTTTGTCATCCCTAATTGTACCAGGTTAAGTGTTGCTTTTTGTTTTCCCCTGGAGCATTGTTTTATAATATCTTGTACTGATTGCACTTTGTCATCCCAGATACATGAGTATATGCTAAGCAAGGCAATGCCGATTGAGGAACCAAGCCCTTCACAGGCTTCTGAAGAACCCAAAAATGAGGAGGCTGAGACCCAAGTTACTTTGCAAAATCCTGAGGCTCCTCTACCTGCAGGAGAGGGTATTCCAGATCAAGCAGGTGACAGAATAGTTGAAGAACAAGAAGTCCCTGTCAATGTTAATCCTAACCCAGCAGGAGTTGAAGCACCAAATGAGATTCCATCCGGCGTCTCAACCAATCAGTTGCCCCGAACGTCAGAAACAAGGGTTCAAAATCTGAAACCAGAGATAAAGGTTCAAAAACTTGATGACCGATTGTTCACTCTGGCAGCTATTGGACTTGCTATAGCAATTATGGTTCTTTTGCTGAAGAAATTCATTAAATCTACAGATCATGGAGCAGTTTTCATGGATGGATCTTAGGTGTATTTGTTGTTCATGTTGGCTCCAAAATCAAGATTCTTAGACCCCTCTGTTGTCATTAGGAATATCTCGCGCTTATAATCTCAACTGATATTTTGCCTTGCTATTTTACTCATGTCATGTAATTATATATTGACCGATGTCAATGACAAATCGAACATACTATATTGTCTAGAAAGTTTATAATGTAATTTATTTTAATGCCTTTTCACATCACATACTATAAACCAGTTAAGTCTGCAAGTTATTTTTCTAACATCTCTGCAACTCAAATATATGACTCTCCAATATTAAGAAGAAATTTTTTTACTCTCAATGTGAACCCCCTCAAAACCACTAGAATCTTAACCCAAGATATGAAAAGTTTAGTTATGATAATAACAGCTGTTATATTTTTTTTTTTTGCCAAGATAATAACAGCTGTTATATTTATTTTTTTTTGTCAAGATCATAAGAGCTGTTATTAATACATGTGAAATAATTATTTTTTAAAATCTTAAATGAAACAAAATGATAATAGCAACTGTTTTTAATACATCTTGTAGAAAAAAAACTTTTTTCTTGTTTACAATGGAACTGAGAATTGAATCCAATATCTTTAGTATACTATTCAAATTTTCCACCACAAAATCAAACATAATGGCTTAAAAAAAATCTTTTTTTTGGGATTAAAAAAAATCGTTTTTAATAGAAGTTAACTTCATTAATCAAATATCTTAATGAAACAATAGAAAAATAAATTGGAGTGGATAACCCTTCTTGTTTTTGAAATCTTTTTTTTTTTTATGACTTAATATAAGTGATTAGGTTAAGATCGCCTTCAAAATAAAATCCAAATTTTATTTTTCTATATAAATTGAGTTTAAATATTTATTTACTCAAATTTTAATGTTTTGTGTTGCTTATAATTCAAATTTATCTATTAAAAAATTCATTAAGTATAAAAAAATTGCGTAAAAAAAATTCAAATTTATCTGTAAAAAGTTTCAAATATTCTCAAATTATGAATACAAAAAATTATTTCATAGTATAATTTTTGTCTCTTTGATTGTAGTATAAAGGTTTGATTATTACCCTTCTAATATTTTTTTATCTTTTTTTATAAAAAATATTATTTTTAAAAAATAATCCGACCCATACACGGTTTTAGAAAGTAATCCCACCCATTACTTCAGTAGGAGACTAGAATAACAAGCAAAAATCATGAGCAATAATAGAATTTATAAATAATATGACTCTAAATTTTTCATGACAGAAGATTTTTCATGACCAAATTGAGACAAATAGGTCCACTGGGATAATCATTTCTCATATATTACCGCATAATATATCCCCCTGGGCAACAGTTCTTGCAAATATCAAATCTAACTACGTATTTTCTAATATTGGCTCCACTATTTAGCCCATGTTTTCTACTAATCACAAGGTCTAATATGCAAGCACAGGTGAGATTTTTTCATGAATTGCTTTGTAACAACCAAGACTGCAAAGGGGAAGCTTTGACTTGGAATCCCGATACTTGTAAGCATTAGTGCAGTTTGGACCTGCACACCTTTCTCTGGGGGGAGGATAACTGAAACAATTGATCATAACATAATCATTACAGAAATGAAGTTTCTAAAACATAACAAATATTAAAAATGCTAAAGAAGAAAATTGGATAACAAGATGATTAGAAGATTAAAACTCCCTATGGTGTGAGATTAAGTGGCAAAGCTGTACCTGTTAGGTATTGTTTGGAAGATACTTGGTAGACCAATATCTTCTGAAAAAGTTACTACGGTTCCATTGGGACCCATAGTCCATCGAACAGTGTTTGATGCCAGATTGAAGGGTTTGCTACATTTTTCCTGCACGACCAACATGTTAGAACTTAGAACTTGAAACAGTATATACTAAGGCGAAGGTGTGTCATCAATTCTATCAAGACCTTGGCCATTTCATCCCTGCGCTTATTTATCTTTTCCTCTTTCTTCTTCCTAGCAGAATCTTGACCAAGTATCTTCTTGATAGCCGCCTCCTACATAAACAAAATGTGAGAACTCATTTCTTAACATCACTGTCTAGAACTTGTATGTTGCATTGCATCTCAATGCTATACTACAATCTTAATTCCAAGATTTAAGATGATATAAGGAGTCACAAGCAAACCTCAGCCTCCTTAGCTGCCTTCTCTGATTGAATTTTCCGTCTCTTTGCAGCCTCAGCTTTCTTGATTAGCTGCTCCTCTGACAATTTGCCCTTTTTATCTTATCATCAACAAAAATTGAAAATATAATCAACAAATATTCCTAGATAGAGATATGTAAACAATATCATTTAAGATCTAAGACAGTAGATTATTTAATAAAATTACGGGTCAACACCTCATTATAAGCTACCAAACAAGGTGGCGGAAAATGCTTCAGATTACATTCTTCATAAGGTAATTCATATCCATAATTGTTGGCCCTCTTACATCAGTCGTAGACAAGGCGTAACTTTAATTGTGAAATCTATAAGGTCATTTTGATGGTCTTAAAAATAATTACTCTGCAAAACCTCATTTCTTAAAAGATTTGTTTCCATTATTAATTTAAAAATTTTAGATACCATTTAAAAGTAATATGCACATCACAAGATACAATCTATTATTGTTTATCTACTAAATCAAAATAATAGCAGTCAATGTTATAATTGCAACAAGTCTTTCATAGCTGAGTTCCGTATAGGTGATGTTGGTTACATGATCAGTCAATCCTGCAAAATACCCAACATGTATTTGGTCCAACAAGAGACCATTTACCTCTATCTCTTCCAATGGCTTGACCTATAGTTTTTCTCAATCTCTCTCTGCCTCTAACTATATGGGAATATTCTCCATCTGGTCTATTCTCCTCATCAGCGTGTGATTCAATAGGTCCTCATAGCTTGCCCAATCCACCTGAGACAAGATTCTGCCATCTTCACTTCTATTAGGCACTACACCAATTTTTTCTCTAATGATTGTATTTTTCATCATATCTTCTATTGCATAACTATTACAGTTGTCCATTGCAACATTCTCATCTTGTGACACTAAATTTACTTTGTTGTTGCTTTTTACCATCCAACATTCAATTCCATACAACATTGTGGGTATTATATAAAATTTTCATTTAAGCTTTAGAAGTATCCTTTACTTTTTATTTGGAATAACAAAAAGTTAGTATGCTAATGTTATGTTGTGGGTAGAGATAAATAAAACCTTCAAGGTTTCAACCTCCTTACCACTCAATTCCTTAACTCTTGCGGTATTTTCTATCGATATCACATTTATTTCATCCTTTCCATCCCACTACAATCCAATGGTGGCATCTCCCTCTACCTCCTCGTCACTTCTTATAGACTCAAGGTGTACTTAAAACACAAGACTTCTAATATTGTATGTTTTTATATTTTCTCCTCTCTGTTAGAATTTGTCCGTCCTTTGCTAAACTTGAATTTTGTACACTCTATTTCACTTATGCTCGAGCAAAAAGCATGTGTTTTTAAGGCTTGTTGCTATATTTCTTTTCTTGATACTCTAAATAAGACTTAAAATGATAAAGCAACCAAAATACCATCAATTAATGAATAAAAATAAATCTGAAATAAATAAATTTCTCACATTCAGTTAATGTGGAAAGCAAACTACCTGAGATGTCAATAAAGCTTGGAACTGGCCCAGATAACACGTCTTTGAAAGAGTCAAGTGTACGATTGTTGCGGGTGGATTGCTTTCTTGGTACAAGTAAATCAGCAGATTCCCTCTTTGACTTCTTCCCCTCTAATATTGACTCGTCACTTGATGTCCGGTCTTCTTCCACATAGTCCTGATCCTCGCCAATGCCACGCACTGCTATGCCTCCTTGGTTATTGTTATGGCGACTAACTGCTCTTTTTGATGAACTGATTTTTTCAAGAAAATGAAGTTCTGCATCTTCATCTTCTTCATCACTAAAGCCCACATCCAAGGCACGCCTCTCATTAGCCCGCTTACTCTTACGGGAATGCTGTCCAGTTGCCTTTCTTTTATGTGAATGACTCTCAGATGCAAAACAAGAATCAGTTCTTGGGAGCTTAGCTAACTGCTCTCTCTTCTTATCAAAAGAACGGGCATCGTTATTATCTGCATTGTCCTGCATGCATTGATAACTAATAGATAAGAAGCTTTAGAGGTTAATAACAATTTAACTGAAGGAAACATAGTTGCATCAGCATATACGGAGTAAACTTCTTGAGATTGAATATTTTAAAGTTGAGGAGTGCTATCAAGTATTATCAACACACTCTCTAACATATACTCTTTTCAGCACACACTCTCTAATTGTTTAAAATTCAAATGGCCCCCACGCTATATTTAGCAAGTCCCATTTGAATTTCGACCAATTAAAGAGTTGGTTGCTAGCATAATTCATTGAACTTATAAAAAATCACACCAGAAGCTGCTTTTGCAAAAACTGATTTCAGCTACGGAAAATCGAAGATTCTTAATTTCATTTTGCAAAACTATTCAATTAATCTAAAAGCATAACGAAAACATTTGGTCGAAACAATTCATACAATCAACCAAGTGACAATATTACCTTAGGGTTACGAGCATCGGAATTTCCAGACTTAGATTTGGTATGAATAGTATGAGTAACACCCCCAAACTTAAGCTTTAGCTTCTTGAGCTTGTTATTAGTTCCTAATCCATCAGAAACAGCTACTGTATCTCTCACATTCTCATTCTCAGCATGTGATAACAATCCAAAGTAATTCTGAAATATTGCATCAGTATTTGCCCTAGGTTTTCGTGACACATTACTTCTTTTTCTCGTCGCAATGGAATCAATTGCAAGCCTATAACCACCAAAAGATTTTTCCATTAATCAAATTATGTCTATTATGTTGCAGAAAATTAGGTTAAATATAATGAGAAAGAAGACAAATAATCTTCAAGAATACAAAATTGAATCAACGCAATGCAAGTAGAGAACACAAGTATGTTGTGAATCGCGGTGGAATCTCACATTTTCGCGTGCGAGTGGAATGAAAAATCCGAAGAGGAAAAGAAAAAGGGAAAACCTGGACATTGTCACTGTTTCTGGATGACTTCCGCCTTACGACGATAAACTCAGACTGTGTTTTCCGGCCAATTTTTCGTTTTCCGGCGAGTTGAGTGCGACTCCAACTTGTTTCTGATATATGAAAGTGCAAATGAATGCAGCAGCAGTATATGGCATTTTATCTTTTTTGATTTCATGGAACCGATAAGTTTTCTTGTTTTCGGGTTTTAATCGTTAAAATTCTTCTTCTTTTTTCTCAATCCCATCACTTTGGTTTTTAATCTGAAAAATATATTTATAGGTTAGGCTAGTCATTGTAATTTTTCTTTCTCATTTTTTGTTGTATTATAATAAAAGTAAAATATATAATAATAACAAAAATATGAAAATGAATATAATTATTTGTTAAGTATTTATAGCACGGGTATAAATTCGTGATTTTCAACTTATTTATCTTAAAAAATAAATTATTTGACAATAAACTAACTTATTCCTTACAAAAAAAAAAAACTAACTTATTCTGTTAGCCAAACAAACTATAAAAAAATGTATTTGAGTTTCGGCTCGCAGATTACGACTAATTTTTAGGTACAATTTGACTTAATTTATTTTAGATTTTTTTCTGGTAGAACTCTCTGTCTGGATAAATATTAATATACTATAGTGTGGAGGATGAAGATAATATTAAGTGGTGTTCTTTGTGGGCAGTGACTTGTAACACTCTTTGGACGTGGAGAAACAAGGAGAGTCATGATAATAATGTATCAAGGCCACCGGATCTGTGGCGTTGGACTCGGAAAATTGCTCGCGATTATAATTTGCCTATGTAGGAGGGAATAAACATGACCAGGGGACGCAAATCTCTTGTGAACATCGATTGGACTCCTCCCATCTCGGGTTGGATCAAACTTAATACGGGTGGAGCGCGAAGACGATATGGAAGAGCTGGTTGTGGGGGTTTGATTAAAGGTGAAAATAAATAATGGCTAGGAGGCTTCTCTAAATTTATTAGTCAGTGTACTGCTTTTGTTGCAGTCTTGCAGAATTATGAGGTGTGTTTGAAGGCTTGAAGTTTGCACAAGTTAAAGGCTTTAGAAAGTAGAAGTGTCTGTTGATTCTCAGGTTCTTCTCAACAGTATCAAGAATGAAGATGGAGGCAATGTTATGGATTACAGACTAGTTCAACGTATAAGACAAATGCTGGAGCTTAATTGAGAAATCAACATAAGGCATAAGCCATAGCTACAGGGAAGCTAATAGATGTACAGATGGACTAGCATAATTGGCTTTCCCCTTGTTAGACGATTTTCAATTTTATGATATTCGTCCAAAATTTATCAAGGGCTGCTTTGATGATGATGCCGGAGTCACCACTCTGCGTCTAGTTACTATGTAATCCTTTATTTTGGGCTTAAGCCCTCTTTAACCCCAAAAGAAAAAAAATATGAAAAGTTAGGTCAAACAGATTTTCAAGAAGTTCTCGATAGAAAAAAAAATTGCTTAATTTTTATGAATAAAATACATAGATAAAAGACTTTTGAAGCTAAAAAAATACATAAGTTACCAATCATCTTAGCTTTTTTCTAAAAGTTCTTATTTTTACTTTTAGCTTTCAAATAGATTTTAAGACCTAAAAATGTCAAGCCAAAGAAACCCTTAATATATTTACTTATGCTTTCAACCATGCTCCTGGAATCCTAGAAATCATTATCAATGGATCATTCCGGGACGAGCTTTGTCCTAAACATCCTCCTATATTTTACTTTAATGTTTATAGAATTGAGATATACTCCCTCGGTCCTAATTATGTACATCCTTTGAAGAGAAAAATTTGTCCCCAAACAGTGGCGGAGCTAGACTAAAATAATGGGGAGGATCGCAAAAAAAGTTTAACTTATAAATCAAATATACAAATCATCTTGTATTCCAAAAATTAAGTTGTAATAAGCACACACTTATATTAAACTACATAATTTAAAATATTTTAAAGAGTCCATTTTTCTAAACCTCATCTTCATATTTTTTATGCAAATGAACAAATAATAACAATAAGTAACATTAGCTTTTGTGAAAAAAGAGTTATAATTAACTTTGGTCAAAACTATAATGTCATCTCTTATTTGAACAAAATATATGGAAATAAATTAAAAAATGGAACATATGGATGTTGAACCCACTAAATTGAGTGCTAAAATGAATTTAGAGCCTACTACCTACCACTTGGCTAACATGGTATGGTCTATGTTTAAAATGAGATCAAACAATATATATAGATTTTCTCACTTTAAATTTTTTATAAAAAAATTGGGGCAGGCTATGGCCCTGCTCAGCCCAAGCCCAGCTCTGCCCCTGTCCCCAAATATAAGTTTTTTTTACAAGTTCTAAGACACATTTATTATTTTTCTTCCAAAGATAACTTTAATTATTAGTGCCACTTTACATTGAAGTTTATAATAAGTGACATTCTTTACAAACTTATTTTGCATGATTGAGTTACAACGAAATTTTTTATGTAACAGTCTTTTCTTGATGAGATAGAGTATGGGCTTTATATAATTAATTATAAAGTGGCTGTTAGGAAGATTATTAATTAATGATGATCAAAATACTCTAGTGTTGGTTCTAATAAGATACTTCTAAAAAAGAAAGTAAGATTGACCTTTGTTGGTCAAAATAAAAAAAATATTGACCTTTGAGGTGTTAGCTCAATAGGAAGAATATAATTTCCAATAGAATATTGAAAATCAATTTTTATTAAGAATAATTATAAAATGACTATTAACATTATTTTAATTTATAATAATTTATATTTTTCCGATCTTTTTCAAAATAATATATCTAACATACTTTTAAGAAATTTGTTTGACTTTTTTTATAAGAAAACTAAAAATTATCTATTTTTTTTCTTCCTAATGATGGGCAAAGCCCGAAAGGAAAAAGATTACAAGATTATAACACGGGGAGTAGAGACTCCCATAACAGCATCGAAAGACAATCGTTCTAAGCTCGCCGGGGGCGTGTTAAAATACGAGAAACCTTGTATAAAACATCCTAATTGAAAAATGTGCTTCTGGTTCCCGTAAAACTAGCGAATTTGACTTTTAATCTATGTAAAAAAAATTCATCTATTTTGTCGCTATAAAATTTAAATCCATAGATTTTGGTCTCTCACTAAATCCGTAAGCAAATTAACCGTGATATGACTTATTTTAGTGATGTGGCAGTTTCACGTTGGATCATTTTGTTGACTCATTACAAATTAAAAATTAAACAAAAACAGTTCCCAGAAAACACTCATATCACCAAACCTTTCTTCTTCTTATTTCCCAAAAACAACTTTACAAAGCTCCACTGAAGGAGAAGTTATACGCCAAACAGCAACACAAAATCCTGACTCACCTGCGATCACTACGGAGGAGGAAAGGTTTTGCGCGATCAGTAGAAAGAAGAAGATTTGTGGTTTTACGGTGAGCACAAGTTCGTCTTCTTCGTTTTATGCTTACAATCATCACTGACCTCACATTCCTTGAAGCAATTGTAATTTTATCACCGAAAAAATTCCAATACAACACTGTTAAAAAGTCCCACATCGGATAAAAAGTGTTTATAAAGTCCCACTGTTAAAAAGTGTTTATAAAAGTCCCACTGTTAAAAAGTGTTTATAAACAAGTGGTAGTCCTCACCTTACAAGCCGGTTTTGTGAGGTTGAGTTAGGCCCATACTTATTTCTTATTAATTTCTAACATGGTATCAGAGTCATGGTATCCACATTGAAACACAATTCCGCTGCAATTTTTTTCCGAGAAAAATTAACTCAGTTATTATTCGCTTTAGCTTCTTTTCTTCCTCACCTTACAAGCCGATTTTGTGAGGATGAGTTAGACTCATACTTATTTCTTAATAATTTCTAACAAACACACAAAAATTCAAAAACAACCCAAAATTTGTTGTTGATGTCATATTGTTCTTTCAAATTTAAATTTGTTGTGTTTAGTTTGAATTTCTCTTCGATTTAAAAAACAACCCAAAGTTTGAATTTCAAAAACAACCAAAAACACATTTTACCCTTATTATTATTACTCTATAATAATTCTCATTGTTGAATACAGATGACATACCTATGTGTGTTGGTTAGGTATAGTAGTGAGTCTAAAATATGAAATAGTCAAGTCTATTCTCATTAACATAATTATCATTCAGGCTAATAATATTGCTGACATGCTTGTAGGTGCCGGGAAGAAAACATTACTTTATTCATTAACACTTGAAGAGGATATCCCATATAAAGTCAAGAATGGCTTATGGTGAGAGTGTGAGACTGTCTTTTAAAAAAATTGCATCGATTGAATATTTTCTTAGTTAAATTCAAGTCCATTTTTTTGCACATATAATTGTCTACAAAAATTTGTTTTGAATGAGTAATTATATTATTGAATACTATATATTCTTGAATGATAGGTACATGCCATTTGACGACGTTAAAACAGATCCAAAGACATCTAAACGCAAACTTTTTTGTTGGATTTATTGTTTTTTCTGCACCAGTAACTTAGTTTGTCTTGGCAGGAGACAGTTGTTGAACGAAATACAATGTGTAACATGATGGTTGTCCCTCTAATTTTTCCTTTTCTTTCCTTTCCTTTCCTTTGTTTTCATTTTTGATTGTAACATCTTTGATAATATATTAACAAAACTAATTGTTTGGACGAAAATGAAAAATGTTGTCATTTGCTTGCTAATGATTTTGTTAT
Organism: Trifolium repens; assembly: GCA_030408175.1. Taxonomy (NCBI): domain Eukaryota; kingdom Viridiplantae; phylum Streptophyta; class Magnoliopsida; order Fabales; family Fabaceae; genus Trifolium; species Trifolium repens. The sequence continues at coordinate 51,718,678 of CP125851.1, forward strand.
AAATCCATCTGTTTCTTATTTTACCATTGTAGTGTCATATGAAATATGTCTCTCGAATGGCGGAAAGATTAGCTAATGCTCAATTAGCTATAATGCTCAATTAGCTATAGTCGTAAGTATGTTGGTATTTCAGTTTTATTCATGTTTAAGATAGTAACAAGGTGGAATAAAATTTGTCTTTACATGTCAATATAGAAACCGAGAAATTGAATACCAACCTTGCGAAATAGAGACTTAGTTTGAACTTCTTGAATGAACTTCTTGAACTAAGTTTCAATGAGAGCCGTAGGGGTTAGGGTTCGTGACAGAGTTTAGGGTTTTTCGGTGACTGAGAAAGATTTCAATGAGGATGAGAAAGATGTATCCCTCTTTCTTAAACGTGGCTGAGAGCGAGAGAACGAGTTCATAAACGTAACTGAGAAAGATTTTCGGTGACTGAGTTCATAAACGTGACTAAGTTTAGCCCTTTTCTTGATTGAGAAAGATTTCGATGATTTGAGAGTGAAAGAGAACGAGAACGAAAACGGTAATTATTTTGCTGGTGCGAGATCGATTAAAGGGAAAGAGTAAAGAAAAGGTTTGTAGCGCGCATTATATAAGTGAAAGAGAGATATCACATCGTGCACACGTAAATTTCAATTTCAAAATTTAATTGTTGCTGTAAAGTTCAAGGACCGTGAATATGCCAAATTTAAAAAGCAAAGGTTAAAAACATTTTCTCCATTGGTTATTTTAAACAAGCTTCCCATAGAGAGAATAATCGTCGTCACAATTTTTTTAGGTATGATGAAGTACAAGAATGAATGTCAAAAATTGTGAAAGATGTTGAATACAAGGAAGGTATTGTTTTTGTTTTAATTGTTTAACTTAAAGTCAAAGAGAATGTCTCCCTCCCCATTTCATTTTCGGAAAACCTAATGCATAATTTTCTTCTTTGTTTGCCCCTTCACAATGTACTCTTCTTTGCTGTAGCAAAGGATTTAACAAACATTGTAGATTCATTTCAGAAACTTTGTAATATGGGATTCCGATCTCTTTGTATTTGATATTGATATATTTACAGATTCTCTTTGCAGGAGACAAATGAAAACTATGTTGACCTCCCTTGAATTTATAAGTCTAGGAGAAAACTTTATTTATTTAACAATATGAATATTTTCATTGTTTAACCATATGAATATTTTCATTTCTCTTTTCATTGTTTAACAATATGAATATTTTCATTGTTTAAATAATAAGGAAAATGTTAAACAGTGCACTCGGGGAACTAGTTAAGCTTATAAATAAGAAAATTCCGTCTCAAGAGTCGTGCATTCAATACATTGAAAATGTAAAAAATTATTTTATCAACATTAACTTTATGTTTTATTTCTATTTTTAGTATGCTTAACAAGTGTCTTAGAGCCCTTGTTTAGCATGACCCAAATAATAATAGTAATACTATTTGGGCGAATTCTTAAATGGAACTAGTTCGGACTTCCGAATTAATGACTAATGAAATTGAAAACCTTATGATGGGTATGTAAACAAAATCAGAGTGCAAAAATATCAAATATTGGATATGACATACCAACTATGTTGCTACCCCACAACCACCACCTATTATTTGCATCGCTCCGATAGATATTATTGTTGATCACAACTAGTAACAAAAGGAAATAATAACGTAAAACAAACGATGATGAACACAAGAAGTTTGATAACAGAGTTTCCCATAGGTACGTCTCTGACTGTAGAATTCGCTACAACTCGTTTCTATTAGATGAATGAATGAATTAGGATTTCAGTGTTACAAGCAGTATTTATAATAATAGTATTATAGTCATAAATACAGCTCCACGGCCGCCCCCAGTCTCTTCCCGATACATATAAGCCATACTCAACAATCTCCACCTTGGGGAATATCAAGCCCTTATGAAGAACCATTGTATGACATCTGCATCCTCTGCGCTAAGGGGTCGTTTCCTTCTTAACACTGAGAAACACTTGAATTTGTTGTTGGTGATTGGCTTGATCAATAATTGTGATTAATTACGGTGTGAAACTGTGTAGTTATTCTCCAACAATAAATCTATGCTATATATATTGGTTTTTAATGAAATGAAAAGAAAAAAAAAGAAGTAATTACAGCCTAGAGGCCACAACTAGCTAGAAAAGAAATATAGTTATGCACTTATGCATGCAGAGCCACATATGGTAGAAACAAGAAACAGAATATATTTGCAGAGTGGTTCTCATTACTACTGCGGTCAGTGATTGGAGCAGCATAGTTTGAAATAGACAAGTCATTGGAACGGTGAATTGTTCAACCGGCAATAATACAGTACTATAGTCGTTTAGTCCACAGTATATATTTCCATTCTATAAATATTGAGACACATTTAAAAGAAAAATATAAAAACAGAGGAATATCTGACATAGCCATACCCTCATGTTTCTGTGTCATGCATGTATTTTGGTTCTATCATCACACTCTTATAGCTAGTGCCTAGTAGCTAGATATATAGCTGCGGTTTATTTATGATGTGATATCTGTAACGAACTGACACTAAAAGGACATAGTACTAGCAATCATAAGTTCAATGACTAATGCCATATACATACAAGGATCAATCGACCATTGTGAAACTGAATTTGTTTTTGAGTCATTGCCCTAACTTCATTTGTCAATTTCTTCACATGGTAAGTACGTGGTTTCTTCAATCAAGGTTACCCTTCCCTACTCCCCCTAGCTAGCTAGTTTAACGGATTTGGATACGCTGTTGTAACTGCTACACGCGGTATATGATCATAGTTACACAAAACAGATCGGACGGTTTTGATTTATATAATTAATTTGATTAACTTTATATAAAGTTTAATCTCGACTACTATTGATCGGACAGTCAGAAACAATTTATGTATTACTGCATTGACGTAGTAACTGCATCAAATCAATTTCCTAATTTAACATAACTCAATCCAAACAGCTCTGGAAAATGGATTCCTTGCATTGAGTGGAAGACGTATTCATCTAGTTGATGTGTTTGGAGTCATTCTATCTTAATATAACAATCTATAAATATATATATATATATATTTTATAAATTAAAAATTCTGAACTTGAATTTGAGCGGGACTCCGAGCACGCCGACTACATAAATGCTGTCTTTTTCCAACTGCAGGTGATCAGTCCCTAGCTCAACACTCTCCACCATATATATACCAAATTGGATCCTCTCTTTCCACTATGCTCTTCATCTCTCCCCTATCTCTATATCTCTCTCTATAAAATCATTTTTTAATGAAGAGAGTGAAACTATGAGAGAGATAGAGAGCTAGGAGAGAGATGAAGAAGATAGTGGTAGGAGATGATATAAGTCCGATAAATATTATTTCTTGAACTTAAAGGTTAACGATCTTCATAAATTTAATAATTAAAAAATGACTTATTGATATCGATTTGATTAAAACAACAAAAAATAAATATGCATCAAGTATTGAACCATCATCAATAAAGCCACAATTTAAGCCATAAAAAATATGAGAGTTGTGAGTTTTTATTTCTTAAAAGTATCCTCAATAGATATAAAAATTTATGATAGTTTTGCCATCGGTCCACGATGGATCACCTATTTAAGTGGTCATATTAGCATATTCATATACAATATATTCCACTATATCTGATTTTAAATATAAACAGGAAACCAGGAGAAATATATAGTCAAGAAATTTCATATCCTCTTAGTTAAACTTTATATTATCATGATCTCTTTTTTATAAAACCAAAAGATTTAAAAGAAGCAAATTTAAATCCATGTCATAAAAAAATTTGATTCCCAAATTAGATGGAGGTAAAAGGATTACATTTTTTTTTGGTCAATATAAGAGGATTAAATTTATTAAGGATTTAAAAATAATTGACCAAATTAAATCATGCATGATTATTTTAAAGTATATGGAGTATGAGATACAAAAATGCATTTAAGCTTGATTATAGTATTTCATTTCTGAAGACTGCCGACAGAAGAATGCCAAATTGTCAATCATGACATCTACATTTTTTTATTTGACAAACATGACATCTACATATCTATCGTTACTCAATTACGAATTTGTATTCATTCCATGTGTATGTTATCAGGACCTGGATTCTATACATTCACTTTCTTGATGCAGTCGTGTAGTCGGTCTGTTTATAGCTATTCGATTAAGATTGAACGATCATAATTTAAAAATTGAATTTAATGACTGCATTTATTTAAACCAACCATTCGATTACGATCGGACGGCTATAAAGCAACTGCAACGAAAATTCAACTGTACAAAATCCAATTCCATCTTATCATGAATATAAATTTGTCATGATAAATGATGATTGGACATACACATTTTATGTTAAATTTATTGTTAAATTGTTTGTGTATATTCTTGAAATGTTTTAAAGTCAAAAGTGCATAAAATAAAAAAATAGAAAAATATGTTCATATAAATTTAACTCAATTTATAGGGATATCACACTATATTATATACAAGGATTGAAGTCCGTACCATACACATCCACTTATTTATCTCAAGGATGAAAATTCTAGCAACTAAACTATTAAAATGAATTAGAAAATATATAAAAATAAATATATATTTTTTATCAAATACATAATTTTTTAATGTTGAAATAACATATCTCTTTTATTAATTATAGTCAAGTAATCTCTTAAACTTATCTTCTATACTAATTTGTTAATTATTTATATACTCTAAGGTTTCTTTATTATTATTCTATATAAATTAATCCAACTTTACATTTACTTTCATTTTTAAGAGAAAACTTGAGTCTCAGCAAAAAAAAAAGATCTAAAATAACTTTGTAATTGGGGACAAATTTCACATTATAATTAAGTTGGTCTCGTAATATTGAATTAAGCTCAATTTAACTAATAAAATGGTATTTGGGGGGGGGGGGGGGGGGGGGGGGTTCTTCTCCCAAAGTCCTGCACCAACCCAATCCGCGGAAACCTCTTCAATGATCAATTTTTTTTAACGACTGACATCAAAATTGTTGGCCTTCAATGTCAATCATGTCATTAAGACCAAGATTCTGACAACCATTAATGACGAGACCTCACACTCACATATGGTCATCGCTCCACCCCCGGAGCCTACATGAACACCCTTTTCATGCAAAGAACTCAAATATGTTATCTCTCATTCTTAACCTACCATTTCACGCTTTTATTTACTCGAACATTGAGGTGTCTTGTATGTTCCCTTCATCTTAATAATTGAATGGACACGACACTTCACATCGATGACCTTCACTCCTAATCAAGTAAAATCAAATTTTATATTCCTATTCTATGTAATATAGGATTATAAGCCCAGCAACACGAGTATGAACAGCCATATTAAGTTTGGAGGACAAGTAAATTACTGCTCCCCGACTTTTTATTTTGGAAGGATTTCAAATGTAGCTTTTATTTTTTAAAGCAAAAGGATTTGAATGTAGCTAGCTGCTACACATATCAAAGACTAGTCTATGCCTTTAAATTTAAATTTATAGCGCTAACAACATTGTAGTGGTATATCCAAACAAGATAAAACTAGGCTAGAACATAGTGTCGCAAATTTAAGGACATCAAAGTGTGTTTTCTTCGATAGGTACTAGGTAATATGCCTTTAAATTTCAGCAATACTATGGGAACACACTGTCCTACTACATTTAATACATACACATGTAGAATTTTTATAACACATATATTATTACATAGTTTTAAAACAAAAATGCACAATGTAAAATTAAGTCGTTATGTGTATTTTTTTTATTAATGAATTAGTTAATAAAGTGGTTATGAGATTATGTTATAAAATGTTAATAACATACTGTATATTTTTGTAGTTAATAAAATTGTTTTATATGGTGATCGATCAGTGCAAGTGTATCTATTAGATGTATGAAAGTGTGTTGCTTTAGCATTTTTCTTTAAATTTATAGCCCTAAGAACATTATAGCAGTATATACATAGTAGCTTGTTTGCATTGCCAAACTCATGATTAAAGCTATTTCTCATTTGAGTAACATAAAATTCTCATTTGAGTAGCTTTTTCATCCGTTCATTGAATAACATAAAATTCTAAAGTATACCAACAAAATACACCCTTCCAATTAATCTCTTGATTCTTATTTAATAAATGAACAAGAAAATAACGAGTGAGAGGAGAAAACACAATGTGTGTGTCTCGATAGTTGATAATTGATCCTGCAGCATTCGTACTATCCCCCCACACCCCCAAGAAAGTGGATTATTCACCAATTTGAAAAAACTATCTTTTTGTTTCTTATAAGAAAGGTGTTTTATACTATCCATCACCTAACTAATATTTGCCAAGAGAATATCATTTTGTTACAATCAAATGCATTATACCGTTAATTCACATGGATTGATTTGGTGGTAATTAAAGACTTGAATGCAAGTAATATTTGCCAAGAGAACATCATTTAGTTACATCAAATATGCATTATACCATTAATTCTTAAGGATTGACATGGTGGTAATTAAAGACTTGAGTTTTTAAAGTTTGTTCCTCATAAGATTTCACGTTTGACAAATTTTTGTGTAACTTGTGTTAGGTCAGTTCATAAAAAAAAAAAACTGACTTTAAATAGCATCCAACAAGTCGAGAGTGAGATTAATGTCTCTTGAATTAGTCGGTTTTCTTAGAATTAGTCGGTTTTCTTACTTATAAACACATATTCATGTTTTCTCACATCCGATGTAGGAACTTCTTAACACCCCCTCACGCCCAGTACTATTGAGCTTGATGCGTGGATAGAAATGGTTGGTGGCTCGATAGTGGGCGGTCCAACAGTTTGTGGAGAGACTCTGATACCATCTTATAATTGAATATTGAACTTAACTTATTCTTACAAAATCGGCTTATAAGGTGAAAATTGCCTCTTATTTATAAACATATATATTCAGATCTTCTCACATCCGATGAAAAACTTCTTAACAGATTTCTCACTAGACACCGAATCTTTTAAAAAAATGCGCTGTTATCCAAATCAAGTGAGATACTTATATTTTTATTTTTCCCACTCTTTTCCTTGCAAACCAAATTTAGAACCACGAAATTATCCACCCACTCTTTTTCCCATATCCTTGCGCGCTCCAATTCATCGATTTAGAAATATATATGATTCCAAATCTACTTTGTCTTTGTACAGTTCATAAACAATGTCCCACAGTCTCTCAATCTCATTAAAGCATAAAACGCAGCATTTGTTGATGTTTGTCATTATTACCTCTTTATCTCTGACTCTCTGTATATATATAAGACCATCTTTATAATTTATAATAAAAATTTGTCCTTATTATATAAGGTTTGCTTTCAAATTATTACAAGGCGACCTCTTTCACAAAATATTCTAATTAATTAAATGAAAAGAATAAAAAAACTACTCTCTTGGTATTTTTTTTTATGAACTCTCTTGGTATCTAAATATAAGAACTTCTAAAAAAAAAGAATATTAAAAAAATTTTGCCGGAGTAATAAATTTGTTTGAATTATGTATGACTATTACTATTTCCGGTCATTTTTACAAAAAATAATTGACTTTTTAGATTTATTGAATAAATAATATATTTAATATCTATACTAATATATAAAGGGGATACAAATTTTTATGATGACTTTTTCAATATTCCTATTTTACCCTTAAAAAAAATACAAGGAAAAAAAACTAAGCACAACTTCCACATAAAAGTAGGTTTTCAGTTTTTGTATAGTAAAAAAAAAATATTTTTTTTTCTTCTTAATAAGTAGCCACAACAAAAAAGGAGGTTAAGTAGTTACTATCAATTAACTAAGTTCAATAAAAAAATAGATTAAGTAATTATTTATATTTGCACAATAGAGAATATCGATCACAACAAACAAAAAAAAAATATCGATCACACAAACGGGCACAGAATGCGGCTAGTTTATCATAAACCAGAAATATTAGTTATTTAATGAATCTAAAAAATGAATCGTTTATTCTAAAAAACCGGAGGTAGTACTAAATTACTATTTATATTAAATGTATTTAATATTAATTTTTCATATTCTAATGTAAATTGATAGTATTAATGAGAGTTATATTTAAAAAATATTAAAATAGTAATAGTTGATACTCTAGTGGTCTTAAATATAAACAAGGGAACATGTTAAACTTTATTAAATGTGAATTAAATAATATAAAATAAAATGGTGAGGCTGAGGCCTACCCTATCCCTTTACAATTTGAGGTATTTATCCATCAACCACTGAAAGCATGCCACATAAGTAGATTTGCATGTGGGTATCACATGCAAATAAAAGTTGTTAATAGTTAGTTGTGAGTACCGGATAAATCTATTTATATGGGTTGTTCTCATTGGTTGGTGGATAAATACCCTCAAATTATGAAAGTGTAGTTAAAAAAAGCCAATTTTAAAATTGTTAAATACATGAGTTACAAGATAATATTTCTTTTTTTTTTTAACTGCAAAACTTTTATTGAATGAAGCCAATATAGCACAAGATGTACCAAACCGGCGAGAAAGTACATATACTATTTCTATATTCGTCTCCTTAACATGTGACTTTTTTACTTAAGCCACATGTTAAAATTTTTCTATAAACAAAAGTCAAACTATATTTAAATTTTAAATCAAATTTGTATTAAATAAATTTTTTTGACAAATATTTTTTTACTTATATGTAAGACTCCAGTATTGCATCCAAAAATAATATTCATTTTAAAAAATTTAAAAATATATATGAATTGTTAGCCAATTACTTTTCACCATATATAAGGACCCTATGAATTGATTGGATGATAGCCCCAACATTCAAGAAAGATCCAATCCCAGGAGAAATATTTCTTTCAGTAGCTAGCTTATTTTCTTATCCAAAAAACAAAAAAAAACAGCTAGCTTCTTTATAGGGAAAAGAATGGCTGACACATACAACATAGAGAACAAGGTTGTTATAAGAGATTTTGATGAAGATAGAGATGTTAAAGTGGTAGGGAAGCTTGAAAGGAACTGTGAGATTGGGACTACTAAAAAGGGTTTATCCATTATCATGAGTGATCCTTTATCTAGGATTAGGTTCTATCCTCTTCGTATTATGTTGGTGTGTAATGTAACTATAATATCTTTACTTTCCTCTTTTTATCAAATACTATTTCAAATCCACATTGACCTAGCTTGTCAAATGTGGGGGATACATATAACTATAAACTTTTAGATGTACTATTTCAAATCCACAATTTAAAACCTATAGCTATATGTATTATTACTATATATAGCTTCTAGATAGATATATACTCCATTTAATTATATATAATGGCATGCAGGTAGCTGAGCTGGTTGAAAGCAATGAGCTTGTTGGAGTTGTTAGAGGATGCATTAAAAGTGTGCAAACTTCTTCTGGATCACTCTTCAAGATGGGATGCATACTAGGTCTTAGAGTCTCTCCTACTCATAGGTAATCATCATGTTTTTAAATTACGGTCGCACTTATGTTGCATACATGATTTGTATATATTCCGGCAAAATGCAACCACAACAGTCAATATAGTTGCAGATACCTCAAAATCCGTTATAGTGTGCAGTTGTAATCTTGCAATTGCAGTTGCTGACTGTAATTTAAAACCATACGCCCTCTTTCATTAAACAAATTAAGAATATAGAATTGAAATGAAAATGATCATATATGTACACCATCATATAACATTTAATTTTTTATTTTATTTTTTTTATTTTATTTTGGGAAATGCAGGAGAAAGGGGGTTGGACTAAAACTTATAACCTCAATTGAAGAATGGATGCTAAGAAATGGTGCTGACTATGCATTCCTAGCCACAGAAAAGAACAACAATGCCTCTAAAAACCTATTCACAAACAAATGCAATTATGTCAATCTCACCTCACTTACCATATTTCTCCATCCAACAACATTCCCTACAAATCACATTTCAAACAAGGCCATAAAAATTGACGAAATAAACATAGATCAAGCAATATCCTTGTACACAAGAATCTTTAAGACCAAAGATTTGTATCCATTAGACATGGATGTTATTCTCAAAGAAAAACTAAGCCTAGGTACTTGGGTTAGTTATTACAAAAATGAAGGCTTCAAACTCAATAATGAAGACATTATTACAAATAAAAGTACAACAAACTCATCATGGATTATTTTTAGTTTATGGAATACTTGTGAAGCTAATGATAATAAGGTTCAAGTTAAGACAAAATTATTTCAACCACTTAGGTTTCTTCATGCGACATTAAATCATGCAAAAGACAAAATATGTCCATGTTTGAGAATGTTGGGGAATGAATCAATGATGTGTGAAAGTTTAGGGTTTCTTTTTCTTTATGGACTTCATGGAGAAGGAGAGAATCTTGGAGAATTAATGGAATCAATATGGAGTTTTACATCAAAATTAGGAGAGAAATTAAAGGATTGTAGAGTGGTTATCACTGAATTAGGGTTTGGTGATCCACTTGTAAACCATGTTCCTCAAATGGAATCTATGTCATGTATTGATGATATGTGGTACACAAAAAGACTTGCAGCAAGGGACAGTGGTGATGATGATGATGAATTGGTGCTGCAGGTTATGAAGAGACAACTCGGGAATGTGTTTGTGGATCCTAGAGATTTTTAGCTAGCTAGCTAGGTTTAATAAAGTTTTATGAGAATGTATTATTAGTATCTTTGTCATGACATGATCAATCATTCATTGTACTATATCTTAATGCATGTCATTTCAATTTTTGAATTTAGATTGAGGAATTATCACCACTTCATCATATGATGATAAATGATAATGATATATATAAATGTAGAAGGATGTGAACTTATATTACTAGATTATTACTTCCTCTGTTTCTTTTTATTTGTCTTTTAAGAATAGTAACACCAATTTAAGGAAGTGTATTTTTGCACTTCATCTTTCTATTATATCCTCGTTTTAATCCACCAATAAATTCTTATTTTTTTGCATACACTTTCTCTTTCCAAGAAATTTAATATATTATGTACAAAAAAGAAAAGACTTAATTAGTCTGTAGGTCCCTTAAAGACTTTTTTTATTTCACTTTGGTCCCTTAAAGAAAATAAGTTCCACTTTGATCCTTATCGATATCTCCATCAGTCAATTTGTTTATTTCCGTCCATTTTTTTCAAAAACCGTTAATTTCTGTACTTGTGCCACGAAACAATCTATTTTGCCACATGTACAGAAGTTAACGGTTTCTGATAAAAATTTGACAAAAAGGACCATATTGACTATCGAAGATATCTATAAGGGACTAAAGTAGAACTTATTTTCTTTAAGGGACCAAAATGAAAGCAAAAAAGTCTTTAAGGGATCTATATACTAATTAAGCCAAAAGAAAAACAAAATTTAATATGTTATGTATCAAAAAAAGATTTAAAAAAAAAAAATTAGTTTTCCAAATATATAGCATTAATTGGTTTTATTGAAAAAGATAAGAGCAATTGACAAATGGTATAATTGTCAAATCATACCCGTAAAATACAAAATGGACAATTAAATAGAAACGTTAAATCCGACAATAAAAGACAAATAAAAAGAAACGGAGAGATTATTATTATTATTATTATTATTATTCTTCGTTCCTTCTACTAATATTTTCTGGCTCAACTTAATTATATACTCTCCATGAACTCCTATAATTTCCTTATAATTAATATATCAAGAAAACATAAATAAAGATCAGAATGTATACATAAAAGTTTTCACAAAGGTGTGTTTTACTTCCCTTATTATTAAAGTTTTCATGGATTGGTCTTGTTATATTTGTAAAGGCATAAAGATATACCAGTTGGATTTTCTGATTAATTAATCTCTTTTTACAGTTGTAAACGCATAAAGATAAAGCTGCAGCTTTGGCTCAGGCCCTAAATTGCAGGAATGGCAATAATTCAACAAAGAGTAATGTTATTTAGTTATTTTTTTGTTGAGAGTCTATTAGCCAAAAATTTCACGTGGATAAGTAAAATGTTCGGAATATGAACTCTGACTCCTGCATATATAATGCAATATCTATACTAATTTAGTTTCACGTGGACGAGTAATGCTACTTTTTTGACAATTGTAGTTGTAAAATATTAATATGACTCAAACCATATAGAGAGGAAAAAAAATCAGATTAATTAACTAGCATGTACTGTTTTTTTTTAAATAAACAAACTTAACTCATATAAGTGATCAAATTAAATGGTTCTCAATACAGAGAGAAATTAAATGAAATATGCAGCGTCTAATTTAAGAATCGACCGCCTTATAACTAGCAAATGAGCAACCGAATTCGTTTGACGTTTTACAAACTTCACCTTTTGGAATTTAATTAAAACTAACAAATTTTTAATACTAAAGATAAGTACATTAAATTCAGAAGTAAAGTTGCCATTTATATAAAGGTTTCAAGTGGTCTATGGTGGATCAGTCATGAATAACATTATAATAAATACGAATTTCACACAATCCACTATTGGATTGAAAGTTTATATCATATAGATCATTTATAAAAAAAATTAGAAAAATTAAAAATCACTATTTTGGCAATTGGAGTGAGTGTGACTCCTCTTTGAGTTCTTGGATTAGAACTAGTTTGAATCTTATCAATAAATTTCATTCTATTTTGGCAATTCTTCTTGGATTATCAATCTTTATGATTGTGGCATCTTCTACCATTTTCTTCCTCTAATCCATATTTGTTTGTTTTTATTGCCCTTTCATTTGCTACTTTGTTTAAAGAATTACTTGGTGAGATCTTTCATTATATATGGAAGGAGCTCCATCCACATCATATTGTGTTGAACATATTTTTTTTATTCACATGTAACATTTAACATTGTAGCATCATACACTCCGATATAACGGAATACTACTCCATAACATTATTTGTAGCATCATATTTTTTTTATTCACATGTAACATTTACACTAAGTTGATCAATTTACTTTTACACATAACATTATTGCCTCTACAAATCTCTCCTCCAACTTAATCCCAATCAATTTACTTTTGCAAATATTGACTTTTAACCCAAACACTAATTCAAAGGGCCACAAAATATTTTAATTTTTTTTTGTCATGTAACCTAGTGGTTAGAAAATTCACTCTTAAAATGAATAAGTGGGATGGCCGATGTTCGAACCCCGATCCCTTGCATATATATAATACAATGTCCTAAAAAAAATTGTATCATTAATATATATATTGGCATATACTCTCCCTAAAAATCATTTTTTTAATTCATGGAATAAGATTTTTGCTTAAAATGATAGTCAGAGGGAGTATAAAACGGCAAACCATCATTCACCTTGAAACCCAAAAAACATATTTTAGTTCATAATATATCAGTTTCAGCTCATTGTACGTACTTTGATTTATCATTTCTGACTTGCTAGTTTATTGATCATATTTGAGATCATTTCAAATCTTTAGTTTCAGTATTTTATCGGAAGATTTTTGCTGCTAGTAGCCTGCTGCACTGCATCAAGCTGTACAATTACAATTATTTTCTATCATCTTTTTGTCCTTTCATAATCTTTCACATAAGATACTTCTTAAATATAACAAAAGTTTGGTCAACAAAAGTTGAAAATTTTGAGATTTGGAAAATGCATATAGTTTATTTAATGTTTGGATGGAAAACAAAAACGTTCCAGAGCCATTGATGTAATTAAACTCAGATCACAAACCTTGAGATGCTATTACATATTAGGTTATCTGGTTGTAATTAAGAAGTTGTACTAGTATATTCTAATTCAGACGACGTCTAACATAAAATAGTGGAGAAAGTCTTTTATGGTGCACAAGCGAGTGAATAATATATAACGAATATGAATTTTACAATATTCACCGTTGGAATGAAAGTTTATAACATATAGCTCACAGTCACAACACAATTTCTAACTTTTTCGTTCCGGTCTATATTTCTCAAGATAGTCTAAAATATTATGACGTGCTAATTGATTAATAGAAGAGGAAAACATAAAACCAATGAAGTTTCTTAAAAGGAAAATTTCTCTAATAGATAGATATCCCTAAAGCTTGAATTTGGCCTAGAAAAGAAGTTTGCTATGATTAGAAACATTTCAAAGAATTTTCATTTCATATGTAATTTTCCCTTCTCTGTATGATCAAATGATAGTGCGAGTTATTTAAAACAGTCGTGATCAAGTCACTAGGACAACTATGGATTATCTGTTATTCCTAGTAGGCAGGGCGTAATTACTCAAATCTCAACTCATCACCCATAAATTGATAAACATCAAAATCATAACAGTTATCTGCGGTAAATAAAGGTTACAAATCTCTTCAGCGCGCATAGGATTTCCTTGATCTTCCTCCAGTGATGCCCAAGTCATCCATGTCACATAACTCTGAGAAGGTGAGTTTTGAGTGATGGACACTAACTCAAAAGTGAAGGTGAGTCTGGTGGCCAAGTGATGTATGGAAGGAGCAATAATCCCTTCTTCAGAGCTCTAATCGAAGAAGATCCCGATCTGATATGGTCAAAGCTCAAATATGCCTTGTTGGAACGCTACGGTGGAATTGGGGAAGGTATTGTGTTTGAACAACTCGCAGTGATTCGCCAAAATGGGACATTGAAGATTATATAAGAGAGTTCGAACGGTTGGTGGCTTAGGTAGGGTGGTTACGTACCAGATTGTAAATTAACAATGCAGACAGAATCGAGAGTCTCTAACAGTTCTAAATGTGCAACGAGGATATTTATTTTTAAACGTTCGATCAAAAACTTTTCACATACTTCTTTAGCATAAACTATTTTGTAGAAGAACAAGTAGTGACAAATTAATCGAATTGTAGAAGCCATAACATACCCGAAATTGCAATGTGTGAACTGTGAAGTAGAAAATTCTTGACAATTTCCCCTTCACCATTAAGCAGAAAGGCAAGCGCGGACGGAACAAAGTCACAGATAAGGACTCGATCATAATTCAGAGGTTGTTTATTAGCAGGATCATTAGCAACAGTCCCAACTGGATAGTAAGTAACAGCAGCACCTCGAAGCAACTTCCAAGCTTCCTTTTCAATCTCCGAAAGCTCCCTCTCATCTGTATTCTCACGAAAATCATTCGAATTATTATCTAAATTTACATTCGAGTTCGACCCGTCAACTTCTTCCAATTTCCTTTGATCATCAATATTTATTCTATCAAACACCAAGGGCTTCACATTCAAACCACTTTAAATGAGAATATTCTCAAAGCTTTTGTCATTAACATTAGAATCAACCGATGTAGACTGGTTTCTATAATCCGAAGCTACATTCGGTATCAATGATACAACCCAAGGCCTATCACTACCAATATTAACACAAAAACTAGTGCTAAAATACCTAAATAACCCAATTCGAATCGGGCACGCTAAAATCTGGCCGATTCAATCTAGTCACATGTATATATATAACCTACAATCTTAGTATTACATCTATAATATCTATAGCTTGATCTGGACAAGATACTCATCATTGTTGTATGACTAAACTTAATTGGATAAATGCATGCAACTACCTTCTTCCATCAAGTTGGAAGTTGGAACCACAACAACATGAGTAGTGTAAAGTAATTGCAGAAAGACATAAACTATTCATCATATCAAGCTCACTCCACAACAAACAATATAAAAGAAGGATAGAAATTCGAATGATGATATACGCGATAAACCACTTACAAACCAAACCGGTTAATGCTTCTTACGAAGACAATTTAAAAAAGAAGCCTAATATAGTATTTAATTGTCTACTTCCACAATTTATATTTATATGTACTATAGACTACCGCCAACTCAACAAGTATCCGTTTGTCTCGGATTCATGACTTACTAGATCAATTCAAGGGAGCTACTCTACTGTCTTTTCTGGTTTTAATTGAATGAATATATAACAAGACTTGTTAAACAAGTATTTATACCAAACCACAAATTGAAGAGAATCCTAGCAAGAAATTCAAAATACATATGACCATTGGCTTAATAAAACACTGAAGTGATCCATTATGTCCATATAAAAATGTATCTAGATAGATTCAAGCTTAATCCAAACAAGAAATCAACTATTTTTGGAATCAAAACCAGCAATAAACCAGACTTAACCCAAAATTATAACAGAATTTTCCACATAAAAAGAATGTGTAAAAAAATTATAAAAGATAGAAAACACTAAATCCAAAATAGGTAGACACTATACAAGAATTCATTCATTACTCCTTTCCATTTTCTTCTCCTTCAAAGCAATCCTTTGATGACATCAAGCTTTTTGCATATCTGAATAAGCAACTGATTTGTGTGTCTCGTCTGATTCTGTAACCATTCTCAAAATGAAAATACTAATCAGCAACATTTTTACAAAATCGAATTAAAATAAGGATATATTATATATAAAATTTACCAAAAGTTGAGCAGAAAAATCTTGTTGAACATTAGGTGCTTGATTAACATTTTCAACTGCTGCCACCGTGTTGTCGTTTTTACGGTTATTGATCTTTCTAAACTTTCTCTGAAAATTTGAATAAAAAAAAAATTGATCTCTTTTTTAATTATGCAAACGGCGAAAAAGCATCAAATAAATACAAGAACAGAATTCTTCCTTACTTTCTTTTCCGTTGCTGCTCTTGAAATCTCTCTTTTCTTGATGGCCATTCTAAATAAGAGGAATTTAGGTTAGAAATTTTGAAACAATTAAAATCAATTCGATCACTTACTAGAAAAAGTTGAGAAATATTCGTATATATAAGATACAAAGTGGGCCTCTTTGACGAAGTTGGGCCCACTTCCATATCCATAAGTGGTTAATTAATTAATTAAGTACTTTTTTTTTTTGCTAAATTTAATTAATTAATTAATTGATGTTAGTGCATAATAATGACATGATTAAATATGTTTTTGTCCTTTACTCCATTTTTTTTTATAATTTTAGTCTATATAAAAAAACTCTTGCACATAGTTTTAGTTTATTAAAACTGAATTTGTTTGATTAACATTAAACTCTTATGTTTTTGAATGATTTTTTACAGACATGTTTAAAATGTCATGTAAAATTTAATTATTAAAATTTAGAATTTTTAAATATGATATGAATTTAATATGAATTTTTTAAACGAAAAAATTTCAAAATAAAAGTTATAAAAATCATGACTTAGTAATCAAATTTTGAGTTTGTTTTTTCTAAAGGAATATTTTATGATTTTCTAAACATACCTGCAAAAAACACCATTCAAAATGATAGTATAGACTAAAAATGTGTGCATGATAATTTTTTGAAACTAAAAATTTAATGAACATTAAGTAAGGACCAAATTTAAAAGGTCATCATTTTGTAGGGGTCAAAAATATATTTAACCCTAATAAAATGATTTAATGATTAATTTAAATCTAAATGGATTAACTACTTAAATTTCGTTAATTAAATTACAAAAATAAATGTTTTTTTAAATTATAACCAAAGTTTTGAATATATTTCCTTGTATTTTCATGATTTTTGATCATTAAATATCATCATTTTATATCTTTCAAAAAAAAAATATCATCATATTATATGTCACATTATTTAAAATGTTAAATCACAATTTTTAAGTAAAAAATAAAGGAAACGTTAAATCACAATTTTTAAACCCCAACATGGGACAAGAAGTGAGGCTTGTTTGGATTTCCGCTAGCTTTCCCGATTCTACAAACCCTACTCAAGATCAAGATACTCTCATGGAGGATCGATTCATCCCCAAATTGCTTCTTCACCTGCAACATGTTGGACAAGGAATTGAAGTCCCCTAATCTGATGGAGTGTTACTATGCTTCACATTTGCAACTTTTGATCAAAGGAGCTGCTGGAGGGTTAAAGAGAAGAGTGTGTGACAAAGGATGAGGAAGGTGTGACAAACATCACTAGTAACCCTGAACTTGATCATATTAAGGAAGAATTGGCTGCTCAGAGGGCAAAGCAAGAAGCTCTGGAAGCACAGTTGGTCACAGTCATAACCAAGCAAGATAATATGAGTGCCAAGCAGGATGAAATAAGCTCTTATTTGAAGACCATCATCTCCCTTCTCCAACCAAAACCCTAGGATGAAATAAGCTCTTATGTTATGTGTCAGTTTCATACGAGTCGCATTTTTATTTTCTGTTGTTTTAATCAAACCGGTATCAAATAGTGCATTATTTTAGCTAACCGGCAGAGCGAAATATGTAAATCTCACAAACTAATATGCCGGTAAATAAAAGTCTGAAATCATGTTGGATTGTCGATTCAAGTCAGTTTTTATATACCTTTAACACAATATGTTTCTTCCGTTACTTATTATTTGTGGCTTTTGTTGAAGGAAAAAAAGTTGTTCCTCTTTACTTATCATTTTCAAAATTCAATGCAATAATGCCCTTAAATATTTATTCTAAAGAAAAATAAGTGAAATGAGATAAAATCTCTTATACTGTTACAACTTAATCTATTCCCCTTTCTCATTACAAGCCACTGTCCTTGATTTCCCTTGCCTACATTGGACCCTCTTCCCCAAGACTTCAGATCAACTTCATTTCTTTATCCTCCATTTACACCAGTTTTTCTACCGATGAATGACATGCATCAATTAACAATTCTAATGGGAAACAATTTAACTTAATATTCATCATATTAATAAAATCTATAAGATGAATATATTTGTTTGTTTGTTTTGAAGACTGCCCAAAACAAGTTTTTTTTCCCTTGAATACATTGCAATACTGTTCTCATGTGCTATGTGATGACCATTTTTTTTTTTGAGTCAAAAGCTGCAACATAGCCTCTAAACAAACATAACAAGTTCCAATAACCCAACTGAACTATTGAAAGTTAATTTGACAAGACCCAGATATGTACTACACAAGGCTCAACCCCAAACTATTACTTGTATTTTGAACTTAAACTTTGTTGGCAATTCTATTATCCGGTCGCCATATCCTTCTCGGAGACAAAATTTTGTTTGGAGAGGAAATTTTCGGTGTTTCCAGTTGAACTTCCAGCTTCGATACATCTAAGGATAACCTTTCCATAATGAAACGGTCCAAATCAAACTCGCTTTCATTGTCCATATCATCATCACCATCGCTGTCACTAGAATAATCAACCGTGTCTTTTTTCAGTCTGGTAATATTTCTCATGATGGCATCTTGTTGCATGTTGAACGAATTTGGGTCCATCTTCAAGAGTCTCTTCAAGCTGTCAATGGCAGGGTCTAAAATATCTAAGAATCCCATAACCCACGAAGCATCATCTACAACTTCCGTGCGCTGTTGGAAGCAACAAATAACATTTCAAATATTAGCAGCACTCCTAATTAGAGTAAATTTGACAACTATACAAGTGTAAATAGGTTTCTTCATATCTAATGATTAGAAACATTTCAAAGCTTGGATTTGTCCTACAAATAAAAGTTTGTTTAATGATTAGAAACATTTCAAAGCATTTTCATTTCATATGCAATTTTCCCTTCTCTGTCGGATCAAATGATAGCATGCGTTATTGAAAATAGTCGTGATCAAATCACTGTGAAAACTATGGATTATCTGTTATTATTACTAGTAGACAGCTTAATTACTCAAATCTCGCCTCATCGCCCATAAATTGATAAACATCAAAATCATAACAGTTACCTGCTGGAAATAAAGGTTACGAATCTCTTCAGCACGCACAGGATTTCCTTGATCTTCCTCTAGTGAAGCCCAAGTCATCCATGTCACATAACTCTGAGAATTTATATTCAATGAGGATCTAAATAATCTACGAGCAGCTGAAAGATTGCCAACCCTCTGCTCCAGAACACCCCATGCCTGCATTGTATGAAAAGTTGTTTTCAGAAATGAATTTCAAGCTATAGGTAAAGGATCAAAATGTCGCAACATTTATTTATCATATGCAATCATGTCACCTGGAGACACCTTGCAGCACTTTCAGTGTTTGGATCAATTGATAAAGCTTTTTTGTATAACTCTCTAGCTGTGTTCAAGTTTCCTTCTTTCCATTCCATCCAACCCCAAGCCTGCATATCCCCAAACTTATAATTAATCCTTTATACCATATATGCTTATCATATAAGTGCTTATGTGTAAGTTATTTCTAAAACAAAAGATAAAATAAAGTCAAACTATTTTTATATAAGCTTTAAGTTGTTTTTATAAGCTCTCATAAGTGCTTATATCAGTTAAAAAGCTCAAATAAATCAATCCAAATAGGCTCTAATTCATTTTCCTTTTCATAAATAGTGTTACTAATTGCAGAAAGACATCTTGTCAAAAAAAAAAAATTGCAGAAAGACATAAATTATTCATCATGTCAAGCTCACTTCACAACAAACAATATAAAGAAGGATAGAAATTTAGATAATGATATATGTGATTGGTAAGATACAACTGAGTATGCCACTTACAAACCAAACAGGTTGGTGCTTCGGATCCAATTCAGATGCTCTCCTGAATAAAACACGAGCACGGTTTGCACTTGAGTGTTTGTATTCTATTAATGCAAGAGACTGCAGGAGAACAGCATCCCTCGGATTTAGAGCATGGCCAATCACTAGTAGTTTTTTTCCCTTGTCAATCCTTCCTAAGTTTGCTTCAAAGATGCCCCATACATGCCAAGCAAACCTATTTTTAGGACTTGCCTGCACTGCGTTCTATTCATTAAAAGAAAAATAAGTCACACATTGATGAAAATTAATAAAAACAAATGGTAAAGTGAAACTCCTCAATTCCTAAGTCCTAATGAAATATATTCTGATGAATTCTATCGAGCAAAGTAATCAGAAAGAGAATATGGTAGAAATGACAATATTAGATATAACCTCAAACAGTTTCCTCGCGGTACGATTATTTTCCTGTTCCACCTCCATTTGAGCCCAAGCCTATTCATAAAAAAATATACACGACTTGATAAGATAATATAAATAACATTTATTAAATTTTGGTTCAGAAAAAATGTTGCTCGGATGATGGTGACTTACAAGCCAACTAGCACAACTTTTTGGATTACACTTTGTGGCCTGATTGAATAAATATCGAGCCTGCTGATATCTATTTGCCTTGGCTTCAAGCAATGCAAGTGTTTGGTATATGTACTCATTTTGACCACAATATTGAAGACCTTTAGAAAGCAGACTCCTTGCCTTCTGTATATTTCCCTGCTTTAACTCTAGAATTGCCCAACCATGCCAAGCAGCAACATGCTTCTTATCAGCAACCGTTGCAGCATCGAAAAGCTCTCTTGCTCTTCTAACATTTCCCATTTTACTTTCAAGAACAGCCCAAACCTGTTCAAAGACAACTTTCATTTGTTAACTTCAGCAGAAAATAAGTCGAACAAAATCCAATGTATCATTAGAGTATTGGAAGCCATTAGCCCATGGATTTGGGTCGGGCCGGGCCATTTAAAAAGTCGTTAAAAAATATCCGGGCCTTTTTTAGCCCAGACCAACTAGCCCAATTAAAAAATGGATCGGGCTGGGCTTGCCCACCGGGCTTTGGGCTGGCCCGTTTAAAATTTTAAAAAAAAAGAGTTTTTAGTTAAAAAAAAAAACATTTTGGGCTAACCCATTTTTTTAAAGTAAGCCCACAAATACTCGGAAGTAGAGAAGATATACTTGTATGCCGAATCAAGTGCTCAAGGGGCTTAGGCCAAGAAGTTAACTATTTTGTAATATATTTTGATTTTGATTATCTAAGGATGCACTTTGTATGTTGCCACAAATACTCTTACATGTGCATGGATCTTTATTTGGTAGATATATTTTGTATGAATCTTGATTTGATGGTTGTTTTATGTGGTAATTATTTTGTCAGTTGTGTCATTGATCCTTTTTGGCGTGCGCTAAAAAATTTATATGGGCCGGGCTAGCCCATCGGGCTGCATGGTCCAATAGGGCTTGGGCCGGGCTAGAATTTGGCAGCCCATATAGAAAGCGGGCCAGCCCAGGCCCGCCCACTTATACGCGCTGGCCCGCCGGGCTGGACCGGGCTGGCCCATTTGACAGCTCTACTCCTAATGTTACCAGATGAAGACAGTTCTAACTAGTACAAGCCTCAAAGGCTTTAGCCTTTAGGCATGCCAGGCCGTGGAAACTATATTACAGTCATGTGATGTATCCGCTAAGCTACAAATTTATGAGTAGTAAGACTTTAGTACTTCATGAGAGTTCCAATTGATAAGCCAATAAGCATGAGTTTCAGATTGATCATCATGTTGCGAAACAAGGTAGAGCTCAACAAAGAGAAAGATCGACTATTTTGGAACTGATAGAAGTGTAAACCATCAACTTGGTCTCCTAAATATCACTCTCTTTCCAACTTAGTCCCAAAACAAAGTATATAAAAATAATATCAATGAATTTCATAGAGTTTGGGGACTATTTATTATTTTCATATAGTTCAGGGACTAAATAGTTGAGAGGTTGATACTTGAAGGATTAAAGTGATGGTTTATTCTCGACAGAATGAGAAAAGTTGATCACTAAGAGTGTATGATACACTTTAAATAGCGATCCTAATTGATCATAACCAACTTGCAGTTGGAATTAACATTAACAAACTCCAACTATATCTAACACATCACATGCAAAAATAAAACTGAATACTAACCTGCCAAATGAAGGAATTTTCACCCTGAGTAGCCTGGCAACCCTTCTCATAAACCTCTCTAGCTTGACTTGTTTTAGATTGCTTACTCAAAACTTTCCCAAGTGCCACATAAGGTCTACCATCTTCAGGCCAATAGCATATACACTTCCATAAATAAGACAGCAAAAAAAAAAAACCATTATCAGAAACACACCACAAAACCAACGCGATGTTTGGACAATTAGCGCTTTATGTTGTAAGCGCTTATCATATAAGTGCATGTTATAAGTTATTTCTATAAACTATAAACTTTTTTCACAAGCTATCCTGAAAAGTTTACGGAAATCTGAAAACAACTTATTAACAATGTCGTAAGATGTTTCTATAAATTTCCTGAAAGAGTCTCACAAATACTTATGTCAATAGATATAATCTAGTAATTCAATCCAAACAGTCCCAATTTCCCAAATATAGCAAAATTTTCAGAAAAATCTCACCTCCTGAAGTGTTTTCTCCGCTTCTTCATAACGAAAGTTTCTTGTCAAAACCTTGGCCTTATATAACGCCAAGTCCAAATTCACAGTCAAAGGCTTCTCTGTTGAGTCTGATTCAACCCTCCCCGGTTCAAACATCGGCATCTTCTTTGCAAATTTCGTTAGCTCGACATCAATCGAAGAAGCTTTTGGTTCTGGTTCCTCTTCCTCTGCTTCATTATCTTGTTCTTCCTTCTCGTCGGAGTTTTGGCCGGAAAATTCCTTCACCGGCCGGCGAACCACGAGCGTTCCTTCAAAATTTGAGTCTTTAGGTGGAATGTAATTGAGGGAATTCTGTTCGGAGGAAGGGGCATTTTTGTCCAAAACTGAAGTTGAGTCTTTGATAGTGCAACATGGTGTGGTGAGATTGGAAGATGAAGAATGGAAGGGTAAAATAGGAACTTTGAGGTTGAATTTGAAAAGATAGTTAGGATTTTTGGACTGAGTGAAGAGTGTAGCAGATGGAGGAGAAGGAATTGAGTTCATTTCTGGTTAACGGATTAAACTGTTTCCTACTACTAACCAAATGTGGAGGAAGAAGATAACATGTACAATGACCATTATAACCCTCCACTGTTTCCTTTTTAATTTGCTGAGGTTTTATTTATTTTTAGCTTAAACTTGCTAGATAGAAAATATTTAGTCTTGCTCAAATTTATGATGAAAGTGGAGGGAGATTTTTTTTTAGTTTTGTCTTTTTGACATAACCATAATTTTTGGGAAATTAGAGTGTGCTAAGTAATTTGACGGGTTATGAATGAACCAGCAAGTCCAAACTGTGTGCAAGGGTAATTTGGTCTAGAATTATCCACGTAGCTACATGGCTTGTGTGGCTCAGGACATCATCCAAAAAGAAGATTGTAGTGACACGTGTGAGTTCATGAATGGCAAGTCTATTTCACTTCGTGATTTAATCATCTTGCGAATCAAAAGATATAGTATAAAAAACTTTGGCAAAAAGATATACTAAAAAACAGTGTGAATAATTGAGGGAACATAATGTTTCAAACAAAATAAAAAATGAGGGAACATAATAACAAAAATGTTTAAAGGATCAACATATTAACCCTATTTTTGACAGAAAATATATAATTACTTTTGATTAAAAAAAATATAAAATTACCTTAGTCTAAAACATAATATTATATACTTTGTTTTTAAAAAATTTATGCTTAAAACTTGACAAACTATTTTCAAATCATGTATAAACATATGCACTTTAAAAGCTAAAATACAGCAATAAACATTTGATTAATATACACTATCAACAAATCATAAAATCAATAGTATGTGTGATTTTAGAAGAATGAATAAGTAATTCAATATTTTTAATAATTTAATTATTGTGATTGATTGAGGGAGCAAAAAATATTACATCCACAATATACACTAATTAAATAATTAAATAAAAGACCACACTTATTATTATGATTAAATACACAAGCATAAGTTCACCAAAAAAAAAGATACACAAGCATACCTATTTGATTTGGAAGGGTTAAATTCTTGCCAATTAACAATACTATGAAGTAATCTATACTAATATATAAAGGGGATACAAATTTTTGGGATGGCTTTTTCATTATTCCTATTTTGCCCTTAAAAAAAAACTAAGCACAACTTCCACATAAAAGTAGGTTTTCAGTTTTTTTATGGTAAAAAAATATATATATATTTTTTCTTCTTAATAACTAGCCACAACAAAAAAGGAGGTTAAGTAGTTATAATTAAATAAGTCCAATAAAAAAGGAGATTAAATAGTTATTTATATTTGCACAATAGAGAATATCGATTACATCAAACAAAAAAAAAGAGAATATCGATCACACAAACGGGCACCGGCGGCTAGTGATAATTATAGATAATTATAGAGATGTTTCATGATATTGATATAAGTATAACAAAGCAACACCACGTTGAAATGAGTAGAAAAATTAATCAACAAAGTGGCATTTTGATGCAGTGTGATTGAATTGAATATATATAGAGTAGAAAAAATTACACCAGTAGCCAAATGTATGCAACACAACCTTTCCACAAAGAGAAGATGTTTCCCAATTAAAAACTTCCTGACCGAAGTCACTGAGCAACCTTCATGGTTACATTAAACTTCATGTCTATCAAAGCCCAAGAATCAGTGTATACAATATATAGACATGAATTCTCAGACATTACTGCAGAAACATGGTAAAAAAACCAACAGAACCCTCCCTAAGTATTCAATAATGTAATTCATTGTTCCTCAAACAAAACTGTCTGCTGTTTATCAAATTCAAATGAATAATGAATTCCTCAAACAGAAAAACTAACCGCCGTTCCAGCGCCTCTTTCGAGCTGGCCTATTTTGCTTTATTTCACCAATACCAACTGCCGAGTCAGTGTTCAGCTTCAAACTCTTTTCTGCTTCTTTTATCACACTGATCGGCTGCTTGAAGCGCTCCCTACGTTTCTCCATTTTAGCTAATGTATCAAGAATCTTCTGGCTGTCAAAATTAGTTATCTGCAGTTCAGAATTATTTCCATTTTGTGAGATTCTCTTCTTTGCACTGTCAGCAAGTGCTGCACTCTCAGAAACACCTCTTCTGGATACAGAAACCTCCACGGATGGTTCGTCCGTTAGTATCTCACCTTCTTCTATATCCAAACCTTTTTTCTGCCTTTTATCTGGAATGTTCTGTAGTAATTTCTTATTTTTGTTGTCACACTGAGATTTTGAGATGTCAAATTTGATAGCCTTCTTACGAGAATCATCAAAACCTACCAAAGCTTTCCGCTTCGCAGCAATCCCTTGATCCACATTTGCAAGCCTATCATTGCACATCACTCTGGAACTTTTTGCAGACTGCATAATCAGTCACAAGGGTATCTTATAAATTTATTATCAAAACACGAATCTATCTATCACATAAAAACCACCGTTGTTGAACTAGTATAGTGCATCAAATAAATGAGTGAACAAGCAACAAGAAGGCATTCGAGTTACCGAGTTAGAATGTCTAACATAAATAAACATGGATACTAATAAAATGATCGACAGCAGCAGGGAGTCATTAGAGTGACAGCATGCTACAAGTTATCCACTAAAAAATAGAATAGTAGAACTTCTGATGATAAGGATTAAAGTCAAACATAATAACAATGTAACTTATAACTACGCTGGCTTGTATACTCAACATAAAGATGAAAATAGACCATGATCAACTGTGTCATTCATTTTTAAACTTAAATGCTGATAAATCAATCTGAGAAGTTTAAGAACTAAATGTATAAATGACACTGAAGCGGTTATACCAGACCAATATAATTCAATCATGTAAATGGGCTACAGCATATTGATTTGACTATATAGTGATCAAGCTCTTTACAGAACAAAATATTAACAGTAATACATCTTCAAACTACTGATTATCTTCCATGAAATTATTTTTAGCAGTAACCTAAAATATATAAAATAAATATCTTGAAAATGACATAGGCAGACAAACAGCATTATTAGAGGATGGCAAACAACTAAGAAGATACTGTCCTCATTGACAGAAACACTTATTTAGAATCATTAAAAAGGTCCAAGAATTAGACCAAACATGCAAGTCCACTCTCTGTACACAATAAAATAATACTTCTATTTGAACAGCAGTGCAGACTTTTGAAGGTCATAAAACATCACAACCATATCAGATCCATACATTAAAACAAAAAATGTATTGCACAATATAAACTTGAAAAGTAAGGAAGAAAAGATCAGTTCATCTGAATCTGATTCCACATATATAAAGGTAAAAAAGAACCAACAGTGTACCCGTCACACTCTAGGGGTAAAAAATTAATAGCATCTTAGTAAAAAAAATAAAACCAGTGACAAATGTTTTTTGGCTACACCTCATGCTTGATATCACACATACACATGTCCAAGACTATTCTTAAATTCCTTGGGACTTTTCTGCAGATACGATTAAGTAGTGGACTCTGGATGCAAGGTATAGAGAGATTAAGAAATTCAGAAAATAAATGAAAGATGTGCAAGCAAAATAAAATGTCCAGTGGAAATGCTGTAACCCGATTAAAATATAAAAATTATAAAGAAAAAACATACCATAAGCCACATAATTATATTACATAAAAACAAAAGATCAAAGGGTGCAATTACTAACTAGTCCCTGATCAG
Organism: Trifolium repens; assembly: GCA_030408175.1. Lineage (NCBI taxonomy): Eukaryota > Viridiplantae > Streptophyta > Magnoliopsida > Fabales > Fabaceae > Trifolium > Trifolium repens. Next base: position 51,746,027 of record CP125851.1, read on the forward strand.
CTGTGCTAACTTTCCATGGTGGTGACAGCAATCATAATCACCACAGCCCATTCTATAATATGTCACATTCCCAGCACAACCCATATATTAATTTTCAGGCTGGTCCAGTATCCAAGGGGGAAAGGAAGAAAAAGAGGAAAATCGTTATAGAGTTCCATTTATAGAATCATGAAAGTTATAGAGTATGCCCAAGAAAAGGACATGGTGGCATAAATTTCTTACCACAGACCCATTATAGATCTATTGAAGGTAGCCTTGCTTTGCATAAACAAGAGGTTTATTCCACAAACCTGTAACCTCTTAGTCACAAGACAGCAATTTTCACTGTTGCATCAAGGCTCCGTTTCAATGAATACCCAGAATAAAATTAAACTAGGTTGAGGGAAAATATAAAAATCAGCTAAAACAAAAGGAAAAATACAGTACCATGAAAGTAATACCAAACAAAATGACACACAGATAAATGTACGTGACACAAAAGTAGCACCTTCAAGCCATGAAATACCACATTTTATTTTGGAAAGGAAGTCTGGGACTTATGCTATAATGACTTCATGAGATTGCTTTTAGTTTTTTAATTGAAATTCTCTTCAATTTAGCTTTTCATAGGATGCTGAACTTAAGGTCATCATCACTCATCACTACAATCTTAACTATTAGAAGAATAAAAATAAAGAAGGTAAAAATAGAAAAAACAATATATAGCTGCATGAGGGCAGTGGTACAATAGATATTGAATGAGAAAACATTGGAGCCCAACAGATGTTGAGTAGCTCATATGGATAAAAAAGTACAGCAATGCAGGTTCTTAACCATAACTTCCCCAATTTTACCTTTCCTTCCCAAGTAATCATGTCAACTGATTTTCTGCATCTCAACACTGTCTGGCGACAGTGATCTCCACCCATAACCTTAGAGCTTCTTTTCAAAAAGCTGTCTCTATCTCTCTTTGACAAATTCATCCGATGCTGCTGTAATTTTATATCATATCTTTGCACCCTAGCATGCAAAGTTCCATTTCTTAGATGTCTTTCGTGCCTTGGAGTTTCATCGTAGAATAATGCATCCTCGTCAGGGTGAAATCCATCATGATGCCAAACAATATTATCATTGTAGGCCCAGTGTGGAACCTCAGATGGGAGAGGGTACAACTCACACTCGTCTACAGGAGAAGTTGTGCAATCTTCATCTTCAGCAGCATCAGTATAATCGCAGTGCCAGTCATTGCCTCTATTGTTGACCTGGTTATGTCTCTCGTGTCCCCTAAAACTATCATTTACTCTATGCATATAATGCCTCGCTGATTCGGTATAAGATTGTCTCTGATACTTCAAATATGAATTCTGATTATGTTCGTATTTGGGGAACTCATCTTCCGGTTCCTCAGACCACAGGGTATCCCCAACTAAGGGGGACCTGTCATGATGTCTACCCCTTCCTGTATATCTTTCTCGTGATCTATCAATTTGTAGAAACTGCTCTTCATGTCTATTATTCAAAGATTCCATTTCTCTCTCAGCAAAAGTAGAGGGCATTCTATAACTTCTGTTTAAAAACTCAAACTCATCTTCATCAAAACATTGATCATAATCACAGCTTCCATCCTTAAAATGAGGCTTGTGATGCATTATTCTCCTTTGAACTTCTCTATCTTTAGCAGGAAAGGAGGAATGCTTTGGAAGAAACTGCCTTGACTCCCGATACGAGAGGAGACTCAGGTCATCATCACCATAATGTTTTCTACTAGTAGTATGCCAATCGTTGTCTTCATTATATTTTATTAGAGTTCTTCGCTCAAAATAACACTCCCTCTTATCCCCACCTTTTCTGATATATTGATTTCCATTCTCCCTGAATCCGTCTTCATTTTCCCTATCTGAATATTCACTGTAAACTGCCTGATCCAGATCTTCAACATTTTTGTCAGCGCCATGATAGCACGACTGTTTTGTTTCCCAATTATATGAAACATCTTTCCTTTCATGATTTCCAAAATATTGCAGTCGTTCATCCGATCTGTAATTAACAAATTGATGACCCCGAGGAGACAGACTCCTTCCACTGGATCTGGGGATGTGAGAGACATTATTATCATTTTCTATGTGCTTTTTCAGCTTAGAACCGAGTATATGTCTCCCACTTTGATGCCTCTGATCCTGTTGTACTGGACCTCTATTTCTTGAATAATAAGATATATTTTCTGGTTTTCTGTTGACACTGATGTTCTTTGAGGTTTTATCATAAAGTGACAAAGACTCTTTTATGCTGGTGTCAGAACTCACCAAATGACTTCTTAAAGGGCTCTGATTTCTCTCATTATAAACATGTATACTATCTTCAGTTCCTTCAGAACCATTGTCAGAATAAGTCAGACTGAGTTCTTGATCACCAAGTGATAATTCTGGTTCACTCCAGCATGGATCTGCACTGCATGTGTCAATGCCAACTCTCTCCTCTGTTTTCATTTCTTCCTCCAGCATGTTACCATCGTTGGAATTTCGGTCCTCTTTATCTGGATGCTGAACTTTAACCACATCAGGATTTGGGTCATTTCTGTGATTGTGAAAAATCAAAATCCACATCAGTTATTTTATATGTTCAACTCCCCCTAACAAGCAAACAACTTCAAGAAGCATGGTAAATTTTATTGAGGAATTTATATTTCAATAGAAGAAGAAAGTCCTAAAAGGCATTTATGAATTTCAATGAAAGACCCTTAGTAACAAGAAATGTGACTATATAAAAGATATGATTGTCCATATAATGTAAGGCACTAATCAGTATCAGTAAATTACTACCGTTATGACATAGTGGAAGATTATATTTGACTCGCTTGAGTGATCTGGAGCTGAGGAAGGAAATTGAAGGTTGAGGGTGGAGATCATTTTTTTGAAGGGGTCCTTTCCTCTAAATCCTTATGTATCTCTTTATGATTTTAGTTTTCATTGTTATTTTGGTGCTGTTGGTCAACTTCTAACATGTTTGAAACACACAAAATCTCTAATTAAATGAAAACAGATGTCCTACAACTGGAATTGTCATAATCACATGATCGCATATACCATATATAAAGAATCACTGAAATTGTCAGACAAATAACAGACCTTTCCTGACCAGATGACTCTTCTAATTTTTTAGCATCTTCTATATGTTCTTCAGATAAAACGTCATGTTCACTAGAAGAATTGCTTCTGTTTCTGTTATTGCCTGAAATTAAATCCCCCTCTTCAGATAAATCGTGTACGTTGCTCTTGACAGAACCAGAATTGTCATCAGAGGACCCATGCACCTTGATCTGCTCCAAGGCATCCATGATTACTATAACGACATATGAAAATTACAGCACAAGAATTATGGTAAATTTGGACTGAGTGCAAACCTGTATAATAACATCAGAATCTATACTGCGCGGACGCCTCAAATGGATGGATGGTTGCCGCTCAACCACACTGTCTTCAACTTGTATTGCTCTGCCCTTTGGCTGAACAAAAAGTCAATTAAAAAGTCCCAAAGTCATATTTGTATTCAATGGTTAAGAAGGAAGCGTGAATGAATAATTAAATATCAAAAGCAAAATGATTAAAATGTGGCAATTGCTTAATATCAACATACCACTTGACTTTTTGAGGAGCGAGAATGTAAGCTCCCTGATACAGGTTGATCAAATTGCTCCTGTGTGGATGCCTGAAAATACCAACTCCAGTAAGCAAGGTCAAACAAGAGCATTCAGCACAGTAAAACAGCTTAAGTCACTAGACGCATGTTTAGTTGAAGCTATGTAAGGTAGCTTTTGACTTGCGGTGACTTTTCACCATGGAAACAAGAGTTTCCAAGCATACACTAAATTTTTTTTACACATTTTTAGAAACCTGATTCAGTTTAGTATATTTATTAACAGGGATACCAATTTGCATTGATGTTTGCCACAGTTGACCCTTTGAAAATTTGAGAGTATAAGGTTCTTATTAGATAAGTTAAACAAGAGTCTCCTAATTGAAACCGCACACCAATAATATCACCATTAAAGTTTAACACTAAACAAATTATAATGATGTGCAATGCAAGAGGGATATAGTGGAAACTACAAGACTATTAGTTACTGAGAGCATAAGTTATTATTGACGCTGACCAGAAAAACCAAGAGACAAACATCACATTAAGCTACAAGTCAAGCTATCAGGAGCACACTAATGAACTCACCAAAGACGAACAATATTGCTTCCAAGTGTTCTCATTTAAACCAAAATTGAAGTAATCTGTTATGTCAGCTCCAGGATTCCTCCAAGGCTTCTCCTCCAATTTATCAATGTTTACATCATATATATTCCTGTATGGTAGAAGAAGAAATTAGCACATAAGATAGAATCTTTTAATTTTAGAAGAATAAAATACATAAAAAAAATACCATTTTCAATGTATTAAAGTTTAGGATCATAGAACTGCATCATAATAATATAAACTAAACTTAATAACTCCATTTTCAGTTTACTAAGTAAGATGGAGCTCTATGTAAATTTTCCTTTATCTTTCTGAAAGGAGTTGGACAGTGAAAAATGAAAAGTAATAAGTTGATATAAGCATGAACAAAACAACATCAGAATGTACACACTGACCAATGCCAAGGAAGAAAAGATCCACCAAAGTAACTGGAGCTTGATATCTGATTCTGAATATTATCACCCCTTCCTTGAGTGAAAGATGAACAATCTTTATTCAACCCCATTGACTTACTTGCCTTCATATTATTATTCACAAACATCGACCCTTGAGTCTTCATAAACTACAGAATGAATCATAATCATAATAAACAACCCATCTCCAAAAATTTATTCATTCAACACGTTTCAATTGCATAAATGCCGCCACAATGTCACTTGTAATATCAATTATTGGGACAACAAAATTCGATAACTTTCTGAATGGTCTACCCAGTTCAAAGACATCAACAATCTCCTGATCTTTATTAATCACAAATTTAAATGTTATTAACCTTGCTTTTGAAGTATTCAAATCTACATGAAATTGAAGCACATGAAATCGTGGTTAATGATGTTCAAATTTGTGGTTAATTAAGTTCAATTGATAATTAACAAGTTATCCGACCTTGATACACTGAATAGTCAGTCATTGAACTGCCTCAAATCCATTTTAAGTTGTAAAATTTTGTTGAAATAAATGAATGAACAAATAGTAGAAATTAAAGAAAACAATAACCAAGAAAATAGTGTAGAAACAAGAATCATCCAAAGAACTTGTAATAGAAAATGGAAGTGATTAGATAATTACTACCTTAGAACGAAAAAATTGTGAACCGTAACCACCTTTGGCACAATTTTTACTGTAACCATCAGAACTAACAAACTTGGACTGATCATGAATACACTCCTCCGCGTTGTTGCCCAAACCTTCACCATGAACATTATCATCAATATCATCACGAGCAACGGAAACACCAACACCGTGACAATCATCGTCGTTCAAAAGTATTTTTAAACCATCATCATCATCACTATCCGTTCCAATATAATCATCATTTGCATCAGCCTCGGCATCGACATCGACATCAGCATCGTTGTTCAAATTGCCGCCGGCGGCGTTATCATTATCATCGTGTTGTTGTTGTTGTTGTGGAGAAGGTGGAGTGGGTAGAAGTTGAAGGTCGGCGTAAAGTTCACCAAAATCATCGTCGTCGATGAAATCATCTTCCATTTGGTATTGTGAAAACTGTAAAAGCGAAAACGTCAGTGATTGAGTGAGGTCATGTCATGGATGGCTGTATGAGGAATAGGCGGCTCCTTATCATTTCTGCGGTGTGTGTGTACAGAGTAGTATACTATTCAGTGAGTGATAACCCAAAAACCCTTGCAAATCTTAAACCCTGCCATTAATTAATTAACTCCTTATTACTGTAGTAAGCATTTTCTTTTTCTTTTCTTATCACTAGCGACATGTCGTGTCCGTCAGGCCGCTCTTTTCATAGCGGGCCAAACGGGCACGTTCCGTTTTTGTGATACATATTTTCTATTATGTTAACTTATATGTTGAAGATTATTCTAAATAATGTGTCCGTTTTTGTGATAGACATTTTTTAGTATGCTAACTTATATGTTGAAAGTAATTCTAAATTTTTTGCACATTTATTTTTTTATGAGTAGTTGGCTTTTGAAAACAACAAATTAAGTCACATAGAGACATTGAATCAATTGTAAGAAATCATTAAGTAAAAATGCAGACATCTCAATGAAGGGATATAATAGAATAGAAAATGCAAACAAAATGTAGTGGCAATTGATTATATTCATTAATTAATTATGCTTATGAGTTTATATACGTGAAACTCTCATACCAGAGGAATGAGATTTTGTAATACGTGAAACTCTTATACATAAGGACTAAGATTTTATCCCTTATAATAAAAATGAAATGCAATTTAGTTTTTGAAAAGATGCGAATAATAACAACATTCGCCAAATATACAGATACTTGTCAACATTGCATACTATAACAACAATTACTTAGAACATGATCGGTTGTAACATCTCCATATCAATTGCCCAGATCATTCAAAATTCAAAATAGATATTAGCATACTCTGTAAAATAAAACAATCCTTCTAACCGTGACTGTCTCTTCGATAAAAGAAACTGTCATCTTCTATACTTTTAGCATACTGTGTAAATATGTTATGGTCTCCTTTCATTAAAAAGTAACAAACATACATATTAGAAAGAAAGAAAGAAGAAGAAAAAAAGTAACAAACAAAAAATAAGAAAAAAAAGGCTTGAACAAATTTTCTTTACACAAAGCATAGTCCAAATTAAAGATCTCATCTCATATTCTATGACATACAGTAAGTATATAACTGGCCTGAATAAGTTCCCAGTCCACCCAAAACTACAGCCAACCACTTCCTCCAATTTCTCAACCAAGGCTCACCCACTTCCTCAAATAAAAAACTATGAAACACAAATACCACACGACGCGGACACACGTTGATACTGACAATAGTTTAAAAAAATGAGAAAAATTCAATCCAATTCTATACACCAATGTTGTATTTGTGTCAGACGCTAACATATGTCTAACACCGAAACACTTTGATTTAATTTGTAAAGTATTTGTGCTTCATAAATCAAAACTCCATCAAATAAATTATTATAAACAACGTGATAAAAAAGTTTCATTTAAAAAAGGGATTATTTAAAGTAAAAGACTAAAGTACAATTATAGCAAAAACAATATGAAATCAAAATGGAAAATAACCTTACAAATCTTCAGCGCAGTTGCCGTCACAACTTCAATACTCTACTTTTTTTCTTCCTTCAAATAATCCCTTTTTTAAACAACATGAGATAATAATATTATGAAAAAAAAAAATGTTATAGAAAAAAGTAAACTATTGCCCATACATTTTTTTTTTTTAAAACTGCCTTTAGTTTAGATTAAAGGTGACGGTTACCATTAATGGACAACAGTGGTCTTCATTGCCCTATTTCTCTATTTCTCAATAAAATTGTAGAGATTCAGGACTTGTTTGATTCCGTTTTTAAAAATTTAAAACTAAAAAATTAGTAATCCAATTTTACAAAAGTGTTTCCAAAAACTGTTTTATATTTATCAATTTATAAAACTAAAAAAGTATAACAACTTCAAGAAGTTTTGTTTTTCTCTTCTTAAAAATAATTTTGTAAAACATTTTTATAAATCATATTTTAAAAACTGAAAAACAAAATTGTTTCAAAGAGGGTATCATACTCACAAAAATTTGTCTCAACAATCCGGTTAAATTCACTACTATATATAACTTTCAGTACTCAAAGCCAAGTGAAAGTGGGGAAAAAAACAAAATAATAAATAAATTTAAATCGGACCAAATTTAGTTACTATCTTAAATCAATAGTATAATAATAGAGACAAAGAATTAAGCAATAAAATAACCAAAGCAATAGAGACAAAGAATTAAGCAATAAAATAACCAAAACATTGTTCTTACATTTGGGGAGTAGAGAGGGGAAACTTTGTACCGCCATTGTTGTGTGTTCACATTGTTTGATTAATTCTTTTGAAATGGTCGTCGTTTGCGGGCAAAAACTTTCACCTATTATATTTTTTTGTTCAATTCTGGGCAACTGAAAACTGTGTAACGGGCAACTTTGATTAAAAGGTTAAATTGAAATTCAAAATACAACATGCATTTGAACAAAATTGTGGAGTAGCATTGGGAAATTCTTCCCAAGGAAATCGTTGGCAATTTGTTACTGAAGTGACTAATTGAAAAAATTTGAAAAGATTAATTATGAAGCAAGAAGCATAATACCCTTAATTTGTTTTCAGAAAATAAGATGATCTGCTTTCGATACATAAACCATTCAAATGTCACGGTTTCTTTTTTCCTCCTTCTATTGTATATTTCTTTTCTCTTACGTCATTTCTCTTTCTTTATCCTGTATATTCAATTTTGTTTTCAGTCTACTTTTCCGTCTAATATGTGATCACTTGCAGACACAACCAATTACTTATCAACTTAATTGTTCTCTATGTGCATAGTTACTTCTATGCATATCACAACGATGAAATTTGTTAATTACCTGTATTTTTGTGTTTTGCTAATTAAGACAAAAAAATAAAAATAAAACTTGCAAAATGTTGGTATATATAAAACACAGAAAAAGAACTATCGGAAATAAAATGATATGAAAGAGTAGTTTTGATTTCTCCACTTTTTTGTCAAACATAGTTTTAAAAAGTGTTGTTTAATTAAGTATTGAATATTCTAGTTATGTGAAAATATTTGTGAAAGAATCCATAGGTTATAGCGCGAAAGAATCCATGTTCATATTGATTGAAACAACACAAAAAAAAAATATAATAGGAGTAAAAAGATACCTTGCTTTTGCTTGGGCATTTTGTGTTCCCATACATATCACAGTTTGATGATTTTCTTTTCATTTGAAGTCTACCCTCTATTTCTTGTTTCATGAACTTTCATTTGACGTTTGTAAGAAATCATGTATCTAAGTAAACCAACTTTGGCAGTTATCTTACATATGGTTGTTATAAATTCAAGAAAAAAGAAGGAAGTTTGTTTTGAATTAAAAAAAAGGAAGTTTTTAAATTTGAATTACAAAATTTTAACCATATTATGTAGTTGAAAGGGCAAAGTTGTCATTATAAAAAGTCCATACCATAAAAAAGAGAGTCCCTTTTATCTATAGTTATAGATATTCAATTTTGTTTTCAGTTTACTTTTCCGTCTAATGTGTGATCACTTGCAGACACAACCAATTACTTATCAACTTCATTGTTCTCTATGTGCATAGTTACTTCTATGCATATCACAACGATGAAATTTGTTAATTACCTGTATTTTTGTGCTTTGCTAATTAAGACAAAAAAATAAAAATAAACCTTGCAAAATGTTGGTATATATAAAACACAAAAAAAGAACTATCGAAATAAAATGATATGAAAGAGTAGTTTTGATTTCTCCACTTTTTTGTCAAACATAGTTTTAAAAAGTGTTGTTTAATTAAGTATTGAATATTCTAGTTATGTGAAAATATTTGTGAAAGAATCCATAGGTTATAGCGCGAAAGAATCCATGTTCATATTGATTGAAACAACACAAAAAAAAAATATAATAGGAGTAAAAAGATACCTTGCTTTTGCTTGGGCATTTTGTGTTCCCATACATATCACAGTTTGATGATTTTCTTTTCATTTGAAGTCTACCCTCTATTTCTTGTTTCATGAACTTTCATTTGACGTTTGTAAGAAATCATGTATCTAAGTAAACCAACTTTGGCAGTTATCTTACATATGGTTGTTATAAATTCAAGAAAAAAGAAGGAAGTTTGTTTTGAATTAAAAAAAAGGAAGTTTTTAAATTTGAATTACAAAATTTTAACCATATTATGTAGTTGAAAGGGCAAAGTTGTCATTATAAAAAGTCCATACCATAAAAAAGAGAGTCCCTTTTATCTATAGTTATAGATATCAAGCGCTTAAATGTGTAACTTAATTAATCATTTTTTTCTCAAAACTAAATTAATCATTTTGGGATTTTTTTTTTTTTGACATTTTTTGGGATAAAAAATAATAATTGTGGTGTTAAATGAATTAGTACTATTTGTGAGTTTATCACAATTGTTCAATCAGAAAATGTACCGATATACATTAAATAAAATATGTACCAAAGAATTCACCAAGTGTTAATCCTCAGAATCAAACTCGAATTCTTCAAAATCAACATCTTAAAAAATTTATTTCAAATAAAAGAAAAACAAATACCATATCAATTTCACTATTTCGGTAACAACTATCTTCATTTAAAATAATAATTGTGTTTTTTCCCTTTCTAATTTTAAGTTAATTTTATTCATTTTTTTCAACATGGGTTTCAATTATATTATTAAGAAAAATGCATTTACTTTTTTTTTGTGCAAAAGTACAACAAAGAATAATTATTTTAAAGACAAAACTTATATGCATTGCTTTAAATGCAGTTTTTCATGTTCCTTTTACAAAAAATGTAATTTTTTATTTCTTTTTAATTTAAAAAAAAAAATATAAGAAAATTATTTTTAAATAAAAATAACCACCTCCTGGTATCAGCAAAAGTTATTGTCCATAAGGACAATCCTTATGGATGGTCCATAAGCCAATCAAAACACAACAGCTTTACTCACAAGCCCCCCATTTTACTCGCGCGCCCCCCATATTACTCACACACCCCCAAATTTCTCGCGCGCCCCTAACTGACTAGCGCCCCCCATATTTCTCGTGCACCTCCCAAATTTCTCGCGCGCCCCCATATTTTTCGTGCACCCCCCAAATTTCTCGCGCGCCCCCCCATATTTCTCGTGCACCCCCCAAATTTTTCGCGCGCCCCCAAATGTTGTGCGCCCCCAAATTATTATTATTTTTTTTTTTTTGTTCTTTCCTCCCCAAATTTCTAGCCAAAACCATTTTGTTGTTGGAATGGTTTCCAGGAGTTGTACTCCAAAACCATTAAGTGCATAAAATGGTTTTGGAGTACAACGCTATAATTATGCACTTAATTTTTTTTTCCTCCCACCAGATTTCTAACCAAAACCATTAAGTACATTTGGGTAAGGATTGTTGATTGTCTTCTTTGATTGGGTCATAACTCAACTCATAAATTATAACTACTTTCATAATTTTGTCATGTTGAAAATTATTGGAAAGGGTCAAGGCTAGTATTGTAAGTGTTAAGTGCATAAAATGGTTTTGGCTAGAAATCTGTGGGGAGGGAAATAAAATGTTAAGTGCATAATTATAGCATTGTACTCCAAAACCATTTTATACGCTTAATGGTTTTAGAATACAAATATCTGAAATCATTCCCAATGCAAAATGGTTTTAGCATGATTTGGGGGGCGCGCGCTACTGGGGGGCGCGCGAGAATTTGGGGGGTGCATTAGAAATTTGGGGGTGCATGAGAAATTTGGGGGGAGGGAAAAAAATTTAAGTGCATAATTATAGAGTTGTACTCCAAAACCATTTTATTCACTTAAATGGTTTTGGAGTACAACTCCTGTAAACCATTCCAACAACATAATGGTTTTGGCTAGAAATTTGGGGAGGAAGGAAAAAAAAATTGGGGGGCGCACGAGAAATTGGGGGGGGGGGGCGCGCGAGTTACTTGGGGGTGCGTGAGAAATTTCCCTCACTTATGGGGGTGTATGAAGAAAAAGTATGGTGTAGGTAGCAATGGGCTGTGTAAGCGCTAATGGGCTGAAGCTTATGGACGGTCCATAAGGACCCCTTATGGACAATAACCACACCCCCTTGTATCTAGCACAGTAAGAACTGTGTATATTGCATTGTACATAAGTTTGGTCCTTATTTTAATTCAAACTTTTATTTTTCTCCACACAATTTTATATTTTGGTGGTGTCTACATGTTACCAAAAAAATTCACAACTTTTAATTTTTCTAAAGCATATTAAATTATAAAATTATTCTTATGAGAAAATTTCTTATAGTTTTCTAAAATTGTTTATGAATTTGTCAAAAATAAATTATTATTATTTTTATATTTTTGATTTGTGGTTTGTTTATTAACTACTAAAGAAATAACTTTTGCTTTTAAATTGAGAAAGTAAAATGTATGAATATTATATGTTAATATTTTCTTATATCTCTTAAAGAAGCTAAAAACATTTTTATTTGTCAATAATCAATTTTATAAAAATAAAAAATCAATGGATATACTTCATACCGTGGATTATCTGCTTAGTGGATAGTCACACGAATATAACACAAATATCATAATATCTGCGGAATATTTACATCCTTAAATGGCAGAGTTGCGGGAAGTGTTTGAAGGTGTATATTATAAGATTGGGTTTTGCAATAGTGGAGCTACATGTTGATTCCATAGTAGTGGTGGCGGTGCAGATGTCCTTTAAAGGGGGTTGTGGAGTCCGTTGGGGGATTTCTAGTTTTGAAGATTTGTTGTCTTATGTGTGGTACTGGTAGGTTATATAGAGAAATTAATTGATGTGGAGATGCTCTAGCTAATCACATGTGCCGTTAGATTTAAACATTGTTTTCATGAGACATGTTTGTCTCAAATTAGTCATTTGTTGATTGTGATGATTGTTGGAGATTGTTTCCCTTTGTTTAGTTGCAATGCATAGTTTATCTTTTTTCAGATGCATGTCTTCATTGTTAAAAAAGTAAATAAAAATTGTAAGTTTCAATTTATTTTGATATTTGATATATTAGTGCGACGAGTTTCCCCTGCTCCCGCACTACCGGTTTCACCTGGGGGTTTGTTATTTTCCTTTTCTAACCTCGCGGTGGTCACCGCCGTTTGGGGTTGTCTTCAACCTTGCTCCGGCTTGGTTTTTCGGTGCTTGGTCGTCGTTCCTGTATCTGGGTTTGCGATCTGTTATGGATTTGTAGATCCCGTTAGTTTCGACGTGGTTCTCACCCCTTCCGGGGTTGTTACAGTGGCTGCCGGCGAGTTTTCCGCCGCCGCGGACCACTTTCCTCCTTAAAGGTTCGGTTGTTCAAGGCTTCGTCAACGGTGATGTCGATTTCTTTGTTTTACTGTCTGGATCTTTGGATTTTCAATTGGACTGGTGTTCTCTGGTTCAATTTTTTGTTTCTACTACCGGCTTCTTTGTTGCTGGTTTTATGTTCTGTTGTGTGGCTTTTTTCCTATTTTCTAGCAATGTTTGTTTGCTCTTTTGGATCTTGGTTTCCTGGTTTGTTTTCAGATCTGTTGAGATTTGCAGGGATCAATTCTTTCAATTTTGCATCCACGGCGCTAGAGAAGTTGGGAAGGCTGACAGTTCTGGCTAGAAATGGCCTTGTACTCGTTGCTACTGTAGCGAGTTGTCGGTTGTTGTCTCTGTTTCCGTGTTGACGGTCGGATTCACTCACCGTGCTCTAAGAGATAGATTAATTTTTTACTCTGTCATTACTTGTAATGGTTGAATCGTTTACGCATCTCTTTTTTGCAATTTAGTTTCGGGTTCCGCGTTGGACTTGCTGGATTGTGTTTGATGTGTCTTCGATTGCTTCACATTTGGATCTTTCACTGAATTTGGTCCGGTTGGATTTGCTTTACCCTTTTTGGGTTGTATATATACATTTTGTGTGATTGTTGGGTTAAGTTCATGCCCGCCCCCCCCCCCCCCAACTTTCTTTGTACTTTCTTTTTTATTTTATATATGGTTGTTTGCTTAAAAAAAAAAAAAAAAGATATATTAGTATATCTTTTATCTTAGAATTTGTATACCAAACATGCACTTAATTAAAAAGTACGTAGAGATTGATGCCTGAGCTAATCAGCTCACCCAAAACACTAGTACATATATATTATAAAACATGGTGGAGCCCTGGCCTAGGATGAGTTCAACTTCAATTTTTACATGAAAATTTGGGGACTTTTCAAGAAAAAATTATAGTGTTTTTTTTATGAATTTCATGCCAACTCAAAATTTTCTTCTAGTTTCTTGTCTTATTTTAGGCAAAATACATCTATAGGTCCTTTAAGTTTTATGCTTGTATCAGATAGGTCCTTTAAGTTTTTTAAGTATCAGATAAGTCCTTTAAGTTTTTCAATTATCAAATAGATCCTTTAAGTTTTACGTTTGTATCAGATAGGTCCCTTAAGTTTTAAGTTTGTATCAAATAGGTCCTATTTCTTAAGGACATTTAAGGACTTATTTGATACAAACTTAAAACTTAAAGGACCTATCTGATACTTAAAAAACTTAAAGGACCTATCTGATACAAACGTAAAACTTAAATGACCTATCTGATACTTAAAAAACTTAAAGGACCTATTTGATACAAACGTAAAACTTAAAGGACCTATAGATGTATTTTGCCCTTATTTTATTACCTTGATTCCGAAAGTTCTAAATTGTCATGAAATTGGAGAGTTTAGGCCCATCTCACTTCTTTGTAGTTTGTAGAAACTATTGGCTAAGGTTCTCTTTCTACAAGATTGGGTGTGGTCATGGACTCAATTATCTCAAAGAACCAATCGACTTTCATTAAGAGTCAATTTTTAGTGGATAGAGTGGTGGTGGTTAATGAGGTGGTTGATCTTGCAAAGTGATTGAAAAACTAGTGCTTAATCTTTAAAGTGGACTTCAATAAAACATATGAATCAGTTAGTTGGAGTTTCCTTAACTATATGTTGTTGAGGTATGGCTTTCGTGATAGATGGCGGGCGTGGATGAAAATGTGTGTATAATAGTAATTTGTCAGTTTTTGTTAACAGTTGTCCAACAGAAGGTTTGAGATCTTTTATGTGTAAAGCGGTGTCCTTGGGATACTTTAATGGTTTCGAAGTTAATTCCAAGCTGTCGGTGTCCTCGACATTTCCCCGCAATCTCAATGCAGTTAGTCTCCACAAACTGAGGTGAAGAAATGTGAGGATGTCGATATTTTTAGACCGTTGTTGTTTTATAAACTATATTACAAAATTCATTGTTTTGAAGATGCAAAAGAAGAGAGTGATAGTAACTCACAACTCAGTTTCTATTTAGATTGAATTCAATGATGCAACTAACCATAACAGAATTGGATGAGTTAATCAAAAGAAAGTAGATTAACTATGATACTTTTGTTACAACTTTTTCCTTAACCAAATTAAGAAGACATGGAGAGACAATACTTATGTTTGGTCTTAACATGAAGTACCAATTATGTGAAAGAGAGACACTGCTTAAATCAAAGTGTTGGGTTGTGAACCCACAACATGTGCCTCTGAAAAATATCAGAAAGCAAAAGTTCTAACCTGTTCATTTTTTATCATCTCAATATTTTTTTTCACTACCAATATCCGGCCCACTGGGCCGCCTAATCTGGTTCAGAGATCAGTTCTAGCATCATGTGGTTTCCAGCCTCCTCTCGATCGCGGTTGTGGGGAATCGAACCGTGGTCCTCCCTACCAAGTCCAGCGTCAATCACCATTGGACCAACTAACGATTGGTAAAACGAAACTTTGTCTTTTTGGTAACCTAACAGTGACTACCTGACTGCTACTGTTTGTTTTCAAAACTAAACAAAAGTTTGATTCTAGAGACAGCTTTCATTGTTGGCAGTTGCCAGGAATTTTTATACTTTATGGCCCCTCCTTCTTCTAACAGGCTATCATCATATATAGCAGCAGAGTAGCTTAAAGCCTAAGACTAACAACTTCATTTGGGGCTTGAAATAATGCATACACAAAAATAAAAAGACAATTCAAAATTACTTATACAATTACTAGGCATCATATTTTGACTCTTTCAATTATCATCACATGAAACTAAAGTGGTTTAAGTTAAAGGCTGACATATTGTGAGCAAAAAAGGAATTTTACAATTTAGAAGAAAAGTGACATGAGATAAGCATGCAACCGTGTCTGGCAGTGGCACACACATGCATGAGACTTACTTGAGGAGGTAAATATCCTTCTTATAGAAGTTGGAGGCTATATATAGTACTACAGGAACTTAAGTGTTTTCTTATTAGACATGAAACTGTTAATGTTATTACTCTCCTATCCCTTTCTTCTTTTAGCTCAGAAATAGCATGGTGTTTTGTGCTGTCTCTAGATGCTAGTATTTCCATTTGATTCCTTATAGAGAAGGTAATAATCAAAAGGGAAGGGTAATATAACCATCATCAGGTAAAGAAAAAGGGTAACAAGGAATATTGAAATTTGAGTAAAGCATTGGCCTATTGGGTTAAACCTAACAAACAAATTCATGAATTCAGCACCGTGTTTTTTGAGGCGCCTTTCGGCGATAAATTATATACAAGACTCAAAGCGGACAATACTTCAAAAATGCAGTATTTAGGGCTTGAGTTAAAAACAACTTCCAATAATATTAGCTGCGCATAAAAATTTGAAAGGATGATAAATAGTTAATTTTGTATTCCCTGTCTATTTGGTTTTAATTAATCGTGTTTGGTTCAATTTTTATTATGGGAAGGAGGAAAGATGAGGGGAGTAAAATCCCTCCAAAACAAAATTTTTGTTTTCCCCCAAATTGAGGGGATTTGGAGGGGAGGAGAGGGAAAGATGATATATTATTACAATTTGAATTATATTGACATAATTGTCCTCATAATTAATTTAAAATGTCAAAACTATCCTTTTTCATTTTTTGTTAATGTTATCACCGAATTTTTTGTTAATGTTATCCTATATTGTTAATGTTATCACCGAATTTTTTGTTTATTACAGTATTATTTATGAAGTTTTTGGTTATTGAGTTTTTATCATTTCTTTTTTTGACAAATTGAGTTTTCATATTCAATAGTTTATAAAGTATAGTTTTTTTTATTGATAATACGAAATATAGTTTTAATTTAAAATCATGAAACTATGAAAAGATTATAATGTTAAAAAAGTAAATTAATTTTAGAATCAATCCCCTTCCCTCTGAACCAAACATATATGTAGTCAAAATTCCTCCCCTCCTCTATTTTAAACTAAATACATAAATAATTAATTAAAACACCTCCCCTCCCCTAAACACATAAATAGCAAACCACCATTTTTTTTTGTTAAAACCACCATATCTCACTTTGTTGGGTTTATTTAATGTTTTCAATAATCTCTCAATAGGTTTTTTTTCTTAAATTTTTAAAATAGTTTGAATAATGGAGTCAAAAAAAAAAAATAGTTTGAAGGCTTAAACATCATTTTCGTCCCTGTAAGTTCGCGTTTTTTTGGTTTTAGTCTCTGTATCTTTTTTTGTTGCAAATTAGTCTCTGTATGTTCAAATCTTTTGGTTTTAGTCCTTTAAAACTAAAATCCGCAGGAAAATCTACAGGAAACCAACGAATTTTTCTGCAGATTTTCCTGCCGATTTTAGCTTTAGGGACTAAAATCAAAATGTTTTGCATATGCTGGGACTACTTTGCAACAAAAGAAGATACAGGGACTAAAAACAAAAAATTATAAACTTACAGGGACGAAAATAATATTTAAGCCTAGTTTGAATAAAAGAAGGAAACCACCACCAACTTCTTGGATAATGGCTAGGTCGCCGATAGAGTTTAGGTGGTAAGTGGATTTGGTGCAATAATTGTGTCATGAGTTTTAATCTTAATTGTCTAATTTTGAAGAGAAAAAACAATATGTCCCGTTATTTCAATTATAATAATATTTTCCGTTAAAGTATTTTAGTTAACTCAACTTTATTGATATGATTTGAAAGGTTGAACAATTTTTATTAACTGTCAGTGTAAAATTAATTTATATTGATTATACATATCCTTTAAACTTAATTTTAAACTAACGGTCAATATTATTTGAAACTAATTTTGTTTTTATGCAATGTGATAATAGTTCATTCTTTGATTAACCACTCAGATCATTTACTAGATGAAATTACTATAGCATACTATCCAAAAAAATCTATTGTTTAAAACGGCAGTTCGGTGATTCATTCAATTATTGCTTTTTCCTTTACTTCTTTTCTTTAGTTCAATTCTAGACTACTAGTAAAAAACTAATTTTCGTTCTTATTATTCATTTGTGTTTTGAAATTTATATCTAGGGTAAAAATGTTTGAACACAACTTTAAACCAAACATCTTGTCTGTACTTTGTAATTTGCTTTGGGCTAGGAAAGGAAATACAACTTTTTGGCTTTTTTCCATTGTCCATTGAACGAGTGTCCCAAGAACAAGTTACTCCCTCTTCTTATATTTATTTGTGTTAGGGGTGTACATGGGCCGGTTTGGGTTGGGTTTAGCCAAAACCGAAACTCGAACCATATAGGGTATTCCGGATTGGGTTGAGCAAAATAACCACCCACTTTAATGTTGGGCCGGGTTGGATAAACCCACTTATTTCCGGGTTGGGTTGGGTGGGTTACCCAAATTTTAAATATTTTTATTTATTTTTTAATATTAAAAGACTACATGACGAATAATCGTACTATTTTTATAAAAATGACTCAACTTTTTTATTTTCTTAAAAAATAGTGTAACATATTTTCACTACTTTTTTAGCATCATAAAATGATAATATCATCACCATATTTTTTTACATAAAAATAACATATTTTCACTATTTTCAAATAATAATATTTTTTAGCACTGTTACTTTTAAATGTGACAAAAAGAAGTGGAAAAGTGAAGACGGGATGATCAGAGAATGCGTTAAAATTGTGATGTACGGAAGAGTAATGCGTTTGCCATTTGAAATAAACATGCATACAACTTATTTTAGAAATTTGAGTATTGAACTAGAAGTTTTTCTCTTTTAATGATGGAAAATATTTAATAATAATATGAAAATTATTTTAAAAAATCATAACACTACCGATTCAGTGGGTCAGTGGGTTTTTTGGATATGGGTTGGGTTTTGCCCGAAACCCGATTTTATTTATGGATTTTTCGTTTTGAAATCCATACAAACCCAATAACCGGACTCAACCCACTTTTTTGGGTTGGATTAGGTGGGTTTGAGTGGGTCAATTGGGTTTGCCCAACCCATGTACACCCCTAATTTGTGTCATATATTTAAAATGTTGAAGGAGTACTAATTATTACCTCTACAATTATATACAACTTCAAGGATTTGGTCATGATAAAAGATAGGTATTAGATTCAAGAGATTTTGAGTTTGAGCTTCTAATGTTCTAAAAATTGTAAAGTCTTTATTGTTTTGGACCGGTGTACCATATTCATCTCAAATTTTTTATAACAAAAACAATCTCTACAAATATATATCATTTCATTGTCTATTTATTTTGATAAATGAAATTCTTTTATCATAATATAAATCAATATAGTTGATGATTTTCTTTTAAAATGTATGTAACTTAAACAAGACTTAATATGAGATGAATTAATTATATACAAACTCTTATTAAATTGCATTCATTTTTCTTTTCTATTCTAATTTCAACTAGAAAAATAGTGTTGTAGGTTCAAATTTATACTTAAGCACAAGTGGGACAAGTCTTTTAATTACTGTGCACAAGTTTACTTTTATTATTGGATCAAATGAGATGTGATATATTGATCTAATAGTGAGATTTATTGATCCAACGATAAAAACAAACTTGTCCATAATGAAAGACAAATTTGAATTCAATGTTATAACTACTTCAGCTTCACGCAGTTACATGCAATAAAAGATTTCAGCCATAAATTTTCATTGGACAGCCGTTGTCCTAGTAGTCAGATTTTACATTATTTAATCTCAGTCATCAAATTTAATCAGATAGTAAAAAATAATTACTGCACCACATAGCAACTGTGTGTAATTCAAACTCATGAAAGACTTATTTCACTTGTGTATATTGAACAAATGTCACATAATAATCATATAAAATGCATTGAACATGCATGTTTGATGAAATGAATTTGTTGATAAGCAACTAGTGACCTCACCCTCCTCATCCAGTCAGATACTTTCCAAAATATCCAAACACAACCTCACCATCATTCACTTCACTACAAATCCACTCACACACAAATAAAAGATAGCAATAGCATTCAACAACAAAACATGACCATCACTAACTACACTCCTCTGTTCTTCCTCTGCTTCATAATCTCTCATGTACTTAGCAATGTTGAAATACATCAAGGTACACAAAAATAACAACGTTTCACTCTTTTTCTATGTTTTATTTCTCATATAATTCTTCTTTGAAACTAATGTTTATCATTGTGTTAGCAGACCCTTCATTCCATGAAGACATAAATTCAAATGGCATGGTTAGTGGAATATCCTATTTGGGTTGTTCCCCATTTTTTAAGAAAACAATTAGCTGCATTGATTTTAATGATAAAATTAGTACTCCCTCCAATCAATATTATAAATAAAAATTCACGTTTTTAGATTCATTAGAAAACAGATAAAGTAGATTTTTGTTTATAATAGTGACCAAAGGTAGTTAGTGGAATAGTTAAGTGGACCGAAAGTCGATAAGTAAGAGTATATTATTGAAAAAAGAATGTTGCATTGATATTCTAAAGTGACAACTATTTTAAGACAAAAAAAAATATCCAAATGAGACTTTATATGAGATGGGGGGCAATATTTATGTACTTGTCAATTTATTATAATGCAATCTTCTTTATATTATATTCTTATTAACCTTAGATGATTTTTTTTTCTTTTGAGTTTGCTAACATGTGTCATGTGTGTGATTTTCATTAGGTTCTTGCACAAACAAAGACATAAGCATTTCACAAAGTAGAGAGACTTTAACTGGAATCCCTCAATATGTAGTGCAAATTATGAACACATGTGTTTCATCTGAGTGTGCTCCATATAATATTCACCTTCACTGTGGTTGGTTTGCTTCTGCAAGAATAATCAACCCTAAATTGTTCAAGAGACTCTCTTTTGATGATTGTTTGGTGAATGGAGGAAAACCTTTAACCTCTAGTCAAATTATTAGATTCACTTATTCCAATTCCTTTGTTTATCCTCTTTCATTTAAGTCTGCCAAATTTTGCTGAATCCAAAAAATATTCCCAATAGAGTTTCTTGCAAAAAACACTTGAATTCGTTGAGAAATATGCAAGAAAATTCAAGCAAAAAACGGTGTTCGCCGTTCTTAGTTGGAAAATACGGTCGCATGTTGGCAATAAAATCCAGAGCTCACAGCCCATGTAGCACCAACACTTCAAATTAAGATGTGTTCGGTGTCCGACATGTCAGTATCGTATCCGGTGTTTGTGTGAATGCTTCATAGCACACAAATTGAGGATGAAGTTTCAAGAATCAAGAAAATTTGTAAACCATCAATAATATTCAAAGTTTTATCAAAAGAGAATGCAAAAGAGGTAGGAAAAAAAAATTGGCCTTTTTGTGGGGTGACATGATTGCTTTGAATAGGACATTTATTTTACATCACTCACTTATATTTTATCTCTTTGTTCCTGTTACATTAGTACATTACCATCATCATATCTATAACTTTCCTGTCTTTTTCTTCATGGCTTTATATCTCACTCTTCCACCCATAATGTTAAAAGTATCCTTTTTGAAGGTGAAATTACAGTACTGACAGATTTTTAGTGCACTTCTACTTTCTAGATTTACTAAAAAAAGGCCTACATCCTCAAAAGCCTACGAAAAGAGATTATAGGCGTAGAATTTTCATCAGGCTCGACGCCTATAATCTCTTCCTCAATGTCCAATGTGTCATTATTATGTTAATTGTAAGCATCATTTACTACTTCACGGTCACCTCCTGCTGCATGTTTCCCTACATCCTGCAACAGAATTGCAAACTCAATTTTCCATAACACATCACCCATTGAAGGGCTTTCAACGCCGTTATCGTCCAAACACTTTTCACATGCAGATAAGAATCAATAATATCTTCAAGATTCCCCTTCTTTAGGCTCAACAAAACCCAATCTACTAAGCTAACTTGTTTCTTAAGCAAGCTAGGATCAAGTACCGGCCTTGCACATAAAACCTCAAAAAGTATCACCCCAAATGAGTAAACGTCCGATTTTTTTGTTAATTGTTATCTAAATATATTCTCAGGATCTAAATAACCAAAACTACCTTTAACCATTGCACTAACATGAGTTTGGTTAAGCTTCAAACCACATTTTTATGATCCAAAATCAGATACTTTTGCTTCCTAATCGTCATCCAACAGGATATTTGTAGTTCTCACATCGCGGTTAATGATGGTGTCTACTTTGCAACACCAATCTCTTGTAAAGATGTTCCCTAAGAGTTTCATTAACCATAATCATATACCAAAAACATTTCACCCTTTTTTTCACAAAATCCAATGAAAGAAACTAAATGTTTGTGCCTTAATAGCAACTTTAGTCCCTTTTCCAAAAACACTCTTCCCAATCCACCAACACCTACCTATCACCCTTGATTCATCAAAGTTTTTGGTAGCATTTATAATCTCAGATAATGAAAAATGCTTGCATAATAAGCCTTGTGTTATATTTGAAAGACTCGACAACACCGCTGGAAATAATACTATTTGAGGTGTGTCAGACGCTAAATATAGATATATCTCTCAGCCGGAATTCGAACATTGGTTCACCACATCGTGGAAGACTAACCCTTCCTCTATGCTTAATCCTTGTTGGTATTACATATTTTACTTGTAAGAATATATCAAAAAATTGAAGAAGTACAAAATAGCCCTAAGCCATTCTTGTCACTTTGTAATAGGAATCTTGACTAATCATCACATAAGCATCTTAACTACTGTATAATTAATTAATTAGTACTGTAATTAATTAATTAGCGGCAACCATAAACAAATAGACATAGCTAGAGAGAGAGAAGGCCACAAACATGGCCAATCCACTGAATCTCACTTCCAACTCATTCTTCTTCATCTTCACATTAACCATTCTCTATGTAGCCTACACCTTCCCAAAACTCCAACCAAACCAAACCAACCTCGTCTTCTACGTCCACGACCACTTCACCGGCGAAGACACCACCGCAGCCACAGTCGCAGGTAAAACTGGACCCACCTCCAGCATCCTTCACTTCGGCACAGTTGCAATCGTCGATGATCCAGTAACAGATGGACCAACAATAGATTCAACACTCATTGGTAGAGCTCAAGGAGTGTACATAAATTCACAGCTTGATGGCAAAGCATTGTACATGGTTTTCTCGGTTATATTCACCGCCGGTGAATACACAGGAAGTAGCTTAGAGATTCAAGGATCTGATATATTCACAATGAAGAAACGAGAATTTGGAATAGTTTCTGGAACTGGTTATTTTCGGTTTGTTAAAGGATATGGTATTATGGAAACAGAGTTTATGGATTTAGTTAATCTTAGAGCAACTCTTAAACTCAATGTAACAGTGAAACATTATTAGAAATTTCAACCAATAATTGTTATCTAGCCTTGTTAATTAGTTGTGGTTAAATGCCTCTGATATTCAAAGTTTTAAACAAGAATTGCTATTTTTCTTGAAGTCCCACATCGGTGAGTGGAAACAACAGATACCAAAGAGTTGGGTATAAATAAAGGGCTTGAATATTGAACAATTCATACCTTTCTCGGCCTTTTGGCTAAGATCAAGTGTAGTATCTGTTCTTATCAGTTTAATATCTGATATGTGACTCAATGAGTCACACGATATTAAATTACTTTTTTTAGGGGGAGGAGCCACTACAATAGCTTGCTATTGGGCTTCTTGAGTGTCGCCTTTGCGTTGCACTATTGCATTGGCTGGCGCACCCCACCAATACTAGTTCAATTTTTTTGGTAAATTTCTCATTTATTGTGCTCTTTAATTAAAAATAGATCCGATGGAGGAAAAAAATTAAGGTAAGCATTCAATCATTGATACTTTAGTACTTTAATGAACGGGTATTATTATGAGATAATTTGTCTATAAATTGATTACCTTTTTTAAAAGTGTACTAAAAATAAAAACATATAGTTATTATATTGATTTTAATCAAATGGAAATCCTGTAAGGATCTACTAGTAGTTCACAACCTTATGTGTGAATCAATATAGAACCGAGCCAAATTGTATAGAACCGACTTTTAAGGTAAATATCATATGATCTACTTATAAATATGATTGCCAATAATGTACAAGTGAGATAAATCTTTTACCATGTACAAGTTTGTTGTTTTCACCACTAGATCAATAAATTTCACAATTGAATCAAAATGTTTATCATATGTCAATTGATCCAATTGGAAAAACAAGTTTGTGCATAGTAAAAAATTTATCTCATTTGTACACCATAGACTTGCCCTATAAAATATATTTTCAAAGCTCTAATCTAATGTGAAACTCTTAACAACTTTTATGCCATGGTGGTGCCTTTATTTTTAAGAAAATGCTGACTAAGAACTCGGTGACACTAGTAGTTAAGGAACTCAATATAGATAAATATTCTTAAGAAACTCAATATAGGAAAATGCCAACTAACCTTTTTTTTCCTTAACTAATTAACTAGTGTCCGTGACATGACCCTTATTTTTAATCCTTATAAGTTGTATTATTATACCTTTACAACTCAGCGTCCATATCATTGACTATTACTAAGTAGTAATGTACATCAACAAATATGCAAAGTTATGAACCTTTGTGAGCCTTTATTTAAATTAATTCTTTAAATTGTAATTGCAGCATATAATAGTATCCATTTAAAATCTATTGTGCTGAGCTGCACTTTTACTTCAAAAGTAGGTAATGATGATGGAGATCCAACCATAACATACTCTCCTTTTCACTACCTTTTGTACAACATTAATATAATGGCATAAATATTCTGCATAGAAAATTAAAATAAATTTGAGTTGTGTAGCAGACAACTAATCCGATTAACAATACATCAAAAACAATCCCACCAATAAATTGAAGAAAATAAACTTTATAGTGGCAAAGAAAAATAAAAATGACTAATCCAATCAACATTAAAAAGTATGGTAATCACCACCTTTTTTAAATCATTATATCTCACCATGGTCTAATTCCCATATGAATCGGAGGGTTAATATAAAAAAAAAAAAAATCGCTATATCTCGTTTATCTATATTACAATGGCTGATGTTGATGAAGACCTCAGGCTCAGACCAGATATTCAATATAGCTCCATGACAAGCTGTTTTTGTATCAATTCATACTCCATGAATTTATGTATATGCACAAAAATTATACTTATGTATTATCATCCATGAGTGACAGAAAGAACTGTGTCTCTAGGACTCCTTTCGTTGGATGCTTTCTCCACCAGCAGACCGGGCCGCCTGGAACTGAATGACATACTGTTTTTGTAACTCTTTAAGCCTTTCGAGCAGTTCCGGGAAAGTTGGTCGGCAAGTTGGATCACTGGTTGGAACGGACAAACATAATAAGTTGGCATAAGATATTTGGCGATTGCACCACATTGGCTTCAATATTAATGCCAATAATTTTAATTTGATAAAACAACAATTGATATGAAAATTTGTTAGGGATGCTGGCCACCTATTAGGACAAATATCACAATTACATCGATCCACGTTCTTTTGGGCGATAAGATTTATGCTTTATTTAGAGCTATGAGGAAAAAGATACAAGTACAAAGTTTAACAATTGAATGAGATGAGAATGCACACCTGTGCCAGCAGATCTCAATTAAAGAAGCCCATCCTGGATCAACATCTTTTGGAATTTCGGGACGCTGATTCATGAACCCTACAGCGCCAATTACCTGCAAGATTCCTAGAAGAAAAGTTGTTCATATATGAACCTACAGTGATGCATAGTTACATAAAAAATTGGCTGCTGCGAACGCTGTTCTTAAAAAATTTAACCAAAATTAAGTGCTTCACCAATATTGGGAAACACATTATTTTGGTAGTGGCTTTTCATTCAATAGGTTTGTTATGTATGTAGCATATGCATGAAAGCAATACCTGCATTGCGTTGAGATTATCCCAAGGAATCTTTTCAGTCGCAAGTTCCCATAATATCACCCCGAAGCTGTATACATCAGACCTAATGTTCACAGGAAGCAGGAAAAGAAAGATGTTTAAAAGCTGACATTTTATGTTAAAACATGTGTGGGAAGAGAGAATAATTAAGGGGGTATATTGAACACACTTCTCATCTGACGGTTCGTTACGAAGAACTTCTGGTGCCATCCATTGAGGCTACGAAGCAGAAAATTTAAGAATCAGAAAGATGTTTTGAGTCTCTTTATTAATGAAAACGTAAAGGAGACAATTTCAAACAGATCAAAAAAAGCTTATGGTCTATGAAAAAAACGACGAGCCTACCGTGCCCCTTCCTGTCTTAGTTGTGAGATATGTTTCGTGCTTAAGACGTGAAAGACCAAAATCACCAACCTGTTTGGTTAGCAAATAATTAAAATATTGTCCAACTTAATAGAAAAAGAACCTAGAAAACCCTCTAGCAATCAAGTGCAGGCATTCAATCCAACATTATAGGATAATATAAAATGGCAAGTGACATACCTTCACAGTCCAATTCTTATCAACTAGAAGATTTGAAGACTTCAAATCTCTATGAATGATAGGCGGGTTATAATGATGAAGATAATTTACTCCTCGTGCCTGTAAAAATGCAAGCTGTAAGTATACAACATTACTTCAAAGACAGTGAAGGACCAGTCTTCTAGTAAAGGAAAAAGCATGAACTCGCTACAAACGAATTGAGAACGAGAACACAATAAGAGATAGAGAGGAGGAAAGCAAGGAGAACACAATCCATTATTAATATGAGGTGCTTTTTAAGATGCCAAGGGAGTGTATGTTTCTAATAGTAGGGTCAAAAACCTACGTCATACTCTAAAAGAAGAAATACAAATGAATTAATAATACCAAGGGAAGCACGGAGGGTGGAATGAGTTACTATTCCACCAAAGATATCTCGTAAATCGTAACAATGAGATATCTTTATTTAGAATAAAAGATCGATATCATAACAATGATTCTATGTTGACAAATACTTACAATATCCAAAGCCATATGAACTCGCCGTCTCCAGTCAAGTTTGGGCGTGTTTCTATGTAACAAGCGACACAAGCTTCCACTGAAGTTATCAAATACAAATGAAAACAGCAAAAATAAGGCCAATTCAGTACTTTGTGACACAGCACAAGAAACTAAAATCTAAATGTAAAGAAACAAAAGTAAGGTTCCGAACAAACCGTGGGAGAAACTCTGTAACAATGCAGAGACGTTGTGGTGAAGTCACTGCTCCCATAAAGAGAAGAATATTTGGGTGTCGAAGTCTTTTCATGACAGATACCTTCACACAACAACATATTGTCAACTTAATACTCAGGACAAATTAAGGATTTAAGATAAAAAGTAGCTATCTCTTTCAGTTGAATTATTACTATTACTTAACTTTGTTAAAACACTTTCTGAACACCATACATTCACCTTTTAACCTTAATGTATGGTTTTGCATTTTATGATGCTAATTATATTCTTTCTAGTATAGGCCATATACCCCTGCAAAAGAAAAACCACGGGCCCTCGTTCCATGGCAAGTCAACATTATGTTTCATCACCTTAATCATGTATTCTCAATTAAAAGCACAAACCATACTGGTCCCTTTAATATGCTTAGCTAATTCAACAACATGATCATTGTTGTTCCATATAGAAAAAAGCTGAAAGTACGAAGTAATATCATATTCTCACACATATGGTCAGCGAATGAACCAAATTCACATGTGGATTAGTGTGTCACAAAGATGCAATAAATAGTTTTAAAAAAGGAAAACATCATCGAAGTTAAATCTTCAAAGGAAAACCTATTATCTTTTAATCATTTTTCCTCTCACAATTGTATTGGCAATGAACAGATGTTTTTTCAACCTATGCTTGCTCACTGTCTGGCCTTGTTGGATTAGATTTAGACCGAAAGATAGCATACCTCTTGCCTGAAGGACTGTATCAAATCATATGAATACTCTTGCTTTGAGAAAACCTTGACAGCAACATCCTGAAATAACATGAATATAAGCTGACATCAGAGTTGCTATCACCAAAATGTAGTTTGTCAACCTGTAAAAGATTCATTCTAACAATGCCAAGCTTAGAGTAGCCAAACACATTTCACAGTGCTACTAGAAATCCTGCTATTTCTAAATTCCAAAATGGTGAATTTGACACATAAAAAACCTCGGTATACTAATGCTAGTAATTCAAGGAGCAATATAGTCGTAATTTTGCACAGTCAACGTATATGAAATCTTAAGTCTTGGAAAAAGTGATTTTAGAGAAAAGAACATACTGATCCATACCACAGAGCATGGTACACAGTTCCACAACAGCCTGCAATTCAACAACAGAAAGGTAAATACGAAACAAGTAAAGCATAAAGGTCATAATTATGACAGATAATTATATATTTGGAAGCTTGTGCTCCATGAATTATCAGAGTGTGACTTACCCTGTCCAATTTGTTCTCGAATTGTCAAATCCTCCCACAATATTTCATAATCCAAACAATCAGAGTCTACATCCACTTTACTATTTACAGCACCACTGCCAGCACTCCCAGAGCTGCTAGCGCTACTCGTGCTGTTAAGAATAACATTATAAGAGGAAGAACGGGATAATGAAGCCTCGTTGTTAGTAAGGCGATTACTTTCCCCGGCCAGGCTTTCGTGCTTCAAGCCAGAAGAAATATTCTTCTGATTAACTGATTCATTTTCTTGATCATTCTGCCTCCACAGATCAGCAGCATGAACATTTCTTGCCTCTGACTCATCTCGGTCATTTGTTCTCCATGGCCACGATAATGTTTTCTTTTGAATCCAGGCTTCAGCCTTAGTAGGTAAAATTTTGTGAACAGGTTTTCCTTCACTCTCATCACCAGAATCTCTCAAAGTTTTTCCTTCAAACTTTTCTTCAACACGATAAAATACACCAGGAGGGGACTGTGGCAAATCACCTCTAGGTGTCGTAGCTCCACTAGAATTAGCATCTTCTCGGTGTTCCGAGAAACCAACTTCAGAATGATAACTTTTTCCATTCCCACCTTCACGATCCACATTATTTTCTCCCGTCCAGATTCTCGACTTAACTTTGTTACTCATCTTTGACGCCTGTATAACAGTTCTAACATAAAAAAGCATACCATGATGACATACTAAATTACATAAACATGAGAGTTAAGGAACTAACCAAATTTGAAAATTTAGATGCTATAGCAGATTGAAGTGGCTGCTGAGAATCAAAGCCAAGTTTATTTGCAACACTATTGCTACGACGCATAGAACCATGATCCGATTCAGCATTCTTTACACCAAAAAACGGAGCCCTCATTTCAAGAAACGGCCGTGAATCACTCGACACACAGATAATCCCAACTAAGTTTCCATCATCGTAAAAAGGAGTATTGGTTGTTACAGCTAAAAAGCTATCTCCTTTCTTATTCTTGACTAGGAATTGACCACTCCATCTTTCTCCATTCATGACACAATTAACTGTATCATGAGCTAACCCCCAATCCCTAGAGTCCACAAGCAAATCAACCCCATCCTGTCCCAAAACTTCCTCTTCTGCATAACCATACAGATTTTCAGCACTACGGTTCCTGCAAAATTATCCCCGAAACAATTGTTCGAACAAAAAAAACACTTTTAATGTATGCTCCTAGTATTCAATCCACATTAATTTCACAATCAACATAACAAATCATTACACATTCAAAAACAAAAAATCTAGAATGCACATCAATTTTGCAGTATCGGTCTTATCATGGTTTTAAATTTCACTCGCAGACCCTACAAAACCGGCCTGTAAGGTGAGGATTGCATCTACTTTATAAACATGTATTCAGGTCATCTCGCAACCGATGTGAGACTTCTTAACATACCCCCTCGCGCTATTAGGCTTGGGGGCACGCTATAAATGGTGGATGACCCGATCAGAAACCTGATAACAGGTGACCTTGTGGAGGAGGCTCTGATACCATCAGAGAATTGGGAGTTAGGCCTAACTCAAAAACATGTATTCAGGTCATCTCGCAACCGATGTGAGATTTCTTAACAACAACAAAATATTGTGATGCGGTTGTAGATACCTCTAAAACCTTTATCTTTTAAAACTATAAATCTAATACATTGTATCTCACAAATAATAAACTCTATATACCATAAACAATAAAATTGAAATAAAAATAAAATAAAAAAGAATTATTTTTATTATTACCAATAAATGATACGAGAGTTAAGATCCAAGATATGAACAGAATGGCCCAAAGAGTGCAAAATATTGAGATAATGTTTTTCAGTGAAATTGATGAGTGTATGAGTATGAGCATGAGTTTCCTTTCTGAGAGGTGATGAGTGTTTGAAAGAACAAGAACCTTTGTTCCATGAACCTAATCTAGAACGTTGAGGAGACACAGAGTGAGACCTTTGACGATGTTGTTGTTGTTCTTTACCATCATTAACTTTAAGCTTTGACATTTCTTGTTTCATGAAAGCATGTTCTTCTTCTAACTCTTGGATCTTCTTCTTCACTACTTTCTCTCTTTCTTCACTTCCCATCATTTTCTTTAATTATTATCAATTAAATTTTCTTCATATCTCTTTCTTATAACTCTCTCTGTTCTTTGTTTCTTTCTATCTTCTACAGTAAATAAAATAAACTAAGAACAAGGTCTTGTTTGGTTTTATTTGATTTTTTTTCTTTGTGTAATAAAAAAATCTAGCTTGATTTTTATTATACTATATTCTTTATTCTTGTTTCTTACTCTATTTCTCTGTCCAAATATGTAGTGCGTGAGTGAAATATGTGAGTTATATCTTATGTCTTGGTGAATGTTATTGGAATTATTAATCTATAATAGTACTTTTTTTTAGCTTATTTTTACGGTGATTAGGCCCCGTTTTAATTAGCTTATTTTTGAGTTTATGCAATATAAATTAAGTTTTATGTTATTTTATAAATTTAAACTATTGAAAATTGTACTTTTATGAGCTATTTTATCATAAACTACCTTAACAAACTTATAATAATACATAAAAATTGTATAAGCTGTTTACTTAAGCTCAAAAATAAGTTAATCCAAACGGGACCTAAGTTAGCTAATTTTATGTAAAACAAAAGTTAAAATTATTGAAGTACTTTGTTGATATTTTATTGAAAAGCTTACTCAACTATTCATATTAACTATTTTAAAATTGAATGAAGAATAGTTTAAGAGTATCATTGAGATTACTTTTTTTACTTATAAGAGTGACTAAAGGAAACAAGTACATATATGTACCCAACAAAAAAAATGGAAATAAGTACTTTCTTCTTGAATTAATTAGTGTTGGTAACGAGTTGTCTAATACTCCCCAAGAGCATGAGTTTAAATTTTACTATTAACATGTTTCAAGAAAAAAAATTAAATAATTTTTTTTTTACTATTAACATAAAAATCTTGTTATTTTCTTGAGATTTGTTTTGTCTCGATTAATTTCCGAGATCTAACTATTTTCTTTTTGTTTTATGTAAGATAAGTCTAATCTAAACTTTTCATAAAAAAATATTATTATTAGTTATTACAATCTTTTATGTTAGAACTATAGGTACAAAATGTTTTCTTATCGAATTGAATATTCATTATACATAAGATTAACTATTTTAGCTATGAAGTCTCTTGATGTTGTGCCTTGACAATTGAAAAAACAGATGGTTAAACTGTTTGATTAAAGCTCGAAATATGAATTTTATGATTTCCCATATTTATAGAAAAAGTAACCATTATACGGATAAGCTTGCTACAATTGATTTGTCTTTAAATAACTACACTTGGTAGAACTCAACTCCTTTAAGAACTATTTTAGCTATGAAGTCTCTTGATGTTGTGCCTTACAATTGAAAAAACAGATGGTTAAACTGTTTGATTAAAGCTAGAAAGATGAATTTTATGATTTCACATATTTATAGAAAAAGTAACCATTATACGGATAAGCTTGCTACAATTGATTTGTCTTTAAATAACTACACTTGGTAGAACTCAACTCCTTTAAGAATTAGAGATGATTTAACTATGAATCGTCTCGGTCTTCCTAGTTATAGGTTTTGTTAGTTTGTTTTGTTTGTTTTGAGGGTTTTGCTTGATCCCCTCCTTCTGTATCCCACTTTTCTTTCTATAATATATGATATGATGCTATATACTTTAGTCATTGCAGGCACATTCTTGATAGAGCTATGGGTAGCATATAAAGGCTTGATTGAGATATGCTCAACATTTAGGCCTTAGAAATGTTATGTTGCATGTTGATTTTGTGTCTATCATGCATGTGATCAAGGAGGGATTAGCAAAGAACATCATGAGGTGTTCCCTTAGTGAAAGTTATTAGAAGACTCTTGGAATAAGATTGGCACATACAAATTTTTTAAGAGACAAATTAATATATTTAGGGTCCATTTGGTGCACAAGGTAAGATAGAGAAATGATAGGTTAAAAAGTTGGATAAGAATATAATAGGATAATGATGGGATAAACACTTATCATATTTTGTGTTTGGTGCACATATGATAACGAAGATGATAACATTAAAATAAAATAAAAAAAAAAGTAATGAGAAAATTTCATAGAAATCAAATAAGAAAACAAAAGCAGGGTATTAAAAAATCACAAAAACATTTATTTTAATCAGCGTTATCCTAAACCCACAAAAATAAGGATTGAAACATCAACAAAAGCAGAGAAGTAAAGAATGGCAAGATAACAATATTCATTCATGGTGATGTTACTAAAATTGATCATAATAATTAAAAGGAAGAAAGCAAACATAATCAAACTTACACAAATTTTTAAATCAAGTTATCCACAAAAATAAGAATAGCAAAGAAATCAAAACAAATTTTTCAATCAAGTTATGTTGGATAAAAATTATGTGAAGGTTGAAGACACATAGGGAGGGAGGGAGGGAGAGAGAGAGAGGTGAAATCGAAGAAGAGAGTGAGTTGTAGGGATAAAACGTTGGAGGAGAAGTCGTGAATGAAACATGCGTTATTCTCCTATTAAGTTATTAATCCATCAAAAATTAAATATTAGAATAATAAAGGACGAATAAAATAGAATTAAAAATAAATTTAATTTATCATTTTTTTTTATTCAATTCCATCATGAATTTGATTCCAAGAATGTTCTTCACCAATTTCCTCCCAAATCCTACAAAATATTTTTTTTTAATTTATCATTTTCTATTGGTGCACGAAACAATGTATTCTCCTAAATGTGCCCATAATATTTTATCAAATATTGGATGCAATTAGATTATAATTTATAGTCCACGATACGTTTCCATCTCAAATTAAAGCCCCGATAAATTTCAATGTAATTTTTTGTTTCCAGACATAGACCCACTACACTAGTATAAAACAATAAGGACCAAATTCATGTACAGTTCCATATACACAGTTTTTACTGTGTTAGATACAAGGAGGTAGTTATTTTTATTTAAAAACAGTTTTCTTCTATTTTTTAAATTAAAAAGAAATAAAAAACTACCTTTTTGTGAGAGGAACAGGACAAACTGCATCTAAAGCAATGCATATAAGTTTGGTGACTACTCCTCTATCCTTTCATAATTTGAGGGTATTTGCCCTTCAACCAATGAGAACAAGCCACATAAGTGGATTTGTATGTGGTCCCCACAACAAATTGTAACAAACTTATGGGGACCACATAAAAATGGTTTGTTCTCATTGGTTGAAGGGCAAATACCCTCAAATTATGAAAGGGCAAATTAGAATTCCCCTATAAGTTTTGTCCAAACAATAAATCAAACTTGTGGTCATTTTGATATTTGACCAATTGCGTTGGAGCGTACAAGCCAAACATCGGCTAAGGCGAGTGATGTATAAAAAGTCGCTTCAAGTCTTTTATCTCTCTTTTAATTTTGATTTCAGACAATACTGGGCAAACTTTTATTTTCTTTTTTCCAACAAATTTTCCCCTCCGTATTTAAGTTATATGTTCATTGTACTGACATATTTCATAATTAAATTAGTGCTCATGATCAAAATAAAGGGTTTTTAATATTTTTATAGTAGTAATTAATTTTGTAAGGGCTATTTTTATTTGCAATGTCAATTAATTTATTAATTATAACCGTAAAATGTTACAAATTTGTGTAGCTACTAATCTCAATCAGATCAAACAACTCAAACGATAATAATACAGCAACCTAAATGTAACTTAATTAATCAACCAAGCTCCAAGAATTTGGTCTAGTGTTAAAAAGATATGTCTGAAATTTAGAAGGTTTTTGGTTTGAACTATAAATCACGTTAGTGTTTTTGGAGAAAAGTAAATATAATTATCTTTGTAAGTGCTCTAAGAATTCTAAGGTCTTCCGTGTTTTGGACTGAAACATCATCCTCTCACTCTAAATCTAATGAAATAAAAAAAAATCAAGCCAAAACAATAAAATAAAGAAACAAACACATTAACCAAGAGATTGAACTCAAGCGGTCAATGACCTTCATCTAAGACGAATTATTCGGGAAAACACAAGTTTGATTTCTGGTGAGAATTTTTTTTAATAGACTTTACTTACTCGCAACCTAACTTTACCGGGCGAGTCTTTACAAGATAGTTTTTAAAAAAAATTAGAATGTTAACATGTTGTGCCCTTGTGTAGAAATTATTTTTTTGGAATTTGTCATTTTAACTTTTCAAGCATTAAATTTTTTGCATTATTAAATGCCGAATTTTTACATTAAGATACCTTAATATGTGTCTTTAGTGCACATGTTAACAAGACTCTAATTTATTTTTTTTATAAGAAAATATCATCAAGAGTTATAAGTTATTTGTAAAATTCCACCATTTGCTCAACCACAAGAGTATCCAAGGTATTTGTAATGTTTTTCAAGGTTTAGAATCTCACCCCAAAAGTTATAAATAGTTAGACTTTGATTTCTAAAAAGTTCCTCTTTTTGATCTAACCTAGCCTCCAATATATGGTCTCCAAGAACTATAAAAAAAAAAAAAAACCCGCATGTATTCATACCTAGTCTGGTTCACCCGCCTCACAGATAAGGCATGACAAAAAATTTCTGATTCTACAAAATCCATGTGCCTTGCACATAGCTAGTTTCATTCATCTCGCGAATGATGTAGAACTAAAATTTGTTTTGTCAATTTTAACATAATTTAAGGCGCACACAACATTAACTTATGCAAAATTTTGCTTGTTCGAGATTTTCACAAGACAAATTAATTAACTTTCTTAATCTAAGTACAATTTTATTATGTCATTAATTTATTTAATTTTATGTAAAATTCTTGTGTATATATATATATATATATATATATATATTCTCGTTTTATCATTGTATCTAAATTATACTAACAATTAATATACGTTATTAAAAAAACACTAATATTGACTGTCTACAAAAAAAGCAGTGAATAAATAAAAAAATAATCTTTTTCGTTATTTTGAATCTTTGATTAAAAAACATTGGCAAGCCTAAAAAAGAAAATTGGTACAGAAGCCCAAAAAAAATTTAAGTAGAACAAAATTGATTTATGTAAAATCAAGTACAACAAAAATTGACAATGCATAAATTTTGATATACTTTTTTTAATTAAATATTTTTAATAAGCAAAAATTAAATTATAAGAAGTACTAGTAGATAACCCGTCCTATCGGACGGGTCGAAACGTTACGCTTTTTTTTATTTTTAGTTACCAATTTTTAAAGTTACAACTTGATGAAAAAATTATATGTAACTTATAAATTTATACAACTGCAATTAAGTTTATACAACTGCAATTTTATTTAAGTAGGTGCATAATGTTAAATCCTAAATTTTATATGATAGTTACCAATTTTAATACATTATAGTTAAATGTTTCCCGTATTAGTATATTATTATTTATATGATAGTTATTTTTAAAATTTTATCACTTATAATTTTTCCGGTATGTGATAATATATTTTGTCCACTGTATAATTTATTTAGTACAATATAGTTAAATGTTTCCCGTATTAGTGCATTATTATTTATATGATAGTTATTTTTAAAATTGTATCACTTATAATTTTTTCGTATGTGATAGTATATATTGTCCAGTGTGTAATTTATTTAGTACATTATAGTTAAATGTTTCCCGTATTAGTGCATTATTATTTATATGATAGATCTTTTTAAAATTGTATCACTTATAATTTTTTTCGTGTGTGATAGTATATCTTGTCCAGTGTGTAATTTATTTAGTACATTATAGTTAAATGTTTCCCATATTAGTGCATTATTATTTGTATGATAATTATTATATTAAAAAAATTCATCAGCAACAATTTATTCTTCGTGTATAATATTTGATTAAAAAAATTCATGAGCAACAACTTATTCCCCATATTATATGATTTTTTTTATCAAATTCCCCGTGTACAATAGTCAATTAAAAAATTTCATCAACAACAATTTATTTTCCGTATATAATTGTTAATATAAATTTTTTATCAACAACAACTTGTTCCCCGTATTATTTAATTTTTTTATCAGCTTCCCCGTCTACAATAGTTAATTAAATTTTTTTATCAACAACAATTTATTATTCGTATATAATATTTGATTAAAAAACTTTATCGGAAACAATTTAATCAACAATGATTTATTTTTTTGACAAAATCATCAACAATGACTTTTTTTTTTTTTGACAAAATAAACGATATTCATTCATTCAAATAAAAAAAGTACATCGATGTAATACAAATTCATAATCGCTAAAAACAAAAAGGATAAATCTGCGAACAAACTCACAGCATCCATGTTAATAGCATAAAACGGCAAATTACATATGCCTACAAATATGACTATATTGAAGTGTCCGGAATATCCATGTCTCCGGATCTGTAGCGTTGATGACACCCAAGTCGACATTGATTGGATTTGCACTTGATCGAATCTACTCCTTCAACCTGAAACAAAGAACACCGCACAAAGACGGGAAAACAAATACACCGCACAAAGACGGGACAACCAAATACACCGTACAAAGACGAGAAATCAAAACAAACATGTGAAAATCACACTTATTTATTATATCGAGAAGAAAAAAACAATTTG
Organism: Trifolium repens; assembly: GCA_030408175.1. Lineage (NCBI taxonomy): Eukaryota > Viridiplantae > Streptophyta > Magnoliopsida > Fabales > Fabaceae > Trifolium > Trifolium repens. Next base: position 51,783,063 of record CP125851.1, read on the forward strand.
GAGGGATGATTTTAGGCCAAAAATGACCTAAAACCACCCCTCTTCAATGGACAAAGAAGAAAAAATAAGTAGTGACGGCTAGGGTTGGAAGAGAAGAAGGAAATCATCAACAATGACTTATTCCTCGAATTATTTGGATTTTTTTGTTAGATCCCCTATGTAAAATAGTTGATTAAAATTTTTCATTAAGCAACTAAAGTATCATTTATTTTTCAAAATTGTCTAGTTCTCAATTAAAGTATTTTAATTCTCATTGACAAAATCAAAATATGTTCCATTTGTCAAAAAAAAAAATTCTCATTGTTCCTTTCTCTCACAATTTTTTTTATCGAAGTTGAAGTTCTCTTTCTCTCACATTAATTAATTTTATTGTATTTAAATTTTTTTTTAACTAAAATGAATGTTGCTTTGAAGTCCATTGGCAATACATTTTATTTAGAATCCGTATGTTATTTTACTTTTTAACCTTATTAACATCTCCCACTCTCTCTCTCTATTCAATGAGAAACATCTCATCTTTCCACTAACCCTAGCCGCCGCCTCCACCTTTTGATCGCCCTCCATTAACTTTCCATCAATTTTCGGAACTCAAATGGTCATACCTTACAACATGATGATTCCATAACTTCACCTTTGCACAGTCCTTTTTTAAAAATCTCAATTTCTCAACTCTCACTTTCTAAGATAGATCTTGACCTCCATAGATAATCTTTTGAAACATCATCACCACATAAAGAATCTCCTCCATCTCCTTTATAAAACCCACAAAGAAAATCAAGATTGCAAAACCTTCGTCGGCAGCCACCGTGCCGGAACATACTGCAACCTCGCCGACCACCGACCCCAAAACGCACTCCTTTTGTTTTGTGTTGTCTTCTTTTCCACCACTTGTCTCATACATGCAAACATCAACAACAAATAATTAGAATTTGGAGTTTGTATCTCATTTTCTTTTATATTCGGTTTGGATTTTATGAACACGTATTTGATTTGTTTAATAATTTTTGGATCTGGTATATTTTTATGTGAAAAATCTTTTATGAAAACTCTTTCATGAAAACTTTTTTTTTGCAACAGATCTTTTATGAAAACTTAAATGCAGATCTTGTTTATTATTTTGTACAAATTAAGTTCATGAACAAAAAACAATTAATTTTCTTTATGCATAGTTTATAATTTTTTATTCAAGTATCTCACAAGATACATGTTCAAGTTTTAAAGTCAATAAAAGTGTAAGATAAGAGTAGATAGAACAACAGAAGAAAAAATACAGTGACATATTGGAATCTTCTACACTTTTTCTTTGTAGTGGTTTCTCTACTCCTCTTGTACCTTCTTGTAGTTGGATTGAGATGAATATCTTTCAACTTTTCTGCAAATAAAAAAAATCAAATTATTAGAGGATTGTAGTTAAAGATCAAGAGAGAAAGAAGAGAGATGGAAGAAGTTTGAAATATGAGTATGAGTATATAATGAATTGGAAATTAGAAAATGTGGGAAAATGATGTGAAATTTGAATTTGAATGAAAGAGGTGAAATTTGGAAAGAGAGTTGAAAATGTCAAATGTTGTTTCCGTGTATGCAGGATAAGCAAGTAGAGAGTGAGCAAAAATGTGTCAGTTTGTTTTTAATTGAGACTGTATTTTCTGAAAAGTACTTTTGGTGTACTTTAGTTTAACTTTTCAATTCAAAAGTAACTATGGCTTACATTGGGCTCCGTGAAAAGTTGCATTTGTCTCACAACAAATTAAAATCAACTTAGTTACATGTTAGATTGGCTCAGTTTGGTTTTCATTTAGTTCAGTTACATAATTTTTTGACATCAAATACCCTCACTTTTGCCAAATGGCAACATTTGAAGCATGGGCAATTTCATCTTTTCCAGGGACAACAACTTTCTTATATTATTATATTATTATATGATAAAATATACTCAACTCTTACAATTCACAAATCTCCGTAAATATTTTGAAAACATACTAAAAGAGAGAAAGTCTTGGTTGGGCACAACCACAACACATCACATTTAGGCACACACTCATAAATAAATAAAATTAAAAGAAAAATAAAATAATCACATCAATCAATATCACTTTAATTATTTTTTCTTTAATTTTTTACATATATTGTGAGTGTGCCTAAGAGAAAATCATTTGGGTTTGTGCCCATATTAGAATTTCCCACTAAAAGATTATTACTTCAATTAGAAAAACAAGAGAAATTTATTTTCCTACACGACATATGAACCAAAACTAAGAATATGAATAATTTGATCATCATGAGACGACAAATTAACAATTTCTTCTCTAAATATAATGTTGTTTCTCATCAGCCAAATACACTAAATAGTGGCCAACTAGATTAAGTGACAAATATTGTTCGTTTTTTGTTCTTCACCAATAAACCCACGTAAAGAAATGACTCTAAGGCCCGTTTGGGCCGACTTATTTTTTACTTTTTATTTCAGCTTAAATAAAATAGAGAAGTATAAAATTATATTTGACACTATTTCTCCTTAAAAGTATTAGAGAAATAAAGTAAAAAATAAAGAAAAGTGAAGTCAAACACAATTTTTTTCTTCTTTACTATTTTTAAGAAGAAGAAAAAAAGTAGAAAATAAGTCTGACCAAACGGGACCTAACTCTCTTAAAAAAAATGAAATCAACATGTAGCTAGCCATTTAAAAATACACAACCTTACTTTTTTCAAAAAATCAAAACAAAAGAAAATATGGTTAATATATTCCACCTCCAAGAAACAAAAGGCACCACTCATTTTATAAAAATTATCAATGATGCCTATTAGTTATTACCCAAAGCTAAATGCCTTGGAAGTTTAACTACTTTTTTAATATAATTTTTTATAATGGAGATATTTTTATATACTTTTTTATTTGATACTAGCTGCCAAACGGGCACGTGTGATCGATATTCTCTTTTTTTTGTTTGATGTGATCAATATTGTCTATTGTGCAAATATAAATAACTACTTAATCTCCTTTTTATTGGACTTATTTAATTATAACTACTTAACCTCTTTTTTTGTTGTGGCTAGTTATTAAGAAGAATTTTTTTTTTTGTTACTATAAAAAAAACTGAAAACCTACTTTTATGTGGAAGTTGTGCTTAGTTTTTTTTTTGTCGTTTTTTTTAAGGGTAAAATAGGAATAATGAAAAAGTCATCCCAAAAATTTGTATTCCCTTTATATATTAGTATAGATTTTTTCTTTGACTGAATTGAAACTTAATGGTGCGTAAAATTTACAAATAACATGACATGTGCTCAAAAAGTTTTCTTTGCGGATTTTGCTAAAAAAGTTGTCAACATTAATAAGGTGAACGGCACAAACTAGTAGATATCTTATTTGAATATGTATCGGTACACTGTGTAATTCTAATAGATTCATAAATAATACTTAATATAAAAAAATTAACTAGTACTATTTGTGAATCTATTATAACTATCTACATTAGTAAGTGTATCAATACACATTAAATAATATAATATGTGTATCGAAGAATTCACATATTCTCGTAATAGCATATCATAATTTTATATTAATTTATTTAAAAATTGTCCATAAAGAATATTTAAAAAAATGTTTATAGGATACTAATAAGTAATATCTAACCAAATTTTAAGCTATATATCTAAAATTAATGAACATTATGATTTTTTTTTTTCAACATTTTCTCTAATACTCACTTTTTAATTGGTTGAAATTAATGTGAATCTAACATTTTAAAAATATGTTCTACATAAAGTGATGAAATTCACATAATTAAATTCTTCCAACTAAAATAGCAAGTGTTAGAGAAAGTTCATAAGAAAAAGGTTTGCTTGAGCCTCTATCTAAAAATATACTACAGCATAAAACGTTTGCAAGTACAATTAAATTTCCTGTAAAAAAAGTGCTACAACAGTACAACATTACTTAAATTAAATACGATAATTCAGTTTTTTGAAAGGAAGGTTGATGGATATTTAATATGCCCATGAAATTGCCTTGTTTTTCCTTGTTAGATTGCCCATAAAATTGCTAGTTGTTTAGTTTAAAATAAAACTTTCTTAAAAAATTATATGATCTACTTTATGTGTGTTGAAGCAATTATGGTTATCTTTCAATAGAGTTTGCTCTGTTGTAATTTACAATTTGTTAACCTTTAAAATGTCATGTTAAATGGAGCTTAATCATATTAGTCTGTATTAGTTTGTTATTCTATTTAAACATACATTATGCTACTTAATTATTTAAAGTATTTGGAAAAATTTTAGAATATCTGTGGATTTTTTTTCCTCGGTAAAATTTGTAGGAAAATAGCAAATTTTTAGTAGTAGTGTCTGTCAAGGCCGGTTATTAGCCATGTGTCACGTGAGTCATGACATAGGGTTCCCTAAAAATGAAAGTCCGATTAATAAAAAATTATATGGTAGTAGTATTAGTAAATAAGAGGTACAAAATGAAAAATTTGGGCCTCAAAATGAAAGATTGTGGAACCAAGTATTTGAAATTCTCTTTATTTCAAAATGAGAGATTTATTAGTTAGAAAAAATCATAAAAGAGAAGAAATTAATCTATTGTGAATGGTCCTAACTCCTAAAGATAAATTTTATAGATAGTTTATAGCTAATTGTCAATTGATATAATGTAGTTTTCTCAAACTGAGACATATGATAGAGATTGACTTGTTTATCAAATTTTTCTTATGTTAGTGTCAATGATAATATTTTATTGATTAATGTTATTGATGTTATTTGAAATTTAAATCGAGGATTATTCATTTTATTTTTTTATGTTTTTTTATTAGAACCTTAGTGTCCATATATTATACTTTTACTCTAAATTTAAATTAAATGATTAATAGATTTTTCATCTGGAGTGGCTAAACACCCAGGAATGCTATGTTTTTAATTATTATAATTAAATGTAGACTAATTACAAGCTGTAAACTTACTAGTAGTATTTATTTTGACACCGACATGAAGGCTGATAATCTACCTGATCACATTGAGCATATGGTTTTGGGCCAACAAATATACACATGGTAGGGGCAAGCTTGCCAGTTATAGATGACAAGAACTACTATGACCTTAGTTTCTTCATTATTCATAAATGCAATCTCCCTCTTTTTTTCTTATACGTACAGTTTTATATATCCTTGAAAAGTTTTAGAGATTGTGTTTTCTGATTAATGTTCATTAGTTGTAGGAATTTAATTTGTATATATTATGTAAAACTTTTTTACATGTATCTACTCAAAATAGACTAAATATATATGTTTTGAGATGTTTTAAAAATTAACTTATAAAAATGACACTAATTAAAAATAAATAAATTAAATAATCTGTGCAAAACAATAAATCTCTATTTTTTTTAAGCAAAAACAATTAATCTCTTGTTGTAATTCATATGTTCGCTCACAACTTTCATTTAAATGGTTAATGGTTGTTAGAAAGAAAAAAAAAAGGTTAATGATTGGAGTATTAGTTTTTTTTACAATGAATGGAGTATTAGTTAGTACTCACAATTCACAAAACTTCCATTTGCAACTCCTTTGGAAATATTGTCCGAATGGTATTTTTTTTCCCAGCTAATTCAATATCTTTTTGGATTGCTTTACAAAACAAAATTCTATTCTTTAATACATTGATTTTCATATAAGCCATCCAAAAAGATATTAATGAAATATTGTTCGAATGGTACTTTTCTCAACTAATGAAATATAGTCAAAAAAATATTGTCCGAATGGTACTTTTCTATTCTATTCTTTTTGGATTGATTTTAATTAGAGAACTATTTAATGAAACTAAATATAGTAAAAATATCTTAAAATATGTGCAATTAATTTGTTAAAAGTTAAAAAAAAAATACTATTTTAAATTATTTTTTTCCTTTTTTGACTAGTGTTTCATCGACCTTTTTAACTTTTTTTTCTCTATTTATTTTTATGTATCTTTTTCTTCCATCAGATTGCTTATTAATTATAAATTCTAGATTTCTTCAATTTTCTTTATATCACTCTATACTCTATATTCCTCTATACTTATTCAATAGTGTTCACTGGAGGTGCGCTTTTGAAAAAGACTAATTAAGTTGTTGATGGTTGGGACATGATAATTATGAATACACCGGCCAATAGATTGTATTCCAACAATGCAAGTTTGAAATTTAAGCCATGTTAGTCAGAAGAAGAACTACTACTATATGAGAGATGTCCCTAAGTCTTTGTGTATTAATGGTATGTGCTCCTATAAATAGAACTCCTTGCCAAGCATTATCATTACAACAGCAAAGCAAAGTTTTTCCAACTCTGTTAATTTTCTGTCTTAATTTCGGCAAACTAAGATGGGAAATTTATACAAGTGTGTTGGAGTACTTGTTGTCATATTTGCATTGGTGATAGGAACATCTGAATGCCGAAAACTAAAAGAGGATAAATTTGTTGTTGATAACTTTGGCGGAGATGGGTTGGGTGGCGGTGCAGGTTTTGGTGGCGGTAGTGGTGGAGGTGTTGGAGGAGGACTTGGACACGGCGGTGGAGCCGGTGGAGGCTTTGGAGGCGGTGCTGGAGGTGGTGTAGGTGGAGGCTTTGGAGGTGGTAAAGGTGGTGGTGTAGGAATTGGAGGTGGCCATGGTGGTGGAATAGGTGGAGGTGGTGGTGCAGGTGGAGGCTTTGGAGGTGGTCATGGTGGTGGACTAGGAGGAGGTATTGGAGGTGGACATGGGGGCGGAATAGGGGGAGGAGCTGGTGGAGGTGGAGGAGCTGGAGGTGGTAATGGTGGAGGTATTGGAGGTGGTGCTGGAACTGGTGGAGGTGTTGGAGGTGGCTTTGGAGGTGGACATGGTGGTGGTGGAGGGGCCGGTGGAGGCATTGGAGGTGGTGCTGGAACTGGTGGAGGTGTTGGAGGTGGCTTTGGAGGTGGTCATGGTGGTGGAGGAGGAGCCGGTGGAGGCATTGGAGGTGGTGCTGGAGCTGGTGGAGGTGCCGGAGGTGGCTTTGGAGGTGGACATGGTGGTGGTGTAGGGGGAGGAGTTGGAGGCGGTGGTGGCGTAGGTGGAGGTGCCGGTGGAGGCTTTGGAGGAGGTGGTGGAGCTGGCGGAGGTTCAGGTGGTGGACTAGGTGGAGGCTTTGGGGGTGGTGCCGGAGCTGGTGGAGGTGCCGGTGGTGGAGCAGGTGGAGGTGCTGGAGGAGGCTTTGGAAGTGGTGGAGGTTTTGGAGGTGGTGGAGGTGTCGACGGTGATAGGGTTTAATTTAAAATATTCTCAATCCTATTATGTAATGTGTTATTCGTGAAAGTAATGAAATAAATTCATCGTTTTGCTAAATATGACATGATCTTGGTCTATAGGTAAAATTGATGCAAATTTCAAAATATTTTTACTACTATCTTGAATAATTTGTTTAGAATAATATTAAAATGAAAGTCCATACATCAAAAACACACATCTTACATAACAAATCGTATATATGTATATATATGGTGCAAAAAGTATATAGGGTAAAATAAACTGTATATTGTTTGGTCTATTTGGATGCATAGGAAATAATGTCATTTTAAAACATGATAATGCTCCTTATTACGAACCAAGCAACAAATGAAATGCATGATATTGTATAGACCATTGATTTCCACCATCACATGGCCATTGGCCCATGATTTCGGTCAAAATAGGTATTATTAGTTTTTTATTTTTTTAAAACACCACAAGTAATATTCTTAGCATTCTTATATCCTTACCTTCGTAAGATTTAGCAATGCCCTTGTATGCATATGATACATATGCATATTTTCATGTTGATTTGAATCTCTTTATTATCTCCCTTTTTAACGTGTTCATCTCAATAACCAAGTCAACTTTATATATATCCCCTCTAAACCTGGACAACTAACTATTATGCTGCCTTTGCCTCACTCTTTATGTACAAATAATTAATACTTGGATTTGATTGTGTTTATACATGTGATTTTATGGCCCTTAGAGCATCTCCAATGGTGATACTACTTTGAGTATCATACATTACTAACAAGTGGTTCCTACAATGTCATGTAATATTTATGCAACTCGTATATATTTTGCTCTAGTGGTGATACCACTTTGAGTATCATACATTATTAACAAGTGGTCCCTTCTATATTTATTTTTTTAACTTTGTCTAAATAAAAATAAATTTTTATTTAATTTAATAAATTTGTAGATAAATAAATTAATAATTAAATATAATGAGAAATATAAAACAATAAATAAAAAAATGGTGAAAAGTACATAAATATGACGGGAAATATATAATAAAAAATATAATAAATAATTAATTTTGATTATTCTCTTGTCTGAAACGCTTTCAAATGTGTTCTATTGTGACGAGAAAGAAACGCGATTTTTTTCTGAGAAGTACGTGCTTCTTCATCAAGCCTATTAATATTTTCTAAACCACTTTTAGTTGATAATTGTGGTACTTGAGGAGCTTCAACCAAAGGGATATTGGGTGGTGGTGATGTATAAATAAAATAAGGATGATTTTTGAAGTTTTATCGATAGAAAATTGGTTTTAGAACAAATTCATGTAAGCTTGAATATTTTTATTATACATATTAGGATCCATTTGATAGAAAACAAATAAAATATGACTTGAGAACAAAATAAATAGAAATTGTGTAATATAGAAAAATATGAAATATGATTAAATATTCGTCAAAAATATAATAATCAAATGGTCATTTAATGATCAAACAAAAAAAAAAGTAACATTAAAATGATGATACGGTACCTTATTTAAGGTACCGGTATCATCAATTTTGATACCCTCTATGCCACGTCATGGAACTCCAATGATAAAAAAGATAAGGTACTGTATCATTAACCTATGAAACTTTCTTAGATACCGTTATTGGAGATGCTCTTAGGAGGAAAAATTGAAGATGGTCCTTAATTGCATCCAATATTTTTGTGGCAACTTTGGTTGTTGATCCTTGGATTGGAGTTCACTTGATAATCAACAACAGGGATCAAATAGGCATATTTTAATGTGACTGAATTCCTAGTATCTGATGCTCAGGGCCAGCCCAACATTTTGAGAGGCCGGAGCAAAATTAATTAAGTTTTTAAAATTCATAAGTATTTTAATAAAATTACTAAATTTTAGTATCAATATTATTTTTCATAGATCTTTTAAATACAAAATTATTTATTAAATATAATCAATTTTATTTTGTATTTTCTTAATTCATAATAAAGCCAATTATTTTATTTAATATTTGTTGAGAGATATAAATTTTGTTTTGAAAGTTGTAGAATGGGAGGTTTTTTATCAAAAAATTAAGAATATGAGGACTTTTATAATGTTATTTTTTAAAATATTTTTTAGGCCTAAGGCGATTGCCTTGTTGGCCTTACTCTTGGGTCGGCCTTTGTTAATGCTTTAAGATTTTGAGTAAAGATATGACATCTTTTTCTTTTGTGTGGTCTTGAAGCATACATATGCTCTCGTGCTCTTCGGACTCCGTAATGAGTGGTATTAGAACCTAATTCCTCTAAGTGAAGGAGCGAGAGTGAATCCCATAAAATTGCGGCGAAATGTGTCAGCACTCCCCCAATGTCTCCAACGGTTAATGATATGAAATCAAGCACTTAAACCACATATTATTATGGTACAATCGATTAAAAAGTTAATTCATAGTAAAAAAAATTATAATGAAGAGGGCCTAAGCCCAAATTCATAGTATTTTTTTTTACTAAAAAACAATAATATTCATTCATTCCAATAATTGATAGAGTACATTAGATTCAAGTACAAATTTAACATCACTAAAAACAAAATAGATGAATTTGCGAACAAACTCACATCATACAAGTTAATAGTTGATAAGTGCCAAAAAGTATTTATATTACATATTGAATTAAGGCGCTTATTAACTTGTTTTGCAAGCTATCCTTAAGATTATATATTCTCACTTTAATGTACATATTTATTTTGATGTATTTTTGTTTAGTATGTCTAAATCCCAACCATTTTTGTAGGTATTTGAACTTAGAATTAATTTTTTATCCAAGAAAGAAGAATTGAAGTTTTTGTTGTCTCGCTAAGCGAGAAGAAGTGATACAAGTCAGTAGCAAAATGGTCATCAAGCGAGCTGCAGCGAGAAATGGCGAAAGATCCTCGCCAAGCGAGAGATAGCGAGCAACAACGAAGGCAAGTCAGTAGCTCCAGGAAGTTGCATTGCAGCGAGCATTAGCAAGCAATGGCGAAAAAGTCTCGCTAAGCGAGCAGTAGCAAATATCAGCGAGCATAGGTGGTCAATGGTACACGTGTCATCAAACCCACTGGTGAAGCAAGACTTTCTCGCTAAGCGAGACATCCCTCGCTAAGCGAGCGTGTATTTTCAGACCTGGTATAAATAGCCTTCAGAAATAGAAAAACACATCACTTACATTTTTAAAAGTTCAGAACAGAGAGAAACTTCAGAGCTAGGTTTTCTAAAGGGATTTTGAAGGTGGATCAACACAATCTTGAGACATCAAGTGTGATGTTCATTCACTTCTTTTCTCTTTGTAAGCTTATCATGGCTATGTGTAGCTAAATCTCTATTTGTTGGGATTAAATATAATTGATTTCATGACTATGTATTCATTCTGGTCATGGTTTTATGTATAATTTTAGTTTATCCATCAACATTGATATTATCTTTGGTTTTCATGTTTTAATCTTAAGATTTGAAATAGACACATACCTTTTTTTTTTTATATCTATGTCGAGTGAAAGGGGAGAGGAAGGAATTTCCAGGACACTCTCACATCTGGGGCGTCTCTTCACCTTCCAATGCATTCTTTTCAATCTTGTATTAAGTATACTTCACACCAACCCAATCTCGACAAAGAAAAGTACACGAAAAAAAAATAAGTAGGTAGAAGGAAGGTGAAACTGGACTAGACATATACCTTTTGAATCTAAAGAACTAGGATAATATCTATATTAAACATTAAATTCTAACAATAAATTCTCCGATATTTAAATCATCTTTTTATTGCACTTTTATGTTCGCAAGTTTCGTTACCAAACACTTTGAAAACGCTTACTTAAAATCATGGTAATTGTTGAATGACATTTAATATCGCACTAGTCCATGTGGATACGATATATGCAAAAATACTTGCTTTTGTAACAATAACATACAACGGCAAAATGCCTACAAATAATATGATAAAACTAAAGTCACTGGAATGTCCATGCTTCCGGATCTGCAACGATAATACTCAAATCATTTATTGAATCTGCAATCGAATGAATTTGATCTTTCAATATGAACTAAACGAACACCACAACAAGACGAGAAATCAAACGTGGTACCAATAACGACGAACAATGCAGCGCCGCACTGAAACGACAAAATTACAATAAAAAAAAGAAACTAAAAGACTTAATATATGTGATATGTGAAAGTCACTTATAATTTTGTTTGTACTATTTCTATAAACAAATTTAAGTCAAATTTCTTCTTATAGTATATTTTTAGTCTAAATTTTATAGATTTTCCAGCTGGATAGAGTGGCTAAACGTACATATCCAGGAATGTTATGTTTTTAATTAAAATTAAATTGAGACTAATTACAAGTTGTGAACTTATTAATTTTGACACCGACATGCATGATGACTGATACCTGCAGATAACATTCTGTATATGGTTTTGGGCTAACAAATAATATACACACACATGGTAGGGGCAAGCTTAAGTTATAGATGACAAGAGCAATATAAAGACGTACTTGAGCTTCTTCATGGATTCATATATAAATCCAATCACACGTACGTACTGGTACTACTAGGTGTGCCTGGTAGAAGAGAAAATGAGAAGAGAGAAAATAAAACACGGAAATCAATGCATGTATTTGGACTAATGTTAGTCAAAATACATGCATTGGTTTCCGTGTTTTATTTTCTCTCTTCTCATTTTCTCTCCTACCAAGCAAGGTTAATGTTTTTGATACATCTAGTTTTTACTTGGAAAATGAAAATATAAATTTACAAGTTTCTTTAACACCAATATAAGTAGTTTTTTTTTGGGTTAATAGGCTTTTACCTCCTCCAAAGTATGCGAGTTTTGTGTTACTCCATGTAAATTTTTTTATTTTTTTTGAGATTACCCTCTTGCAATGTGTTTTTTTTTTCGCAGTTCATTTTACCCCTGGGGGTAAAACAAAACAACATTACAGGGGTAAAATGATATGCGAAAAGAAAAAACACACATTATAAGGAGATAATCTCAAAAAAAAAATTACAGGAGGTAACGCAAGATTCACCTACTTTACAAGGGGTAAAAGTCTATTAACCCTTTTTTTTAACGGCAAAGATAATGTATATTTTAATAGATGGAAAAAGTACAAGTATTCAACTCACCATAGTAAGAAGAATAGTATATGTAGTACTCCGCTCAATTAAGCTACAGGCCAATACAAAAAATTGGCAATGGCCCCAATAAAACAAGACTACCATCCATACCTACCGGACTAACAATCAAAAGGGTCGACACATTATTCATAAAATAAATATGGTGATCGAGCTAGCCTTTTTAGCAAGTAACCATTTCTAAGAACATCGGTATAAGTAGTGACTAAAGTGATTGTTGAAAGATTGAAAGAATGCATTCTAGTGATAGTGTCTCCTTTTCAAATGATTTTGTATTTAGAGAGAAATATTCATGAGAATATGAAACAGGAAATGTTGCATATAGCATCAATAGAATGAATATGGCAAGAAAGGGGTATTATTTATATGCACACATTATTTGACTTTGGTTTGCCATTATGTGCGGTGGTTGATCTCAAAAACGCATAATATGTTATTTTCTCGAGTAAAGTTGTGAATGTTGAGTAATATATATTGGTGGATCGTATTAAGTTTTTATTTTAGAAGTAGATGTTGCATAAAATTTATAGGCATTTCTACACTTTTCACGAGTGGACAGTGAAATTCTCTTTTTTGTGATATATTTATTTATTATTAAAAAAAAGTTTTATTGATCTTTTTTTCTCGTAAGACATATCTTTCAATTTTGTCTTTTATTCAAATGTGTACTGAATGCAGTTGATTTCAACAGCAAGAAATCAGACCATGTGTACATAAATCATGGTGACATAAACAACTTATTTATGGTTTATAGCACTGTTAGTTTTTGTAATTCAAGCTTCTGACGCAAACAGCTTCTGAAGGATACAGCTTCTGGAGGTTACAGGCTCTTGTACAGATTCTGACTTGACTAGCTTCTGATGCTCATCAGACTCTGAAGCATATTCTTATACATCAGGTTCTGAAGCAACAGCTTCTGAACAAGTTAGCGTAGCTTCTGATACCTTCACAGGTTCTGAACCTCTGGTTCTGTTATGTCTCTGTTTTGAATCAGTTAGGCGGTTATGTGTACAGTTGTAATTTTCTGTTTTAGTTAGTTAGATAGGATAGACTTAGTTAGTAACTTGTCATTGAAGTTACCTTCTTATCTTGTACATTTTCACCTATATATAGGTGTCGTTGTTGTTAATAAAATCGTGATAATACTTTTCCTTTAATTCATTCTCTTCAATTTCAATTCATAGTTTTCTCTATTCTTTCTTAGTGTTTCTTTGTTGTTCATCTTTGTGGGAGTTATCCCCAACAAAGTGGTATCTAGAGCTCGTACGATCCGATGGATCTTGATTCGTTCTTGAAAGAAGAATCAGGTTGAAAGTGAATCAACCATGGCTGGGAACAACAATTTCCATGCGAATTTGCCAGTTTTCGATGGAAAGAATTGGGATAGATGGGTGAAGCAGATGAAGGTGATATTCAATGTTCAAGAAGTCAATGAACAAGTGAATGCAGCAATCACTCCTCTACCAGAAAATGCAAATGAAGAACAAAGAACAACATTCAGAGAAGCAAAGAAGAAAGATAACAAGGTCCTGTTTCTCATTCATCAATGTGTTGATTCGAAGGTGTTTGAGAAGATTGCAGATGCTGAGACCTCCAAAGATGCATGGGATATCTTGCAAAAGAGCTATGGTGGTGATGCAAAGGTGAAGAAAGTAAAGCTTCAGGTCTTGAAGAGACAGTACGAATTGTTGCAGATGAAGAGTGATGAATCTGTTGCTGATTACTTCACAAGATTGGTGACTCTCACCAATCAGATGAAGAATTGTGGAGGTAATCTTGATGAGCAAGAAACGGTGGAAAAGGTATTAAGAACTTTGACTTCTAAATTTGAACATATAGTGGTGACTATAGAAGAGACTAAAGATTTGAGTGAGATCAAGATAGAGGATCTGCAAAGCACTCTTGAAGCTCATGAGTTGAAACATGGTGAGAGGAGCCATGACAAAGAAGATGAGCAAGCTCTCTTTTCAAAATTCAAGAAGTATCAAAGTGACAAGAAGAAATGGCAGAACAAGAAAGATTCCAAGAAAGGCAAAGATCATGTTGAAGATGATGATGAGACATTGTCTGAATCCTCTGATGGAGGAGGAGGAAAACAAAAAGATAAGTCAAAGAAGGTGGACAAAAGCAAGATTCAATGCTACAACTGTGACAAATATGGCCATTATGCTAATGAGTGTAAGATCTCAAAGAAGAAGAAGGGTCAAAGACAGTAATGAAGAAGCAAACGTAGCACATGATAGCTCAAGTTCAGAAGATGAAACAAGCTTCATGGTGATAGATGCTGATGAAACAGCAGGGTGATAGATGCTGATGAAACAGCAGATTCTATGGAGTGGTATTTTGACTCAGGATGTTCTAACCATATGACAGGTAATAGAAGCATTTTATCTAACTTTAATGAATGTCTCAACATAAAGATCAAGCTTGCCAACAATGAATTCACCAAAGCTGAAGGTATAGGGAATGTCATGATTGAGATGTCAAATGGCATGAAAGCTGTGATTGAAAATGTTCTTTTTGTGCCTGGAATGCAATGTAATTTGTTGAGTGTAGGGAAATTGATTTCAAAGGGTTTCAAAATAGTGATTGAAGATGAGACACTACAACTCTTTGACTCTAAGAAGAGACTGGTTCTCAAGACAGCTCAGAGCAAGAACAGAACCTACAAGACTCAATTCAAAGCCATTGGAGCAGAATGCCCACCTTCAACTATTGATAACAGTCAAGTGATTTCTGAAGGGATTGGAAGTATCTTGGTGAAGAGAAATGATGGACAAGAAGCTAGTATCACTGATGTGTTAAAGAGTAATGTGATAAGTATAGGTCAATTACTAGAGAAGAACTACTCAGTGAAAATGCATGATAAGAAGCTGAAGTTAGTTGATGCAAAGGATAGAGAGATCCTGAAAGCTCCAATGTCCAACAACAAAACCTTCAGGATGTTGAACAACATGTTGGAACATCAGTGCGTTGTCCCAACTGTGAATGAAAGTCAGAACTGGATTTGACATCAAAGGTATGACCATTTCCATTTCAGGAGTTTGAACCTGTTAAATTTGAAGAAGATGGTGAATGGTCTTCCTCAGATTAAAGTTCAAAAGCAACTGTGCAAAGAGTGTTGCATAGCCAAGTCAACAAAGAAGTTAATGAACAAGACACCACATAAAGCATGGACTGGTGTGAGACCATGGATTGGTGTGAGGCCTAGTATAGGTCACTTTAAGGTGTTTGGGTTACTATGTTTAAGACATGTGCCAACATATTGTAGAAGGAAGTTAGATGACAGAAGTCAAGCAATGATTTTCCTTGGTTATCACTTAACTAGGGCTTATAAAGTGTATTCTCCAACAAGAAACAAGATGGTTACATGTAGAGATATGCAGTTTGTTAAGGCTAAGAGTTGGAGCTGGAATAGTAATGTTGTACACCAGGATGTTGCAACATCTGGTGTGACATCTGTGCCTGAAAAAGCCATGTTGGTAGAAGCTAAACCAATAGATTTGGATCAAGCCATGAATGATTCAAATTGGATAAAGGCTACAAAGAAAAAGAAATATGCAGAAGACATTTTGAAAAGGTTCAAAATGGTTGGCTGTAATGCATCAGTGTGCTGGTGCTCCAAGAAGCAACAAGTCATAGCATTCTCTATCTATGAAGCAGAATATGCAGCAGGTTCTCTAGCTGCATGTCAAGCAAAATGGTTACAATCACTTCTCAGTGAAATGAATATCATTGAGGACATTACAGGTGTGCTAAAGACTGACAACAAAACAGAAATCACTTAGTTTCTGAAGCTCAGAAGGAAAATAGAGGTTGTTAGTTTTGACGGCTTGAATTAAGGAGGAGTGTTAGTTTTTGTAATTCAAGCTTCTGACACAAACAGCTTCTGAAGGATACAACTTCTGGAGGTTGCAGGCTCTTGTACAGATTCTGACTTGACTAGCTTCTGATGCTCATCAGACTCTGAAGCATATTCTTATACATCAGGTTCTGAAGCAACAGCTTCTGAACAAGTTAGCGTAGCTTCTGATACCTTCACAGGTTCTGAACCTCTGGTTCAGTTATGTCTCTGTTTTGAATCAGATAGGCGGTTATGTGTACAGTTGTAATTTTCTGTTTTAGTTAGTTAGATAGGATAGACTTAGTTAGTAACTTGTCATTGAAGTTACCTTCTTATCTTGTACATTTTCACCTATATATAGGTGTCGTTGTTGTTAATAAAATCGTGATAATACTTTTCCTTTAATTCATTCTCTTCAATTTCAATTCATAGTTTTCTCTATTCTTTCTTAGTGTTTCTTTGTTGTTCATCTTTGTGGGAGTTATCCCCAACAAGCACAAACACTTATCATATTAAGTGCTTATGTATAATAATCTTACGTAAGTTATTTTTATATCAAAAGATAATATTAAACTGTTTTTCTATGTATACACTACAAATTATTTTCAAAGACTATCTTAGAGAATTTCTAAAAATAAATTGAAAAAAAAACTTGTAAAAAATGTTATAAACTGTTTTAAGTCAACTCATCTAAGTCAATTCAAATAAGATAATGCTAAACATAGATAATATATAATTCTCACAAAACTTATATAAATAAATCAACTCATCTAAATCAATTCAAATAGGATAATGCTAAATATATAAAAGGAGACAATTAACTTACATTAATAATTTCCAAACTTCATTTATGATGAAAGGAGTTAAAGCAAAGGTCTGAGGTCAAACTACACCCATTACACTTTGACGCGGTTAACTATAAACAGGATTGCCAGACATGTTCAACTGGTATGGCCGCATGGTGCATCCTCATTCATCACTCCATAGCTCCATAGAGTATCATTCTTGAATTAAACCTTTCTTTTACTATTAAACAATTAATTTAGGTATGCCTGTCTATAAATATGATAAAAGTCAGCGCTGTTTAAAATCTCACACACTAGAGATCTCGGATTCAAATCAAGACCTGGGGACATATGAGTCAGGAATCGAACCCCTGAGTCCCTGACTATATGTTTAAGTGGATTAAGTTCCTTACCACTTAGATCAATTGATTGTTGGTATTTATGGATACAATTTGTTAAGGGTGCTCAAATTCTAACCAATCCAAATAAAAACCGCAAACCGATCCAAAAAAACCGAAAACCGCAAAAAACCGAATATTTTTGGATGTCGTTTTGTGAAAACCGCCGGATCGGATCGGATTTCGGATGTATTTTTCAAAACCGAACAGAACCGCATACATATATCTTAATACTTATTTATCTTTTTATTAGTATGAATATATACTACATTAACCTGTTTTTTGTTCATTTAAATTTTTTTAATACTATTTGTTAGTTTAATTTAATCAAATTTTTACTTTTTGATATAATTCAAATATAATTGATAATTGTCATTCTAAAATATTAATTTTTAATATATTATATGTTATATTTTACATCAAACTTAATATTTATTTCGTCAAAAAAGTCAAACTATTATTTTATAGTGTTTTTAATTATATTAATATTTGATAAAAAAAATACAATTTATAATTTGGATATCCAAAAACCGATCCAAATTAAACCGCATAAAATTGGATCGGATCGGATTTAACTTTTTTTATTTGTCATCCAAAACCAAACCGCGAATAAAATTCTTTTTAAATCGAATGAGTTTTTGCCTCAAAACCGATCTAAACCAAACCGCGAGCATCCTTACAATTTGTAGACATTCTAATATTTAAAGCAACTAAAAAATAATAATCCATGTGAGAATTCCTGTGAACATTAAATAGTACTAGTTAGTTTAGTTCCATTTCTTTCTTACCGGTTAACATTTAATAGCAAAGATGTGAAAATTCATTGCTTCTAACTTTGACCAACCCTCTTGCATTGTGAATGACTCAATCTATTATGAAACCCATGACCCATGCTCTGATTCCATTGTGTTTCACATAATTTCACATGATGGTTGAGGAAACAGTGTCACATTTTTTAAATCGTCTAGGTGATATACTATGAATGATGAATTGATGACTGTTCAATTTTATGACCAAACAAAAAAATAAAAATAATCATATGATCTATTATGCAGAGCAATTAATGTTGCTTCACAACAAGCCATGCATGACATATGATTTATATTATTATAAAATTCCATTCCATGCATTAGTTTCTTTAGCTAGTGGCATGTTTTGTGTACATTATAAATCTCATTGATTTTGACACATTCTAGCATAGAGATTCAATTCATTCATAGCATAAAAAGAGGATTCTAAACTTCATTACTGTGATAATTTATCCTACATATATGCACTTTTCTATAATGGAGAACAATTTGAAAAGGGTCATCATTGTTGATATTCAGCTTTTAGTTTTCATAATTTTGCTCTTGGTTAGGATTTCAACTTCAAACTATATACCAGCAAATTTTGTCTTTGGAGATTCTCTTGTTGATGCAGGAAACAACAATTACATACTTTCTCTCTCAAAGGCTAATTTTTTGCCTAATGGTATTGATTTTGGAAGACCAACAGGAAGATTCACCAATGGAAGAACCATAATTGACATCATTGGTAAGATTTAGTAGTAATTTATTTCCCCTAGTTTATTCTACTTGATTTATTACTATTTTTATTTAATGAGTTATATATTATTCTTACACCGCCGCCGCCACCACCACCGAAGTCTAGCGCAAATGATTGGTTCATTCTAAGTATCGTAAATTTTGGATATCGAATTTGATTATTATTAATAAAACAAATATTCTTGTACCGCCAGGTCAGGAATTGGGTTTTGGCTTTACCCCGCCTTATTTGGCACCTACAACAATTGGACCAGTGATTTTGAAGGGTGTCAACTATGCCTCAGGTGGAGGTGGAATTCTCAATTCCACCGGACAAGTCTTTGTAAGTTTTTGCTTCATTTTATCATGCTTTAAACTTGAAGTTTGCGTAAAGATCTTTACTAAATTTTTTTACGTTGGTGTTGTATCAAAATTAAACTCTTTATTTTTAGGGTGGTCGACTTAACATGGATGCCCAAATAGATAATTTTGCAAATACCAGACTTGACATAATCTCCTACATCGGTGTTCCTGCGGCTCTCAGTTTATTCCAAAAGGCATTGTTTTCGGTCACAATTGGTTCAAATGATTTCATAAATAACTACTTAACACCAGAAGTCACATCTTCTGAATACAAATTGGATTCTCCAGAACTCTTTGTGACCACCATGATATCAAGACTCAGAACACAACTCAATGTAATATTTCTCATAACTCACAATCTTTGTTTCAAAATTAAAATATTAATATGATGTTTGAAATTAAAAATCATAAATCACATTAGTCTTTTTCTTCCATTTGCAGAGGTTATTTAATCTTGGAGCTAGAAAAATTGTTGTAGCAAATGTGGGGCCAATTGGATGCATACCAAATCAGAGGGATGCACATCCAATGGAAGGAGATAATTGTGTCACTTTTCCTAATCAGCTAGCGTATTTATTTAACACACAATTGAAGGGTCTAATTGCAGAACTCAGCTCAAATTTAGCTGGTTCAACATTTGTATATGCAGACATCTACCATATTTTAGGAGACATACTCTTAAACTATGCATCATTTGGTATGTGTTTAATATTGTAACAATATATTAAACTATTATTAGGCCATTAAATTGGTATGGTACTTTTGTAAACTAATTAATCAAGACTAAATTTGAATGTTTGTGGCAGGTTTTGATGATCCTTCTTCTGCTTGCTGCAACATGGCTGGGAAATTTGGAGGTTTGATCCCATGTGGTCCTACCTCAAAAGTTTGTTGGGATAGATCAAAATATGTGTTTTGGGATCCCTACCATCCTTCTGATGCTGCAAATGTTGTCATCGCCAAGCGCCTCTTAAACGGTGGTTCAACTGATATTTCGCCGATGAACATTCGCCAACTCTTTCAATCTTAACTTGTTTCTTAATGTTAGAAATTGATGTTTGGCAGAGATTCTTTAGAGGATATACATTTCCTAATTCAATTTAATAGTTAAATTGTCAAATTGTATTTAAGTGTTGTATCCTTATTCTATGAATGATATTGTTTATATTTTAAGGGTCGTGGGGCACTGGTTAAGGAAATAAAAAAAATAAATTAAAAATAATATTTTTGGGACTTCCGAGGAGTTAGCTACATAAATTCTAATATCATATTGCTATATTTGTTTTCTTATGCACTATTAACACTTAAAAAGAAGGGAATAACTTTAAAACTTTATCGATACTTTTTTGTTTATGCAGTACCGTAACACTTATTTGGAAATGTACAATGCAAATACAGATTGGTCGAGTTGATAAGACGTTGACTATATTCCATAAAACGTGTAAATATATTTATCTGCATTATTTGAATCCTAAAACATATTCTAACTTTATTGAGTTGTTAGACCTAACTCATCCAGATTCTATATGCACATATAAAATAGTGATCACATGTGAATCTGAATAAAAAATAATCACCATCAACATCCAGCCGACTGGATCGCTTGATTTGGTTCGGAAGTCAGTTCTGACATCAAGTTGTTTCAACCTATGAAGCACGGACACAAACACGGACACAACACTGACACGTCGACACCGATAATAATTTGAGAAAATGATATAATTCAATATAATTATAAATGTCGGTGTCAGACACCAACACAAACACGCTTAATCCGAGGAATATCCGTGCTTCATAGGTTTCAACCTTCTTCTAATCGAATAATCTAATTTTGATTAGAATTACTCCCTCCGGCCTTATTTATAAGTAAAAGTCAACAAAAAATTTTGGCCTCAAATATTAACAAAAGTTACCAAACTTTACTTATTCTTTCAAAAATACCTTCAATAATTTTTCTATTTTTTGACATAATTGTAGAGTCTCAATGCAAATTTAATATATTATAAGGTCATTTTATAAATTGCAGTAGAATTTTCATATAAAACCAAGATAAAAAAGTAACTATAAATGTATAAATAGATAAATTTGCTTATAAAAGAGGCCGGAGGTATTTTTTATTAAATGTGCATCATCCAATTATATATGAAGATGTTGCCCAATTACCGAAGTCAACGTAGATCCAATCCTCTCATATTGATCCTTTCATACCGTCTGTCAGACGGTAATTACAACCGTTGGATCTTTCCGGATATTATCCATATCCTTCGACCTTCTTCATTAGAGCTTCTTGATTGAAATCTCACCCTTTGCAAATTCATTCAGCATGGTCTTGTTCCCATATGATTTCACCCAGTTTTATCATATCTTTAGATAAAATCTGTGAAGCCCCGATACTCTAAAAATGGTGAAGTATCGTGTCTGATACGTCCTCGATACCGATACTCGTCCGATACGTTCCGATACTCGTATCGGAAGAGTATCGGTTAAATCTTTATTTTTAAATAAAAAAATAATATCCGATACGCGTCCGATACTTTCCGATACTCGTATCGGAAAAGTATCGGTTAAATCTTTATTTTTAAATAAAAATAACAATATCCTATACAATCCGTGTTTCATAGTGAATGTCAAACTATTATGTTGTTACACGGGTAACTAACTATGTCTTTTTTTGGATAGTACTAGTGATGTTTTTTGGGATAGTACTAATGATGTTCTTTTTGTATAATACTTAACTTAAGATGTATAACTTAAAATGTACTGGTGATCATTATTTTTTAGGACAATATTAATGAGACACAAATACTTAACTTAGTATTAATGATGTTAATTTATTATAATTAGTATTTTTTGTCTTTGTCACTGTTCTGAAGTCACTATGGTGTCCCACTATATAACAGGTTGTTAAGTATTTGGGTTTGTCCCAAAATTCTAGTATAAGAATGAATGCTTTATGTTTTTAATTGGTCAGCTGCAGGACCTATATAATTGTCTGCTATTGCTACAAGATGGGCTTGTTAAAGAGGCTTGATCATGTCATGACTATTATATGTTTTTTGAGCTATTATATGTCTTTAGTTAGGACTGAGGAGCCCTCGTATGTTGAGCCTCAAACTGTTTTGCTCTTGTGCAAGCTTATGAACTATTGACGTTTATAATAATAATAGTAATTTTTTTTGTCTTTCAAAAAACAATTATTATTCTTAATATTATTTATTTTAGTCATGTTTATATATTGTGAATTTATATATTTAATTTTAAAATTAATTTTTAAATAACGTATCGCGCCAGTATCGGATATGGATTTTTCAAAATTTTCACGTATCGGCGTATCGGTATCGTATCCGTATCGTGTCGCGTATCGGGGCTTCATAGGATAAAATCATAAGGATAATAGACACGTCATTTTCATTTCTGCATCACGTACTTCAAGTTCAACCCAATCCTCTGAACAAAACAATCCCAAACCGTCAACGTGAATTATTTTTTTCAGTTAAATTAAAAAAAAATCCCAAACAATTAAAATTCAGATCAAAATAGCAACCGAACCGGGAAAATTTGAATCGGATCGAAAATGGATCGATTATCATCGGAGAAGCTCATACTCGTCAACCGTGAACCAAACGGAATCGCGGTGGTGACTATTAACCGTCCCGATTCTCTTAACTCGTTAACTCGGGCTATGAATGTGGACCTGGCTCAGGCTTTCAAGAGCCTCGACCGGGACGAATCGGTGCGGGTGATTATATTGACAGGATCGGGTCGATCGTTTTGTTCCGGTGTTGACCTCACGGCGGCGGAGGATGTTTTCAAAGGTGATGTTAAAGATCCTGAGAGTGATCCCGTTGTGCAAATGGAGCGATGCCGGAAACCGATAATTGGAGCTATCAAAGGATTTGCTGTTACCGCTGGATTTGAGATTGCACTCGCTTGTGATATCTTGGTTGCTGCCAAAGGAGCCAAATTCATGGACACTCATGCTAGGTTCTTTTTCTTTTCTTTTTTCTTTTTTCTTTATGTCCATTTGGATTTAGAGATAAGAACGTCCATTTGTTTAATAAAAAGTAGCTAATGTTAGATAAGCTAGCTTATAGAAGATGATTTATTAGCGGATAAGTTAGTTGATAATTAACAGATAAACTGGCAAATAAAATTTAAAGTGTTTGATAAAATTAGCAATTAAATCATCTGATTAATATAATATACATAAAAATGTTGCAAGTTATAAGCTCGTGATAAGCTGCAAGCTTAAACGTTACTTGAAATATTATATGTAAAAACATTACTATAAGTTAGTGAACAACGTCATATGCTCGTGATAGAATTACTGTTACAAAACAGTTGTGGTTTGATTGCATGGACGCTATAAGCTGTCCGCTAGTATTTGCTAGCGGTTTGGTCGTGACGAATAGAGTATGTTACAAGGAAAAAGTATATGTATCTCCACTTACTTTCATAATTGTTAGTTGTTAATCTATTATTATAACCTTGTTTTTTTAGACATTTTCTTACTTTTTTTAAGATTACTTGTTTGTGTTATTGGTTACATGCAGATTTGGGATATTTCCTTCGTGGGGTTTGTCTCAGAAGCTTTCGCGCATTATAGGAGTAAATAAAGCACGCGAGGTATCTCTTACGGCCACACCTTTGACTGCAGAGGTAGCAGAAAAGTTGGGTTTTGTGAACCACCTTGTTGAAGACGGTGAACTGATGAAGAAAACCAGAGAAATTGCGGAAGCCATTGTGAAAAACAATCAAGACATGGTGTTGAGGTACAAGTCAGTGATAAATGATGGCATCAAGCTGGATCTTGGCCATGCTCTTTCCCTTGAAAAGGTAAGTGCTGCAGCATTTGTGTGTCAAAAATTACATAATATGGATTCAATTTCTCAGCAAGTTATGTCTTTATGGGTGCAGCCATAAAGCCATTCATCATTCCTGTCATTTTGTGAACTTAATAATTGTAAATAATGGGCAAATAGATTTTGACCTAACTTAAGTATGGTTGATAGAAATACAGAGGAGCTTAGAGCAAAATCTCAGTATCTAAAATTCCCTGTGTATGTTGCATCTGTAACAAGCGTAGTTAAAGGCAAAACTAGTTATAACATTGTTGGAAAATGATGGACTTTTTTTTGCATGTGTCGTCTACTCATTATCCGTTACATTTTTGTCTTCTGTGTGATCAGTAATCCTTGACATAGTTATTGGGTAACTTCCTCCTTATTTTTGCATCTTAAGCTTTGAGTTGCACAGTCAAAACTATTTTTATGCAATTTTGATTGAGCTCTAACTGTGTATGAAATATAGGAGAGGGCCCATGATTATTATAATGGAATGACGAAGGAGCAATTCAAGAAAATGAAGGAATTCATAGCAGGAAGAAGTTCCAAGAAACAGTCGAAACTATAGGGTCTTTATTTGCACCGATCTCTCAAACTGTAAAGATATAAGTTTTTTACTTCCCAAAGTTGATGTTTTACAAGTTAATACCTGGAAAAATCCGCAGACAATGTTTATCATAATGAATTATAGACCCTGTCAAAAGTTCCTTATTATCAAATTAAATGTTCTGTTATTAGTTTCTTGTTAGTTAGTTGTGAATTTTTAATGGTTCGTGTGTTTTTAATTCCTTTAATCCACCACATCAGATTATCCAGTTACTCCAAACACTCACTCACTGACCTGTTGAGTATGCACTTGAGTTGCCACACGCTTACCTGTGTGCTGTGGTCATGAAGACTCTTAAAGTTGATCCTTGATTGTATAGATAGCTTATCCCCCACCTCAAAAGTGTAGATCTTCACAACCAGAAGGCTTCTTTGTATCTCTGCCCTCTAACAGTTTTTTTGTATTTTATATAACATATCATACTTTGAATATAACACATGGATGCCATTTCACGTCATGAAAATATTTGCATTAAACAGGAGGAAATTAAGGAAGAGAATATCGACTTATTACAAAGAAAAAATCTATGGACAAAATTGTTTCAAAAAGAAGTGGAAAACCAAGATGTAGATGGCATAATCACTTGAGAGTTTCTTTTTACACCCCCTTATGATTCTTAAAAACCACCCTTGTATGAGAAAAAAACATATTTTTTTCTTGTTTAGACGGATAAATCCAGATAAGTATGGTTTTCAAGACAGGAGTGGAGAGTAAATGTAGCTCTCTTATTTTATCCTAATACTATACCCATACAATTATACACCTTCATCTCCTACAATTACAAATTACCAAATATTCCAATTTTACCTTATGTTATTGAACTTTTTTCAACTTCACTCTCAACTTTTCTGGATCAAACATAAGTTTACGTAAAAAAAATAATTTCGGTTTGAATAATTTATCAAAAAGTTTTATCTAAATTATTCGATTTACAAATTTTGTGAATTATAGAATATAAAAAGTGGAATTGAGGCTATGAGAATGTAATTTACAAAAATCCCACCTTTTTTGTAATAAATAAAAAATTCTAATAAATGCATCTATGACACTAATTAAGAAAACAAATATTGTATTATAATAAAGCTATAAAGCTACATAATATAAAATGTTTGTTTGCATTCAATTTCTTAAAAATATAAAATGTGTTATTTTCTATGGTTTACTTTTTTTTTTCGCAAATAAATTATTAAATTACTTTTCTAAAAAATATAAAATGTGTTATTACCGAAAAAGAAAACGACATTTGAGTTGTTACAAGAGTTACTGTGGGCAATATAGGAAAAACGTTATTGACATTTTCGACCCACTGAAGTCCCGGCGGGGTGGACTACTTTGTTCTCTTCTCCCATCTCAACGGCGACCTAACCACACTCACTCTCACTGAGCTTCAGCGACGCCTCATTAATTCATTCATTTCCAAACAACAACGATTCCTGAAACGAGTCAACTCATCAATCTAACTCGGCGAGGCATGGCGCCTCGCTCGATCATACTCATCGTACTGAGTTTCCTTCTGTTGACTCAGTCCGAGTCAGCACCACAAGCCTTCAAAAGAGAACCCGGTCATCCTCAATGGCACCACAGCGCCTTCCACGACGTCAGAGATACCGTCCGATCCGATATTCGTCGCATGCTCCATTCTCGTGCCGAGGTCATTTTTCTCCCTTCCACGCAATTTCGCATATTAATTTAATCAAAATCGAAATTCATTCACTCTTATAAACTTATTGTTCTTCTTTTAGGTTCCGTTTCAAGTTCCGTTGGAAGTGAATGTGGTTTTGATCGGTTTTAATGGTGACGGAGGATATAGATATACCATTGATGCGCATAAATTGGAACAGCTTCTCAAAACGAGTTTTCCAACTCATAGACCTTCTTGTTTGGAAACTGAGGAGCTTCTTGATATTGAGCATCATTTGGTCTATAATGCATTTTCTGTAAGCTACTTTTCGTGTTCTAGTGGATTTGTTTATGTATCTTTTATCCTAATTTTGTTGTTAATCAAATTGTTTAAACCCTTGCTTATAGGATGAGATTGTTTAGTTAAATTTTCATAGTAAAAAACCCTTGCTGAGATTGATGCTTTGGTGGGTGGTTCTCTCATGAATTTGCATGCTTCCACTAATCTATTTTTTTTTTTATTCATTAGAAAGATGTTTTTAAAAATGAAATGCACCTCTCAAGATTGTACTTGGTAACCATTAGCCTAAAGGCTATAATTTTGCTGAATTGGTTGGGTTGGGAAGGATGAGTTTCTCATTTCCTTTGAGTTTTGATCACCATTAATGGTTTGGGAAGTAGATTAGCAGAGATCTTGTTCCGGAAGTAGTTAAAAAGGGAATTTAGGGTTTGTTCGGATTGATTTATTTGAGCTTATCTACTGACATAAACACTTGTGAGATTGTTTGGGAGGCTCATGGAAACAACTTATAACTGATATGAAGATAACTTATAACTTAGATGAAAACTGTTTTGAATTTATTTTTATCTTGTGTTATAGAAATAGAAATAGCTTACACATACACGCTTATATGATAAACTATTATGCTATAAGCGCTTAATTAAGGTGTGCATCGAAACAAGACACTCACACATAATCGCAAAAGGATATCCTCGTTGCTTTCTTAAACTGCTCATTAATATAAAATAGAAATAGCTTATACATACATGCATATATGATAAACTATTATGCTATAAGCGCTTAATTAAGGTGTGTATCGAAACAAGACACTCACACATAATCGCAAAAGGATATCCTCGTTGCTTTCTTAAACTGCTCATTAATATAAAATAAATGGATTAGAACCCCTGGTAAAAGTTTCATTATGTCCATGCTTCTATAGTCTTGACACAAATAGTCAAAAGTTTTAGAATGCTGGGAGAAATGAAGGGTAAGCTTTAGTTTAGATGAACTTAACTTTTTTCAGAAATTGCCAATAAGCTTTGTATCAAAATCAAACTTTACATTGAAATCTTCAAATTAATCAAGCCTTTGTTCTTTTAATATTTTTTGGTGCACAGACTACAGTCAAACTTTTTTTATGTTGCTCAATCTGTCTTTACACAGGTCATCCGTGTAAATACCCCTTTATCAGAAATCTGAAAATTTCTAACGATTTAAATTGAAATCTTACCATAGGCTGGACAGCCTGAACTGATAGCACTTGAGAAAGCATTGAAAGAGGCAATGTTTCCTGCAGGAAAAGCAAGGGAGGTAAATGTTTCATTGCATATCACTTTTTGTTTTTATAGCTATATGAAGCTAATAGCTATTGCCTCCATCTTGAGATATGATTCTAAAGTTTTTACAACTTCCAGTCTGACTTTGGAAGGGAGGTGCCTTTATTTGAAGTTGAAGCGACGGCTGTGGAGCCAGTATTTCAAAAGCTGTACTCCTACATATTTGACATGGATAGTGTGGGATCTTCTGTCACGGAGATGGATAAACCAGTGCCAAGTGCAATATTTATTGTAAACTTTGACAAGGTATAACCAATATTCAATGCATTTAGTTGCAAAATGTAAATTACCTTGCTTTATATCCTACAAATTTAGTTGATATTAACTTTATATTGACTGCTTGTAAGTTATCACACATAAAATAATTGTAAGCTTATTTTAACTAACAACCAAGGGATCAAGTATTTATGACTGATTGTTGAGTTCTTCATTCATCCTGCTTGTTTAGTATCATCTTCCACTACTATTGTGGCAATTTTTTTTACTATTATTTTAAAATATATTGCAGGTGAGACTAGATCCTAGAAATAAGGAAATAGATCTTGATAGTTTAATGTATGGAAAAATTCCTGAGCTAACTGAGGAAGATATGAAAAAACAAGAAGGAGATTACATTTATCGTTATCGCTACGATGGTGGCGGAGCAACTCAAGTTTGGCTGAGCTCGGGCAGGTAAGAAAGGACTTTTTGAGACCTAATATTTTTGTTAAATTTCAGTTTCTTTTGTCAAATAGAGTGTTATCAATTCTGGGAGGTCCTTAACTGGGAAAAATTAGTGTCAACGTGTATTTTTTGTCTCACAGTTACAAGCAAATTTTCAGCTTTACTTATTTTTGTTTGTTCAGATTTGTGTTGATTGACCTTTCAGCAGGTCCCTGTACTTATGGTAAGATTGAAGCTGAAGAAGGAAGTGTCAGTTCTAGAACTTTGCCAAGATTACGAAATGTTGTGAGTCTGAGTAGCACAGCTTTTTATCGATCCAGCAATGACATTTTTCTTGGACAGCTTGCTTCTTTGGTATCAACAACGGTGGAACATGTTATAGCACCTGATGTGAGGTAATGCAATGTCATCTATTAGCATATAACAACGAAGCCTTATGTAGTTGGGTTTGCTAGTTGCTACAAGGGTTCATTGGACTCTAACAACCAAAATTTCTGTAAAACCCTTTAGGGTGAGGCATTTTGTAATAGTTTTCTCCCAAAGTTTTCTTATTTATGGGCCTCCAACGAACGAGAGGATCCTAACTCCCAACGAAGTTCTACAATAGAAGAGGGAAAAGGAACTGAGGGAAGGCTGGTAAATGGTCTGGGAAATATGAGAGTTGTCTGTTATGCTAAATTCTAACCGGCTGGAAATGTGGCAGCAAGATACAGGAGAAAGGGGTGCTTGAATCTTTGAGGGGAACATGAATATTAGAGGAAAGGAGGGTTGTGGTAGAAGGTAGGCAATCATTTTAGGTGGCTGTGCCACAGGCCGAAGAAGCTTTCTTCTCTGATATGTTTCTTTCTGTTAAGAAGTCCCACATCGGATGTGAGTTGGCCTAGACAAGTGTTTATATAAGTAAGTGGCAATCCTCACCTTACAAGCCGGTTTTGTAAGGATGAGTTAGGTCTCATATCATTTTTAAGATGGTATCAGAGCCTCTCCACGATCGTTGGGTCACCTGTTATCAGGTTTCCGCTATCGGGCCACCCACCGTTTATATCCACGCACCAAGCCCAATAGTGCTGGGCGTGAAGGGGTGTGTTAAGAAGTCCCACATCGGATGTGAGTTGGCCTAGACAAGTGTTTATATAAGTAAATGGCAATCCTCACCTTACAAGCCGGTTTTGTAAGGATGAGTTAGGTCTCATATCATTTCTAAGACTTTCTATTTTAGTTTCTATATTTTTCTGCACTTGCTATTAATCAGGTCTTTGTGTCTTACTTTTCTCTAATCTATATTGTTTCAATAGATTTTTCAGTTCCTGACAGTCTTCCTTTACCCTTTTCAATTGGAATGTCTTTCATTTGGTCTACTTTTTTCTACAGAGCATTTATTGGTCTTCTCATGTGACCAAACATTGGAAAACGAGTAACCATCATTTTCATTTCAATTAGTGGTGTCTTAGCTTTTCTTGGGAGATACATGTGGTTCCATAGTTTTGTTTTTATCTTTGTCGACTCATCTATCTCGGCATTCTTATATTTGCTACACTGTTTTATTATTATTGGCATTTCCTGGCCATTGCCCAATGTTAACTACCATAGGGCACATGATAGAAACCGTAAAGTCAAGATAACAAAACTGTATTTTATTTATGGAAAAGATTGAGCACAAAGGCTCTACAATGGTGGAAACACAAACAGAAATGATAAACCAGAGTTCAAGAACTCCTAACCAGAGCAAATGCTCCTAGACTTGAGAGAAACTCTCCTAACAAAATCTTTCTGAATGCTTTACTCACTACCCTTCCTCCCTTTTATAACAGGTTTATTCCCATAAAATGCCACTAACTCCCATAAAATGCCACTAACCCTTCTTCTCCCCATTCTAATTACTTCTATCAATAGTAAGGTGGGCCCAATAATTGCGCCAGCTAGCATACTGAATCTTGGTGTTCTATCAGCGCATCTGGTCTTATTGTTCTCTGATAAGTTTTTCTTGTGTGTATAGGCTCTTTGCTTATGCCTGAACATTTTTTCCATTTTAACTGCCTAGTGCCGACCTGTAATTCTGTATGTGGCATCCCGGTTAATGCCCCCTTAAAATTTTAATATGGGTTCTAGATACCTAAACTGTGAAAATTGTAGTATGATTTGATCCTTATTTTTCACCTAAGAACCTTTGCTAACAAGTGTTGTCAAATATTGGCCATGGTGGATTTTTGGAAAACCGATACGGCCATTTTGTGAACGATGGCGGTGCCACAGCGCCATACTCGGATATGGTGGCACCATAAATCAGCCAGTATGTTGGATTTTTGGCCTTCGCCATGGTCCGCCATCGATAGTATTGTTGCCGACTCATCCCCTTTTTTATGCACACAGTTTTAATGCTTATGTGTAAGTTAGGTTGTCAGTTCAGTTTAGCATCTAACATGCAAATTATAAGAGAACTTGAGAATTAATTAAAGGACTGTTAACTGATGTATTATATTTAGAATCTAATTATACTTTTGTTGAAATGTTCAGGTTTGAAACTGTCGATCTTACTTCAAGATTGCTTATACCAATAATAGTCTTGCAAAATCACAATCGATACAATATTTTGCAAAAGGGCCACAATTACAGTATAAACATCGATGAAATTAAGACAGAGGTTTGTAATTTCCTTTGGAGTAGGCTACCAATTATTTTACCTCAGAGTTTGGAAATTGTCTGGTGCAATTACTAGAATCGATATTTACTGCAATTTAGCAGAAAAACCATGCAAGTGTTACAGTTTATTCTTTCCTCAGGTGAAAAAATTGCTTCATGATGGGCAAGAAGTTGTAATTATTGGGGGTACTCATTCACTACATCGCCATGAGAAGCTGTCAATCGCAGTTTCAAAAGCTATGCGTGGACATTCACTTCAGGAAACCAAGAATGATGGTCGTTTCCATGTTCATACCAAGACTTATCTTGATGGTGCTATTTTAAAAGAAGTGGGTGCTGTCTAGTTGCATAAATCTATTTCTTATATAATTTTACATCAGCAATGTGCTAACTTTCTTTTAACTAGATAATTAGTAGAGAAATTTTGACTAACTTTTAAGTTTTGAATCATGAGTATGTCTTTGCTGACACCTTTAATTAGATAGAAAAAACTGAACACTTTGCGGATCATGTTGCTGCTCATGCTCTGTTTTAGCCTTTTGGAAGAACATGCATAATTCATTATCCAAAATAGCTGAATTTGTCTGCATTATAAACGCTAAATATGAATTATTTTGTTATTTTTTTAATATTTCTATTTGGACATGCAACCACATTTGAACAGGAGATGGAACGTTCTGCCGATGTGCTTGCTGCTGGATTGCTTGAAGTGGCTGACCCATCTCTTTCAAGTAAATATTTCCTCCGCCAGAATTGGATGGATGAATCTGAAGGGTCAACTGATTCAATTCTTAAGCATAAGCCTCTTTGGTCATCATATAACTCAAAACAGGGCAAGAAAAAGAGGAAGAATGTAAAGAAACAAGGGGATCTTCAACCAACTTATGGAACAAGAGTAGTTCCTGTGTGCGTACACCACTCTCTCTCCTAGATGCATGTGAATTATACAACTTTAACATCAAGAGTATCTTTGCAGTTGTGTTTTTCTTTTGGTGAAAACTTTGCAGTTGTATATTTACATTTATTTATAGGTTTATTAAAACTAGTTAAATATGTCTTGATTTATTATTTTGAACTGCTCAACTAAGCCAATTAGGGCCCTTGAAATATTTCTATATAAAGTGCATAATATTGCTACAAGATAAAAAATTGATTGGTAAATATTATTTTTGCTTCAAAACCAGTTCAATATTGAAATGCTATGCTTTTTATCATGCAGTTTTGTGCTATCGTTGGCTGATGTGGATCCAAATCTTATGATGGAGGACGAAAGTATGGTGTGGACAAGCAATGATGTTGTAATTGTGCTTGAGCATCAAAATGAAAAGATTCCTTTGAGGTGGGTGAATATGATATATGGATATCCAGTACTATTATTTTTTATTTATTTTTTTATTTGACAATATGTCTATTATTATTATTATTGTTGTTGTTATAGACATTGACACATGTAGATGATAGAGGAAGGAATGTAGTTTACTTTTGAGTGATTGTTGATGGCCAACATAATATTACTTATTGTAGACTGTACTATGAAACATCTAGTTTTTCTATGCAGAAACTCAGACCATTTTTGTCCATTGTGTTTTCACATCTCAATTGACTTCAAAATAATATAAAAAATCACATCTTAATTCAAATACACTGACAATAACACATGCCTTCCCTTCTCTCAACACAAAGAAGACAGTCAGACACCATTGTACTGTATTCTGATTATTTTTAACTTTGTATTTAATATGTCTATGTCTGTCTTTGTGCAGATATATTGTTGATGCAGTGAAATATAATTCCTTATAGAGCCATTTTATTTAGTTCAGTCTGCTGCAAGCACTACCCACTTTTCATGCTGATTGTCTATTTGGCTTTGATTTAATGAACTCAAAAAAACCACTTCAATGCCCACTTTGAATTATATTGGGTTTCCTCCTTATTTGTTTGTTTTCTCTTGCAAAATTTGACATCACGCATTCACGCTTCATTGCCTTGTTTGACAGTTATGTTTCAGAAACACACAGAAGACATGCCATCCCATCTCAAGCACAGCGTCATATATTGGCTGGTATTGCAACAGTGGTGGGTGGTTTAAGTGCACCATATGCAAAGGCTTCTCATGTACATGAAAGACCTATTGTGAATTGGCTTTGGGCAGCTGGTTGTCATCCATTTGGACCATTTTCGAATACGTCTCATGTTAGTCAAATGCTCCTTGACGTTGCATTGGTAAGTGTCCTCTCTATATACCAATATTAATTTTATATACAAAGAGCTATTTCTCAAATTGGCTTTTTGTTTGTTGACAGAGGAACTCGATATATGCACGTGTGGATTCTGTACTTCGTAAAATTCGTGAAACATCAGAGGTAATTCGTGCTAATTTGAGTTATATTAATATGTTACTTGTTTATCTGATTATGGATCCCGGTCAATTATGTACAGACCGTCCAAGGTTTTGCAGCAGAGTATCTGAAAACTCCCCTTGGTGAGCCTGTGAAGGGAAAGAAGGAGAAATCAACCACTGAACTGTGGTTAGAGAAGTTCTACAAGAAAACTACTAATTTGCCTGAACCATTTCCACATGAGTTAGTTGACCGTTTGGAAAAATACCTTGACGTAAGTTTTTACTCAATTGAAGTTCTTGATCTCTCTTTGTGGACGTTTGGATTGTTAACATTTTTCAATATGTATACGTTTACCAGGGCCTTGAGGAGCTTCTTGTTGATATGTCTTCATTATTATATGATCATCGTTTAAAGGACGCCTTCTTGAACAGTTCAGATATTCTTCAGAGCACCATGTTCACCCAACAGTAAGTTACCGTGTTTCAAAATAGTTTTTATATATTTTAGTAATAGTAATCATTGTTTTTCAAAAAAAGTAATAGCAATCATTCGCAATTTTGTGAATTGCAGATATGTTGACCATGTTTTGACCAGTGAGAGGGATAATATGAAATGCTGCAAAATTGAGTACAAGTACCCTGTGCACTCTTCTCAAACTTACATCTATGGGGGAATACTTATTGCTGGGTTCATTGTATACTTTGTTGTAATTTTCTTCTCATCTCCGGTGCGCTGACACAAAACTATGAAGCCGACAAACAAGCATTATCACACTAGGCAGAGCATATCACTGCTATACCAATATAAAAAAAAAGTATAGGACAGTTTTGAATGTGTAGCGGTCGATGCAGGACAGTTGAAAAGAACAAAATTCCCAGAGTTACGTAACATTGACTAGGTTATGTCTTTTGTAGGTTGTGCCGGCAGTGGCTTTGTGTATTTATATTTGCTTTGAATTTTACAGTGTTAATAGCTGGAAAAAATCTTGTGCGCTTTTTACTTCCTTGCAAAGGAGCGATGGACACATGATGTAGATGTGATTAAGTGGATCGTTAAGGTAGTATGATAGCAGAATAAAGTGTACTCCCTCTGATCTCTAATATAAGCAAATATTTTTTTTTTAGGTTCATTGAATCAGACCAACTACATAAATGATTTAATGAACATAGAGAGAAAATGTTTGCTTATATTTGAAACAGAGGGAGTAGCTCATTAGAGCTTGAAGATTGAGTGTCTGTTTGGATCTGCGTTTAGAGTCCATGAACGCACGTTTACAACTTCAAACGTGATTTTAAGTTATTTGGAGGATGTTTGGCACAGAGATACGAACGCGATTCTTCGTTTTAGAATCAATTCCAGTCGAAGCTGCTTTGTGTAGCTTCTGCGTCCACTAAAATCAATTCTGTGGAAGTCACATAATAGTTTCCAGCCTGCTGCCTCTTCACCGTTCATGTACCCATTATCTTATCTTTAGGTTGGGGATAAGCAGTTGATTACTTGAATGGGCTTTGTCGGTTTAGAAAAATAAAAATTAAAACTAAAGAGATGGCTTCTAGTGGGACTTGGATCCTAGTGGGCTTTTATTGCCTATCACTATACACTATACATTTGTAATTTATTTTGAATTTTTAATGGTATTATGAATTTTACTCAATACTTTAGTAGTTTAGTATAAATTAAAGGAATTTTGTTTTTATGAATTGACGTCATGTTTTTGCTTTACATGTTCGTATTTATTTTTTTAAAATTATGATGTAATTTTCTAAAAATAAATTAGAAAGAAAAAAAATATTCTCAAAAAAATTTAAAGTAATTTAACACAAATATATTCAAACCCATTTTAGTAATTATACATCCAAAATCAATTTTGAGTCAAACCATCCAAACAACATAAAATGTTGAGAATTGTTTTTACATTAATATATCCAAACATAAATCAATTCTATTCAACTTACTTTTAACTAAAATCAATTCTGTCAAACTCAATTCTGTCAAAATCAATTATTTCTACCGCTGAACCAAACACATACTGAGTGGTTCACTTGGAAAGACTTAAATTAAGAGAGGAATTGGTTCACACTTATTATCATTAATTTCTGAGTTGCGAAGACAAATTGAAAGTCTAGATTAAATGTTGAATATATATGGGTTAGGTAAACTAAATGCTTAGGGGCGTCAAGATATAACTCTTTATAAACTCATCATTATTCGATTTTTATATTGGATTTCTAACTCAACATTACTATGACTTTTTATAAACTCACTTCATGCTCTACCTTTATTCTATGTGGTACTTTGATTCCCCAATTTGAATAACTCATTAAGTTTATCATTTAGTTTCACTCAATCTACATTAGGAAACCAACCAATATGCGACACTCTGGTCTCTGTATATGTTGTACTCATAAGTAATAACATTGTACCCATAAGTCATAACGTTGTACAAACCCTTAACATCAGTGTAAACTTGTTAAGCGCTCTCCTATTTCTCAGCCCCCTCAGCTCTCACATAGGCTTAATTTGCCTATTCTCGAAAGAAAAATGTTTAGGAAAATGCTAACAAACCATATGTGGTAAAATTACCTTGAAACTTGTGTAAATGATCTTTTAAAAAGATAAAGAACATGATTTTTTCAATATAAAAATTACTAGTTTTTGTATCCTTAACTAGTATCCCGGGGCACACTAGTTAGCATAACCCAAATGCTTATTATTACGAACAATATTTGCATGAAAATTGAAAAGCGAAAGTAGTGCGCTGATATTTATTATTAAAAGAAGTGTCATTTGGTGTCTTAGGAGAATATTTGTTGTCCAAAGGAGGGTGAACTCAGATCTAAAAATCTTCGGATTTTGAATCAAACTTATATTCATAAATTTGCTTGGCAATTGGTTGTAAAACCCAACAAACTTTGGCTGCAAGTGATGAGTGTCAAGTATAATTTGGCTCTCTTCCCACCCTTCTATCACTGTTCAGAACAATTCCTCTAACGTTTAGACGTAGGTTAGTTCTAAGTTACAGGAGGAAACAGAGTTCTTTGGGCTAGTTATGTGATGAATGAGGATAGAAACAATTTGCTTCCTTTGTTTTAAATTTTATTTGCAGTTTAATAGCTAAAAAACTTAATTCAATATTTGGTCCCTTATGTTTATTTTAGGTTTCAACTTGGTCTCTTATGTTTTAAAAGTTTCAATTTGGTCTTATGTTTATTTTAGGCTTTATGTCAATTTTGTCTCATGTGGCAGACGATTTGAACACGTGTCCAATTTAAATGGAAAACTAACAGTCAACTTACGCAAACGGTGAAAAAATAAGGGACTAAATTGAAACTTTTAAAATATAATAAAGCAAATTAAAACCTAAAATAAACACAAGGGATCAAATATTAAATTACGCTAAGCAAAAATCAAATCTCCTACCAATTAATATGTTTTAATCCAAGGGCAGCGATTTAACCCTCTCACCCTCTTATTTTAAATCCTAACCCTCTCACCCTCTTATTTTAAATCCTCTCATTTTGAAGTTCACCTCATTTGAAATTTTATTTACATTTCAAATTCGAATTTTAATTTTAAAACATTGGTTTCAATCTGATGGCAGTTGATCTTCAATTTTGGATATTCAACTGAATTTCACTTGCACCACCATTGTTTATAATTTTTTTTTACGCAGTTTACAATTTCTTAAAAATAATACTATTTAATAAACATTTAATCATTCAAACCAATACTATCTCTTACCAAAAAATTCTAACCAATATCTCAAAATTATAAAATAGACTTCAAAAATAATATATATATCAACAATTTTATATCATTACAAATAACTGCTGGAATTAAATTAAGAATTATTTATTGAAAAATGAGTTGAAGCTAAAAGAAGAAAATAACTTAATAGAACACAGGAATCCTTTATTCATCAACTAATTACATAGTACAAATGAATCAAATAAGTATAGTACAAATAATAACTTTTGAACGATTTGATAGTCATATACAACAATTCTACAAATCAATCCTTAGCTCAATATTGCAATCTTCCCTCGTCTACAATATGCTCGTCCAAGAATGTTATCAACAAATCACTTCTTCATTTTTCATTTTGGCACTCAGCTATATAAAATAAGTATCATTAGTATACAAAAAGATGAATGTAACAAACCCACAATAGCGAAAATGTTACTCTCATAAGGCATTATGCATTAACATGTATTACTTTTTTCTATGAAACATTAAAATGATATAGTTACAATTTTCTGTAAATAGAGGTTTATAAAAGTCACATTATATCAAATGTTGCTCAAGACATTCTTAAGCTAATTCTACCAACATAAGAATCATAAAAATTGGCAAGAAATGCACTTGAAGGTTGGAGATGTCCCGAAAAGTTAAAAGGAGTCTAAATAAATACTCTTTTAGATTCACTTTAAACTTTCCGGATCATCACCACCCGCAACAATTTGTAGATTTAATGTTAGCAAAAGAAACATAAAAATGTTTTGAAACAACTTTAATACAAAGTTTTGATACAAAGGTTTTGAAACAACTTTAATGCATCAACAAAACCTAACCTAATTTTCTATATTCAAGAATTTCGACAAGAATGAAAATAATGAAAAAAAAAAGTCAGAAATAGCTTTCTAGACTAGCAATGTGCATCAAATTATATGCTCAGAGCCCAGTGCTTATTCATCATTCAATAAACAACAAAAACATTCAAAAAAAAAATTAACAAAAAAAAAATATTAAAAAAATAAATAAATAATTGAAATGGATCCTCAGTAATTATGCTTATAGTTGACATCAAATTAAACATTCAGGTCTCAAAGATTTCATGCCATCATAGGATCCAGCACATTCTATCAAAACACGAAAAAAAAATTAAAAAAAAAATTATTCACAATCGAAAACCTAAAATTACAAATTTGGGGAAATCGAAAATTTAGCAGTCTGTTTATTCACTGCGCCTGTGGAAAACACGAAGGTGAAGCGACTCAACACGGCTGCAAATAATTTATGCCTCTTTTTATCATCTATGATGATGATGAGATTAACCATTAATCAATTGAATATGAATCAAAGGAATCTCAAGAGGCAAATTAAAATCACGAAAATTAAACTAAATAAAAAGATAAATAAATAAAAGAAAGTAAATGGCTAGGGTTTCTGTGTATCGTTCTGCTACAATGAGGAAAGCTGAAAGCGTTCTTCTGAAATTTATAGTCGATGAAAGAATTGAATTAGGGTTTATGGAACTGTGTGAAAAGACTATGAGGACTACGTTTTCTTATTTTATTACGAATTTACCCTTTTAATAAAAGGCCCAATTGTGAAAACTAGCGTAAGGAAATACTACTTCATACCCCCGCAATTTCCATACATTCAAATTTTGTCTGGCAATGACCCGAGTCAACTCGTGAATAGTTCGAAGCTCGATTCGATATTTGACTCGTGAACTTGGTTCATGAACTAA
This sequence comes from Trifolium repens, assembly GCA_030408175.1. Taxonomy (NCBI): domain Eukaryota; kingdom Viridiplantae; phylum Streptophyta; class Magnoliopsida; order Fabales; family Fabaceae; genus Trifolium; species Trifolium repens. The sequence goes on from CP125851.1 coordinate 51,822,189, forward strand.
ATGAGCTGAATTTGAGTTAAAAATTAAGTTCGTTAAATAAATGAGCTGAACACAAACTATATATAGTTCGACTCGTGAACTAGTTCGGTTATATATATATATATATATAAATTCCCAAATTTTTTAAGTGATGCAATTTTATCTTGAAAGGGAAACCTATTGGAGTATGGAATTGCAAGAATATTTTGAGAATAACTGTGGAATTTTGTTGATTTTTCATTTATAGTTTTATTACTTGTATCGGTTTATGCCGGTTTGAATTTTGTATGTGTTTATCCATTATACACTTAAGATGAATTTTATTTTAATTTAATATTTGCTTTTTCTTTTAAAAAAAAATAGTTTAAAAGACTAAAGATCAAATTTTGACAAAAAATATTGACTTTAGAATCATGTGATTTAACTTAACGAGTTGAACCTAACGAGCCGAACCGAACTGTTCGTGAACTTTAAACGAGCTTAACTTGAGTTGAAAAAAGAGTTTGTGTTACAATTGAGCCGAGTTTCGAGCTGAACCAATTTCTGACGAGTCAAGTCGAGCTCAGACGAGTTCGACTCAGCTCGACTCATTTCCAGCCATTTATTATAAAAAAACACCTTGATACATTGAATTATAGGCTAACTGGGTATATTGAATTACACCTTGATGTATTGATAGTTTGGATTTTGGTTAAGACATATGTTCTTGATACACCAAAATAGTCTCACATCGTTTGGTATTTGAGGTAAAGGGTAGTTTATATACAATACTCACACATTTTAAACCAACCGATGCGCCTTTTCTACAAAGGACAAAACGGTGACGGGTCAACTCCAAAGCGGACAATCTTTCGGAGATGTGGACTTGAGGTCGGATCTGAACAACTTAAGACTATAGAGTTTTCTAACGTGTAATTTCATTTGGTCCCTTGTATTAAAAAATAGATCTTCGTACACAGACATTGTATTTAAGTTTATTGTAATTTATGTAAAAATGGCATAGTTGAAAATATGATTCTAATGACTCGTTTTGTGCACATGATAAAGAGACAGGATATGATGGAATTGTCATATTCTACTTAAATCTCTCTCTCTCTTTGTGTGTATCGATTTATATCCAGTATCAGTTTTGACCTTCATACAACATTTATCTAATTTTTATTCAATATCAATTTTTTTTGTTGATCATATTTTTGTGAGTAACTTGATTGAAAAATCGTAACTTTTGTGTTAGCTTTCTTCCTTTTAATTATTAATGTGAATCGTAACATTGGTTGTGTATGAAAATCTTTGTTATCTTGCCATCCTTTGAATGGTCAAATCGTGCAAAAATTTCAAAAGGCAGTGACCATTCGAATTGACTCCCAAGGAAGAGATATTTTAGCTTTTGATTTAATTCACATGGAAGTTAAACTTTTGTCCACCGAAGTGTGATATGCATGCATCAATGAGTTGTTTTTAAATGTTTGTATGGTTTCTAGGGGTCTTGCATTTGGAGCTCCAGGATTTGGTCCGAGATCTGATGCACTGGGAACTAGGTATCCTACAGGTTTACCAACAAATGGTTGGTCCTAAATAATTCACAAACCCTAGCCGCTCTCTAATTCATATTCTCTCTGAAGCTCCACTCAATATGGCTAGCACCGGTCAATGGAGAAATTTTGTTCGTGTAGACTGAGTAGAGGCATCGCCACGTTGCTTTGCCCGTGATCAGAAATCGTTTATGCTTCAAGAGGCAAACACATAAACTCTTGTTGTTTGATTTGTGGTTAATGGTTTAATCAAAATTGTTCCGGTAAGAGGATTAAAATTTAGAAAAATCTCCTTTACTACTTTTGTTATAGTTGCAAAGGACTAACCATCTTTACTACTGTCTTTTGAATGGCTCGTCTTCTGAATTCTCGTCATGTTACTCAATGCTACGCTTTATTTTTGTAATTACTATTTGTAGACTTGCATCAAATATTTTTTATCCTATGGTGATCATATATGCCTCCTCCTAATGCTTGACATTTATCAACCAAATACGGGGCCATGGTCCGTTATCTGCATCCACTAAGTTAACCTCGTGAGAACATTATATCAACTCTTATTCATCCAACTTTTTCATATAATATTGGAATTATTTTTTTAGATTTCGCATATAAGCAAAAATCCACTTTTTAGATTAATAACTAATGTATATAGTTTCTATGTCAAATACACTAATCATTGAAATGAATCTCAAAATTAAACTTCTGTTTGTATATATGAGACCGAAGGCGAAGAGTAATATTTACCTAATTTTATTATGTTTCACATACTCTATTTTGACCATATTCTTTTAGTAATATATTATTACAAATATTTATTATAATATTGTTTTTTTGCGCACATATAAGATGTTTTTTATTTGTTTTCATATACGTTTTCAAGATATACTATTGATCAAAATTGTACATTAAAAATCGTAATCATTCCATAATATTAGTTTAAGTTTACAAAAAGAGCGGATGATCAAATCCAAAATCCCTAACACACTACTTAAATCTCTCACTATAGATACCAAATCTAATGACATACTCCCTCCGTCCCAAAATATAAACAAAAATGAGTCAAGAAACTTGACGTATTTGGTTAAAGATTTGAATTAAATACATTCACTTTTGTTGACCAACTTTTACTTATATTTTAGGACGGAGAGAGAGTATATTTAAATAACATTTTATTCATTGATATTGTAGTCTCACTGCTAGTACTATGCATAGCAAGGATATAACCACAATTTACCACAACCACCAAGAGTGTTATAGACGCGGTGGAAATGGAATCAGATCCTAAAGAAACAAAAGCAATGAGGTCATCACATACGTAAGAAACACCAACAATTCCCACAAAAAGTTGAAAAATCTTTGCAAAGTCCAAAACCTTGCTGCCCAAGCCCGTATGCATGCGTTACCAAATTGTGTGGGCCCCCATTTTCTCGGAACCGAGAATCTTTCCGCCTTTCCAACCTATTTATTCAACACACGTTTAACAAAATTCATAAACACAAAAACACAACACATTTCACATTTCCTCAAAACAAAACAAACCAAACCAAACAACATCATGTGTCCTTCTGGCAGAACCCTCCGTCCACAACCTCCCACAACCGATTTCCGACCGGCATTCGACATTCTTGACACCGATTGCGACGGCAAAATAAGCCGAGACGATCTCCGTTCATTCTACGCAACCACCAGCGGCGGAGGCGTCTCTGCCGACGCAATCGGTGCCATGATGTCGGTTGCGGACACAAACATGGACGGATTTGTGGAATACGAGGAATTCGAGCGTGTTGTTAGTGGAAACAATGAAAAGAAACCGTTAGGATGTGGAGCCATGGAAGATGTGTTCAAGGTAATGGATAGAGATGGTGATGGTAAACTTAGTCATGAAGATTTGAAGAATTATATGAATTGGGCTGGTTTTGCTGCAACAGATGAAGAGATAAATGCTATGATTAAGCTTGGTGGTGGTGATCAAAACGGTGGCGTTAGCTTCGATGGTTTGATTCGTATATTAGCTCTTGATCATTTCGTCCCTGTTTATTGATTCATTAAATTAATGATGATATATTATTGTCAAACTCTTGGTTTTGGTTTGGATTGTTATTTGACAAAGGGTGCGTTTGTTTGGGATTTTTTTAAGAAAAAATCTATTTTTTTCTTAAAAAAATCCATTTTGTAATGTTGATAGTGTTTGTTATAGATTTTTTAAAAAATCATTTTCTTATAAAAATCATTTTTAGCCCCAAAATGAAAATCTATTTCTAATAGCTTTTCAAGAATCTATTTTTTTAAAACTAAGGAATCTAAGTGTACGAACTTCTTATTTTAAAAAAATAGATTTTTAAGATTGTAAACAAACACAAAGTAGATTTAGATTTTCTTCAAAATCTCTACAAAAAAATCTCTAGATTTTTTTTTAAAAAAATCATTTTTTTTAAAGCTTAAACAAACGCACCCAAACTCTTGAAGGCTTTGGAAGAAAACCCTTTCGATTTTAGAGAGGTGAATGGTACTGAGAATTTTTTTTTTTTTAAATTTATTGAAAATTTAATGTATCTGGTCCATATTATTAACTAGATACATTAGATTTTTAATAAATTTAAAAAATAAAGTTTCTCTTATATTAAGGATTGGAAGGACTATTTGACATGAGGGATGAGATATGAAATTGTGATGAATGTATATCAATCAATATTAATGAATTTTTTTTTAACTGCATTAATCGTGAGATGCAATTTGAGTTTATTTGGTTTATAATAAGATTTCTCGCAAGAACAGCACGCATGTCAAATTTAGAATAATAAACAAAAGAAACAAAACTGGTAGGTACATGGTTAGTGTTTGACAGAATACATGCTAACTAGAAGAAAAAGAAAGAGTCTCCCAATAGAATGAAGGATACCAACTCCTCCCAATAACACTTCAATTGGTAGTGACGGGTTCAAAAATACATAAGAAAGAATTGCAAACTACCAATCAAATTTTCCTCTATCGTGTAAAATTAGTTGTTTATTTTTGTGAATACGATTTCATTTTACTTTATGTTTAGCACATGGTCAGAAACATAAGATCACAAACCTCCCCCTTATTATAGAATTACTACTACTTAGAGCAATATTGGAAAATGCCACTATTGGATCATTCCTGTAACTTTTGAGTGCTATGCTGTATAACCTTTACCCGAAAAAAAGTGAGCCTCTTTATTAATTCAAGTTTGTATGAGATGACAGAAAGAGGAGAATATGACATATGAAAAAGGTTTTGGTTTGTTTTAGTAAATTAAATTTTGGTTCCCTAAGATAATTTTAACTTTGTATTTTGTCTTTTGTTTTTTATGTTATTCATTTTCATTGAAGTATGAGTCGGTATTTTTAATCTCAACCGTCAATTTGAGATCGAACGGCTATAATTGACTACAGCGTCCTGCTGTAATTTTGGTTCCCTGATATAATTTTAACTTTGACTTTTGTCCTTATGTTATTCAGTTTCATTTTCATTGAGCTTGAGTCGGTGTTTTTAATCTCAACAGTCAATCTAAGACCGAACAGCTGCAATTAACTACATCGTTCTGCTATAATTGCGTGTAATCGTCATCCGTGAAATATTTGTATCTATTTCATGGTGGATCGGATTTTTAAAAAAAATTAAAATTTCAAAGACGGTTTACATTATTGTTTGAGAGTAGTATAATTTAATGATCATTCTATTTTTACAAGTAAAATAATGCCTTAATTGATACCGGTTTCACTAAACCAACAAGAAATAAAAAGACTAGGAGAGTTATAATTTTTTATCTTAAAAATTATTGTCGACAGTCATTAGAATTTTTAATAATTTTAAGCATTAATTCATGGTGGATCACTTATAAAGATAGTTCACCGTAGCACTAGCCGACAACCATATTTAATTATTATCACGTGACTTTTTTTCCTTATCCTCTTCACTAGTGTAAGATTTGTGGTTCGAAAAAGATGTCGAACCTAAGAGAGAAATGTTAGTAGTCTCTAATTACACGTTTATTGTGTAGCATTTAGTTGACTCAATTCAAAATTATAATATACTAATGAGTCTCATTTAAAATCTATTTGACCGCTTTGTCAGGTTTATATTATCGGATCACTTACCATTTATATTTACACATCAAGTTTAATATTGTTAGTGTGTGAGTGTGTTAAGAGTTCCACGTTAATAGAAAAATAACATGAAACTATATTTATAAGTGGAGATAACTCTTACCTTACAAATCGATTTTGTATAGTTGAGTTATGTACACCCCAAAATTCTAAGAAAAAGAAATTACATTTAAAATTGTACCTATAAAAAGATGGTGACCATAGATTGCTTTTCGAAGGTGTCATTTTTAATGTCCTTAGTTTGGTATTCTTGTCACACACACACATGGTCGTTTGACTTATTTTCTATTACATATTTCATTTGTTTTGTAACTAATGACACATTTTTCATTTAACACATTACAAAAATGCTATAAATGAAAGAAATAGAAAAGTAATTTAACCGATTTAATTTTAACAAGTATTAGTGTATTCACTAATATCACAAAAACATAAGAGAGGATAATAAATTGAGAGTGATGCATGTAGTTTAGAAGATTTTAATTTCTCAATTGTTAATTACAGGTTGAAGTTGCGGGAGTGTTGAGGTGATTCCAATTTTGGAGGATAATTTCTAACAATAGTGGAGATTTGCAAAAGAGAAAATGTTGAAGGTCACAAAGGAATGAACACACATATTGTTCAACAACTATATATGTTATTTTGTTTTAAGGTGACCACTTTAGTATATCGCAATTAGAAGATGTATTGGTATATTATGACGTGACTTTCATCTATCATAATCTTCACTAATGATATGGTGAACCTTTTACACAGAATCACCACTCTTTCAATTAAAACTTAATAATTTATTGCGGTATAAACTAAGGAAAATGCTATGATATTACATACAACTAAATTATTTTATGCCAAAATATGGTGCACAATGGATCGATCACTTATGCGCTTGATATTACATACAACTAAATTATGAAATGAACCAAAAAACTTATACTGAATGATTCAATCTTTGTTCAATTAGCTTGAAATCACGTTGGATTGTCGATACAAATCAGTTCTTAAACCGGAGAAGCAATTATCATAAGATGCATCCAGATTTAAATTGCCTCTAGAAATATTTTATGCCAAGTTTCCCCCCTTCCCCATCGCTTCATCTTTTATTTGTTGTTAGCCTCTTATACTGTAACTTAATCCCTTCCTCATGACAAGCCACTCACCTTGATTTTCCCATATGTTATCATTTCCCCATTCTACAATCTGGCATGCCACCTCTAGGCGCTAGAATTTTAATAGTTTCCCAGATAACTACTACTGAAGAGCTAACACAGGCAATCTCTCAACCACAAACTAGTTCGTTACACCCTCGTGTATTATGCTCGTATCACCAATAACATTTTAATTGTACACATAAATATTGCCAACCTAGAGCATCCACAATCGAACCAATCACATTCACAAGCTACTTAGCTACATGGCATCCATGAGTGTTTAGATGACAACCGAAGAGGTCGATTTGATACCACAAACTTTAAAGATTTTTTCCTATTACATCTTACTACATTCTTTCTTTACTGTTCATCTTTTTTAGAGAAATCTCTTGATATTGGCATCATATTTCCTAACAATTCATAAACTTTTTATACCAGCAATGTTCATTTGATAGATCCTTTTCAAGAGAGGATCCTCAATCCTACAGGCACCATACTGGCCTCAAACCAAGTGGCTATTTAGTATGATATAAATATGAAAAAAATAATGCAAATGCATAACATTCAAAGGTCCTTCCAGACTAATATCTAGAATATGACCAAAAATAAATCCATAGATGCACTCTACTTTCACCTAGCAAGGTGATGTCTGATCACTCGTCGTTCATCATCATATACAAAATTGGCATCTGAAAATTTCCTGCTGTTGAAGAACGGTGTCAGATCAGATATATCATACTCTTGAGCCTGCAGTGTAAAAACAAAACAAGAGTCAATCACAATTATTCCAGTTAGAAAACATAGGACTTAGTGTTAATTACCTTAGCATAGAGAAAACATAGGCCAAGTGTTAATTACCTTAGCATAGAGATCATCTACTTTGACATCTATGTGTGTTAGATTTGATATAGATCCAGTGGCAATTCCTTCGAACTGCAAAGCATTGTTTACAAGCCCGCGGAGAATATAAATGAGCATATCATTATAGTCCTTCTTGAAAGTCATGTACTTTCTAAAACTCTGCAATATCAAGACCATTGTTTATGAGAAGAGAATTTGTCAGCACAAATTCCATGAATGCCAATCAAAACTACTATAAGGTGAAATAGCATATAAAAAATGCCAAAAGAAAAGGCAATTTGTAACAATATGTCAAATACTATATGCATTTCATAGAGTTCTGATGCCAGATTATTGTTTTTCTATACCTTTTGGAGTGCCTTCTGCACCCCAAACTTTTGGGTTGAAATGAATGAATCAAGTAGAACACGAATAGCCATGTCCACATCCTCTTGTGTGACATGCTGTCTGAGATGCATTCTCGCATGAGCTTCAGACATCCTTATCATTGATTCAATGTGCCTTACTGCAATGGGGACTCCTTGTCCGTTCTAAACAAGAGAATAAGAGCAGCATGTTAGTGAAACCAATACGAGCAATAACTACAAACAAAAGTTTAAGCAATAAATGACAGGACATACAGATGATTCCCTTCGCAGCTCTGCATATACATGTGTCAGTTTCTCCAAATCAGCATCATGTAACCTTGGGAAAACATTCAACTTGGCATATGTAATGTACTTCTTCAGCAGATCTTGAGGAAGTATCTGCAAACAAACCAAGAATTCCTTGAGACACAGAAGACACAATATAAGTTTATCTAGAATTTATGTTACTGGCAGCAGCAGGATTGAATAGGGACCTCCGGGTCAGTTGGCATGCCAGATGCATCTTGGGACTCACTCACAGACTTATCATCATTGTTAGCACCCTTGGGTTGTGATTTGAAGTGACTGTCAACAACAAACTTCGCAAGCATTTCATCAGTGACTGGATCAACCACGTCCTGTAAGATTAAGAACTCCAGAATCAATAAATGAACAAGTTAAGAGTTTATAGAAGAATCAATGGATTTAAACATAACCTTCACAACGCAGAGGACGTCAAAACGAGAAATAATAGGATCTGTCAATTCAACGTTTTGAGTAAACAATTTTGAGGAATCATATCTGCAAATCCAACAAAGTTTAATTTGACAGCTCGAGTTAGAAGCTAGGAAAATGAAACTAAACCATGTTATATATAAGTACTCGGATGTTGATTCAAGTTATTTCAATATGTATGACATGGGATATGAAGTCTTAGTTTGGACACTGATGAACCAGTGCCAACCCGCTCTCGGATACATATTCGCTCACCTTCCTCCAATTGGATTGGCAGCAGCAATGACAGAACAGCGTGCTTGAAGAGATGTGACAATTCCAGCTTTCGATATGCTTATGCTTTGCTGCTCCATGGCTTCATGGATACTTACCCTGATAATATATATCTAAACATCAAGCATGACTGAAAACATACGCTGGTAAAAAAAAGATTACAATATATATATTCTCACCGATCCTGGTCATTCATCTTGTCAAATTCATCAATGAGACAAATTCCTCTGTCAGCTAGAACAAGGGCTCCCCCCTCAAGGGTCCATTCCCTTGTGACTGGATCCTTGTGAACTGCAGCAGTGAGACCCACAGCAGAAGCTCCTTTGCCAGTGGTGTATACAGCTCTCTGTCCAGTTTTTTCGACATACCTGTCAGCAGAATTTTGTAATATTTAATAATTAACTGATCGCCATTTTAAGCTAAAAGAAGCATACAAAATAACGATGGATAAGTTTATACTTTAGAAATTGAGACTTTGCTGTTCCTGGATCACCGAGAAGGAGAACATTTATGTCTCCTCGCAGCCGATGTTTCCCTTCAACATTCTTTTCTTGACCTCCAAACATAGCTAAAGCTATTGCAGTTTTTATATCATCATGACCATAGATTGATGGTGCAATAGACTTGACAATCTGAAATTCAATTTATAGTTCATTAACAACAAATAATCAATGGGCGAAAAAATACCACTAGAAGTTTTAGGGAACAAACCCTTTCTCCAATTCGGGGGTCTTTGCCCAAATTTTCAATCTCTTCTTTGTCTTCCTGTGTAAGTTTGTAGGCAGAGAAGAGATCTTGCTTCTTTGTAACATAATTTGCCTCGACAACAGTGGAAAACACTGGAAAACCATTCTTTGTGTTTAGAGACAAGTCGAAGTTATTAGTATAAACACCTGTGACCTCCTGAAACGTTTTATCAAAATATAAACAACATAAGAAAATCATTCTAGAACACCCAAGACCAAAAAATAATGAGCCAAAGTATAGGATGGTACAATCTCTTCTCCAGGTCGAGCACAGTCAATCAGATCATTCAACAGTATCACTTCCTTGTATCTTGGCAGTCGCCCTGCAGGAACAATTCCTGGGCTCTCTTGAAGAGTGAGCTTTTGAAAATTCCTGTAAATTGTCTATTGCAAGCATAGAAGTAAAAAAAAGTTATTTATTACACAAATATTAGTTGTCAGCTTATTTTGTAGTAAAACCCCTAAAAGTTCTATACTTATTAATCATAATACACCTAAACTGAGCAGTTCTTATGTAGTCATTTGGTCAAGTCAAAGTGAAGAACAACAATCAACGTGAATTCGGTTATTTCAAAATGTCCTCATTTCTAACTTCTTTTGCAAACTTTTAGTTTCAAAACACAAGGATTTGAAAGTAGTACCTGTTCAATATTGACACTGAATGGTCCTTTTGATTGACACTCGGGACAGGAACCAACTTTCACCTCTGAATAGGAATTCTGGAAAAAAGGTCCTAAAATTGCCCCACATTTGTTACAGTCATACTTCACCTGTTGCAACTGGGGGAAAACTCCAGAGCGCCTGGTTACAACTCCTCCAATTCGGATCATTGTATTCAAATGGATCTGTCTGCTCCATAGAAGGCAACAATTAGTATTTCATCCAAAGGAAGAGAGCGGAGGAAAATGGTGCAATATATCAGTTGGTTTTTTCAAGTTACCTAATATTTCGAATCTGATCATAAACTGGTAAGTTGGTAATGCGCACATAAATCTTTTGATGTATATGTTTGTAATTTGGATGTAATTGAAAGACAACGCTTTTAGCAACATCTTCCATAACTTCTAAAACAGAATGAGGTGCATCAGCCAGCCAAATGGCAATGTTGGGATGGACGTAGATAAATTGCTTGTAATCTATCTCCAAACTGCACTTGTTAGCTGCAATTAAAAGACACAATAAATAACTTGGTGCAAAGAAGATATTGATGACTGTCAAGACTATAAGGCCTGTAGAAAATGTATTACCTGACACCATTTCATTTATCAGACGCACATATTCAAAGTCCCCATGTTCATTCTTTGGATTGACATAAGTGAGTAAGAAATCTTTGAACTTTCTCGCTATGAATCGGCGCACTTCATCTCTTGTAACCCATTCTCTAAGAGTTCCTTGAACACGGTACATCTCATACCCAGCTTCATCATCAAAATCATCCTACATTCCATAATCCCGTAAATAAAATCAACCACAAAGCTGCTACAATATCTTATTCAAACGAAAAAGGAAATCAAAGCTGGAAATACATCATATTGATCATCATCGTTTTGATCAGTAGTTGGATTATCCTCCCTTGAGTGTCTTCTTGGTGACCTTCCAGGTGAACTATTCATGCCATCAAGATCATCATCGCTCGGTACAGAAGACCTGTGATCAGCTCTGGCCCTTTTAGAAGGCCTATAACTGTCATCATCAGTATCTGCAATAAAAAAGTTCAGATATCAACAACCAGCATCTTATCTTATGTTTTATAAGTAAAAACCCAGTTAACAATAACAACTAACAATAAAGCTAACATTTCTCTAACTCAATAAGCATAGGATCACACCCATCATATATCTTTTAAGCCACAATGCTTCTTTTTCAGGGTGAACTGTGAAATATCCTAATTCATGCTCATTCTCAATAAACAATCAAAATAATTTCGTCACTAACAAATAAACAATACAACCAATTTCCCCAGAATTAATATCAATTCATTCAATAGTTATACAGTCAACATGCCTAAGACAAATTGTCATTATCAAACAATTTTGATCAATTTAAATTTACAGACAATTATTTTACCTAAACCTAACTAGTAATTAAGAAGTTGATAATACAGAAATTGAAATGAAACAAAAACAAAAGCGAAATGGTTACCCTGGTCGTGGAGAAGCTGAGGAAGTTTACTGCGATTGGAAGTACGACCATCACGATTATCCAGTTCAATTTCAGCAGCCCTGCGATCCTCCATGATCTGATCAAAATCTCTCTCATCTTCGACCGAATCGTCCAATCCAACCGATTCAAACTGATCAGCTTCATCCATCCTCCGATAATCCCTGTTCAACAATTTTCATTCAATCAATCATATAAGTTACAAAAAATTGCAAAAAAGTGACTGAGAAATGAAAGGAAAAAAAAAAAAATAGAGAAACTCACTCCAGAAAATTGTCATTGTAGAGATCTTCTCCATCTTCATCTTCTTCCGGTTCAGGTTCGTCACGAATGATATCGGGATCAACGGAAGCTTCGTCGTCTTCAGAAGCACGACTAGTGTGAGTGTGAGGAAGTTGATCGGTGTTGAAACCAACAGATGGTGAGGTTGGTGAATCGGGAGTTGATGCAGGGTTTCCAGAATCCATGGTTCTCTTCTCTTCTCGCACTGAACTCTTTCACTCTCGATTTCACTTTCCGATTCGATTATGTTTTCTTCTCTGGTTAGGGTTGCAACTTCCGAGGGTTATCGATCGGTGATGGTGGGGTCCATTTCTCTTGGCGGGAAAACTTTGGCGCCAATTATCTCACTTGATGGGCCGTTGTTCACTTCCTATTCTAGGCCCAGGCTAGGTTCATTTTTTCGTTGGGCTTTCAAGCTAGATTTTTAAGAAATAAAATTATTTTTGTCACCATACATATTACTCGGGCGCGCTACACATTTCTTATTTTACCATTTCGCTACTTAAGTAGTGAATATTGTAAAAATGAGTCATTTTTATAATAATAGTCGGCTATTTAAGTTGCGGACGTTATAATTGTAGGATATTTTTGGAGGTATCCGCTACTTAAGTAGTGGACAATAATATTTTAGTAAAATTGTAGGGCGCGCGAGAAAAGCAAAATTTCAATTTTTAATCCAATTTCATGACACCGAAATAGAAAATAATGATACGTAATTTTTTTTTTGTGATAAATGTCTATATGGACTGTGTGAACTTTAAATAAATAAAAAAAGATATTAATAATTCATACAAAATTGATTTTCTTTTATTTTTTTCATGTATTAAATATGACTCTTAAATTCATGTATATCTATCACAAAAACTACCAACCAACTACATTCATGTATAACACTGATGTATTTTTTATAAAATAATTTAGTTTTCTTAATTCTCTATGCATTTAGATGACTCTTTTAGAGTTGTGCATGCCACTTGATAGTTGATAATAAACATATATATGTGTTAATGATATAAAATAATACTCTTTTGTTTTTTTTTTTTACTTATCTTTATTTAGCGTTTCAAAACAAGGGTATAATAGGAAGATAAAATGCAACAATACACTTTCTTAATTTGGTATTACTATTCTAAAAAGACAAGTAAAAAAAAAACGGATGAAGTAGTAAATTCAAATTCGGTTACATTTATGTACTTCATTTGTCCCTATTTATAAGATACATTTTCACCCATTTTTTTATTGTCGTTTAATATACGATCTTTTATAAAATTTCACATACATTCATAATTTATCTATAAAATTTTGTCAGCTTAATTTACCAATAAAAAAGGTAAATATATTTTCTCTCTTCTATGATATTAACAATCATAAGGGTAAATATATAAAACTAACACACAAATCTACTATAAATAAATGAAGAAAATTACCCTCAAATTTCCTGAATTACTCTCAATATTTTTAATCAAAGTTGTAATTTAATGGTCGTAGATGTCCTTTTCAATTTTAATTTTTTAAATTTAAATAATTATTTTAAAATTCAAATTAATCAATTTAATGGCACAGTGAATAAAAACGTGATAGAGAAATTCTAAAAGCAATATTAGATGTATTTTTTTAATGATAAATGTTAATATATTAATTGTTATCATAGTTTTTTTTGTCATAACTTAAACGGCGAATATAACTCAACCCTCAACCAATTGAGCTACTCATCCCATGTGTGAATGTGATTAGCCTACCCCATGCAAGTAAACCTTTTTACATTTTCGCTTAACCGATACCAAACAAAGTGTCTAAAGTAGGTTATCGAGCCACAATCACAGTGTGATGTCATGATGAACATTGTTTCAACCGCTTCAGGCCTTATTCGGTACTTTAAAATAGGTTACATGACACTGGCTTCCCCGAAATTCATGTTTGCGAAAGTTATTGAAACTATAGGACGTATTATATCACTGTGTATCTTCTGATTATTCTACCACACTTTCGGTACTCTTGTGCCTCCAAAATCTCGGGACCGGCCCTAGTTAATCCATATGTTAATGTTGATTTCCTTAGCCAAATACCATGTCATTCACCTCAAGTTTCTAGACTAAGATTTAACAACAGCCTATTCCAATTTCAACTAATTTTTTGCCTGATATGTATGGAAAGATGGTTTCGTTTAGCCTGGACCCATAGAAAGATTGGTCCATCTTAGACCCATTAGTTTGAACTACTAATCAATTAAAGTATACAGATCATCTGCATATAAGTGCTCACTCCTTCTTATATTCTCTCTCATTTGAGCTACTTCACGCCAACAATGGTGGATTTTTTATTTTATTTTTTTATAAACACAAAGATGGATCCTTATTCACTCGTCATATCCAAAATAATCACTAAGCAATTGCCGCCCCGTTGCACTTATCCGAAAGCAATATTTTTTACGAAATCTAAAAAATACAAAATTTTTCATAACAAGAATCCAAATATTTTATTTTCATGTTGCACTTTGGGTACTAAAAGAAATTATGAACAATTGAATTTAGAGAAAAAAGAAAGAAGGCAGAAGAAATATTATAAATTTTTGTCTTCTTTTTTTGCACACGGGAATCTAAAAATTTGTAGTTATCATACCAAAACTAAAAAATAAATAAAAATATGGTGCCTTATTGGTAATGGGATCTTTTTCTAGCTTTTTGTTGAAACAATGGGTTTCCGATCCCGTTAATGGTTATCTACGGAGGCCGTGGTGGAGTTTTTGTTCAGTGGTTTTCAACCTCAATACCCCTTTATCATATAAGTATATTTTACATAAATAAATTCTAAACGACATAAACATAAAGTATAAAACACTAAAAAAGAAACAATTAATGTTCTTTTATTTAAAAAGACTAAATAATTAAAGAGATGAAGAAAATGTGTGGGTGTGGAAGAGTGTGATATTTTGCCATACCTTGATTTCTCAAAGAGGGTAATGTTGTTGCAGCTTTGCAGGTGGAATATGGAAAGAGAAGAGAAGAGAGAAAAGAAGATAAAAGAGAGCTATATGGTATAGATAGTGCATCATATGATCAATGAGTCCACTTAATCTAATGGTTCTAACACATCTGTCCAACATGGACCAATACATCTTTTGGTCCATTCTAAACGGACCATGGAAAGATATTGGTTTTTGAAGGATTCAAAAAAGTGAGGGGAAAGGAGATGAAGTGGGAAAGGACTTGTTCGGTTGAGCATTTGATGAAAAGTGTAGTTCATAGATTAAGTAACTAACGAAAGGAAAATTCATAAATCTTTATTGATCTATAATGATAATTTTGTGCGTGTCTTGGTGAGCATATTTGATGAAATGTGTAATTTTGAATAAAATTGATTGAGTTGGTTTGTTTGTTTGGATGTTATTACTCTAAAAACAACATTTAAATGCAATTTTTTTTATTTATAGTTTTTTTGAATTGCACAACTATTATTATCACTTTTAATCAAAATTTATTATTTGACAGGCTAAACTGTTCATTTGGTCCCTTACGTTTATTTTAGGTTTGAATCAGGTCCCTTACGTTTTAAAAGGTTGAATTTGGTCCCTTACATTATCAACATTTGTATTAGTTAGTCCCTTCCGTCAAATTTTTCACTAATTTTGTTTGATCCTTACACGTGGCTGGCGGTTTACACATATGGAAGTGATTTTGGACACGTGGAATGTCATATAATAAACCGAACATTCGCAAATAGAAAAAAAATACAACAAAGACTTTTGCACACACTAACTCTTTTTTTCTATTTGTGAAGGTTCTTTTTATTATATGGTTGTCAACGTATCCAAAATCACTTCCACCTATCCAAACGTGTAAGGATCAAACGAAATTAGTGAAAAATTTGACGGAAGGGACTAACTAATGCAGACACTGATAACATGAGGGATCAAATTCAAACTTTTAAAACGTAAGGGACCTGATTCAAACCTAAAATAAACGTAAGGGACCAAATGAACAGTTTAACCTATTTGATATGAGATGTGAGATGGAGTAAGTCTAGTAAAATCATGTTTATACCGCGTTAGGTAAATATGATACGTGCATCCAGTTAAGTATCAATATGTAGCTTCGAATCTACATTGCGGTGTCATCGATCGTATATTCGGTGAAATCAACACACACTAAATCTTATCAAACAATCCTTCTTCACTTTATGTTTTATTCTTTGTTGATCTATAAAGTTCGGGTTTCTCCAAATTCGTCCCAATTCTCAACGGGGATGAAAACTAGAACCCCAAACTCATATCCAACGGGGTTCATGTATTCATGTGGGGTTCGGCTATCCATATTCTGCTTCACCTTCATATGAACTTGGGTTGAATCTCTGTACTTTTTTATTAAAAAAGGTAAAAGTATAAATCTATTTTGATTTGACAATATTATTTTTTTAAGCAAAAATAAAAAAACAAATTTGTTTAATACTCAACTTAAAAAAAACAAACAAACATATGAATATACTTTAGGGTCCGTTTGGTTCGAAGTTTTTGGAGGGGAGGGGAGGGGAGGGGAGGTGAGGGAATATTTTAAATTTTGGAGAAGTAATTTACTTTTTTACTCTTAACCTTATAAACTCAAAATAAGGATTAAATTATAATGGATATATTACGTCAAAAAAAAAATTTAATGGATATATAACAAAAAAAAAATCTAATTAGTAGAAAACTTAAATTTTTTTTGTTGTAAAAAAAAATAAAACCTAGAATTTTAATATTCCAACAAGGATAATTTTGAATTTTAATAAAAAAATGAGGGTAATTTTGTTAACATAATAAATCTCTCCCCTCACCTCCCCTCCCCTCCCCTCCTTCTCAATTGAACCAAACAAACCCTTAGGGTCTGTTTGGTTCAACTGAGGGGAGGGGAGGTGAGGGGAGGGATTTATTATGTTGACAAAATTACCCTCATTTTTTTATTAAAATTCAAAATTATCCTTGTTGGAATATTAAAATTCTAGGTTTTATTTTTTTTTTTACAACAAAAAAAATTTAGGTTTTCTACTCATTAGATTTTTTTTTTTGTTATATATCCATTAAATTATTTTTTTTGACGTAATATATCCATTATAATTTAATCCTTATTTTGAGTTTATAAGGTTAAGAGTAAAAAAGTAAATTACTTCTCCAAAATTTAAAATATTCCCTCACCTCCCCTCCCCTCCCCTCCAAAAACTTCGAACCAAACGGACCCTTAAGGTTTTGTTTAAGGGTTTGTGATTTAAAAAAGGTAAAATGTAATTAAAATTTATGTATGGCGGGTTCGGGGACGTGATCGGAGTGGGTATTAATGTCTTCATTACCCACCCCATCCCCATATTTTAAAATCGGGAAAAACCCAAACCCGTAACCAAACCCAGACAATTCGGTTTTTCCCCGTCAAAACCGGGACGAGGCAGACTGATACCTACAGGTATGAGTTATATTACCATGCCTACTTTTGACCGGTATAAGTTATCTCTTCCTCTACTGTTCTTCCTCAATCAAACATTTAGTAAATGTTTGCCAGCTCGTGGAATCCTACATACATGTTTCCACAGTCAGAGGATTGTGTCTGTTTTCTCAAGAAGCATGTTTCTTTCATCCTTTTTCATGTTTGAACTTTGAATGATAGAAATTTTTCTTTTATGTTTTCTTCTTTTTAACCATCTTTATTCCTTACTTGTATTATGTATCAGTTTCTATCTTCCTTTTTTCATAATTCAAGCTTTGAAATATCAATTGAACTCTTGGTAAAAGAAAATATGTCCGCAGCTTGCAAGTCTACTCAAATCTTATGATATGTTATTTAGTAAGGCTTAATAGATCTTTAGGTCCCTGTATGTTCTCGAATTTTTGATTTTAGTCCCTGTATTTTGTTTTGTTGCAAATAAGTCCCTGAATGTATAATTTTTTTTGGTTTTAGTCCCTAAAGTCAAAATCCGCAGGAAAATTTGCAGTTTTTGTGGAGATTTTTCTTCAGATTTTCCTGCGGATTTTGACTTTAGGGACTAAAACAAAAAAAAATTGTACATTGAGGGACTTATTTGCAACAAAACAAGATACAGGGACTAAAACCAAAAATTCACGAACATACAGGGACCAAAAGATCTATTAAGCCTATTTAGTAATGCACATTTTTTTTTAAAAATTTAAATGCGTGTTTGGTCCCATTATATTGGCAAGTTAGTTCTTATATTAGTATATATGTTGGGTTGCGACGAAGAGGGTTGTTTGTGCCCCCCCCACATATGGTACACGTACATGAGTAAACATGTAACTATAAGTTGTACTAATGTACTATAAACATTGCATATATAATAAAAAAATTACAATAGTCAATGCTCTCAAGGACCTAGACATAATTAGCCGAACTCATAATCAATCACTGTAATTATTATTTTTACTTATTTATATGCTTTCTTTAGCAAATTTAACTCTAAGTAATTATTGTCTCTGATATTCTTTTAAAAAAAAATGTAAATCAGATTTGTACAGAACTAACTATGGAATCAATTTTTCTTCTTCTAAGAAAAAATAAACTTTGGAATAAATTTTAGTTGGCGTCTTATGGCCAAATTGTATTAATATCAACTATTAGGCTGTATACATACATTCTTGGTGTTAATTTTGGTGGGCCTAATCCATACAGAGTAAAAAACTATGACTTTAAACAATGACAGAGCCAAAAAATTTCAATAGTGAGGGCACTAATATATAAATTTGTAGTATTGGATATATAATCTAATTTTTATTTTTTTTTATAGATAGATCCAAATTTATATTTTCACATTCATCAAGTGCTTAAGGATTAGAAGTTGATAAATATTTGTGAACTTGACTTTTTATGTAAAAAAAACTCCATTGCTTATTGTTAGAATTTTTTTTTTCAGAATTAAAACTATGTTCATATCATACACATATACACTATATAGCTCTAAAATTATTAATACATTTTATTTTATCAAACAAACTTATAAGTTAATATAATAAACTATAAAGTAGCTTATTTTTATTTTCAGAAGAAACACTAAGGTTATGTTTGATAAATTTACATGTTGTAATTATAAAATGACATAAAAGTACATTATTATATTATGTTAGTGGTAGTTATTTTTACAAGTGGGTAGTTTTTTTTATCAAAAAAATAAAGAAATTAAAATAGTAAGGTTAAAATTAGAATAAAAAGGTAAAAAGTTATAAGCTCAAACACTACTTAAAATAGCATCTAAGAAAAAACTATAAGCTAATAAAAAATGCTTGTTACCAAACACCTGTAATTTTATGAAACAAGCTTATAAACTAATATAATAAACTATAAATTAACTTATTTGTGTTACCAAATACACTTTAATTGTCTTTTATATGTGATGTATGTGATGAATTGAATTGAGATTAATTACTTTCAATTGATGATGGGTGAATGTGGGGGCTAGTTAAAAATCAACGCCAAAAATACTTGCACTAAGTATATAAAAAAATTTCTCAAAAATGTTTGTGCAGGCAGGTGCCCACACAGCTCCCTACCTACCTCCGTCCCTGACTTTAAACAGGTCCCCCGTAAGTGGACGATGAAATTAGTCCTTTGAGTTAGTCGGTCCTTGAACCAGATACCGAGTTTTCAAAAAAAGGTTGTATACATGCAATTGGGACTTGTGACAAAATTTGCTCTAGAGTATTATTTAACCAATTTATTTTTTGTCGGTAAATAATCAGCTAATATTAGTTGTAAATACTTTGTTAGGCTGACACGTCAGAAAAAAAAGTTTGCTTTAGAGGTATATATAAATAATATTTTAAAGAGATATATTAGTTCCTATAACTTATTTATTTTTAAAAACACAAATATGTTATATACAGCAACAAAACACATTTCTCAAAAAAAAAACATTTCTCAAATATATTTCATTATAATTAGAGCACAACAGTGGCTAGATTGAAGATATAGTAACATAGATTTGTTATTCGATCTATTTGTTTTTTTTTAACATAACACTTGATATTCCTTCATCACCACACTTTGAGGTAACATATTAATTATTAAACGTCTCTTTAAATCATAAAATGCATTTAAAAAATTTAGATAGATATATGGACTAATTAAATGTCTCTTTAAATTATTGTTGGTGACATTATTCATTCACATGACATGGGAAGTGGGAATTGTGGTGCATGCCCATGTGAATGAAATAGTTCCACATATGCATAAAAACTCAATTTTTACATGATAGTTTATTTATTTAAAAGATTTAAATGTCCCGAATTATTTTTATAAGATTAAAATGAATCTTTATATCATTTTTTTTTCTTTTTTTTTTAACGGCTTTTTCATTATTTTTCTATTTTTCTCTTCTAATTCTTTATTTCTCTTGGATCAACTCTTAGATTAACATTGATAACTTTTTTAATATGTAAGTGTATCCCTATTTTCTTGAATTCCTTGGTCCCGAACTTCACCGAATGAAGTAGGGACAAAGTCCACAATTTGCACTCGTATTGTGATATCACAAAGAATGATTATTAGCATGGTGGGAAGCAATAAGAAGTTGATAAAAGAACAAACATCATCTTCATGCTTTCTCATTAGGTTTAACTAATACAAAATTATTGAAAATTAAATTGATATTACTACAATATATAGGGTATGGGGTCTTAATTTCAAATAATGTGTAGCATATTGATGGTTGTCAAGAAGCTAAAAAGGGAACAAAGCCGTAGATACGGGAAGTGCCAGAGAAACAATCCACATAGCACATGCATTCTCCTATTGTTTATGTTAGTATTGTTGTGTCCATGTTCGTGGATCATTACATTACACACCTAATAATCATTGCACGGAATGAAAACAAATAATTTGTGGGGTCTTAATGCCTTGTTCTATAATGCACTCAATTAGTGGAAGCCAACACTATAAACTCATTCAATGGGTTATCCAATTAAATTGTTCAATGCTCATCTTTTATCAAATTAGATATAATTAATCTTGTACAATAAGAGAAGCATATTGATTATTTTAAAATTAGTAGAGTCCACAGCTCATTTTATAAGTCTCGTGTAGGTCCTATACTCCTACCCAAGTGATGCATCCAGACCCAAAAAATGTTCCATTATATCAAACATTATAATTAGTAATTAATGCAAGCTAGTTAGTTTTCTAACTTACTTTATCTTTAAAAAGAAAAATCCTAGTTTAAATTTCTTTCAAAAGGAATAATGCCAATTCTTTGAGTAGCTTGTTTTAGTGCATTGGTTTATTATCTTCTAATCCAAATGAATTTAAGATGCTATTTTGATAAAGATTGGGCTTAAGTGATTTAGTTTAGATTCTAAAGAAATAATAGGATGTATTTAAATGAAATTATTTGTGATTTATAACATCCCAACTTTATGTTATTGATGTTGATCAAAATGGGCCTTAATTGGCATAATTATAGATGGTCTTCGTGTTGAGAGTGACGGAGGGTATAGATCCTGGATGCATCAATTTTGGGTAAGTTTAAACCGATGAATGGATTATTTTAAGATGATATTTGTACTAAAAAAATGATTTTTTAAGATGATATAGTTTTAACGAGACTCATAAAATATTTTTAATTGAAGTTTACTAGTATTAAAAATGCTTTAACAGTACTATATAAAAGACACTAAAATAAAAAAACAATTAATGTTGAATATTTGAGTCAAAGTGACTCAAATAACTTTAATTGTGTGTTTAGTTTGGCATCAAATACCATATATGAATAATTTTTATCACAAAAGTGACTTATAATTTGAAATACAGGTTGTCAATAACTATTATTTAGTAGGAATATTAAACCTTCAATTTGGTTTGAGAATTATCGATCTTTTTGTAATTTGGTTACTAAATTGTAGAAGTGTACTAAATAGTTTTTAAACTATACAACAATCTATTAATATATTTGGTTCATGAACTATTACTTTTTCTCATGTTTTTAAAATAATTGAGGGACTAAATTGATCTATTAATAATAATTCGGGAACTACTTAGTATATTTTGATTGTGTATAACTAAATTGGAGAAAAAAATATTGTTTAAGAACAAATTAATATTTTATTCTATTTAGTAGTATTACCCAACTCCTTGACTCCAGCTTGAACACAATAATATAACTAAACCCAACCAATTGGATGAGAGAAAAAGTAAAGGCATGCTTGCATAAGAAAAAGAAATGCAATTCGAAGCTCCACCGATGTGCCACTTTTGGTGCACTCATCTAGCCATCTACTATCCACCTTTAATTCTTTAAAAAAAAAAAACATATTTTTTTTAGCAATTTATAATTCAATCCATAGATAAATAAAATTATGACTAATTAATTGCTCCGTCTCAATTTATAAATCATACATTGAAAATAAAATTTATCTTAAATTATGAATCTCATTATAATACTAATGAAACATTGATATTATTTTTATATATTATATTTTTAATTATTTATTCTTTATTTCTCCATTTTCTTTTGATTTTTTTATTTACCATCATTCAAATAAATCTTTAATTTATGTTTCTCATACAATTAATAAAGAATAATTTTATAAAATAATTCATAACTTTTATTTTTCATACAATATTAATCACATTTTTTTAACAATATTACATTTTTTTTGACACAAACAATATTACATTTCTTATAGTAAAAAAAATGTTATACTTCTTATTTTACACGAAATTGTCAAAAACAGTATTACATTTCTTCATTCAATTGATTTTTTGCCCTTATATTTTTTAAGGATGCATTTCATCTGCTAAAAAAAAAGTAACTGAACATGACAATTTCTGTTGCACTGTATTTAATTTTAAAATTGTTCATGAAATCAGGCGAACTAGAGCCAAAAGATTGGACAAAAACTGAAATTCTTGTTGCCTACTAAACAACGAGACAACTTTTTATCCTCTACACAAATTCTCTAAATACCAAAATAATATTTTGTCCATCAGACATCATACAAAACAAAAATTATATCTTAAACTTTGTCTTATATTATTTTTCTCTACACAGTTCTATTCAGCATTTACATTTTGCACACCAAACCCTAATTAAAAAGAGAAAATAACATGTATCTTGTAACATCGATATATTCTTACACGATCATAAATAAAATATATTTAGACACATAAAAATACTAAAGAAAAAATAAATATTAAATAATTTAGTCACATTATTTAAAATTAATTAATCATTTTATGTTTTTTTTTTTTTTTTTCAAATTATATGTATATCCCCGATACATTTTATTTAGTGTTGTGCCTAAAGAATTATTATTGGCTTGTTATTGTGTGAGCCCTTTATAAGTATCCCACTCCGTTACGCTCTTCCTTCAACCTCACCTCACCTCCCAATTCCAGGGACACGGACACCTCACCTACTCCGTCCCGTTCCTTTCTCTTCTCATCCAACTCAACCACCACCTTTCTTTCATCTCTTCCAATTCTATTTTCATTACCGCTCAACCTATATATCTTTTCTCAATTACAAATTTCTTCATTTTTCTAACTCTAACTCACCACTTTTTTTTTTTTCAACTACAACCAAAATAAATAACAATCTAACCAGTTTTTCTTCCATTTTCTACCATCATCATCGTCATCTAAGACCCACAAACCATAAAAAACTAACAATCTTTCAAACCCCTTCAAAGAATTCAATCAAATTTCCAATTGGGTTTCTCAAATGACATCACCATCTACAACAACACCAAACATAGTAACAAACACAGACTCAAAAAGAAAGAAAAGAAAAAACAGAGCACAGAAAAATCTTCAAGATCAGCTTCAAAACACTCACCCAAAATGGAAATCTCAAGCACAACAACAAATCTACTCCAACAAACTCCGTCAAGCCTTAACAAGAGTCAACACACGCCGTGGAAAAGCCGTCAGAGAAGCCGCCGATAAAGCACTAGCCATGACAGCTAAAGGAAGAACTCGATGGAGCAGAGCCATTTTAACAACCAGGCTCAAACTCAAGTTTAGAAAGAAGAAACAGAAACAGAGACTAACGGCATCACCGTTAAATCGATCAAAGAAGTCAAGAATCAACGTTTTACGGTTGAAGGGGAAGGTGGTTCCTAGTGTGCAGAGGAAAGTAAAGTTTCTTGGAGGATTGGTTCCTGGTTGCAAAAAGGAACCATTACCGGTTATTTTGGAAGAAGCTATTGATTATATACCTGCGCTTGAGATGCAGGTTCGAGCTATGAGTGCTCTTTTTAATCTTCTTTCTGCTTCTACTTCCGGCGGTGCCGGAGTTGGCTCCGGTTCCGGTTGATAAGCTACTTGTTTTGGGCTGTTTGTGTAATATACAAAGCCATGTGTCCATTTTTTAAATTTTTATTATTGTGAATTATTGCTAGTATTTTTTTTTTTAATTTGCGTCTTTTAAAATTATGTTCACTGCTCTTTCTAAATGAATTATAAGCAAACTTGTAACAAAAAAAAAAGAATTAGAAGCAAACTTATCTCATAAAAGAGATTATTTGTACAAAAATTTTAAATTGCTCCAAAGTTAATAACATTTTTCATTTTTTATACAACATTCTTATTTTTTAAAATTTTATATCCTAATTAATATTTTTATCATGCATTTTTAAAAATTATTCAATTGAATTTGAGTATATCCCTTCTTGTTTTTTTGTCCATTTGTGAGTAACTATCAAGTCTTGTAGTACCTATTGTTTGAAGCGTTTATGAGAATAGGAATAGCATCTTTCAAGTTCCAAGGACGATGTTAAATCATTGGAACTTGAACATTTAACATCTATGAGGAAAAAAATGAATTTGTTGCCGTTAAGGAGTCCTAGTTCTAATTATAGGTCCTGCCTCAACATCAAAGGTGGGGGAATTGGGTTTTTGGTACCCGTTTCCCTACTCAACTAATGTTTACCTTCCCTATAATAAGGAAGTTGCCACATTCATTCTTAGCACAAATTATTGATAAATTTTTTTTTTTTTTTGACACAAAATTATTGATAAATTATTAGTAACGCTGTAAAATTGGATCAAATGAGCAGGTAAGTTTAAAATTTTCGCATGTTTATTTCATGGCCATTTCCTAGAATTTAGATACTAGTATTTTGACTTTTATTGTTATGATAGTTGATGTATGACAATTTCTTTGTCCTCAATCTCAGTTTATATATCACAAAACAATAGTTTATTTTTAATGGCAAATATATTATTAATAAAAATTAGGTCTCTGTATAAAGATAAATAAAAACTGATAAAAAATGGACTATAAAACAAAAATACCATATATAAACGGAACACCAAATAATATTACATATACTGTTATTAATTATGTGGATCACAAAAAAAGAAAAACAGAGAAATATTTTTCACATGCAAAATCCGACATCAATACTTCCTATATGTTTGATCTAGTATGTAGAAATAAGATAAATATTTTATCTTGCATAAATTTGTTTTCTATTATTGAAATATTAAGTTTCACCGATTGATCAATATGTAATAACATCTCTTTTGATAAAATAATAAAAATAAATTATATATAAAAAAGATTTATTTCACTAATACACTATGCTATATGCAGTTAGTGATTGCACAAGATCCAAATCGGTGTATGTACTACGTATCTATGTTATGGTCCTCATGGTGATTGAATGAATCGAATGGCTAACTCCACTTTCTAAAATAAAGTTTTTGTTTCAAGAAAGCGCCAAAGACATGCTTATTGGACACAAAATGGAATGGCCTAACATGCCATGTGAGTATCGTCCCCACCACCTATTACAACCCAACTCACATTTGACATTATCCTCCTCATATTTTTTAATATTTTTTTTTCTCTTTTTAGCCAAGTTCCAATTAACGCCGCAAGCCATTATAAAACAAGGAAAATGGTTCTTAGTTTTTTCTAAATTTGTGTAATTTATATAGGATAGGTTGATTGTTTTGAAGGCGGGCTGCGAACAGAGATTTAATCTGTTTAGGTTTTCACACTTCCGTTGCTTCATCAATTTTTGACTTACGGAGGTGCTTTTTGGATTCCGATGGACCGATCACTTTTGATTCGAGATTGAGAGTTAGAGTCTAGTGGCACCTTTGTGGGTAGAGTTAATGTCTTCTGTGATGGTATGGAGGTTGTGGAGTGTTCTTCTAAGAATGAGATTAGAAGTAGACTTCTATTAGGTGGTTTTTGTTTTGGTTTTCTTCATTGGTGTTCCGCTTATATACGACACCTTTGATTTGTAGCTCCGCTTTTTTCGATCTTTGTTCGTCTTGTGCAGAGATTGATTATTAATATATATTATATTTGCCGTTTAAAAAAAAATATATAGGATGGGGCAAAGATAGAGATATAATAACAATTTGTGGCGTTTTTATGAGTCAGATTAATTTTTTTTTCTTCTGTAGTTTGTAAGTTGAGAAATGTCTTTCTAGGAATAAGATTATAAGTTGACCTTTATCGTCGGTGTCTGTTTTGATATTTTCATTAGTGTTATACTTATATACAGTGCCTTGTTTTACAACCTTTCTTTTATTAGTCTTTGTTTTGTATCCCCTCCTTTATCCGTCTTTATTCATCTTGAGATCTAATTTTTATTAGTAATATATTTTCTGTTAAAAAAAATAAACAAATGGTAATAAAAGCACATTAACTATAAATAGAATAAAAATGAGAAATACAATTAGTAAAAACATGTAGAGAATTTGAATTTGAGCATGCGTATATGTAAGATGCTTAGCTTAATGAGTCACATATCCTTCCACACACAAGGCAATGGTCTCAAATACTACTAAATACGTAGGTCATTTTCTCAGTTTCTGTACGAGGCTGTGACCCAGTTAAGGCACACGAGTGCATGGGAATTTTTTACCAAATTGTCCTTGTTTTGAACAAAATTTCCCACAATATCCCCCTTTTAAAAAAAATTCCCAACCTACCCCCCAATACCCCCCATTACCCTCCCTCTAGGACACCTCGCCGGACACAATGGCCCACCTCGCAGGTGGAGCCATTGTCAATGGCGCCATCTGACTAGGCATGGAGCCATTCAGAGTGGCGCCACCTGCATGTGCTGGACAGCGTCAGCTGCTGTCCCCTGCATGCCAGCATTGCTTTTTTACTTTTTTTTTTTTTTTTTTTTTTTTTCGTTTTTTATATTATTATTATTTTTTATTCAACTATCAACTTTTTTTATAAATACCACACTCTATACTTTCATTTTTAACTCACAAACTTTATATTTATAAAAAAAGTTGATAGTTGAATAAAAAAAAATAATAATATAAAAAACGAAAAAAAAAAAAAAAAAGTAAAAAAGCAATGCTGGCATGCAGGGGACAGCAGCTGACGCTGTCCAGCACATGCAGGTGGCGCCACTCTGAATGGCTCCATGCCTAGTCAGATGGCGCCATTGACAATGGCTCCACCTGCAAGGTGGGCCATTGTGTCCGGCGAGGTGTCCTAGAGGGAGGGTAATGGGGGGTATTGGGGGGTAGGTTGGGAATTTTTTTTAAAAGGGGGATATTGTGGGAAATTTTGTTCAAAACAAGGACAATTTGGTAAAAAATTCAGTGCATGGGTTTCATATCGCTTTCATTTGAGATATAAATAGAATAATTTTAATTTATATAATAAATAATTTTTAGATTTTTTTATAGAGACTTTAAAAGCCAAGATTGAAAAAAATTCAAGTTAATAAATTATGCATGTTAAAATATTTTTTATTAATGTGTTAAATTTATTTTATTTTTTCTATAAAAATAAAATAAATTTATTTCATATTTTTGAAAGCATACACAAACACAGTAAAGTATGTTTTCTCTCTAGATCTTATAGTATATATGTTTCAAAATTCAATCAAAATATCTATTTAACTTTTAACATAAAGTATGATGATAAGAATAATTTTTAAAAAAATAACTTTTGAGTTCTTTTTAATCAAATATAACTAAGATATTAGGAATAGTTTTTGAAAAATATTAAAAAATTGAGGGGTCGTATATGCGCTAGCTATTCATCACTAATCTGGTCAAAATCATTAAGAATATGGCTTATTATATTAGAAAGCGGTTGTTAATTTTCTACCGAATGCATATCTCGTAATTCGACTATAATAAAATCTAACAAAATATAATTGTTATGCACTGTCAATGTAAAATTATTTTACACATGCAACCAATAAGAATGATTTAAACTTCCATGTCATATAAAGATAGTGGGGTAAAGTGGGGTGATGTGGCGGAATACATGGTTGTTATTGGTTGACAGTGTAAAATAATTTTACACTGTCAGTGCATATAAATTAAATCCATATTTTTTATCTAAAAAATTAAATTTTACTTTTTTCAAATAACTAAATGTAAAAAATATATTAACTACTTCAGTCCAATATTCATATACCTCCAAATATTTGTTGATCTATACATATGTGTGTGGTGTGTGGTGTGTGGTGTGTGGTCTTATTTTTTTTGGGGTGTGACTAAGTTAGGTCACAGTAGCATTCATATAACATTTAAAAGTGTGACCAAACCATAATTCAATACATTCCCATGTGGCTGTTGATGTTGAAAGAGTAGGATGATTCTGAAAAATAACACACATTATAAATAAATTGAAATAAGTCTTTGTTTTATGTGTCCCCATCCAGCCACTACACAAAAGTATGATAATTTTCAACAAATGCAAATGCAAATGGTCACTATTCTAATCAATCTGGCATTTCCTCAATGAAACTCGTGTCACCAACTTTCAACACAAATGTTATTATCACAGCACAGCCACTTCATGAAAGATAGAAAAGTTATGAATAAGAAACCAAAATAAAAAATAATTTTTGTGTTGTCCGTTCATTGGTTCAATGTGATTCTCTAAAAATGTTTATTTTCATTGCTCAAAAGATATAGGAGTATATTCTCCATTAATTTACCTAATGGTGGACTAATAATTACAATTTTCTATTCTGTAAAAAAAATTACTTCCTCTATTATTTTCTATGGGCATTGCTTTGAACAAGTGATACTGTATGATAATAAAAATAAAAAGGAGGATACAATAATAATGGAAATCAAATTAAGCATTCTATTTTGTATTAGATCCTTTGAAATCATTGTTTTTTTACGAGAAAAGAAAAGACGTGTAAAAGCAAAATTAATACTGTTTTTTTCTTCTAACTGTTGGTACACAGAGGTGATAAATGAATAGAAAAAGAGAATATTATTGAATGCTATGTAATGACGGCTACAAAAGGAGAATAAAGATACATATTTAATGACATCAACTACTAGTCTATTTATACACAAAAAACTAGGTCATAAAGACAACACAACAAAATACTAAAATACCCTCAAATATAAATTACTTCTAACATCATCCCTTAATTTATATTTACACACAAACTAACGCTCCAGAAGTTAAACAAACTTTTGGACTTAACTTTTGGACTTTTGGATCCTCATCAGAAGCTTCTGCTTGCTTCTGGCTTTCTGCTTCTCCTTCAGCTTCAGCTTGACTTAACTTTTGGACTTTTGGATCCTCATCAGAAGCTTCTGCTTGCTTCTGGCTTTCTGCTTGCTTCTGGCTTTCTGCTTCTCCTTCAGCTTCAGCTTCTGCTTCTGCTTTTCTTTCTGCTTCGGCTTTTTCTTCTGCTTCAGCTTTTGCTTCTTCTTCTGCTTCTGGCTAATAACCTCAGAAGCTCTACTACTTCTGAGCAACACTGCTTCTGAGTAATGGCCACAGAAGTTTCTTCTTCTAACAGCTTCTGAATATGAATTACTTCCAGCACCATCCCTTAATTCATATTCAGCAAATTCAATTTCTGCAACACCAATTCCATCCCTCAAATGGATAAAGTGTTCAGCCTTGACATCCTTCATCAGAGCATCTGCAAGTTGTTTTTGAGCACTACAGTGAGCAGCTTCTAACACTTCATTCTGGACTTGACCTCTTCGCAGATTCTGGTCTTTAGACCAATCAGAGTCTATTAGCTCTGCATTAGTTTTAACACCAGAAGGGCCCAAAAAATCATACCTCAGAGTCTCAAGTTCTTCTGTCATGGCCTGCAACCAGACTTGCTTCTCAAGAATTTCTTCAGTAGTAACAGATTCAGAACTTCGGACCTCAGAACTTGCCTCTTCAGAGCCTTGGACACCAGAACTTTGGACCTCAGAACTTGCTCCATAGTCTATTCCAGAGTCACAATCTTTTTCCAGTTCTGGAACAGTATCAGATGCTGGACAACCCACTCAAGAAGCTCCACCTTCAGAGTCTTGACCACAAGAGTCTTGAATACTCCCAGAAACTCTGCCTTCAGAGGTTTCACCTTTAGAAACATGACCATTGTTAGAGGCTGGACTACCTTTAGAAGCTCCTCCTTCATAAGGTCCACCTTCAAAGTCATGATTAAATTCAGAAGCTTGTCCTCCAGAACCTACGTCTTCAGAATCTGGATCATCACCATCTGAATCACCACTAGATTCTGGATCAGAATCAGATGCACCATCTGAATCATCACCACCATCTGATTCAGAATCAGACTTGCCTTCAAGGTCTTCTTCTTCTTCAGAATTTGGAGACCCAGAAGTTTCACCTTCAGAAGCTCTTGCTTCTGAAATGTTATCAGAAGTTCTTCCTCCTTCAGAACCTTCAGAATCTCCTTCAGAGTCTGAATCTCCTTCAGAGTCACCTTCAGAGTCTGATCCTTCAGAATCTCCTTCATCTTCTGACTCATCTTCAGAACTTTCAGGTTCTGACACTTCTTCATCTTCAGAGTCTTCTTCATCTTCAGAGTCATCTTCTGACTCTGACTCATCTTCAGAAACCTCAGATCCTGACTCTGAGTCATAGAGTCTGACTCCAATTTCATAATCATCTTCTGAAACTTCTTCAGAGTCAGAAAACGTCAACTTCACAGGTTCATCATCATCAGATTCATAAGCCATTAATAGCACAGGTTCATCATCAGAACTTCTGGCCATATTAGCTTCTTCTGACTCCCTTTCTTTGTTTGACCTGCAATCAGCTGCAAAATGGCCAAGCTTCTGACAACAGTAACACCGTACTTTTGTCTTGTCAAACCTTTCTTTTCCCTTCTGATACTTCTGCTTATCAGAGGTTGAGGTTTCTGGCTTCTGAGCTCCATCAGATCTATTCTTGGCTTCTGACCAAGACTTCTTCTGATACTTCTTCTCAGAGGCTGCTTTCAGAGTCTGCTGCTCTACTTCTCTTTCAGAGTTTCTCTCAGTCAGACGCAACTCTTGTGCTTCTAGACTGCTTTGTAGCTCTTCAATTCTCATGGAACTCAGATCCTTGGAATGTTCTATAGCTACCACAATGTAATCAAACTGAGGGGTAAGGGATCTCAATACCTTTTCAATGATTACTTGTTCTGAGAGTGTTTCTCCACAAGCCTTCATCTCATTAGTGATCAGAATCATTCTTGAGATGTACTCAGGGACCTTCTCATTGTTCTTCATGTTGAGATTCTCATACTGCTTTCGTAAGGACTGAAGCTTCACCTTCTTCACTGATGCATCGCCACCATAGCATCTGATCAGTGTGTCCCACGCGGCCTTCGCCGTTTCTGAGTCAGCAATCTTCTCAAACACGTTTTCATCCACACACTGATGGCACTACAACATTTTGGTCCTACCGCAACGCCTAATTTTTTGAATGTAAAAAAACTGTTCTGGTAGGGTATCAAAGGCAACGGTTACCATATTCCGTTGTGGTAGTGTATAAAAACCGTTTTGGAAAGGTTACCTACGACTACGGTTATAGTTATGGCGTTGCCATTTGGAACAAAAACCGTTGCGGAAGGCTAAGACAACGCCTCGATCCACCACGGTTGAAAAACCGTTCTTGTAGCCTACGGCAACGGTTTTTTCACTTTATGCTACGGTTTTTTGGTGTCGCCGTAGAACAAAAATGTTGTAGTGTGGATGTAGAACAGCGCCCTCTGATCTTTCTTCTTCGTATCCTTCTGAGCAAGCTTTTGTGCATCTGTTGCATCTGCTGCTACTAGAACGTAGCCTTCAGTGACAAGTTCAAGCACATCTTGAGCACCGAACAGAACAATCATTTGTTTCATCCAACGATTCCAGTTTTTACCATCAAACACTGGAAGCTTGGTACTCATACCACCGTTTCCGTTCATCTTCAACCTTTGTGCGTTCACTCAAATCTCACTAAACACTCGTGTTTCCCAATCCCGCAGAATCAGAAAATGTGATTCTGTTACAACTTCGTTCAAGATTCAACTCGAATTCAAGAAACGAAATCAATCACACAACGCCTCACGTTTCACTCGTGTTTCCCGTGGATTCGAACCGGAGCTCTAGATACCAATTGTTGGTGCACAAAGGTGATAAATGAATAGAAAAAGATAATATTATTGAATGCTCTGTAATGACGGCTACAAAAGGAGAATAAAGATAGATATTTAATGACATCAACTACTAGTCTATTTATACACAAAAAACTATGTCATAAAGACAACACAACAAAATACTAAAATACCCTCAAATATAAATTACTTCTAACACTAACGAGTGCAAAACTAATACCACATCTAGTTACTTTTCGGAAAGATCAACCATTCACTAATTAGATACACTAATTATTTAACAAATTTAATTAAAAACAAGTAGTATTATTTTTATAAAATAACTGAAAGTACTGTATGCTATGGGTTTTGTTTGATAGAAGAAACGTATAGATATGATAAAGATTTAAATAATATCCTTAAATATGATCTTAATTAGAAACTTTGACAGGATCACTCGTATATTTTAAATATATTTCTAGGACTATATCTTTCTTTTTCAACGATCTTATAATTAGAGTTAAAAATAAATTAGATCGAGTAAGCTGGTTTTGTTAAGTCTAAGTCTGACCTGTAATAGACTTATTATTTAGGACCTGAATTTGATTTTTTCAAAATTGATCTGATATGATTTATTAGCATGTTTACGAATATATTCCACATGCACATATTTTTAAAAAATAATATTATATTTATTTTTAAATATACTAATAAATCAATGAGGTTAAATTCGTCTTTGATATTTAACATGATATTTTAGAGAATTTAACTATATATATGACATTATTTTTTTGTTAGGTAGTCTGGTGACTAGAAATTTCATATTTAAGGTAAGTGGAGTGTCCCGGGGTTCGAATATCAACTCCTACATATAAAATGTGATGTTCTTAATTCTTACCAACTGAGCTAAGCTTACGGAAACTATAACATCACATTTTAATTTTATTTGTTGGGCTTTTAGCCCTTTTGGATTATTATCCATTAAAATTATTATATATGTAGTGTGTTGTACACACTTTAGAATCAATCAATGAAATGAATGAATTTATCTTTTCCTGTATTTTACTTGTCTTTCTTTTGTATTTTCTTTATGTTTTTTTTAGACAAAATGCATTTATAGGTTATTTAAGTTTTACGTTTGTATCAAATAAGTCTTTTAAGTTTTTTAAGTATCAGATATGTTCTTTAAGTTTTTTATATAATAAATAGGTCCTTTAAGTTTTACGTTTGTATGAGATAAGTCATTTAAGTTTTAAGTTTGTATCAAATAGGTCATATTTCTTAAGGACCTATTTGATACAAACTTAAAACTTAAAGGACGTATTTGATACTTAAAAAACTTAAAGGACCTATCTGATACAAATGTAAAATTTAAAGGATCTATCTGATACTTAAAAAACTTAAAGAACCTATGTATTTTGTCTTTTTTTTTTAAAAACTTAGTTTTAGCTCTCTAACATGTATTCCCTTCATCTTAAAATGTATAAAAAAAAATAAATGGTTAAAAAGTTACATTTATTTTGATCCAAATTATAACCGAATACATTAATTTTTTTCAATTAATTTTGCATCAAACACATAATTTTTTCTTATATTATACTAAACGGATGTGCAACCGTCAAGCTCAGTCCGCCGCCGAACCCAAGCACCATAATCCATATTACCCTGCTTCTTCTCGTAATTACATGCAATCAGACCAACCAATGTTCCATATTTCTATGATTATTTTTACAATAAAATATTTTATAGGTACAACAATGCTAAGGAAACGAAAACGATAAAATTTGAAAAAACTAAATAAATTATTTAAACGCCGTTCTAAGCCACATGGTGGGGTAATGACTTATCCATTAAGCTCCAAGAAAACATAATAAAACGATAATTAAAGAGAAAAAGAAAAAGCGGTCTTGTTTGGCTGCCTCATAAATTTCATAGTGGATCCTACCATGATGTTAGAACATTTTTATCTAGAACAATAGACACAATAAACATAATAATATATTTTTTCTACAATATTTATCGCATTTAACTATTTTATATAAATTAAAAGGTGAGTTCTTCATTAAAGGAAGGAGAATAAGAAAGGAGAATATGATGTGGATCAATGAAAGAGCAATTTCTCAAACAATAATTGGGTTGAAATACACAACATTGATGATGCTTAGCAAAGAATACATACTTGCATGCAATTTAACATTCAAGTTAGTATTCATGCTAACTAGCGCCCCGGAGGTACTAGTTAAGAATACAAAAATGGTAAATTATGCATAGAAAACAACATTTTTAATACTTTATAAATGTTGACTACACAATTCCCAATGTAACATTACTATTATAATAAGTATCCTTAATTAATATTCGGGGAGCATTAGTTAGCATTTTCCATTAGTTATTAAGGTGGCGAGGGGCCGTGGGACAATGACATAACTTAGTTCAATTTTCAGAGGGGCAAAGAGTTAAATTATAAGGTTAAATCTGTTTTTTGGCTGATTAAAAAAAAAGTTTTTGGTCATTCTAAAAAATACCACCTTTCATGCTTAAAAAAAAAGAAAATACTATCTTTCATTTTTAGCCCTTTTAAAATTTTCGTTTGAATTTTGGTCCTATAAATTTAACATGAACAATATGCTTGTTAAATTGTGATTATAATTATATTCAACATTTGGTGCTTATGTTTATTTTAGGTTTTAACTTGGTCTCTTATGTTTTAAAAGTTTCAATTTGGTTCCTTATATTTATTTTAGGTTTCAATTTGGTCATTTCCGTCAGTTTTGTCACATGTGACAGACAATTTGCATACGTGGAAAGACACGTGGACACCTTGACACGTGCCTAATTGTAACAGTGGAAACATCAAAACTGACGGAAATGACCAACTTATGCAAACGGTGGAAATATAAGGGACCAAATTGAAACTTTTAAAACACAAGGGATTAAATTAAAACTAAAATAAACATAAGGACCAAATATTGAATTAAGCTTTATATAAGTCTATAATTGCCAACAAATTTTTTTTTATGATTTAATAGACGTGTATTAGTAAACACAAACAAGGGTTGAATCTTGTAGAAGAAACTAAACTTTCATAATGTTGAATCAATGTTTTAATTTTGACCGTAGTAGTCATAGATATATGTATTGTGTATATTTAATGTCGTCTCATATAATATTAAAGACTCGAGTAAAAAAAAGGACTCAAGTAAAAAAAAAATTCATAGACTTGTACATTTTAGAAAATGATATTGGAGGTGTGAAATTTCCCTTTTTGGTGCTGTTATTTTCTTTAGTATTTACCTCAAATAATTAATTTTTTTTTGAGGTACAAAAAATAAAATAATTAATTCTTTGAGTATTTAATCTTTTTTATAAGCTTTAGTATTTAAAATTTAGTAATGGTTGGTTAAAATGTAGGCCCACGATGAGGGAAGGATAACCATAATTAGGGGAAATTTTTTTTTCTACCCCAACAATTATATCTTTACCCTTACAAATAATTATTTTTTCCAATTTTACCCTTCTAAGATTTGATTTCACCCCTATAATTTTTTAAAACCGGAGTACTTGAAAAAAAGAGACCTGGTATGTAAGATTTCTACCGGAAAACTTTTTGAGAAAGAATACCGGAACGTCGCTCTATTGCAAAATCGCTTCATTCATTCATTGTCTTCATTTTTCACATAGATCTCAACTCAAGCTAACACTGAATGAATCCTTTTGTGTTGTGTACTTGATTCATTCAGATCTGCTGCTACTTGATTCATTCACCAACAACAACTTGAAGAAGACAACAACTCTTCCTCCTCCCTTCTTGCAAGTTTAGAAGAAAACGATTTCAGCTATCCTCCAAACATTGATTCAAAGAGTGATGCTGGGAATTGCTCTTCCTTTTTCCCAAATTCAAATTCCAGAACAATAATTCCCTCTTCATCTTAAAAATAAATTTATGGGTTTTATAGAGAAACAGTGGCTGTAAGCATGATGTTGTTGTTCTTATGTTCAGAGCGAGTTAACTCAGTGAGTTGGTTATGAGTTTACCGAGTCAGGTTGAAGATAGAGATGGAAGACAATGTTAAATGCCACCGTTTATGGAAGCAATGACACCTGTGAATGTCTAGAAAGCTATATAGAAGTATCTCTTTTTTTTATCACAGTTTTCCAGTATTGATCTTCAAGTTGTTATAGATTTTTACATGCCGGATCTCTTTTTTAAGTATTCCGGTTTGAAATTTTGATTATAAAAAAGATGTTCCGGAAAAATCTGTAGGGGTGAATTCAAATTATCAAAAGGGTAAAATTGGAAAAAGAAATTGTTTGTAGGGGTAAAGGTATAATTTTTGGGGTAGAAATTTTTTTTTCCATAATTAGGATGGAAAAAAAGACGATCACTCTTTGCTTCTTAAATGCTCAAGGCCCTTTAAAAATTCGAAAATTCTTATTTTTCTGATTATACATTTTGAAAACTATACTACGTCGTATTGGGTCTTATCTTCATGTAGGTCTGAATTTTAACACCTATCGGATAAGTTATCAATCTTAAATATTATAGTCTCAAGTCTAATAAGAGTCATTTCCCAGTTGTTTATTTTTGAAATCCCAAGCCCATCAAGAGTTACCCCTATAGTTTATTTTTTAGTTCCATACCTATAAGGAGTTATCTCCCAATAAAATGTCACCAAATTTTATCTTCAGTTAAATACTATTAAAGGTTGGGTTTAGATCCTCTTGTTATAAAAAAAAGAAGAAGGTACTTTTAAAAGTAATTTTGAAGAGAATTACTTTTGCCACCGTGCGGATTATGGGGTGTGCCATACTAAATGACAAAAATATCCCTATCCGTGATTTGTGCTACGGACATCCCTAAAACACTCTACATTTATAACATCCGTGGCTTGAGTCACGATGTAAAAAAAAATGTCATTTTTCAAAATTACTCATTTTTCCTTTATCGGTGACTTAAGCCACGAAAGAGTATTTTCGTCAAATTATAGGACGCACGAGTAAGCCATAGGACGGCAAAATGAATTCTCATTTTGAAAATTTAGAGGCTCTAAGCAATGAAAAGGGGGCGAAGAGCACAATGGTCGTAAAAAAAATAAAACGGCCCAACACAAATCGAAAGGACAATTGAGTTATTCTTTTCCCACCATCACAGTTCTTGAGGGGTGCAAAAACGAATTTGGGAGGCGTATGAAAACCGTAAAGAAACAGCAATTGAAGGTTTTTGTGCATCGTCGTCACCATGATGAGATTTTCAATCTTACCTCACTCAAAGTTTAGGTAACTCACCTCTTTCCTTACTCATACCAAATCAATTTTTGAGTATCTTCATATTTATAATGTTGTTGAATATGATTTCTTTTTCAAACTTCGATTTTGCGTGTTAATTTGTCAATTTTGGTAGTTATTAAGTGCAGAATTTGAAATAATTAGCTTAATTCCATGTGTTAGTTTAGTTCTACCTATGAAGCATGGACACAGACACCAGACACGACACGGACACAGATATGTCAACACACAATTCAATGTAATTATAACTGTCGTGTCGGTACATTGACACGTGTCTAACACCATGACACGCCTAATCCGATGAGTGTCTGTGCTTCATAGAGTTCTACAAAGAAAGTAGGTTCCATAAGGTGCTATTATAGTTTGAGTATTTTATAATTAAAAGTTCATGCTTCAACTTAGAAAAGTAATGTAATGTTTGTGAATTTCTATTATGCATTCAAAGAAACTTTTAAATTTCATAATATTTTGTGAATCAATTGTCATTTATTTATTCTGCAGGCTTCAGCAATACAAGTTGGTTGAAATGAAGTTTCTTCCTCTACAAAGGTATATTCAGGATTTATTGCCTTATATCTCTCTACATTCTACTTTTCCATTACATGAACTTTTTAATTTTTCTAGCTATAGTTGGTGAAATTTTAATAAGGGGCTAAAAATATGGAAATTTTAATAAGGGGCTAAAAATATGGAAATTTATTTGATTTG
This sequence comes from Trifolium repens, assembly GCA_030408175.1. NCBI lineage: Eukaryota > Viridiplantae > Streptophyta > Magnoliopsida > Fabales > Fabaceae > Trifolium > Trifolium repens. The sequence goes on from CP125851.1 coordinate 51,860,678, forward strand.
ATTCAAGGTAGAATCTTTAGAAAGGAGTAAGATATTTACTACGGTAAAAGAAAGTATGAATTTGACCGTTTTGTTTGGGTTATATGACGTATGAATTTGATATTTTGATGTATCATTAAGCTGTTTCTTGACATGATCATGCAGCAAGCTCTTTGGTCCATGATATGTCATAATTTTTACTATTATCATTTTGAAACCGGGCTCATGGGTTCGACATTTTCATAATATAGGCTGGATCCTGGAACTGCGCCAAACTGTTGGGGTCACAACTGTACAACTGAATGAGTTGCATTGTGATTATTAGGACTGGTCATAATATCTAGTTCGTAAGCCCAATCCACACCCATTTTAAAACGGCCGATTTTGGTGTAATAAAAGTATTACCCGGCCCATTCGTTATTCTCAAACACAATTAGGTTATGTGCATTCTACAAAACGGCCACCTTCCTTCCAACTTCAAACTCACAACAGAAGAAAACCTATGCCCCTGATCGCCTAACCTAATCCCAGATTCATGATTCATTCTCACACATTCTCTGTGATTCGGTTTGATACATGCTCTGATTTCTTATTGAATGTTAGATAGTCGAATCCCTAAACAATCACTCACCTGTTCAATTTCGGTCCGTTCATGATTCCACCTTTGGAATTTTGTTTGAGTTATTCTGCTTTTGGGATTTTGGTCATTCACAATTCTGTTCTGCCAAGATCCTTGCTCTTTTTTTTGCTGGTAGTGAAGTTTAGACAATTACCTATAATCTTCACGTCTTTGTTCAATTTTACTTTTGCAATTTTTTATGTTTGCGATTATGTTCTATTCAGATCCTTCCTTATTTTTCTTGTGTTGAAGGTTAGACAAGTACCTAATCTGTTCACGGATTCATGGCTCGGGGTTATTTGATTGAAGATCAAGTTGTCAAGCTCCAGCAAAGGAATGATTAGAAGGAAATTTCTGTATTAATGCATCAAATCCATCATGATCGTAAGTCATTATCTATGTTGATGCTTACTTGGTTGAGGAGTAATAAAGATCTCAACGTATATTGTGGATTATCTTTCTCTATAATGAATAATCATCTACATCTTGCAGGGATTGTTATAAAAACATGGTTAAATTGTTTTTATGAGCATACTTTTTAAGAGTTATTTCTCCCTCATGTCAAATAAAATATTTCAACAGGTACCCTTTGGAGATTGGTGTTCCTCCACCATGGTGGCTTGAAGGAAATGAAGAATGGTATTTGACTATCCAAAGATCTAGGTTCTCCACTTTAGAAGAAATCACATGATTTGAAAAAGACATGGAAAAAGGTTTCTCACTTGTGTTATTAAGCACATGTCACCTGACTTTCAAAAAAATATGTAACATTGTAAGCCAATCCAAAAAGCTCTTAGGGTGTCTTACAATGTTTCTTACTTCCTCCGGTTCCACATATAAGCAAAATTTGACTTTTTAAATTCATTGAAAAAATAATGTATCTAGTCAATAATATAGACTAGATACATCTAGTCAATAATATAGACTAGATACATTATTTTTTCAATGAATCTAGAAAGTTAAAATTTGTTTATATATAGTTTAGAAAAGAAATGACAAATGCTTAATAACACTAATGCGGAACACACTTTTCATGCCTTCTTTGAGATCATGAAGTTTCTTATATGGTGGTGGACCTGAATCGTTTTGATAGTCCAATAGAGGCCACCATTCTTCAGCTCCTTTAGGCCACCATGGTTGAGGATTAACAGGGATCTCAACGTATAACCACAGCCAAAAAACATATCCCACACACCACCAAAAGAAAAAAAAACCAGAAGCTCTGAGCTGAGAACAATGTGATCAGAGTCTGGTCAGCCATCTTGATGAGTTCATGCATAGCACCGAAGGCATACAATCGAGCCAATTCGTTCCTCACAACTGCTGCATCTGCATATGATCGGAGAATGCTCGACTGAAGAATGAATTGGTTCGACTGTATGCCTTAGGTGCTATGCATGAACTCATCAAGATGGCTGAACCAGACTCCGATCACACTGTTCTCAGCTCAGAGCTTCTGTTTTTTTTTTCTTTTGGTGGTGTGTGGGATATGTTTTTCGGCTGTGGTTATACTTCTTGTTTAATAGTATTTATACTAGAAAAAAATATTAAGTATTTATTTATTAATAAAAACTAATATCACAATTTGTTATGAATAGTTTTATTGGATGTCCATTAGACATTAATCAATGTTATTAGGCCCAATATATATTGTCTTATAAATATGACTTATATTGCAATGTAGAGGACACTCTTTGTTTTGATACATTAATGAATTTCTATTATGCATTCAAAGAAACTTTTCAATTTCATAAGATTTTGTGAATCAATTGTCATTTATTTATTCTGCAGGCTTCAGCAATACAAATTGGTTGAAAATGAAGTTTCTTCCTCAACAAAGGGATATTCAGGTTTTATTGCCTTATATCTCTCTACATTATACTTTTCCATTACATGAACTTTTTAATTTTTCTAGCTATACATGGTTGGTGAAATTTTAATAAGGGGCTAAAAATATGTAAATTTTATTTGATTTGATTCAAGGTAGAATCTATAGAAAGGAGTAATATATTGACTACGGTAAAAGAAAGTGTGAATTTGACATTTTTGTTTGGGTTATATGACGTATGAATTTGATATTTTGATGTATCATTAAGCTGTTTCTTGACATGATCATGCAGAAAGCTCTTTGCTCCATGATATGTCATAATTTTTACTATTATCATTTTGAAACCGGGCTCATGGGTTCCACATTTTCATAATATAGGCTGGATCCTGGAACTGTGCCAAACTGTTGGGATCACAACTGTACAACTGAATGAGTTGCATTGTGATTCTTAGGAGTGGTTAATATCTAGTTGATAAGCCCAATCTTTAGCCAAATCCACACCCATTTTAAAACGGCCGTTTTTGGTGTAAGAAAAGTATTACCCGGCCCATTCGTTATTCTCAAACACAATTAGGTTATGCTCGTTCTATAAAACGGCCACTTTCCTTCAAACTTCAAACTCACAACAAAAGAAAACCTAATCCCAGATTCATGATTTGTTATCACACATTCTCTGTGATTCGGTTCGATACATGCTCTGATTTCTTATGGAATGTTAGATCGGCGAATCCCTAAACAATCACTCACCTGTTCAACTTCGGTCCGTTCATGATTTCCCCTTTTGAATTTAGTTTGTGTCATTCTGCTTTTGGGATTTTGGTCATTCACAATTCTGTTCTACCAAGATCCTTGCTCTTTTTTTTGCTGGTAGTGAAGGTTAGACAATTACCTATAATCTTCACGTCTTTGTTCAATTTTACTTTTACAATTTTTTATGTTTGCGATTATGTTCTATTCAGATCCTTGCTTATTTTTCTTGTGCTGAAGGTTAGACAAGTACCTAATCTGTTCACGGATTCATGGCTCGGGGTTATTTGATTGAAGATCAAGTTGTCAAGCTCCAGCAAAGGAATGATTAGAAGGAAATGTCTGTATTAATGCATCAAATCCATCATGATGGTAAGTCATTATCTGATGTTGACGCTTATTTGGTTGAGGAGTAATAGGGATCTCAACGTATATTGTGGATTATCTTTCTCTATAATGAATAATCATCTATATCTTGCAGAGATTGATATAAAAACATTGGTTAAATTGTTTTTATGAGTATACTTTTTAAGAGTTATTTCTCCCTCAAGTCAAATAAAATATTTCAACAGGTACCCTTTGGAGATTGGTGTTCCTCCACCATGGTGGCTTGAAGGAAATGAAGAATGGTATTTGACTATCCAAAGATCTAGGTTCTCCACTTTATAAGAAATCACATGATTTGAAAAAGACATGGAAAAAAGTTTCTCACTTGTGTTATTAAGCACGTGTCACTTGACTTTCAAAAAGATACGTAGCATTGTAAGCCAATCTAAGAAGCTCTTAGGGTGTCTTACAATGTTTCTTACTTCCTCGGGTTTCATATATAAGCAAAATTTGACTTTTTAGATTGATTGAAAAAATAATGTATCTAGTCTATATTATTGACTAGATGTATCTAGTCAATAATATAGACTATATACATTATTTTCTAGTCAATAACATAGACTATATACATTATTTTTTCAATGAATCTAGAAAGTTAATTTTATTTTTTATTTTTTTTATATATAGAACTGGAGGGAGTATCTTTTAGAAAAGAAATGACAAATGCTTAATAACACTAACGGGGAACACACTTTTCATGCCTTCTTGAAATCATGAGGTTTCTTATATGGTGGTGGACCTGAATCCTTTTGATAGTCCAATAGAGGCCACCATTCTTCAGCTCCTTTAGGCCATCATGGGGTTTACTATAGAAGTAACTTTTTGTAGAATACTCATTTTTTCAAGGATTTCAACACTACTAATTTGGGCAATGAGAATTTTAATCTTTGATGCCATGTTTATCTATTTGATTGATTATAACTTTTAACTTTATTCCTTCAAAAAACTTTTCACCTTTTCTAGTTAATTCATTAATGTTTTTTTAGATATTTGGTCGGTGGTATAAAAGTTATTTGTTAAAAGATCGTATTTATAAGACAATATATATTGGGCCTAATAACATGGATTAATGTCTAATGGACATCCAATAAAACTATTCATAACAAATAGTGATATTAGTTTTTATTAATAAATAAATACATAATATTTTTTTTCTACTATTAAACAAGAAGTATAACCACAACCAAAAAACATATCCCACACACCACCAAAAGAAAAAAAAAACAGAAGCTCTGAGCTGAGAACAGTGTGATCAGAGTCTGGTTCAGGCATCTTGATGAGTTCATGCATAACACCTAAGGCACACAGTCGAGTCAATTCATTCTTCAGTCGAGCATATCCGATCATATGCAGATGCAGCTGACTCGACTGTGGGGGAATATTCTATTGCAACGAGTAAGGTGTGTGAGGGACAGATGACAGAGAGAGAGAAAGCGGATCCGAGCTCTATTAATGATGGACTCATCATTAGAGTTAGTTATGCATGAATTTGGGCACTGCTGTGCATGGGAGACCTTGGGTAGCTCGAAATACCCAGATTTATTATTCCTGCATTGTTATTCCTTTTGTTCTTCCTTTGTATTTTCCAATTAGATCCCATTTGAACTCTAATTGATACTTACAGAAATAATATACATACATTTGCCCAGTTTTTCCTTACTGTTTCATTACTATGTATCTGGTTTACTAGATTGAATCCTATCAAAATCTCATGCATATTGACTGTCAAAATCTGCGGTAGACCTTGTAACTTGCTTTCCTCGTTTGTCTTTGCTAGGAAGAATAATTTTGCCTACTGGTATAGTCCAAATAATTGAAAGGTTTTTAGCTTCACTCTTCTTATCAATACTCATTATAATTTTCAACTGGAAGTTTCCCTAAACTAAAATCACTGGCTGGCTCTATGTTGGGTGTGGTACTTTCTTGTTCACTCATTATAAAAAGGTTTACAATGATGGTTGATATAAAATTTAACTCAATTATTAAATTTGTATGTTATCAGGTGAGGTTGCTAGTTGTTTAGCGCTCTGTTTCGTTGTCAGCATTCACCACGTCTACTGATCTAAAGTAAATAAATATTCACGGCATTGGACTTACATGGCATGGCCAAGCAAGCATCACAAGCCCTTTACTACCTTTTATGTTATCTGACTTCCATGCTATGATGCTAGTGTTTTAAAACTGCATTTTATTACACTTTTTTCTTGTTATATTGAGAAAAAAACTGGTTTGTTTAAGATGAGGGGTTCACTCTCAGTCAGTGATCAGAAAATCAATTTGTATATTGTATGTACACATCCATAACAAATCGTAAATGTGTTGAAATATCAACTGTTGATTTTCTAATCAATGGTCTGCATTATTTACTTCACAGTTCACTGTGGCTAAATCCAGGAAACAATTATGAAAGACTGCATGCAGTGGCAGTTCTATGCTTAAATTGATTATTCTTATAAGCAAGTGTATACACACTGATTTCTGCCCCTGACATTTTCAACTCTTCCACTTTCTTCTCAATCAATCACATATCTCTTTATTGTGATGTATATTTTACCATATACAAAAGTATATATGACCAAAATCTCTAGAAATCTTCTTGATATAAATTATTAAATTAGCTGTAGCTATTGGCATTTTGTTTATGTATTTATTCAGGTTGCAGTCGCTCGAGGGTATAACTGTGATATTCATCAGCAAAAAATTTGACAAGCTATTGTCTCGCTGCTCAAGACTAACAAAAAAAGAATGGAAAAGGTACACCTAGAACTTAAGTTGGGGCAGAAGTACATTTTCAGTTGAGATTATGGTTTTTGTTTCAATTCACATTATAATGTATAGATGAATATTTTTGCTTCTTGTGTTTCTAATTATGGTTTCACCACAGTAAAATCAGCTTTGATACACATTGATTAACTTATTTATTTGGTCACTTTAACGTTTGTACAAATATTTTTTTTTACTCAATTGTAAAAATACCTATGCATCAGGTCCATGGACATGTTTTATTTGAATTATTATTTAGGTATGTTCTGTTGTTGCTTAATTTTATAATTCTTATGTTAAGGTTAATTGTCTGAGTAAACTGTTATTTGAATTCAAAACCTGGCCTAGAGACTAGAAGGGTAATCAAAGTTCAAAAGGGTCCCACAGAATCTAAATTTTTGAATGAAATGTTTTGGAAAATTATGGAGATTTAGTCAAATGTTCAAATAATAATAAAGTACTATTGTTTGTAGGATAGGATGCAACAAAATAATGAATAGAAGGATCTTATAGTCTTAAAGCTCTTATGGTTTGAAATTTTCTTGAGTTAGGTAAAAGTAGCACTGTTATTCATGTGCCATAACAGAATTTGGTAGTTGTGTTCTAGCATGACGTGTGCTTGACTATTTGGTTAGCAGGCTAATAAATATTTTGGGCTTAGACTCTTCAAATGGGGACCATAATCGATAGTGAGTCTCACAAGTCAAAAGTATAATCCACCTTTCATATGTAGGTTGTTTTCCTTTTCAGTTATGAATTACTAATATATATAAAAAAACGGCTTTCTCTGCATATATGTGGCAATAGTTGAATCTCCCTTTCGCAGGAATTGTTGTTCTTGCTATTTTTCATTAAGTAATAGTATTAAAATTGAGTTGGTCTAGTTGGTAAAAAGTTGCCTCATATCCCACAAGAGCGTGAATTCAACTCTTGTTATCATCTCTCTTTGAGCCTTTTGTTCTGGGTTCTGATTATGGCGAACTTTTATGACCCAACTCACCTAAAATTTAATTTTATGTAAAAACAAAACTTATTTATGGGGGGAGACTTGGTCAATTTACTTTAGAACTTACTTTTCGTAGAATACTCATTTTTTCAAGGATTTCATTTTCAACACTATTAATTTGGGTAATGAGAATTTTAATCTTTGATGTCATGTTTATATATTTTCTAGTTAATTCATTAATGTTTTTTTAGATATTTGGCCGGTATGAAAGTTATTTGTTAAAAGATCGTTCTTTAAATAAATCTCAATTACTTTGCGCGCAAATTATCTTTAGTTAAAAAAAAACCTTTCAAGAAGGTGTAGAGTTGCAGTTGAAGTTTCTTTTAGACTTGACTAGTAGTATATAGGTAGAAAGTTGGTGGTTAAAAAGTGAGAGCCAATCTTAGTTTCTTAGATGGAGTATTATCTAACCCCACCATCAGTCTATTTTAGTCCCAAAGATTCTTAGAAGTTTTCTTTGTTATCTCAACACATTACAATTTCACTATCAATATTTTGTCCTTATTATTATCATTATTATTATACGGCAACACAGTTGAAAATGCCTCAGTGGACCAAATAATTGTCACCACATAAACCAATTTTTTTTTGTAGAGATTTGTCTTGGTAGGGTTCATGCATCTTAAAACACAATCGTCAACCAAAATATTCAAAATATAGGTATGGTTGACTTTATTAGAAGAGACCTTGGCCTATTTATTATATTGATTGAGGTCCAATTCTACTCTATTGCCATATAATTTCTAGGGGTGATCGCGGTGCGGTTTGGTTCGGTTTTGAGCATAAAAGTCATCCTAACCGCGAGATAAAAATGTATGCGGTTCGGTTTGGTTCGGCTGGTTTTAAAAGGTCATCCAAACCAAACCGAACCAAACCAATGCGGTTAGGATCGGTTCGGTTGTTGCGGTTTATAGCATAACATTTCTGTACCAAACAATTTTAAACATCCAAAAAAAAAAACTTGAATTTCCTAAATAACATTAAAGTACCAATACAAGTTGTTTATCCAAAATAACATCACAATACCTTACAATTTTAAATATTCAAAAAATAATAATTAAAGTTTCAAAATAACATCATAATACCGATAAAAGTTGTTGATCTAAAATAATATTACAACACCAAAGTAACATTACAATTCAAAAAATAAAAATAACTTAAAGTTCCATTAATTTGGTGGATTGACTTAGTAATTGGGCTATGTATATTGGAATATAATAAAAACTTAATGTGGTTTTAGTGGTATTGGAATATAATAGAAGCTTAATGCGGTTTTAGCGGTTAACCGCGGTTTTTGTGGTTTTTGCGGTTCGCGGTTCAATAGAAAAGTCATCCAAATACATCCAAACCAAATGCGGTTTTTGCGGTTTTCGGTTTGGATTGGTTCGGTTTGCGGTTTTACTTTTGGATTGGTTCGGATATGATCACCCCTAATAATTTCACAAAAAATAAAAAAAAGACTTCCGTTCACCATCATGAATAATTTGCTCTTTTTTTTTTTGGGGTGGGGGGGTTCATCAAATTAAGCTCCTCCAAATTGAGTAGCAAATCTTTCACCACCATTATTGTTTATATGAGGATGATAACCCAACAAAATAAAACAAAAAGGTTGATGAGAATTTCAACTTAGGTAAAGATGCATATAGTTTAATATTTTTTTATTAGTAAAAATTGAACTCAATATCTAAGTTTTACAACTGGAGCAGCTATGTGATAATGATCCTTTTTGAAGTTATCTATCTATCGTATTAACAATCGAAAGATGATCAAAACAAAAAATATCTATTTGACATCTATAATATATAATATTGTAGCTGCTCATGGTTATTTTGGCCGATTGATTTTCCAATACGCTAGTTTCAACAACTCTTGTTCTTTACATTTTTTCCTAAGCAATTTGATTATAATTCAATTCGTGACGATAATAAGTTGAAAGCTCATATTCTTGAGAACACTCACATACTGCTCATCATACTACCTACCCGCGCTAGATCCTGATATTCAAACAAGCTAATATAAGTATTTACATGTCTCAAATGATAGTACTAGTACAAATCTAGTTTTACTTTTATAGATAAATCCATCAATAAGGGATATTATTCATATATATAACCAATATTATCATGTCTAAAAAGTGATCAACACGAGCACACACTTTATAATTATGTCATTTTCATTTCTATTTCTGAAAATTATTGATCAGTGCACATTTTGATTGAGTGTGGCATATTCTAAAACACAAACTAATACATTCAAATCGAATATGTACTAGCTAGCTAGCTAGCTAAAAACTCTCCCTTATCCAGTAAAATAAAAAATGTCCTCATACATGCTATTAGTATACCATACCCGTATAATGGTATATTCTTGTTCAAATATATCCACCTTAATTAGATATGGTACGTCAGGAATTATATTATAATTAATAAAAAATGTAGCAATTAATAACGTCCACATTATTTATGGTATAAGTAAATACCCTTTATATTGTATACCTTGCAAATAATTGAGACACGAAATGACACAATATACTTTTTAATGTAAAAAGGAAATGTTGGAATCTTTTGTAATGACTAACAATAGTTTAATGTAAAATATGGATGTTTTTATTGATGAATGAAAGTAAAAGATTCACTATGAATCTTATGTTGGTATATATCATTTGGTAATTTTTTTTAGACGAAGTGATAAATACTACTGTAATTTATATATACAACTATCAAGTTTTAGATTCAAATTCAAATAAAAATATTCAATCAAACAATATCAATATTTGTCAGCTGAATTAATACTTGTAGTCATCAAGTGACTTTGTTTAATTGACAACAAATATATTGTACGCAACGACAGTGGGGTATAAAGTATACCCTTCCATATACCAGTATTTGTTCTTCGTAATGTTTTGAAGAATCCATAAACATGATAATGTGTGATGATATAAGATATTGATTAAAATCTATGTTTTTTTATTTAGCTAGCTGGATATAACTATTAATAAATCAATAAAATAATTATATCAGCAGCATAAAATTCAGAAATAAATATTTTTTGGTACAATACTTTTCATATTTTATAATATCTCACAAGATGAGACATTGGTTAAAAGATCTATATATAATTAATTTTCACTTAGATTTTTTTTTTTTGACAAAAAGATGCTTATAGCAGTATTTGGTTCATAATCTAGTAGGTAATATATATCGGTTCACTAATGAAAATACTAGAGCTAGCTATAGATGTGACTATTTTTTTTTTCATGACAAAAATAATTATATAAATAAGAAAATGGCAAAACGTCCACAATACAAATACATTAGATGTACGAAGTACTAGAAGTACTCACGACCAAAGCTCCAACAATAAGAAGACAAAAAACATAAGCATATCCGAACTATACAAACACACCAAAAACTATACGATCCACAAAGTGAACAAAAACACCCTCACAAAAAAACAAAGCATTCCAACACCTCAAACCAACTCCTAGAGAGAAGAAGAAAAGATAGACTACTAAAGAAAAAGAAAAAGAAAAAACAAGCGGGCCACCAACCCACCTGGATCCTCAAGACCCAACACCGCATCCAGGGCCGTCCCTGATTATTTGGAGATCCTGTTCAAATATTAAAAAATGGCCCTAATAAAAATATATTAAATAATTAAAAATTATTTTCTATTTAAACTATACATAAGAAACACATAAAATATAATTATCATTATATATAACGTCAAAAAGAGACATGCTAATTTAAAATTAAATGTAGTAGAACGATATTTATGAGTATAGATAACTAATCTATTGATACTCATATGATGTTTTATGAACATTAATAATACATAACTATTATTTTAGAGCTTTAAAATTAATCTATTAATACACATCTGATATTTTATGAGTATAAATAATATATAACAAATATTATAAAACCTCAAAATTTTAAATTGAGACCTAGAAATTTTAGAGGCCCGGCACCGGCGCACACCCCGCACATGTGTGCAGGCCGGGCCTGACCGCATCTGATATCAGTTCCGACACAAAATAAGATGCATTCCCACTCATAGAAAGAACATGGGGTGCCAAGATTTTTACCTATATATCATTTCCAAGATGAAAGTTTCACCATATCTACCAAATACTCAACAGAAGAGGTTCCCTCCAAAACGATTAAATCGTTTTGAGAGTTCCAAATCGACCAACAATAACATGTCAAAGTAATAACCACCCTAATCTATTCCCCCACCCGCACCCAGGAAACTTAAAAAGAAAAAAAATTAAAACACCAACTCAAATTCCAACCACCTAAAAATTCCATACCATATCTCTGAAAATATGACCACATGAGACAAAAAGATGTTCCGCGGATTTTAGGTCTAACTAACATAGATATGGCTATCTATATTAGTGCATGAACTACTACATTTGTTTTTCTCCTGTTAAACTCACCATGAGAGTTTTTAAAATACAACTAAAAAATATGTTTACAAGTAGCTAAAATATTTCAAAACTCAATAATATCATTTCCCCTTGCGAAAGTAATCAACAATTTGTTTTAAATCAAGAGTAAAATTTACATTTTCAAGTTGCAACTGATGGACCTAATTAAAAAGTATGAAATAGTCCCAAACGCTTCACCTAATTCAACTTTGCATATTGGTGATGTTCATATAGTCTTGGCAAGCACAAACCAATCTTCATTATCACTGTTTTTTATTTTGATTTTACAATACCTCATAATAAAATCTGTTTTTAGACCTCTAATTATGTTAGTCCGGCTTAGTGTATAGAATATTCCTCAAGTAATCCTAGATATTATATATGTATGTATGTGGTTATACTACTAAATATGCATGTATGTGTCTTACAGGGACGGACCTACATAGGGGCATTATGTGGCCTTGGCCACAGTGGTATTTTAATTTTTAATAGGTATATAGGTATATGTATAGATATTTTTGTTAACTGTTATAGTATATATACACATTACTGTTAAAACTAATCACATAGTTGTATGCGTGCCAGTGGCATTGTGGCGTGGTTGTTATTGAAGTTACTTGGGTTCGAATCCAGCAGCATTCAAATTTGCCTTTTAATTGAGTTTTTTTGCAAAAGAATGGCTATGTTCCCACTAACCTCCCTTATTTTTTATTTAAGCAAATACCTCCCCCTCTATCTGATGCCTTTTCTTTGTGTGTGACTGAAAGAAACTTTTCAACTTTCCCTTTTCCTCTCACTCACCCTCTCAAATACAATTGTTGCATAATAACTTTCATTCATTGAAACAATATGGGCAGAAGATAGAGTAATTAACAGGGATGAACTCTCCTAAATAGAAAAAATATCCATTAATCTTATTTTATACTATTAACAAAAATTGCACACGGTTAACCAAGATTAAGTATTTATATATTTTTTAATGCACACCGTTGATTTTAATAGAGCTCAATAACATGTGAAATTATTTTATATTTCCTTAAAAAAAAATTATTATATATGAATTTAGAAGTTGTTGAACGAGGCAATATTAATCGTATATTAATGATCTATAAAAAAAATTCTCCAATCAATATTATGGTAATTGGAGGACTAAGTTTAACAAAATAAAAAAAAATCTGGTGTTTATTTTCTCGAGTTTCTCTTTTGTTTTTAATATAATTTAATTTATAATATATATATATATATATATAGATATTTGTTCTCTAATTTATAAAGTTGTTTGATATTTGGCCACACCATTATTATATGGCTAGATCCGTCCCTGGTGTCTTAAGGAAATGAATTTTCTACAGTTACAACAGATCGTTGTAATTGATCGGAATCATCCAATTTAAATTGATGGTCAATATTGATTTTATTACATATAATCTGAACCATTTTTATAGAATGTCCTACTCCTGCCCGAGCTTTCCGATCAACCAATCCCCTCTTATTTTAGTTCAGGGACATCTCCTTTTTAGGTTTAAACCTTTAAAAATGGCCAGACAACTAACATAGAGGGAGAATAAAAAAGCACCTGAATAATTTCTTTCTTATGGAAATGTAAAAGTTTACTATAGTAGTAAATTTGTGTGAAATTAATAACACAAGGTTATTAGACTATTGGTGGAAATTTGTGTCGTTGTTGGTGCTAGCTTGCACCGATTCATTCATAGCATGGTTCCAAACAAAAAGCGCAAATAGAATCCCTAAATTTTATAAAGAATTGCACGCAACCTATGCAATAGTATGTTGTTTAATTTGTCCTTATTGTTGCCTCCCAATTAAGGCCCCATTGTTCATTGTTTGTCTCTTAGTCATCTTCTACGCGTTTTCAACTCTTTTCACCTTTCAATTAATTTAATTTTTTTATTATATAGTTGATGTAAAATATTCATCAATTATTTTTTTAATATAACATAGCCGAAATTCATAAAAAGAAAAACTATAGAGAGGGATCATGATTTGCTGCAGTATATCAATAACATAGTAATATACACTATACAATAATCGATCTCGTCCATTAATTTCATATTAGACAGTTATAGATACATTAGGGTTTTAAATAAAGGTCCGCGATCGCAAAAACGACCGCGACAAAACGGTTTTTGCAGGTGCCGATACCGTTACTGTGTATTACCGTTTTTATATTCAAGAACAAATTGTGATTAATTCACACCGCGACGACCGCAGTTAGTGTCGTAACACCTATACCGACCAAAATCGCGAAAACCTTTACGTAACCGAGACGCGACCGCGACCGTTTTTTAAAACCTATACATATACATCAAAATAATCTCGACTAGTTATTTAAATTGGACTTTAAATATTTTCTCTAATACTTACTTTATAATGGGTGAAACTCATGTAAATCTCACCACTTAATGTGAGATCTATTTCTAAAATGAATAACTCAAATTGATTTCAACTAAATAGAAAGTGTTTTGAAAAGGTAGTGTTTATAACACTTCTCTTTTATTAACTAATAGTAAAATTTTTATTAAAAAATAATAATAACTAGAATGGAGATCGATCTATTTTGATCCTTCATAATTTTATGACGTCTCATTTTAGTCTTTAAAAAATAATAAAATTTAAGAAATTTTTATATTATAGGTATACAAACTGGTCTTTATTCATCATAATAATTTGAATTTTATTTTTGTAGAAATTGAATTGTGAAAGATATATCTAAGAGTGACATCTGTTGGTGCACAAGAATTAAAGATGATGGCAAAAGGAATAACGACGCAAATGAGAGAATAAAAGAGGTTGTATTAATGATAGCTACTACAAGACTATTTATACAAAAACAAAAGTGCCATATAGGCCCTAATAAAGTATAAACTTAGTGAGCAAGAATAAAAGTACAAATAGTACAAACTAACAAATACTAAAATGCCCTTAAAGTATAAATTACTTCTAACACCATCCCTTAATTTATACTTAGACAAAACTAACGACACCAATTCCATCCCTTAAACGAAGAAATTGATCAGTCTTGATAGCCTTTGTCAACACATCTGCCAGCTGCTTCTGGGTGCTACAGTGCACAACTTCAAGCACTCTATTCTGAACCCGATTCCTCAGAAAATGATACTTGGTCTCAATATGCTTGCTTCTTCCATGTAGCACTGGATTCTTGGCAAGATTGATTGCAGACTTGTTATCAATCATCAGCTTCAGAGGCTTATTTACCTTGATCTTCAGATCCTGCAGTAAATTCAGAAGCCACACAGCTTGGCATGCAGTCACAGCACCTGCAATATATTCAGCTTCACAGGTTGATAGAGCAACAACAGGTTGCTTCTTGGAACACCAAGAAATAAGACTTCCCAGAAATTTGAACAAGTATCCAGAAGTGCTTCTTCTATCAACTCTGTCTCCACACCAATCAGAATCTGAATAACTCAAGTTCTGATTCAGTCTTTCCTTCAGAGGGGAATAACACTCCATGCTTCAGAGTCCCCTTGATATACCTCAGAATCCTGACAGCAGCTTGGTAATGGGACCATTTTGGTTTACTCATAAATCTGCTAACCATTCCAACTGCAAAGCAAATATCAGGTCTGGTATTACACAAGTACCTTAGAGAACCAACCAACTGTTTGAAGGTTGTAGCATCCACATCCTCTCCATCAGAATCAGAGTCCAACTTTTGATTCGTATCAGAAGGTGTGATAGCAACTTTGCAATTCTCCAGCTTAAATCTCTTCAGAAGCTCAAGTTCATACTTCATCTGATGTAAAATGATTCCTTTATCAGAATACAGAAATTCCATCCCTAGAAAGTAACTCATTTTTCCAAGATCTGTCATCTCAAACTCATTCATCAGAACCTTCTTGAACTTAGCTATCTCTTGTTCAGAACTTCCTGTCAGCAATATGTCATCAACATACAAACATACCAGAATCATATTGCCTTCTGAAGTGTGCTGAACATAAACACCATATTCCAACTCACATTTCTGAAACCCATGCTTCTTGAAAAATGAATCAATCTTCATATTCCAGGCTCTGGGTGCTTGTTTCAATCCATACAAGGCTTTATGTAATCTATACACCATCCTTTCCTGATTCTTTTTCTCAAAACCAGGAGGTTGTGACACATATACCTCTTCTTGTAATGGACCGTTCAGAAATGCAGATTTCACATCTAAATGCATCAGAGGCCAATTCCTGTTAGCAGCTATTGCGATTACCAGTCTAATTGTTTCATGTCTTGCTACAGGTGCAAACACTTCAGAATAATCTAGCCTAGGTTTCTGCAGAAATCCTCTTGCTACTAACCTCGCTTTGTGTTTGCCAATTGATCCACCTGGCTTTAGCTTCTGCTTGAAAACCCATCTGACGCTGATGGCTTTCTTGCCTTTTGGAAGTTCTGACAACTTCCAAGTCTTGTTTCTTTCTATAGCCTCAAGTTCCTCCTTCATGGCATTCAGCCAGACTTTCTTCTTGAGTGCTTCTTCAATACCCACTGGTTCAGAATCTACTAACATGGCACACTGAATGACATCTCCCTCTGAGTCAACTTCTGTGTCTTGCAACATGTCAAAATCTGCAAACCTTCTTGGTATAGTTCTGATTCTTTGTGGCCTTTGAGCTACTTCAGAGTCACCAGCTCCAGAGACACGACCTCCAGAGTCACCACCTTCAGAGTCATTCCTTCCAGAAGCATGATTACCATCAGACTCTGGATCATCATCAGAGTCAGGTTCAGAATCTGGATCAGAATCAGATTCACCATCTGACTCATCTTCAGAAGATTCTTCATCTTCTGACTCTAACTCTTCTTAAAAATTTATCTCTACCTAAGAAGTTGGTTGAGACTCTCTCCAATCCCAAGCTTCTTATTCTTTCACAATGACGTCTCTGCTAACTTCAACCTTGTTAGTTTCTGGACAATAGAGCTTGTATGCACCTGTACTGTGGTACCCCACCAATAACATCACTCTGCTCCTATCATCCAGCTTATTCCTTCTAGCTTCTGGAACGTGTTTGTAACACACAGAACCAAAAACCTTCAGATGACTAACACCCTGCTTCTCTTTAGTCCACTTCTCTAAAGGAACAATTTCCTTCAGCTTCTTTGTTGGACACCTATTCAGAACATATGCTGCAGTAGCAACAGCTTCTCCCCAGAGTTTGTGAGGAAGCTTCTTCTCTTTTAGCATACTTCTCGTCATATCAAGCAAAGTACGGTTTCTTCGTTCAGCAAGACCATTGTGCTGAGGAGTATAAGGAGTAGTAACCTCATGCTCAATTCCATTATCATCACAGAACTTCTGGAATTCTATAGAGTTATACTCACCTCCACCATTCGTTCTGAGAATCTTTATCTTCTGACCACTCTGCTTCTCAGCCTTCACCTTGAACTTTTGGAATTCTGTGAACACCTCAGTCTTAAACTTGATAAGTGTTACCCACGTCATTCTTGTGAACTCATCCACAAAAGACACAAAATACCTATTTCCTCCAAGTGAAGGTTCTGGAAATGGTCCACACACATCAGAGTGCACTACTCCCAGAGCATGCTTTGCTCTTGGAGCAACTTCTGATACAAATGGCAATCTGGGTTGCTTGCCTTTCATGCATATCTCACATGACTTCTCAGGCTTCACAATCTTAGGAATGCCACGTACGAGCTTCTTAGAACTTAGATGCCCCAGACTTCTATAGTTCAGATGCCCCATCCTCTTATGCCACAGCTTACTATCACCTTCTGAGCCTTTTGCACTCAGACACTCTGTTTCAGCTGTTTCAACATTCACCTTGAATGTTCTGTTGCTTCCCTGTTCAGATTGCATAATCAAGTTCTGATTGAAATCATACAACTTCAGGAGGTTGTCCTTCATAACAACTGAGAAACCTTTCTCAATGAGCTGACCTACACTCATCAGATTGCTTCGGATTCCAGGAACATACTAAACGTCCTTGATCAGAACAGTCTTCCCATTCTTCACTTTAACCTTCTGCATTAAGGTACTTATCATCAGCACATCTGATCTTTGCCCTCCTTCTGGAGTCAAAGTCTATCAGCCAGAGTTTGTTTCCAGTCAAGTGATTTGAACACCCAGTGTCCATATACCACCAATCAGAGGAACATCTTCCATCAGACTCAGAAGCCATCAATAACACAGGTTCATCATCTGAATTTCCTTCCTTTGTTTGCCAAACAGTCTCTAGCAAAATGGCCAAACTGTTTGCAACAGTAACATTGAACTTTCTTCTTCTCCTTTCCCTTCTGATGTTTCTTCTCATTAGAAGTTGAAGCTTCCTTCTGGAATCTATCACCACGTCTATTAGAATGCTTCTGGTCCTTCTTGACAAAAGAAGCTTTCAGAGCTTGCTCAACCTCCCTTTCAGAAGTTCTCTCAGCCAGACGCAACTCTTGTGCTTCTAGACTGCTTTGCAACTTTTCTATTTTCATGGTTTCCAGATCTTTAGAATGTTCAATAGATACAACAATGTAATCAAATAGAGGAGTAAGTGATCTCAATATCTTCTCTATGATTACTTGTTCAGAAAGAGTTTCACCACAAGCTTTCATCTCATTAGTGATAACAATCACTCTGGAGATATACTCTGAAACCTTCTCATTGTTATTCATGTTGAGATTCTCATATTGCTTTCTCAGGGATTGAAGCTTCACCTTCTTCACTGATACGTCACCACCGTAACACCTAACCAGTATATCCCACGCCCCTTTTGACGTCGTAGAATCAGCAATCTTCTCAAACACATTCGCATCCACACACTGATGGATAAAGAACAACGCTTTCTGATCTCTATTCCTTGTTTCTCTCTGCGCTACCCTTTCTTCTTCCGTTGCATTTACTGCAACCGGAACGTATCCTTCAGTAACAAGATCTAGAACATCTTGAGCACCAAATAATACACGCATTTGAATCATCCATCTATTCCAGTTTTTACCATCAAGAACTGGAAGTTTGGTATTCAAGTTGCTTCCATTCATCTTTAAACTTGTGCAGAAAAAAAGGATTTCACTCACACTCACACAGTGTTTCCCAACCTCACGTTCACTCGTGTTTCCCTGTGTTTGGAACCGGAGCTCTAGATACCTATTGTTGGTGCACAAGAATTAAAGATGATGGCAAAAGGAATAACGGCGCAAATGAGAGAATAAAAGAGGTTGTATTAATGATAGCTACTACAAGACTATTTATACAAAAACAAAAGTGCCACATAGGCCCTAATAAAGTATAAACTTAGTGAGCAAAAATAAAAGTACAAATAGTACAAACTAACAAATACTAAAATGCCCTTAAAGTATAAATTACTTCTAACAACATCAGGCTAAAGCCAAATTTCAAATTCACCGTAAAATAATCCTAAGTACCACAATTTTTAATTATACAATTTCTCTTTTCTCACTAACAGAAACACTAATTAACAGAAAGAAAAGCAATAAGGTCAAAATAGGAGCTTCTGGAAATTTTCTATTAATCTGAAACATAAAAAACTATTTGCAAGTACAATTATCGGTTGATATATTATGCATGGTGGATGAATTAAGATAAACATTAGTCTATTATGGTAATCATAGATGAATCTCATAAAATTAATTAATTAATTATTCCAATGATCGGCTGGTTAATAAATTTGTTTTCACATTTGCTAACTAAAATTAAATATTCAAATGTGGGAATATATGTTCAATGAGTTCCTAAGTTTGATAATGTTTCTAAAATAGCATGAATATCTAGGCAATATACACAAACCATAATAATGAGAGGATTTAAACATGAAATATTCTCTGATGGTTATAATAATAAAGACACAATTTAGCTAGCTTAATAAATTCTATATATTGATTTAAAATATAATGGTCGGTTGTAGAATAAAGATGGTGGTTTCAATTATAAGATGGCAGTTGGAAGTTGTGATTGAATTTGGAGGCAGTCTGAATGAGTCGCATTACATATTTGCAAGATTCTCAACATTTTTGTATTATGTGCCCAAATTTGTATATTGGATGGGTCAACGAGTTAAAGGGGACACATAACAAAATTGGTGTAGTTGGAGTACTATTTTAGAGTTGGGACCTTCTCAGTTTTATTTCTCTATTTTTTATCTTGTTACTATATTTTTGAAAAGTTTTAGAATTTACTAAAGCTAGCTAAATAAAAAAAAATTATTACTATATTTTTTTAATAAATGAATGCGTAATAAAAATTAAATTATATTTAATGATATAATTATTTATAAACAACTAATTAAAAAATAATAATAATAAATGTATCGTGAGCTTAACTCAATTGGCAGGACATTGCATTATGTAGGGGGTTGAAATTTATAGCCATCGGATTATTTGACAAAAAAATAAATTACTATAGTTTTGGAGAACTTTAGATTGTATACTAAATAGCTTTTTCTTTTTTTAATAAAATGTATATTAAATATGGGTCTTGCTAACATAGGGCACATTTAAAAATCTAAAAATAGAAATATTATACCAATCATTAGTCAGTTTAGTGGTAATTGACGCTGAACTTGTTAGGAAGGACCACGGTTTGATCCCCTGCAACTGCGAAGGGGAGGGAGCTGGAACCACTTGATGTCATAACTGACCTTTAAACCAGATTAAACTGGCGGTGAATTCAGCCAAAAAAAAAAGAGTAGAAATATTATCTTAAGATTTGTGTAATTAATAGGTGAAAAATTTTAAAAATGAATTAGACATACAATATTAAAATAAAATGTTTGTTTTTTTGGATCACTAACATGGCCCTAAGGACACATATCAGCATTTTCCATTAAATATAATAATTGGACCCACCAAATATTATATTATTGTGCTCTAAAAAAATAAATTATATTATTGTATTTATATTTTCAAAGTTTTAGTAAAGGCAAATATAGAGAGGAGTTTTTGACTCCTAACAGCCTTATGAATTTTGATCTTTTAAAATGAGTAAAGTGTAAAGTAAAAATAAAATAAAAACCACTTCAACAAATTCATGATTTGTTGTGATTTATGTACTTTCAATATTCACCTTTATGTAATGTAATCCATAAAATTCACTCTATTCTTTTCATTCTCATTTTAGAGGAACGAAATCTCGACATCATATAATATATTATTGGTGAGGCTTGTCTGTAAGAAAATTCACTACTTCGGAAATTCTATTTTTGAATGGTTTTTTATTAAAAATTCTTAGAAGAGATTGTAAGACAATTCACTACTTCGAAGATTCCATTTTTAAATGTTTTTTTTTTAAAAATTTTTTTAGAAGAGATTAATCTAACGTAGTAGATGTATGCAAAAAAAAAAACTTAAGAAAAAAGGGATGATGACAAATTTAAGAATCAATTTTCTAACTTTGGAACAAATGTAAGAGTATGGCTTATTAAAAAATATAAGAATATATAATCCATTTTTATTTGTAACATCCATTTTCTTCAGAATCATATTTACAACCATGAAACAATTGTCCTATAAATATAAAACTCTACAAAATTTTATACATTATTTATAGAAAATGGCCTTATTTAATTTACGTTGAAGAACACAAATACATTTACTACTCCAGCTTTGAATATAAGCAAAAAATAACTTTTTAAGTTAATTTTATAAAACATGTATCTAAACAATAAAATGGTCGAGATACATAATTTATTCAATAAACCTAAAAAGATATTTTTTACTTATATTCAAAACCGGAAAGAGTATCTCTTTCTTATAATATTAAAAGAAAAATGCTATCTTCTCGCAAAGGAGAAACTAGCTAGCGAATACATCACGATGTGTAATCTACTCACCATTGTTTATACAACTAAATATACACATATACTGTAAAAAAAACTAACTTGTTTTGAAAATTGGAAAATTAAACTTTGGAGTTTTATTTTTTATTGATCAAACAACAAAAGTAAAATTTTTGGTATGTATATAAAAAATATTTCAAAAGACAATAGTATTGTCGCAATGCCATATCTATCTAATAATCCGACCCAACTCATTTTAATTTTGACCGGAATTTAATTTTTTTTTATACATTTATTATTTTAAAAATCATATCTATCTAATAATCCGACCCAACTCATTTTTTAGGTTGAATTAGTTGAGTTTGTCCGGTCGACCAAATTTATTTAGCCCATCCCATATATCGGAACAGAGTATAAGACATGAAGTCAAGTGCCGAAGCTTCTTAAAGAAAAGACCACGGTCTCAACAAGTAATAAAACAAGTCATCTCCTTTATGTCTGCATTCACAACGTCCAGATTGAACAACTACAGAACTGCTACAAGATTTTTAAATTATAAGTCCAAAACTTTGTAATAATTGTCAAAAAATTAAACTGCATATACTTAGCATAATACTTTACATATAATTAGAACTTGATGTAAGAGTTATCCCATTGGTAAGCCCAAAATTTAAAATAAATTACTTTATAAAAAAAACTCATATTTTACAAATTTTAAATTAAAATTAACAAAATTTGATAAAAAATTAATATTGTCTCAATACATATTAGATCAATTAATATTAATATCAATTAATTTTGTATCCTAAAACGTATTTAGCATAAAATTCCAACAAAAATTTAGTAATTTTTACTAAATACTTTTATGGACTTTAAAATGGTCTCATCACAAAACTCTCTTTAGATCTCTTAATATGTTGCGTCGGAACTACCTGATATCATCATATTGAAACTTATAATTGCAAACAAAATTTCATATTGCAACACTATTTTTATATAAAAATCCACTTAGCAAATAAACAATACAAGATAATACGAGGAAGAACAAAATGCACAAAGAAATAAACAAAATCTGAATAATGAATAAGGGGAAGAAATTTCAATCACCTATAAAAAATTACTTTGTATTTATCTGGATAAATAGTCATTTTGGTCCTTAAATGTACAACTCACTGTCATTTTAGTTTGTGACTCAAGAAAAAAAATACAAAATAGTCAATGACTCTGCAATCTATTAGTCATTCTGATCTCCAACGTTAAAAATAAACGTTAATTATATAAAAAAGATTATGTGACGTTTTTTGGGACACTTGACACGCTAAGTTGACACATTTGTAATTAAGACAAGTGGATAGATGAAATAACATAACAAAATGATTTTTTTTTAAAATAGTTTAATGGCTAAAAATTATACTCTTAAGATAAATAAATGAATGTTTGAAATTCAAACTATACATATGTAATAGTAATACAATGTTATCAGCTATATTAAATTCAGAGACAAAAACAAATACTTTTAATTGGTATTGATGGCAAGTATACTTTTCATTTTTTATGCCGTAAATTTCGAAATAGATGCTCATACATTGCGTAAGTGCATTAAAATGAAACAAAAGGAACGTTATTATTTGGCATTTTTTTATTTTTACAATAGGAACGTTATTTGGCAATTGAGAGTTTGAGACAGAGAAAATGAAAAAGAAAAATACCGCGAAAATGAAAATGAAAATGATGTGAATTCAAAAATATAGAAAGGAGGAGCATCACATGCGGTGGCACAGAGAGCGTAAAACCTTTTACTCACAATCCCACGTGGACACTCACCACCGTTCACACTAAATCCGGTTACCAGTCAAATAACCGCGTGAAGTGGGACCCACTAATGGTCCTCTTTTTGCAGTAAGTAAAACCCGTTTTTTAAACTGGCGGTTCCCGGTCACCACCGCAATGGTGGGAAACCTCCCAAGCCAACCTGTTTTCCAAATTATCAATCCAAAAACTTCTTTCACACTCCAAAAACAAAACTAAAACAAAACTAAAAATCTATTTGAGATTGTAATTTGGTGATTTATTCAATATTTATTTAATAAACTATAATTTTGACCTCTTAAGCACGTGCTTATCATGATAGATTTGGCGCAAAATTCATCATATTATCAAACAAACACCACATACAATAATTTTTATAAAACCACAATGATTTATTGTACGACAAAATCGTCCATTACGTGCATGATTGATATCATAGTAGATTGTCGCCGAATTCACCATATTATCAAACACACTACATAAAGTAATTTATATTAAACCACAATGATTTATTATACGACAAAATTATCCCTCACGTGCATGATTGATATCATAGTAGATTTGTCGCCAAATTCACCATATTATCAAACACACTACATAAAATAATTTTTATAAAAGGACAATAATTCGTCATGCGATAAAATTGATCGGTGCGATACTAAATCGGCACTAAGTAATTTTTGGAATCTATTTTGGTCTTGAAGTTTTTTTTTAATGTTGTTTCTTTGAGTTATCAACTATGGATTAATTAGTCTTTTGCGTTGGCTTTGGTCAAATATCTTCTTCTTCTTGAATCAATTGTTTAATCACCAAGACATAATATTAGATGCAAATATTTCACATACTTAGATGGAAATGAAACTGATGCAAATATTTTAAGGTTAAGGATTACATGCAGTTATTGCAGGATGCTGTACTCAATTGCAGCATTCAATTTTAGATTAACAGTTGAGATTAAAAATATCGATTTAAACTCAATGAAAATGAAACAAAATAACACAAGAACAAAAGTCAAAGTTAAAATTATTTTAGGGAACCAAAATAATAGCAGGACGTTGTAGTCAATTGCAGCCATTCGATTATAAATTGACAGTTGAGATTAAAAACACCGACTCAAACTAAATGAAAATGAAACTAAATAACATAAGAACAAAAGTCAAAGATAACATTATCTTAAGGAACCAATATTACAACAGGACTCTGTAGTCAATTGCTGCCGTTCGATTTCAGATTGACAATTGAGATTAAAAACACCGACTCAAACTCAATGAAAATGAAACTGAATAACATAAGGATAAAAGTCAAAGTTAAAATTATCTTTGGGAATCAAAATTACAGCAGGACGTTGTAGTCAATTGCAGTCGTTCGATCTCAAATTGACGATTGAAATTAAAAACACCGACTCAAACTCAATAAAAATGGAACTGAGTAACATAAGGACAAAAGTCAAAGTTAAAATTATCTTAGGGAACCAAAATTACAGCAGAACGCTTTAGTCAATTGCAGCCATTTGATCCGAGATTGACAATTGAGATTAAAAACACCGACTCAAACTCAATGAAAATGAAATTGAATAACATAAAAACAAAAGTCAAAGTTAAAATTATCTTGGAGAATTGGACGTTATAGTCAATTGCAACCGTTCAATTTCAAATTGACGATTGAGATTAAAAACACCGACTCAAACTTCAATAAAAATGAAACTGAATAACATAAAAGACTAAAGTCAAAGATAAAATTATCTTTTAAGAACCAAAATTTAATTTACTAAAACAAACTAAAATCCCCAAAATGTCCTTTTGAATATGTCATCTTCTCCTCCCTTTTGTCATCTACTCATATACAAACTTAATTAATAAAGAGGCTCACTTTTGTGAGAGAGAGAGAGAGAGTTGAGGAATATGTGCAAAGGTTATATAGCATAGCACTCACAACAACACACAGTCCATGAAAACAAAACAGTGTGAAAAGAGAGAGAAGCAAAGTGATCAAGACATGGCGAATTCTTCGGCAGCAGCATTTCTGGATGAGATTCCAAACAAGAAGAACAAAGAAAGTTCCATAATCAATTTCCCTTTCTCACCAGCTTTACCATCATGCAGCATCTTTGATATGATACCCCCACCATCACAATCTGATGATCATCATAAAAAACCTTCTTCCTTTGGTTACATAGACTTGTTAACTTCACAAGATTTCACTACTTCTTCAACTTTATTCGATTGGTTCCCCACCATTGATCCTGACTTGCAGCTGCCTCCTCTTCCGATACCGTCCCCGACCGCAACTTCTGAGGTTTTGAACAATCCTGCCACCCCTGTCTCTCTTTCATCGTCGATTTCTTCATCTTCCCATGAAGCTGGTGCTGTTGCTAACAAATCAGTAATAGCAGTAGCAGAGAATGAAGATGGACTTGAATTTGAAGATGGAGTAGCTGAACCAGATGAGAAAAATGGAGATCGTGGGATCAGATTTGTTGAGAATCAAAATCAGACCAAGAAACAGTGAGTACAAAAAGATTATTATTTTGATTTAATTTATTTCATAAATTCATAATAAAAGTTGTAAATGACTAAAAAAAAGAAAAAAGAAGAAAGAACAGTTACAGTTGCAGACGAGGAGATTGAGGATGATGATGAAGTATGTGTGTCTGTGTATTTCAATTAGATGACCGGAATTTACGGGTTTTTTACTGTTGTCAGTGTCATTTCCATGTGTTTTTGCCGTTTTTAATATTCATGTTAGTTTGACAATAAAAAATGAAACAGAAAAAAAATTATTAAAAAATTGTTTTGATTTACTGAATTTAGCTGAAAATGATTAATCTTTTTTGTGCTTTTGGTAGGGTGGTGAAACCTGCAAAGAAGAGGAAGAACACTAAGCAAAGACAACCAAGAATTACTTTCAAGACAAGGACCGATGTTGATCATTTGGATGATAGTTATAGGTGGCGCAAGTATGGTCAAAAACCTGTCAAAAACAGCCCTTATCCAAGGTATATATCTAAATAGTACACCATCATCATATCATATCAAATCAAATCAAATCAATATAATGATTCATATGCAGCTTACTGCAAAGCCGTTAGATCTGAGTGCAAGTGGATCTGTCGTTGATTCTCTTGCACCCAGATCAAAGGCTAAGTTCAAAATCAATATTTTTTATTATTCTCTTTAGATTATTATGTAATTATATTAGTATAAGTATACACATATTCTCTAATTTAACTTTTTTAATTAAATTTATATTTATTTCTTATCTTACTTGGTATGCAAAATAGGAGCTATTACCGTTGCACTGCAATTGGTTGTGAGGTGAAGAAGCGTATTGAGCGTTCGGCCACTGAAGCTTCCGTGGTGCTAACCAGCTATGAAGGCCATCACAACCACATATCTCCGGCTACCTTGCGTGCTGCTAACTTTGGGATCATGAATAATCCTTCTGGTTTCCAAGAACAGGTTCACCAACACCACAATATAACTGGTGGTGTTGGTGATGATGTTGTTGGAAACCAAGTTGCAATGTCTCAATCACAACAGCAACAATTTCAGGATCAGAATCAGAATGTGCGTCAGCAGCAGCAAGCAGTGCCATCTTTGTTATATAATAATGACTATAACAACTCCTTCAACACTTCTCCACCTGTGAGTGTTGTTAACTCTGCTGATAATTTTATGGACTCTTCAGCATCTTTGCGTGCGTTGCTTCAAAATCAACAGAACTATGGTGAAGATATTCGGGTGAGGAACAATGGACTTCTTCAGGACATGATTGTGCCAATGGAGATGGGACGAGCTAGAGCTAGAGCTGGAGTTGGAGAAGGAACTTCAAGAACATGAAGATGTATGTTGGTTGGTTAATGATGTTTCATCTGATCCTAAATATAAGAGACAATTAAGTCAATAAAAATTTATGTATTTCGTCTAGACCAGATACATAAACTTTTGTTACTTAAACTATCTTTTATATTTAGGATCAAGGGGTACTTATTTATGCTATTAGTTAATATTATAATTGACTTGTATATTAATTAATATTATCTGATAGCTAGCTAGTAGTATTTAATTAAGATTTAAGTTTAAGGTTCTTTAACTGATCTTATGATTATGGAAAACTCTTTCTGAGTTGTGCCTCTGAAGTGCTTTGTGTTTTGAAGGTTATTTGTATTGAAAGTGAAACCATACTTCAGTTGGCATGTGTTCATATGAGACAATTGAGACTTTTTAATTAGAGTTTCCTTTTATTTATATATAATAATTATTATATCATGAATGTGCCTTATTAGAATCTGATGATTTTGCTCCTTTTTAACTTTTTCTTGTTAATTTCCTTTTATGATGTTATTTATTCTCAATTCTAACTAGATTTCATCCCATTTTGGTACTTCCTTTTTTTCCCTTTCTAAATTAGTCTTTTCTCTTCTTTTTTATCATGTCATCCACATTAATAGTTTGCATTGTTTTTGATCCGTAGGATTGTTCTTGTTCATGGTGGAAAAAGTAGCCAATATGTTTAGGGTTAGGGTTTTTGCCTTAATTGTTACAATATTTAACTTGCATGATTCAATAACTTACTTTTTTATGGGAAAATGGAAGACAATTAGAAGACGAAAGTTGATTAATTAGAAGCTAAAAACTTTGTGTTATGATGATTACCCCATGACATGACACAATACATGAGGTATGGAAAAAGTAAGCAACATGATTACTTGAGTAATACCGTTTAACTTTTTGTATATGATGAATGGCTTTTCTCATCATCTTACCCTATAAGCTATATACAAAGATGGGGGTTCTACCATTCAATCATGATGTGTGTTTCCTTAGAGGGAAATAGCAAGAGGCATGGCTAGCTCGTTTCTTGTTGATGGCAAAAGATAGATGAGATGTGATGAGATCATTGAGATATTGCATTGCCAATAGTTAGATATTTGTTGATCCTTGTTGCATAGAAGTAGTAATAGTAGCAGAAGCCATTCTCTATACTACTATTATATCCCTTTTGTAGCTTAGGTATTTTTAGTCCAATTGAATGTCATTGGTGCTTGCATACACATATTTAGTTTATATTATATGACCAGACCTATACGATTAATGAATTAATAGAACCCTCCCTAATTCCTATGTCGGTTGAGATGATTTTCGAAGTTTAGATTGGTTTTGAGTTTGTTTTTCTTTTTGTATGTTGTTTTTCGGTGATCTGCTTTTATTTTGTGTTTGCTTTTTTTCCTTATCATTTTTATCTTTTCGATTGAGAGTGCTTTCATTATTGTTGTATGTTGTTTTTCGGTGATCTGCTTTTATTTTGAGTATAAGTGTTTTAGCTCTCTCCTTTTATAAGCATTTGAGATGCTCTCTATCATATATGAGGTTAATGTGTTCTATTTCTTCTTTTGATCACAGCAAAAGAGTACTTATATTCAAGTATAGGTTGACTACAATGTATGTACATGTGTGTAACACCTTTTAGGGTAGATCTTTTAGAAAATTTGTTATTATTTATCTATTGTTTAGTTCAAAATAATACTGTATTGTTATGTCGAAAAAGTTTTTAACCACTTCAAGGAAAAAAATAGGTACAATAATAAACAATCAAATGTACAATAAGAAATCATTCAAAAAAAAAATGTACAATAAGAAAAATGTAAAATATATAATTAAGATTTCTTTTAAAATTTACTGTATTAATTGACATTTATGTTGTTTGTGATTAGCTCGGTATTCGGTTTATGATTTAAGGGATTGTTGATTTGTTTCGGTTGTATTTGTTGTTGGTGGATGATGGGAAAAAAAAGGATTTTTTTTTTGTAGAAGCTAAAAAAATGATGTTTTTTCATTTTTAGTGGGCTATTAAGATTAATCGAAGACACAATTGGATTTTTTTAGTCAAGTTCAATTTGGTTTTGCTGGTTCTTTTGTTGTATCCAATAAATATGCCATACAATGGTGTGGGCTATCAATTACTTCTTATATTTGTTGTACCCTCTTTGTGTTTTCTCTTATTCTTATATACTATTAAAATTCTATCTTAGAAATGGGTATTAGACTATTTGATAGAGAAAAAAGAGTCTTTGCCTTTACTATAAATGATATGTTGACCCTTCAATTGTTTATTAGAGGTGGGATCTTATTCAAAGGGTGAAGTTTCTTAAATTTCTTTGTATTTTAATTTATATTTTTCTTCCTTTGGAAGAGTATCCTTCCATTCCTTTAACTCTTATTTGAAATATAGATCCATTTAATATAGGCCTATAAAAGGACCTTACCATTTTTAATTAAAAAAAAAAAAGAATAGTAAAATCCAATTCAGTTCATATTAAACGTTCTATTTCATTTGCTAAAAATAGTAGAATTCATCTTTAGTTATATTGTTTCAAAAGAGAAAAACCACCACAAAAATTTAAATATCTATTTGATCCTTATAAATAAATCATTTTTTGGTTTTAACCCTTGAATTTTGTTGTTTTTGTTTTTAACCCTTACGAATACCTTTTTTTTTTACAAAACCTTTTTTTAATCATTATATTGTTTTGGTTATTACATTTTAGTACTCCTTATATGTAGCTAGTTCATATTAAATGGACTAATTAAAAACCAAGTTATCTAAATATTTATTATAGAAATCAAAATATATTTAAGGCAAAAGTGTGAATAGTTAGCATACAAGTAGCTAGTAGTATGAACACAATCAGATAATAGAAAAAAAAAAAAAAAAAAAAAACCATTTCAAGAAATGAAGAGAATTTTGATGTGATGAACCTTTTAATTTATGCAATATATATATTTTGAACCGTGCTAGCTGCAGGTGAATGAATATTCTCTGCTAGAAACGTGACTTTTTTAGTATTTCCAAAACTTTACAACCATGCATGCATATATTGCAAAAGTCACGCAACATAAAAGTTGATCGTATCTATTTATAATCCAACTCTTGAAAGAGCCAATTAATTTTATGCTTTAAAAAAATTGAATCAATAGTGTGGGGGAGGTCTAGTCATTTGTATACAACTCGTTTGATTCGTGGGAATATTAATTAAGCATCTTAATTCATCCAAACTCTATCTAATATATAGTATATGCTACTTCAATGATTTTACTCATTGATTAGCAAATGAAGCCTAGTTATGATCTGACATAATTCGGTTTAAAATATCACACTTTACTTTTAACAACAAAACTTTTTTTTTTTTTTAACATAAAATCATTTTCTACCTATAATTAGTACTAACTACATAACTTTATGGCTCAAAAGCTTAAAATCAACTCTCAACGTCTAAAACGAGAGCACTCGATTTTACTTCAAATTTTGATAATACACGAAGGGGCTGACCTTATTTATATGAATCCTAGACGACAAATAAGTTATGGTTAAAATAGTAGAATAATTAATGCATCAATCGAAACATTATTTTTTAATAATGGAAATAGTTACGCGTTAGAGTCAATAATAGAGTGTGCAATAATGGAGAGGCTATGCAATCTTGATTTGTATAATCTCCCTCGAGTTGAACAAAACTCTCCCTCGAGTTTATATTTAGTTCATCGAAATATAGGGAACGCTTGACAATATTAATGTTAGTTAATTTTTGCACTTTTTTTTTGCAATATTAATGTTAGTTAATTTGGAAATCATTCTTTTCCTAGATGCATCCAATACCAAATCTTCAAATTTAAAAATATGTTACGTTGCATTATATGCTTGTCACAATTAATCTTGTATCTTGAGTTTTTTTTGACAAACTTGTATCTTGAGTTTTGTTTCTTAATCAACTCTCGAACTTGTTCATGCAACTTCTTGTTTCATGAGACTCACGTATAATTTTTGTTCACGAAGTGTGTGTGGCACTTTTCAAAGTTGATATAAGTGCTTTATTTTCCTTTGTAATATGTCAAAATAAGTTAAAGTAGACCGCTAAAAATTTACAATGAATAGTCAAAATACTTGATTCATTAGTTGTATGAATGTAATGGGAGCATTGGATAATTTTTTTTTATAAAAAGCATTTTAGAGGTAAAATAAATATTATTTCTACTCCATATCAAATGAAATATTTGATTTTTTTGAACATTTTTTTTTTTAAAAAAAATGTATGAACAAATGAAAGAGCATATTTTATTAGTAAAAAAAAATGGTGTATTTACCATTATCATAAAAGTAAATTAGAAGATATTAAATTGAAAATTGTGCATATAGTATTAAATGATGCAATAAAAAAAAGATTAATATCACCTCAAAAATTATTTTGCGACAGATTATTTTACAAATAAATCAATTATTGTGGGAGTGAAGAGGGAATTTATCAAAGAATTTTTTTAGTAAAGAGAGGTTAACTTTTAGAAGGGATAATATCATATATCATTTTAGATTTAGATATAAAAATGAAATATATATTTACCGAGTATAAAATAAAAATCATTGATTATTCTATTATTATCTCTGTCTTAAATTATAAATCACTTTGATAGTTTCATACAGTACATTTTTAAAAAACATACAATTATTTTATGTAAATTATTCATGTAAATCTCACAACTCACAAGTATGACATAAGATATGATGACAAACAAGTTTAAATCTATGATTTAATTTCTCGTTTCTATGCATTTAGGGGGTGTTCATTCAATGATTTCCATATTTTTTTCTCTTCTCTATTTTTGTCTCTCAAACTAAACACACCATTAATGTGTGTGAAATTCTTTGTAAAAAAATAAACTAAACTATTGCCCAATTAGAAGATAATCCATGTACTCCTTATTAATAAATAAATGTTGATTAAAAAAAATTGATTTCTCCTTATTAATAAATAAATGTTGATTAAAAAAAATTGATTTCATGGGGTTGATTTATAATTAATTCTCATCCTTGATATTATAAACCTAAATCAACCCTATAAAATCAATCTGTTAAATATAAAAGATGTCACTCATTATAAACTATCATCAGACTTTATCTTTAATCAATGTGGGACTTGATTTTTCAATACTTCTAATCTTTAATATACAATACTCTAACGAATATGCTTCAGCCAACCATCCAACGCTGAGTCAACTGAGAAACCTTAAGCTACCGACTCTCAGATTTGTTAAAACGAAATTGAATACTTTTGGAAAATGCTCATCATTTTCCGCTCTTTGCAAGTGAATTGTAGAGACTCATACTTACAAACTCTCCATAGTCAAGCTCTCAATTCCCATCAACACCAACCAGCAAAGACAACCATCCTCAAATATCAACTTTATTATGCACCTATTGATACACTTAACATGAATAATAAATCAATTAATGATCGTTGTAAAGATGAATCTCAACTCTGTTGGAGATAAACTCTCACAAAGAATGAACAACAAAGAACTTAGAACACTAAGAAAGAAAACGAGAACTATGAATAAAACTTGAAGAGAAATGAATAAAGGAAAAAGTAAATCTTATTCTTCCACAAAGGGCCTTAGTAGTTATATATACAAGAGGGGGTTGCGTAAAGTGCAACTGCCTTAACTACCTAGGACAAAACAAAAGAATAACTAACTAACTAACTACGCTAGCTAACTACTAAAACAGAGCAGAAGCTAAGCAGCTTCAGAAGCTGTTGCTTCAGAACCTGTTCCATCAGAACCTGTGACCTTCAGAAGCTGTGTGAGCATCAGAAGTTGGTTGCTTCAGGTTCTGATGAGTTCAGCATCTGATGAGTTCAGGATTCAGCAGAGCTTGAATTACAAACCAACACTCCTCCTTAATTCAAGCTGTCAAAACTCACAACTCCCATTTCTCTTCTGAGCTTGAGAAATTGGTCTCTCTTCACAGCTTTGGTTAGAATATCAGCTTGTTGATTGTCAGTAGAGCAATACTCCAGTTTCAACTTTCCTTTATTGACTTGGTCTCTGAGGAAGTGAAACCTTGTCTCAATATGTTTGCTCTTCCCATGGCTAACAGGGTTCTTAGCCAAGTTGATTGCTGACTTGTTGTCAATCTTCAGCACAACTGTGATGTCAGCAATAATGTTCATCTCACTGAGAAGTGATTGTAGCCAATTTGCCTGACATGCAGCTAGGGACCCTGCTACATACTCTGCCTCACAGCTGGAGAGTGCTATGACTGACTGCTTCTTAGAGCACCAAGATACTGGTGCATTTTGAAATTTAAACAAATAACCACTGGTACTCCTTCTGTCCACCTTATCACCACACCAATCTGCATCAGAAAATCCACTTAACTCAAGTTTTCCATTGTCCTTAGAGTATGGAAATACAACACCATAGTGGATTGTGCCATTGATGTATCTAAGTATCCTCTTAGCTGCCAATAGGTGACACTTCAGTGGTTTACTCATAAACCTGCTTACATAGCCAACTGCATAACTGATATCAGGTCTAGTTTGACACAAATACCTCAGTGAACCTATCAATTGCCTGAACATGGTAGAGTCCACTGCATCACTGCCTGTATCTTCTTCAATCTTGGCTCTTGTATCTGCAGGTGTGACTGATGAATTGCAATCAAGCATTTCAAATTTTCTCAGAATCTCAGTGGCATATTTAGCTTGATGCAATATCATCCCTTTTGGAGTTTCTAAGAGCTCCATTCCCAGAAAGTAAGTTAACTTTCCTAGGTCAGTCATTTCAAACTCACACTTCATCTGTGATTTGAATTTCTCTATCTCTATAGATGAGCTACCTGTTACTAACAGATCATCAACATACAAACATATGATTAACATGTGTTTGTCATCACTGCATTTCACATAAACACCATACTCTACACTGCATTTTCTGAAGCCTTGCATAACAAAGAATTGATCAATTCTTTTGTTCCAAGCTCTTGGAGCTTGCTTCAGACCATACAGAGCCTTATTCAGCTTCAGAACTTTGTCTTCCTTGCCCTTCAATTCAAACCCTGGAGGCTGCTTCACATACACATCTTCCTCTAAGGGTCCATTTAGAAATGCTGACTTCACATCTAAATGAAATAAGGGCCATCTTCTACTACAAGCCAATGCAATCACTAGCCTTATAGTTTCATGTCTTGCCACTGGAGAGAATACCTCATCATAGTCCAAACCTTGCTTCTGAAGGAATCCTTTGGCCACAAGTCTTGCCTTGTATTTTATCACCTTGCCTTCAGGATTTTGCTTGACTTTGTACACCCATTTCACACCAATTGCCTTTTTATCAGAGGGCAATTCACACAAGTCCCATGTCTTGTTCTTCTCTATAGACTTCAACTCATCAATCATTGCCTCCATCCAAACTTTACTCTTTAGTGCAGCTTTGGTATCTAAAGGTTCAGTATCTGCAAGCATTGCATAATGCACAATTTCTCCTTCATTGTCTACTGCATTGTCTGATACAATCTCACAGTCAACTAACCTTCTTGGTAATTGAGTGTTTCTCTGAGGTCTTGGTGGTACAGTAGTGACCTCATCATCACTTGAAGTATGCATGTCTTCATCACTTGCATTACCTTGATGCTGATTCACAAAAGTGGGAGTGTCATTAACAGTGCTTGCTTCACCACCTAAGTCTACTGCACAAGTTTTCTTAGATGAGAGCTTCTGACCCCAATCCCAACTTTCATTTTCCAGTACCTTCACATCTCTGCTGATCTCTACTTTGTCACTTGTAGGATTATACAGTCTATAGGCACCAGTTCTATGATATCCAACAAATATCATAGGAACACTCTTGTCTTCCAGCTTCTTTCTCTTAGCATCAGGTACATGTTTGTAGCACAAGCTGCCAAACACCTTTAAGTGACTTACACTTGGCTTACTCTTGGACCACACCTCTTCAGGTACCTTATCCTTCAGCTTCTTAGTAGGACTTCTATTCAGAATGTAAACAGCTGTAGCAACAGCTTCACCCCAGAACCTCTTGGGCAGATTCTTCTGCTTCACCATGCTTCTAGCCATATCTAGAATACTTCTATTTCTCCTTTCTGCAAGACCATTGTGCTGAGGAGTATATGGTGCAGTAACTTCATGAATTATGCCTTGTTCCTTGCAATAATTCTCAAACTCTGTAGAGGTATACTCACCTCCACCATCTGTTCTCAGAACCTTCAATGACTTGTCACTTTGCTTCTCAACCAGTGTTTTGAACTTCTTAAACACCTCAAAAGCATCACTCTTAGCTTTTATATGGTATAACCATATCATCCTAGAGTACTCATCAACAAACGTCATGAAGTATTTGTTTCCACCAGTTGATAACACATCAAATGGTCCACAAATGTCAGAATGCACAACATTTAACACATCACTAGATCTCATAGGAAGATGACTTTTAAATGATGATCTATGATGTTTTCCTAACAGGCAAGTAGTGCATGTATCAACTGGAGTTATGACACTAGGCAATCCCAACACCATGCATTTTGAATTAAGCATTGACAAGCTCTTAAAATTCAAATGCCTATACCTCTTGTGCCATAGATCACTATCTTTCTCTTCAGCAGTTGCGGACAAGCATGTAGCTTCAATAGCTTTGATTTGAGTCTTGTAGATCCTGTTCTTGCTTTGGGCTGTTTTGAAAATCAGTCTCTTCTTGGAATCAAAAAGTTGCAGAGTCTCATCCTCAATTACTATCTTGAAACCCTTTGAGATTAATTGCCCTATGCTCATCAAGTTACACTTCATACCAGGGACATAGAGAACCTTTTCAATCACAGCTTTCTTCCCATTCGATCTTTGGATCACCACATTACCCATACCTTCTGCCTTAATGGAATCACTGTTGGCCAATCTGATCTTTGTGTTGAGACATTCATCAAAGTCGGTCAAGATGCTTCTATTTCCAGTCATATGGTTAGAACACCCTGAATCAAAGTACCAAACCATGGAATCTGCTGCTTCATCAGCAATTGTCACCATGAAACTGGTTTCATCCTCAGAACCTGAGCTATCATGTGCTACCTTGGCCTCTTCTTCATTGTCTTGACCTTTCTTTTTCTTTGGATTTTTGCATTCATTTGCATAATGCCCATATTTGTCACAGTTGTAGCACTGAATCTTGCTCTTGTCCTTCTTCTTTGACTTATCTTTCTGTTTCCCTCCTCCTCCACTAGAG
Organism: Trifolium repens; assembly: GCA_030408175.1. Taxonomy (NCBI): domain Eukaryota; kingdom Viridiplantae; phylum Streptophyta; class Magnoliopsida; order Fabales; family Fabaceae; genus Trifolium; species Trifolium repens. The sequence continues at coordinate 51,897,076 of CP125851.1, forward strand.
GATTCAGGCACTGTCTCAGCATTCTCCTTGCTTTTCTTGGAGTCTTTCTTGTTCTGCCATTTCTTCTTCTCACTTTGATACTTCTTGAATTTTGAGAAAAGAGCTTGCTCATCTTCTTTGCCATGGCTCCTCTCACCATGCTTCAACTCATGAGCTTCAAGAGTGCTTTGCAGATCCTCTATTTTGATCTCACTCAAATCTTTAGTCTCTTCTATAGTCACCACTATATGCTCAAATTTAGAAGTCAAAGTTCTTAGTACCTTTTCCACCGTTTCTTGCTCATCAAGATTACCTCCACAATTCTTCATCTGATTGGTGAGAGTCACCAATCTTGTGAAGTAATCAGCAACGGATTCATCATTCTTCATCTGCAACAGTTCATACTGTCTCTTCAAGGCCTGAAGCTTTACTTTCTTCACTTTTGCATCACCACCATAACTCTTTTGCAAGATATCCCATGCATCTTTGGAGGTCTCAGCATCTGCAATCTTCTCAAACACCTTTGAATCAACACATTGATGAATGAGAAACAGGGCCTTGTTATCTTTCTTCTTTGCTTCTCTGAATGTTGTTCTTTGTTCTTCATTTGCATTTTCTGGTAGAGGAGTGATTGCTGCATTCACTTGTTCATACACTTCTTGAACATTGAATATCACCTTCATCTGCTTCACCCATCTATCCCAATTCTTTCCATCGAAAACTGGCAAATTCGCATGGAAATTGTTGTTCCCAGCCATGGTTGATTCACTTTCAACCTGATTCTTCTTTCAAGAACGAATCAAGATCCCTTTGGATCGTACGAGCTCTAGATACCACTTTGTTGGAGATAAACTCTCACAAAGAATGAACAACAAAGAACTTAGAACACTAAGAAAGAAAACGAGAACTATGAATAAAACTTGAAGAGAAATGAATAAAGGAAAAAGTAAATCTTATTCTTCCACAAAGGGCCTTAGTAGTTATATATACAAGAGGGAGTTGCGTAAAGTGCAACTGCCTTAACTACCTAGGACAAAACAAAAGAATAACTAACTAACTAACTACGCTAGCTAACTACTAAAACAGAGCAGAAGCTAAGCAGCTTCAGAAGCTGTTGCTTCAGAACCTGTTCCATCAGAACCTGTGACCTTCAGAAGCTGTGTGAGCATCAGAAGTTGGTTGCTTCAGGTTCTGATGAGTTCAGCATCTGATGAGTTCAGGATTCAGCAGAGCTTGAATTACAAACCAACAAACTCGAAGTGAGACACTTCTTTCTCTCTTGCAGCATTGGTTCGCTTTGGTCTCTATTCCGGTCTTGGTTTCTCCGCGGCGGATGCATTTGTTCAATTCATTTAATCAGCTGGTGGTCTCCATGCGAGGCAGACGTTCTTACAGCTCGCCTGACTTGCTTGTGTTTGAGTTATTTGGAATGAAAGAAACCTCAGAGTTTTCAGAAATTCGGAAAATTCCGTGCACCAGCTTCTGGATAAAGTCAAGACGTTCTCCTATCAGTGGATGAGGACAACATCTGTTACTTCAGGCTATAACTTTCATTGTTTGTGGTCAAACCCTTTGCTCTGTTTAGATATCGACTAATTGTTGTTTTATCATGCAGCTTGGTTGAATTCTCTTGTAAACTATTGTAGCCCTTTTTGCCACACCTTGTGCTGAGGGGTACCTGATTTCTTTGTTTATATATATATATATATATATATATATATTTCATTTTTGCTTTTTCAAAAAAAAATAATAAATTGTTTTTTTCTTCTTCCTTTTTTCTGATGTGTAATTAGTTTCCTAATTTTTTTTTAATATTTTATGTTTTACCTGATAATATTACCGATTAGTTAAGGCTCTGCTTGGTATAAATAGCAGATGGCTAATAAGTTAGCAGATAGCATATAGCTTATAACTGATAAGTTAATTGAAATGTTTTGTAAAATTAGCAATTCAACTAGTAGAAATGTAAAATAACATAAAATGACATTCTCAATTAATAATAAAATTTAGATCAATTTAATATTTAAGATACTTAACCAAGACATTGAGTTCACGTGATTAATGAACTTCTTTTAGGACAAACCGCTCGGGACAAGCCGAGTTTTATTCTCAGTGGAAACAATTTTTTGTCAGACTTTACTTACCTCGTGGCCGGACTCTGGATTATCGAGGCCCCTCCTCTTGGATTAAAAACCAAAAAAATAAAATTAAGATACTTTGATATAAACATTTTTATTTTTTTAGAATTAAATTTATAAATTTATATCTAGTCATATAATTATTATATTTTTCAGATTGTATAATCATAATATTTATTTAGGTCAAATATGTATTTTAATTATTTTTTATGTGTAATTATCTTATATTTATTAATGAAATTAATTTTTTGAACATTGTATGAAAAAAAAAGTTATTTTATTTCTGACCAAATTAATGTTTATCTTCGTTATTTTATTTAGAATATTTATCTTCAGTATTTATAAATGAATATTGTATAAATGTATATTTTTATATTTACTAGTATATATATTATCTCTATTTCTTTCAATTTGTTAAAACGACACATGATTGAACGATAAACGGCATAAGTAGCTAAAAGTTCCATTTGATAGTCAATGGAAGAATAAAGCAGCGATAATAAAACATAACTATATAGTATATTGCAATACTAAATTAAACTAAATTCCAATGGCCAAAACCTGTTGCAGTTTATTTTGAACTATGTATAATACGGTCAGGTATCTTTAAGATAATCACTTCTTTCCAACTTAAATGGAAGTCAAATAGTAAAATATCCTAACAAGGGATATAAAGTTGGTTTGATGACTCAAATTAAGAGTTAAAAATTAAAGAGTAGAGTGATAATCTTGTAGATGTATGTAAATGTATCTCAGTTGGTAGCTATTAAAAATATTATTGAGTGTCAGTGTTCGATTCTTAAATTCTCCACCTCTTCATATTTAAAATGTGAGTCTAACAACTAAATTACTTGACAAAAAAAAATTGATAAAAAGAAGACTCTGATCTCCACTCCCAACAAACATAATCCTAACAAAATTCCCAACACCTCACAAACTATCCCTAAATAGGAAAAGTATAGAGCATTAGAGCACAAGAAAGAAAATTTGGAGATGAAATGAAAAGTTAATCAATGTTAATAAAAAAATTGGCACATGGCAAAGTGCATCTAAAATACGCAGTTATATTACTCAACGTAGTAAATTCTACAATTATGGTACCATGAAAAACTGCCAAATCTGTTAGTCAGATTATAAGGGCTAAAACATGCTTTGTTTTCCCTTTAAATCTTTCTCTTTCTCTCTGATCTTCAATCCTTAATATTGGTCTACCGTATTGCTCCACAGCGTATTGATGAAACTTTACAAACGCCGGCTGATGTGGTAAGTGGAACATCTTTGTAGCATGCCACTAGCTCCTCATCAGTGTGCAGATGGACTTGCAATGTCTCCCAAACCTTTTTCTTCGGGTTTAGGAGTTCATCGGGGTTACCTTCATGTCCCGGGAATGTAATTCTTTCTCCAACAGAAGCGGAACTGGGTGGTTCAACTAACTCCACCTAAAGGGTACATAGCAATAAGAACTTAGTACTATAATTCTCACATTTCAATGAAACTACTCGTAATCAATTCAATCGGAAACATTGTGTGTTTTTCCTTACCTTGGTGTGATCATCATTGGAAGCAGCAAGAACCATTGCTTGGGATTTAATGCCCCTCATGGCTGCTGGCTTCAGGTTGCAAAGTACACAGACCTTTCGGTTCTGAAGAAAGTTGTTAGAATTAATTATTAATAATTAATCAGTAGATAAAACAGTACCTTCACAACATGCATTTAAAGGGAATATAAATAACAGATTTAGAGAGTAACCTGCAATTCATCAACTGGTATATAGTTGACAAGTCCACTGACAACAGTTCTTGTCTGTTCTTCACCAACATCAATCTCTTCAACGTATAAGGAATCTGCATCAGGATGCTTTTCAACCTTTTTTATTAGACCAACCCGAATATCAAGTCGGGTGATGGTAATATCTTTTTCAGAAGCAGACTTGTTTTTCTTCCCTTTGCCATCTGTTGCAACAATCAAGCCGGAAAGCTGTTAAGCTTACAACTAACATACACAGATAACAAGGTGTGCAACAACTCCAATATATTAAACAGCTTATTTTCAAGGAAAGCGTAGTTTAGGAAGAAATAAAGGAAAAACATGGTCATAATGGTCCTTCCAGGTTTTTGAGATCACAGAAGAGCTTTGAAAGAATAATAAATTCTTGAAGTACTAATCAATTCAAGATTTGATAACTAATTAACCTACAACTGAACCTTATTAACCTCGAATTTGAACTTTATTAACCATGATTTCAGGCTGTTCCAACTTCCAACTACTTGTGGATTTGAACACCTGGAAGTCATGGTTAATCGTGTTCAAATTTGTGGTTAGTGAAGTTCAATAGATGGCTAGTTAAATGGGACACCTGCTATATCTATTAACCAAATCTAACACTTCATTAACCACATATGTGAACTGCGTTAACTATTTTAAAAGTTGTCAAATTTAGGTGTTCCAAATTGATGTTCATATAACAATTTTGAATAAAATATCTAAACATGTAATGCATTGAGGTTAAAATGGAGTACTGGAATTATAAAAGGTCCAACTGTTCAAGCCATTTATACTGAGAGATTTCTTAAAGTAATACAGTTTTGATATACATTTTCCGCTTTTTCTTCTCCAGGTTCATGTTTTTATGATAATAATACGGTAATACCTCATCATCTGTCTATACTGCCATTCCAAAACTCAAAAATCTAGTTAGAAATGGATGGAATAAAATACCTGAAATTGTTGTTTTCTTCAATTGCTCGGCAGCCTTTTCAGCCTCTGCACGTGTAACCCTATCAGCTTGACTCCCTGCAAACTTATTCTTGTAGATCTCCAATTCTTCATCTTTCTGGTTAAGGATTTTCAATACATCAATCAATGACTCGAAAGCAAAAAGCAAAAGCAAATTTGAATCACTTGAATAATTTCAGAAAGCAGGCCACATACCAGCTCCCTGAACAATGGCTTGGGTGTTCCAATTTTATGACCAGCACTTAGGATATCCCAAGGTCTCCTTACTCTATCAATATCTTTACCATCAGAAAGTGAAAGATGTATCTCCGGAGATAAATTGAGCTGCTTAAATACCTTCCGGGCGAGAAAACAGAGAAGCATCAAACAATGTCCTGGACTAAGTAAACAAAATACTAACAAAAGAGGAAGACAGTTATCTTACCTCAAGAGTGAAAGATGGCATAAAAGGTTCCAGTAAACAAGCAAGAAGGTATGCAATTCCAGCAGCAGTTTTGATAACAAGGGAGCAGAGAGATTGGTTTTCCTTAAAAAGGCGCCAAAATGCAGTTTGCTAAAAGTAAATTGCACAAGAAATTAAGAAGCAGCTTAGACAGCCATTTAACATCAAAATAGTATGAATGAATATTTGGGATGGGATGGAAACAGAAATAGAGAATGTAGCAATTCCAAAGTTACCTGCAAATATGCATTCCCCTCATGAGATATGCTCATTGCAATTTTTAATCCTTGCTTTAGTTTAACCTTCACAGATTTACAATAAGAAGTACCATCAGACTGTTGTGGTAATAAGCAGATTAGAACATGATCAAATAGACCCTACAAAATCATGCTATTTGAAAAGGGGAATTAGCAACCTTCTCCATTGCTTCTATGTATTGATCCAAATATGCAGAAACTTTATCGGCCAATTTTTTGGTTGGATCATGCGAGTCACCGCTTACATCATCAGGAACATTGGGAATAATGGAATCATATCCTTGACCTTTACAAGACAAAATATGTAAATCCAATGAAAAGTAACAAAATATCAACTTCAAGAAATAGTGGCAATAATGAACAAAGTAATAGATATAGATCTTCTGCCTTCCCAAATACTATGATAAGGACAAGTATTTGTCAATATTTGTATGTAATTCTCTTAAATATTTGTAGCAACTAATCAGCAAAGATTTCAAAAGAAAAATTACAAAAGAGCTCAACCAACCTGCAGGTTTGGCAATGAAACTCAAAACTCGGTTGACGAAGTTTCCCAAATTATTCAGCAACTCGTTATTTAATTTTGCTTGCAAGTCAGGCCATGTAAAGTCTGCATCTGATCCCTCCTATAAATGCATAAACACATTCCATGTGACAGGAGAGAAAATGAATATTTTTTTCTTCAGGAACTGTATAAATAAGTGTTAATAAGATATGTTTAAAATCGATTCACCTCCGGCCTATTTATGAGCAAGTAATATCTCCATACTTCAACTGGAATATTAGTATCTTTCACATCATTACCGAATACCCCGACGCCGTTGCTCTTCGAAAACTTCCCTACAAATCACGCAAGTAAAATTTCATTACTTTAAGATGGTAAAATCACAAACATCATAACTTATTCAATGCTGTGACTGTTTGAATTCAGAAAACTTTCTGTTTTCATTTTCTTTTACAAAACTGCCACTTTAGTTTCACTTTGTTCCTTGTTATCTAATATTTGTATAGAAATTGGTGCATACAAAAAAATTGTTTTTGCCATTTCTTGTACAAGTCTTAGAAAACAGAAAACAAAGTAAAACAAAGATGGTAGTTTTGATGTTAAAAATGAAAATAAGTTGGTTGTTTTGAAATTAAAAGAGAAAATAAGAAATTAAAACCTAAAATATTTTCTTGAACCTTTAGATATCTGTCAATATTCATTGTTCATCGATTGCCAAACAGATTACTAACCTGATTCATACTTCAAGTAATCAGTAACACTAACAGTCTTCATTAAAGTCCAACTTTCACCGGTTCCGAGTAGGTAAGATGGAAAACATATCTGAAGAATAAATTCCATCAGTTACCAAAGAAATATTTCCCCAATATCCATAAAGTACATCCCAGTCTATCAAGCAAAGAAAATCTAGTTCAAGTTGCTTTTGTTATAAAACTTCATTGAGCAAATAGCTGCTACACCAAGATTCCAAACAATGAAGAGATCCATTGGTATTATATAAAGGTAGCAAAAGAGGTGTCAAAATTCAGTACTAAGAAGCAAGAGTTAGAGCATAGGACGGACACATGTTGATCAGTATTTTCAGTTTACTTTTATCATATTTAGGAAAGCTTTTTTCAGAGAAAATAATTTTTCTAAGCTCTCTAATGAAGCCGGGAAAAAAATCTATTTTACCAGAGACAAAAAACTAATCCAAACAGGCACTTAACAATCTAGCAAGTAGAAAGAGCATCCCAATTAAATAAATTTCCAAACTTACAAAAAAATGATTCCAATTTGACACAAATGAAACGTTGAATATAATGGAGGGATGTTGAAAGTTTATGAAAGAGAATTAAAAAAAAAATTGGTCATCAAATTATTTGACTGTTTTAGGCAGAAATAATGTCAACTTTGTTGCCACAAGTCCACAACCCAAAATTGGTACTGACATGGCAAAAACTGCATCAAAACAAACAGTACGATAATTTCACAAGTGGCGAGAGCAATTTGCACAGAGTAGAACGATAGATGGCAATGAAATAAAATGTGACAGTGGTTATAGAAGGTAGTATGCTAAAAAACTGGCTGGGAGTGTGGTAGAAGCCAACATACTAGAAATTAATACAGAACATATATGAACATAAATCATATAGACTTTGCAGAAATTTTCATACAAAAACAAGGAGAAAAGGGAACAAAGAGATAGATAGGCTGGTATTAGTATTACAGAACCATAGTTATCAATCAGTAGTGGTGGAGAACTAAAGAGATAAATTAGTACTATACTAATACAAATCCAAAAAAATGAAAGATGGTGACGATGCATGAGAAATCTACTAATAGTACTCGATATTACAGAACCATAGTTATCAATCAGTAGTGGTGGAGAACACCAGAATTACTGGAAATACCGACGGTAATGATTGGGCTTGAGCTCATGAGGGTGGACAAGATGAATGCAGACTTAATTTAAACATGAATTTTGATAGAAATGAATTGAGGACAATGAAGCCTAAATACTTCAAAAATGGAGAAGTATCGGTCTCCGACATGTATCCGATACGTGTCTGATAATTCCTGATACATACTCAAAAAGTATCCAATAAATTTTTTAATCTTTTTGAAAATATTTTATCCGGTATTTGGGTTGGAAAAGTAAGAAAATGGAAGCAACATGGGGTTTTAACTTCCAAAATGCAATAGGCGCACAAACATCAGCTAAAGAATGCAACGTTGGCGCTTGGTTGATTACCCGGTGCAGAACCAGGACATAAAATTGTTTCTAAAAACATAAAGATTCATCAAAATCCGCTCCGCTATAGTGTTTCTATTTGATAACACTGCACATAATAACTATGAAGACCTCAAATTGCATAAAGATAATAACTTACAGTGTGAAATGACACATTGTCCTTTCCCATAAACTGATACAGCTCCACATTATCTGGGTTTTTCCACCATTTCTCCCACTCATGTGTGTAGCATGCCGTGATTGATATGTATCCAATAGGTGCATCAAACCAAACATAGAAGACCTTCCAATTTAAATAAATTTGTTTATAAAATTACTGAACTAAAAAACAACTAACATGTAAAAAGACCCAATGAAAAAAGCTAACCTTGTTACTATACTTTTCATGGGGAACAGGAACCCCCCACTTAAGATCTCTGGTAATACAAACTTGCTTTAATCCATCTCTGAGCAATGCATTTGTTATTTGAATAGCATTCTTAGTCCATGATCCGTCCACGGACGTCTTATTAATGTATTTTTCCAATTTATCTTGCAACAGAGGGAGCTCAATAAAGAGGTGATCTGTATCACGAAGACGAGGACTTTTTGTACAAACCTGTCACAGATGCCAAAAGATCTCACCTTAAAACTTGTCTAAACTCACAAACAACTAGAAAACTGAACTGGAATATGACCAAAAAAATAAACATGCATGCTTCCAAAATTGTGATACAGAGTATGAAAAAGAATAACCATAGAAGGAAACCCAATGAAAAGGAAAAACAAAACAGCAAGGAACATAGACTGAAATGAAAAAAACAAATCAAAGCTTCTAAAAGTTTCAATACATATCCAATCAATACCATAAGATCATCCACGAAAAACAAACATATGGTACAGAAATTATTCCACAAATAGGAAAGATATAATTAGTTACTAATTAGCAAGGCATAGCCAAAATCTAGCTGGGGGGTTTACTACCTTACACCTGGGATTCTTCAACTCTGTTGGACCTAAAACCTTTCCACATTTTTCACATTGATCACCTCGAGCGGGATCATACTCACAGTCCGGGCAGGTACCTTCTACTAGCCGATCGGCTAAGAACCTTTCGCATGTATCACAGTATAACTGAAATTTGATAGGCATATTTGAGTAAAGCATAATAAAGACTCATTGCAAGAAAAATAACACAAGAAACAAAAAGACAACTGAATACCTGCGCTTCTGTTCTCTCAGCTAGCCATTTGTTATCAAATATCTTTTTGAATATTGACTGGCAAACTTCAGTTTGCTCAGGGGTAGAGGTCCGCCCAAATTTATCAAAACTTATATTGAACCAATCGTAGACCTCCTTGTGAATAGCATGGTATCTACACAGAGTTACCAAGTGATAATTAACTGTAAATCCTTAGATCAAAAACACAAAATAACACCTGAAACATATCATATTGCCAATGACTAGGGGCAAGTGAAGCAACAATGACAATGCTTTGAGCCTTTTAACACCAAAAGATAAAGAAGGGTGGCATAAATACTTGTTAGACAGTTTGAGAAAGCTTATCAGGCTTATGACAAGTCCATAAGTTATTTTCAGCTTATTTCCATAAACTCTACAAGATAGCTTATAAAAACAGCTTATAGCTTATACAATACACAACCATAAACATGTGAACCTTATTAAATAGGAAAGAAACGAAATAATACTTGTCACAAATTTCTTTGGGAGAACAATTTTCTTTCAAAGCTTTAGTTTCAGTAGCAGTTCCATATTCATCAGTACCGCAAATGTAAATAACGTTATAACCTCTAAGACGACAGTAACGAGCAAAGACGTCGGCACTCAACACACCTGAGGAAAATCAAACAGAGAGAAATTGTTTCAATCGAAAAAGACTTGAACGAAACGAATTCAAATTGCGATTATGGAATTGAGAGAGAAAGAGGAGAAGAAGTTACTCACATCCAATAATGTTGCCGAGATGAGGGACGTTGTTCACGTAAGGCAAAGCACTCGTGATCAGAATGTTACGCTTTCCTACGATCGGAACTTTTGCCGGTTTTCCATCTGCCGTCATTTTACTCGTTCGCCGGCGATTTAACAACCGTGTAGAATCACAAAGGTGTTACTTTTTCCCTACGGCACTGAATTTTGATCTGGTTAACCTGAATAAGAGTACTTTTATCTTACGGTAGAAATAAGTCGGGTCGGGCCGGGCCGGGCCAAACTGTGTTTAATGGATTTGAATCGTGAATAAAGTAAGTAAGTATAGAATTTTGCAAATTGTGCGGAATAGAAAATTTTGATTAAATTTGTAAAAAAAATCATATCTTTTTTTTTTTGTTTGTTTCATCAATAGTTACATTTTGTTTCATAAAAAATCATATCTTTTTTTTTTTCATCACTAGTTAGATTTTGTTTCATAAAAAATTATATCTTTTAAATAACAATTAAATCATAATTTTATTTAACAACTTTAAATAAGAAATAAATCATTACTTCATTTAAAAAAAAGTAACAATATTTTTAACAGAAATATAATTATAAATAATAAATTATTTTCAATCAAAAATCTAAAAAAAAAAACTGGACCATAAACAAATATTAAGAAAAATATAAAAAATTAGCCTACCTGCCAAAGACTTTATTGTATGGTCTTTCTAAAAGTCTTAATATAGCATATTAGTCTATTTAATGAGTTTAATGGATATGCTCTGTCAGTGTAAATTAATTTTACACTGACATCCAATAGGAATCAAGCATTTTTCCATGTCATACAATTGTAGTGGGGTGTAATGGGGTGATTTGGCGGAATAAACGGTTGGTATTGATTGACAGTGTAAAATTAGTTTACACTGTCTGTGCATATACAATTTTTCTCCTATTTAATATCCTTTGTATTAAGAGTTTTAGAAACAACATTTAGTCCACTTTTAAAAAGATTATAAAGGTCAATAAATAGTCTGAATTTTGTTTTAAGTTTTTTTTAGTGATAATTCTCCAATTTTTAATAAAATAAGACACTGATAATTTAAAATTTGGATGAGAGATAAATAAAATATGTTTAAAAATTGTTCCTCCTAAAAATTGAACTCAATCATTACATATATGCAAACTTGTTTGGTAGACTTAAGAGACTTTTTATAGAGTTTAATTCTGACTTATTTAAATTAAATAAATAGTTTTTTAAAAAAATAATTTGGTCATATAGTAACACGCATAGTAATAGAACTCAGCTGTTAAAAGTTTCATATTATACAACAATAAAATTGTATAAAATAATTGCGGCCATTAATTTAAGATCGGACGCTGAAATTGAAAATTATGTGTTGTAGTTAGGCATAAAATCTGTTTCCAATAATTAGTGTTTAATTTTGTGATGTGTAGTTTTGTGATTGATTAAGCGTGATAAGACAAAAATAAACTCATTTAAACTCCCTAAGTTCAAAGAACTTAATCTTACCAACAATTTAGTGGTAGTAGACTAGTAGTAGATACGGTGAACTTAACTTTTTAAAATTTGGAACGCAGTAGTAACTAAACATCATTGCTCCTTCTAATATACGTAGCAGATGAAAGAATCTAAATGGAACGCAATGGCACATGGCATTAGGTAATCACAAACTACTTACTATTACTCTAACCACTTCTATGCTTGACTATTTTTTCATGACTCAGTTATCTTCTTTTCATCACTTAGCTTAACCACTAACTTCCTATACTATATATAGAAGAACAGTGCCTAGTATGCCAATTCAATAAACATTCCTCAACATTAATATCTCTAGGAAGAGTAAAAATGGCTATGCAGTTAGTAATATTATTGTGTCTAGTAACTTCAGCATTTGCAGCCAAAGTGAATGAAGCCTATGGTGGTGACATTACTGGAAGTCCATTAGGGACTGGCACATATCAATACAGTTGCCCTGAAGCAGAGAATATAATCTTCTCTTGGGTGGAACAAGCTGTCTCTAGTGACCCAAGAATGGCAGCTTCATTGCTTAGGCTTCATTTTCATGATTGCTTTGTCAATGCAAGCCTTTCTTTCTTTACATTCAATTATAGTCTTTCTTATTTATTTATTTTTTTAAATGGTCAAATATGTTTACTCTTTATAAAATTAAGAATTTTCAAATTTAGTTGAGTGTTATAAAATAAACTCAACTAAATTATAGAGATTAAAATAAATGGTAGATATTAAAAAATGAAAATTTTAAAATAGATATTAAATATATGTTTAACCCTACAAAATATAAAAGTTTTTCTACGAATCTCATGAAATGTGTATTATGTTTTTGGCTTTTTTTCAGGGTTGCGATGCTTCAGTCTTGCTGGATGACACAACAAACTTTGTTGGTGAGAAAACTGCTGCTCCAAACGTGAATTCACTTAGAGGATTTGAAGTAATCAATGAAATAAAATCCGAACTAGAACTTGTTTGTCCACAAACTGTTTCTTGTGCTGATATACTGGCAACTGCTGCTCGAGATTCAGTTCATCTGGTTTGTTATTGCTCCTTTGGTTAACAGTCCTTGTTATTTGATATTTTTCCAAATCATTATTCTGATTAAAATGAAGCATTATGAACTATTGTGCTATTATAGTCAGGAGGACCAACTTGGGAGGTGCAAATGGGAAGAAAAGATAGTATAACAGCTAGCAAGGAAGGGGCAAATAATAATATTCCAGGCCCAAACTCAACCGTTGATATGCTTGTGGCCAAGTTTGAAAACGTTGGCCTTACACTTCAGGACATGGTTGCCCTCTCAGGTTAATAATCTATGGAAATTGTTATTTATTTCCAGGTTAATATACATACATATAGTACTCGGTTATTGAAGATCGAGATTAACAATGATTCTACATTTTTACTCTCTTTTCAGGTGCGCACACGATTGGAAAAGCCCGCTGCTCAACATTTAGATCTCGCTTACAAAGTAACGGCATTGCAGACGGTCCATATGTTAATGCTGAATTTGTTGCATCATTGCAACAGTTGTGCTCAGGACAAGATAATAGAAACCGAATTGCACATCTAGACCTAGCCACACCAGCAACATTCGATAACCAATACTATATTAATCTTCTCTCTGGGGAAGGATTGCTTCCATCAGACCAGACTCTGGTGAATGGGAATGATCAAACAAGACAGATTGTCGAAACCTATGTAGAGAACCCGTTTGCTTTCTTTCAAGACTTCAAGAATTCAATGATAAAAATGGGAAGCTTGGGATCAGTCACGCAGAGTAACGGACAGATTCGTAGGGACTGTCGAACTATTAACTAATTTAATTAATCCAGGTTGATAATGACCTATGTAAGCGCAGTATGATGGTTGTGTGCTATTTCATCATTAGGAAATATTATGTTAAGTGTACGAGATGATAAGGTACTAGTAATTAATTAATAATGATTACTTGAATTGAGCTTTGTGTAGCTTCTCTTTATAACCAAAATGAGACATTACTTCCTTGAGTGCATTATGATTTCATTAGGTAAATCACCAGCACCATATGAACTTTATAGATTGTTTCTAAATTAATGGTGAAGTTAAAATTTATAAATAATTTATAAATAAAGCAAAGCCTATGTTACACAACGATCTGGGTAGATCATTTCCTTCCGAGGTGTATTGACTCCTCACAGCCCTTATTGCCTAGCCAGACAGTGACAATGAAATCTCAACAATTAGGACTGAAGTAACTCAAGAATGCAAATATATGGGTTACAACATGTCACAGGGTCAAAATGAAGATGGTGGTCCTCTACCTTCTATAAGCAACAGATTTGATGTGTGAACTGCCTCATGCTAAACTCGTCGAGGTTCAGACTCCTGAGGTTGAAAAGATGCAGAGACATGTTAGCAATGAAATTATAAATAAATAAATAAAATATAAGGAACAAACACAGGAAAGGCGGTTTACAAGGCAGCACAGCCATAAATCAAGCCTAGAGATGAACTATTTAAATCTAAATCCTCCGTAATGTTTTGGCCTTATCATCTTTAGATCTCTTTTTACTTTAAATTTAAACTAATGGACTTCTGTTCATATGACCGACCCTCCTTATTGTGGCTTCTACAAAACTTCTCCACAAGTGCTCAAACTACCAAAGACGACATTCTAGCATTTTTCCACAAGTGAATTTTCCCCAAAAAAATATCTAATTTTTTCATTTACAATTCTATCTTATTTTGTGCCCACCTATCCATCATAAATCCTTGTTTCTACAATGATGAACTTTTTCTTGTTAGTATTTACTATTTACCACCCAAATTCAGTTTTATGCAAATCAATAGTCTTATAACTGGGTTGGAAGAGTTTCTCCAAGCATGAGAATTACTTTTCCACAATAAATGATACCTAAATCACTCTTCAGTTTCATCCACCCCGCTTGAATACTATTGGTGTCCCTTATTCCGTCTATTGTCCCTACCAAACTGTTGGAAATGATAAAAATGAAAACATACTCATAATCCCACATTCCCACTTAATGAATAAGCATTGCCCCCTTTCATGTAGCTTTGTGTTTTGTGTGTGCATGTGTTCAAACTGGGATTAGATGAGTTGGTTCAAGGACTAGAACCTGCAGGCCTGTTTTTCCACATTAGCTCTTGTGTAGTATTAATACCCTGAAATGGATCAAGGAATTATGATTAAACGAAAAGGCACCCTAAAATAAAAGGAAGGTGAAAAGGGTAAACGTTATACCTGTGAATAACGTCCAGAATCACCAGCAGAAACAAATGACGACTGTAAATGTTTATAACCAAGTTCCTAAAAAGCCAAACAACTTTCAATTATACACCAAAAAGGAGCCATTTAAAATTAACACTTCAAAAAACAACAGTGAGAACATGTGTAGACTGCACGAGCATATCAAACATCCCTTCTATTGTTATTAAACACATGCTGACAAGGATATAGCATTACCTGAACATTTTGATGACCTGTAACTCCATATGCCGCCTGGAACTAGAATTGGAAAGCAAAGTCATTAACATAATCATCTTTCAATGCCTTTTAAAAAATAAATAATAATAATAATAATAATAATAATAATAATAATAATAATAATAATAATGATAATAATAATAATAATCATCTTCCAATGCCAAATGAAGGATATCATAGGGATGCTTACTGAGGATGGTTGCTGTATTTGTTGATGGTGGAGAACTTGTTCTCGGAAATGGCTTTGAGGCTGAACCTGTTGGTTTTGTGGAACTTGAGACTGAACCTGTTGTTCTCGGAAATGGCTTTGAGGCTGAACCTGTTGTTCTCGGAAATGACTTTGAGGCTGAACCTGTTGGTTTTGTGGAATTTGCTGGGTGGGTGGTATTGAAGGCTGTGACTGAATTTGAGACTGCTGAGCAGACTGGCTGTGCTGTTGCTTTTGCTGTTCAAATAATGTCAACTCTTCGGGTTTCTCCCACTACAGGTTAATTTCAGCAAAAATTAATTCCACAAATAAAATGTAAACAAACTCATAACCTAATGGCAACTCAAGTAAATTCTTACCCGGCTTTCCCCAGACACACTGTTATAGTAGTATTTAAAGCCCTCGGGAGATAAATGCTCTGTCCAATTACATTTTGCAAGAGTTGTGTTCTGGCCTATTGCTTGTACAGAAGAAGCAACAGATGTTGATGAAGGAGCACCAGTAGCAGGTGCAGCCACATGAGTGCCGGTCGCTGCATGTGATACAGTCCCACCCCATTGAGACTACAAGAATAAAATAAAGATTAGCATGTGATTGTTATATAAAAGGCATCCTCTAATGCACCCTAGAAGAATAATAAATAATATAACCTGACAATAGAAACTAATCAATTGCTTCAAACAGACCAAATATCTACAATGAATCAACCGAAGTCTTCCAAGTCAAACATCAATTCAAAGATCACAGTACATGTAAAGAATGCAATTATCAAGAACTGATTCAAACTAAACTTCATAGATCAGTCCAACCGAAGAAAATTAGGCAATAAAATCAATGTTCAACTAGTGAAATCTCAAACCTGGTGAGATATTGAACAAATAAGAGAGTCCAGATTAAAAGGAATTTCGGGCAGAGATTTTGACCAAAATTACCTGTGTTTTAGTAGCTTCTGTGTGATGCTGCAATGTCGATGCTTGACTAGATGGTTGTATCATCTGTAATTGTTGTTGAAGCTGAGAGAAGGCCTGCTGAGATGAATGAAAGCTTGCTTGTAAAGTCTGAGTTTGTTGTGACACCAACTGAGCTAACTGAGAAGGGGATTGCTGAAGAGGTTGAAGTGACTGTGGCTGTGGTTGCTGCTGCTGCATAGAGGGAGGAATTTGCTGTCTACTTGGTGTAGTCAATGTTGTATTAGATTGAATGCTGGTATCATGAGAGGTGTGAGGAAATGTAGCAGGCAAAACACTCTGCTGAGTTTGAGGCTGAGAAACTGAAAACTGTGCACTTATGCCCGGTCCCTGCGGAGCAGCAGAGAGAGGTTGTGGCTGACCGTGCTGCCTGATAGTTGGAAGTGTCGATGTCTGTGGGTAGGGCATCGGAGCTTGAGGATATAACTGGTGTGAAGGTGGAAATTCCTGAGATGAGTGGATAGGTTTCTGTGATTGAGGTATTTGTTGATTGCCTGGTGGAATTTTCGGTAGAGGCTGGTTGAAATTCTGAAAACGGTAAAAATTTACAAATCTGAGTCAAGCTAGCAAACAGGCAGTGAACCTCATTATTCATTAATCTCACATCACATCATTCACTAATCTCACATCACATCATTCACATGCATACTGATAATCTCAAAATACCTGTGGTGGCATTGCTGACGGAGACTGAGCTTGAAAACGACCATCTATGGAGACTCCCATGCCAGTCATAGGACCGCCCTATATTCGTATAAGCATAGTGTAAGCAACAAATTTGTGAAAATCAAAATAATGGAAGAATAAATAAAATCAAAATGAGGAACAACAGAAGAAACAAAATTGCATCCAACGAGCAATTAAGAGTCAACATTTGGTTCCTTGACCACTTTAATTCAAATACAATTACAACATGAGGGCACACAAGTGTACAAGTGGCGCAGATGGAAACATTAACCACTGAGTGTTAAGATGTATCAGTACTAGAAAGGAAGGATCCCAGAGAAACCTATTCCTTTGCCAAATTATTAATAAATTCTTGGACACCTATTTGTCACTTGTCAGTGACGGACTGTCATGTGATTAATTAAATAACCTTGCAGAAGCAGCTACTAAATGAGTTTATTCCATTCTTTAAACAAAAAGAGAGATGAGACGGTGCAGTTTCAGACTTGCGATAGTGCAGTTTAATATTTGATGATGACAATCAATCGCTTAGCAACAAAACCAAGAAGGCGGCATAAATGTATTAAAAGAACTTCACTGAGTCGTGTGTTCGCAGGCTCACATTTCTCTATCAACAGACAAATTCAAACCTTTTTAATCATTAAAAGAATTTACAACAAAAAGTAGTATCGCACATGATCTACTGGCCCAAACTTCATGATAAGTCTAATGGGAGTACTAATCACCATGCAGCAACAAATCCATTGTGAATGCAAAACCAACACAGCAATTAAAATATAAAAGTGCAACATTTCAGCATAAAACAGATTGGGAGAATCATTTCCGGTGGTGGTAGCTTTTAAAGAAAAATATTATCATTTGACTTGGGAAAACATATTTCAATATCATTGAATTTATACTTACTGCATTTATAGGCAATGCCATGTCGCCGGATCTTGGTATCAATGGAGGCCCCATACCATGAAAACCAGCATTGAAGGATGGCCCCGTGTTTGGTTGATGAATTGGACGCCAAGCATTAGGGGGAGGCATATGATCACCCATAGGATCAGAATTATTTGATGGAAGTCTGCAAATAGTAATCACAAAAATAAAGCATAGCATTGAGTAACATTACAAGAAATCAAAAGACATACCATTCAAAAGAAAGTAGTAAAGATGGTCAGTCCTTTGCAAGAGACACATGTAGTAAAGTTGGTGGGAGGATACCTAGTGCCCGGTGAATCAAATCTAGGACCAAATCCAGAAGCTCCAAATGCAGGACCTCTGGAAACCAAACAAAATTTAAAAAACTACTCATTGATGCATGCATTTGAGTCATATATCTGACGTGTAAAACTTGGGCTAACAAGTAAATAAAGCTAATATGGAAGAGTCTATTGCTAAAGTTGCCAAATATAAAAGAACACTCTAGCTTTAGACGTGATCTGATATTCATAACAATAAGCGCAAGTCAATTTCTGGATCAAGTGAAAATAGTTCATGGCTCCGTGCTCTGTGCAATTAATTATATGATGATGGAATATTATTGGTTAAGAATCATCAACTAATGCTAGAAAACAAACCTGGAATCTCCTTGACGGGGTCTTTTAGGATCAGCAAAACGGACAATCAGTGGTTGATCGCAACCCTATGCAGAAACACCCAAGATGATAAACATAAAGCTTTTAAAAGGAGGACTTATAAAAGAAGGGGAAAAAAATCTTACTCTCATTGTATATATTCCATTAAGTGCATTAATAGCTGCCAGTGCCATATCTCTATGAGAGTATTTGACAAAACCACATCCTTCAGACAAAAAATAAGGCAAAATATCATTTGGTTGGTACTGCCATCAAGAATAAAAATTAAGTGACCCCAAACATTGTAGGAAACTTAGGTTTAAGAAAATAGTGTTGAATGCATCGGTTGTTTCAAACTTTACAGATAAACAGTTTGTAACCCTAGAGTAACAAACACTGATTCTCACTAACATGATCCCACCCCACAACCAGGTTTCAAGCTAATATCACATATATGAAGAGAACATACCACGACTCTGCTTCTTCTCATCACGCATAAGATAAACATCTTCAACCCGCCCATATTTTGAGAAAACCTGATGCAAGAGAACAATCAATGACTTCCATGTTCACAACAACAGTAAGCATGGAATATTATTAAAGGAAAACTAAACATTTTGGAGGGAGGGAAGTTGACAAGTCACTAAGCCACAAGGACATTATTTGCCTTGCTCCAAACATTCTCATTGCAAGAAAACAAAAACATTTGTCCTACTTTAAATAGTGCTATAACAGTATAATGTGTACAGTTTGACTGGTGCAAGCAACATACTTCCTCAACTTCTTTTACGCTAGCCTGTTTATTCAGAGAGCCGACAAATAGTTTGACCTCAACTGCACCTATCATATATAAATTTTTGCAGCAACACAAAACAGTCAGTCCAGACAGTTTGAATGATTCAGAATAATGATGCATTTACAAAGAGGAAAGAACACCTAGGCACAAATTCTTCCCCTATCAAGGCTATAACTAACCAATTTCAACAAAATAATAAGCTTCAGAGTATGTTCATATGAAGATACTATTGTTAACTTTTTTTCCTTATCAACCAAAAGTTGTTGCGACAGAAAGTAAATATCATCACATATGATCTACCCAAAAAAAAAATATCATCACATATGGCTTTAAACACAATTGGGTAAAATAATAATTTGATTACTACAATAAACAAAAGGTTTAGACCATACAAATAAATATTCAAAAGGAGACAACATACCCAATGCTCAACTGGAAAAAATAATAGACGAGTTTTCTTAAGTCAAAAGAATGTCTCAAACATTTTATCAGGCTCCATAAGGTCCCCTGACGCACATGATTGGCAGTTATGCCAGATAAGTCTAGTTGCATTAAAATTTATAGACATAAAAATTACTACTGTGACTTGGGAGACCCGAACAATATTTATTATTTAAGCCATGTACACTATACTACACATGTGACAGTAAGAATTTTACAGACTAACAATGTCAGGAGGAAAAAAATAGTTACCAAGGCGTTCCCGTTCGCCATCAGCATACCGCACTTGGATGGGACCAACACCCTAAATGATAATATTATGTGTCAGAAAATTACTAATCATAAGTTTCCTTCCCTACTTATTATTCACTTAGGATTCAGAAGCACTACACTCACTCCGGGAAGGGTATGTTGATTGTGCAATGCTCTAATTGCCTGATCAGCTTCCTCTGAGGTAGCGTATTTTATAAAACAACAACCTGCACAATAAAAGGTGTTTTATGCCAGTTCTACTAAATAATACCCTCGCCCCCAACCACCACCAACAGAAAGTCATTGGGTCAAAAACAATAAAGCAAGAAATCTAACTATAGAAACTTTTTTTGCTTAAAAATACTTGGCTGCTAACAAACACATAAAATAGGCCAATTTTGTAGACAGTATGCATTGCATAGTCATTAGTCATCAAACAAATTAGTTGATACTTCCCATATAAAATGGAAGAAGACAAAAGACTACTGAGAATACATGAAGTTTAAAATTGTAACCAAATTATATTATATTAAAACACCTGAATTTCCCCAAAGCATCAAGTTTGGATGGACCAAAAGATCCAACAGGAACAATGTATAGAATAATAGGAAATATATCAAAGTAATATCATCATAAGTGAGGAGACAAAACTCCAAACGTCCAGAGCAACACATGATAGATCAAATTTAAAAGATACTTTAGGATCTTTTCATATGATGAAGAATTCAGTAGTGCAAAACTCATTACAAAAACAAAACAGCAATGACATGTAGAATGTCAATATCAATAACCAAGATCACACTGATTTATCTGCATTAGGTGAAGCTTAAAAGCCACCACACAGCCACAGTTGCAATATAAATAATTGACTAGTTCATAATCTTAGTTCAGAAAATAAACTCCTATTTTCTATTTCACATCTCCGATCGGAGTTGGCGTCGTATATTGCAAGAAAAACTTCCCTTGAGTAAACGCTTAACTAAAACTACCAAATTGCATAGGTCCACGCAACAGTACCAGAAACATTAACTAGTGTGCTGAGATATTCACAATCAGATTGCATAGGTCCACACAATTTGCACCAGAAATATTCACCGGTGTGCTAAGATATTCATAATCAACAGAACCAGGAAGTGAATTCTAGCATTGACTATGCATTCATGTGAATAAACAACATTGAAACATAAACGCCAGATGGACTTTCTGACTCAACTAGATATATAAAAGCTTTCAACAAACTATTGTGACAGAGTATGACCGAGTCTAATTTTACAATAAACAGAGGCAAAATAATAGCACTTAGCGAAATTTCAGTGCCATGGACAACCAACTTTCCATGATGGTATTTTCAGTGCCATAACTAAATGGCACTGGTATCTAAATTTAGTGATGGGTAGCAGATCCAGTCAAATATGTGAACACCTCTGGCATCTGTCATGACTACGCATTGACATATACACAACATGGTTGCCGTCATCCCAAACCATCTGTCATGACTACACAGTGACATATAAAATTGTTTCTATAGGGGCTGAAACATTATATCTAATCACAGACTTATGATCACAAAGAAGCAAAATCATTGTTCCAAACAAGCACGATTCTGAAACCACATCATAAAGGAAACTATATCCATCACATGCGCATAACATTAAACTAAAACTAGATGCCTAAATTTAACATAAAGAATCACAAACACACAACCATCAACCACAACGCCAACAGATCATCCATTCATAAGGTAGCTAATGAACTATGAATTCCAACAAACACATCAATCACTGATATCAATTATCATCCATATTTTTTCATCCCAACTTAGTTCCTCGCCAATTTACTCAATTGAAACTGATATATGACATCCCAAGCCATTCAATAAATGCTAACATTCACCAAAATATGAGAAACATTAAACCTTCTGAAATACATTGTGATTAACACCGTTCAAATGTAACAACCCAATATTTTGTCTGTTTCCTTTGTACAATTACGGACTTCTAAATTTTTGGCAAAACAATCTACAACTAAAGCAACGAACACTCCCACTACAACCAATTTTTGGGCATTGCCCCCCACTTCTGCAGCTACAATTGCAAGAGCAGGATCTTTTGGTCCTCCAAGATCCCATCTGCTATACAAAGAGCAGCTAACAGATTTACATGCCTTGGCTCCTTCAGGTATGACAGGCCGAGGAAAAAAGTGGAACCAAAACCAACAAGTCCGAACTTGTATCAAAACCAAACTGAGATGAAGACGAGCTTATAGTCTTCCCTATCAGCCTCTCAAAGAACCTGAAATAAAATGTATATGAATCACAGCAGTCTTAGAATATAAAAATCACAAATACCTTGATGTTGTCCTGTCTTTCTATCTTTGATTAGGGCGACCTCAACGACATTCCCGTGTTCCTCAAACAAAGGACGAATCTAGCATCAAATGATTGCAACCAGAAAACAGTTACTTGTCAAATTTTAGACTGGTTAATATCCTTTGATATGGAAAACATGGGATCATTAAGAAAACAAGAAAAGAACGGGAAAAAAGGTTAGACCACTTACATCTTCCTCAGATGCTGTCCGGGGAACAGACCCAACAAAAAGTTTGGCAAAACTTCCACCGTCAAAGCGATCTGAAAGGAACAAATGTATCATTCATTTCAGTTATACCAAGTCTTAACCCACTAGCTGCCACTTCATAGCTCAAGATTAACGCGACAGATACGTAACATAGATTTTGGAAGTAAATTATAAAGAAAAACCATAACTGTGTGAGAGAATACTAATTCCCGTATGTAGTTTACCACTTTAGCTTCTGTTACTCGGTGTACTGAAAACTGTAAATTATTACGTTACCCAACAGCTATAACTGTCTCGGTATCATTGCTATACTCTGCATCTATATATATCCAATCCAATGTGACAGATATAATACAAAACTTGTACAATTCATATTCTAATATATGTACGTTTTTTTCTCAATTCCTCCCTTAATGCTAGTAAACATCAATGTCACCCCATGTATAGCACCAACACTTCATTTTAAAGGCACATCCAAGTGCCGAATACTTGTACAACAACCAACACATGTGATTACATTCAATCACTTACATTTTCTTAAATTACTATCGGTATCTAAATGTTAGTGTCGTGTTTGGTGTCTATATCTATGTGATTCATCGAAACATAGGTCAATCCCCCAAAAAATAGATAAAGAAGCAAATGTTTCCAATATCAATAAATGATTATCATATAAACCAAACTCCTACCAATAAATGCCCCTAAATGCAATCCCTAAACCTATATAGAACGAGCTCATGCTCAAGAAACCCTTAATGCAACGGCTATTTCAAACATCCCTGGATAACTACTACACGAAAGAAGTGGCAACAATTGAACTATGTTTAAAAGGAAAACCTAATAACCAAAATTCGCATGAGAAAACAGAATTAATAAACTCACCCGGTGAAGCACCACGTCCAGAGAAAGGAAATCCTCGTTTCTGACCAGACAGCGACGATGGCTGATGATTATTGAATCCAAATTCACCATGACCTTCACCGCTCATCGGCCTGAAACCATCTCCGGGAGGTAGTGGACGAAAACCTCCACCTCCAACCCTACCAGGAGACCAACTAGGAGGACTATCAAAATTACGATGGAGAGGAGCGGCTCGGAAACCGCCGGGACTACGGCGGTTGTAGTTCATGGGAGAATCGGAGAAACGAGAAGGCCGCGAATGACGATTATTGTTGTAAGAGTAATCATCGTTGTTGTTGTTGTTGTTGTCGCCGTAGCGGTGGTCTCCTCTGTGCCTATCCAGTTTGGCTAGCAGAGTGAAACCCTAATCTAAAACCCTAGAGAATACGGAGAAGAGAATGTTAGAATTAGAATGAGAGAATAGAGAAAGAGTGTTAAGTGTTTGTTTCTTTGCACCGGTGAAGACGAACTTTAAACTTTTCTTGTTCTTGGCTTAACGACGATGCTCACAATCATCAAATTTTGGGGTAAATCCTTTTATTTTTTGCTTAATCTTTTATTACAATCATGCTTAATCTCCTATTACAATAATTAAAATTATTTTTTTTGGTTTTTACAATAATTAAAATTTTATTTACACCCCTTATAGGTGTCTTCTTACATCCAAAAATTTTAAAATTTTATAATCTCTAAACTTTTGTGTAATATATAAAAATATATATATATATATATATATATATATATAATATTCCAAGTTAAATTTAGGAATCATATATTTTTTCATGTTTTTATATTACAAGTTAATCCTTCTAAATTTTACAGTAGAGAATATTGTAGGCAGATCGTTGATCGATTGTTTTTAGAGGTGAAGAGCGAATGTACAAATACTTTGACAATTAAACAAGTAGACACAAAAAAAGAGGTTTTGGGTTAGAATATTGTGTACCTTGGATTAGACTATAAATTAGGTTTTGTAAGAGCCGGATGAGAGTTTTGAGGAACTAAAATGTCATGAGAGATAATTGTCTCTTTGGACAAATGTTGTCAAATCACCTAAAATCCTAAATCCAACGGTTGGGATAGGTTTTGGGGCCTTGCTCCTATGCTCCCCTAGGACGTGCCTGTTTGGATTTAAGAGGGGTTTAAAAAAAAATCCTCTTAATGGAACAATCACGATGAATGATCTTGATTAAACCATTAATCTGCACAAATCAAAGAACACAAAAACTACAGGTTTATTATGTATTTACCTCTCGAAATGCATAACCTTTGAAGCAAAAACAATTTCTGATCACGAGCAAAGCAATACAGCTATGTTTCTACTCATTCCACACGAACAGAACTTCTCCAATGACCGGTGCTAGCCAATTCCAACGGAGATTTAGAGAGAATAGGGTTCAAAGAGTGGCGGCTAGATTTTTAACTTTGTGAATTTAGTTAAGCATTCAAAACTTCACCACAAGTGGTTCTATATATAACCCCTTGTGTAATCATCAAGCCAAGCACTTAAATACACCGTACAGTATACCATATCTCACTTAAATGCATTGTACCTTACGATTGACCGCATTTCTCTATTTTCACAAATTAAATAATAAGTAATGCTTGATTATTTAATTACTAATAAGTCCTACTTATTATTTTATAAATAAGTCTTACTTATTTATTTCTCTCATCTATCTGTCATTTGTGTGTGACTGACTGCATCCTGACAAGTGTACCAGTCTGTCGTCGAGTAATAATTCACACTCTATGTGTCTAGAATGAGTTCGTATCCACAGGGATCGTGTCAAAGCTTCGTTAGCGTTATTTAAGTTGTTGGTTTTGCATTCGCTTTGGTTTTTGAAAAGGATTTTATAAAAATAGCGTAATGCCTGCAGAAAATATAAAGATAAATTGATTCAAGAAATATAGAGGATATGTATGGTGGTTGGACTTACTTCATTCTTCCTATTTGGCATGAACGGTGTATAACATAGTTATTCAGATTATTGTTCGGCGGTGACTTTTCCTTTATTGTAGTAACACCTTACTGTTACACTATGTATATTGAGGTTTCCCTACACTAATAACTAAGGTACCTACGAGAGCCTAACCTCGATGTGTCACATACCCTAATTACTAGGTGAGTTATTCCTTACACATGCATTATTACCTTCACCTATTGCCTCTAGGTCCTAGTATCGGGCTATTCAGCTTCTAAGTGCTCAGTTCACACCTAGTTCCTGATTCCTCCTCTAACCGCTCAGTTCACGACTAGTTCAGGATGTTACCGTCTCTATACACCTAGCATTATTTACTACTAGTTCCGGACGAATATTAGGTGTCCCTAATATAGATTCTATGAGCGCTCCCGCTTATCCGGCCAGATTACGAGATACGTTATTAAAGTGCAAGAAAGTAAATAACAAACATAATACTGAATGACATTTATTATAACTTTGACTCAATCACAGACTCCAAATATTCATAGGGGAGTTCATCGTCTCCACCACAACCTAAGGCATCTATACAAAAGACTACATATTTAAATTACAAGAATTATAACCTAAATATAAAAGCCTAAAGAAAACATACCTTGCTGAGTTAGTTTTCCCATAAGGGGAGAAAACTATGCCCTTAGAGCTCCTCCGAACACCTCATTTATAGTAGAGAGTGTTATACTATTTCTGAATGATTTAAACAATGAGAGGATGACTCTATTTATAGTTTTCGTAATGGGTCTCAGCAAGCCATCGTGCTGCGATAGGTCCATCGCAGCACGATGGGAAGATTTAGTTCAGAATTATAACTAATCCTGTGCGTTTCATCAACTTGGTCGTCATGTAAGGTCATCGTACCACGATGAGGAGCATCGTAGCACGATGAACAGATTTTCTTCAGATTTTCTCCTGTTGATTTCTTGGCTAACAAGCAGCTTCCATCGTGGCACGATGATCAGCAAAAATCTTCATATTTTTTGCTTTTTCTTGTCTTTTTGCATTTTTGACTCTGTCTTGATGCTTTTCTTGGATTCTGTAGGTTTTTCTTCGTATTTGGGCCTGTCTTGGTCATTTTATTACTAAAACTAATACTAAACATACCATAGAAATTCCTGTCATCAGTGACCCTATAAGTTATCGTAACATTCGAAATAATATTAAATCACATATTTAATATTATAGACAGTGAGCGATATATAGCAACATACCACTACTACCCAAGTGGCGAGAATGTCATGTGATCTAACGAAACCTTTCTGTGATAATGATTGTGTGTATATTGAACACAAGGCATATCAAGTCACCCTTGTCTAGTTCAATACTAGGCTCGTAGACATTTCTCCTGTTATGTAGGATGGACATTTCTCCTTGTCTAGTTCAATACTAGGAACTTTACAGGAACTTAACGGATAAGCGTGTTTGACTTAGAGCACTATTTAAATTGGTGACATTCTGGAAAGATCCTAGAATGTGTGCGAGTGAGGACAAAGTACACAAAAAAGACTCGTGTTTGTTTGTGAAGATAGTTGAAAATTCTTAAAAGCGGTCTAGGACGTTACATAGTCAATATGGGAAAAAATAAAACATAAAAGACTCGTAAAAAATTGACAAACTTAAAAACATTGTAGGAAGTAGGAACCATCAGGGAAGATCTAGAAAAATAAATATCATGGATAATGTTTAATAAAAGTAAAACCTCAACTTCCTCCTTTGATTTATGATTTGAGTCATTAAACATTCTCTTTTCTCTCGTCCCTTGTTGATTCCTTCTTATACCTTGCTATTTCCTCTCATCTCCATCTCTCACATGTTTATTTTTTATGCTTAGACCATTATAAACGTTCCCATCTCAATATATCATCTTTCTCACCCATAGATTCCTAACTGAACTATATTATTTCGTAATTATCACTGGAGTTATCATTAGAGATTCCAACTGAGCGTCAGACTAAACTCATTACCACCATACATGTCATTATAGCTGTCGTCCGAACTACAAACCACGTCTATTACCACATCAATCCATTGTTGGATACAATTGCATATATAAATTCTTGTGCTTAATTGTTTTTATTATTGGTATTAGACATTGTATTACTTTTTTTAGTTGTTGACCCATTCTATAATACATATACTAATGTTACACAATTGATTATTGTTATTTCGTTATTTATTTATAATATTGTTACTTCGTAATGTCAATTTGTAGTATATTATATGTTGCATATGTTATTGTTATTTGATGGTAATATGATATTTGACGTAATATAAATGTATAATCTTACATTGATAGAAACTATGTAACAAAAAAAAAGATATAAACTAAATAAACTGACCCAACTCCATTTAATCAGATCATGTTCGGTTTTTTTAATGAAATAATTTAAATCGAACACCATATTATTTCAATACTTGAAAGTTGGAACAAAATACTTTTCATCCCATTTTATTCAATGTAATTAATTTTATTTCTTATTAGTTTTTCCTAAAATCAATACATTTTTAGTTCCTCCTGTGAACATTCTTACCACAAGTATTTCATCCCATTAGCGAATAAAAAGGAAAGCGTCAAGATACTTGTTCTAAAAATGGATCAAAAACCTCTGTTATCATTCTAACATAGAAGATTTATTGCATTTAACTTTACAAAATTCTCAAGACAAATTTGTTATCCTTCCATGTTTTTGGAAAAAACTTTAAAGAATATGAAGCACGCAAGATTTTCTACTATCATTTTTATTCAGGTTACCATGTTAATCTTATTGATCCCACCAATCCAATCCACTCTCTCACACACTAGTTTGCTAGAACAAATATGTCGTCAATCATCTCATTATCACCTATGTATAATGACTTTACGATCATCAATTAATCATAGATGTAAAGAAGACATTGCTGGATTTGCTCGCTTAACCCTTCAAATTGTAAATGCCAATGCCTCTATAACATTGGATCACATACAAAAGGGTGATGTACAAACCAATAATGACCCAAAACAAAGAGAAGCTATGAAAGATTGTACTGCTTTATACAATATGATAGTTAATGTACATTTGCATGAGGCACTAAACGCTATGGACAAAGGTGATTATAAGGTTGTTAAACAAAGGGCTTATGCAGCCGGGGTACAAGCTAAGACATGTGATAATAAATTCAAAGATTCAACCACAAAGCCTTTGAAGGATACCAATCGATATGTGCAAAATCTATGTGCTATCACCATGTCTATTGTTAACAAACTGCTTTTGCCAAACAAACCGACTTTTACTTATTAGAATTATTAATTTTGAGGTTTTTGTATCTTAGATTGTAAAACCATAAGTTATAGGCCTCCAAATGAATGTATTTTTTTTTTTGCTTAGAAACATAACTTTTTAGACAATGATGTATATAGTTTTATTAAATGATGTATATAGTTTTTTTTTTACATGAGGCCTCCAAATGATGTATATAAGTTATAGGCTTCCAAATGATGTATATATCTTTATTAAACAACTTGTTGTTATTGTATAAATTGTAAAACTATTCATATAATTTCGACTTATTTTCTATATATTTAATGATAGTTTTTAGATTTAATTATGCATATGGTAACTATCACAATTTAACAATTGAGTTCATAGTGTGTATCCTCCATTGTGTTTTTGTTTTGCAAAAGCAAATTATAACTATTTATGCATATGGAGTTTTGTGGCCCCTCAAATTGATGGGTTTAACCAAAGTTTATATGGATTTCATTTTTTTTTAATACTTGCAAAATATCGGTTAATATAGTCTTTTTATCTTGACACATTGTTCTTATGGCAGCAATGAGAGTTTAAGTTTGTTTTGACAAATGAACTTTAGATAGACAGTGACACAACACTATCATAACATTTTTTTTGATTGAACAGTATCATAACTTGACACCACACCATCTATATAAAATATAATTTTTTTTTTACGAGAACCATCTATATTAATCTTATTAATTGTATTTATGATGAATTTATATGATTATTTTTTCTAATATAATTATTTTTATCAGAGTTTCAAATATAATTATTGTCTAGCTTTATTTTATAATTCTCATTTTGGAGTCGAAGTCCAAAAATAAATTATGTTTTCTTAAGGTTAACAAATAAATAAATCAACTAAAATTAAATAATTAAGTCGAGCATCGACAAAACTTATAAATCCTCAAGGTAAACTCATCCTCACGAGCAAACCATATTTTATACTCCTAGTAGTTTTTTAGTAATAAACTTTTCATAAAAAATAAGTAGAAATAGAATTTTTTTTTTGGTACATAGTAGTAATAAATTTATAATATTTTTTATTTGTTCTTGACCGAGAAAATAAAAAATGATTTGTTACAAAAATTGGAGCTGAAAAAAGGAGTAATTTGTATCTCTATCTCTATTATATACATTACGAGATTCCCACGAAGTTTTCTCGTGTATTCTCCATAGTAATTGCTTATATGACATTCAATTAGAGTCTCTTTTGCTTAAGTATCATCCAGAGTTGTTAGCTTAAGGTATGTTGTATGAGTCTCTTTTTTGGTAGAGAAAACTATCTTATAATTACTAACAAAGGTGTGTTGTTCGAATTTCATTGACAACAATAATTCATTTTTTATAATATTTTTTTTGTAAAAACTCTTTCAAATATTATATTTTTTTGTTTTCTTAAGTGTAAAATGGGAAGCGAAGTAATACTCTTAATCTCATTTTATTTTATAACATTGTTAAATCTATATGATGCAAAACCTATCTCAATTTTACCTTAAAATTTTAAACCAAATTAATCAAATAATATATTAAAATAAACATATAAATCATATTAAAAAATAATAATAATCCCCTACATGGCACGGACTAATCAGATAATCACAATGAGAAGCTGAATTCACGTGAGCAATGTCACTGCCACGTAAGTCGTCTTCACTCTTCACCGTTTACGTTCATTCCAACAAGCACCGATT
Organism: Trifolium repens; assembly: GCA_030408175.1. Classification (NCBI taxonomy): domain Eukaryota; kingdom Viridiplantae; phylum Streptophyta; class Magnoliopsida; order Fabales; family Fabaceae; genus Trifolium; species Trifolium repens. The sequence continues at coordinate 51,927,641 of CP125851.1, forward strand.
CTATTCAATCGCATTTAATTTAACAAAAATTCTAATATTATCCTTTCTTTTTCACTCCGACAAATTTTCCGAAAATAATTACTATAAATTCCAAAAAAATTCAAAGCTAAATTAAACACTTGCACTTCAGAAAACACACGCACCGCACAGAAACAGATTGCGAAAACAGAGAAACAACGATAATGGCGAAGCACGAAGAACTCCCGATCCCGATTTACAATAACCTAGAGCCTGTTTACGGCGGAGGTTCATCGCTCGAAGAAGCTCAGCTTCGTTTCGATATTCTCAAATCCAAATTCAAAGAATTCTTCGGTCACACTCCTCAATTATTCGCTCGTTCACCTGGTTCGATTCCGTTAATACCTAATTCAATGTTTAATGCATTCGTTGAACCTGGATCATTCATTATTTTCATGAGAGAATTGAAAATCATGTAATTGATTTGTAGATTTTTATATAATTTGATTAATTATTTTTTATATTGATGTGTAGGGAGAGTGAACTTGATTGGGGAGCATATTGATTATGAAGGATATTCGGTGTTGCCTATGGCTATTCGTCAAGATACGATTATTGCTATTAGAAAGAATGAATCTGAAAAGGTTCTCAGGATCGCTAATGTCAATGATAAATATTCCATGTGTACTTACCCTGCTGATCCTCTTCAGGTTCAACCTCATATCCTATGTCTCTCTCTGTATTTTCAATTTGCCCGTATAATAATAATACCTTTAAAAAAATTTAAAAATAAAAATAAAATAAAATAAATAATAATAGTTATAGTAATAATCAGTGTAATTTTTGTTTCACCTTAGGAGGATGCAAAATTGGTGATTTTAGTGGTGCAAAATTAATTTTGACATGTTTGGAGTAAAATTGATTTTGCTTCCCGAATTGATTATAACTTGAAGTTTTTGCCTCTATAATTGATTTTTAGTCTTGAATTTATTGTTTAATGTAGTTTTACAATAATTTATCCAAACATAAAAATCACTTTTAGTTAGAATCAATTTTATTGAATCAATTCATTCAAAATCAACTTTGTCGCCACATGATGAAAGATAGATTAATAAACGTTCGAAGGATGTATTTTGCTGTTTTTTATAACTCATACTGTCAAATAATATTGTTTTTTGTGTGTAGGAATTGGACTTGAAGAATCACAATTGGGGCCATTATTTCATATGTGGGTGAGTTTATTTCAGATTTATATTTATATGTGATAAATTTACGGAGTATTTGTTATTTATAGAGTGAAATGCAAAATGATATGTGCTATATATGAATGAAGCAGAAGTACAATAAAGTCAGTTTGTGAATGAGAAAATAATGTAGCAATTTTTTTTTGGATTCAATATTAATTGATAATATGATTCTGTAGGTACAAAGGTTTTTATGACTTTGCAAAATTGAAAGGAGTGAATGTTGGTGAACCTGTTGGACTTGATGTTCTTGTTGATGGGACCGTGCCGACAGGTGTGTTAATTTGTTTTAAATTATTTTTTTCTACTAAGGGTATTCAAATTTACATAGTGATATATTGACTTTATGTTTGTTTAGTTAGAGATGACGGATTCATGACTTGTGTTTGTTGTCGCGGTTAGATTAAGTGGATCATATTTATATTTTTACAGGTTCAGGACTATCAAGCTCTGCAGCATTTGTTTGCTCTTCCACGATTGCTATTATGGCTGCTTTTGATGTCAACTTCCCAAAGGTCTGCCTTCTGGCCCATATGCATGATATTTTGTGCCTTGAAGGGCAAATTTAGTTCAGCTCTTGCTGAAACTGAGCTATTGCATGGATAATTATTTCTATATATAGCGTATGGTTTTAATTTTGTTATAAGTTATTGAGAATTCTGATAACCAACATTACTGTAGTTTTTTCTGTAATTCTGGTAACAGAAGAAAACGATATTTAAATGTAGAATAATTTAGCAGTATATGATAAATTTGATATTAGTTCACCACTAACATGATAGTTTATCACTGGAATTTCATGTGTTCACCCTTTGAAGATCCGACCCATCCCTACTTCAAACTATTTGTAACAGTTGAAAATTAAGTTTTGTAAATCTTTATGCCTCCATGATTTATTTATTATTATTACTATTGTTATTTTTTGTTTTTATTCTATTTACTTGAACAAGCTAAAGTTCTATAGGGTTATACAATAATAGCTTTTGCTTTTAGAAATCACACACTACAGTGCTTTTATTGAAAGCTTGTCTTTATTTTTGAAAATATTTTCTTTGTTATATTTAGCAGTTACTCTTTTATTATGTTTCTAACATAGATTATCATACATTGTTGACAGAAAGAAATTGCACAAGTTACATGCGATTGTGAACGACATATTGGGACGCAATCTGGTGGGATGGATCAGGTTGTGCACATCTTTCAGTCAGACATTTTATATTAATTTTAATGTTAATGTTTCTGAGTTTCAATTTTATCGTCTTTTCCTCTAAATCACCATTCCATAGAAGCATTACAAATTCGTCTATTGGCACTGATTGGTTAACGCTGTTTGTCACTAAAATTCTAATTACAGTGTCCTAGATGACCTATATGTACACGGCCTTCTTGTATTTCATACCGGCAAACATATGGCGCCGCCATCCTTCAAAAATGACCATGTCAATTTTTCAAAAATCTGCCATGATGCCGCCATGGCCCATATTTGACAACACTGATTTAGCATGAAACAAACTATATTACATAGTTTCGTTTTACATTTCCATAAAATATGAATTTTGAAACACAAGCTCTACAGCACTGTGTTCCAAATGAGTTGTTTTCTGGGTTGGAACTTGGAAGTGATTCAGATGGTTATACTAATTTACACAGTTTCCATGACCATGGCCTCAAATTTAAAACAATAGTCAGTTCACTTCAGGATTCTTTTGAATTAGGGAGTGATTAGGAAAAATTTATTCAAGCTTATCTTATGACATAGACACTTGTATAGTTGTTTTGAAAAGTCTATGAAAATTGTTTGCTGATTACAGCTTATTTTCACAAGTTGCTCGTATATCTTATCAAAATCACTTATACAAAACTTATTTGAAGTTTCTACTCATTCCCTCTTCGTTGGTAGAAAGTAGAAACAATTTATACACAAGCACTTATTGAATAAGCGCCTAACTGAGCTATTTAGCAATTAGCCTAACACCCCCCTCAGACTATTATTGCATTACACTACTTCCAACCAGCTCGTATAATAAATATTTTTATGAGTACTCTTGTTACATGGTATAGAGGACTTAATTTCAATATGCATAAATGCCATCTTTTATTGTTCTTCTTGGGACCTTCTGACATTTTACTTGGTTTTACATTTTTTTCTTCATCTTTTACTCGATAGGCAATCTCTGTCATGGCCAAGACCGGGTTTGCAGAATTGATTGATTTCAACCCAATTCGTGCGACAGATGTGCAACTGCCTGATGGTGGGACTTTTGTTATAGGGCATTCTTTGGCAGAGTCTCAGAAGGCTGTTACTGCTGCTACAAATTATAATAACAGGGTTGTTGAATGTCGTTTAGCTGCTGTAAGTACATTTTAAGCTAATTATGGTCAGTTGTTGTACTACTCCCTAAGTATTCTGGAGCAGAGCATTTATATCAACATACTTTTTAACTTTTCAAAGTACAGATTTATTTTACGGAAATGCATAAGTAGATTCTTGTTGATTGCCAAAACCACTCACCAGCAGTTCAAGTTAACTTTGAGTGAACAATTATATAATTATATTTAACATTCAAAATCTTTCATATCACCTGATGACTCAAATCTATTAAGACGTTACTTTACCTAATTCTGTGGTGAACAAAAAACCCGTTCGTTTCAGATACTGGTGGCCGTTTTATGTTGTAGTTAATCAGTGTTTACCTGTGTATGCATGCCTACATTGAAAGCTTGTTAGTTAGACGGACCAGAAACTTACTAATCCTTCTGTGTTATGAATTTCTACTTAATTGACCCACAATTGCTCTTGTGAAATTTCCCAGATTGTCCTTGCTATAAAGCTAGGAATGAAACCAGCTGAGGCAATATCAAAAGTGAAAACACTGTCCGATGTTGAAGGGTTATGTGTATCATTTGCTGGTACTAAAAACTCATCTGATCCTGTACTTGCTGTAAAGGTAATATAACCTGGTATGGTGTCATCCTTAAAATTAACCTTGTGAAACATTCTTTTTTTTACTCTTATTTTTATATAGAGAACATTTTATTACAACTGATGTGAATTTATATTTTTTACATTCATAAAAATTTCAAACCTTTTCCTGTTTATAAAAATGTTCCTTCTGGTACAGGAATATTTGAAAGAAGAACCATATACAGCTGAAGAAGTTGAAGCTGTTACTGGGGAAAAGCTGACTACATTTTTGAATATTAATGCATCTTACTTGGACGTCATAAAAGCTGCAAAGCAATACAAGTTACATCAGGTTTGTTTTTTTAATCCCGAATAGTGAAGATTTCATGTATGACGTACTACAGTTGGGAAATTCTAAAAATTTCTTGTGGTTTTTGAGTTTTACCATTGGTTTTAACAGTCAATGTATTGTTCACTTTATGTTTTATTATTTAATTTGATGAATGTTTCTAGAGAGCTGCTCACGTGTATTCAGAAGCTAAGAGGGTATATGCTTTCAAGGATGTTGTATCATCAAATCTAAGGTATGACTGCTCAATCTATCATAAATAGTTGTGTTATATGAGCATCGTGTATGGTCTAGTCTTTGTTTAATATGATTTTTTCTGAGAAAATTCTGTATTGCTTGAAGATGGTTACAGATGATTGAAATTTGCAACAGGCTGATTGAACATTGTTTTGACCCTAGCTATTTTTTTTACATTCTTAAAATATGCTTTTAAGGCCCAACTCAACCCCACAAAATCAACCTGTAAGGAGAGGACTCGCAAACCTTAGAAGGAAGGACTATATTGGCCATATCTCTAGTTAATGTGAGATCCCTAGTCAAACCAGCCTGCAAAATTTCCGGCTTTATTACTGTGCCCCTAGAAATATATAGACAAAGTTACATATGTTTTGGATCCCTATAAAATTGGCTGCAATAAAGAAGGGGAAAATTTAGGTGAATGATTTTAGAGGGACTAAAACCAAGAGACCAATTTTGTGTGAAACGAGAAACATACTTAGCGCACGTAAAAATTACGTGTTTGTCTTTTCTACTTTTCATTAAAAAACTGTTCCACATTTTGCTACTACTCTGGGTGCCTGATCTAGCTTTTGGTTATTACTGATGTGTGCATTTTCACTTTAATTCAGTTTGTCTAGAATGTAAATTGGATTAGGACCGGTCTGAGTTTCTTTTCACATTAGTTTGCATAATTTGTGATTGATTTTGTAATTGGATTGGATTATGTTTCTTGCATTTTAACAACCCAAAAATTTCAGCGATGAGGAGAAGCTAAAGAAACTTGGTGACCTTATGAACGAGAGTCATTATAGCTGCAGTAATTTATATGAATGCAGGTAATAGTGACATACAGTACATTGTTAATTGTTTTCGTTGGAAAAATGTACGCATTGTCAATTATTGGATTCTCTCATGTGAGCTTTTTCCAACCGTATAATAACAGATGAAGAATAATTCTTGTAAAATTTAGTTTCCTTTTCAGCACATAAAATTGATATTTTCTTTTTATTATAATTATGAAATCAGCTGTCCGGAGTTGGAAGAACTTACAAAGATCTCGCGCGACAATGGTGCTTTTGGGGCAAGGCTGACTGGAGCTGGATGGGGTGGTTGTGCTGTTGCTTTGGTGAAAGAGAGCATAGTTCCACAATTCATCCTTAATTTGAAGGTATGTGATCATATCATATACCAATGCTTAACAACCTTAAACACTGGAAATTTATAATTAACAAGTTTCATTGATTGATTCTATATCATTGCAGGAACATTACTATCAACATAGGATAGACAAGGGCGTCATTAAGAAGGACGATCTTGGTCTTTATGTATTTGCTTCCAAGCCATCAAGTGGTTCTGCCATCTTCAAGTTTTAGAATATTTCCTTCCCCCAATTCCCTGTTTATATTTATGTTTTTTTTTAAGGATTTTAACGTTATACCAAACACAGTTTCTGCCGTGTTAATAAGAAAACGTACCCTATTTTTATGAAGTTGTTTTTCTTGTTAGTCAATATACTCAATACAACCAAACAAATAATATTGCAGTTATATTTCCTAATAGGAGAACACAGTATTTTTAAATGTTTAGAGCTATTAGATTAGGAATATGTAGAGTTTTGCATCATCAGCCATGGTGCGTTTTAACCTCACACAGTCACACTGTATTTTCACATAAACAAATGGTTGAAATGAGAAAATTTAAAGGCATGGTAAACCCAGCTAAAGTGTCTCTCACAGACTCACACACACACCCTGCACGCGCCCACACATAGATTACTCATTGGGATGAATTGGGAGCCTAAAGAAGTACTCTGTTGGGTTTGCCTTGGCATTTTTACATATTTTATGATGGTAAAAGTCACAAAGAATGTGTCTGTACGAACTAACTCAATTGACAATGTCAATATTATAAGGCTGAATATATTTACTCGATTTGAATATGGAACTTTATAATTGTGTATGTGAATTTCAAAGTGGTGCTTCTCACTTTGTCTAGAGACAACAAAAATAAAACCATAAAGAATGTGGGTACACAAACACTGAGGTTAAATTATATTAAGCCACACAAAGTCTGATATCGAGGGGAAAGAACTCATATTCTCAAGGTCTCATTTTGCTTTTCATGCTTGCTGTCATTTTCTTCTCATATGGTAGGCCAGATAGAAAGCATAGAGAGTGGAGAGAAAAAATAGTCATTAAAAGAGGTCTTGACATTGATTAATACTGGTCGCTAATATTATGAGGAATCATCTTTCAGATACCCAGCATATGTCTCTCACTTTGTTTGGTGTACTGGTCCTACCCACCTCTCATTTTTCATGTGGGTTCGGTTCATGAATTGGCAAAAGCAATTTTCATAACAAAAAAAATCAAAGGGAAAAGCAATTTTTTAGAAATTCTTGAAATAAAAAACTTCATTAAACTTTTTACTACATGGAAAATTGGTGCACATAAAACCATTTTTCAGGTCAGATCCAATAAATCTAGTGAAATTTAAATTAAAACCTTTTTTTTATATATATACTATAAATTAAAATTTGATAAAATTGTTTCGGGTCGTTGATGTCAGACCATTGATTGGAGAATCTCATTGAAGAGGGGGTGGTAGATGCAAACATTTTAAAGATCAATTTAGTAAATGCCAAATGCGAAAGATATTCAAATTTAGATATTTTTACATATTTGACCTAGACCACGAGTAAACTTTTATAGACGAAGAATTAGAGTTTTAGGGACCTAGAGCATGTCCCTGAGACATGTATAGGTAGATTATCTGAGATTTAGCGGTATACATGTCCTAAAGAGATATGATCTAGTGTATCACTAGGGCGCGTCTATGTGGTGATCCTGTGCAGTTTAGTTTGGTTCGAGCACCCGGTCCAATTTGCACATGAATCTTTATCCAATCCAAAAGAAAATCTTTTGACAAATAAATCATAAAATTGGAGGTCTATTAAATTTAACAAAATTTACATCATCGGTGCATAAAATTTAATCCTAAATTTTAATATTAATTAAATCAAAAGTATAAAAAATAGTAGTAGATGTCTAAAATTATTTGAAAACCTTTAACAGCCGTCTCATTTGCAGCCCCTTGGGGACCGGCTTTGCCACTTACTTATTTCCGATTGTGCAACCAAAAGAGTAGAGACCCACTATTCAGCCATATGTTTGCAATTGCCAGAAACAAAATATTTTCAATAAACTAAAACAACCATGCATTCAAAAATGTTATTACAAAAACTATTTATAAATTGTTATTAGTACGTAGAAATAAAATTAGTCAGCTATCAAATATGAGTTAGCGTCATTTAAATTTTAAACTAATGTATGATATAAAATTGTTTTTTTTTTTGTTTTTTTTGAAGAGGCAAAAATAAATATATTTATTAACCGGGTAATCTCCTCGGTCCTCAACACAATGTGTGTCGAGTAGACTACAAAAAGATACAAAGTGTCATGAACGAAAAAGAAAACAACAATAGAAAATTAGTCGATGTCCAAGCATGTGAAAGGGCTCGACCATCATTGGTAAAACTATTGCACGAATGAGATTTAAAATAATATTAATTTCATTATACTTTTTTTTGACTGGTTTATGAATTATTAATACTGCTTAGTAAGAGTGCGTTTGTTTTGGACTTTTTAAAGAAAAAATCTATTTTTTTCTTAAAAAATATATTTTATAATTTTGATAGTGTTTGTTATAGATTTTTTTAAAAATCATTTTCTTAAAAAAATTATTTTTAACCCCAAAATGAAAAGCTATTTCAAGAATATATATATTTTTTAAACTAAAGAACCTAAGTGTAGGAACTTTCTATTTTAAAAAATAGATTTTTATTATTGTAAACAAACATAAAATAGCTTTAGATTTTCTTCAAAATCTAAAATCATTTTTTTAAAAATTTAAACAAACGCACCTAAATTATTCGTAATAAAAACTTAGTAGACCAGTTTTTTAAGTTGCAAGTAATTGCTTCAACTTTGAAAATTAAAAGAGGCACTTCACAATTTGTAATCAAAGAGCAATGCTTATATATAAATTAAAGATTTAATTAACAACAATTTACGGCAGGGGTTGTTAATGAACTATCGGAAAAATTCGAATTCAATTTTTTATTAATCGGAAATTTCATAACAAAAAAAATATACAATACATGGATTTTTCAATTTCTCGGTTGTCAAAAAAAAATTCTCTTAAATATGATATATAATTATTGCATTTATTATCAAATTTGATTTACAAAAATAAAATAAAACAGACAAAGACTTAAAAGTGCTATTTTATATCACGTGTGTAAACTCATTTCTCTCTTTGTTTCTTATATTTACTACAACTATTGACAACTCCACAAACAAGTCCACTTCAAAACATAAGTGTCGGTGAAGAATTATTAACATTTTTTTTTGACATAGCTTAAAATCTAGTGGTGTCTAAAGTAGCACTATAGTATAGCTTAGGAAATTTCTTTATAAAAGAAGTACAGTTAAGGAAAAAAAGAATTTCATACTATTAGTTTATGAAGCACAAATATCAAATATGATTTGAATACTAATACGTTGACATTGATAATAATTTTAAAATAATGACACAATTCAATGTAATTATAAATGTCGATATTTTATAAGTATTCGACATGAATGCGTTTTCAACATCGGAAAACGCTTAATTTAAGGAGTGTCTATACTTCATAACTATTAGTAAAAAAATAAAATAAAATAAAAGTAACACTAGTATTTTTCAAAACTAAAAAATGTACCACTATATATAGTATAGTTAAGGAAAGAAAATATTTTCCACTAGTAAAAAAAAAAGTAGCACTAGTATTTTCAAAAGTAAAAAATGTAGCACTATAGTATAGTTAAGGAAAAATGTAAATAAATAAACTATTAAAAAGAAATTATACACTACAAATCTTATTTATTTAATTTATATTTTTTTTCTTCAAATAACATATGACCGAATTTCACACACTATTTTGTAGTATTATTTTTTCCACATTTGTACAAGTACAATCTCACACAAATATTCTTTGCTAATTAATCAATTTAACTAAAAAGATACCTAGTCAAAAGACTAAAGAAAATACTAAAAAAATAAAAAGAAAATACTAAAAAATAAACGTGCAGTTGCATAATTGAAAACAACATTAATTAATGATGGAAACACAAACACATGATAAAATTTTAAAAAGATACACTACTATAGAAAAAATAATAAAAAAAGTATTAAAGAATAAAAACATCAATGAAAATGAAAGACAGAAACAGAGTGAAATGTTGAGTTGCCAACTGTCGGTGGTGGTAAGACTCTCTCTCTCTCTTCTCTTCTGCTCTTTTCCTCCCTTCCTTGTATTTTCGTTCTGTTGCTATATATATCTCATTTTTTGAAGACATAACACGTTAATTATTTTTATTGTATAATACTACCTCCGTCCCAAAATATAAGAACTCATTCACAATTGCACGTATGCCAATGCACAATTTTGATTGCGAATATTTTTAATTGTCTAATTGTAAAAATTATAAAAATTTGATATTTTGAAAATACTCATCGAAACAAATTAAACAAGATCTTATATGATGATATTTACATTTATATATTTTTAGAAAAATACGGTCAAAGCAAGACATATAAATAGTGCATTTAGTCAAAACAGTTCTTATAAAATGGGACGGAGGCAGTAATAACTCAGAGAGATTTGGGGAGATAGAGAGAGAGAGATTTGAATCCAATATCTGAAATTACTCACAGTGCGGCAGTTTCCCGGTAACATAGTGTGAGTGAGTGTCCGTTTCTTATGCTCTTTGTCTCCTCATCGGATCTTGGATTGCTTCTCTTTTCATCAAAGGTATTTTTCAACTTTTTTCTTATGATAAAATCCTTCTTTCTGATTCCATTTTTGATTCATTATTCATCAATATGATATGATATCACTCTGTAATGTCATTGATTTTCTATGATATGTGAGTCACCTATTTTCTCATCCATTTATGTTTTAATTGCTTCATTTTTGTTCTTTAAGTTCAATTCAATAGTTTTACTTATGTTCTCACTTCCCTAATTACCCTTTACAAAATCATTGGTGTGTCTATTTGGTTTTGCGGTGACAAAAATTGATTTTGTAAAATTTGATTTTGACATGTCTATTTTCTTTAAAGCATGATTGATTCGACGGATATGTTTGGTATCACAGTGGGTATGCCAGAATTACGGTGACCCACTATGTTTTCCCAAAAATTGTGTAGTTTCTGCAAAATCTCGGTTGCTTACTGAGACTCTGATACATCCACCGTGATATAAAACATAGTCTACTTGAAACTAGAAATGGTACCTTATGATTATAGAATTGATTTTTACACTCAAATTTATTGTTCAACTCACTTTTACACTAGTGTATCCAAACATAAATTACTTTACCTTCAACTCAGTTTTAGCCAGAATCAATTTTACATAATCAATTCACTCAAAATCAAATCTTCTCTTGTAAAACCAAACATACACTAAAATTGAGATGAAGATAAAGTGGTTTATGTTTGCATCAATTCATATAAAACTGAGTTGACCAATAAATTTGAGTATAAAAATCAATTCTATAATTAGAAGCTCCAATTTCTAACTTCAAGTTAGAATCAATTCTGGAGACAAAATGAATTATACTCAGAGCAACCAAACATGTTAAAATCAATTCTACTTCTTTAGAATCAATTTTGGTTCCTCCAAAAGTGAATCAAATATACATAATAAGTTTAGTCACATGTTCAATTGATTGAGTTTGAATTCTGTGTTTTGTTTTGATGCAGGGTGATTCCATTCCTAACCTAATTTTGTAGTTTAGGTTACCAAGAAGATAAAAATAGAAGTTTAATTATTGGTTTTAAGGGTTTGGGATGGATGATAGAACTGTTAAAGAGGAGGGTAGTGAAGTTGATATTGAAAGTGGATTGCTAGTCACTGAAGATGATTCAGGTAATACTAAACAAGAAAAGACATTGTTTGCTAAGATTTACTGTGGTTTTGTTGGAGATTCTATAAAAGATGAAGATAAGAACAGTGTATTGTACTTGAAAGAGTCAAATTTAAGTGGAGTTTACATGGACAATGTGAAAGTGACTAACAAGTTGTTGACGGGGCAAGACTCGGTGAAAAGTGTAGAGAATAATCTAGTTAAGGAGAAACGTAAAAAGTCCGGTAACAAAAAGGCGGCTAAACCTCCTAGAGCTCCACGAGGACCGTCGTTGGATGCTGCTGACCAAAAGCTAATTAGGGAGATCACTCAACTTGCCATGCTTAAGCGTGCGAGGGTAGAGCGTATGAAAGCATTGAAGAAGATGAAAGCTGCTAAAGCGTCGTCGTCTCCTAGTAGTAGCATGTTTTCCATGGTTTTCACCGTTGTCTTCTGTATCGTGATCTTACTTCAAGGTAATATTTGTCTTTTAGTATTTATCATGCTTATGTATCTTTTCATTTTGACCGGTTACTTCAGGATTGTTACTTTAGTACTTTTTTTGGTAACTCTAACTTCAGGATTGTCTTCTGTATTTCCAGCGATGAAGTTGTGTTTCATCTCTATTTGAGAATGTTGTAATTGTGTTTTATTTTATGGTCTATACTATCTATCGACAACAAAATTTCTACTGCTACTGGTGTTCATTTTTAAGGTGTTTTCTATGCAGGCATATCATCATCTGGAAAGAGTTCAGTGACAAGTTTCCAAGGGTCTCCTATATCTGCTGCAGGAGGAGCCGAGGTTGATCCGATTGCAGTTCAACTTCAATACCACTTGAATCAAATTTCAAGAGAACAACGCGCACCCTCTTTAGAATCTCACAAGTAAGTAGAGATGCACGCCTTTGATTGAAACTCCTTTGGTAGCACGTTTTCTTTCTTTCTTTAAAACATTGATTTGGCAACCTTGTACTTATTGTTACTTGTTGGTGGTACTTTGCAGAATTGTACATGGTGAATATTTGCCTAGAAAACTGAGATGAGATGAAGGTTACCACAGATTTCCTGACAATAAAGACGGTTTTATGGCCTTGTGCAACTCACACAAGCTTTTTTTTTCTTGTCTTCCAATGTATTTCTGATTTTCTTTACAATGTGACTTAATGTGTTTGGGTAATTCATCCCCTGAAGTGTATGCATGCATGCATATTACTCAATGATGGGGTCAAGTTTAGACTTGTAGGAAATTTTGTATCAATGACTTTCTATCATTTCTTAATTGTGAAGGGAAAGGTCAAAGCCTTTCTTTTAATTTTGTTACATCTTAATTTCACTTTATAATATTATTATATCAAATTTCACTCTTAAGGTGGATAAGTGAGATGACCGGGGCTCGAACCCGGATCCCCTGCATATATAATGTAATGTCCTACCTATTGAGATAAACTCACGGGACAATTTGACACCAATTGGAAAACATGGCAAGGAATATTAACTGATACATGCTTATCTTGATCTCCCATTCATTATTGTTGGTGACTCTTGCCAGTTTCATTTCATGTATTGATGTGTTGATGTTGATGAATAGCCAGGCATGTGATTTCACATGTGATGCTGCTTCTATCTATCTATCTCCGACAGATTTAAAGTGAAGTTTACAAACCAGACTTTGTCCGGACGACTGGTGTCTATAAGTAAAGTAGTTTTGTACCGTATATAAGTGTATTTTTCACTTTTTATCTTTAGATCAATATGTCATGTTATATCTTATTCTATTCAATGATGTAATTTATTGATCCAAAGTAAAAATTAGGAAAAAATACACTGACCTCTCCTGATGTTTATTAAAATGACACCGACATCCCCTCTTATTTTAAAACTTACCACTAACCTCCCTTAAAATTTTATTAAACAGACAACTACCTCCCTTGGCAACTAACACTGTTAACTTTCTGTTAATTTTGGTTTTTTAGTTGAATAGTTGCTTTTTTTTTTGAGCCGGTACAGTATTGTTAGTTTATTGAAGGAGGGACTGCATCGATTCTGTTCTGAGGTTTGTCGTAGTGGTCGTTTTGGTGTTTTTCTGGTTGTTGCCTTCTTGTTTTTTTGTGGCTAGGTGCTTTGTTTAGATTGGTTTAACTGGGTTGGGGGTTGTGTTTTTGTTTCACGGAGCTTTATGGTGTTTGTATTTTTTTGTTGGTGTGTGCAGCGGTTTGTTGCAGCATTGTGAGTGTGTTTTTTGGCCTTGTTTTCTTATATTTGCTTAGATGTTCTCTTGGTTTAGGACTTGTGTAGTTAAGGGTAGTGTTTGATTTGGTTTTGCCTTTTGGTTTTCTGGTTTGGTTTTGGCAATGTTGTTGGGCAATGTTGTTGGTGCCTTAGCTGCTGCTAGTGCCTAGTGCAGTTGGGTATTCTTTTTTGCTTTATCTGGGTAAGTCTTCTACTATGTACGAATGAGTGTTCTTAATAATTTTGTCCTATTTGAAAAGAAATAATATTGCAATATTTGTGATAAATTGAATCTCATTGAAAATCAGAGATTAAATATGGGATCGAAATGTCCGTATAAAGGGCAGTGAGTTAACGGTAAAGTGGTAAACTAACAGTGTTAGTATAAAAGGGAGGTAATTGTCTATTTGATAAGATCATAAGGGAGGTTAGTGTAAGTTTTAAAACAAGAGGGGGTGTCACTGTCATTTTAATAAACCTCAGGGGATGTGAGTGTATTTTTCCCTAAAAATTAACGTATACACTATACATGTTGCAAGAATGATCTCATTTGTGAATTGTAGATAAAATGGTATCACAACACAAGCAGTGGCTTTATTTTACATGAACTGAGTTCGAGTTCAAATCCAACTTAAAACATTTTTGTACGCTAAAAATTTCACATAAGTTTACACTAATTTTTTTTTTTACTGAAATTTCATAGAAATTTATACTAAAAAAATTCGGTTAATGTTTATCGAACTTTTTTGTATGCTAGAGGGTGAAAAAGAATACGGGGGTGGGAAGAGAAACTATAACCATTAGCCCATTACCCTCATTGGGCAATATCGAATTATTGGTTCTATGTTTATTCATTATGCATGTAAGTTATAACTATACATTGTATCTACGATATAAAATACATTTATTAAACATAATTAGACTATTTATCCATGCATACAATATATTGTTAAAAGAAATTTGATAATTTGAAACTTGAAAGGTTGGCCGTTGGCCAATTCAAATTTTGTAATAATTAAATTAAGTATTAAGTATTGTTTAACAAACATATATGAATGTATTGATCAAAAAATTAGAATTAAGTTACATAAAAATAAAATAGATTGTCATAAATAAAAATTAGAATTTTTTTTTACCAAAATTAAAAAAATGAATACATATCAGAAAATATGAAAGTTTGAACATATATGACATTTAAAACATTCGTTGAAAGATATAATGAAAATATACTAGTTATATAGTGAAAAAAATGTTTGAAATTATTGTACCAAAATAAAATTGATGTGGTGTTGTCTCAATAAAATATCTCACTTTTTTTGGGGGTCAAGTCTCAACCCGGGGCTGCCATAGGGTCCAATTTATGAGCAAGCACTACGCCTGGTATGGTACGAACTCGAAACTTCTTCTTTATTATACCTATCTATACTCTAATAAAATTGTACGTACCAAAAAAAATTGCAAATTGCAATATATTGATGTATAATTAAATCTTAATTAGACCAAAAAAAAAACTTAATTGATTGGTTTTCTTAACCCATAAAACCAAAAAATAAATTATTTTTTTTGAATTGTTTGGCTTATATTTTTTTTCTCTCTAATCAAAGTATTAAACTATAGTATCTAGCATAGATGAAAGTAAACTTGACCAGTGCATTATTTTATAAGAGAAATACAATTCTCTTAACTTTTAGTTATGGAACCAAACACATTGCAAGGTTAGTGTGTAGTCAAAACCAAGACAAACAAATTTTCAAACATATGGTTCTTAAAACAACCTCACAGTTCAATAGTTCAATATATTCATTTGATCAAAAAACAATATTCAATAGTTCAATGTTGTCACCGATTCAATGACCAGTCCGATTTCAAAAGCAAACTAAAATTATAAAGTGACAAGAAAGAAAAGTGTGATACAAAATATATAGTCATACTAATTAACTTGTATCCAAAATCAACTATTTTTTATTATTGAATAAGAATTAAGAATAAATAAACAAATTATCAGCCACTTAATAATTGTTTAAGTATGGCAGAAGCAATATCAAGCAACTTATGCAAAGTGCTAGTCCTATCACCTAAAGGTGAACTAGTTGATCCTGCAAATTGTTTTTTGCAAGAATCAATTTCCTTTCCAATATAAACCATAGAGTAACTAGCCAACCCATATTTATTTTTGTTCATATTATCAATTGCTTGTGGAAGAACATATTTCACTAATGGAATATATGTCTCAGCACAAATTGCAAATTTTCTTTGTAATTGAAGATCTTCGGTTTGGTTCACAAGAACTTGAATATAATTCAATGTGTTAGTGGTATTTGCTAGAATGTCATTGACCATAATGAAGGCTATACCCTTTGTATCACTTTTGGAGGCTTGAGGATTTGAATGTAAAATTGTGCTACATAGGGCAACATTGGGTGTCTTTTTGCATATGTCATCCACCAAATCATCAACTTCATTATTCATTTGAGTAAAGGATTGAGTGAGTTGGAGAAAAAAACAAGAAAGAATGAGAAATGATACAAAAGTTGAGGTTCCTTTCATTTTCTATTTGGACTAGGAATCAAGTTTTTTTTTTTTGTGGAATGAGTGACAAATGTTCATACTTTGGATGCTATTTAAGGTTAATTTGGTCGGTGTGTTAAGTTCAAAATTTGTGATTTTTTGGGTAATGTATGTATTCAAAACATTTTGATTTGTTTTAGTAGTAGTAGTAATTAATTACTTATTGAAAAAATAAGGAAATTTATTTGGGTCATGTATGACTTTTCTTTGGTCATTTCCTATCCATTTTTAATGTAAAAATCTTATGGTCTTTTCGTTTATTACATTTTCGTTTTAGGAATTTACTTATTTACGTATATTGATAGTCTTATCGTATAATATTATAATAGCATTGCTATTTAGTAAGAATTATTTTAGAAAAGAAATGCAAGAATAACACATGACATTATCTTATAGGATGATGTAATTTTAATCTTCTCTTTTAGTGGAAATTATGGGAGGTAGTTAATGTAAACAAGGGTGGAGATTTATTCTTGCAATTCTTCTCCATAGATTTTCTTACTAAATACTAGCATTTTCCATATTATAATCGTTGCATGTAAGTTGTTTATTTTGCTTTTTGTAACCATGGTCCATGGGTTTTGTGTAAGTTGTTTATGTTGCATGTAAAAATATCATGCTTCAAAAAGAAATAAAAAAACATATCAATCTTATGTTTTTTTTATGCAGTAAATTTTTTGAAACATATTATGTCATATTTGGAGCGAAGTCCCATTTTGGTCTTGAAATTGTACCCATTTCAAGGGTTTTCTCATTAAAGATATATAGAAGAATAAAAATATTTTTGAAATTATAATTTTTTGTTGTAGTATTATGGTTCGTTTGGCCTGCCTTTTTTAGGTCTTAGAAGTTATTTGGAAGCTAAAAGTGAAAATAATAGTTTTTCAAAACAAAGATAAAGTTGTTTGGTATTTGTTTTTTTTTAACTTCAAAGTTATTTGGTAAAATATGTATATTTTTTTTTTAAAAAAAGATAATAACAAACTAAAGATTAATACTATGAAACTTAAGAAAAAATGATAACAAACTAGATTAAACTAAATTTACTAAAAACAATAACAAAAAAGCTCCGATTTTTTTTTTCAAAAGTAGGTTTCAACCTCTTCTCTTAGAAGCTCTTTTGATTCAATTTTACACATTAAAG
Source organism: Trifolium repens (assembly GCA_030408175.1). Taxonomy (NCBI): domain Eukaryota; kingdom Viridiplantae; phylum Streptophyta; class Magnoliopsida; order Fabales; family Fabaceae; genus Trifolium; species Trifolium repens. Next base: position 51,945,208 of record CP125851.1, read on the forward strand.
AAAAGCTGCTTTATATGGCTAAGAGTTTTATTAAAATTGTGTTTGGCCTAACTTTTCATTTTTAAGAGAATAAAAAGTTAAAAATAGCTGGGTCAAACGGAGCCTTAGACTATTAGTCACACACGTTATTCTCTAGGCAGTATTTTTTATCGAGTTTTGACTTTTGACTAATAAATACCAGTATGTTGATTTTTTATTTTTTTGAATAAGCTGATTAATTAATTTGATATGCTGATTATTTTGAGTAAAAATAATTGACTGACTTGAACAAAAAAATATATTGACTTATAGATGCCGATTAATTTTACTACTATAATTTAAAATTTTATTGATAGACTAATATTAGAATTTAAGTGACAATTTAATTAATAATTATAATTTTGCAGATTGTTTTTGCTTGTTTCTTAATTTCGAGAGCAACTTGATTAGGGGGAGCCTCACTTGGTAGTAGTAATTTGTAAGGGCTAAATTATAAAATAGTTTTATATAATTGAATTATTTTAAAAAAATAATTTGTATATAATCATTTAGCTCGACTAACTATTTTCCTTTTTCCAAAATTAATTAATATTTTTTTTTATAATCAAGACTGAATGGATTAGTATTTAATACTCCATCCGTCTCTATTTATAAGAGGACGAGTTTTAAAAAAAGTTGATTTTGTATTAAATTGGCTAACAAATTATATTGATTTTCTATGTTTTCCCTTAATAATAACTTTAATATAATTAATAGACTATCCACTTATAAAAAATAATTAAATTATATTAGCCAAAATGAAATCTATATTAACCAACCAAAGAATCCCTTCAGCATAAGATGTGCCAAAGGAGACTACAAAAGTTTACAGATACAGAGAGCGTAAGTACTTTATATTTCATCATCCACCCGCATAGACTCCGTCCTCGAAAACTATTAAAATAACATTTATAAATTTATATTTAAGTACTTTATAAATTATTTTTAATTATATTTTCACACAATATCTGTATGCATTTGTTTAATATGATGCTTATAACTGTCACAAGACTCACAATAATATTTTAATATATTTATTTGTTTTATAATTAAACTTGAATCCTTTTTTACAAGTAGTTTGATTAAAAATAATAGAAAATTGATACTTTTTTAAAGTTGATCGATGGATATCCGCGAGAACTATGGGGATCCGTGGGGATGAGGATGGAGGAAAAATACTCTCTGGATCGGGAAATGAGGACTTGGATGGAGAATATTTTAGATGGTGGGGAAATGAGTGGTAAAGTATACTCCGGTCAATCTCCGCCTCGTTGACATCCCTGGTTATTATCACAAAAATATTTATTTATGTTAACTAAAGTGTATATTTTAACATAACACAGGAGGAAAGATTAATTCAAGCTTCTTTTAAGGGAGGAGAGTATAATTTACTATTTTTTATCTTTAGAAATAAAATTCCATTTAAAGGTAAAAGATTTTAAATATTATTAAAAATTGATGAAGACAAATTATGTTTTTTATTAGTAGTTTCTTCTTTTAATATATTGCATTTTTGTCTCTACTCCTATTTTTTTCTTAATCTTTTATTGTAGACATGAGCTTCTTTTTTGGATAAAACTAATTAGATGCATTTATTTAGATGTTTTTTGTATGATTCTTAACATAAAAATTATGATCCCCTCAAATTCACGATTTTCTCAAAACTTGTTTATATCCACAAAATATAAATTTTATGTTAAGAACCATACGAAAAACACCTAAGTTTTGTCCTTTTTTTTTTAATATAAGTTTGCCCGATATTTTTCTTTGTTTCCCCACTATCTTCCTTTATTAGGATTTTCAATTTTTTTTAAGTTGTTATAACTTCCTTTTTTATTTTTGATAAGTTGTTATATCTTAGATTGAGTTACTATTTTTTATGTCTATCTTTTATTATAGTTTCTATTCATATTTTTATGCGTAGATTTCCCTTAACTAATTTTTTTCGTTGCTATTTTTATGTTTTGTATTTTTTTTTATTTCTAATCTTTAGAGGTAAAGTTACATTTAGGATAGAAGATTTGCTTTATTATTAAAATTGAGTAGTTTCTTTTAATACTCCATAATGTTACTCCATAATTACTTATCCTAACAATAATTATTGTTGCCGCTAATCGTATGGTTTTTTGCAACAAACCTTGTAAAGTCGTTGGAAAACCAACGATTACTATTTTTTTATGCGTATCTTTTATGTGGTTCTTTTTTTTTTGACACAAACAAAATGATATTCATTCATTCAAATCGACAGATACATCAAATACAACCACATATTCAACTTCGCTAAAAACGTAAAGGATGAATCTGCGAACAAACTCACAGCATCCGAGTTAATAGCATACAACGGCATAATGCCTACAACAAATAATATGATAAAATTAAAATCACCGGAATATTCATGCTTCCGGATCTGCAACGTTGATGCCCAAATCATTGATTGAATCTGTAATTGACCGAAGATAATCTTTCGAGAAGAATCAAAGAACACCGCAACAAAACGGGAAATCAAATAACGCCGCACAAGACGACGACCAACACAACGCCGCACTTAGACGACGAAATCACAAAAAAACACAAAAGAAAAACTTAATCTATGTGAAAATCACTTATTTAAATTAAAAGAAAAGAAAAAAAGGTGTAGAGGGGGTGATTCTAGGCCAAAAGTGACCCAAAATCACCCCTCTATGATGAATAAAGAGAGCTTGGAGACAAGAATTTTTTTATAAATTAGGGCCGGCTAGGAGAGGTTTCAGGTGTGATTATTTTTTGTTAACCTTTTACGTGGTTCTTGTTCGTATATTTATGCGTAGATTTGTTTTAACTTAAATTTTTTTATCTTTTTTTGTTTTTTATCTTATCTTTATGTTTTGTATCTTTTTTTATATCTTTAGAAATAAAATCTATAATATTAAAGCTAGAAAATTTGCAATATTATTATACTATCTTTTTTTTTTACAATAATAAATAACAAATTATTTGTTTAGTTAATAATAATAAAAAGAAGAAGAAGAAGTGAACACGTACCGCACACAACTTTCACTGTTCTCTCTCTCCGTCGTTCCGTTCCGGCGCCGATCGCCGCCCCCTGTGTCGCCGCTCACGTATGCTCTGTGTATTTCTTCACATTTGGTACCAATTTCTTGTTTAAAATTTGGGTTTTCCTCTCTTTTGAACTATATTGAAAATAGATTAATGATTTTTGTTACTAATTAGTAGATATAAAAAAAATTATTAAAAAAGTTAGTAAAAAATAAATAAATACCAAGTATTAGGAAAAGAAAATAAATATATACAAAAAAAACTTCTTTTTGGAGGAAAAATGTTTCTAACAAGTAAAAACATGTTTTCCTCTAAAAGAAGTCGATATTTGTTTTTCTCTTAATTTTCTAATATTATATTCAAATCACAAATATATATATATATATATATATAATTATTTTCCAATGACAAAATGGTATATAATATTTAATGTTAAGTAATTAGGAGTATAATTTTGTAATACATTTAAAATTATGAAAATGTATTCCATTGGTATTTATTTACGGTTTTATAATTTTATGGTATTTTTATATTATGATATACTCTTTAAATTAGAGGGTTAAAATCCAAATTTAATAAAAATAAGAGGGTTGAAAATCCAATTTTTTAAATAGAGGGTTAAAATCTAAATCTTTTTAAAATCTAATTTTTAAGAAAATAATGTTAGGAAAAGAAAATAAATATATACAAAAAAAACTTCTTTTTGGAGGAAAAATGTTTCTAACAAGTAAAAACATGTTTTCCTCTAAAAGAAGTCGATATTTGTTTTTCTCTTAATTTTCTAATATTATATTCAAATCACAAATATATATATATATATATATATATATATATATATATATATATATATATAATTATTATTTTCCAATGACAAAATGGTATATAATATTTAATGTTAAGTAATTAGGAGTATAATTTTGTAATACATTTAAAATTATGAAAATGTATTCCATTGGTATTTATTTACGGTTTTATAATTTTATGGTATTTTTATATTATGATATACTCTTTAAATTAGAGGGTTAAAATCCAAATTTAATAAAAATAAGAGGGTTGAAAATCCAATTTTTTAAATAGAGGGTTAAAATCTAAATCTTTTTAAAATCTAATTTTTAAGAAAAAAATGTTAAATAAAAAGAAAGTACAAAAAAACTAAGGGTACATAAACCTGGTTTAGCAACCACGTAAAAGTGTAAGAATTAACCTTAAAGAATTACAATGATAATCAACTTATTAAAGCTATATTTTATTATAAGAGGATTGGATTCTCCGTCTATGCAACAGTCTAATCTTAATTGATGGGATTGAAAATCATAATTCAAATTATACACTTACAAAAATTAACTATAATACATTAATCTCGGTCGTAAATTTTAGATGAGACGAGTAATAATTTTACACAAGGTTGCAAGCCCCTATCACCCTCAAACTAGTGGACGGAGGTCACTGTGGCGTGGCTGAATGTAGAGCAGTGGAAGTGTCAAACCGGCAACTCAAACAAATCTTGGAAAAATCGTGGCTTCCTCTCGTAAGGATTGGGCAATGAAATTTGATGATGCTTTATGGGCTTATAGGAGCGCCTTTAACACACATTTGGTTCTCACCTTAACAACTAGTTTACGGCAAAACTTGCCATTTGCCGATTGAATTGATGACAAAGCTTATTGGGCTGTAAAGTTCTTAAGTTTGATGCCGACCAGCGGGTGGGAAGCGTGTATTGAAGCTTAATGAGCTTGAGGAATGGAGACTACAATGCGGTAATTTTCAACTAAGCCTACGACAACTTGTCCTCTTTGTACTCCTTTTTAATTCTAGATTAAACGAGCGCTTCTTGGTAGGCAACCCAAGTTATCTATTTTGCATCTAAAGCTGTTGGAAATTAAATATATTAATCATTCTACACTTTTCTAGGAGCTATGCTTCGGTATACAGCTAGAAAATTAATGTATCTAAAGCTATGGTTCACTAGATCTATTAGATTATGTAATTGAGATGAACTTGATGATGGTGACTATGTAGTTGAGGACTCAGATCTATGAGTTGTAAGAATTTTATGTCAATTCAATTAGTTTTGAGTTTAATGCTTTTCATAAAGTAATTAATTGTGAGTTGATTTTATTTTCTTCAATTTGTATGAGAGTCTGAATTGAAGTAAGATCTAGACTAAGTGATCTTTGATGCAATTACCTTAGAGATTGGACATTGTGAATAATTGAATTATTGTATGAAACCTCAATTAATCCCAAGGTCACTTGAGAGATTAAGGAATTGAGATTAATTGAGAGGGTTAAGGACCAAGAGATTGGACTTAACCATTTTTGTTGGTTCTTCTTGACATAATTGAAATACGAGTAGGATCCACTCAATTATAGGTTACATTGAATTAAGGGATTCGAAAATTACCTAATCGTTCCATTTCTCTATTAGACACAAGTTTTATTACTAGTTTTTACTTCTTTGGTTAATGCAAATTACATACTTAATCCCTCCAAATTATGTTGAATATAGCACTAAGTAGTTTCTTACATTGCGTTGCGTGAATTAAATCGATCTATGTGAATTTCGATACTTTACTACTTACGAATTAAGATACACTTGCTTTTTTCTCGTCAACACAAAAACTCATAGTTGTAAAAAGTTTCATACAGACATTAAATCATTATTACTAATATCATAACATTCAAGAAATATTAACTGATGCCATGTTATTCCTGATCTCCCAGTTCCATCCCTGTCCATCCATCAAAACATGTCCTAAATTCTCATTTCAATGCTGGTGTGACCCTTTGCCAGTTTCAGTTGGGATACCAATCATGCCATTTTGGACTGTATTGATACTTTTGTTGAGGAATACACTACCTATAGGCATGTGATTTCACATGTGATACTTCTTCCCTCTATCTATCACCCCACAATGAAACTTTATTGCTAAGTTGACAAAACCATCTTTATCAAATAGGAAATGGACACCTATGTGTTATAACACCTTCCACTCCCTACCTAGACAAAGAGAGGACACTAAATTCAATGTCTAAGGTCCAAACCCAATTTTCAACTTCCTCACCCTTTTTCTAACATAAGAAAAACTAAGCTTATAGTGTGTAGTCAAATCCAAGACAAATAAACTAAGTATTCAGTGTTTAATAATGTAACTTGTCTAATTGGTGAAACCAACTGGACCTCACGGTTCAGTTGATCGACGTCTTTACCAGTTCAATCATCGGTCTGGTTTTATCAAAGGCAAATTAAGTTCATACATACATAATAAATAGATAAGAAAGAATGGTGGTTAGAAAACTAATGGTCTACAAACAGCTACTACAAAGTTATAATAATTTGTCCAAAATCAACTATTTATTTATTAAATAAAAATAAACAAATCAGCCATTTAACAATAATTTTACAATGGCTGCAGCTACATCAACTAACTTTTGCATAATGCTATTCCTATCACCTAAAAGTGAACTTGAGCCTGAGAATTTCTTATTACAAGCACCAATTTCTTTCTCAGCATCAACTATAGAGTAACTTGCAAAACCAAATCTACCTTGGCTTATAGCATCAGCAGCTTGTGGAAGAATATATTTCACAACAGGAATGTATGACTCAGCACAAAAAGCCAATTGTTGTTCCAAATCTTTGTCTGTTGTTTGTTTAATAAGCTCTTCAATATAACTCAATGTGTCAGTAGCATTTGCTAAAATGTCATTGACCATTATAAGGGCCATACCCTTAGGATCAGATTTAGGAGCTAGAGGATTAGCATGTAAAATGGAACTGCATAAGTCATAAAAAGGTGTTTGTTTACATATTTGATCCACCAAATCATTATCTTCATCTTTCATAAGAGTAAAGGATTGTGTGAGATGGAATTGAAAAAGAATACAAGACATAAGAAGAAGAATATGAAGAGAGAAAAATGACATAGAAATTGAAATTCTCTTCATTTTGAGACTAGAAATCAAGAATGTGTGTGATGTTTTTGTAGAATGAATGACCAATGTTTTTACTTGGTTGCTATTTATTAAGGTTAGTTTGGTCGGTGAACAAGTTCAAAATTAGTGATTTGTTTTTCTTAGTAATTGAAAAAATGTGAAAATTTATTTGGGCCCTTGATTATTTAATTTGTTGTTGTTTTTTATTTTTCAATGGAAATTTTTGTCTTTTTATATATTATTATTATTATTATGATTATGATTATGATTGTCACATGTAAGCTGTTTGTTGCTTTTTGTAACCATGGGCTTTGAGGAGTCGACATAGTGATTTTAAGGTTAAATCCTCTTCCATGTCACGGATAACTTGTTTATTGTTGATAGTGTCACATACACCTATTCTGTTCCTACTTCCATGTGGCTGTAAGATGCCAGGTTATAGATCCTTCCAGATTATGATTTTATGTTCAATTAACTGTTTTCTTACTGAGATTTTACACTACTACTTTCTTACTGAGATTTCTTAACCGTTAACCCTGACATGAAATTAGGCGTGTCTTACTATCGGACACACGCCGGTATCTGACAGAATATCGACACTTATGATTACATTAAATTATGCTTTTTTTAAAAAATTATTATCAGTGTCGATGGGTTGGTGTCTCTGGCGTGTCCTTAGTCTATGAGGATTCATACTCTAATAAAGATCAAAATATGCATTATGATTAAATATTTACATGTTGTATTTTTAGTATATTATATATATTAGGACAATCTTATTTTTCAAAGATCAAAGCATATTGATCAAATCTTGAACAAAGACACTGCTATCATGTCATATTTGGAGTGAAACTCCATTTTAGTCTTGAAATTGTAGGGGCTCTAAGGTTTTTTTATTTATTTTATGAAAGATAATTTTATGTTAGTCATTGAAATTAAAATATAAAGGATTTTATTTATTTTTGTCGTTTTAGTCACACTTTATTCTGTAGACAGTATTTTGAATTTTAACTGTTAAATAATATGCTGTTTGATTTGATATTTATACATAATTTTTTAGAGCAGTTTAATATGTTTTGATAGACAATAACATTTGAACTAAATTGACAAAATAATAATGTTAGAGATGTTTTTGTTTATTTCTTAATTTTTGAGACCAACTTGTTTAGGGGCAGAGTCACAGGCTTTGGTAGCCGTTACTCAGGAGAACATAAACATTTTTTTTTTTTGAACAAGCCAAAATGAAATATATATAAATAAAACATAAAGTCGTCTCTTCAGCACAAGGTGTGCCGAAAAGAACTACAACAGTATTACAATAGTATCAATACACAAGAACGGAAGCAAAATACAAAAACATTAGTCGATGCCCATTATTTATTAGATAGAAATAGGGGAATGCAAATACTAGATCATTCATACTCATGCAAACATTGAACTCAATCGGTATAAAATTTGATATCGCGGTGAATATATCAAAATTAGTGATCCATTATAAATTTACATAAACTACATTATGAAATTTTTAGAAAATTTTGGTGGGTTACGTAATTTCGACATATTCACCCTGATATTAAATATACCCTATATTACAATACTAAACATTTGGCACCTAAGAGCATCTCCAATAAAGGTATCTAAGATGGTTCCATAGGTTAATGATCTGTATCTTATTTTTTTTATTATTATTGGAGTTCCTTGACGTGGCATGAAGGGTATCAAAATTGATGATACGGTACCTTATTTAAGGTACCGTATGATCAATTTAATGCTACTATTTAAAAAAAAAAATCAAATGACATTGAATAGCTTCTATATATATACACATATTAGAGGAATCAGTAAGAAAGGATGTGGAACGAGCATTTGGAGTACTACAAGCCCGATTCTCAATTGTTCGTGGTCCCGCACGCGCTTGGCACATGAATACATTGAAAAATATAATGTATGCATGTATCATATTTAGAGCTGTAAAAATGGGCCGGGCTATCGGGCCGGCCCAGTAGCCCTATAGTTTTATACGGGCCGGGCCGGACTGAGCTTCCCAAAAAATATTATTGGGCCTTATTGGGCTGGGCTCCCGGGCCTATTTTTTTAATGGGCCATCATGGGCTGGCCCCGCGGGCTTTTGGGCCGGCCCCTTAAAGAATTTAAAAAAAATATCTAAAAATAATTTTACCTAAAAATAAGGAATTTTAGTTAACATAAAATCTTTAGATAAAATAAGTAACAAAAGATGATATTTGTTTTTTTTTTAAGGAAAAAGATGAGATTTGTTAGTTAGGAGATAATTATTACTCCCTCCGTTCCTTTATATTTGATGTTTGAGAAAAAAAAAGGCCAAATTAAGAAAGTGTAATTTTGCACTTTATTTTCCTATTATACCTTTTTTTTGGAATATATTATACTCTAATTTATATCATAAAAAAATTCCTATTTTTTTGCACACACTTTATCTTTCCAAAAAATTAAAACCACAAAAAAATTAAAGGCGGATTGTAACAAACCAATTTTTTTGTTTTTGCCTTTTCAACAAAAAAATCAGTTTTTTGACAAAATATACTTTATCGGAAGAATAGAAAGGAAAACTTATTTAATGAAAAACAAAGGCTAGAAAGAATAGGACAACTACCCATTCAAATGAAGTGTGAACTAATTTTAGTACGAGAAGTCAAAGATTATTTAGGCGTGGAATAATATTTATTGTGATTGAGTTGTAGTCACATTTTTATTTTTAAAGTAGAGTATTTCAAAAGTTCATGTGTTCTAAAAATTCTTGTATTTTTAAGTTGTAGTCACTTTGAGTTTCTTAATGTTGTGTAACAAGATTTTCAACAAACATGCAAGGAAAAAAAAAAGAACAAAACAAAAACAATAAAAAGATTATACGAAGAAGTTTAGTAAAAAAAAAGATACAATAAAAAGATTATATGAAGAAGTTTAGTAAAAAATAAAGATACAATAAAAAGATTATATAAAATTTAGTCAAAAAAAAATTAGGAATGAGGGTATAATAGACAAAATATAACCTTAAATTATCAAAACATCAAATAATTTGAAACAATTTTTTTTTCTAAAACATCAAATAAAAAGGAACGGAGGGAGTAAACCAAATTTGTTATGATTATCTTTATTTGAAAAAAAAAAAAACAACTTAATCAATCATTATATGTAGTTTTATTGTCCATTGAATTTTTTTACAAAAAAAATTCGTCAAATTTTTATAAAAAAAATATGAAAAAATTTGTCGGGCCGGCCCATCGGGCCATTGTGGGCCATTGCTTATTGGGCTGGGCTGCGGGCCTTAATGGGTCGGCCCACTTCAGCCCAATAGATATACAGCTCTAATCATATTGTATAACATGATTGTCGAGGACGAACGACACACATATAATGGTAATTTTGACTACGACCATGTGGATGGTGGTTTCTCGGCAAATGAAGTGTTGAATGGTCCTCTACCCAATTTTGCAACATATATGCAAAGGAGAGCACATATTCGTGAAAAGACAAATCATCGACAACTCCAAGCAGATCTCGTGGAACACATTTGGGAGGGTTTCGGACAAGAGAATAATCAAAATTAATTATTATATTTTTATCATATATTTTTCGTCATATTTACGTATTGTTCACTATTTTTTTTATTATTTTGTACTTTTTATTATATTTAATTATTATTTTATATATATCTACGTATTTATTAAATTAAATAAATTTATTTTTTTTATTTAGACAAAGTTAAAGAAATAAATATAAATGGGACCACTCGTTATTAATGTATGATACTTAAAGTGGTATCACCATTGGAGCAAAATATATATGAGTTGCATAACTATTACATGGCACTGTAGGGACCACTTTGTAGTGATGTATGATACCCAAAGCAGTATCACCATTGGAGATGATCTAAGAATTGTTTATTCTTTATACTCATTAAATTAGATATTGTCAAAAAAAAAAAAAAATCTACTAGTATAGTTTATTATATATTTATAAATTGTAGCTTCACATTCTTCACTTAATCAAGCCTTTAGAACCAACCATTTTTATATAATTGAGTGTTTCACTTCTTGTGGTTGGAAATTGGAATCACAAGAAGCCAAAGGAAAGAAAGTTCTGGAGCCAGGGGTCCCCTGTTCTGAAATAGAAACAGAACCAAACATCTTTACCCTCAATAAGGTAATTCCAACCTAAATCAGTAATTTTATCTATAAACTATTTTGGTTCTCTGAATCTCACTAGTCCTAGTATCTTCAACACACCTAATTAATGTTCTATACCCCACAATTAATAAATACAAGTTTAAGTAGGATTAAGACAAATTACTAAACACAAGACCAATTTTGTGAAAAGACATTGTTGACCTTGTTTAATAATTCAAAATTTTAACTCAATTATAAAATAGCTAAAATCAAGGTGGATCAACGCGATTCTTACATATCCATCGTAATACCAAATATACATTAAGGGTATGTTTGGTATGACGGTGAGTACGCCAGAATCACACTAATTCATCATAATTTTGCAGAAGCTATAAAATGTAACTTTTGAAAAATCACGGCGGATCTCCGTGATTATCATATATCCATCGTGATACCAAACAGACACTCAAAATAAGAAACAAAAAACAAAGAGAGACTGTGAATGAATATTGTGAAAGGGGTAAATGCAAAGTTTATAGTAAAACTTTGATTAGACATATAACATATTGTAAACATGATATAAAACATTATACTAATAAATTACATGATGATGATGAATTGATGATGATATATTTGAGTAAATAAATAACTAGCTAAGAGACTAGAGCAATAGTTTAACAATAGCTGCTGTTATAGCTGCTACATCATGCATAGCAATATTCTCATCAGAGAGTGGTGATTTCCCTTTGAAACCATTCTCACAAGTAGTTGCTTCAACTGCAGCATCATTTGCACCATCTTCAGCAAATTTAGGATCCCCTTGTTTCAAAGCTGAAATAGATTTTGGCACATCAGCTACCAAAATTGCTTTGTATCTACCAGCACATGAATTCAAAGCTTCCTTTTGATTAGGTTCTTGTTTTTCCTTAATCAGTTGATTGATTTTGTTTAAGGCAGTGTTTGCTTTGGATTTGATTATGTCCACCATGATTAGTGCTAGACCTGTTAAATCTGCACCAGAACTTTTTGGATCAGATTTGAGGTATTGAATGCAAATTGCATAGTTTGGTGTTTGCTTGCAAGTTTGTTGAATCAAATTTCCATTATTGTTTTTTGGATTGATAATTGTGCAGTGACTTGAAACAACTATGCACAAGATGATAGCTAATGCTAATGGATTCATCTTTGTCATGTCTTTTTGAAAACTGAAATGAAAATTGTGCAAATGATAAAGTGCTTATAGATTGTGGCCATGCAATAAATAATGTAGATAGATATTTTTATACAATTATTGATATTGTAATGTTTAATAAAATTTTAGTGTGTTTATCCAAAAACAATCTTTTCTAGCTTAAATAAGGTCCTTAGTTCGATATCTGTAGTATTAAAACTTTTAGGGAGCGTTTGTCATTTATTTGAATCCTAGAAAACTTGAGAAATTAGTCTATGCAGGTACGCGCAAATATACTCGATTTTTTTTAAAATAAATCAGTGTGTTTACAAGTTATAACAAGTACCATATATCTTGGTGAAGTTGATTTAACAGTATCATACACATAGGAGAGAAGTGTTATGATTGATAACATAAACATGTGAACAGGATAAATCATTAAGGGCGCGACAAAAACCAAACGTATAAGCATTTAAATGGTTGAGTAATGAATAAATATCTGATAATCGTAAAACTGATGTATCTAAACAAAATTATAGTCTAAATACATCAAATCTACAATAAATCTAAAAATTAAATATATTTTTTTAATAAAAATTGAAGGGAGTAATGTTGAGCTTGTGTTTTATGCCCACATAACACTCGAGCGGATATTAGTCTCAAAACTGGTTCAAAGGACCGTGCGCCACCTTCTACTTACCGTCACTTCTCGTGTTCAGCTTGTTGACGCCTCCTCTCTTTATTTTGAGGGCTGGTCATTTGATTTGATGTTTAAAACAATGATTTTTTTGTCTATCTTTTAGCATTTTGTTTGGTTTCTACCTTGGTTCGATGTACTTTTTCAATGATAATGTCTCACAATATTAGTTCTCGTACAATCAATCATATTCCAACATTTATCGCACACACTATTGATCTCTTTCAATCATATGTTTGGATCTTAGATTCAGGTGCCTCCGATCACACAATCTGTAATCCTATCTTTTATCCAAATTGTCCCCATCGGGAATTTCACAGCATATCACCATTGCTACCGTTTCTAAAGCTAAAGTGACGTTTAATTTAAATTTAGTTAATCAACTCACATGCGCCATTCACTGATCTATAACATTTACTTGTTTTTCGTATGCAAAACCAAAGTACGGTACAATTAATCCAATAAAATAAATAATACAGTATCAAAATCTATCCATCCAGACCACCACATATTCTCGCATCAAGTTCAATAGTATTTAGACGTGAAAAGTATATTAGAAAAAAATGACTATTAAATTGAATATTCCGACATAACATGAAATATTATTCAATTGCATAATGAAATGTTTTGAGTAAATTAATACTAGTAATTAGCTAGTTCTTTGATAATCGAACAATAGCTGCTGCTAATATTGCTACATCATTCATATCATTGTTTTCATCATTAAGTGGTGATTCCCCAATTTTGAACTTTAGCTCACATTTATTTGCTTTACTTTTAGCATCATTTGCACAAGATTCTGCAAGTTTAAGGTCTGGTGATCCTTGCAATGCATTAATGGCTCTTGTAACATCAGCTACAATAATTGATTCATATAAATTATTACATTCAAGAAGTGGTGCCTTTGGAACAAATGGATCACGAGGAAGAATATCTGCAACAATTGTATGGATTTTGCCTTGTGTATCTAATGCTTTGTCTTTCATTATACCAAACATGATTATTGCTAAGCCATTGACACTTGCATTAGAGCTACTAGAATAAGGTTTTAGGTATTGAATGCAAAGGGCATAATTTGGAGTCTTTTTGCATGTTTGTTCTATTAGATCGTTGGAGTTTTTTGGTTGGACATTTTGGGATTGAGTTACAACTAGAGTAGTGCATAAGATGAGAATGAATAATGTAATTGGCTTCAATATTGTCATCTCTAGTCTCTAGTATAACACAAGTTTGCAAGATCAAGAGGGGGGGTGTGGTGTGGATGTGGATGGAATGAATTCTTACATAGCATACACTTATATACTGCATCATCAATTTGACCTGAAATTATGCATTTATTTTAGTCAACTCTCATCTCAATAATATTTTTACAACCATTAATTATTAACTAAATTGTTATTAAAAACAAATAGATTTATATCGTTTAATTATTATTTTACTAATATATCTCTGCTATTTTTTATATGAAACAAAGATTTTTTAGGTATATCGAATAACTGATGTATCTGGTCAATATACTGATGTATCTGGTTAATATTATGTTGTTCCGGATGGCTGTAAACTAATAACCGGAGGCGTGTCGTGACACTGAACTAAGGAATTATCCGCAAATATTGCGCAACTCCCCCAGAGTACAACCGGTTCTTCTCGATGATAAACATATCGAGGCTATCAAGTCACGAGAATATCACAAGGTAGATTAACTCAGGCACTTAGTGAAAATAATTTGTTTTCTTAAAAACTAGAAAGCAACATAATGATTTTGTGCCATATATACACTTAGTACATGTTTTTCAATTCATGCGTGTATATATCCTGTCTAAGTAAAGGACATTTTTTCTCTTCAAAGCAAATCAATCTTATTAATAAGGATTTTTCAACGGTAATCAAAATAATTGGCACATTTAATTTTATGATTAATTTCTCACATTAAAGCAAAACATGTAACCATTTGATATTAGTGCTACTATAAAATAGGGAATCCAATGAGAAAAGACCAAACCAATTTAGATCAAAATATTAAATAAATATAATAGAAAATAAATTATATTTATTAAAATTATATTTCTCACTTAAAATTATTAGACACTTATAATTAAAACTTTTGAAATATACTTAAAATTTACAACAATCCCCCACATATTTCAAAAGTTTTAAAACAAGAATAAATTAACAGTTTTAATAAAAATTATGCCTGAGTAAATCTTATAGATGTAATGCATCAGAACAGTGTAGCAAGCTATGGAACCTGTCCCTAGACCGATAGACTTAACACACAGTGAATTAATTTTGCAAGCAATGGAACCCAAAACACTTGATGTGTGTTAGCGGTCTACCAATCACATTACACCCCCACAATTCTCGTGTTACGCGGTGTGGCGCATTTAGGCCGTGCGCATGTCTGGTATTCATGAGTGCTCTAGAGACCCGCCACGGTCTCATGCAAGCGGCCCCACTCGACACTCATATAGGTGATTCCATCTAGTGTATGCTACAACCATACACCACCCATAAGGGCTATGGTAATCATTAAAAGCCTTTAAGACTTACCCGTCAAATTTATTTTAATTTAGCACTTCTCATAGCCATTATCATAACTCTTAGGAAATGGACAAAATTTCAGTGCTAACATAACTAACAAGTAACTTGTTTTTCCCATTGAACCTTATTCATGGGGTCTCCAATCACAAAGGTTGGGTTTCCGTTAGTTGTTGTTTTCAAGTGGCATAGTCCATTCCTATTAATTTTCTTCCCAGGGGTTAGTATCCGGATCCGCTCTATTCACAAATATTGACTAAGACGTCTCAAAGTCAATTAATCTCATGTTTCTTGAGTCTATATAATAAACTCGATTTTCACAATAAGTTTATACAAGTCTGCTTATATGGCTACCAAGCGACAACTTATTCATCAATAAAATATATCTACTTATAGATTTATCTCATTGGTTAATATCCAATTATCATCATCATTGTATTATCAAAAACATACAATGGTTTATCCTCTAAAAATAATATCACAATACACATGATCATATCTTCAAATATTTCGTGAGTTTAAACGTCACAAAATATTTCCACAATAAACTGATTAATTGGATAATACACTAGCCCTCAAATTATAAATTTGTTATACAAGTCTACTTAGAATACTTTCTAAGCGACACCCCCACATTGGATAAATGTGACTTCATTTGTGGATTTATCACGCAAGTTTACGTGAATCTCAAATATATATTTTTACACAAACAACTCTCATGATACATCATTGTATTGTTTTAATACAATGGTTAATCCCCATTATACCATATAATCTTTTATGGTATTTCTCAAATAATTTTACTCAAGTAGCATTAGGATCATAAGGGATACTCAATATTTTAATTCCAAAATACATAACCTTTCTAAGATGCTTCTTAATATACTTACTGTTAAAATTATAATATCAACATCCTTATGATCTAAACCACTAAGGAATTATCCGCAAATATTGCGCAACTCCCCCAGAGTACAACCGGTTCTTCTCAATGATAAACATATCGAGGCTATCAAGTCACGAGAATATCACAAGGTAGATTAACTCAGGCACTTAGTGAAAATAATTTAATGTTACTCGGTTGGTTAAACAATATTGTTGAGCATGTGCCAAGCACGAATTTTAGTCTCAAAGATGGTCGAAAGGACCGTGCGCCACCTTCGATCTACTGACCACCACTTCTTTTGTTCAACTTATTGACGCATCCTCTCCTAAAATTTTGAGGGTTCGTCCCCTGATTAAAATGATTATCATTCTCTTTCATCTTGATTCTTTGGACTATATATAAGTTTTGTCAGTTTATTAGAAAAAAAATCCTAGTCCCTAGCTACATTCAAAAGAGACAGAGCCTTATAAAGTGTGAGACACTTCTCAATTGACAATTAATCCAATTTTGTGAAGGTGAGTTATTAGACTCGTAAATATAATATTGTACCAAAGTCTATCCATTTGGATCACTAATTATTCTCGCATCAAATTTTATAGTACTATAGGTGACAGGTGTATTGATTTACGAAAAAAATGAAATTTCACATTCAAAAAAGATAAAGGTGATATAAAAATGCACCTTATAAGTCAATTTTTTATAAATGGATTAGATCAAGGGGCATACTAGAAGGTGATGAAAGTATATATCTAACATCAATCATCATCAAATATGAACACAATATGTGAATTTGTTTTTTAAAAGGAGGAAAAAGAAAGATGATGGAAGAAATTAGAAGAAATAAAGGAGACGAATATGAAGAAAAAAAATCGTTACAAGTTTTTAATTTGATTTGGGGATCAAACCATCCCCTTATAATTCTTTTATCAAGGCCAAAATGACAAGCGGAAAATCACATTACATTGTTAAAATTTAGAATTGCATAAACAAATTAAGTTGCGTTGAAAATTAAATATTTGTTTACGAGTTTTTCTAAGATTAAAATGCGTAAAAAAATTAAAATAAAATTTAGTGTCTTGTGCGGTATAAAGGAGAAAACGAGTATTCTAACATAATATAAATTTTTCTTAATTTATTAAATACATTGCATAATGAAATTTTTTGACTAAATTACTAGTGCTATGTTATTGGATTAATGGAACAATAGCTGCTGCTATTTTTCCTACTTCTTTAATAAAATTGTTATTATCACTAAGTGGTGTTCCAAGAGCACGATAGAACCTATTCTCACATGTATTGGCTTTATTTTGAGCATCATTTGCACGAAATTCAGCATCTTTGTAATTTGAATCTCTTAGCAAATCACCCATGCCAACTGAACCATCATTATAAATTGATCCATATAAATCATTACATTCAATAAGTGCAGGTTTTTGAGATACCAAACGCTGTGCTAGAAGGTCACGGATTATGTATTGTGTTTCATGTGCTTTGTCTCTCATTATCCTAAACATGATTATTGCCAAGCCATTCACAGTTGCTTCAGAGCTACCAGGATGAGGTTTTAATAAATTAACACAAAGTCCATAATTTGGAGTTTTGTAGCAAGTTTCTTCTATTATACTATTGGAAGAATTGTTTGGTTGGACATTTTTGGATTGAGTTACAACTAGAGTAGTGCTTAAGATGAGAATGAATAATGCAATTGGATTTGGCTTCAATATTGTCATCTCTAGTACAACAAAAGTTTGCAAGATCAAGAGGTGGTGGATGGAATTAATCCTTACAAAGCATACATTTATATATTGCATCATTTACCTTGACTTGAAATTATGCATTTATTTTAGTCAACTCCTCTCAATAATAGTCAACTCTCTCCAGTCATTTTTATAAGAGACAATTCACTTTTTAAATTCATTCAATAATTGATGTATTTAGTCTATATTATAACTTAAATACATTCATTATAGAATTGAATCTAAAATGTCAATTGTATCTAATAAAAAGGACCGAATAAAGTACTAAATTTTTTGACCAAAAAACATTAATACACTTATATATTGCATCATTACCTTTACATGAAATTATGCATTTATTTTAGTCAACTTTCTACTTTGCCACCTGTTTACCCCGATTTTTAGTAAACAACCGCTAGTTTGATTATTACAAGAAGGATCAACTAGTAAATCCTGGGACATATGGATTGTGCGGAAGATAATGAAAACATATTCATATCTTTGGGTTAAATCGGATAAGTTGATAAAAAATAAACAGCATTTGACGAAGTCAAATGGTTTGGTTTAAAGTAAAATGCTTCAAAGTTAAATTTGCAGAAAACTTGTAAATGAATTGCAAATAAAGTTTAAAGAAAAGACTTTGAAAAGTAAAACATGCAATGAAATAAATTGCAGAATGTTAAAAGTTGCAGAAAAGCTTTAAATTTGCAGAAAGCTTAAATGACAAATTTTAAAGGAAAACAAGTAATCAGTACTTGAAACGTAAATTGCATTTGACAATGTAAAAATGTTTACAAAGATTGGTACACAGATTCGTACATGTTCCTTTCGGCATTCATTTCGCTCGTTGACATGGGTACTCTGAATATTCTAGGAATTTGCATGTATTGCGAATTGTGGACCCGTTTCTCATATGAGAAACTAATATTTATAGACAAACTAACATAACTGCTATAAACCTACAATACGTCTAACTATGCTCCACGTGTCTTGACAATTTGAATTCCCTTTGACACCTGGCGAACCCTTCAAACGTTACTCATTTTGAATATTTTGCTAAGTCCAGAGTACGCTTCTTTCGTTCTGCATAGTACGTTAGACAAACAAACATACACACATACATATATGTACATATATATACACAGATTTCGACAATCACATAGCAATGTCGAAAAGACATATTTAAATAAGCAATTCCTCTGTCGAACTCGACAAGCTCATTCAAACAACAAACATCCTGTCGAATTCGACAGGTCTTTAGGATCTGACACGTCAAGAGCCTTAAATGTCAAATACCTTGATTCTCTCTTGATTTATTGCCAGAATCAGTTTCCAAGAGAATATTAAAAGGCAATAATATACATTAAATGAGATTTCATCATCTCATTCCGATTCATTAATGCCTGTCGAAAATACAGGCTAACAAATTGCCCCCTCAAAAATGCCAGTTTCGACTGCATGTCGAATACGAAAGGGAGAAATGGCAGTTTTGAAGATTGTCACCTTTTCCAATTCTGCACGTGGTATCTTGACCATTGTCTTGTGGTACATCTGCCCCCACAAGTTTTGGCATTGACAATTCCATAGGAGTAGATTGATCAATAATGAGTTTATCTTTAATTTCAATCAACTCCTCCAGTTTCTCATTGGAGATTTTATAACCAGAAGCTATTTGAGCCAAATCATTGGCTTCTTGATTTTCTACTCGAGGCACATGTTCAATGGTGACTTGGTCGAAACGTTTTAACAAAGAAATTGCTATGACAAAATATTTCATCAAGTGTTCTTTTATGCACTTGTATTCTTTTGTTAATTGTTTCAAAACCAATTCTGAATCACCTCTAATCAAAATATTTTTTGCCCCCAAGTCCAATAAAATTTCTAAGCCTGTTATTAAAGCTTCATATTCTGCTTCATTATTTGAGCAGAACCCATCAATTTTATACTTGAACTTAGTGGGGATTTTGGAGGGAGAAATGATTAAAATCCCAATTCCAACTCCATGTTTATGTTTAGAACCATCAAAATACAATTTCCAGGGTTGTGATTCTACATAATTTTGTGGAGTTTCTATTGCAGAATGATCCGCTATAAAATCAGCCACAATTTGGCCTTTAACTGCTTTTAAAGGTTTATAAGTTAATGAATATTCTGTCAAGGCTAAAGCCCATTTTCCAATTCGACTATGCAGAATAGGTTTGGATAACATATGTTTGATGATATCACAATGAGAATAAACAAAAACATCAACAGGCTTTATATAATGCTTGAGTTTCATACAAGAAAAATACAAACATAAGCATAATTTTTCAATACTACTATATCTAGTTTCAGCATCATTTAAAACCCTACTTAAGTAATAGATGGCTCTTTCTTCGCCATTTTCATCTTCTTGGGCAAGCATGCTGCCCAACGTCGAATCTGATGCTGAAATATACAACTTCATGAATTTGTTCCTTATTGGAGGCATTAACATTGGTGGCTTTGACAAATAACTCTTGACTTCGTCAAAAGCTTGTTGTTGCTCTTGCCCCCAAGTGAAAACGCTCTCTTTCTTGAGTCGAAGCAGTGGTGAGAATGGTTGAGCTTTACCACTTAAGTTTGAAATAAATCTCCTCAAGAAATTGATTTTCCCAAGTAAGGACTGAAGTTGCTTTTTTGTAGTTGGAGATTTGGTCTCCATAATAGCCTTCGTTTTGTTTTGATTTATTTCAATGCCCTTTTTGTGCACAACAAACCCAAGGAAATCTCCTTGCAGTTCTGATAAATTTGCTCCTCAGCAGCCTTTCAATTTCTTCTTTGATCTTTGACATTATTTCTGGTGCGAACCTTCTAGGTAATTGTTTCACTGGTTTTTTATCTGGTCGAACTGGGAGTTCATGTTCCACCAATTTTCTGCTCAAACCTGGCATTTCATTGTAATCCCAAGCAAAACAATCTTTAAATTCCAACAGAAGTTGCACCACTTTTGCCTTCAGGTCTGGAGGAATGTTTGCACTAATGTATGTTGGTCTTTTTGTCAACCCATCTCCAAGGTCAATTTCCTGCAAAGGATCCTGTGCTTGCATCTTGTGACATTGATTGATTGGATCTTTCTCAAATCCTAAGGGTTCGTCATCATAGATACAATCCAGTTTTTGCAGTTCTGGCTTGTGTTGGCCAAGTCTCATGTCATTGGCTGCAATAGCCATATTTTCTGACACTGCATTGGCTTCCAAAGCCATTTTGATTCTGTTTTCAGCCATGTAGGCCGTAATCTTTGCCCATGTTTGGGACTCAGACATAGTAATCTTCTTTGACATCCCACCCAGTTGGGTAGTTGTGGCCTTCATACTCGCCATCCTCGCTGTTTCCATCTTCTTTCTCCCACAAGAAACCATGTGTGGGATCCAGTTTGATTGCATGGTGACCATTTCCTGCTAGGCGATATGCAAAGTCTTTCTCAGTGCATGGTGCAATTGTCGCCAATTTCTTGTCGAAGGAGTGCTTCGTCAGATGATGGACTTCAGTCTTGAAGTAGCTTTGATCTGCTTCAACATTTTCGACTACTCCATCCTCTCGCCATATAATGAGGCGCTGGTGCAGGGTAGATGGGACTGCCCCCACTCCATGAATCCACTCTCGACCTAGAAGTAGATTGTAATTTGCCTTAGAGGCCACAACCAAAAACAAGGTTGGCCTTATAGTGCTTCCGACAACAACATCCAACTGGATTGCTCCTAAAGAGAAACCAGTCTCGCCCTCATAGTTTGACAGAACTATGTTGTGAGGATGAAGATCCACCAAAGATTTACCAATCTTTCTTAGCAGAAATTCTGGCATGAGGTTAACAGCGGCACCACCATCTATTAGTACTTTGTTGATTCCGACATTATTCACCTTCGCCTGAATGAAGAGAGGCTTCAAGTGACTTTTCATGCCTTCATCTGGCCTTTCAAATGTGGCCATTTGGTCCTCCAAAGCACCATTGCTTGTGACATAGTAACAGACTGGCCTATGAAGGGCCATTTGCATTCCAGATTCTTCTTCTTCATCTGTTATTTCAGAACAGACGTCGAACTCCCTTGGCAGAATGGACACAACATTTACTATTATGTCGAGATCAGGTTCAGAATCTAAAAAGTCATCTGCCTCCATGTGCTCGTCTTCGACGTTGTTAGTAGTTGAAGACTCAGCTTTTGGTTCTCCTAACCTTTCTTTCATTGGCTTCTTAGCCAATTGCATAGGCTTCTCCTCATTACCATTAGTAGTAACTTGTGATTTTTGAGCAGCCACTTTTTTCTGGCGTTGATATCTACGCCATTGGGATCTTGTCATGGGATTTTTCCCTTTGTAATTATTCCTGTAATCATACTTCCTTGATTCAGGATCTTTTCTGGGATTGTTGTTACTGGAGTTCCCTTTCTCCATATTCCTCCGACCATAGCCCATATTCTTTCCATGGACCCATTGGTTGACAGGTGTCCTGTTTGAGGGGACAAATGATTTTTGTGGTCCCAACCTCTGATGTACAGGTGCCTGTTGGCTATTCAGAACATCGGAATAAGTTGGTCTTTGACTTGGCCAATTGTTTCTGTTCTGACTGTGAGGCAAAAACTTGTTAAGGCCTGTAGCAGCTTTCTTGTCGAACATGGCACTACAATGAGGACATAATGTAGCTTCGCCATCATTTTCCTTGCAGCGTTGAAGGAAATCTAGTAGAGTTTCTCCAGCACGTGGATATACTTCCTCCACTTTGTTTTCATATTCTTCTTCAGGAATGGAAACTAATTGCCCCCCTTCAGTGAGGTTCAATGCTTCTATCATCAGGCACTCAAAAGGCTCTGTGTAAGCAGCATCAGCAATCTGCAATGGATTCTCGTCCACCTGCTGTTTGGATTTTGGCTTTTCGCCAAATTTGAGTCTCCCTTCCTGCAAGGCTTTCTGGACCAAATCCCTGAAAAGAACACATTGTGAGGTTTTATGACCCAAGAAATTATGGTATTTACAAAAACCTCTTTTATTACGTTGTTCCAAAGGTGGAATTTTCAAACCCTTTGGTACAATTATTTGGCCATCAGCAACCAATAAGTCAAAAATTTCATCACACTTAGTAATGTCAAAAGTATATGTCTTAGAAACAAGTCTATCATTTTTTGGTTCGACGGGATTTTTCCCATTTGATGGTCTTAACATTTTACAAGTATAGGGAGGTCCTGGTTTCAATTCAGCAATATTAACCTCATTGTTTTCCATGTATTCCTGATCATCGTCGAACTCATTTTCACTTTCATAAGTGTCTATGTATGCCACTTTTTCTTTTTTGTGGAACTTAGAATTTCTGACTTTTTCAGCCCTGAGGCGTTCGACCTGTCGAACACGATCTGCTAATTGGGCCATATCTCTTAAATGTTGAGTATCTAATTTTTTCCTAATGGAATAGTCGAGGCCACCAGCAGCCATCTCAACCAATTCATGTTCAGGCACTTGAGTAAAGCACCTTGCCTTAAGGAGGCGAAACCTGTTCAGATAGTCATCAATGGCTTCTGAGGTTTTGCGCTTCATACTGGCTAATTCTTTGAGACTAATCCTAGATTGTCCCATGTAAAATTGTTCATGAAATAGCCTTTCTAATTGAGTCCAGGTATGAATTGAATGAGGGGGAAGTGTGGTAAACCACGTAAAGGCATTTTTAGTGAGGGAATTGGGAAAAAACTTCATTTTTAAATCTTCATTATTTGCCAAATTCCCTGCCTCTGCCAAATATCTGGCAATGTGTTCGACAGTAGACTCATTAGTATCACCAGCAAATTTTGTGAATTTGGGAATTTTCCATCCCCTTGGCAATTCTGCCTGCAATACATATTCAGACAAGGCTGACACAAAATTTGGCCTATGCAATCCTATATTCAAACCATTCTGGGCCAAGATATTTTCCACCAAATTGGCCAAGTTATTTTGCCCTGCAACATTTTCTTGTCGAACATTCCTAAGAACATCATCAGCATTTTGGTTTCTATTAACCAGAATTACTTCTGGTTCTGGCTGTTCTCTCTCAATGCGCACGGGTTGGGCTTGGACTTCTGTTTGAGTCTCCGGGTTTGCACGAGGAACTCTTTGGTTATTTGGAGCATCAGGAGCACCAAAAAAGTCTGCCATCCTTCCCATTTGATTGGCTAACAACAAATAATTGTCATTGGCTGTTTGTAACACAGGATTGAAGATTGTGCCAATCTGTTGGGTCAACGCGTTCACCATGTCATGGTTACTTTCGTCCATTTGTTGCCTAAGTACATTCATAGAATTATTTGTCAAGTTCAGAGAATTTCCCCTATTTCCCATCGCAGAAGATGAGGGAGAACTTTCTATCGAAGGCCAATTATACAGGCTTGCCATTGTCGTTGTTGGCATTCCAAATTGTGGGTTTCTGGGCAACCATGGGGGTCTTGACGGTGTTCCACCAACTTGACTACCGTCTGTGTACCCATGCATGTGTGATACATTCGTTGGCATGGATGATACATTCATTTGTGTCATCATTGCACCATTCGTATTTGGAAGAACAAACCCTCCTGCCATACTTGAAGTAGTGGCAGACATTGTTGATCCACTGGCGCTCGCGCCAACGGTTCCGGAATTTATCATAGGGTTTGTACCCCCACCATTAGGATTATTGCTTGGGATACTTTCAGAAGTTGTAAAATTCAGGGCAGGATTTGTCGACCCACCAGTAGGATTGGCGCCAGGATTGCCAGATACTGGTTGATTTGGTTGCCCTGTCGAATTTGGAACAGGATTGGTTTCTGCCCCATTATTGTTATTATTATTATTATTGTTGGGGTTAGGATTGTTTGGTGGTCTCACCATTCTGGAACGAGGACGCTTTGGTATATTTGAAAAAACTGGAAGGGACTTACCACTCCTCAAACGCATATACAAATATACACACAATCAAAGTACAAACACCAAACAACAAATTTTGTAAGAAAAATTTTCAAAAACCACTAAATAAAAATGCACAATCCAAAGGTCCCACTGGGCGTGCCAATTTGTTTACCCCGATTTTTAGTAAACAACCGCTAGTTTGATTATTACAAGAAGGATCAACTAGTAAATCCTGGGACATATGGATTGTGCGGAAGATAATGAAAACATATTCATATCTTTGGGTTAAATCGGATAAGTTGATAAAAAATAAACAGCATTTGACGAAGTCAAAT
Organism: Trifolium repens; assembly: GCA_030408175.1. NCBI lineage: Eukaryota > Viridiplantae > Streptophyta > Magnoliopsida > Fabales > Fabaceae > Trifolium > Trifolium repens. The sequence goes on from CP125851.1 coordinate 51,970,566, forward strand.
GGTTTGGTTTAAAGTAAAATGCTTCAAAGTTAAATTTGCAGAAAACTTGTAAATGAATTGCAAATAAAGTTTAAAGAAAAGACTTTGAAAAGTAAAACATGCAATGAAATAAATTGCAGAATGTTAAAAGTTGCAGAAAAGCTTTAAATTTGCAGAAAGCTTAAATGACAAATTTTAAAGGAAAACAAGTAATCAGTACTTGAAACGTAAATTGCATTTGACAATGTAAAAATGTTTACAAAGATTGGTACACAGATTCGTACATGTTCCTTTCGGCATTCATTTCGCTCGTTGACATGGGTACTCTGAATATTCTAGGAATTTGCATGTATTGCGAATTGTGGACCCGTTTCTCATATGAGAAACTAATATTTATAGACAAACTAACATAACTGCTATAAACCTACAATACGTCTAACTATGCTCCACGTGTCTTGACAATTTGAATTCCCTTTGACACCTGGCGAACCCTTCAAACGTTACTCATTTTGAATATTTTGCTAAGTCCAGAGTACGCTTCTTTCGTTCTGCATAGTACGTTAGACAAACAAACATACACACATACATATATGTACATATATATACACAGATTTCGACAATCACATAGCAATGTCGAAAAGACATATTTAAATAAGCAATTCCTCTGTCGAACTCGACAAGCTCATTCAAACAACAAACATCCTGTCGAATTCGACAGGTCTTTAGGATCTGACACGTCAAGAGCCTTAAATGTCAAATACCTTGATTCTCTCTTGATTTATTGCCAGAATCAGTTTCCAAGAGAATATTAAAAGGCAATAATATACATTAAATGAGATTTCATCATCTCATTCCGATTCATTAATGCCTGTCGAAAATACAGGCTAACACCACCACCATTATTGGAGAACTCTTCTCACTTTCTTCAAATTTTAAACCCCATAATTCTTCATTTTAAGGACATTTCAATAATGTTTTAGAGGTGTTTTGAAGTGATTTTGATCATTTTTGAGGTGTAAAAGACTTAGAATGAAAAGTAGCTTGAAAATGAAGAAAAGCTGAAAATGTTGTTTTTCTGTCTTTTAGTGAGCTGTCTGTCAATTTCGCCTTGGCGAATATCACTTCGTGGGAGGCGAAAATGCCTGAAGCGTTTTGAGGATTTTGTCTGGAAAATTTACTGATAGCGAACCAAATTCGCTGGAGGCGAACTGGGACCCAATTTTGACCCATTTTTAGTACTATGAAAGAGAAACTTAATTCATTTGATTGCGGTGACGAATTTTTGAGCTAGGAAACATCAACATATTGTTATAATGGCACATCCCCTAACAGCCATTTTTTTATGTGCCCCTAACAGCCCTTATAATGCCTACTAGGTAAGGCCAAAATTAAATTAAGGTTCTTAAGGTGCAGTGTCACTTTATAATAAATCTATTACCTATGATAAACAATAATCTTCAGGTAGCCTAAACAAATGCAACAAAATAACAATCATCAGAAAAGGACAAGCTAATGAATACTAGTAGTAGATTATTTATAAGTTCACTCAACCTTATCGTTTATGCCCCACATTTAGTAAAGAAGAATGTGACAAGCATTGCTGAAGTGGGATAAAAAGAAAGAAAAGATAGAGATTAATATCTCAAGACAACAAGTATACGGCTCATACCTATCCCCAGTTGGCAATTCCTAATAATTGAAAGAAAAATTATACTTATGTGTATATGTTTAGATACAATGCAAGTAATCTCTAAAATGATCATTTTCTTCTTTGTAAACATGGTTTTGGTCATATTACTTAATTACTTTAAAAATGAGAATTCAATTAACCTTTAAATTTTTTCAATTGATTACCACTATAATTGATTAATTTCTAAAATGAAAACCACTTTTTACAAAATGGTCTATACTAGTTTTAGTTACATCAATATAAAATCAATTTTATAAAGTATATTTCTTATAAAATCACTCAAATATTTAATATAATGAGAGGTGAGTTCGAACTTACAATGTCCTCTTCTTCACACTTAATGTGTGATTTTGTTGCAAAATCCTTTAGAACAAAAACTCGAACATGTATTATGTATTTCTCATTTTTAAACAGTAATTTTTTTTATAGCCCAAATTTAAACAATAACTTTAGGACGGTAAAAATTCTTATTTAGGTACATAAATGTTAAATGCTAATTATAAAAATCAACCGAGAGTTGGATTTTACATTTAGTACATCTTTGTCTATTTGAAGTTTGAAACCAAGGATTATAATTTAGTGGCTAGACTCACATTTAAATATGGAGAAAATATGGAAGTTGGGGTTCGAACCCCAACCACTCCAATAATATTCCTTGTACATACCATTTGAACAATATTTATGGAACGATGGTCGCCAATGTTCTAACTATATAATTGTGTGAAATAATTGAGTAGGCAACAAATGAAGTCAAATATTGTAACTCTATAGATGTACTACAAGAATGAATTTTATTTTTAATTGAAGTTATATTTTTAATTGACTTTTGAATGAATTTTATATGTACACATCATTCATTTTATATTTTTTATGCGGAGATTAATAAATACCAAACCTCTCCAATCAAAACCCTTAAAAACTGTACTAAATTAAATAAGTTATGTATTAAATCATTTTTATTCTTTTTCTAATACAAAAATATAACTACATGAGTTCCACTTAAAAGAAGAGAGATACAATACTTATAGAATTAAGATATACTACTTTACAAACTAGGGGTACTTATTTGATACCAAAGCTTTTAAGATATATAAGCTCTCCCATTGGAGATACTCTTTCTACATTAGATTAATTAGAGGACATTTGCATAATTAATAATACTATTAAGTTCCATAGACAACATATAATAATTAATTAATAGAACCATATGTAGAATTGAGCAACTAGTAGCTAGTTAGAGTAATTGTCTAACCATAGCTGCTGTAACACTAGCAACATCATGCATAGCATTATTCTGTTTAGTAAGTGGTGATTTCCCATTAAACTCATTCTCACAATAAGTAGCTTCATTAGCAGCATCATTAGCACCATCTTCAGCAAATTTTGGGTCCCCTTTCTCCAAAGCTTCAATAGCTTGAGGTATATCAGCTACCAAAATTGCTCTATATTTATCACCACAAGAACTCAAGGTTTTCCTAGCTCCATTTCCTAACCTTTGTAGCTGATGGATCTTATTTAATCCATCATTTGCTTTTGCTTTCATCACTTTCACCATGATTTGAGCTAGCCCTGTTACATCAGCAACAGAGCTACCGGAATTTGCCTTCAGAGATTGAAGGCAAATATTGTAATTTGGTGTTTTTTTGCAAGTGTTTTCAATAAGTGACAGTACTTTTTCATCTTTTGCTAGGAAAGTGCTTCTAGAGTGAGTTGTTGGTATTGAAATTATGAGAAAAATAGCTTGAAGGCATAAGCAAAATGTTAGAGGCTTAAAATTTGTTGTCATTGTTGATGTTAAGAAAGAGAATTATTGATTGAATGGATTGTAGCTAGAAGCAATGTGTTAGTCCATTTTATAGTGTAGGAAAAAGGTTATTAGAGATTGATTATTGTACGCATTTTTCTACATATGTACTCATAGTTTTCTAAATCAACTTTTTCTATATAAAATTAATATAGTATAACTTTAATTAAAAAAATATACAACTGCATATCATCTTTTTAGGATTCGGATCCCCTATTATATATACGAGGATCTCAGCCATATTGAAATATTTTGCTTTATATATGATGATTGATCTGTTTTATATTTTACTAGCCGCCCGTTTGTGTGATCGATGTTCTTTTTTTTTATTTGCTATAATCGAAATTTTCTATTGTGCAGATATAAATAACTACTTAATCTTTTTTTTTATTGGACTTAGTTAATTGAAAACTATACTTTATATCCTTTTTTGTTGTGGCTAGTTATTAAGAAGAAAAAATATATATATATATTTTTTTACTATAAAAAAACTGAAAACATACTTTTATGTGGAAGTTGTGCTTAGTTATTAAGAGAAAAAAATTATTTACTAAAAAAAACTGAAAATCTATTTTTATGTGGAAGTTATTTTTCAACATATACAAATATTAGTTTTTATTTTGGTAGTTTTTTTCAAGGGTAAAATAGGTATAATGAAAAAGTCATCCCAAAAATTTGTATCCTTTTTATATATAGTAATAGATACATGATTTATATAAGTAGTAACTGTTGGGGAGTCCGGGGAAGCTCGGGAGAAACACCATGGGTCAATGCTCTAGGACCACAAGAGATTTTGACACTACATACCACCTTAAGGCATTAGGTTAATGGGTCACCTCTCTTATAAATCCAACATTTTTCCCATACATAGTCGATGCGGGACTTAATTACTCAACACTTGAAACCCAACATTCTCCCCCAAGTGTGAGTTCCCCACATGCTATAGTTGATCCAATACCAGGATCCCCTCCCACTCCCCCACCAAGCCGAACCAGGCTCTGATACCACTGTTAGGGAGTCCGGGAAGCTCGGGAGAAACACCATGGGCCAATGCTCCAGGACCACAAGAGACTTTGACACCACATACCACCCAAAATCTTAAGGTATTAGGTTAATGAGTCACCTCTCTTATAAATTCAACATTATTCTCATACATAGTCGACGTGAGACTTAATTATTCAACACTTGAAACCTAACAGTAACCACCGTCTCAAAGAGTTGGTAACATGACTCATTTTTCAAATGAAAATTTTTCTTTAATTCCTAAAGTCATCTATTTAGAGATAGTTCAATTTTATTTTATTTTTAATCGAATAGTTAGTACCTAAAATTAGTTTGTTTTTTCTTTTTTTTTTGACAAAAGCTAAAATTAGCTTCTTAAAATGAATAAATGAAGTATTTTTAGAGTTTAAATTTCTACTCATGCATATATACTCTAATATGATCACTCTATCAATTGAATTAGATTTACCAAAATAAAAATATAGTTCAACTTTAATACAAATATATAAGTAAGTCATATATGTTCATATTTTTAATATAATGTATGTGAGTGTATTTAATATATCAATCTTTCAATGTGAAATTAATTTTTTCTTATATCAAGGATTAGTGGGAGTAATCAATCGTTAGTTGGTTCAGTGGTGATTGGCGCTGAACTTGGTAGGGAGGACCACGGTTCGATCCCCCGCAACTGCGATCGGGAGGGGGCTGGAACCACTTGATGTCAGAACTGACCCCCGAACCAGATTAAACTGGTGGTGAAAACCATAAAAAAAAAAGGATTATTGGGAGTATTAATTTTGAGCATATTTGAAAGGGAAAAAAACATATATGTACTTTTTTAATAATAGATACCATTCAAAAAAAAAACCTTTTTTAATAATAGATGAGTTGAAATTCGAACTCTAATCATGGTATTTGATCTAATAATTTTGATATTTTTTACAAGTTGATGTATCATGTACGATTTGTAGACTCATATGTGTACTTTCTTATAATTTTAAATCAGATTTATAGTCCGTTTGGATTAACTTATTTTTGACCTTATGCAAATAAACAATATTTTATGTTAATTTTTTGGTGGGCTTTTTTTTTTTGGTGGGCATGTTTTATGTTAATTTATAAGTTTCCACTAACGAAAACTGTATTTTTATAATTTATTTTTTCATAAACTACTTCAACAAACTTATAATAATACATAAAAATTTATTTATTTACATAAACTATTTTGCATAAGCTAAAAAATAAGCTAATATAACTCAATCTTATACTTTTTGGTGTGAAATATATAAATATTTGTGTGAAATATGTACCTACATTTATAGATGACTCATCTTCGTTAAAAATATGATAAATCATCTTTTAAGAGTTTCTCTCAAATATGTTGTTTTCGTCGAGAAGATTTGAACTTAGAAATCTTATTTTAAAAGTAATTTGAGTTGGTCACTAGACTGATATTTATGAACAAAAAGTAATTTTAAAATATGCAGCGTTAGTTATATTCACACTTGCATTTTTAATGGTAGGTAAACCCGTTTTCCTCTTTTGAAATTATTATCATTATCATGGAAGCTTGCTTTCTCTACTTGAAGACCTACCTTTCTAAGAGGTCATGAAATATATATCTACCTAGTTATTTTAAAATAATAAGTTGTCAAAATCATATTTTAACACATAAAATCTTTCGGTTAAATCATGTGTTTAGGTATAAAATCATGTTAAATTGGTGGTAAATTTGTATTTTGATAAACTTGTGACAAGAAACATTCAATTTTAAACGAGATAACTCATGGTAAAATTGATGAAACAGATTTAAAATATAAATAGAATGATAAAATTGATCTCAAGTCCGCACATATTGCGGGTTAAATGGATCGGCCTACGGACCTTAGTGCATATACCCACCTCTACTTTAACACTCAATTTTTTACGTCAAAAATCATTTCTCTAAAAGAAACATAAATAAAATTTTTCATTTTTTGGCACATTTTCCTTAATATTAGTAGTAATGTTAATTTTGAAAACTTATGTATCCTAAGTGCATTTTTTTTCTGCCTATGTGCATTTTATTTGGATTGGATTACATATTGATAATTTTTCATATTGATCTTTTTAGATAATTTTTTTTCTGCCTATGCACATATTGGATTGGATTAACAACCCATCAGTTCCCTCTTTCACATCTCCATCATTATTAATTTATTAATTTATAGGTTGTGCCAACTAGGTGTCTTTGGAGATATGATTCTCTCAATTTTAATTTCCTAAATTTTTTCAATTTCCTCAATTTCTACCCTTTAATTCACCTTTTTCTTTTTTCTCTTTACACAAATCAATGACTATGATATTAAACTATTTTTCTCATATAATGGAGAGAATCGATTCTCGTGTCTTTAGAGTTCTTTTTAGATATATCAATTAAGAATACTATTTTATCAAAAAGTTAAACATTTTAATTTTTATTATATTGACTTTATATTTTTTCATTAAAATTTTTAAAGAGTGTCCAATAGCATCCGTTAACATTTTTCTTAATTTATTACTCTCTAAAGTAGGTTTTTTCTTTTATTTGGACAAGCTCTAAGGAAGCAATATTTATCATTTGAGTTTAGGACCAAAAATTATGAGTTGAAACTAAAAGTGTAATAGTATACCAAAAAAAAAGTGTAACAAATATGATACATGAAGATAATTTTTTTTCTTCATGGGTATGATAAAATAGAGAATCAAAAGTTCGATAATTCAATAAAAAAAAGTATGATTAACCCTAAAGTATATTTCTTTAAATTTAAAAATTAAATTAAATAAATATCTAAATATTAATTACCTCACCCTTAAATTAAAAATTACCTCACCAAGTCAATTTATTTACTTTTCCCGCTACACCACCAAAACAATTTACTCTTCCCGCTAATCAGGGTTGCACGTGACACACGTAACTATGAAAATACAATAATCTTTCATATCAACCGTCCGATGCATTTCCATGTCATCAATCCGCGTGATATTTGTTTCTGAACTATCACTGGGTAAACTTGACCGTTTTCACTATTCTTCACCGCAAGAAATTTCGAAGTCTTCAGAAAAAATTTGGTTCGGATTTGAAAGATGAAAGTAACAGAGGAATCGAAGAAGCAAGTGGAAGAAAACGAAGTCATCGTTTTGAGTGAGAATGTTAAAGAAGATGATTCTATTGAAGTAGTAGTAGTAGATGACGGAGAAGACAGTGAAAATTATGAGTACGGTAAAGAAGAATTCGAATATGTAGAAGGTGTAGGAGGTGAAGGTGCACGTGGCGACGATGTTGATGATGATGATGATGACGACGACGATAGTGACGATTATGTAGATGAAGATGACGACGACGATGATGATGATTATGAAGACGATGACGAGGATGAGGACGGTGAGGAGGAGGAGGAGGAAGAAGAAGAGGAACAGGTAAATAACTTATTAATTGATTTTTCAAAACCCTAATTTCTTGAAATTTTTATGCTATGTAAAATCTGATTTCTGCATTGATTATTTTCGTATCCGTTAATTTTAGCTGATTTTGAAAAGCTGTTCTAAGTTAGGGTTTCTTTACTAAAACATGTGATTAAGCAATCAATTTGGTCTTTGAGTTTGTAATACACTCTCAAATAAGTCCCTTGCTTTTTGAATGTCTCTCATAAAGTTTATACCCTTATTAATATATCAAATTAATTCATGTATTTAGCCACTTACTATCAATAAGTACATATATTTCAAAAACTGATTATCGATTTGATCGCTAACTTGATCCACATACTATCAATTTAGTTCCTAGCATATTTTCAGAAGGACTAATATGAATAAAATTTGACAGAGTTAGCAACTTTTTTTAAACTTATTTGAAAGTGTCCTACAAAGTCATTGACCAATTTGGAGGTTTATTCATTTTTTATTTATCGATTTTTTTTTTGTATGGATTTGTTGGTTTGTCATTACTTTCAAAGCCATTGCAGTTTCACTGTCATCAATGGAGACTAGTTGTTTGTGAACTGTGATATTATGTTATTACACTTTGCAATGTCCTTTTCTGTTGATAGTATTTCTTTTTCAGAATTAATAGCATCAATTCGGTTAGTACCAAACATGCTAGGAGAATTAAGACTTTAATTCGTATGTTTTATTTGTGAGAGGTTAAAGTGATTTTCGAAATATAAATTTGATTTTGATATAAAGATGAATAACAACAGCCACCACAGCAGCAACAACCACAAGCTCAGCAAGAGCAGCAGGCTCGAGTGCCTCCAGTTTATGATCAATTTATGTTGAGGTGTCTGAATTTTGTCCAAGATATCTGCAACACTCTGCAGATACCGATTCCTGCTTCTTTCGATCAGTCGTCTGACATGTGGGCTGCTGCTCAGCGTCATAGAGAGATGCATCCACCTCAGCTATACGAACAATTTGATGGGAATTGGGAGCGGTTTCAGCAGTTTCAACAGGAACAACTGACAAAGTTCCAAGAAAGGCAGCTGCGAATTCGACAACTGTTTATGCAGCAATATCAAGTAGCCGTCGAGCAGCAGCAGTTTCCCGCAGCTCCTCAGCAACAACATGATGAATTTTCTGATAACATATTTGAGGCTGTTGTCTATGACCAGCAGCACCACCAGGATCAGGATTGATTTGGGCGGATCATCCTGAATTTTCTATCTTTATCTTATTTTCTTTTTCATTTGAGTCTTATTTAGGGTCTGTTTGGTTGGGGAGTGTTGGTTTAATTTCTAGGAGAGGAGGAGAGAAAAATCTCTCCTATGACCATTTTTTGATTTGAAGGAGATGGAATGTGTGCTATTTAAATTTTTATTACATTGACAATACTACCGTCAATCTAGTGTTAAAATGCATCATTATCTTTTTAATTTTAGGTTATCTCTTTTTGTTATTTTTACTTGTAATACTTTGTTTCTTTGTACTTCTTCCACACATTCATTTTCTGAACTGAATTGAATGATTCTGATATTGTTGTTTCATCAAAAAGCAGGGAGCATGTCTAAATTTAAGCAACTAGTAGCTAGAGTAATTGTCTGCTCATAGCTGATGTAACAGTTGATACATCATGCATATTCATAGCATTATTCTGTTTAGTGTGGTGATTTCACATAGAACTCACTCTCACAATAAGTAGCCTCATTAGCAGCATCATTTGCACAATCTTCTGCAAATTTTAGGTCCCCTTTCCCCAAAGCTTCAATTTGCTTGAGGTATAACAGGTACCAAAATTGCTCTGTATTTCTCACCACAAGAGTTCAAGGCTTTCTTAACTCCATTTCCTAACCTTTTTAATTGATGGATCTTATTTAACCCATCATTTGCTTTTGCTTTGAGAGATTGAAGGCAAATATTGTGGTTTGGTGTTTTAAAGTGTTTTCTATAAGTGATAGTTTTTTTTTTATCTTGTGCTAGGGAAGTGCTTTTGGAGTGAGTTGTTGGTATTGAAATTATGACAACAATAGCTTGAAGGCATAAGTCAAGTGTTGGATTTGCATCCACTCGTGTGAGAAAAACTTGAGACTTATGTTAATGATCTCATCGTTAAAATGTATTAGGGTTAACAACATATAAATTTGTAAAGTTGGATCCATTGCAGTTTAATAGTGAGATCATTAACATAACCCTCTCAAATAATTTTCATACATAAGAGTAGGGAAGATGTTATTAGAGATCGATTATAGCCAGAAAGAAAATTATTGTTTGATTATAACTAGAAGTCTAGAAGCAATGTGCTAGGCCATTTTTTTTTTTTTTTAAAGTAAATGTGCTAAGCCATTCCATAGTGTAGGAAAAATGTTATTAGAGATTGATTATTGTATGCATTTTTCCAAGTATGTAATGGTTTTTTAAGTCATTTTTTTTCTATAATAAAGGGGTGAGATAGGAGACAATTTGAGTAGACTAGGTGATAAGTCTTTTTTTTTTTGACCAATAGGTGATAAGTCTTGATCCGTTATTCTTATTTCCAAGTAGAAGCAATATTATAATATTATTTTTTTGTTAAGTTAAAAAATTAAAGGATTAAATAGAGTCCTTATTAAATTAATGAATTTTGGTTCTTCCCTATAAAAAAATTACCAATTTTTTTTGTTTGTTTTGCTTTAGTCTCCAATGAACCAAATTTGACATATATTTGAAATTTTTGAAACATAATATGTATTTATATAAATATAATACTATAATATATAGACATTATATAAGCACATATTAAACATAAAAATGTCACTGACATTAAAATAAAGATAAATTGGTCATTGAGAACTAAAATAAACATAAATTTTTTGGAATGAAATCATATATTTCATAGGGTCGAAAATGTACCGTGTACCGTTGAGTCCAAAGAGCTGGGTTGAAAAATAAAACATATATGATATAGGGATAAGAAAAATCAATTTTAAAATAAGATATTCATAAACATGATAAATTAGATTCCAAAAGTGTGATCAAACTTAAATTATTTTTTTATGCAAATAATCTTAATTCATTTCATTCCAAACAATAAATTTAATAATTAAGGTGAAAAATAATAATAAATTTGGGAACTAATTATAAAGTGAGTCGTTTAAGCTAACTCATGAGCTACTCGATTTGTTTGATTCCTGACATGACTATTTTCCAGTTGTTATTTGTAACCAACATTATACGGCACATACCAACAATACTACCAAGTTCAGAGTTATGGACCCGAATCCATTAGTATGTTCCACGTTAATATAGATTGCACTAGCTGCAAGTAGTCACTTTCCATTTCAATAGTTGTGTTCTTCATGTTCGTAGTGCTCAGCCAATGAAGAGTTTCTTTCACACCCCAAGCTTCTACCTCTGCAATCTCTAGTACTTCCATAAATCGTTTCGAAAAAGCTCTCACAAAATATTTGTGCTCGTCGCGAAGACATGCTCCAACACAATACACATTCTCTTCCATATAACAAACGCTGTCAGCCATTATTTACTGAGTAAAAGATAAAATAAATATCAAAATACTACCGCAAATAAAAACAAAAAATACTATATATGGAACAATGTTGAGCCTGTCACGATGTTGCCCGCGGTGGTAGTTGAAGCTGTTGTGAATATCCAAATCTCTTTTTTTTTTTTAGAAAAAAAATATGGTTGAATTGAATGATGCGAGGCCCTGTTGTGAATGCGTTAAAATTCAAGTAAATTTATCTTTTTTATTTTTGGTAAGCAAGTAAATTTATCTAAATCTAAATATTAGTAGTAAAAAAATATGCTTTTCATTAAAAAAAATAATTTATTTTGGTGTAAAAATAAAAAGAAACAAATTTATTTACAGAATCAAATATTGGAATATTCGGAGAAGTGACCGCAAAACCCTAATAATACCCTAATTAGAGTTGCACGTGACACACGTGACTACGAAACACACAGAGAGAGCGCCGCAACGCTTAACACACACTATCTCTACTGAGATACAAATTCTCTCATATCAACCGTCCGATACATTTCCACGTCATCAATCCGCGTAAATTCGTGTTTCAACGGTTCAGATCTTTGTTTCAGACCTACTGGCGTTAGCGAAGGAAAGAGGGTTTTCTCTATTCTTCTCCCCTACTCAATTTTTTTGTTACAAAAAAAATCGAAATCTTCAGAAAAAAAATTCTTCAGTTTTAGGATTCGAAAAAGTTTCAAGATGGTGAAGGTAACAGAGCTATTGAAGCAGCAATTGGAAGAAAACGAGGTTATCGTTTTGAGTGAGAATGATGAAGAAGATGACTCTGTTGTTGAAGTAGATGATGGAGAAGACAGTGAAGATGATGGAGATGATGATAACGATGAAGAAGACAATGACGAGGAGGAAGAGGATGACGATGATGACGGTACTGGAGGTGGTGACGATGACGAGGAAGATGAAGATGAAGAAGGTGGAGCTGGTGAAGGTGCACGTGGTGGTGATCCTGATGACGACGACGACGATGACAATGACGACGATGAAGATGATGATGACGACGATGATGATGACGAGGAGGAGCACGAGGAAGAGGTAAAGAATTTCTAATTTCTAAAATCAAAACCCTAATTTGTTAATTTTTTTTGTTAATCTAGTTTCTCGATTTTTATTTTTCTTATTCATTAATTTTGCTTTATTAGTTCAATTTTCCTTTGAATTTGTTTTTTATATTCGAATTTTGGAATTCTGTTCTGAGTTAGGGTTTCTTTTTTGAAAACATGTGAATTTTTCATTCATTAATCAATTTTTTTATGTAGATTTGTTTGTTTGTGCTTACTTTGCTTAGAAATTGCAGTTCCTCTGTTATTTTCTCAGTTAAATCGAATCTAGTTGTTTTTGAATTTGTGATATTATGTTATTACTCTTTGCGGTGTCGTTTTCTCTTGATGTGATTTTTTTTTTCTTTCAGAATTATTAGCATCAATTGTTAGTACCAAACATGCTAGGAGATTTAGGATTTTAAATTCATGTTTTATTTTGGGCACTGTATTTATAGTTTTCAATTTTTGAGAGAGGAAAATTAAGTTTAGAAATATAAAATTGTTTTTGGTTATTATTTGTGATATATTTGGTGTTTCAAGATATTTCAACTTCGGTTTGGATTTCATGTTTCCATCTCCATGAAGAGAAACTAATTTTAGTGTGAACTCACTTTTTGCCTATTTTGTAATCAACCATATATTTTTTTTAAATGTCTAAATTACTTTTAACAAAGCAATTTTACAAAATCAACCCTATTCATTGTGTGGTTTTTTATGGAACTATATTCGTGTAAGTTTAATATATGTTGAATGATGTATTGTTCAATGATATAGTACACATTATTTGTTTTTCCTTTCATAATTCCTTCATTTACATTTTGATCTACTTTGTGATTGCTTCTTATTGCCTCATTGATGGTAAAAGAGCATGTTTGGATTGATAGCGTGTTAAGCAAAATCATGGTGATCCATATCCATCATGATTTTGTCAAACTCACTGCGAATTCAAACATGCACACAATTATTCAACTTAGAGAGAAAAATTAAATACTTTTGACATGGAATTTACAATATATATATTAGACTCGTTCCTTTATTGGTATATATTTTGGATTACTTGTGAAAGTTAAGTTTTTGCTTTAAGAATCATAAATGGACACCTTTATATAGCCAGATCATACAATTTTTTGCTATGTGCATCAATTTTGTTGCTTAACTTATATTATCAATCTAATATCTAAATATATAATTCAACTTTTATGTATGTCTTTTTGCATTTGACTTAGTCTCTCACAAATTGTTTTTAGGAGGATTTGGGAACAGAGTACCTTGTCCGCCCTCTAGGCGCTGCTGACGAGGAGGAAGCAGCTAGTGATTTTGAACCGGAGGAAAATGGTGTAGAAGAAGACGAAGTGGAGGAAGAAGAAGGAGAGGAAGACGAAGGTGAGGAAGATGAAGGTAGCAGCGATGATGATGATGATGAGAAGGCCGATGTTCCACCAAAGAGAAAGAGGTCAGACAAAGATGGTTCGGATGATGATGATGGTGGTGAAGATGATGTAAGACCCTCTAAACGATAGAGTTGGTCGATTCTTTTGTGAGAACTAGTCAATTGTAGGTCAAAAACATATCACCCTTTGTCCTTTAAACACATTCCAGTGAAGGGATACACTAGGTCATGAAAGTGTTTGTTGCTATATTGTATTGTTATGGTGCAGTATTATTAGGTTTACTCTATTTGTCAGGTAAGTTAAGTGCATAGTCAATAGTGGGATAAAACATGTGGTAGGACAAATTTTCAGACTTAATTTTGTTCATTACTATTTCTGGTACTATGAAATTGTTTGTTTTATGCAAAAGTTTTTTGTTGTGTAAAACTTGTTTACTTGTTTCTACATATGTTTTTTTTTTTTTACATATGCTTTTAATCATACTTTATTAGGGAGTTATTATTTGAAATGCACACTATATGTTTTTTTCAATTAAGACTTCTTTTTTATAGCGAAATCAATTAGGACCTTATTTTGGGTACACAATTAGGACTTTTTTAATGTGTATTTGTAAGAGTTCGTTGATTTGTAGTTGATATTTTTTTATTTTTTTTTTTTTGAAAAAGTTTATATTTAAGGGTTGATATTACACAATAGAAAAACTCCCCAGTATTTTTAGAATTAATGTAATATTTTTATAAAATATTTTTAGAAATTTGTTAAAATATTTCGTCGTGCCTTTTGTGGATTTGCAGATACAACTATTCTAAATGTGAAATATTTGTGTTCCTGCAAGGATTTGAAAGGGTATGCAGAGTGTAGAAACTGACATTAGCCTTTTTCTATGTTTTGTGAAAGAAGGAACTTGATCCTCTTTTTTGATACTTATGATGCATTATATATAGGAGTAAGATAGGAGATAGTGGAGGGGGTAGTTAAGAGACTATGTGGAACAGTGGGGTGATGGTGGAGTAGTGGGGTAGTGGTGTAGTTCTATGACATATTCTTTTTGGGTCTCCTCTTAATTGGGTGGATGGCCCAATTGAATGTGTTGGGCTTAGGCGAATGATACCTTGGTATTTTGTTGGTTACACAGCCCCCCAAGCATGAGACCTATAAGGGCGAAATGCTTAAGATAACAAACATGGTTAACTCATTTATATTCATCTACTCTTTATAGGCGAATACAAACTTAATAGCTTTATTTTCTACCATAGCAAATATCATTGGGACAATAAGTCATTTTAATTTTGATAAAATGGAGGTTTCACAACTTCACCTTTCACGGCGAGGCAGTTTCATTCTTATTGGCGAGATAATGAGAAAAAATTTCTCTCGAGTTGTTTTTATGAGCAGCAAGATTTGTTTTTAGTTTCCAGTGGCGTCACGCTTTTTAAGTTGCCTTTGTAAATAACATCCTTAAGTTGTTGACGGCATTACGTCATTTGTTGGTGGCATCATGTTGTTTTAGCCGATTCGTGGGTGGCGAGGCTTTCTCTGATGCTTATATGGCATTATGCTTTTTCCAGTGATGACGCTTATGGCATTACACCCTCTGAATGTGGCATTGCGCCTTTAACATGGCATTGTGTCTTTAGCATTATGCTATAGAAGATGACATTGCGCCTATGGCATTATGCTGTTTGAATGAGACATTGCGCCTATGGCATTTCACTCTTGGCGTTACACTGTATGAATGAGGCATTGCCCCTTTAGCATTACGCTCTTGGCATTGCGCCGTATAGATGAGGCATTACGCCTTAACCATTATGCTCTTGGCATTACGCCGTATAGATGAGGCATGACGCCTTTGAGATGAGTTGACGTCTTTCCTCCTTTTTCCTCTTCGTGCTTTAACTTGGTTGTATATTTGATCACTCTAAATCGTCATATCCACTTGTAGTCCTGCACTATGATCAACTTGATTCCTTTATAAGTCACAATAAGGATTTATATATGACTGGCAGACACAAGGCCTTCCAAGCTGTCTATGCCCGGGCTTTAATCAACACTCTATCATTACTACTAGATGCATAACTCATGCTCAAAGCTTGTGAATATCAAATGATGATTAGAATTAATTCTGCCGGGAGTACAAAAATATATCAAATAATGATTAAAATTGATTCATATTTATGAATAACGTTTACCTCTCACAAAAGTGAATTTATATGCACTTATTCACTGATAGTATTGACTTTAGTATAAAGGGCTTGATAGATTAAACATAAACGTGTGAACGAAGCGAGCAACAGTAGTCTCCAAAAATAGTAAGATGTAACAAGAAGTTGTTACTTGTGGAACAATACCACCAAATAGATAGATGCATAAATAATTTGTATAATAATAATAATAATACAGAGAGATTATAGTGGGGGTGAGGGGCAAAGTTATTATGCATAAGCCCATCCTTATGCATGGTGCATAAGGCATTTCCAGCCATTGGATGCTGTTTACTTCGCGCGCCCCCCAGTTTGCTACGCGCGCCCCCAGGAATTTCTTCGCGCGCCCCCCAGCCCCCCCAAATTGCTACGCGCGCCCCCCAGACCCCCCAAATTGCTACGCGCGCCCCCCATTTTCTAGCACACCCCCCAGTTTAATTTTATTTTTTTTTTAGATTTCTAGCACACCCTCATTTTCAATTAAATAATTACTTTTGTTCCTTTGAAGTACATACTATAAGTACCCCCCCAGCCCCCCATTTACTCCGTGCGCCCCCCATTACTACATGCGCCAAAACCATTTCTGCTGTAGAATGGTTTCAAATATGTGTACTCCAAAACCATTTGTGCTGTGGAATGGTTTCAGAGACCTGTACTCAAAACTATTTAATGTACTTAATTATGTCAAAATTCATTTTAATTTAAAATGATTTTAACCTAAACCATAAGTATAACTTAATGGTTTCACTAGTGTTGTATCTGAAAACCAAAGTAGCTCTCTTATGGTTTCAAATAAAATATTTATATTTAATTTAAAATTGATATTATAACTGAAACCATAAGTGTGACTTAATGGTTTCACTAGTTTTGTATCTGAAACCAAAATAGCCTTCTTATGGTTTCTAATAAAATATCCATATTTAATTTAAAATAAATATTTTAACTGAAACCATAAGTGTGACTTAATGGTTTCAGTAGTGTTTTATGTGAAACCAAAGTAGATCTCTTATGGTTTCCATAATTATAGTACATGTTTTAGTATGTAATTTTAAATTAAAATATGGCTATATATTATAATCATCCAACACAATTAATTGAAAAATGGGCTCTTATAGTATGTACTTCAAAGGAACAAAAGTAATTATTTAATTGAAAATGGGGGGTGCGCTAAAAATCTAAAAAAAAAAAAAAGTAAACTGGGGGGGTGTGCTAGAAAATGGGGGCGCGCGTAGCAATTTGGGGGGCTGGGGGGCGCGCGTAGCAATTTTGGGGGGCTGGGGTGGGGGGCGCGCGTAGCAATTGGGGGGGGGTGAGCAGTTGGGGGGCGCGCGTAGCAAACTGGGGGGTGCGCATAGCAACTTATGCATCCTGCATAAGCTTTGGGCTAACCAGCCCCGGGGGTGAGTAGTGTGGCCAAATAAAGGGAGATTGAAATACTCTCATGAGAATGGACCAAAGTCATGTCGGTTAAAGGCATATCTTTTATGGAAACATGACTCATGTGAAAATAAACTAACTCTACAAGTATATATTCCAACTAGAGTTCCTTGAATTATGGCCACATGAGCAATTATAGGAAATAAATCATGATAAGTGAGCATGCCGTGCTCTTTCATAGGCTTGGTAAATCCGTCCAACAAAGCATACATAATAGAAGGCATTGGAACCAACACAGAGCAGAAGAAATTTCATACATGTGCATCATCAAGATGAAATCTTCATTAGCAACAGGACCAGAAAAGGTTTAAGAGATATTTTTGAACCTGACGATAGCGGCTATAGGTATATGCTTTGGCGCGGCGAGACCGAGTTCCAAACTAGCAGATGATTCGATATAGTTTTCATTTGTGTATTCAATTACAACAAAACAGCTACATGGTTTTGACGGCAGCGACGACATCACGCTTGAAACAATGATAAGCAAAGTTGTAATGCCGACGACTGTTTGTGAGTTGTGCGGCGCTGGACAGTGACGGCGAGTCGGCGAGATGGAACTAATTAATTCTCTAGCTGTTGTGTATTCCTATTTGATCCATATATTTGCTTTGTCCTCCTTTTTTTGTGATTGTCTCTTGAAAGAGTGTTGCGCTCCAAGTATTTTGCGCATGTAAGAAAAAAGACAAGCAACGTTATGAAAAATGGAGTTAGAGATATATCCGAATCATATAACATAATTACTAAATTATTTATCATTTTATTTTTGGAATGGCGGTACAATCAAAGTGGTCGCCCGAGAAGAACCATGAAGGTAAAAATATGCGTCTAACAATATGTTCGTTGATGTAACTATATAAAAGAGCATGTAAATATAGCCACTAAAGATAATTCAACCATAATAATACAATTACTCACGGTCCGCGACATCGCCCCACCAAAACTGTTCAACCAATCTTAACTTACTACTATTACTATAGCTCTTATCTTTTGGAGCAATAAGCACTATCACATTATCTGCTTGGCCTTAACCGAGTTGACACTATCACATAAACATACATGACTAACTAGCAGTGATATTGTTTGAATTGTCTTTAGCTTTGCAAGAATCTTCTCATTTTTTCTTATTGATAAATAATTAAACCACCCACTAGATGTATTAAACTGGAAGAATAGAAGTTATCAAGCAAATACAAATGGCAGCACATCAGATAACACTTTAATTTGAACATTTTGGATCATAATTTGCAGATTTTGTTTTGCTAAAAAACACAATGTACAGGGTTGATATGTGAATCTGCAAGATATTGTAATATGGAGGCTAAACTATGGTGATAAATCTCGCGTTAAGTAATCAAAATTTGCATTACTTGATAAGAAGAATTGCTCTTCTTATGAATTTGGTGTAGCTCGTCATTTGTAGTCGAAAGTTTTGGTCTAAATGAAATTATGAGATTATGTATCACAAGTTGCTTAGCATATTAAGAATTAGAAGTGTCAGATAATATACTACTTCAAAATGAGTAACAAGGAAATTTGGTGTGCAGAGAGGAGTATCATATTTTTAGGATTAATTAGGCATAACGATTACTAGAAATAATGTTACATCAATTCTTATGCATTCAAACGTCAATTCTCATCAAAGTACACGCAACATGCCTAGGTGTAGTTCCCTTTCTTTTACTCACTGATTAATTTTTGGATATTGGCAGGCATAAAATATGATTCGTAAACTATGATTAATTTTTTTATTCAATCGTTCTTAAAGAACAAAGTAAAAAGAAACTTATGTTGTTGATCAATTTTTTCATGATTTCAAGCGCTTAGATATCTTTAAATTAATCACTTATGTTATAAAACTGATGGCATTTAGACACAACATGTTATCAAAGTGAAACATATGAAAACTATAAATATAGTAGAATAAAGGAGAAGAATATTAACACCTGGATTGGAAGTCGCTTAGCAACAAAAAGATTGACGGCGAGACTAATGTGTTGGATGGTAAGGCAACGACAGTTTGGCGAGTCGGAGAAGCAAGTAGTAACTATGTTGACGTCATTTTGATTCAAATGTGATGGTTGATGACGGTTATCTCACTCTTCTTCTTCTTTCTTTTTTTTACAACTACCTGATTACACGGACACTGACACAAGATTGGCTTTCCTTTCTTCTTGTATTGTGGCTCTCTTGGTCAATGCTTTAAATTTTGATAGAGGTGCCATACAGATTGCAACACGACGAGCGTGCTTCTGGTACTGACTTTAACCCTCCATTATTTGCTGTCACAATCAACTCACGAAAAGAAACAAGTTAGCCAATCATGTAGATCAAACTTCCAAAACCAAATAGCAAGCATATGCCACTGTTATTAAGTTGATATGATGATATTCAATCTCATGTACATTCATCACGAATCAACCAACTCATACTAAATGCAGTAATGCCAACAAATCCAATAACAGTTAGCTTATTCTCTTCCACAATTGCAATAGCTTTCTCAGATTAAACAAAATTATAAATCTAATTTAATAAAGCCAAATCTTATTATAGAACTAAATTTGTTCTTCAATCTTCACTCAAGAAACATCTCAACAAAGGAAGCAAAGACAGGTTCCAGCACTGTACAACAACTCAGTAGCATAGAAATTTTGTTAAATGTATCAGAGCAACATATTACTCTATATAAAGTATAAAGATGAATGAAAAACCAGAATACCGCCAGCCTAAAACTTTGAATTATTTTGACTCTTCTCCATCAATTACCAATTAGTATGATAAGCAAATCAAATTTAAGCATAGGTTTCAACAAAATAATTTGATTAATAATTGAGATACAAGGTGCTGGTAGTCATAAAAATTGTAATTTCTATGTACAAATCTTAAATCAACAAATTAACTATAACATGTGGGGCACAAGCCACGGGATAAAGCTGAAAAGAATTAACATATTCCTTATTAAAGTTGGGCACAATGAGTATTGAAGAGAGCAATTTCTTAATCTATGATGCAGAGGATTGACCTACCGATGGTTTATTCGGTGCTATCTAATGTGCAAAACATTCAAGCAATCATAATAAAAACATGTGGACATTGATATTGAGTATCACCGTATCAAATTGTTGGTGTTGAGATTATTGTAAAAGATTATAGTTTGACCGAATTACCAAAAGGCAGACTGAAGAGAAGTGGAAAGTTTAACCTGATTCCATGCACAGTCCTTGAAACTTGAGTAATCCATTCCACCATGGATCAGTGAAGATGTAGGCGACCTGCTTATTTTCTTCCTTGATTTCTTACCAATTTTTTCTCGAACTCTCTTGGTATCTAACAAATTTCTGCATTTTCTGTGGAAGACATCGCGAGTATGAATCTGATGACGAGATGGCGTGTCCTTCACAAATCTTACAGCAGCGACAGCGATTTCTCCATGAATCCGATGGTGACGATGACAATTTCTCCACGAAATCGGACAGCGGCAACGACGATTTCTCCACGAATCTGATGGCGATGATGACCATGTTTGAAAGGCGGCGAGAGGTCGCAACACCGATAATTGACGGCGAGATGGAAGCATCGGACAGCGATGGTAGCTCGGCAGGATGGCACGTTATTGATCAAACGAAAACACACATGAACAAACCATATTAAAATAGCAACAATAGGCGAATGAACCAAATTACAATGAGTTAGCTAGCATAATTCATAACATATATTGACTTATTTTTCATAGCAAAGTTAAATGTATGGTGTGGTGTCCTACTGTTTGCAAACAATATTGTATCAAACCAAAAATTAAGTTATCTTATAACATATCATGCATGCAAAGACTTGTATATGATTAAAACCGAATAATTGATGTATAAAAAATCAACAACTTATAAGATACCAGACAGTTATGCATAATAGTTATTACAGAAAATCTAGTCAGATTATATAATATTCATACACCAACAATATTTACATACATAAACAGCATAATCACAATATATATTAGCGATATTGGTAGAAAACTCATCATCAAAAACTTTGACATTTAGATCATGAATTTTTAGTTCTCTGTTTTTAACATAAAATGTCTAATATGATGGATTAATATATAGTAAAATATAGAATACAAATTTACAATAGTATGATTTTCCACAATTTCTATCTAGATTTGACCATTTTATGGAGAAATTATTTTTATAATACAAAAGTACTTTATGTGTGTATTAGATTGTAACCATACGTACAGACTGAGTCGAATTCACAAAGGAGGCTAAGTGATGTCGGTGTTCGGCATTTAGATTGTAACCATACCTTTTTATAAGGCAAACCTGACTCAAAGTGTAATCTTTGAGACTTGAGTTGTTCATTTCGCCATAGATCGATGAAGGAGTCGACCACTTGTTTCTCGCCTTGATTTCTTACTAATTTTTTCTCGAACCCTCTCGATGTCTCCGCTTATGGATTATCGTCTTAGATTCATGAGGTAAGCAATTGTGAGCCTTCCGACACTATATAACTTTACCACTAGTCCGACGGTGGCGACGGCGATTTCTTAACGAATCCAACGGCGGCGACAAAAAATAAATAAATCTGACAGCGCCGACCGCCATGTCTTTTCATACTCTCCGCAATAATCTTGTCGACTTCGGAAACGAATGGATAAAGCTTTTAGTCGCTTGAATTGGAAACATTTGCCAAGGTGCTTGATTCTCCTTGGCTTTCTTTGTTCGCGGTACATTGGCGGTGGAGCAGTGCTGTGTGTTTAGTAGAAGGGTTGTGAAGGTGGAGACGGTGCCTCTGTATGTACGTTTAGTTCTTTGGTGATGAATGGAACAAAACAGAACCCAACTTAATAAAAGAACTATGCATGTTTCTTTCTTCATCAAGATAGTGTTTCTCTCTATCATAAATTATCACAAGGTCTTGAGTTCACCCCTCCTTCTAGCGCCAAATGTTCCTGCAAGGATTTGAAAAGGGTATGTAGAGTGTAGAAACTGACATTAGCCTTTTTCTATGTTTTGTGAAAGAAGGAACTTGATCCTCTTTTTTGATACTTATGATGCATTATATATAGGAGTAAGATAGGAGATAGTGGAGGGGGTAGTTAAGAGACTATGTGGAATAGTGGGGTGATGGTGGAGTAGTGGGGTAGTGGTGTAGTTCTATTACATATTCTTTTTGGGTCTCCTCTTAATTGGGTGGATGGCCCAATTGAATGTGTTGAGCTTAGGCGAATGATATCTTGGTATTTTGTCGGTTACAATTTGGAAACATAGAAACAATGTGATTTTCAATGAAACTATTCCAAATGCATCTTCCCTTTTGAATGACCTTAAAACTTATTCCTGAATATGGTTTAGTGGGCACAACTTATGGTGCATAAACTATATTTATGCACCGTGCATAAATATCCAAAATTACTTAGTGCACCTTCAGATTTCTAGTGCACCCCCTAATTGCTTAGCGCACCTCTCATATTTTTAGGGGGAACGTTCGAAATCTGGCGGGTGTGCTAAGCAATTTGGGAGTATGCTAAACAATTTGGTGGGTGCGCTAAGTAATTTGGGGGGTTCATTAAGCTATTTTCATTATTTATGCCCGATGCATAAAGAAAAAGCTTATGGACCATAACCACCCCCAATTTAGTTGGTGGTTTGTTCACAATTCCGTTTTTTTTTTTTGACAAAAATTGCGTATTCTTTTGGTACACATATTATGTGAGATTATTTTAAAATAAAATATTACGTGTATATCAGTATATATACCAGTATATTTATTGAGATAGATAATTCCGATTGATGTACGAATAATATTTGTTAATTTTTTTTTTTTTTTTGTGATCGAAATTCTCTATTGTGCATATTTATTAATTTTTTTGATCATAAATACTATTCTGTATTTGTGGATCATTAATAATTATCCACATATGGATTACCGATACATATCTATCTATATATATATATATATATTACATGTTGCTCACCGTTTAAAAATAGCAAATCACCTTGTTACACCCTTTTAAATTTTATTCTTCGAATTTACTTTACCTTTGTCGTAGTAACTTGTAAAAATAGGTTTTTGCAGCAGAGTGAAGAAAGTGTCGGTGGTAGAAAAGGAACAACCATGGAGAAGAAGTCGACGCCGTATCTGCCATCTGAATTGATAATCGAAATCCTTCTGAGGTTGCCAGTGAAGTCTCTAATACGTTTCAAGTCCGTTTGTAAGTCTTGGTTTACTCTCATCTCTAATCCCAATTTCGCAAATTCGCATTTTCATTCTTCTGAAGCAACACAATCTCGTAGAATTCTCTCTATTTCAGCTATACCTCCTCAATTTCGCTCCATAGATTTCCAAGCATTGCTTAACAATCATTCTACTTCATCAAACCCTAATTTATCACTTCCCCAATTTTATTTTCCTCTTAGAATAGGAGGTTCATGTAGAGGGTTTATATTCTTGAATTGTTCTTCATACTACTACATTTGGAATCCATCTACTGGATTTTGCAAAAAAGTAGTTTTATCTCCTTTTGATTACAGTTTTTGTAGTTATTTATATGGTTTTGGGTATGATCATTCAAGAGATGATTACACAGTGGTTTCATTGTCCTGTGATGATAATTCATCATATTTGAAGATTTTCTCGCTGAGAGGTAATACATGGAAACAAATTGAGGATCCTCCCTTGCGTTATAAGCGTGCCTATAATTGTCCCAAAGTAGGGTTTTTCTTTAATGGGGCTATTCATTGGTTCGTCACTCATCGTGGTTCAGGCGTGAAAGTTATTGTTGCCTTTGATTTAATGGAAAGGAAACTGTTAGAAATAACTATTCCAACTGTTTTTAACAACCATTATATTGAAGAATTTGATTTGTGGGTATATGGAGAATTTCTCAGTATATGGGTTATGAGGAATAGTATAGTTGAAATATGGGTGATGAAAGAATACAAAGTGGGTTCGTCATGGGCTAAGACTCTTGTTTTACCTATTGGTGCCATCCCTTATTTTTCCCCTATATACTCTACAAAAAATGGTGATATTATTGGAACAATTGGTGGTACTGGATTGGTGAAGTATAATGGTAAAGGCCAGTTGTTAGGGCATTGCTCCTACTGCGACGATCCACGTGGATCCCAAGTGGTCATGTATACCGAGTCTCTACTCTCGCTCCCTGACAACAATAAGCAAGTTTACAAAGACGACACAAACAAGAAGAATGAGGTTTTGAAATATTCTCCCACACCATTTTCTTGATATTTATAATTACATTGTATTACGTACTATTGGGTGGCTGCCATTTTAGGGGAATTTGTGGTTGAATCGTTCATAGACCACAATCTAAATGTGATTCCTAAAATCATAGAAGCAATACTGCAAAAAACAGAAGATTTGTTGCAATGTAGCTCCATAGGAACCATGAATAGAAACATGTGAAATATTAGCAAAATAGAAATTTTAGGCGCAATAGAAAGGAATGTTGTAACCGGGGTGGGTTGTATTTGTAACCTGAGTTGGTATGCCACATGAGCTTATCTAATCTGTCATGAAATGTTTATCAGTTAACTATTTGTAATATGCTTATTGGAAATATTGACAACTTTATTTGTGTTATTCACTGTTATTTATATGTGTTTAACTTGATTGGCTTCTAAATGTGTGTTGTCGTAAACTGTTTGGAATTGTTTTTTATGGTAAATTAATTTGACGAGTTTATGCATATGGAAGGAAAAAGAAGGTTTCGTTCTCTAATTGTGGTGGACTCTAATTTCAAATTAATGAGCTACACATGAATTTATAAGACTTTAGATCAGAAGAAACATCAAAATTGAATCACCCCATCATCTAATGTGCTACAATTTCAGCTTAGTCTTAACACTTTATTCAATGAATAAAGCTAACAAATTTGAGATAGATTTTTTTGTTAAAATGTCACACTTCTACATCTCCTGATGCCTATGTTTAGAGGAAACAGTGAGTGACCTTTGAACCTATGTTTAGAGGAATTTATCATCTTTCATTTTTATTTTTCATCCCTTTATTCTATTAATTCCTAACTCGTTGCATCCTTTTCTGTCATCACTTTCTCTGATTTGATACACTGATGAATGCGAGTATCCACTTGTCAGTCATCTTACACGTGTTTAGCTCAACAACTACGATCAAAATCATCTATATTACCTTCTTGCAGCTTACACTATAACACTAACAATTTTCTCACACTCCCTTTAACTGATCAGTTTCATTTATATAAATTCTGAAGAGGTTCATGTAGCACTGTGTAGTGTGTTAGATACTGCAGAGGTAGGAGTTGGGACTCATGAGCTGGGAAGAAATAGGCATCTTCTTGTATGGATTAAGAGCTGTTACTAGATAAGAATATCAGAATAAGAAAGAAGCAATTAGTATCTTCTGACTTTAATTATAATGATATGGTTTTAATTTGGTGTCTAAATATGATGACTTATTGTTAGTGTCTATATAGAATTTCTCTGCAACACTGAATACTGCCCCTTAAATTGTAAGTCGTCAAATCCTACAACTAATAACTAATTTGTGCATGTTGCAAGACTCTTCTAACTTGTGCACATTAGAACAGGTCTTTACATTATTTTTTTTGAACAAAAGTCTGTACAGTATTGTGTAGAACTTTGTTTTACATTACATTCACCCTTTATAACAAGCTAAAAGCTGAGGGAGTGTTAGAATCAAAGAATAAAATCTTAATATTAATTATTAGGATTGGAATTAGCAAGTCATGGTTCAAACAAAAACAAATCACGCAACAAGATAAATTACATGCCCCTAAGTCCCAAACATAGTAATGAGTTAGAGTGCTATAAATAAAAGTCATAAACGAAGTCATTGAACTTTACCTTGAACTACCCAATCAAACATGAGTTTTATTTGACAATAACAACTACATCAAAAACTTCCTGATTAACAACACAATCGTTACGAATTTTCTAAATCATTCATATTATCAGTTAAATAAATTTAAAACTATATTTAAACTTTAAAAAGTAAACACGTAAGTAACATAAGCATAAAACAATGTATTGTTATGTTATGGAAGACACTTTGCACACCTAATCAACAAATGACACCCCAACACTGCAACACACCATATAGATGTGAAATCACGGACTTGGATCATCTCAATCTTCATTTATTTCAATCTCTCTCAACAATAAATCATAGCCACTATATTTAATCTAACGGTGGAAAGAGAAAAATAACTCCATAAATAGAAGGTTTAAATACAGTTTTGGTCCCCCTATTTTACTAAATCCGCAAATTTAGTCCCCTTATTTTGTTTTCTGCAGTTCTGATCCGTCCATTTTTTTAAATTGAGACATTTTGTCCCCTCATCATTTAACTCTTCAATTTTAATGATGTGGCACCATAGATAATGATTATTTGGCTGCCACATCACATTTTATTTATTTTTCAATTTTGTAATTAAGATTATTTATTTATTTAAATGAAACATAAAATTAAAAATCAATAAAACAAATTAAAAAATCAAATTAGCATTCATCTTTATGAACCCAAATATAAATAAAATTATAACTTTTTAAGTGGAAAATATAGTAAAGGATATAACATGTTTTTCTAAAACAAAATATAACATGTCAAATACAAATGGATCGGTTTTTTCTATTAATATTTTCTTTTTGAATTTTTATTAAACAAAAATTTGAAGAAAACAAAAAAATTATAGAATTAAAGTCAATCAATAATACGAAAAAAGAAAAAGAAAAATACCAAATTAAGTAGTATAATGACTAGGATATTATTATTGAAAAAATTTGAGATAAATAGAGATTGAGCTATGAAGCCCCGATACGGGACACGATACGGATACGATACGATACCGATACGCCGATACGTGAAAATTTTTAAAATTTCAAATCCGATACTGCCGCGATACGTTATTTAAAAATTAAAGTTAAAATTAAATATATAAATACACAATATATAAACATACATAAAATTAATAATATTAATAATTAAAAGCAGAAAACATCTATTCTTATACTAAAATTTTGGGACAAGTTCAAACGCTTAACTACCTATTACAGTATATAGTAGGATACCATAGTTTTTTTTTTTTGAAAAGTAAAAAATTATATTGACAAAGGAAAAACACAAGAAGTGCTAAAAAGATACAAACAAGCATGTCTGATACAGGAGCATCATAATAACCCAAAGTCAATTAATCCTGGAAACTCCCAATGTCTGATACATGAGAACATCTTAAGTTAGTCCCCAGAACATAATGATTACTGATACATCTTAAGCTATACGTCTTATTGTAGTGTATTATACAAAAAGAACACCATTAAAACTATCCAAACAAAATCACAAATACTATCCAAAAAATAATCTTTGTATCGGACACATATCAGATATTATTGTTTATTTAAAAATAATGATATAACCGATACTTTTCTGATACGTGTATCGGGACGTATCGGACACGTGTATCGGGTATTATTTTTTATTTAAAAATAATGATTTAATCGATACTCTTCCGATACGAGTATCGGGACGTATCGAAAGAGTATCGGTATCGAGGACGTATCGGACACGATTCGTCACCATTTTTTGAGTATCGGGGCTTCATAGAGATTGAGATATCCGCGAAATCAGAAACACAAAACAAACCATTAAAGGGGGAATATTCAGATCAATCATCTATATATATGCGCATGCACTTAAAAAAAGCCATTATTTACCTATCTGATAACTTGGAAAATTAGGTTTACTCGTAGCAGAGAAGGAACAGCCATGGAGAAGAAGAGGACGATGTATCTTCCATCTGAATTGATCGCTGAAATCCTTCTGAGATTGCCAGTGAAGTTTCTAATACGTTACAAGTCCGTTTGTAAGTCATGGTTTAATCTCATCTCTAATCCCAATTTTGCTAATTCGCATTTTCATTCTTTTTCTGAATCAACACAAACTCGTAGAATTCTCTCCATTTCACTTCCAGGTTTACTTCCTCAAATTCGTTCCATAGATTTCCAAGCATTGCTTAACAATCATTCTAATTCTAATTTACTCAACCCTAATTTATCGCTTCCTCAATCTTATTTTCCTGTTAAAATTAAAGGTTCACGTAGAGGCTTTCTATTTTTGCATAGTTATTCAAGCAACTACATATGGAATCCATCCACTGGATTTCACATGAAAATACCTTTGTCTCCTATTCGTTCAAATATTGGTATATATCTTAGTTATTTACATGGTTTTGGGTATGATCATTCCAGAGATGATTACTTGCTGGTTTTATTGTCCATTAATCCGGTCTTAGATGATAATATTTCATCAAATTTAGATTTTTTCTCGTTGAGAGATAATGCATGGAAACAAATTCGCGGCTTACCTTATTGGAGTCCCTATCGTAATTATCCTAAAGAAGGGTTTCTTTTTAATGGGGCTATTCATTGGTTCGTTTCTCGCCGTCGTTCATTGAAGATGCTTATTGTTGCCTTTGATTTAATGGAAAGGAAACTATTAGAGATACCTCTTCCAGATGGTTTTGGCTGTTTTCTCCCAGATATGGGTTTGTGGGTATTTGGAGAATTTCTCGGTCTATGGGTTATGATGAATGGTATAGTTCAAATATGGGTGATGAAAGAATACAAAGTGCATTCGTCTTGGACTAAGACTCTTGTTTTTCCTATTGATGCTGATACCATTCATTACTTTTCCCCTATATACTCTACAAAAGATGGTGATATTATTGGAACAATTGGTGGTACTGGGTTGGTGAAGTATAATGGTATAGGACAGTTGTTAGGGTATTGCTTCTACTGCGACGATCCACATGGATCCGAAGTGGTCATGTATACAGAGTCTCTGCTCTCACTCCCTGGCACAAACAATTAGGGTGGCTGCATTTGTAGGGTGATAAATAACCTGTCATGAGCTAGTATGCCGCATGAGTTAAATCCACATTGCCTTTTATGGTAGCAAGCTGTTGCTTCTGCCAATGATTGCTACAGTTTAACATATCTTCCTAATGTTCTCTGCTGTGACAGTCTTGGGCTGAATGCCACAAATTCGCGCTACATGAAATTACGAATTTTTGACTGTGAGTTGTGTCGTGTTAATTAATGTGGAAAATGATTGGCTTATTTTTTCCAATGTAATACTAGTATCCAATGTTGATAGATTGCAGGTTTGAGAATTTGCGGAGATGCGAGCATCTAACAGTTTATTTATCGAGTTTAATGAAAGTTCAAAAGGTAAAGACCAATATGTGTATGTTTTGTCAGTTTTGAGACTTATGTTATCGTTTGCATATTTTAAAATGATCAGAATAAAATTGATTTTCATTTGATTGTTTGAATATTTTATAAAGGAATAGTTTATCGTTTGCATATTTTAAAAGTGAAAATTTTAGAGTTTGAATCTCGAACCCTCCAATAATCTATTTGATAGCTATAAACTTTTAACCTTATATATAAAACACTTATATATGAAAGTGTCTCGCTTTATTCCCTCCGTCTTCAAATAGGGGATTACGCACAACTGTTTAGATCTTGCTTCTTCAATCAGAATGCGGCAGCTGTCACAAGGAAGGTGAAATGGAATGCTACTGACAGCAACATCACAATTTTGAACGTGGACGGGAGCAGTATTGGTAACCCGGGTGTGTCAGGTTTTGGAGGGCTCATCCGAAATGTTGATTGAGCTTGAATTTGTGGTTATTACGGGAACATTGGTGTGTCCAACATTCTGCATGCAGAGCTCATGGCTCTCTACCATGGGCTTCGGTTAGCCTGGGAGCTAAATATTAAAGAGTTAATATGTTATTCGGACTCTGGGACTGCTATTAACTTGATTACAGAACCTGTTGACGAGTGGCACCACTATGCTGCTATCTTGCTTAATATCAAGGACATCCTTGCTAGAGACTGGAGGGTAAAAATTACTCACACCCTGCGTGAGGGCAATGCTTGTACAGACTTCCTTGCAAAGTTTGGAGCTCATAACAATGAAGCGCTTTCCATAATGGTTACCCCACCTGCTGGTTTAAACCTGCTCCTGCTTGCTGATGCAAGTGGAACATGGTTTAATAGATAATTACTCCTCTTTAGTTTCTTTTTTTCTTTTCTTATTCTCCTTGTACCAAAAAAAACACATATATATAAAATTAAAATGTTATTTTTTGCTAAATGTCAAAAAAATTGAAGCTTTTACAAACTCTCTTTTCATTTAAATTATTAACATTGAATTACAATATTCACTCTCTTTTCATTTCAGTGACGGCCATGCACTTATTCAAATTGGCTTCAATATCCCCTTTGTTGTAACCGGAATGTGTCCATGAACAATAATAACAATCTAAACTTTTATAAACTAACTTATCTCCTTTGTATACTAAAAAAAATTGGGTCTAGTAATTTCGTGGTTAAATTCATGGGTCTTAAATGTGAAGAAATACATAATCCCTAATTCAAATTAAAATACAAATTAGCATCTTATAACTATAAACTGAATTATACTTGCTAAACATCTTATAACTATACAAGAAATGTTTTGCTTTGAAAAAAAAATAATTAAAATTAAAAGTCCTTGTGAGCATACTTTTTGTACCTAAAAAATCGCATGTATTTTTGTTTTTGAAAGCCCTTGGAAGCATAGTAGAGTTTAATGCACATATTATGTCATTATAAAATATTTTTATACGATCGTTTAATAAAAATTGACTATTTTTCCACATCATACCATAAAAATGGGGTATAATAGGATGATTTGCCAGAATACATAATTGATATTGGATAATAAGTGCATGTCCCATTTTCTCTATTTTTTATATAAAAACCAAATCCTGGTATTGTAACAACATCTTGAATGATGAAATCTCTTTAAGTTTTATGCATTATTATTAATACTTATACAAATCAAATATATTTTGTTTTGATATAAGATTATGAAACTCTTAAGCAACTCATACAAATAAGTCAATATTATGTATCAAAAATTAAAAAAACAATATTAAATTTATGAGTACTCGGATCAATATTTTTGATACTCGATGTGACTTGTTATTATTGCTTGGGTAAAAAGAATAAATAAAAAATAAATCATTAACCAATTGTTAGTTGGTCTAATGATGATTGACGCTGAATTTGGTAGGAAGAATCACAATTCAATCATCGCAAGTGCCATCGAAAGGAAGCGGGAACACTTGATACTAAATCTGACTCCAGAGCCAAATTAGGTGTTGGGTGACCAGATAATGATGGTGAAAAAAATAGGCTTAAACATCATTTTCGTCCCTGTAAGTTCATAAATTTTTGTTTTTAGTCCATGTATCTTTTTTTGTTGCAAATTAGTCCCTGCATGTGCAAATCTTTATGATTTTAGTCCATAAAGCTAAAATCCGCAGGAAAATCTAAAGGAAAATTTGCTGGTTTCCTGTAGATTTTCCTGCGGATTTTAGTTTTAAGGGATTAAAACCAAAAGATTTGAATATACAAGGACTAATTTACAACAAAAAAATATACAGGGACTAAAACAAAAAAATCGCGAATTTACTTGGAAAATGATAATTAAGCAAAAAAAATAAAGAATCATTAGTCCATAAAACCTAGCCCACGAAATTTCCAAAAGTGGCATTCACTATTCAAAGTAATTCTCGTAAGTTCTAAACCTTTGTGAGCAGAATGAAGGAAAAACGCAGGAGCATGAAGAAGAAGAAGACAACACTACCACCATATCAGTTAAGTTTCTTACACGTTTCAACTGTGTTTGCAACTCTAATCTCTGATCCCAATTTTCCAAATTCACATTTTCAATTTGCCGCTACACACTGCATATCACCATTTCTTCAATTTCGATCTATAGATTATGCTTCATTCAACCTTCATTTTTTGCATACCCAATGGTCTAAAATTAAAGGCTCATGTAGAGGGTTTATATTTTTGCACTGTTCTTCCATAATTAGATTCTGGTTTGTGGGTATTTGGAGAATTTCTCAGTCTATGGAGTGTGGATTATGATACAGTTGAAATGTATGTGGGTGATGAAAGAATACAAAGTGCATTCATCTTGGACTAAGATTCTTGTTATTCCTATACATGATGAAGTTCCTTGCCTTTACCCTATATGTTGTGCAAAAAGTGCTGATATTTGGAACATATGGTTGTAGTGGATTGGTGAAGTATAATGATAAAGGACAACTCTTAGAATATGGCTCCGGCTATAACAGTCCATGTAGAACCCAAGTGGCCATGTACACCGAGTCTCTGCTTTCATTCCCTGGTGACCGTTAGCAAGTTTAAGAAGACGACACAAACAAGAACAATGAGGTTTTGAAATATTCTCTTTCACCATTTTCTTGATATTTATAATTATTTTGTATTATTTACACTTGGGTGGCTGCATTTGTAGGGTAATAATATGTCTTTGAATGCATTTGTAACATGAGCTAGTATGCCACATGAGCTAATCCAATCTGTTATCAAATGTTGTTGGTTAACTATTTGTAATATGCTTATTGGAAAAATTGATAGCTTTGTTTGTGTGTGATTCACTACTATTTATAATATATATGTGTAATTGGATTAAATTCGAAATGTGTGTTGTTGTCACTGCTTGAAATTGTTTTATATGGTAAATTAATCTGATGATTTATGCATAAAGAAGATTATTTTCAAATTAATGAGCTACACATGAATCTATAAGACTTTAGATCAGAAGAAATATCAAAATTAAATCACCTAATAGTAATGATCCTAAATAGGGATACAATATCAACGTTAATTTAGTATTTCTATTTGAAACACTAACGTTAATTTAATATAGATAGATAGATACCAACATTAATTTAGTATTTCTATAAACTATTTGTTGATTTTATATGTTGGAATTTGCTAAAATATCACTCTGTGGACGTTAAACGTTGGACATTATTTGATATGAGTGAAAATATGAAGAAAATAATAGAAATTAGATAATAATCGGAGAGATGAAAAAAATATTAATGGAGAATGAAAGAGTGAAATATTAGATTAGAAGAAATGTAGTTAAAATTTGAAATGTAAAATTGAAAGAAAAAAGAGAAGAAAAGTTGATAGAAAACAAAAGAGAAGTAAAAAAAAAAAGTCATGTTAAATATACTAAAATAGTCTTTATTTACCTTTTTCTTTAATTCTTTGAATAAATAGCCTTTAATTAATTTGTTTCCCTTGTAAAATTAGGTTTTCTCGCAGCAGAGTGAAGAAGGTGGTAAAGGAGGAAGACGCATGGAGAAGAAGGCGGTGCTGTATCTGCCACCTGATTTAATAATTCAAATCCTTCTGTGGTTGCCAGTGAAATCTCTTATACGTTTCAAGTCTGTTTGTAAGTTATGGTTAACTCTCATCTCGGATCCCATTTTTGCAAATTTACATTTTCAACTTGCCCAAACAAACTCTACTAGAATTATATCCATTTCAGCTGTACCTCCTCAAATTCGATCTATAGATTTCGAAGCCTTGCTTAACGATGATTCTGCTTCACCGAACCCTAATTTGTCGCTTCCTCAATCTTATTTTCCTCTTCAAATGAAAGGTTCATGTAGAGGGTTTATATTTTTGCATTGTTCTTCAAACAACTACCTTTGGAATCCATCCACTGGATTCCTCAAGCAAATACCTTTGTCTTCTATTGATTCCAGATTTGGTGCATATTTTCTCCGTTATTTATATGGTTTTGGGTATGACCAGTCAAGAGATGATTACTTGGTGGTTTTATTGTCCTATGATCCAGCCGTACCTGCTCATTTTTCATCACATTTGGAGATTTTCTCGTTGACAGATAATACATGGAAAGAAAATGAGGATACTCACTTCCCTTATATAGGTGCCTATTCTTATCCCAGTGCAGGGTTGCTCTTTAATGGGGCTATTCATTGGTTCGTCACTCATCGTGGTTCATGCATGCAAGTTATTGTTGCCTTTGATTTAATGGAAAGGAAACTGTTAGAGATAACTATTCCATATGCTTTTGTTGGCAATCATATTGCGTCAGATATTGGTTTGTGGGTATTTGGAGAATTTCTCAGTCTATGGGCTATGAGGCATGGTGTAGTTGAAATATGGGTGATGAAAAAATATAAAGTGCATTCATCTTGGACTAAGACTCTTGATTTTCCTATTGGTGCTATTCCTTACTTTTCCCCTATATACTCTACAAAAAATGGGGATATTATTGGAACAATTGGTGGTACTGGGTTGGTGAAGTATAATGGTGAAGGACAAATGTTAGGGCATTGCTCCTACTGTGACGATCCACGTGGATCTCAAGTCTTCATGTATACAGAGTCTCTACTATCGCTCCCTGGCGACCATGAGCAAGTTTAAGTAGATGACACAAACAAAAAAAATGAGGTATTGAAATATTCTTCTCCACCATTTTCTTGATATTTATAATTACATTGTATTATGTACTTTTGGGTGGCTGTATTTGTAGGGTAATATGTGTTTGAATGCTTTTGTAACATGAGCTAGTATGCCGCATGAGTTTATTCTATCTGTCATGAAATGATTATTCGTGAACTATTTGTAATATGCTTATTGGAAATGTTGACATCTTTGTTTGTGTGATTCACTGCTATGTATATACGTGTAACTGGATTGAATTCTAAATGTGTTGTTGTCGCTGTTTGAAATTGTTTTAGGCTAAATTACACTTTTGGTCCCTTAAGTTAATTTGAAGTTTCACTTTGGTCTCTTAAGTTTTTTTGTTTCATTTCGTCGTACAATTTGGTCCTTTAAGCTTTTTTTGTTTCATTTTAGTCCCATAAGTTAGGAATGTTGGACACTTTAAGTTACAAAACTTAGACAATTTAGTCCTCCTATTAGAGACCAAAATATCTTAATATTTGTAATGTAATGGACCAAAGTATTCAAAATTCATAACTTGAGGGACCAAAATGAAACGGAAAAAACTTAAGGGACCAAATTGTATGATGTTTGTAACTTAAGGGGCCAAAGTGAAGCAAACAAACTTAAGGGATTTAAGTGAAACTTAAAATTAACTTAAGGGATAAAAGTATAAATTAGCCATTGTTTTATATGCTAAATTAATCTGATGAGTTTATTATGCATATTGAAGGAGAAATAAGGCTTTGTTGTCTAATTTCAGTGGACTCTTGCCATTTCTCTGTTTCAAACCATGAAAAAAAAAACTAATTTCAAATTAATAAGCTACACATGAATTTATAAGACTTCAGATCAGAAGAAACATCAAAATTGAATCACCCCATAATCCTGAATTGTGCTACAATTTCAACTTTAAGTCTTAACACTTTATTCAATGAACAAAGCGAACAAAGAAGAGGAAACAGCGAGTGACCTGTGAACCTATGTTTAGAGTAACTTGTCATCTTTCATTTTTATTTTTTTCATCCCTTTATTCTATTAATTCCTAACTTGTTGCATCCTTTTCTATCGTCACTTTCTCTGATTCGATACACTGATGAATGCGAGTATCCACTTCTCAGTCATCTTACATGTGATTAGCTCAACAACTATGATCAAAATCATCTATATTACCTTCTTGCAGCTTACACTATAACACTAACAATTTTCTCACATTCCCTTTAACTGATCATTATCATCTTTATAAATTCTGAAGAGGTTCAGTAGCACTGTGTAGTGTGTTAGATACTGCAGAGGTAGGAGTTGGGACTCATGAGCTGGGAATAAATAGGCATCCTCTTATATGGATGAAGAGGTGTTACTAGATAAGAATATCAGATTAAGGAAAAAGCAATTTGTATCTTCTGACTTTAATTTTAGTGACCTGGTTTTAATTTGGTGTCTAAATATGATGAGTTATTGTTAGTGTCTATGTAGAATTTCTCTGCAACACTGAATCCTGGCCCTTGAATTATATGTCATTAAATCCTACAACTATTAACTAATTTGTGCATGTTGCATGACTCTTCTAACTTGTGCACATTAGAACAAGTCTTTGTTTTATACAAAAGTGTGCAGTTTTGTGTAGAACTTTGTTTTACGTGTGCATTTAATCATACCTGATTATGTAGATATTTGTTTAAATTTTTTAAAAATTAACATTATTGAATTTGTGATTCTGTCTGTCTAAATCAAACTACACTAACCTATATTTATAATAGCAAACAGATTAAATACAGATTGATATGACTTGCTAATTCTAATCCTAATAGTTAATATTAGGATTTTATTCTTTGATTCTAACACTCCCTCCCAAGCTAAAGCTTACTAAGCTTTTAGTTTGTTATAAAGGGTGAATGTAATGTAGAGAAAATATAAACAACAGGGCTGTAGGTGGAAAGTTGTAGTGCGACCGCAGTTGATTCTGAAGGTGGTTATGGGGGGTTTTTAGGAATGGGTCTCACTGGAGAATGCGCAGTTGGTTGAATCACAGAGAGAAACGCACCAATGGGAAAGATAAACTCTGGATGGAGCATGATGAATGTGCACACAACATAATCGAAGCAGGATGGAGATATCAACCAGAAGGATGACATAGCAGAGAATTTGAAGACATGCTGAAAGGATGACACATTGGTGGAGAACTAGCCATAAAACAGGTCACCAGAGAATTTCCTGACGAGTGGGGGCACATGGCTGCTTAGTTGAAGGTGTCATTCTGTTGGTTAGACTGGTCACAACAATATGATCACGGTGGTGCCGGCGGTGACTGATGAAACACGCCTGAGAAGAGATTAGTCGTTGGAAAACGAATACCTGAAAAAGGGCTGTTGAAAACAAATAATAGGCCATTTAGGAGGCTTGCAGAAAAGAGATGCAGAAGCCAGAAGTGCTGGAAAAGTATGGAAACTTGCTGGAAACAGCCACCGGCGACTGACAGCGGCAACTTGCCACTGACAGCCACTGGATGAACCTGTAAAACAGATTGTCGAAGAATTTCCCGACAATTGGCAGCACACAATGTTGTCAAACACGTAATCAGATTAGGAGGAGGGTAATAGATAGTAACTCGAAGAATTGTAGCACATAACGCAAAATCCTACCAAAACAGAGGATCATAACTTCTAAAATCATAACCAGATTCATAATCATGGCAACTAACTCAACATAAAAATTAAGATTCAAAACTCAAACAATTCAACTTAAGTTCAAACAGAAAAAAAGTCACATAATTTCAAAAAGAAACAGATCACATAAGTTCAAATAAAAACAAATAACATAAGTTCAAACCGAAACAAAATAGTGCAATCCTACTGTAACTACTCTAGATATCTATAATATTATTCATTCCTAATTTTTATTCTCCTTGCTCGCAATGTCCTTTTCTCTCTTTATGATCAGTCTTCATATAGGATTTCTTTTCAGAATTATTTGCATCAGTTCGGTTTGTTCCAAAAATGCTAGGAGAGCTTGGACTTGAGTTCATATGATTTCTTTGTTTACTATGTTTACAGTTCATAAAATTGATTTTGATTATTATTTGATATATTTGGTGTTCTTGAGATTTCAACTCAAGTTAGGATCTGATGTTTCTTTTTCTATGTAGAGAAACTAATTATTGTCTCATCTCACTTTTCTACTCGCATTTGGCCATGTTGGATTGGCGGTGAGATTAGCAAAATCAAGGTGGCACCATGATTTTGTTTAAGCTTCAAACCGTTACTTTTGCCAGAATTATGCTGGTACATCGTGATTATGTCAAACTTGCTGTGAATTCAAACATGCACATAATTATTCGACTTGGAGAGAAAAATTAAATCCTTCTCACATGGAATGTACATTATAAAAGGCTTAAATATGTAAAAGGTCCCTGCACTTAGGGGTCGTTTGATTTCCAGTCCCTACATTTCAAAAACCTTTCGAATTTGCCCTACACTTTCAGTCAACTTTAAAAAAGGTCCCTAGGCTGACTTTTTTACTTATGTGTCACTATTTTTGCCATTTGTCACTAATGACTGGGCTTAGATGGAAGCTGGCTCACCCAAATGTTACATGAAAGGACCAAAATACCCTCGGTGACTAAAGGAAAAAATGAAAGGACCAAACTGCCCTTCTCCATCTTCATATCTTGTAACTTTAATGGAGAACAGCAACCATCATCATCAACAAAACCGGAACATCACTGTAACCACAAACAGTACACAACCAACATCAGTAACCGCAAAAAAACAACAAAATCCAACACAACCCACACACTCACACAGTACACACGCTCACACAACACCACAACACACAAAAACTCAGAAACAAAACAAATAGAAAAGAGAAGAAGAAAGAAAAAAGAATGAAACAGAGGAAGATAGAAAGATTTCAACCGCCACTTTCTATCACTGATCCAGACGATTGGTGAGTTTTGTATGAACTTGGGGGTTTAGATTTGGATTCAGGAGGTTTAAAGGGGGGTTAAGTAGAAAACGTTTTGGTTTTGGTGAGGTGTTGCCGGAGAAGATGGCGGCGCCGCCGCCGGCCGTTCTTCTCCGGCGAAGAAGCTTAAGAGAGAACACAGAGAGAGCATTTGGGTTTTTGGGTTTTTCAATAATTCGCGTTTGATTTTCTGATTTATCAATAATGGTTAGGATTTATACGTATAAGGGTGTTTTTGGGTTTGATGATTCAGATCTGGTTTTTTTAATCAAGCAAGCTCAAATTCGCGTTTGATTATCCATATCTGTGATGATGAATGTTGTTGTCATCGTTGTTGTTTCCATATCCGTGAAGATGAGAAGGGGTAGATGTTGTTTCCATATGTTTTTGTCAACGTTGTTGTTGTTGTTTTCATAACAGTGAATGTTGAAATTTTCTGGGTTTTTATTTTAAGGAGAAGATGAGAAGATGAACTGAAAAGATGAGTTTTGTTTCTATTTCATTCAAAGGTAGAAGGGCAGATTGGTCTTTTCACATGCTCCAATAGTTATTAAGGGCATTTTCGTCCATTCAAGGTGTTCTTTATATGAGTCAGCATGGTCTGAGCCCAGTCAGCAGTGACACATGTTAAAAATAGTGACACATAAGCAAAAAAGTCAGCCCAGGGACCTTTTCTAAAGTTGACTGAAAGTGTAGGGCAAATTTGAAAGGTTTTTGAAATATAGGGACTGAAAATCAAACAACCCCTAAATGCAGGGACCTTTTACATATTTAAGCCATTATAAAATGGACTCGTTCCTTTATTGGCCTAGTTTGGACTATTTATATTTTGATAGTTAAGTTTTTTCTATCAGCAGTCCAGAACATGACTTGCATAAATGGACATCTTTATGTAAATAATTAATTCATTTTATCTGTAGACTTTTTGCATGAGTTACTCTTTCTTACATAAATTGTTTTTAGGAGGACTTTTTGCGGGTTATGTACTTTAATTTAATGCAAAAACTAAAGTCAAATGGTTTTGGTTAATTATTTTGTAAGACAATTTGCTACTACTATGAATTAGTTTGTGAGGCAATGCTACTGTTTGGTGAATTGTTTGTTGATTAATTTGTAAGACAGTAATAGAAATGCTACTGAAATACAGTATTATGCTATGTTGTTGTCCTCCATTGATTATAGACAACAAAACAAAAATGCTATTTTAAATATTGGGATAGGGTAAAACAAGGTTAGTGCCTTTTCTTTTCCAAAAAAATTTGTTGATCATGGAATTGAGTTAAATTGAATTGTTGTTGTTTCCTATATATGATATGATTAAGAAGAAAACAAACTTGTTAATTAATTATGTTTTTTTTTTATATGAAAAAAATAGTATGTATTGGTGACTTGTCTTTGAATTGAACCAATCCGGTTTTGTCCAAGTCTAATATTCGGATTGAGTTCGATAATAGTTATTAATTAGTTTAGTTTGTTTAAAAATTTATTTCGTACAAATGTATTTAGAGTGTTTTCCTTGTGTCGGAATGAGGATTACGCTACAAAAGGTAGAGTGGCTACGCGGTTTTGGAGTATATGGCGCAACCGAAATGATAAAATATGGAATGATAATATTAGATGGCCAATCAAGTTAGTCGGGTTGGGTTTGATTATTGAACTGAGTGGTTTGTTAGTTCATAATGTGCGAAATAATAATGATCATAATGTCCCACTTTTAAACACAAATTCGTGGGAAAAACATCGTATTGGATGGTTAAAATGCAATGTAGATGCAACTTTTTTTGTTGGCATAGGAATTTGTTTTCGTAATAATTCTGACGAGTTTATTGCTGGACTCACATCATGGCAGCAATTGACTTTATCAACAGAGGATGGTGGAGCATTGACATTATTGCAAGCTATGAATGAAACTAAGCATAGAGGTTTTGAAGAGTCCAATTCGAAAGTGATTCTCAAGTGTTGGTTGAAGCTATTCGTACAAAGCAGCAAGACTATTCAAAGTTTTTTTTCAATCTTTAATGAAATTATTATTATTATTATTATTATTATTATTATTATTATTATTGTTATTATTGTTATGTTATCATGTGTAAACTTTGAAGTTAAGTTTACCAGAAGACAAGTGAATTCGGTTGCTCACTCTTTAGCTAGGGCGGTCAATTCTTGGACTAGTTTCCGTAGATTTGAGATTATTCCTCATATATTAAACTTTTGATAATTAATGAAAGGCATTAAATTTATTTGGTTAAAAATAAAAAATTATATCTATGTTTAAATAGCGGAGCTACTAG
Organism: Trifolium repens; assembly: GCA_030408175.1. NCBI lineage: Eukaryota > Viridiplantae > Streptophyta > Magnoliopsida > Fabales > Fabaceae > Trifolium > Trifolium repens. The sequence goes on from CP125851.1 coordinate 52,011,730, forward strand.
CTCCAGCACATGGGGATAAGGGTTCCTCATCTCCGACCGTTACACCAAGCTCTATATAACTTTTCTATATTAAACTTATTAGAATTGTACTAGAGTGTTCACCGGTTTGAATACACCAATAACTCATTCGATCTATAGATTTTGAATTATCCCTTAACCATGAATCCGCTCCACTAAACCATAATTCGCTTCCACTATCTTATGATCTTGAAATTGAAGGTTCATGTAGAGGCTTTCTATTTTTGCGTCATCATTCCAAATTCTACTTATGGAATCCATCCACTGGATTTCACAGACAAATACCCTCATGTCCTTTTCATTCCACATCTAATGTCAAAGCATATGAATATTGTCTCTATGGTTTTGGGTATGATTGGTCAAGAGATGATTACTTGCTGGTTTTATTTTCCTCATCAAGTTTGAAGCTTTTTTCATTGAGAGATAATACATGGACAAAATTGAGAGTCCTTACTCTCGTTGCCGTAGTCCCTATGTTAATCCAAATCTGGGGACTTTGTTTAATGGGAATATTCATTGGTTGGTTTATTGTCATGATTTGATTTCAATAGAGGTTATTGTTGTTTTTGATTTAATGGGAAGGAAACTGTTAGACATGCATCTTCCACATGATTTGTTGTTCCATGCTGCTGGAAATTATGCTTTGTTGGTATCCCAAGAATTCCTCAGTATATGTGCTATGAATTATAATCATGGATATTATAATAATAGTAAATTTGAAATGTGGGTGATGAAAGATTACAAACTGCATTCGTCTTGGATTAAGATTCTTGATCTTTTTATTGATTATCCCACTCCTAGCTTTTACCCTATATGCTTTACAAAACGTGGTGATATTATTGGAACAGATGGTGGTGTTGGATTGATAAAGTATAATGATAAAGGACAACCCTTAGAGTATCGCAACTACGCTAACAATCCAGTTGGATTTGAAGTGGCCATGTATACAGAGTCTTTGCTTTCACTTCCTGGTAACTTTGAGCAAGTTTAAGAAGATGACAGAAACAAGAAAAATGAAGTTTTGAAATGTTCACAATTTTCTTGATATTAATAATTACATTGTGTTATGAACTCTTGGGTAGCTGCACTAGTAGGCTAATATGTGTTTGACTACATGTGTAACATGAGCTGAAGTTGGAAATATATCGAATGCTTTGTTTGTGATTCATTGTTATTTGTATGTGTAACTGAATTAAGTTCTAAATGTATGTTGTTGTCACTGCTTGAAGTTGTTTTATATATGGTAAATTAAATTGATGAGTTTATGCATGTTAAAGGAAAAAGGTTTTGTTCTATAATTTCAGTCTTGTTGGAGAAGAGAACCTTAAATAGGCAAAGAGTTCACTAACTTCTACAGACGGATCTAAATATCTAATGTTTGCATACATTCTATTTTATGCGTTTCAAGAATATTGAAGAGAGAAACAAACTTTTACCTGTTAAGGCCCTGTTTAGATTACTTATTTGAGCTTCTCTACTGGCAAAAACATTTGTGAGACTGTTTGGGAGATCTTATGAAAACAACTAATTATTGAGCTAGACATGAATTTATAAGACTTCAGTAAAATAAAAAAAGCTGATAAAACTAACAAAAACAAAATAATTATTTTTTGCTGAAATATATCACAGCTATATACATGTCTTCTTGTCTACTAGAAAATACTACTAGAGGAAAAACAGTGACTTAGACAATGTAAACAAGGAAAAACAGTATTTGATGACAGATTACCTGAAGGAATACATTCTCTTTGGTCCCCATTTATTAGTCAAAGTTGCAATGCCTTTTGGAACATCAGCTACCACAATTGCATTGTATTTATTGGCACATGAATTGAGTGGCACCTATTGATCAGGAGGACTCTTAGTCTTACCAATAAATTGATGGATTTTGTTTAAGGCAATGTTTGCTTTGTTCTTCATTACATTAACTATGATTGGTGCTAAACCATTGGCATATGCTTTAGGGGCTCTAGTGCCAGCATTAAGGTACTAAATGCAAAGTGCATAATTTGGAGTCTTCTTGCATGTTTTTTTTCAGTTTTTTTTCTTAGTAAAAAAAGTTTTCTTTTTAATAATTACGCACAACAAAAAGTAGGTTAAATAGTTACTAATTAACAAACATATTTTTATTGTAAATGAATAATTGTTCAACATAACTCCATCTATATCTATACGGTGCCCATGTTCCATCAGCATCCATTCTCTTGTTAATACTATTAATCTTTCCTCATACAAATCTTCAATCAAAGTGCATCAACTGACAACAAATAAGGTGAGATAGAAAACTTTGTTTTCAATGAGGAAATATAAAACTTAATTAGTCCCTCTGTTCACTTTTATTTGTCGTTGTAGAATAGTAACACAAAATTAAGAAAATGTATTTTTACACTTTATTTTCCTATTACCGCTGTATGTTGTAGTGTGTGTCTCTCTGGTTTTTTTTATGGTTCGGATAAAAAACCGAACCGAACCAATAGAAAAACGAAATGGTTTGGTTCGGTTCTCGGTTCCAGTTTTCAGATCTAATGGACAAACCGAACCAAACCAATATATAGTATATATGTTAAATTATTTTTTTAGGCCGTCTATATCCATCAACTGGCCCAACTACTCCTAAAAAATAAAATAAAATCTTTCTCACTTAGAAATTCTAACTTAAAAAGGCAAACTTAGAAACACTCACAGCTGCACATACAAACTCAGAAACGCTGCTCTCATCTCATCTCACTCTCATCCTCAAGCTGCTCTCAACACTACGCAAACAACACTCACATCACGCTGCTGCTCTCATCGCAAACCCTCAGAACGGTAACTTCTCAAGCGTTGTTCTATTTTTATTTTTTCGATTTAAGTGGGAATAAACTTGAAGTTTTATTGTTATTGCACTTTATAATTTGAAGAACTTATGAACTTAATTTCAATATGATTGTATTTTGTATTTCATTATGAACTTAATTTCAATATGGTTGTATTTTGTATTTGTTTTCAATATGGTTGTATTATGTATATATATTTGATAAACTTATGGAAAAAAAATTGTATTTTGTAATTGATGAGCTTTTGGGAAAAAATATATCGGAAAAAAATAATAGCATGGAATACATCGGAAAAAACCGATTAAAGTATCCGAACCAAACCGAACCAAAGCGATGAGTTTGGTTCAGATTCATTTTTGAAAAACACTAAAAACCGAACCAAACCGAACCAATCGAGGATTCATTGGTTCGGACATTTGATTCATTCAAAACCGATCCAAACCGGTCCAATGACACCCCTATCTATATCTATACCAATATATAAAGAAAATATCTCTTTTGGTGTAGAATTTTTTATTGTCACTTTTGCCCCTCATTCTATTCAAATATTTGTATATGTTGAAAAATAACTTATACGCAAAAGTTGGTTTTTCAGTTTTTTTTTCTTAGTAAAAAATTTTTTTGTTTTCTTTAACAAACATATTTTATTGGAATTGGATAAGTGTTCAACGTAACTGCATTTATATCTATACGGTACCCATGTTCCATCAGCATCCATTCTCCTGTTAATTCCAAAAGTTTACACCAAAAAGAGTATTCTCTTTATATATTGATATAAATTTAGATATATATTGGTATAGATATAGAATAGATAACTTATTTAAAGATGGAGTAATAAAAAAACTTATTTAAAGATATTAATCTGATAAATAATAGGAAAGCTGTTGTAAAGTAACTATTATCACTTTATTTTAAAACTCTTTTGTTACTCGTATTTTTCTTTATAATATAGAAGTTGCTTTTTCCTTAACTTTTAAAAATTATTGTTTAGCCTAGTTTCTTATTTCTAAGAAAAGAGAAGAGGGAAAAAAAAAATAAGTCAAACGGCACCTTAATTAAATAAACTTAAAAGAAAAAAGGTTTAGTTTTCGTGACCACAAAGTATAAAAACTAACACACCACATTGACGGCAATTCTCATAGACACCCAGTAAGGCGCATGGAGAACAAGAAAGTGCCGCCGTATTTGCCATCTGAATTGGTCACTCAATTCCTTCTTAAATTGCCGGTGAAGTCTCTTATACGTTTCAAGTGCGTTTGTAAGTCATGGTTTTCTCTTATCTCTCATTCCAATTTTGCAAATTCACAATTTCATCTTTCTCAATCAACACACAATAGTAGAATTCTCTGCCCATCAAATTTATATTATAAATTTCGTTCAATAGATTTTGAATCATCCATTAACCATGAATCTACTTCACTTAACCTTAATTGGCTTCCACAATCTTATTTTTGTCGTGAAATTAAAGGTTCATGTAGAGGTTTAATATTTTTGCATGGTAATTCCAAATTCTACTTATGGAATCCATCCACTGGATTTCATAGACCAATACCCTTCTCTCCTTTTTATTCCAGTTTCCAAGCAGATTGGTGTACTACTCATCATCTGTATGGTTTTGGTTATGACCAATCAAGAGATGATTACTTGCTGGTTTTATTTTCATATAAAACCTATAGAGCCATTGAATATAATAATTTATCATCGCATCTAGAGTTTTTCTCATTGAGAGATAATACGTGGACAGAAATTGAGGGTCCTCACTTCCCTTATAGGATTTCCTTTCGTCGTCACAATGTAGGGACTTTCTTTAATGGGGCTATTCATTGGTTAGCTTATCGTCCTGGTTTAATGGTTGGTCGTAAGGTTATTGCTGTCTTTGATTTAATGGGAAGGAAACTTTTAGACATGTCTCTTCCACATGATTTGAACCATGTTCATGTAAACTATGATTTGTTAGTATCCGGAGAATTCCTCGGTCTATGTGTTATGCAGTGTGATAATCATGGATATTATAATAATAAATTTGTAATGTGGGTGATGAAAGATTACAAACTGCATTCGTCTTGGACTAAGATTCTTGATATTGATTTTCCCACTCTTAACTTTTTTCCTATATGCTTTACAAAAAGTGGTGACATTATTGGAACAGAAGGTGAAGTTGGATTGATAAAGTATAATGATAAAGGACAACGCTTAGAGTATTGCAAGGACTTTAACAGACTAGATAGATTTAAAGTGGCAGTGTATACAGAGTCTTTGCTTTCACTTCCTGGTAAATTTGAGCAAGATTAAAAAGATGACACAAACAAGAATAAATGAAGTTTTGAAATGTTCACAATTTTCTTGATATTAATAATTACATTGTATTATGAACTATTGGGTAGCTGCAGGCTAATATGTGTTTGACTACACATTATGAATTATTTATTGGTTAACTTACTTAACTATTTTTAATATGCTTGTAGGATAATTCGAATGCTTTGTTTGTGATTCATTGTTATATATGTATGTACTTCTGAATTGAGCTTTAAATGTATGTTGTTGTCGCTGCTTGAAGTTTTTTATACATGGTAAATTAATTTGATGAGTTTATGCATGTTAAAGGAAAAATGTTTTGTTCTTTAATTTAATTCAGTGGACTATATTAACTTTGGCCCTTGCCAAGCCACTAGATTTGGTCTAGTGGTGAGAGGTTTGAGTAGTATCCATGAGGTTCCACGTTCGATCCTCATTGGCAACATTGTTAACCAAAAACTTTGGCCCTTGCCATTTCCCTTTTTCAAACCAAGAAGGAAAAAATAACTAATTAGGGGAACGATTTTGAACGATTGGAATTAGGGGAACCAGCATAGGTGAGAATTCTAAAGCCATAACCAAAATCAATAGAAGTTCCAAGTATAGGTGATGTATCTAGATTCTAAGCAATGTTACCAAACAATCTTCAATCTTTTGTTATGCGAACCTCTTCTGTCTAAAGGAGAAATAATATGGCCATGTTTTGATAAACGGCTTAATTAAGTACTTATCATATAAGTACTTATGTATAAGCTATTTTTATTATAAGAGATAAAACAAAGGGCCCGTTTGTTTGAGATTTTTTCTCACAAAAATCTATTTTTTTGTTAAAAAAATCACTTTTTTTATTTTTGATGTGTTTGTTTCAGATTTTCATAAAAATCATTTTGTTAAAAAAATCATTTTTGAGTCCAAAATGAAAAGCTATTTTCAATAGATTCTTTCAAAATCTATTTTTTTAAAAACATGGACCATGTGTTTGTTCTCAAAAATGATTTTTATAATGGTAAACAAACACAAAACAACTTTAGATTTTTTTCAAAATCTCTACAAAATAATCTATTTTTTCAAAATAGATTTTTTTAAAAAAATCTATTTTATTTTAATCTCAAACAAACGCACCCAAAGTCAAACACTTCTCATTCTCATAAAATTTATAATTTGTTTTAATAAACTGTCTTAGAAAGCTTAAGAAAATAAGCTGAAAACAACTATTTGGGCATGTCATAAGTTATTTCCAGTCTCTTCCAAAAGAATTTCATCAGTGTTTATGTTGGTTCATCTTCTCTTCCAAACAGCCCATGTATCAATTCAAAAGTACGTCTACTAGAGCTTAAAAGGAATGATTAAATTTATTAAAAAATCTTAAATCATTTTATACAAATCTTATGCATCTGTTATTTGTTCCCCCACCCTTCTAAACGTTTCTATCTAATTCTTGTCGAGGGGAAATAGTACATGTGTGGAAGGCAACTAGTTCCTGATTCCATGAATTAGATAGATACAAAGAGCTTTTATCCGGTATATTGTATATGAAAATTTTCATATATGTACCGGAACACTTAAATACAAAGAGCTTAATCCGGTCTATTGTATATGAAATTTTTTATATACTGGAACACTATTTTCAAAGTGTACCTGTGACATATTTTCTGCAATTTATACAAACCGTTATAAGTGTTCCAGTAAAAATGTGAATGATATCTGACTTTTTTTGCAAACATTTCGGAATACTTTTGAAAAGTGTTCCGGTAAAATTAGCAAACCGGAACGTTGTGCTGGAGTTTGGGTTTCCTCTATTTATTATCCTTCTATTTATTTTTTATTTGAAAAGAGATAGATACAATTGAAAATTAGTGGGGTGTACAACTATCCAAACAGTTTACCCGAAAAGTGAAAAAAATGACAAAGTAAAAATTAATAAAATATACTGTAGTAATATATGGATAGAATAGGAATATTTTAAAATAAGTAGGAGTAAAGGGTTAAATGTAGGGGTAGAATTTTTTTTCTCCCAAATTCAATTCCCACTGATGTCAATTTTGGTGGGCCGATCCATATAGAATAAAAAGAAAAAGACGCTTTGGTTACGAAAGTAGCCGGGGTCTAGGTTTATGGATGAATTTTGTCAGCGAAAGTCCCTCAAACTCAATCACAACAACATGCCGTGACCGATTAGGCTGGTTTGGTGGATTTTGTCATTAAAGAAAGTAGGTTTCGGGGGGCTTTAAACGGGGCCCCCGCAAATGGACAGTGGGATTGTCGCCTCGGTTAGTCGATCTTTGGGTCGGATACCGAATTTAAAAAAAAAAAAACTTAAGTTAAATTACCAAAAAAGTTAATTGATTTATAATTTTGATCAAGTCAAATTGTTATCTTTCCAGTCGTTGCAGACGATAGAGATTAAATTAGTTTTAAACTATTGTTGTTGGTGGTCGAATTGAACTCATTGCTTTGTTTGGAAATCAACTAGTTGTTTGTATTATCTTAATATTTTTTGGATCTTTTTGTAAAATTTTGTAGTCTTCATCGGTACCCCTTGTGCTGAGGTGGCTACTCAGTTGCTTTTTCTATTTATACGGGAGGGATCAAATTACACCGGTGTAACATTTGAGTAATGTTACACCGCTCAATAACGCTTTAACGAATACAAATTTTACAAAACCCACCGTTGGATTGAAAGTTTATATCATATAGATTATCTATGCTAAATTTTATAAAAATTTAAATTCATTTGATTTGTTATTTTGATAGATCAATATTAATGGTATTAATAAAAACGCTTAAATCGTTAATTTTTATGGGTCTCAATAACATATCAAACGATTTTAGATTTTTATAATATTTAGCATAGATGATCTATACGATATAAACTTTTAATCTAACGGTGAATTTTGTAAAATTTGTATTCGTTAAAGCGTTATTGAACGGTGTAACATTTCTCAAATGTTATATAATTTTTGTCTATTCAAATTTTTTTTGGAATTTATTAGTAACCTATATCTATATCTATACCAATATATAAAGAAAATATATCTTTTGGTGTAGAATTTTTTATTGTCACTTTTGCCCCTCACTTTATTAAAATATTTGTATATGTTGAAAAATAACTTACACGCAAAAGTTGGTATTTCAGATTTTCTTTTCTTAGTAAAAAAAAGTTTTGTTTTCTTTAACAAACATATTTTTATTGGAACTGGATAACTGTTCAACGTATCTGCATCTATATCTATACGGTACCCATGTTCCATCAGCATCCATTCTCCTGTTAATTCTAAAAGTCTACACCAAAAGGAGTATTCTCTTTATATTTTGACTAGCGGTCAAACGGACACCGTTTGTGTGATCGACATTCTCTATTGTACTAATATAGATAACTACTTAATCTTCTTTTTTATTGTTCTTAGTTAATTGATAACTACTTAACCTCCTTTTTTGTTGTGCTTAGTTATTAAGAAGAAAAAAAATTTGTTAACTTCCTTTTTTGTTGTGCTTAGTTATTAATAAAAAAAAATTTATTAAAAAAACTAAAAACCTACTTTTATGTGAAGTTATTTTTCAACATATACAAATATTTGTATAGAGTGAAGGACAAAAGTGACAATAAGAAAAGTCCATGCGAAAGGGGTATTCATTGGTTAGCTTAATCTCTATTATATACATTACGAAATTCTCATGAGAGCTCTTTCGTGCATTCTCAAGAAAAATATCCCACGTGTCATTATTATAGAGTTTATGCTTATTCAGAGCTTTTAGCACGAGGTCTGTTGTTTGAATTTTATGGAAAACTACATTTTCTTCTCAATAGAAATGGCTTATGTGTCATTCAATTAGAACTTATCAAATATATATTTTTTTGTATCTTTTTTTGGTATAAAAAAATATATTTTTTTTTGTAGAAACTCTAATATTATTCTTTTTGTAGAAACTCTAATATTATTATTTTTTTTAGAAAATCTAATATTAATTTTTTTTAGAAACTCTAATATTATTTATTTATTTAGTAGAAACTCTAATATTATATTTTTTTTAGAAACTCTAATATTATTTATTTTTGTAGAAACTCTAATATATATTTTGTGTTTATAGAAACTTTAATTTTTTTGTTGATAGAGTTCCTAGAGAGTATTGGGAGATGGAGATGAGAGAGAGATATAAAAATCTAAGAAACATATAACAAATTAATATAACTTCATTTTTTATAATCAATGAATTTTTAATTTTTTAACAATTTCAGTATTAAAATTTCCATAAACATTCATTCAAACCTTTTTAGAGATGTTAATTTATCCATGTGAGTGAAAATCCCCACATTTTCTCATTTGATTCTTATGTGTGGAGATTTATTTTGGGGTACGGCGACAATAAAAGTTTAAGAGTAAGAACGAGATCAAATTAGGTTGATATTTATTAAAAAAATAATATAAAGTTAACAATTTTTGTTGAAGTCCTAATAGAGTATTGTAAGGGAGACAAGATAGATAAAAATACAAAGAGAAAGATATATATATATATATATAGAGAGAGAGAGAGAGAGAGAGAAAGAAAGAGAGAATCTATATGTGGTATAGAATGAGAAGAAAGATAGTGATTTTTCCACCTCACTATTAAAAATACGCGTTGACCAATTAAAATTTGTATTTTGACTGCGAAAGTTATCCATATTTTGTGTTCACCACACTTCCATTAAAAATTATCTTTAGATGATTAATTAATTTATGGGTAACCTAAATTAAATTAATATAATTTAGAATTTTTATAATCTATGGATTTTGTTTATAATTCTAATTTTAAAACTTCCCAAATTTTTTTCAAACCTTTTTAGGAATTTTAATTTGTCATTGTGAGTAGAAATTTGCACATAGATTTTTCCATTTGATGCTCATGCGTGAATATTAATTCTTTGTGATATAATGTGAAAAAAAAGTTTGAGAATAGGAACGAGGACAAAATATGTTAATATTTATTTAAAATATAATATAAAACTTACAATTATTTTTTGTTGATTAAGTCCATACAGAATGTTGGCAGATGGAGAGTGAGAGAGAGAGAGAGGGAGAGAGAAAATCTTTTAGTACGTGTTGTTGACGGGTAAGGGAGAACTCATAAATAATTAATTAGAATTACCTCTAACGGTCAAAATTTGGGACACCTAAAACAAATGAACATAACTTTAATTTTCTATAATCTATGAATTTTTTTATTTTTTATTTATAATCTATGACGATAAACCTAATGTATATTTTTCATGAAAGTTGGCTGGGGATGAGATAGCGGACCATGGAGATTTATTGCAATGAAATAATCATGGTATGTTTTTATTTTACGTAAAACAACGCTCCCAACAAACCTAAGGCCGTGAATATATATGTATGTATATATATATATATATATATATATTCGAAAAAATATAAAGTTTATAATTATTTTATATTTATAGGATTATTATATAGTCACGGGGATGAAGACGGGAGAAATAATCTCTTAATAGCGTAGAACGAGAAGCGAATGAATATTCTCATTCTTGCTCTACCCTATAACATTCTTAAACTCATATCATGTAAAGAATCATATCAATTTTAATAATACAATTTTTAATTAAATTACTCAAATAATATTTTAAAATAAACACATAAATAATATTAAAAGAAAATAATCCCGTGCACGGCACGGGCTAACATACTAGTAATCTATACTAATATATAAAAGGGATATAAATTTTTGGGATGACTTTTTCATTATTCCTATTTTACCCGTAAAAAAACTAAAAAAAAAAAACTAAGCACAACTTCCACATAAAATTAGATTTTCAGTTTTTTTATAATAAAAAAATATTATTTTTCTTCTTAATAACTAGCCACAACAAAAAGGAGTTCAAGTAGTTATTTATAAAAGAAAAATAGTTTATTCCTCACACCACAAAGTATAAAAATTAACACACCACATTGACGGCAATTCTCACAGAGACCCAGTAAGGCGCATGGAGAACAAGAAAGTGCCGCCGTATTTGCCATCCGAATTAGTCACTCAATTCCTTCTTAAATTGTCGGTGAAGTCTCTTATACGTTTCAAGTGTGTTTGTAAGTCATGGTTTTCTCTTATCTCTCATCCCAATTTTGCAAATTCACAATTTCATCTTTCTCAATCAACACACAATCGTAGAATTCTCTGCCCATCAAATTTATATTATGAATTTCGATCTATAGATTTTGAATCATCCATTAACCATGAATGTACTTCACTTAACCTTAATTGGCTTCCAAAATCTTATTTTCGTCGTGAAATTAAAGGTTCATGTAGAGGTTTTATATTTTTGCATGGTAATTCCAAATTCTACTTATGGAATCCATCCACTGGATTTCACAGACCAATACCCTTCTCTTCTTTTTATTCCAATTTCCAAGCAGATTGGTGTACTACTCGTCATCTGTATGGTTTTGGTTATGACCAATCAAGAGATGATTACTTGCTGGTTTTATTTTCATATAAAACCTATGGAGCCATTGAATATAATAATTTATCACCGCATCTGGAGTTTTTCTCATCGAGAGATAATACGTGGACAGAAGTTGAGGGTCCTCACTTTTCTTATAGGATTTCCTTTCGTCGTCACAATGTAGGGACTTTCTTTAATGGGGCTATTCATTGGTTAGCTTGTCGTCCTGGTTTAATGGTTGGTCGTAAGGTTATTGCTGTCTTTGATTTAATGGGAAGGAAACTTTTAGACATGTCTCTTCCACATGATTTGAACCATGTTCATGTAAACTATGATTTGTTAGTATCCGGAGAATTCCTCGGTCTATGTGTTATGCAGTGTGATAATCATGGATATTATAATAATAAATTTGTAATGTGGGTGATGAAAGATTACAAACTGCATTCGTCTTGGACTAAGATTCTTAATGTTGATTATCCCACTTTTAACTTTTCTCCTATATGCTTTACAAAAAGTGGTGATATTATTGGAACATATGCTGGTGTTGGATTGATAAAGTATAATGATAAAGGACAACGCTTAGAGTATCGCGACTACTCTAACAATCTAGGTAAATTTGAAGTAGCTGTGTATACAGAGTCTTTGTTTTCCCTTCCTGGTAACTGTGAGCTAGTTTAAGAAGTTTATACAAACAAGAAGAATGAGGTTTTAAAATGTTCACAATTTTCTTGATATTATAATAATTACATTGTATTATGAACTCTTGGGTAGCTGCAGGCTAATATGTGTTTGACTACATGTCATGAAATGTTTATTGGTTAACTTACTTAACTATTTTTAATATGCTTGTTGGAAATATCGAATGTTTTGTTTGTGATTCATTGTTATTTATGTATGTCTATCTGAATTGTGCTCTAAATATATGTTGTTGTCGCTGCTTTAAGTTGTTTTATACATGGTAAATTAATTTGATGAGTTATTACTTTTCTCTTATATACTCTACCAAAAATGGTGATTTAATTGGAGTAGATGGTGATCTTGGATATATTAGTGAAGTACAATGACGAAGGACAACTGTTACGACATCGCTCCTACTGTAGAAATCCACGTGTAACCCAAGAGGTCATGTACACAGAGTCTCTGCTTTCACTCCCTGTGTTGTGTCAAGTGTGAGGTGAGAAGTCCCACATTGCTTAGATAAGTGGAGGTTGAACACTTTATAAGTGAGAGAACCCATAAACCTAACACCTTAAGGTTTTGGATTAAAGTGTGGTGTCCAACTTACTTGTGAAGTTGTTCTTAAACCCAATGTGGATGATCCCCTGGCTGCCCCCTCCTGGTGACCCAACACCCTGGTGACGCTGAACAAATTTAAGATGACAAACAAAAAGAATGAGGTTGTGAAATGTTGTCATTCACTATTTTGTTGATATTTATAATGAAATTGTATTATGTACTCTTGGTAGTTGCATTTGTAGGGTAAAATGTGTTTGAATGCATTTGTATGTTGATATTTATAATGAAATTGTATTATGTACTCTTGGTAGTTGCATTTGTAGGGTAAAATGTGTTTGAATGCATTTGTAAGATGAGCTTGTATGCCGCATGAGCTGATCCTATATGACATTAAAATGAAATGATCAACTATTTTTAACGTTTATTTGAAATAATAGCAGTTTTGTTTGCGTGATACATTGTTATTTATGCATTGTTTCTCTGCTTCATTTGCAAAGCAGAGTTGTTTATCAGTAAGAAATACTCTATAGAAGAAGCTTAAATACACTTCTATTGTGTTGTATGCTTTATATTATTTAATCCAAATTTAACAAAGTAGAAAAAACAATGAATGACTTGTGAGTCTATGTTTGAATTAATTTGTCATCTTTCATTTTTATCTTTTTCATCGCTTTATTTTATTAATTCCTAAATTTTTACATTCTTTTCTTTTGTCATTTTCTCTATTTGACAAAATGATGAATGTGAGTGATTCACTACTCAGCAATCTTATTCGAACCAATCGAAAAGTAAAGAGTTAATATACTTTTACCTCCCTGCAAAGTAGGCGAGTTTTGCATTATCCCTGTAATTTTTTTTTTTTGAGATTACCCCTTGTAATGTTGCAGATTTTTTTTTTCTAGTTCATTTTACCCCCGGGGTAAACCAAAACAACATCATAGGAGGATATAAAATGAACTAGAAAAAAAATTCTGCAACATTACAAGGGGGTAATCTCAAGAAAAAAATTACATGGGGTAATGCAAAATCGCATACTTTGCATGAGGTAAAAGTCTATTAACCCAAAAGTAAAACTGCAAACCAAAACAATCCAAACTGAAAATTGCAAAAATCGTATTTAGTTTAGATGAATTTAGATGATTTTTTTACTAAACCGCATGGTTCGATTTGGTTGGCAGTTTTCATTTTAGAAAAGTAAACCAAATCAAACCTTATAAATCATATAGCGATTATTTTATTAATTTTAGTAAAAAGTAAATAAAATTACAAATTAGGTTAAAAACCCAAAAATATCATTGACCACCGCCTTCAAGAAAATAAACTCAGACAAATTAAACACGTCAGCTTTAGTCAACTTTAGGAGAGTCAAAGATATATTTAACTTTTTTTTAATAATTAATGATTATAAATATTAGAGATAAGATTTGACTAAAATGAATGCAAAGCACAATGTCAGCAAAATTAAAGAAACAAAATCCTTATAAAAAAATATTAATGAAACAAAATTAAGCAAATTCCAATAGTATAAAAAGGTCACACCAGTTTGTTCCATTCCACACCATCTATTCCTCTTTTGATCTTATAAAGTTTGTGTTGCTTCCTCCTTTTTCCATTCTCAAAAACATGACAATGTTGAAGCCATTAGCATTTCTTGTTCTCATTGTGTGCACAACTTTTGTTGTAACTGAATGCAGAACTATTCAACCAAATGATGCCAATCTGATACAACAAACATGCAAAAACACTCCAAAATATGCACTTTGCATGCAATACCTTAATGGTGACCCTAAAGCTCCTTCAGCAGATGTAAGAGGTTTAGCACTAATCATGGTTAATGTAATGAAGAACAAAGCAAACATTGCTATAAACAAAATTCATCAACTTATTGCAAGGAGTCCTCCTGATCAAAAAGAGCCACTCAATGATTGTGCAGATAAATACAATGCAATTGTGGTAGCAGATATTGCACAAGCAACTGAAGCTTTACTAAAAGGAAACCCAAAATTTGCAGAAGATGGTGCAAATGATGCTGTTGTTGAGGCCAAAAGTTGTGAGAGTGGCTTCAAAGGGAATTCACCACTCACTGCTGAAAATAATGTTATGATTGATGCATCTGTCATAACAGCAGCTATTGTTAGAAATTTGTTATAGCTATTTTACTAAAAATGTTCATTATGTAATTTATATTTAATAAAATTATTAATGAAAATAAATATTAGAGCGTATTCTATTCTGTTATTCCTTTTATATTGAGATATTAGTTATCATCCTTCCTATATTTTAACCTTAAAATATCTCTCCCTAGAAATGATTCCATAATCATTTACAATTGTAACAAAAATTAAGTAATCCATTTTTCATAATTACTGGTTCATAACAAGTTTGAGATTCTGTCAAAAAAAACAAGTTTGATATACATGAAACTCGCATTGTTACAACTCATGAACATACAACATATCAAATCGCACTAGATGTCATTTATTATGTTAATTTTTAATAATAATTTCAAAAATAGATATGATCAAATGACACAAATGTGTCAAAATTAAATTGACCCGAAATCATAATCGGTAATTTTGGTTGATCTAAAGGCATGTATTTGTGTACTACTAAAAAAAACATGTATTTTTTTTGACAAAACAAAAAACCATGTATTTATTCCCTTAATATCCTAATTTTAACTAAATAAGGTAACTAATTATTATAATGCTTTTTAGTCAAAAAAAATAAATTATGATTATGCTTTTTTTATTTTTATAATATAAGGTAATGCTTATTTTAGCATGTTTTCCCACTGTCCCCTGCATATATATGCCCCTAGCAGCAAATTTACAGCAAGGACATTAATGGCATATGGCCATAAAATCATTTACAGCATATGAAGGGACTATAAATCAATAGAAGCTTAAAGAAGATTAATTAATCAAAGATATGTCCGCAATTGCTTGAAAATAAGCTAGCACCACACACAATTTTTTTATTTTTTTATTTCATGGCACACCACAAAAATAAACACTAGTATATTTTCACCTATTCACTTTCCACATTGCATTGCCATATTCTTAAAAAAATTGTATGGATATTTTCTTCTGTTTAGATTTATTTTATGGAAAAGTCATTACAATGTCATTTGATTAAGCCATAGAAAAGGGGGGCCAAATTGGTAGAGAGGCGACAGAGCAAATCAAATAGCATTGCCTTATTGGTGAAGATCATAACTTGTTACCATATTGGTGAAAATAATAATATTAAGATTATCATGTGACTCACTAAGTAAATAAATATGGGCTTTAAATCAAATGAAATTAATATTATGATTATGATTTGGTGTTAATTTAATTTTGATATCTTAATTTGTGTCATTTGATCTTATCCTTTTCAAAAAATGTCTACATAAAAGGGTGTGGTTAATTAAATATAGGGAGTGACTCTGGGGAAAACATTTTGTTATTACGAGAAATGAGAACAATAAATAATGACCGTGAGATATAAATTAATAGTTTAGATTAAAAATCACACTTAATAATAGGATGTACTATATTATTACATATTTCTTTCTATAATTAACATTTTCGTCTAAATTAAAATCAACATGATTTAACTCCAAAGGCTTGGTCTAGTGGTAAAAAGACAGGTCTTGAATCCGAGGTCCTGAGTTCGAGCCCCGCTAGTGTCTTTGGAAGGAGGTAAATATAATTACCTTTGTAAGTGTTCTTTGAGCCCTAAGGTCTTCCCTGCCTTGGACTGGGGCACCATCCCCTCATCCTAAATTTTTTTCATCAAAAATAAAAATAAAATCAACATGATTTTTTGTACCAACTGCAAAATAAAAAATCAACGTGATTCTTTTTTTTTGTTTTTCTTATAATTTTGAGAGCAAGCACTATTTATGCCGGTGATTTTTACTCTAACTAACCTATATATGCCAACTTTGGATATAGATTCGTCAAAAAAAAAAAACCTTTGGATACAGATTATATATCGATCGTACAGATTATTAATTAGTGAATTAACTGGGCCGTACGTTAATGAGGTTTGAGTAAGGTACAATTAGCCCCGGTAAAGTCTCTTATACGTTTCACAAGTGTGTTTCTAAATCATGGTTTTCTCTTATCTCTGATTCCAGTTTTGCAAATTCACATTTTCAACTTTCTTAAGAAACACACACTTCTAGAAATAGAATTATTTCCATATTATCAACATCACCTCCTCAAATTCGCTCTATAAATTTAGATGCATTGCTTAATGAAGATCATTCTGCTTCACTCAATTTCCGTCATATTTCAAAATTCTCCTTATGGAATCCTTCCACAGGATTTCACAGACCAATACCCTTCTCTCCTTTTTATTCCACTTTGGAAGCATGATGGTGCCATATCGTGGTTTGTGGGTAATTGAAGAATGTCTCAGTATCTGGGAATTGTCGTACGCTAACTATACATTAGAACTATGGATGATGAAAGATTACAAACTACCTTCATCTTGGACCAAGACGACTCTTGTTCTTCTTATTAATGACGGCGTTCCTAACTTTTTCCTGCTATGTTCTACAAAAAGTAGTGATATTATTGCAACAACTGTGATGGTGGTTATGGATTGGTGAAGTTTAATGATAAAGGACAAATTTCTGAGTATCGCTCCGTCTCCTTCTATATCAGGACTGAAGTGGCCATGTATACAGAGTCTCTGCTCTCACTCCCTGATGACCATTAAGAAGATGACACAAACAAGAAGAAGGATGTTTTTTAAAATGTTCTCCATCACTATTTTCTTGATATTTATAATTATATTGTATTATGAACTCTTGGGTGGGTGCATTTGTAATATGAGCTAGGATGCCGATATGAGGTGATCCAATTTGTTACAGAATGTTTATTGGTATTATTATTGGAAATATTGACAGTTTTTGTGTGATTCCCTGCTTATTAATTAGATTGAGTTCTAATTAAATGTATTTTGTTGTCACAGCTTGAAATTGTTTTTAATGAAATTGTTTATGCATTTTGATGCAAAAGAAGGTTTTGTTCTCTAATTATAATTGACTGGCCCTTGCCATTTCTCTAATTCAAATTCAAAGCAGGAAAAACTATTAGAGGAAGCATTATTTTCAAGCATAAACTTCTATAGTTGGTTGTGTATAGTTGCCTCTCCACCATTGTATGTCATCCACCATCGACCGCACAATTCATCATTGACAATATTGCTCTTTTAACTTGTGCACATTAGAAGAATCCTTTGATTTATTCAAAAAAGATTGGTTGTGTAAAAGATTGGTTGTTTTATATATTGAAGAATTAAAATAGCATGTAGAAGCCAGACATCATTGGTTCATTGTCACAAATTTGTTTAGTTATTTGTAATGTCTAATAAAACCTTTGGTAATATATTGACAAAAAAAATTGTACAAGAAAAATGGATGAATGACTATGTTGGTCACTAGACCAGTCTCTAAATATGATCACTAAGTTGGTCAAAAAAATTGGTTCCTAATTGGTTACATGTTATTGACTAAAATAATTTGGTCTCTAATTCCATCGCTCAAGTTATTAGTGACTGGTTTTTCATGGTTAGTGACCGAAATGTCGGATTCTGATAAGCATCCTACATGAATGAATGAATGAATGAATGAATGAATGAATGACTATGTGACCAGATAAGAATTATCAGAATAAGAAAAACAATTTGTTTCTTCTAATTCTAATCAGGAATTTGGTCGCGAGACAAATAAAGTCAAACCAATACCCAGGAAAGTAATGATGTGGTTTTAATTGAGTGTGTATAACTATTATGGGGTTTTATGTTAGTGTCATAATAGGAAGGAGATAACTAATATCTTAAAAAGAAAGAACAAAGTATGATCTAATATCAATTTTTATTAATTTCTTAAATGTGATTAAGTTACATAATGAAACATTTTTAGTAAAGTAGCTAAAACAATAATCTAACAATAGCTGCTGTTATGACAGATGCATCAATTATAGCATTGTTTTCAGCAGTGAGTGGTGATTTCCCTTTGAAGCCATTCTCACAGCCTTTGGCATTATTAACAGTAGCATCTGCACCTAGTTCTGCATATTGGGGGATTCTTTTTTGCAAATTATCAATGACTTGTGGAATACTAGCTACCTCAATTGCACCGTAGTTAAACTCACATAATTTGAGTTCTGCCTTTTGATCAGGAGGACTCTTTGCAATAAGTTGGTAGAGTTTATTGAAGGCAATCTTTGCTTTGCTCTCCATTACATTAGCCATGATTAGTGCTAAACCAGTGACATCTGCTGAAGGAGCTTTAGGGTCAGAATTAAGGTACTGCATGCAAAGTGCATAATTTGGTGTCTTTTTGCATGTTTGTTGTATCAGATTGACATCATTTGGTTGGATATTTCTGCATTCGGTTACAACAAAAGTTGTGCACACAATGAGAATGAGAAATGCTAATGACTTCAACATTGTCATGTTTTTGAGAATGAGAAAAAGGATGAAACAACACGAGTTTGCAAGATCAAGAGAGGAATGGATGGAATTGAAAACTGGTACGTATGACCATTTTATAGTTGGAATCCGCTTATTTTAGTCAAAGCTTATCTCAAAGTATTATAACCATTAGTCAAAGTTTATCTCAACGATTGATTAAGACTTCCTCCGATCTCATATATAAGCAAAAATTATTTTTTTAGATTTATTAAAAAAGTAATGTATGTGGTCTATAATATGAACTAAATACATAACTTTTTTAACGATGTGTGATGTATAGTGTGCCATTAAAGTTTGTGTGCTTGTCAAATGTTTCTTGGAAATAATAAAATTTGACCCGGAATCAAATGTTGCATTGGAAAACGATGTTTAATTTAATGTTTCATTCAAGCTTGCACATTTATCAAAATTGATTGAAAATATTTAAGACGGAATTGGGAAACGAAAATAACAATTAATAAATGTAAAAGTCTAAAGATTCTTTAGAAAATAATGCGTGATGGAGTATGTCATTAAATTATGCCAGTTTATCAAAAGTTTCGTGAACATATCAAAGGTTGGATTGAGAATGATATAAAAAAAAGGTTGGATTGAGAATAATAATTAAAATTGGCAACCAAAAATTTAAAGCCTGAAGAAAATTATAGAGAGAATAAAAATTGATAAATTTAAGGGAATCAAAAATATTTTTAACCCTTAAAAAGTAAGAATTATATTTTTGGTCAAATTTAAGTTTTAAACTATACAAAATAAAAAGTAAAGTGGTTAATTTTTTGAGACAGGAGAAGTTGTGGGCCGGATAAATCAAGTAATCAACAAAAACCATTAATAAAAATCGTAAAATATCTATAAATCATAGTTCAACTTGCAAAAAATGCTAAAATGATTAGACCGAGCACCATAACCGAAATTCAAACTCGATTCTCTCACTTGTATGTGTGAGTTTATAATGATTTTATCATTTTGCTATGTATATTTTTTTTTACTTAAAAAAAACCCTAACACAAGTAGCATGCATTAAGACAAGAGTATATAGCAGGAGCCGCAACGAGTAATCAGACTATCTTCCTTGGATTGGATTGGATCAAATTGTTTTAATTAGCCAACTAAAATTGAACCGAACATCGAATAATTTTATATTTGGACCAGATGAATTTTTTTCTTAAAACTAATTCAAACCGAACCGTAAGATTCCTATAATACCGAGTAAGAATCTTACATGAGTATGTATTACTTAATGTATTGTTTAATTTATATTGTCCAATGTTTACAAGTTTTAAAAAATTATATCCTTTTAAAAATAGTAAACAAATTAGTGTCTGGTTTGTCTAAATCATGAAAAACACGGTCTCTTTTGTAGCTAAAATCACTCACTAAATTTGGTCTCTATAACCGGTTATTAAATCAGTTATCCTTTTGTCAAAAATTTGTGGTTAAGTTTATAAAGCGGCAAACGAATATGGTTGCTCATATCCTTCCTAGGGCGGTCATTTCTTGGTCTAGCCGTTGTATCTTTGAGATATTACCTATTTGTATTTTCTCTTTATTGATTAATGAAATGGTATAAGCTTATGTTTGTCAAAAAAAAAAATCAGTCTACAACATTTATTGTCTTTGGCAACACTTATTTAGGTAACGTGTAAAAATTGTCCCCTAAAATTCGCTAAGGCAACGTTTTAGGGATGTTGCTAGGAATGTTTTCACAACAACTCATAAACGTCCCCTAAAATACCTTTGGGGACGTTTTTGGAGCGTTAACGTATTATTTCTTTGGCAATAATTATTAAATGTCCCCGTATATACTTCTAGGGACGTTTTTAATGCGTCACTGTATTGTTTCTTTTGCAACATTTGTTAATTGCCCTAATAAATACTTTTTTGGACAATCTAAACACTAAATTTTTGAGGCAATCTTCCCTCCAAATATTTTTAGCAAAATTTTGTATCCCTCCAAACATTTTAAATAATTTTTAATAAAATTTATTTAATATATAATATAATAATAAAATATTTTATGGGTTAGATTTTTTTTAAAATTTTTGTGGGTAGATTATTATTATTATTAAAAATAAATAATAAAAAAATAACATGTCTCTAATATTTTTTTATAAGGAACATGTCTCTAATATACTACTATATGTATTAGAGATTAGATATAGAATTTAGTAACCAAAAAAAAATACGTAGCCTATTAGAACTAAACATTGCAATAAACATTACACTTTTTATTGAGTAAATAAACTTTACACTTGATTCATAAAAAAATAAACATTTTTTTAGAAATGAACTAGTTAGATAATGAGAAATTAATCCAGACACTTCATCCCTTCCAAACACAAGCCTCTCTTTTCGTCTCACCTTCGACCATGTTCGTCAAACCCAAATCGCAAACGGTTCACGCCTCAAATTCAAAAACAATTCACCCAAATCCCAAATCCCTAATCGATTTCATTTTCCTTCGCGCCTCAGATCGCTACTCTTCAAACCCAAATCGATTTCAGTTCCTCAAACCCTAATCGCTTCACAGCTCAAACCTCTTATCTTCACGCCTTAGATCTTCAATTTCTATCTTCACACTAAAATCCCAAATCGCTACTCTTCACACACACACACACACACCTCAAATCCCTAATCGATTTCAATTTTCCAATCTCACGGTATGCTTAACTTCTCTCTGATTTCGATTTCGCTTATTATTGATTTTACGTTGTTTATGATCCAAATTTGTGGTGTGGTGTTTTTCTTCTAATGATGTATATACATATTTTTAGCTATTGTGAATAGATGAGATTGAACGAAGGATTTATGCTTCATTTCATGATTTTCTTACTTTGTGTTAATTTCATGATTTCGAAAACTGAGTCCCTGTTGTTTTTGCTTAATATGTTATTCATAATCACCTTTTATTTTAAGAATTATTGTGTTGTAGTTTTTGTTGACTTATTAAACTAATTAGTATGACGATGAAGAACTAATTAAACTAAACTTTTTAGATGAATTTGTGGGTCTGGAAGATGGTTAAGAAATGGTACATGAGTGCTTATCTGTACCATCTGTTCAGGTTCATTATGAGAAAGCTGAGATCAATTCTAAACATGAATGCTTGAGTGAATCAATGACTGATCCTTGTTTAGTAATGATGGATTGTAGAAGTTGTAGATGGCAAATCATTTTCTTGTTTCTTGATTATTATTTTATAAAATTACATATGTAAAATTTATGTTTTGGATTTCCTTTAGATATATTCTTCGTTATATATTGTTTTACAGATTTTCACAAAAATTAGAAACACCAAAAAACGAAACTCAGCAAGAAAGAGTTCAAAAGTTTGATGGCGATTTGGACAAAGACAAAGTCGAGAGAGCCAAACTCTCACTACCACAAGCAATGAAAGATCATGCACATGGTGACAAAGAAGTTGTACAAGGTAAGTAATTTTTTTTTTCATTTTGATTATGTATATTACTTTAAATTATTCCTAATATCTTTTGATGAATTTTGACTAAAATTGGAAACACCAAATAAAAAAACTCATGGGAAAGCTATAATCAATGGATTGAATGAGAGAGAGAGAGAGAGAGAGAGACACATTGCTACAAAGAAAACAGAGGGATCTATGCTTTTGCAACCCCAAGCTAATGATGATTTTCCACATGGAAATAAAGAAGTTGCACAATGTTTTGATGTATCTAATGTTTGTTGAAGTCCAAAAAAAAAAGTATCTAATGTTGTTTCCCTACTGTTGTGGCCGAATAATAATTTGTTTTGATGATGATCATAATATGGTTGGCCCATTTCATGTTTGGGAGCTTAGTTGTATGCTTATTGGGATGTAATTTCAAGAGTTTTCTGTCGTACTAGTTGCATAACTTTAATAACATTTGAATTTGTGAATTCTCTCATTCTTATTATTCATTCAAGTATACTAGACAGTAGACATACCATTGGTCAAAAGAAACTACTAAGTAATTATATAATGGACTTTCATTGTTGTGTTCTTGTGGCTTTGCAGGATTGTTTTAATAAGGCTATTGATCCATCATTGGATTTGGACCATTAGAAGATGTATATTTAAAGTGACACAAGCTGTGTGTGAAACCTTTTTTAATCAGGTGAGGATCCTACGTACCTCACCCATTCCATTGGTTCAAATTTTCTTGTTTTCAAATTGTGTGATTGGACCAGAAAATTCTAGAATTTCTCTTTATAGAAGGGTTGCTTTAATTTGTGAGCTAGTAATTTTCTTGCAGACTTGTGTGTTTGTAATTTGTGTGCTGCTTTGACATCATATAGACTTTTTTATTTTCTTATGCTACTAGGTCTCAATGAAGAAAATGAAGATGAAAATGATGATGCAACTTGGTGGTTGTTGAGAGCCTACTATGCTTGCAGATGTCTGCAGGGTGGTCTTTGTCTCAATTGATTTGTTTTCCTTGTAGATGTTGGTTATACTAGTGTTGTTTAGTCTTTCATCTTAATGGTGATGGCTATTAGGTGGGGGTTATGTAAGCATGTTATTGGGTAGCTATCACTATTCTAACTAGGCGATGCTTTGACTATCTAGCATTTGATCCTTGTTTTATTAGGTTATCTTGAGTATTTTTTGTACTATGTAAAGTAATGCCATTTTTTGTACTATGTAAATTAATGCAATTTCTTATTTTTTGTAGCACATGCAATTTATATTTTGAACATAATTGTCTATTTTAAGAAAATTTGGTAAAAATTGTTACCTAAGTCTGAAACTTATAGATACAAAGTCTAACTACTATTTCACATTTAGGTAACACTTCATAATTTGCTACATTTGAGAACATTTGAAAAGTGTTGCCTTAGAGTGTTCTCACAGTTCCACTTTTAGGGGACGATTTGGAATTGTTGCAAGTTATGGCAACACGTGAAAAACGTCGCCTAAGATAACAAGAAAAAACGTCCCCTTTTCCTATAGTTTAGGTGACGTTTTCGAAAAGTGTGGCCAAATAGTGAGTAAAAACGTCCCCTTAGACAATAGGCAACGCTCGCATAGAAGACACCTTAAAAACGTCCCCTATTCTCTTAGGGGACATTTTTCTTAGTTCTGGCAACAATTTTCAACCGTTGTTAGAGACAATAAATGTTGTAGTATATAGGTCACTATTATCGATCACTAAATTGTTCATTACATGTTAGTGACTAGCTATAGTGGTTTAGCGACCAAAATAATTTGGCCTCTAATTCAATCGTTAAACTGATTAGTGACCGATTTTTAATGCTTAGCAACCAAAATATTGATCTTGGATAGGCGTTTTCTAGCCGTGTTAACAAAAAAAACACAATCAATTTAAATAAAATTAATGGTTATGATTTCGTGCCAATTTAGTTTTGATACTTTTGTGTAATCTTATTCTATATCTTTTTAAAATATTATTAAAAATTAACATAATAAGTGACATCGCGGTACAATTTGTTCATGTTGATGCGAGTTTCATGCCAAACTTTTTATGAACCGGTAATTGTAAATGGATTATGGAATCAGGGAGGACAAAATATGATCTAATATAAACTTTTATTAATTTCTTAAATGTAAATTACATAATGAAACATTTTTTAAACTAGCTATTATAACAATAATCTAACAATAGCTGATGTTATTACAGACGAATCATGCATAGCATTGTTTTCAGCAGTGAGTGGTGATTTCCCTGAGAAACTACTCTCACAGCTGTTGGCATCATTAGCAGCATCATTTGCACCTTGTTCTGCAAATTTGGGGTTTCCTCTTTGCAAAGCTTGAATGGCTGATGGAATATCAGCTACCAGAATTGCATTGTAGTATTTATTAGCACATGAATTGAGTGCCGCCTTTTGATCAGGAGGACTTGTTGCAATAAGTTGATGGATTTTGTTTACAGCAATGTTTGCTTTGTTCTTCATTACATTAACCATGATTAGTGCTAAACCAGTGACATCAGCTGAAGGAGCTTTAGGGTCAGAATTAAGGTACTGAATACAAAGTGCATAATTTGGTGTCTTTTTGCATGTTTGTTGTATCAGATTGGCATCATTTGGTTGGATAGTTCTGCACTCAGTTACAACAGAAGTTGTGCACACAATGAAAATGAGAAATGCCAATGGCTTCAACATTGTCATGTTTTTTAGAATGAGAAAAATGAGGAAACAACAAAGGTTTGCAAGATCAAGAGAGGGATGGAATTGAACAAGAAATTTATGCTAAGAATTGAAAACTGGTGTGACCATTTTATACTAGGAATCAGCTTACTTTTTGCATTTTTTTTTTGGTCAAACTTTTTGCATCTTTAATTGGGCCTGAAATATTGTTTGCATTCATTTTTATTTTTATTTTTTTGACAAAAGTTTGCATTCATTTTAGTCAAAGCTTTTCTCTAAATTTATAACCATTAATTAGTAATATTCCTTTTTTATCAAAAATTTTTTGAGTCAAAGCTTGTTATAATATTTTTTTGACTTTTACCATCAGTTGAATCTGATTTGGGGGTCAGTTCTGGCATCAAGTGATTTCAGTTCCCTCCCGATCGCAATTGATGCAACACCAATTTGTCATTAAAAAATTTAAATATATATCATTACAAGAAATATGATTTTTGGCAACGATTTTTTCGTTAAAAGTTGTCACATGTCTCTTGGATCAACCGACAACAAGACAATTTAACAAATGGAGGGATTCTGACCAGGGTCGGTCCCGATATTTTGGAGGTCCGGGACAAATAATAAAAACGGACCCCTGATAATTTTTTTTTAAAAAAGAACATTTATTTAAATTGTAAATATTATCAACAACATCAAAAATAGTTATTTATCTGTGTAACTAACATAAAGAAAATGTCATTCCACAATGTTGAAATTGAATCGATAAATAAAAATTAAGCGATATATCATTAAAAATGAACCGATAATTTTTAAAAAAGAGTAATTAAAAAATAATCATATTCAAGATGATATTATTAAAAATAGATAGTGTTTTTAACAAAATTATAACTTAAATTTAGTAAATTAATTTTTTGTTTTCGAAGAAATAACAAAATGTAGTTTTTTAAAAAAACAATTAAAATAGTGAAGTGATTTATGAGTTATAGAGTAATTTTATTTTTTTAAAAAAATCATCATTTTGTGAAAGGGAATCATTTTCAGAATCGTTTATGTAATTATAATTGATATGAGTGTCTCAATGGTCAATTGTCATATATACAATGAGACTTGATCTATTAAAATAAAAGAAAAAAGTGCAACACATGGGAATCGAACTGTCGTCACTACGAGATTCACAATCTGATGTTATAAAGTCTCAACACAAATACTTGACAATTTGTTTATTTTATTGGTCAGAAAAAAAAAAAAATTTGAGGCCCCAAAAATCTTGAGGCCATGGGCTAGGGGTCTGCTTGCCCTTGGAAAATGAAGTTTAGAAATTAGAAATGTATTGGAAAATGATGTGTGATGTGGTTTGCCATTAAAGTTCGTGCGTCCTTCAAATGTTCCTTGGAAATATCAAAATTTGACTGGGTTTGTGTGTTCGTCAAATGTTCCTTAGAAATATTAAAATTTGACTGAGAATCAAATGCTGCATTAGAAAATTGTTTTTAATTTAATGTGTCATTAAGAATTGCGCATTTACCAAAGTTGATTGAAAACATAAAAGACTAAATTGGGAAATGAAAATAACAATTAATAAATATAAAAGTCTAAAAATTTGTTAAAAAGCAATGTGTGATAGAGTACTACTCTCTCTATCCCATATTATTAGTATAAACAAAAAAAAATATTTCACACTTATTTAGAAAAGTAAAACATAATAATTTGAAGTATTACTTTTCGTGTTTTCCGTGAAATAAGTTTAATAAGAAGATGTAAAAAATTTGTTATTGGTTATTGATTATGGTAAAAAGAATGCTCGTTTATCAAAAGTTTTGTGAAAATATCAAAGATTGAATTGAGAATAATATTAATTAAAAAGGTGGGATTGAGAATAATGGTTAAAATTAGCAACCAAAAATTTAAAAGACTAAAGCGCAAAGAAAATTATAAAGAATAAAAATCCATAAATTTAAGGGAATAAAAAAACTTATAACCCTTAAAAAGTAAGAATTTTATTTTTAATCAAATTTAAGTTTTTTTTTTTTGATAGAGAATCAAATTTAAGTTTTAAACTATACAAAAAAAGAAAAGTACAATGGTTAATTTTTTAGATAGGAGAAGTTGTGGGTCGGATAAATCAAGTGTTCAACAAAGTCTATTAAAAAAAATAGTAAAATATTTAGAA
Organism: Trifolium repens; assembly: GCA_030408175.1. Classification (NCBI taxonomy): domain Eukaryota; kingdom Viridiplantae; phylum Streptophyta; class Magnoliopsida; order Fabales; family Fabaceae; genus Trifolium; species Trifolium repens. The sequence continues at coordinate 52,039,283 of CP125851.1, forward strand.
ATTCTAACTTAATTAATAAAAAAATGCCAAAATTATTAGGCCTTTAAATTTGATATTCTCATCTCTGGGTAAGTTTTTAATAGTTTTATCATTTGTCTGTAAAAAAAAACATAAATTTTCTTTTTAACTTAAAGAAAACCCTAACACGACTACACGAGTAGCACGTGTGACAGTTAAAACAAGGGCGGGAGCCGCAGTGAGTAATCACACTATCTTTCTTGTACTATCACTACCGTCCGATTGAACAACACGTCATTGATCCGCGTGAATTTGTGTTTCAACGGCTCAGATCATGTTTTCAGAGTAACTGTAGAAACGAAGAGAAGAAGAGTGTTCTTCTCTATTCTCCAAGTGCTCGATTTCTGATCGATTTTTCATTCTTCATTGAACATAGAATTTCAATTATTTCTGAATTTCAAGATGAAGGCCACGGATGAACCAAAGGAGAAAGTTGATGAAAAAGAGATCATCGTTTTGAGTGAAGATGATGAAGAAGATGAATCCGACGATGAAGTAGACGGCGGAGATGACGACGACGGTGATGAGGATGACGATGGTGATGACGACGATGACGATGGAGACGATGATGATGATGAAGAGGAGGATGACGATGATGCTCCTGAAGGTGGTAACGAGGACGATGAAGAGGAAGGTGAAGAAGAAGAAACAGGTGATGGTGAGCGTGGCGGTGACCCTGACGACGACGACGATGATGATGAGAATGATGACGACGATGAGGAGAACGAGAACGAGAACGAGGAAGAGGTAACTGTTTATGAAATCCCTAATTTGCTTAAATTGTGAATCTGAATTCTAGATTTTCGTTCACTGTTTCTTGTTCATCAATTTTCTTCATAGGCTTAATTTTTCTCTAAATTCGTTTTTATTTTCAATTTTGAGTCTATTTTGAATTAGGATTAGGGTTTTTTGTTTCAGCTTGTTCATTTACTCTGTTCACGATATTTGTTAAAAGCTTGCAAGCTCTTACCTGTATAATTCAATTTTGCTGTAATTAACTTAGTTTGCAACTTTCTCACTCTTGAATAGAATTTCTGATTTAGAATTATGCAGTATGTTTGGCAGTGGTATAGATCTTAGTTCATCTGGATTTTTTTAATTATTAGTAATTGCTATCATGCTTTAAACTTATTAGGGATTTTAGATATCAAAGAATTTTCACTCTATTCATACATAATATCATGAATTGTCGATTCTTCGGGGTTTGATTGTTTAAAATTCATTCATTATGTATTAATTTGCTTGTTTATTCCTGTAAGAACTCCTTATGTTGGCACATAATTGGTCTTCTTTTGTTAAGCTAGAAAATAAAGACGTGTGAGTTAAATTGAATCTATTGTGTTACTCAAATGTTGTGTTGCAAACTTGCAATCTGTTACCTGTATAATTTAATTTTGCTGTAAGTCGTTTTTTGTATTTGAATTACTCATGGGTATGAATTGTTTTTAGGAGGATTTGGGAACAGATTACCTTGTGCGCCCTTTAGGCAATGCTGAAGAGGAGGAAGCAGCTAGTGATTTTGAACCAGAGGAAAATGGTGAGGAGGAAGATGAAGGCGAGGAGGATGGTGAAGGCAACGATGATGAGAAGGCTGAGGTTCCACCAAAGAGAAAGAGGTCAGATAAAGATGATTCAGATGACGATGATGGTGGAGAAGATGATGAGAGACCCGCTAAAAAATAGAGTTGGGTCTATTCTTTGCTTGAGGACTTAACAAGTCAACTCTCTAGGTCAATTAGATCAGTATCTATCCTTTGAACACTTTTCAGAGAAAGGATGAGTAGTCCGTGTATTTGTTTTGTGTTCTATGTATCATTTATCGCAAAACATTGTAGGATTTGTAGTTTTTGTCTGTTGGTACAGGATTGTATGTTGAAACATTTGCTAGGACACAAGTTAGTGTTGGTACTTGGTAGATTTCTTCTTTGTACTGTTTTCTAGGTCAGTAGTACTTATGCATAATATCTGACCCCTTGAAATTGTTGGTAGATTTCTTCTGGTTTTACATAATGGTTTTTAGACTCTTGTTGTACTCATTTGTTGCAATTACATGTTGATTAGGACTTCATTGTCTGTGAATGTTAGATCCATTCAAAAAGTGATTTTCCCATTCCATTTACTAGTTGAAGCATATTGTACTTCTGCTTTGGTAAGTTTTGCCTACAGATTTGGTTGGTGTTGGATTTCGATTGAAGATCTGCGCTTGATTTGTATTTTACATTACTCACTACTTGCAAATGCATAAAAGAAAAGGTCTAACAACAGATTCTTTAACATTTAACTTTCTCTTCATGATTGAATAAAATTTGTATGGGTCTTACAAAATCATTGTGTTCAATGAGATCTACTTCTAAAGTAGTGGGAGTGAGCCCTGAACCCAATCATGTAGCGGGTAGGTACTGTAAAGATAAGAGAATGTTTTTTTTTTTTTTTGGTACAAAGATAAGAGAATGTTTTAAAATATTAAAAATAAGAAGAGTTTTTAAGCAAAACTGATTGTTTCTTTTTTATACAAATAGCAGAAAAATTGAAAAATTGTTGATCATAAATAGTATTCATGTGGAGAATTTGTTGAATCCAAATAGACATCTACTTTTGCCATCCTATGTTTTTTCTTGCACGTCCTACGATTTTACCAAAATACTTATATTTGCTACTTAAATAGTGGACACTCTCAAAAATACCCTACAATTACAACGTCCGCTACTTAAGTAGCGGATGACATTTTTCATAATTTCTCATTTTTATAAACAAAAGTTATCAAACTTAACTTTATTTAATGTTATTCTTCCAAAAATACCTTCATTAATTTTTCTACTTTTTAACATGATTGTAGAGTCTTAATGTAAATTTAATATATTATAAGGTCATTTTAGGAATTATAGTAGAAGTTTCACATAAAACCAAAATAAAAAAGTAACTCCTTAAAAAATGTGCAAATAGATAAATTTGCTTATAAAAGAGGCTGGAGGAAGTATATTTATATTAGATTATGTTTTAAACTAAATATATCAACTTTTATTCACCAATTATCTCTTATAAAAAGAATTAAAAAAAGATTTAAAAAAAACTAAAAATAGTATTTACGAAAGTAACTTTTCCCACTTTAACTTTTAGCGGAATGATGTGCGATTGTGCACATTGTACTAATCAAATGTCACAAGACAAGCTTATACCATGATACTAATAAGATTATGAGTAACTAATTTGCCTCGAAATTTATTGACCATAATTTTTAGTTCAATTGACAATATTAATATTGTTGCATCAAATAACTTTATTTAATATGTTCAAATTTAAATATTCACAATTAGTTTTTGAAAATGGTTGAAATGTAATCTACTTACTATAAAAATCACCTCAAAGTTTGAAAAATTTCTAAAACTTAAAATATCACTACTGTAGTACTAGTGAGTAACATCCTATATTTGTTTTGGACTAGTTCAAAAATGGTAAAGAAAAGATTCTAGTCAAAAAAAGAAGAAGAAAGAATTAGTAATAATGTAATGAGTAGTTGGGTGTGGGCCACGCGGGGAATGAACTCTAAACATGGGATCGAATGCTAGTGTCGGTGATGATACTCAAAGATAGATTACATTTGTTAGTGGAACTTAGATCAGATAATTATTATAACTTGAATTCAAATTACAGAAATCAATGCGTGTTGTCGGTTGCAACACAAGTCAAAATCCTCTTCTAATTCTACACCGATAATAACAACAACAATTACTAGTAATCATTTTTTTATATTATAGTGAGTGAGTTAGTTCTACTTCCATTCCATTGCATTCACCATTTTCCATACACAAGATTCTCATCACATTACTATCGTTTTCGTAAATCTAGGTTTTCACATTTCTCCTCCACTAGATCTCGCCGTGGATCACCGTCAAATCGTCATCTTCATCGAATGCCGCTTCAATTCCTCTGAATTCGTCTTCATCGGAACTCTTCGCTGATATTTACATAATGAATATTCTCAGTCCTGTTACTCCCGGTCAGGTTCGTCTTCGGTTACTCAGATCTTGCACTGTTTCGTCTTAATTAACCGATTGTTACTTTATTCTGCTTATCGCAATACCGAATTCGACGTGTTAGTACTGATTTGGTATGATGTGAATTACTGATTTTGATTTTTTTTGTTAATGATGATGTTTGCAGGTCTCGTTCTTGCTCGGGGTCATTCCGGTAATTATAGCATGGATATATTCCGAGATGTTGGAGTATCGGAAAAATTCTTTAATTTCCAAATCGTAAGTTTGTTCCATTTGATTATTCTTTTGCAGCGTCAATTTTTGGTTGTTTCGATTGATGTAGAATTTGTTTGTGCTGTATTATCCGTTTTGGAGTTAAGTAGTTAGACATTTCATGAAATGATTAGCATTGCGTGTATTTTACTATAACTGCCTCTTTTAATTGTTATTAATATGATGACTAGTTACCATTATGCATCTTTGATTTTTTTTGTTTCTTTCCTTTTTTAAACTGTATTTCACAATTGAAATTTTAATAGTATGCTAGTAGTTCTAAATTGCGGTCTATTGGTTCTCCAATATAATGTTTTTAGAGGTCTCTGCAGCGGTTGAATATGATTTTTTTTTTTGACTCAGCGGTTGAATATGATTATTAGCCAATTAAGTGGTAAAGTCTTTTGGGTAGAGAGATTTCTTGTTGGACTGTTTACTTTCTGTCCAATGTGTAAAGAATGGAAGGTTTTAAGAATTTGTTGCTAGTATTTCTTATGGAAGTTATTCTATATTCTAGTAGGCACTCGGACATAAACTTGGTTGAAGTGGGCAGTGGTGGTGTTATTAAAGATGAAGAGGAAGCAGTTTTATTGGAAGGAGGAGGTAAACAGCCTGCGTCCCCAACTCTAAAAACTCGAAGCTCAACTGCCTCACCCTCAATTATCCGGTAGTGATTCATTTAGCTATTTTTTTTTTCTTGCATATTCTCTGTATTTGCTTAAAATTAAATGAAGACTTACGTACTTGGCCATTTATCATTTCTTCAGATTCCTCTTGTTGGATGAACATTTCCTTATTGAAAACCGTTTGACACTTAGAGCCATGTAAGTGAACCATTTTATTTATATTTCAAGTTATTTACGTGTGGATCAAACTACTAACTTCCACTTCTTTCTCTGTTATAGGTCTGAATTCGGTCTTCTTTTGGCTTACTACTATTTGTGCGATCGCACAGATTTCTTTGGTTCATCAAAGAAGGTTAATAATTTCACTATGTTACTTCCTTTTTGTTTTTTGCTTCGATGTCTAGATCTAATATTATTGAATAGTCAGTTCTGTAAGCAAATATTACAGCATAGCATTTTAGCTCGATTCCAACTGTTATCTTCATTATGTTTCAACATACTTGCATGGTTTTTATTGTAGCACTTCATATTTCTTTCATTTGGGTAATCATTGATAGACACCCACCTATGGTTTGCCTATGTTTGGTTTTAAACAATTATGGGGGAAAAGATTTCAGTACTTATCAGACCTCTATCATAATACTTCCAAATATTGGATATCCATTTGCTTAATTTATATGGAAAAACAGATGGTAGAGTGAAGAAAATAATAATTGGTTGCTCTATTTCTCATTTCTCTGATTTTCCATAATCTCCCCCTATTTGAAAATCTACATAGATCTCCCCTGAAATTTCATGGTTTTGGAATACTTGGGTGGCCATTTGAAATTAGGAAAAATATTCACGGGGTCGGACCATTTTTCCCGAAGAGTTAACTCCCAAAAGATTGAACTCAATCGTTAAGGGGGGATAAAAAGAGAAAGGCGTGAGTTACTTGTTGCATTAATACTGGCACAGTTTTACCATCTTAGAAGCAAGTTCCCAAGGCTTTGTAATGCTCATCAACAACAACAACCAAGCCTTATCCCACTAAGTGATGTCGGCTACATGGATCACACGACTCCATGATGTTCTTTCATATATCACATCTCTATCCAACTCATTGTAATGCTCATAGGCTAACAAAATTTAGTATTCTACATTGCATGCTTTATCCACAAAAGCATTATTATATATTTGAAAAACTTATTTTTCATGCGCCTTTCACGCATTACTGATGATGTTTTTCTTGATGATCATCTGTTTTTGCAGAGTTACAATAGGGATCTGTTCATCTTCCTCTATTTTCTCCTCATCATAGTTTCAGCGATAACTTCATTTACAATACATCATGACAAGTCACCATTTTCTGGGAAATCCATACTTTACTTGAATAGGCATCAGACTGAAGAATGGAAAGGCTGGATGCAGGTTGGTCACTTTTTCAATTCATATTTCTGAGGCAGTCTTTGTTAGTAGTATCTTTTATGATGGGAAATACCGAGTGCCCCATAAACCATTCAGTTTTGGCTTAGAATTCTAGATTTCTTTCATCATATATCCTGATTATTCAACTCTTATGAGACTAACAATCTACATTTCTTCCATTTGACATGGACACAGGTATTGTTTTTGATGTACCATTACTTTGCTGCATCTGAAATCTACAATGCAATCCGTTTGTTCATTGCTGCATATGTTTGGATGACTGGATTTGGAAACTTCTCATATTATTATATTCGTAAAGATTTTAGCATGGCAAGATTTGCTCAGGTAAACCAATTCCCAGAACTATACATTTTTGCTATTCACATTTGGTCTGTACTGACTGTAATATCCTCCTTCCTTTTCTGGTGGAACAGATGATGTGGCGGCTTAATTTCTTGGTATTGTTCTGTTGTGTTGTACTTAACAACAGTTACATGTTATACTACATCTGCCCCATGCACACTCTTTTCACTCTTATGGTTTATGGGGCACTCGGCATTTTCCACAAGTACAATGAGCTTGGGTCAGTCATTGCTGCAAAAATTATTGCTTGCTTCTTGATTGTTATCTTAGTATGGGAGATACCTGGAGTATTTGAATGGGTTTGGAGTCCATTTACTTTCCTGCTAGGTTAGTAACATTTTTTATGTTTGGGTGCACACCTGAAAGCACAGCAGATCATGCTGACATGAATATTTTTTTGGACTTGCAGGTTATACCGATCCTGATCCATCTAAATCACATTTTACCCGCTTGCATGAGTGGCATTTTCGCTCAGGACTTGATCGCTATATATGGATAATTGGAATGATATATGCTTATTATCATCCAACTGTGAGTTTCTCATTTTATATTTTTGAAATAGCTAATTGAGTGATGATTTTGAAGTGACAGAATATGGTCCGGTTGGCATGATCTTCTAGCTTATAGGAGTTTCTCAATTAAATAAATTTAGATTAGATTACGAGGAGCTGTTTAAAAAATTCACAGTTACTGCATGATTCTTAATATATTTTTTTTCCTCAAGTTTTTCTTAAGAATTTTATCCAAACAGACTCTATATACAATTTCTGTCTCTTTTCCTTTGAGTTCAGTGTGTTTGTAACTATCACATGATATAATAGGTTGAACGATGGATGGAAAAGTTGGAGGAAACAGAAATCAAACGCAGAATATCAATCAAAGCTTCTGTTGTGATAATATCTTCAGTGGTATTGTTATTATACTACTAGTACACTTCAATTTGTATTATTTTTGTGGCCCTGACTGTTTGAGTTTATTTCCAGACGGGTTATTTATGGTTTGAGCATATATACAAGCTGGACAGAGTTACTTACAACAAATACCATCCTTATACCTCGTGGATTCCCATAACGTATGCCTATTTTTCCTTGATATATCTTTCTTTGGGCCTTGAGCTATTCAAGACATTTTTTCTGGTGATTAATTTGCCATTTATTTATTTAACAGGGTTTACATATGCTTGCGCAATATTACACAAAGTTTTCGTAGCTATTCGCTGACCCTTTTTGCGTAAGTTGTCTTTGTAGACCACAGCTTTTTTCAATCTCTCTCATTCTCTGTCTGCTCCTCTCCTTTACGCACACATTTAAAAATGCACACTGACATGTATTCATACTTAATGGGATCATTTGTGCTACATACTGTCAAGTATTTATGTATTGCATTGTGGTAACTTTACTTGTTTAAGGTTATTTACTGTGAACTAATTTACTAATGATTCTTTGATTCTAGGTGGCTTGGGAAGGTTACCCTGGAGACTTACATATCCCAGATTCATATCTGGTTAAGGTATTCAGAGAAATTGATTTCTTGCTTGTAGCTTTTGCTGGTGCTTTTTTTGGTGAACATTTTGCTGGTGCTTTTCTAGATATAGTTCATATTTATCTTGATAGAGTTGAGGGGGTGTTTGGTGCCCAAATTAGATGCCTAACGATATTATATTCCTAGGCATGAAATACCTGGATCCAGGCTATTAGGGTATCACATGTTTGGCATGACATCATATAAATTCATAAATTCATTGATGTGTTTGTTTGGTTAGGCCTTTCAATGTCATGGAACTTTAAATTCTTCGTTTCTTTTTTGACATTTAAATTTGAAATTATTGAATAATATGTATAAATGTTACTAAAAAATAATTTCAGTTATATATCAATTTATCATAGCATAAAATTATTAAATATTTTCTAGTATCATACCAATATATAATGCTTTGTTGTACATATGGGATGAATCAGGAGTTACGCATTAAAATTCTCAACTTTTCTGTTCATCTCTTACATGTCTTAATGATTGTCAAAAGGGGGAAATCCTTGACGAACATGGGTGTGTAGTTACATGCACAAAAGGATTTATGTGTGCATGCATGATGCAACTTGTGTGTGTAATTTTTTCTTTATCATAATAAAATAATTTATCTTTCCCTGTCATTGGTTGATTTCAGGTCAGGCATTCCAGATGGTCAACCCAAATTGTTGCTTTCCCTGATCCCAGACTACCCAATGTTGAACTTCATGCTTACTACTTCCATATATGTTGCAGTAAGTAAACACCAATGCTGGATTTTAAATTCTTTATATTGATTATTTTGATTTTAACATTTTACTTGCCTGCAGATTTCCTATAGGCTCTTTCAGCTGACCAATACACTGAAAAACGCATTTGTGCCTGGCAAAGATGACAAGCGTCTGATACACAACATAATTACCGGGACAACAATCTCAGTTGTTTTATATACGCTATCCTTTGTCTTCCTTATGATACCCGAAGTCTTCGTAAGTGTTATTATATTGACTTGATATGATCTGACTCGTTGATATCCTTGCATCCGTCCAAGTCATTTTCTGTCTATTTTGTTAAGTTGATGATACGTTCATATTTGCGAACAAATTCATGTGTGAAAATCACATAAGGCATGAGGATATGATTTTTCTTGGAATCTGGGTTAGGTCTAACTCAATCTTACAAAACCGCTTGTAAGGTGAAGGATGCCCAAACTTTATAAACACTACATAGGTCATATCTCTAGGCAATGTAGACTAAATCCACCCTTTCACACCCAACACAATGAAGGTGTTGGTGGCTTCATTGTGTTGGTGACTGCAATCAAGGGAACCTAAATGCCGCAATTTGGCGGCAACCACAATGATATCCTTGCATCCATCTATGTGCACTACCCACAGCTCCAAGCTGGAGCACTGATACCCATCCATAACAAGGGAGATTCCCGCTTATCCCTTCCTCTTATTTGTATATACAGCACAGCCTAATCCTCTGCTAGCTAACTAAGAGGGTTACCTTTCAGAAAGCTGTATGCATGCATGCCCTATAAATAAATTGCGAACATACAGTAAATGAAATGCAGTCCACTTATGTACAATAATTTGAATTTATATTTGCATCTTGTTGCATTATGCATCTATCTAAATACTCATAAATGTGCAGGTTTGAGTATTTAAACATGTATAGTAGACGTTGCAAGCTTGTGCCAGTTTCCAATGGACGCCGAAGAAAGCTGTGCAACTGGTGCAATTGGTTTGCCAAATCAAATATTTACTGAAAGATGTAAGTCTTCACACTTCCCTATCACCTACCAAAAAATTTACAAAAGGAGGAACCCTATCCTTCTAATAGGTTAGTTGCTGCAATTTTAGAGACTTGGAAGTTGTATAGAATATAGTTGAGAAGAGGGCGGTGGATGGCATGTCTTTTATTAGTTATGCAACCTCATTCTGTTTGTTAGTGTTGTAAAATAATAACACTTGTAATATCATTTGCCATTATCTCAAATAGTGGGTACCATTTTTAGACTTGCTTGTGGTAGACTGTTACCATAAGAACTAACAAGACTTTGTTTGGGAGTAAAGAGGGAATGGGCGGGGAAGACTTTGGAGGAAAGGCGATGAGCGGAAAGAACATAATTCTTCACTTTTTTGGGAGTGTTACCATATAAGGGGTGACATAAAAATACATGAGTATTTTTGTTGTAGGGATTATTATAAAAGAGATATAATGAATTTGAAAATTTATTCAAAATCCTCCAAGGAAAGCAGTTTTTGAATTCCCCATTTTAGAGGGTTTTAATATAGTGAAAATAAAATAAAGTCTCAAGTGTTTCCCTTTACTAATTTTTTTTTATGTTTAAACCCCTTCCATTTTGAACTATGCCCCTTGAGTTTACCAAGATAAACTCTTATCCTTGAGCTGATACTTCATGGGCAAAAGCTCTTCCATTTATATTATACCAAGTGCAGTAGAAAATGTCTTCTAAGGAAATTCTAGTGTATGTGTAATTGTGTATGTTATAAACTCATTAATTGTGTGAACTTATTTTGTTGAGCAGAACAACTATATAATGATTTTATTACTTTAAGATAGCTATATCATGTTTTACTATACACCTGTTTGTCATAGGTTTACATGAATTTAGAGTCGGGTTAAAAAAATTGTCCGTGGTCGAAATTTAAAGCAGAACGAGGGACAAATATAATTAGTTCCGACAACACCCTGTAAAAAATAAAAGGAAAATTCTTCATTATCTAGTAAAAATATTAGTAGTTCCAACTCGATATTTAAAATTTGAATGAACCTATTAGCTAGCAAGCATCATTCATTACTTCTATTTTTAGTTAGAATTTCTCTTTTTAAGGTTTTTAAGTGGAATGTTCGGATTTGATTTGATTTTTTCATTTTAAAAAGAATTAGAAAATAAAATGTGTGAAAAAGAAAGATGCATTATGGTCCCCTTCTCAGTCTTGAGTTATAAATCAATCAATTAAAAGGTTGTATTAAAATAATTTTAACAAGACTTTATTTCAAGCTCTGTTATTTTAATACTACTTGAACTTTTAATTAGTGGTGCTTATAAACATTATATACTAATTACACAATATTATGATCCAAGAAGTATTTATGAACCACATGTATAACCTTGTCATAAACTTATTTAGAGTCTGCATCGCAAATGCTCCCTTCAAACAGAATTTCGGCTCTTGACGGTGACCCTTGCACTCGTCAATACTTGATGCCATGCATAAAGAATACACACATGACACATCCCTTCTAAGAAGATTACGTGAACAATTAGGAAAGGGGACAATAAACAGTTTATTAGGCATATTCTGTACGAAACAAATATTGCTTAGCATATTCTTTTTCTGGTACCTCTTATGGCTACCAATTTTCAATAGACTACAAACAAATAGTAAAAAAAATATATACAAGTCCATCACATCAAGCATAATCTGATATGAATAATCATCATAATCAGATTTTGCAGCACTAATTTACAATTTGTTCTTCCTTGCCTTCAAGTTTCCCAGCTTGAAATAATGACACTGGAAAAGACATTGACAAACCAACTAAAGACTTGAAGGTGATAAAGGATCCCCCCTTAACTGGTTTGACATAAATCTCATTCAAAGTGAACCAAACCAAAAAATCTCTAGCCTTAACGCCAGTAAGATTCTTGATCTTGTTTGGCTCAACATAAGCAGTTACAACTGAATCATAGCAAACAAGTATGTTATCAAACTTGCTTTCCATCTTCTTCCCAAGCTTGAGCCAAACAAAGCCTATTTCCTTCACATGACCACATTCCTCAATGTCTTGTATAGTTAATAATCCATCTGGTAGACCTTTTTCTGAAAGCAATAAAGAGAACTTCTCCCTACAAACTTTGTCACCATAATACACCTCTGCTTTGGACTTCAACTCTTCGGTTACCGAAGGCATTGTTTGTGGTTTGTGTATTCAAAGAGAGGTTTTTGTGTTTGGTGGTGTTTATTGGGGGAGCTAGGACATTAAAGAAGTGGATAAATTTTGAAGTTTTAAGCACTTTGGCTAAATTGAGCTTTTATAACACGTGAAAATACATATATGGGACCGACCAATTTGTGTGTAACTAATATTTTATGTTGGACCAAACGGTTCAAGGTTCTTCTTTTCTTACCAAACAGTCTAGAGATATGTTCAGAGGTGGGGTGGATTTTAACTTTTATCAAGCCTCTTTATATGGAAAATGTTTTATAAATAATCTCTTTATGTCTACTATTTTATTATATATTCTTGGGATATTGGAATATATATAAGTATATGAGGTTTTGTTTTACGTTTTCTTTTTTTGACGGTTGTTTTACGAAAGTTGATGAGCATATTCTCTCAATTTCTTAAAAACAATAACATCTATATTACTATGATTTTGATATATAAATGTTTAATTAATATTACCAATTCTAAAAATGTATATTTTTATATTTAATTTTTTGCAAACATTATTATTTATTTTTTTGGTATAATGACGAATATTATATATACACCTAAAAACTATGCTAATTAACATCTCTATATATGTTTAAAATAGGCTTAAACATCATTTTTTCATAATTTTTTTGTTTTAGTCTCTGTATCTTTTTTTGTTGCAAATTAGTCCCTGCATGTGTAAATCATTTTGACTTTAGTCCCTAAAGCTAAAATCCGCAGGAAAATTCGCTGGTTTCCTACGGATTTTCTTATGGATTTTAGTTTTAAGGGACTAAAACCAAATGTTTTGAACATACAGGGACTAATTTGCAAAAAAAAAGATACAGGGACAAAAATCAAAAAAATGCGAACTTACATGAACAAAAATAATATATAAGCCTTTAAAATATAGAGAAAACCGGTTCACTTTCCTCTGTTTTCTTAAGGACAATTCTTATTCTTTGTTAGAATCATTCTTTTTCTTTCTGGTGGAGTTAGCCTCAAACAAAAGAAAAAAAAACTAAAATTCTCTAAGAAAAGACACATGATATATCTGCAGATAAAACTAAAAAAATAAAAGTAGAAAACATATCAAAAGAATATTTTTAAAATTAAAATATGATAGTTTCCAGGAGAGAGAATGGTTAATTTTTATTTTTTTTAAATTCAATATCCGGTCCAAGAACCGATTAACTTGAGATGACCAATCATACCATCTACTTGCGGGGATCTGTTTAAAACCAGAGTTTTTTTTTATTTATTTTGTATGGACTAACCCACCAAAATTGACATTAAAGGGAATCGAATCTAAGATATTGAGAGGAACAAATTCCAAAAATTCAAGCCAACGCAGCTAGGCCACCCTAAGGAATTGAGAGAATGGTTAATGTAGTACCTCTCCTTTATAAACATTAATTATATTTTCTCAAATAGGAGTATCAATGAGTAAGTACGTAATATTTATGGGTAAGTATCCATTCGAGACGATCTAATGCATAACAATGAGAAATTCATTCTTATATAAAAAAGTAAGATATATTAGACTATTAGAGTTGAGTAGATGTCAAGTTTAAATGACATCATTTCTTTAATTCTTTTTTCTTTTATAAAGGACAATTGTATGCTCATGCTTTTATTTATACCGAATATTTTGTAGCCTATTTAATGTCGGTAGGAAACGGCAAATATTTTTGCACTAAAAATTAAAAGACAGAGATTTGTTTGAAATGGATACGTAATGTATGGTGCGGCACTGCGGTGGATAGAGGTATAAAAATAGAGTGAGACATGCATTACTCCCTTAAAATTTGAAGAGTACTTTTTCAATAATTAATAACAATAATAAGTTACATAAATAAATTTGTACCCTGACCAGCATCACCCTCCCTAAAATTTGTAATATAAATAATTAATAAGACATACATTACCCAACCCGGATGCAGAATAAGAACTTGACCAGCATCACTCTCCCTCTGCTCCTCCTCCTCCTCCATGTCCCGAATGATACCATCACCTGACCCTCCTTCCTCCATAACCTAAGATTGACGAACAGGCAGAGTAGAGTCACCATCACAAGGCTGAGACTCAGGGTGAGCAGTCTCAACATCCTCAGTCTCGGCTGGTTGCTTCCGTGATCGCTTCTTATGAGGATTTTCGGCCGCCTTTGCCCTCCTGGCAAATGCAGTGAACTTAGTTGGCCGTTTCCCTTTGTCACCTTGTAAAGATGTATTTTCCATTTGTTAAAAATGCATTTGACGATAATCAACCAAAACAATAAAAATTAATTTAGCACCAGTAGAGTTTGCTTTCTGGAAAGCGAACACCTTATAGACAGTTATCTTTCTAGAAAGCGGAATAACTCAGTGGCAAAAAAAAAAAGATTGAAACAATGAAATGTAGGTTTACCCTATTAATCTTCACTTGTTTGTTGATTGCGACCCCAAACGAGCAATAATCCTTCGATTTTGATGAACTTTTTTAGTATTGAGGGTTTGAGAAGATTTTGTTCTTTTTTTCTCTTCGTTTTTTGTAACTGTTGAAATGGGGGAAAGAAGAAACGGATGTGTCTTATAAAGGAATATCGTTCGCTTTCTAGAAAGCGAACTGATAACTGAACTTTCGCCTTCTAGAAAGCGAATGTGTATTTTTTAAAATTCTCCCTAGGGAGTGGATGCTTTCTAAGGGTGGACAAACGATCACATTATTTACACACTGACTTTCTTAGAGTATTCCCAAGAAATTCAATTGTTCAAAATGTTTTTTCTTGGAATACTCTGAAAGATGGATTGTTAAATTAAATGTTGATGGTTATCTTATTAATCACGGAGCTCTGACAACACGTGGAGGAGTGGTTTCAAATGTTTATGGTGTCTTTTTATTTTGATTTTCTTATAATTTAAGGGTTTGTACTATTACTATAGCTTAACTTTAGCCTATTTTCAAAGGCCTGCAACTAGCAACAGATCATGACTTTATGCACACTAGGTAGAACCTGATTATATTCATCATCAACAGTGTTCTTGACATCTAATGGTTGTGACTTACGCTACCCATGCTTTTTATTTGTATACCAAATTAAAGATATTCTTAGACAATTGTCTTCTTAGTCTATTATCCATGCACATCCGAAATCTAATCAAATTGCTAACTATTTTGACTATTGTTAGTGTTAGAATAGAAAATATTTATTAAGATATGCATAAGTTTTATTATATTTGTTGAGAAAATATCTCATTAGGTTAGTTTATTCTAAGCCATATAATTTAGGGATTTAGTTTAAATTTAAATATATTCACTTGGCTATAAATACCAAGGTAGTATCATAATATTTCACATGTAAATATTCTATGTAAATATTCTATTTAGTTGATTATCAATAATATTTCTATTTTCTTATTATTTTCTCATATTCTTCCCCCTAAATACCACAAATTCAACATGGTATCAGAGCTCCCGATTTTTGGGACATGCTTCCGCATAAACCCTAACCGCCATTAGGATTTCCTTTTATTTTTGTTCCATCATTATGGTTTTGTTTCTTTGCTTTCTATTCTAACCTTATTTATGTTACCCTGACACCTTCAGTTTACGTGCCACTTTTACATGAATCCTTTAACTTTACCCACCGTTCAAGATTGATCGTTAGTCTCTCTTGTTCTTTGTTTTGGTGGTCTTAATTTCCCGTTTGTGATGCTTTAATCCGCGGTTCCCGTTTGTGATGCTTTAATCCGCGGGTACCGTTTGTGATGCTTTAATCTGCGGGCTTCCTGTTTGTGATGCTTTAATCCGCGGGCTTCCCGTTTGTGATGCTTTTATCCGCGGGCTTCCCGTTTGTGATGCTTTAATCCGCAGGTTCCCGTTTGTGATGCTTTAATCCGCGGGTATTTTTACATAATTTGATACGGATTCATTACTTCAGCCGCTGCTCTACTACTTCTTTGGTTGCTGCTCTTCAATGGATATGCTATCAAAGGATTTGGTTTATTTTCAGGGTTAATTTTGTAACAAGCTTAAAGCTTAGTAAGCTTTAGCTTGAGGGGGAGTGTTAGAATAGAAAATATTTATTAAGATATGCATAAGTTTTATTATATTTGTTGAGAAAATATCTCATTAGGTTAGTTTATTCTAAGCCATATAATTTAGGGATTTAGTTTAAATTTAAATATATTCACTTGGCTATAAATACCAAGGTAGTATCATAATATTTCACATGTAAATATTCTATGTAAATATTCTATTTAGTTGATTATCAATAATATTTCTATTTTCTTATTATTTTCTCATATTCTTCCCCCTAAATACCACAAATTCAACAGTTAGGATATTCAATTATGGTCATATGTTTGTTTTTTTTTTTTTAAGCTTTAATTGCATATGTTTCATCTGTAATTTTTTTAGTTATTTTATAATTTTCTAATTGGGGCTAGCTCCTTTATTTCCCAAAACAAAATAAAAAGTTTTGGTAGGACACACATATCCAATTGAATTCACGAGGTTTTGATGGACCTGAATTTTTTTTTATACTACTAAGATGGACATAAATTTTTTTTTTGACCTCAGATGGACATAAATTTTTAGTTTAGTAAGACTTCGCCATTTAAATTGCTGAGGTCGTGTTGAACTTTTTTTTTCTCTATATTTAAAATATGAAAATGGAAAAAATAAATTAATAATATTAATAATTAATAAAATTAAGGAAATTTAAAAAAAATAATAATTAGAATTGAGTAGGGCTGTGAACAATGTTCCCAAATTAAGGAAAATTACATTTGCCACAGATTTTTACACTTTTTTTTACAATGTCCATTTCAATTCTAGTGCGAGTATTATTTACACGACCTTTCTTAAATCTTCATATGTTTGAATTGTGGCAAACCATATTGCCAACAACACAATTTTTTGACAATGTCCTTTTCAATTCTAATGTGAGTATTATTTAGACAACATTTCTTAAGTCTTCGTATGTTTGAATTGTAGCAAACCATTTCACGAACAACATTCACGTTTGACTGATTAACCATTCATGATCGATTTTTTACAATTATTAATCTGAGATCCGACCTGCACCCGACCGAATGCTTTCATATTTTGACGGTTATGTCGGTTTCAAGTCGAATTGCGGGTCCATGCTCAACCCTAACAATAGATATATACTATCGAAGTCAAATAGTTGGTGCACAAGATGTGTGAGTATTGTTAACCTCAGAATATAAAAAATATTGTAACACCCCAAATCTTATATTTTATTATATTTGATTAACTGATGTTATTTAATTAATTGTGTATGTTAATTGATATGTTTTATATGTATTAATTAATTGTTGCAATTATGTTTGTTGATGATGGGCTTTTATGAGTATTGGGCCTAATTAGAATGAATAAGAGTTTATGGTAGGATTAAGGGTAATATAGTAATCTAGTGAGTTAGTGAGTTGTGTAGAGATAAGAGTGGCACTTTGGTTATTATCTTAAAAGGGATAGAGTGTCTTGGAGAGAAAGTAGTGGCAATGGTGTAAATAGTACAAGAATTTGTGGTAATAGTAAAGTGGGGATTATGAGTGGAATTAGTAGTGGAATTAAGGGTAGTATGAGGATTTGACTATAACCTAAGTTGGGGTTATATATAGGAGGTTTTTGTGAAGAGTAGTGGTGTGATTTTATTATCATAAAAATGAGAGAAAGAGAAGTTAAGAGAAAGAGAGAGTTGAGAGAGTAGAGAAAGAGAAAGAGATGAAGGAGAAGATCAAATAAAGAATAAGCCATGGTAGATTAAAGGAAATCAAGTGGTGGAGTAGAGATTCCAACTTTATTAAGGTAAGAGGCTTAGATAATATAACTTTGAGATGATCAAAGAGGGGGGAGATGTCTATTCTCCATACCCAAACCCTCTCATCTCTTGGTGGGGATTGGAATGTTAGGGAATGTGTTTTATTAATGCTTGTTGTGTTAGCATGATATGTTTCAATGATTCTACTCTTGCTATTACATAGATTGATGGATTGATTTCATGATTTATGAAAAAAATGGGGTTTTGCTCAAAAATAGGTTTTATGAATTAATACATGAAAAATCCATGCTTTATTGTATGAAATGGTGTTTGATGATGTTTTAAATTGTACTTCTATGTTTAGCATGATTTTATGAGCTTAAAGTTGATAACTTTCTGTATTTTGGGTATTGGATGATGAATTTCGTGTTGATTCACGTTTAAACCCGAAACAGAACATTCTGTCTGGGCAGTGGTCGCCCAGCGACCACCAGCGACCAGGCTTCGCTCTGAGCGATGACCACGCTGCCTTTTTCACTTTTTCGTCACCGGTTCATCGCTAGTAGTCGCTAAGCGACCAAGACCTGATTTTGAGGGATTTCTTTAAGTTGTATGATGAGTATGAGATTATAACATGATTAGATTTGGTCTTATGACATGTTATAGATTTGGATTGATTGAATCTTGAGTTGGTATGATGATGATGTGCTTATATGTGTATGATTGATTAAAATTGAGGATGATAACTTATAATTGACTTAGATGTTAAGTGTTATTGTACATGCTAATTGATTGTGATTTATGAGTATGTTGAGATAATATTATGTTATTGATTAGTGATGATGATAATACGATTATATATGGATGTATATATATGATTGATTGATTATGGTGAATGTTATTATTTAGAGATTGATAATAATAATAATTGGATGCCTAATTGAATTGAGGTGAATGAATTACTTTATGATATGTGTGCTTGAATGTATACCTTAATGATGATATGATGATGTGTTGAGATAAGTTAATGAGAACTTAAAGAATGAATAATAGGGATGAGTGGCCTATTATTCATGAGTAGATGTATAGTGTTATCATCATTATTTGGTATGTGTACATTCATGCATTCATCTTTTGAGTCGGATATTAGAATCATGTGGATTCTAATAAAGAGGATATCAAATGATAATATTTGATAAAGACGGATATTAGAGGTGAGATACTCTAATAAAGACGATGGTACCACATGCATTAGATATGTCTAGGGCGACATACATTATATGTTTGCATTAGTTGCATTAGGGAGTTGTGCACTCTAATTGTTATTTGATAATTGTGATTGTGTTCCATTATAATTGTGAATGATTGAATAATGTGATATTCTGATTGAACATATTATGAGATGTGTAATATTGATTGATAATTGATGATGATGTGTATACTTGTCAATTGATTGAGGATGTGATATTATTATGATGCATTATCTTTTATGATTATGAAATATGAATGATATGAGATTGATATTTGTTTATGGATGAGTTGTTAGACATGACCATGCTATGTCCTAAGTATTAAGTGTATGCTTGTACTTAGTTTCTTTTATGGTTATATTATCTAACCCTCTGTTTTGTGTATGTGCTGGATTTGGGTTCCAGATCTTCAGGTTATGTTTGTGATCGAGTTGTCAGTGAAGCTCCGCTCTGATGTGACACGGGAATGAGATTATTTCAATAATGTATTATTTAGAGTCTTGCTTCTTATTTCCAATGTATTTAAATATGTATTTTCTTATAAACTTATTTGTACAATAATCGTTTACTAATTAAGTTATTGGTAAGCTTTTATGTGTACGATGTAATACTCGAACCAAACCTTTTGTAAATCAAATTTTATTTCCGTTGCGTATTCTCGAGTAATATTTTATAAAAGCATAATTTATATAATTATGGGTTTGGGTGTTACAAATATTAACAATAAATACTTCAAGTCATTATGTAAACAAAAATAAAAACATTAATATTATCTAAATTTTCAATTTTGGTTTGAGTTTTACTATTTTTGTTGCCTAATTTAATATGTGCATATATGAATTCGCGAAAAATATATTTTCTTTACCAAAAAAGAATCGTGAAAAATATCATTAATAACAATGGGACTAATTGCTATTTTATTATTGTATTATTTCACATGAGATTTGAACTGTGTTTATTGAGAAGGTACAAACTTATTATAATCACACATTATTTATACTTTTAAATTACTCCCTCCAAACTTAATAATTATAAACAAATGTTCAATTTTCAAATTTATTAAATAATTAACGTATTTAGTCTGTATTAAAGACCAAATACATTAATTATTTAATAAATATAAAAATAAAATATTTTCTTATAATTAAGGCTAAAGGGAATATCGTATAAGTCAGAGGGAGTATAGTATAAGGATAAGCTACAATATTGATTATGTTGTAGTAGGAGGAGTATTCATCAAGTAAGATCTAGCTATACGACCATCTGCTCCCTTAGGATAGAAGTTACCAGGGACATGTTCATCTCCAGTACCATAAACAATCCTTAATATTTCCTCTGGAGTCCTTGGATATGAAAGTGAGTTATTGTCACCAGCAAGCACATTTCCTGAAACTTTGCCTTCAGCACCTAGAAATGTAGGGACCTCTAGACCCTCATCTTTTATGCCATTGTTTCCAAGCTCATTCCTAAGAATTGAAATTCGATTTGTAAATTCTTCAACAGTTATTGCGTACGGAAACACTTTTTTTTCTTTGATTTCATATAACAATGTTCGAATAACTGCATCTTGTCCTGCCTCTATTCCTAAAAGGCCCGCAGCAAGCTGCACATAATAAGAAAAAATCATCTCTAATTCTATCTCAGATGTTAGAGATTTTAAAATTACTAACTTATTTTATTTCTTGTTAACTTTATTTTAATAGTGATACTTTTTTAAGAATAACATAATAATTTCAAATAATAGAGTAGTTCTTTGATGTATTTTTATTTCACATTTTATATATTTTCTTTTATTTTTTTAAAATTCTTGATATATTTCACTTAACATGTTATATCTGTAAAATTCCTACCGTGGATAGCTCACATACTTAATCAGATACAAAGTTTATATAAAAGAGTAACGTTATTCAAATACTTATCGCTTATTCTTTTCCATTGCATGCGATATCTAGTTAATCGCGCTTAAAATTATGGTAATTATCATAATTTTGAACGTGATTAACCATATACTGCAAGTGTAGAAAAATGGGTGTTCATAAAATATTTGTCTAAAAATAATTGACATTTTCACTTTTGTTATATGTATAATAAAACAGGCACTTCCTTCAAGATTATAAAGGATTAATAAATTTAGATAAGTTAGGATTTAATTTACCCTCTTAGACACATAAGCTTGCAATTCAGGAATAGCTCCAACATATCCAGTAAGACCAACATAAGGAATTACATAGCTTGCAAGTAGATAGTTGATGGAATTGGCATAAGCATCAAAAGGTGGATACAAAGGTTCATCAAATGCACTATTCACCACTTGTGCAAATGCTTCCTTGCTTATATTTAACAATGGTCTAGGAAAACCTCTTACTGTGCTCTTTATGGCCCTACAAAATAAGATGAATAAAACTATACTTTATAACTCTTCTTTTCACCTTATGAGACAAATTGGACCAAAAACTATAAAAATTACTTGTTATTTGGTTTAAAATGAGATATTTAATTCATGAACAACGCTATTTGTAGTGAAAGAAATTCATGAGATATTTAGTGACTGAATTAGAGATGAATCTTTCTAGCTAAATTAAACTTTTGTCGTACTCACTTCACTTCGGTCTCATGTACAAACAAAAATTATTTTTTCAGGTTAATGAATAACTGATGTATCTGGTTCATACTAAAAATATACTCGCACTTATAGACTTAGAAACTAAAGAGAACCTTATATGTCCAACTTCCTGCAAACAAAATTGTGTGATGATGTCTTTAGTGAGGTAGTCCAAAAGGGCCAATTGGGCTCCTATGGGAGGGGGTCCTCCTTCAGCTAATTCTGGTGCAAGAACATCCAATCCATAACCAAAAACACTATTACAGAAGAACTCTGCCTCTAAAAACTCTAAGTTTAGAGCAAATTCTATAAGATCAACATCTGATTTTGGGATTTTATTATTGATGCTAGAAGAGTATGAGATTGTGATGTGGGAGGATAGCAAAAAACCAATAAATAAAATGTGAAGTGACATGTTTTTAGATATATTTAATTTTGTGTGTGATTGTGTGATGATATTGTTATTGATGATTCCTATATTATATATGTAACCAAGTTATAGGAGAGTTTGATTAATTTACACATGTATTCTTTCGTGTTCATTTTAAGTTGGTTTGAAAAATTAAATTCATAATAATTAAATGTATTGGTTTGGTGCCTTAGATTATCAAAGATGAATATGTAGAAGTTTTGGCATTTGCATCACGACTCATACCATTTTTGGAATTATCATTATCAATTACAATTACTATTATCATTGTCATTATCAACTATCAATGATTCAATACCCTTACCAATACCATGATATATGCATAAAAAAACATCAGATAGGTAAGTTTTTTCGATACAACTTTGTTTACACCTAAAACTAATTTACATATTAGTCAAAATTGATAGACCGGTGAATTAGGGTCAGACGAGTTTCCCTTAGCTAATAGTAGATTAGATGAAATACAAATACAATCAAATTCAATTTAGTCAAATATTTTTTAAGTCTGCAAAGGTCATAGAGCTACTAGATTTTAGTCAAAATTTAGTAGAACTTGACAATTAAGCACTTTGCTCGTGCTACATGTTTATAGCGTCACTAACCGAAAAAAGCTAAGAGCATGGAGCTATGTTCTAAAGGAAGTTGCACACATATGGATAATATCAACGGAATATCCACGAAATAGAGAACTCGGGCAAAATCGTGGGGCACCACATACCCCTAATTTATAGCGAGAAAACTCACGTGTCACCCGTATATATCATTTTTGGGTTATGCTAACAAGTGTCATGAAGATACTATTTAAGCATGTGAAATGTAGAAATTTTGTATTGAAAAAGACAATTTTAAACTTTAAAATGTTCAATACACCACTTTTCGAGTAAAAATTTACAGACATGTTTCCTTAACAAGTGTCCTAAAGGAACTCTTCACTTTTTCTTTTATTTTTACACATTTCTTAGTTTAATACCTCAACATCCTAAAAATACCGTACTTAAATTATTTTTTAGTTTTACACATTTTCCTTTATTTTTTGGGGGTGGAAACTATTTTTGCCTTAGAAAGCCTTTAGGAAACGTTTCCGGAAATTTTCTGAGTGAGAAAATAAATTTGGGGGGTGAGAAAAGAATTTTTCCAAAATAGAAACCCAATCTGTAAACGGATGATGGGTTGGGCCGGATATGAGTCAGTGGAAAGATTCTCTTCTCCCCCCCCCCAAGACTCTTTTTAACCCCCAATATTTCGACTTTACCCTTGACCAAAAACTTTGGAACGTGTTTACCGAAACCTTTCTAGTTCAAATTCATCAAAAAATTTGGAAAATACATTCCGAAGTTCGTATTTAAGGCAAAAAAAATTCGAAAAACGCGCTCCGAAGTTTAAAATTAGGGGCAAAAAAGAAAATTCGAGGGGAAAAAAGAGGTGTTGGGGGTGGAATGAGAATCTTTCGAGTCAGTATTGTATTGGGTCTGATAGTTCAGATCTTGAAGCAAAATCCCAAAAGATTTACTTTCTGAACCCCTGTCTCTTTAAAAAAATCCATTTAATTTCTTTCTTAAAAATAAACTTAAGTTTATGAAAGATTCTTGTTTTTTACTTATTTTTACTAAGAAACAAACATGTAGATTTCATGCATACATTGCATATATACATCAGCTAAGTGTGACAATGATTTTTCATTTATTGAATATATTGATTGATACACCAGCATGGCAGGGCTACATTAATTATATATTCCTATGATTTAATAAATTGGTATAACTAATTAGTCATGAAAATGATGATCATGATCATGATGATTGATGAACATTAACGTGTAGTAGGGAGATGGTCTCCAGTTAGGAAAGAATGAATAAGAGAAAGAGCCTCAGCTGGTTTGTTGAGAGGCACTAAGTGTCCAGCTCCTCTAACTGTCACATATGTCAATCCTTCATACTCCACTATCCTTCCTCCAACCTGCATTGCATTTTCATATCCATTAATTAATTAACATTATTTCAGAAAATAAAATTTGAGTCTATTAGGTAGGTCATATGACTAAATAGATCTATTTAGTAACATTTTATTCACAAGTTAATAGTTTTTTTGTCAATAGCTTATACTTCAAGTAGTTTATAGCTTATCATTTTTTTCTCTCGGTTTTTCTATATTATCTTCATTGGAAGAAGTTTAATATTTAGTATTAATTAAATATATTTTTTTTTATATCATTTCATATTTATCAACTAGTTTAACAGCTAATTTTATCAAACATTACAAAATTCATTCAACTAATTTATCAACTATAAAATAAACTTATCTGCTATCTGATATTTTTTTTATCAAATAGAGCTTAATTATTTTTCTCATTTTCTAATTAACATAATCAATATATATACAAGACAAAGATTTTTTTTTTCTTGTCTTTTCTTATATACTGCAATTAAAAAATCGTAAATAAAAAAAAAATCTGATTTCATTTTAAAATAAGAATTTATACTAATAAAATGAAAAGTAATTGAAGATATCCAAAAAAAAAACAGAGGACCTGATTATTATGGTACCATGACCTCCAAGTGGACTTTAGAGGTAACCCAAGAGCCTCAATGCCATATCGTGTCCCTATCACAGGTAATCTACCATCTGTATCTCCACTATTAATTCATTCCACAAAGTACAAACAAAAACACATTAATGAATTTATTCAATTCAACCATATATAACATATAATTCATCAATCAATTCAAAAGCATTCATCAATTGCAACCGCTACTGCATGCAGAGTATACACATGAATGAGTACGTGACCCTTTCACCAAAAGCTAACAATTCTATGTAAATTGTCACATCTATTAAATTATAAAGCATGTAACCATAATGTCATAAATGTCACTTGCACTTTGTTAAAAAAGAGTGTTTTTTTCCACCCTATCATCTTCTCGGGCATCTACTAATTTTCTATTTTACCATTCCTCTACTTATAAGCAAAGTTGTCAAAACCGGACCGGATCGGTCGAATCGGGAACCGGACCTGCATCCGGTCCGGTTGGTGCGCAAAATCGTTATGCGAGGGAACCGAGATCAAACCGGGAAAACCGGGATAAAACCGGAAAAAACTGATGACCCAGCCGGTCCGACTGGTTTGGAGGTCTAGATTTTTTTAATTTTTTTTTCGTTTTCAGTATTTTTCTAAAAATAAAAACATCAAAAAAGCCAAAATTAGAAACAAACCGGAAAAATGAAAGAAAAATATGATTTTAATTAAGATATTACAAGGCTATGACTTTTCCATATATCATGATATGAATATTTACAAAGTAATTGACAACATATATGTTCTTAGTTTGGCAACAAAGTAATTACATATAATTACAAAATAATAACAAATGATATTGTAATTATTACAAATGATATTCTATTGATTGATAATAATAGTGTGAGATTTCGTCAAAAAAAATAAAATAGTGTGAGATATTTAAAATATTTGTAATTAATGTTGGCTAAGATATTGCTCTTTTATTTAATAGTATAAAACTTTGAATATTATACAATTTTTTTTGAAGAAGCAAAATTAGATCACCCAAATTAGAATATTATCCTTACCAAAAAAAAATTGGAATATTATGCATTTTTTTTGTTTAATATGTTTTATATATTATAAAAAATATATATTTAATTAAAAACGGTCCGACCCCGGTCCGACCCCGATCCGACCATTGAACCTTGAACCGGTAAGCTCACCGGTTCGATGACCGGTCCGGTTCTGACAACCTTGCTTATAAGTAGCGAACGTGTAAAGGAAGGTGTTTTTTTCCTTCAAATTTATCAATTTTATAACGTCTACTACTTAAATAGCAGACAAAATCCGATACTTAAGTAATAGACAAAGGGTATTTTGATAATTTTGTAGGTTGCGCGAGAAAATTGATAAAGTGACAAAAGAAATTCTTTAAAAAAAATGACATTTGGACAATTAATGGATCCACATTTAAAATGGTCATACTGAACTAAATTTTAATCAATAGTAGAGATAATATTAATAGCGCTTCACGGTTTTCATAATATTTGATGAATGCTGCAATAGCTCTGAAACAGTTAGATTTAGAGAAAAAAACTTTTTTTTATCTAAATCTAACCGTTCTCACATATATTGCATTTTACGTGCCTAAAAGATCTAAACACTTTTTTTAGTAAAGTAAAAAATAATAATCTTAACATGAAAACACAAAAATAATCAATTTGAATTTTAAATTTTCTAAAACAACATTTATTTA
This sequence comes from Trifolium repens, assembly GCA_030408175.1. NCBI lineage: Eukaryota > Viridiplantae > Streptophyta > Magnoliopsida > Fabales > Fabaceae > Trifolium > Trifolium repens. Next base: position 52,065,706 of record CP125851.1, read on the forward strand.
GAAATGAAGGAAATATAACTATTAGATACCTATAAATCCATATCTTAAAGCCACCCTTGATGAGTTTGGTGTAGATAGGAAGGACAGAAAAAACAGAGAAGTTGTAAGTCCTCAATATGGAATTACTGAGAAATGAGACAAAGAAGGAAATTAATATTCAATACTCCATATAATAATAAGATAAATTAATTAAGGGATCCATGAAATTGTATTGCTTACTTGCAAACTTGCCATGTTATGTTACTGTTATCTCTTATAGTATTTTTTGCATGAAAAGATGATTGAACATCTGCCCTATTGAAAAATTCTTGTGCATAATTAGAATAACAAGGGTCATAGCCCCCAAAAATTCTCATCCTCTTGAATCTATAATCATTTTTCACCTGCAATAATCAAATTTTCCCTCAACTTAATCACTTAATTAGTGGACAAATATAATTTATTAGAAATGATATTTTGAAACACAAATTTAAAATCAAAATTTGACAACATTTTAAAATGATCGCAATCTAAACTTCTGTCGAAAGTTAGTCAAATTTGTGTGAAAATAACACAACTAAATAATTTAGAATCTATAGATTTGTGATATTAATTTTCTACCTCTTTAAATGATTGAGGGACATTAATAGTTGTTACTGAGGATGTACTATTTGAAAGACATGCTGGAGCATAAATGTTGTATATGTCAATTTCTGAGTAATAATGGAAGAGTTCACTCATGACTTGATTGCATTCATTAGACCATTCAGATTTTTTAAAATCACAAACTTGTTTAACTTTGTCATAATGTTGGTCTGATATAACTGAATGACTCCAAGCATATTCTACTATGCCTTTATAATCATAATAATCATCAGTTTCTGGATTCCCTACCTGAAAATATATCTTTATCAATACATAGTTCATTTAGGAAATAAAATCATTTAGGGGTGCATGTTTAAGGATGTTTGTTACTTACAATAAAACCTTTAAGATTAATAAAGGAGTAATTGTTTTTATCTTTGTTTCTGTCAAAGATTACTTCTGCAAGCTGAGGGATATAGTGGCCTGAAAAATAGTGGCAATGAAAATGTGGTTATATACGATACTGACACATATTGATACCGATAATAATTTGATAAAATAAAAGTAATTAGATACATTTATACATGTGTCGATACCATGTTGGTGTCGGACATGGCACGTATCGCACACTGAATATGTCTTTAATCTTAAGTGTCAGTGCTAAGTGTGTGAGAGAAACGGATCGTAGTTATAATTAAATTAAACACTAACCAGCATAGCTTTCTCCAGCTATGTAAAAATCCCTGGATTTAAACTGTGGAAATTTTTGTAGCCAATTGACCAAGAAATTGTAGGTATCTTCAGCTGATTCAACAAAATATGGTGAGTTTAACAAATCAACAAAATTAGATGATCTTAATTTCTTCACAAAGAAAACTCACCCACAAAATGATCCTCTAAAATGGTTAGATCAGAAGAAGTGTTTGTGTAAGAAAAGCCAACTCCAACAGGGGACTCCACAAATAATAAATTTGCTTCTGCATAAGTTTACAATTTTCAAGTAAGCAAAATTAGGATCATTATTCTTTTTGCAACAGTAATTGATACATCAAACATAGATATTCAAACATAGGAGTATTATATATATATATATATATATATAAAGTATATAAACCTTGATTCCAAGAGTTTGGATTGAATAATAGTCCTTCACCATTCTTGTTGACTAAAAGAGGTCCTATCTCAACAACAGCACCATATCCTATTGAGGAGCATCCAGGTCCTAACTCAAAGACAAAATAAAAGCTAGTATAGTGAGGCAGGCTCCATTTGGATAAATAGCTTTTAATTAAGTGTTTATAGCATAAACACTTATCATATAATATAATCTTTTTAATATCAACAATTAAAATTAAGGCTAATTATTTTTATATAAACTATGCAGAAGAATTTATGAAAATAAGTTAAAAATAACTAATGGTTGTGTAATAAGTTATTTTCATAAACTCTCTCAAATAGTCAAAACGAGTGTTTATATCAGTATATAAGCTCAGATAAGTCAATCTAAACAGACTTAATTATGACTAGAATTAGATCTCAACAACCATACACATAAAAACTTTATGTTATATAAATAATAATGATGATAATATTATAATGGTGGAGGTGGTGACATATATATAATAAGAAGATTAATTAGTGAAAAAATGTAATGATGAGAGACCTCCATTGAGCCATAGAAGTAAAGGCTTATTGGAGGGTTCAGATTGAGCTTCAAAGAACCAATAGAAAAGGGCTCTTCCATGTTCTTCATTGACAGTGATGTAACCTGAAAAGTGTGAGACAGATGGGGCTGAAGGTTGTCCTGGTAGATCAATTATTCTATCAGATTCATATGTTTTTTCAGCATTTATTTCATATGCTTTTATGAACAAGGAGTATTTGGTAGTTAGAAGAATGAAACATAGGAATTGAAGGACAAATACAAAAACATTCATATCTATAGCTAAAATGTAATAAAATTGGTTTCTTTAATTTGGCTCAAAATCAATGTAAATGCATTGACTACTTTTATAGTGCTAATAAGTGAGTGAGTGGGTGAGAGCACTTGGGGACTGTCATGTCAGAAAATGACAAGAGTGGATCTTTCCTAACCCTTAAATAAAAATACAAACACATTTTGTGATGTATGGATGTGTAATTTCGAACAAAAACATAATTATTTTTTGTTTGAAAGTACACATCCATAAAATGCCGTTCTTTTTAGAAATATTGTTATTGATAAAAAAACTTCTTTTTGTTTTTTATATAGATAAATGTTAATGGTTAATTTTTTAAACAGAAATAAAAAATTGTTAGCAACAGAGATGAACTGTGACCCTTATTTTTAAAGAGAGTTCATTTTAATTTTTTGTTGTTTTTTTTTTAAAGTCAAGCCACTTGATATTTATCAATCCAAATGAAAAAAAAAAAAACTGTTTTTTATCTCACATTCAAATAGATGGAAAAGCTTAACATATTTTGTCATCCATCTTGCTCTTAATCTAATTGTTGAGTTATTTTTAAGAGAAAATTTTAAAACAAAAATGTTGTCACGTAGTAAGATTAATGGCCGAGATGGCAGTAGGACAATCGGAAACAGAGGTTCGCACACCCCTGGATTTCAAATTTTACCTCTCTCGCATTGTAGGATGCGAGTGTGTAAATAGCAAAAATTGGAAGAAAAAATAATTCGTTGTCTATAATGCAAACTCAGGATGCCAAAGTTGGGAAAAAACAGTTCGCTACCTAGAATGAGATGCAAACCTTATAAAATCTTATTTTTTGTATTTCTCCCCTTCCTTTGCCCCCTGTTTTTTAAGGTTCGCATTCTAAAATGCGACCGTGAGTTCGCTACTTAAGTAACATGGGGTAATATTGGAAATTCGGATAGTGCGTGTGAGATTAAGGGGCGCGAGAAATATACTCTATCTTATTTCTCCAACATTTCAACTCATGTCATTGAGCTACACATTGGGAGAATGGGGTGGGCAAAGTTGCTCACAAATGACAATGTACACTTTGTTGAGGTGGGCCTTAACAAATCACCACACAAAAGCCATAGCCCATCATCATGCAACACAACTTGTTTGGCCACAATAGTCACAACTACACTAGATGGTGCAATGCATTAGCATTGTGCATGTCAATTTTCTTTATCATAAGATTGTCATTAGTCCTTCTGTCACTCATTGGTTTGGTAGTCCCTTATCAAGATATGGTAATTGAAAACCACTTGTATTGTACCTCTCGGAATTATTCATTTGTTTGCTTCTTACTGAATTATCCAAAAAGGACAAAAATTCTATTATGGGGTCATTATTGGACTTGGGCAATGTGTAGAAATTAGAATACACTTGTAACCAATAAGAAAACGCTAAAATAACACGACAAACACTTGTACTAAATTAATTAGAATTGAAATATGATGACATATATAGTCAAATTCTCTAAAATATCATGTTAAATATCAAAAGACGTTGATTTATTAGTTCATAAGTATTTTTACAAATAAATATATTATTTATTTAAATATGTTCATGTGAAATAGGCTTTTAAACAGGCTAACAGGTCACATCAGGCTTTCAAAAGGCCAAACTCAGATCTAAAAGATAAGCCTATGACCAGGGGTGGTGCTACATATGCACGAGCGGGTGCATATGCACACCCTGACTTGTAGTAACTACTCCTACTATACAATTGAAAACAAAGCTTTGCACACTCTGACTTTTTGGTGTTGCACCCTACAACCACGATTTGGCTCTTGCTCAACTTTTATCATTTCATACTTATTATGTCTTCTTGTTCACTTAAGTCATTTGATTACTTTTTTTATTTGATTTAAGTGGATTCATTACTTACTCCAACAGTAGTCCTATCATTCTATCTTGCCATGATACCAAGTACATTAATAAATTTATTACTTTTAATAATTATTTATCATTTTTTATAATACCATTAGTTATTCATTTTTATATTTCATATTTTCTTAATCTCTTTAATAAGTAACTACAAATTATATTGACAAAACAATAATAATACTTTAAAATTTAAAAATTATAATTTAGAAGAAAAAAAATCTTAAAAACCGCACATAAAAAAAAAATTGGGAGTAATTATTAATGAATAAACCATTAATTTAGTCCCTCAATTTGAGAACCATTTATTATATTTCTATAGTTTATTGATTAAATTGAAGAGAGATTGATAATTCAGGGACTAAATTGAAAGTTTATTCAACTATTAATTTTAGTTAAAAAATTTGCACCCCCTGAACCAGGGTCCGAGACCCGCCACTGCCTATGACAGGCCAAACTCAGGCCTTCGATTTTTTGACAGGCCAGCCTCAGGCTTGGCAAAGCCTAGCTCGGCCTAGCCTATTCCCACCTCTACGCATATATGAGCAAGCTAAAGATTATATGCATAGAATATAATCGGCTGAGCTTTACACTATTATTTTTTTTCTTTTACCGTCAGTTTAATCTGGTTCGGAAGTTAGTTCTGACATCAAGTAGTTTCAACTTCCTCCCAATTGCAGTTGCAGAAAATTGAACTGCGGTCCTTCCTACCAAGTTTAGCGTCAATCACTACTGAACTAACTAACGATTAAAGAACTTTACATTATTTTACACGTAATTTAGTTATTAAAAGAGTGTGATTAATAATAGAATTGAAGGTGAGTCTGATTCATTGACCGATGTTTCTTTCATTTTTAGGGATGCAATGTTCATCATGTGTATTATTCTTTGGTTAATTAAATCAAGGACAATCTTCAACATTTTAAGAGCTACTATGTCAACTTTCATATTCTTCTTTGCTTAAAAAAAAAAAAAAACTTTCATATTCTTCGTGAGACAAATTAAGTTGTTGATGGTCTTACCAAATTTGGACTAAACATCACTAATAATGTTAGCCTTTCCTAGATTCTTTTGAATTTTCTGTTTTTTATTTTTTATTATTTTTGGAGCTTGCCTCTTTATTTCCACAAAATAATAATATAATCCAGGGGCTCAGTTCACAAAAGAAAAATGAATGGGCTCAACCGTAACTGATGTCTGAGAATATTACTTCATAACCCCAATTATACTTATACCCCCTCAAAATACATAAACTACCAAAACAACTTCCATTCCTTTTATAAAAAAAAAAAAAAAAAAAAAACAACTTCCATTCCACATGCAAAATTGCTAAATCTTTCGGAAAACAAATGATCTTTCAGACAAAAAAAAATTGACTTCGTGATTGAATTATTCTACACCAATATTTTACGGAATCTTTTTAAAAAACGAAAGATTCAATATGAATATTTACGCGGAAAGATCTAGCAGACAAATTTGAAACAAAAAAAAATTGACTTTTTGTGATAGACAAAATCCGTGTTAGAAGTCAATTTTTGTTGGACTGCGAGGGGGAGTCTCATTAAGTTGGATCAACACATTAGAAATTGAGTAACACACACATGTAAAACTTTGACACCACACTTTCACCCAAAACCTTAACACATTAGATTTACAGATTATTTCACTTATAAAATGTTCAGTCTCTACCCCCCACCGATGTGAGATTTAACTCACTTGATAGATCTTAACAATTTTTCTGCGCTCATATCCATGGATTGAGTGTGAATAAATTCAAAGATAAAATGAAATAGTAGTACGATTTTTGGGTGGGGTGGTACTTCAGCTAAACTAGTTAGTTGTACGTGCTGAATACAAAATCAGATAAAAATACTAATCTAACTAACTAGTCGCTTAAAAAAAAAGAGTAGTTCTATTTTTGGTTGTTAATATCTAAAACAAAGATTTCATATGTGTAGGTAAAAAATAAAGCAGTATCAATATTGTAAAACTGTTTTGTGGCCAGTTATTGCTACCTGAAAATTTACATATAGATGATATCCTAAATTCGAACCAGAATATGTAAAAGATATTTGATTTAACAACCTCGATATTGCCAACTGAAATAGATCTTACACATATCAATATGTAAATTTATTTGTCAAGAAACATACAAGCATATAAAAATACAATGATAAATCTGAAAATGATGATAATGATGATGAACATTAACATGTAGTAGGGAGATGGTCTCCAGTGAGGAAAGAATGAATAAGAGAAAGAGCCTCAGCTGGTTTGTTGAGAGGCACCATGTGACCAGCTCCTCTTATTGTCACATATGTTAATCCTTCATACTCCACTATCCTTCCTCCAACCTATATTGCATTCATTTCCATTCTTTTGCTCATTTTCTAACTAACTCAATGTGTTATTATATACTCTCTCGAGTTTAATATATGAGAAAATTTACTTTTAGATGTATTAAATAACTAATGTAACTAATTATAAAGTTTAATACATTAGCTAATCAATTTATCTAAAAAGTAAATTTTTCTTAATTTTTTATTTATTAAAAGTTGTAAATATAATGAGTTATTATGAATGTTATTTTCATATTCGAGCATGTATTGATCTTTGATTTTTAAGAAAATGAGTTAGATTTTTTTGACCTAAGTAAAATGTAAATTACATGGTAGACCATAGTAAAAATATAAAAATAGAAGACCTGATTATGATGGTACCAAGGCCTCCAAGTAGACTTCAGAGGTAATCCTAAAGCCTCAACACAATATCGTGTCCCTATCGCAGGTACTCTACCATCTGCATCTCCACTAATATATAAAAAATAATAAAATAAAAACAAATTACAAACATATTAATTCAATTCAACAACAGCAATAATGTCTCACTAATCAATATTGATACTTGTTTTATATAAGTAAAATTTAATTTTTTAAATTCATCGTAAAAGTAATGTATTTAATTAATAATATAGATTAGATATATTATTTCAATAAATCTAAGAAGTTAAATTTTACTTATATATAAAATTGGATCAAATATGTTATAAGCACTTTATCATTAAAAAAAAAACGATAATGCTGGCCCTTTCACCAAAGCTAACAATTGTATACAACTATTAAACTATAAAGCATATGTAACCATATAAATAAAGTCAAAGACACTTTGCATTTTGTTAATTGAAAGAAAAAAAAAAAAAAAAAAAAAAAAAAAGAAAAAGAAAAAAAAAAAGACATTTGAAATTGGGACCATAAGTGTAATGGGATCCATATATAATGGTGATGTGACCCCATATATAATGGTGATGTGGTCACATAAATTTTAAATAATACCAATGATTATAGTTTTTTAAATTTTAAAAAATAGAACCACTAGATTTAATTTAGTGGTAAAGAATTTGGATAGTATACTAGACGTTATGAATTTGATCATCAATTTCATTGTAAATATAAAAAAAAGATAATGATTATAGATAGTGCGCTAGTAGCACTGATCTACAATTTGGACAATACATACTTGGTGACTGTGTAGTGCTATTTCTTTTAATTTATAATTGTTATGCACGTGTAAATTGTTTTTGCTTGCATTTTTTTATACTCTTTTTTAGTATGAACTGAATATATTTTTTTAGTATGACAATTAAATATTTAAACATCAGGTGATACACTTAAAAAGAGTCTTTTTTAATCTCTGCCACATGTTTCTGATCACATGACTCATATTCATTCTCATATTCTGATATATAATTGTCATTCTCATGTGATACATCCTCTATATATATATATATATATTAATCTCTTAATCTCTTAAGTTGGATAGAACCGACAAAAAATTCTGATTAAATAGAAATATATCTCTAATTCAAATATTCTGGTCTTATATATAAGCAAAAGTTACTTTTTTAGATTCATTGAAAAAGTTATGTATTTAGTCCATATTATAGATCATATACATCACTTTTTTAATGAATCTAAAAATGCAATTTTTGTTTATATATAAGACAGGAGGAAGTACCGTTGAGTATAATCTATTATAATCTTTTATACTTTTTGAATTTTTAATCTTTTGGCTTTTCTATAATATTATATTTGTGATTTAAAAAACATGTAAATCGTTTTTTTTAAAAACCAACTAGAAATCATATTATAAACGAATTTTAATGCAGTTAGGATAAGAACAAAAATTGTTAATTATATTACATGCCAATTTATAATTAGTTTAAGAATATCTTAACTTTTTTTTTGACAAAAAAAAAAATCTTAACTTAAGTATGCGAATTATCATTAACTAGCCGCCGAACGGGCACGTCCCGTGTCCGTTTGTGTGATCGATATTCTTTTTTTTTGTTTGCTGTGATCGATATTCTCTATTGTGCAAATATAAATAACTACTTAATCATCTTTTTTATTGGACTTAGTTAATTGATAACTACTTGACCTCCTTTTTTGTTGTGGCTAGTTATTAAGAAGAAAAAAAATATATTTTTTTTATTATAAAAAAACTGAAAACCTACTTTTATGTGGAAGTTGTGTTTAGTTTTTGTTTTTGGTAGTTTTTTTTAAGGGTTAAATAGGAATAATGAAAAAGCCATCCCAAAAATTTATATCCCCTTTATATATTAGTATAGATACTATAAAAATATAAATTAATTAATCTTAATTTGAAAACACAAAACGAAAGTCATTTAAAAATAGAGGGAGTAAGAGAAAGAGATAGTACCTATAAATCCATATCTTAAGGCCACCCTTGATGAGTTTGGTGTAGATAGGCAGGACAGAAAAAACATTGACGATGTAAGCCTTGAATATGGATTGACTGAAATATGACACATGTGGAAATTAATATTTTATATTCTATTCATTCTATATAGTATATAGGATAAAATGATCCTTCAAATTGTACGTAGTGCTTACTTGCAACCTCTCCATGCTATTTTATTTGCATGAAAAGATGATTGAACATCTACCCTATTGAAATATTCTTCTGCATAATTGGTAAAACAAGGATCATAGCCCCCTAAAATTCTCATCCTATTATCATTTTTCACCTGCAAGAACCAAATTCCCCCTCAACTTAAACCACTCGGTGGTCACAATTTATTAGATCATATCATTTGAATGTAATTAACTACATTTTTTTAAGGTCATTCATTAACCACAATAGTTTTGATTTTTTTTTTAAATGGCTAATATATTATATTTGAATATAAAACCGAAAATAGTATAAGAGAAAGTTCCGTAAATCAAAGAGGTACAAGAAGTACACTCCACTAGAACCCAACAATATCTATAAAACGACTAAAAGTAAGATAAGGGAAAACAAAACCACAAGAAAACAAGGAGGCACACCACCAATAAACTAGAACCCCCTCGTAGGCATCACAAGAAGAATATTCGACTGGAAGAGAGAGACAAGAGTCAACCACAGGTAAGACAAAACGACTAGAGGACATCCAATTCCCCCGACCAATCGAGACCCAACACAACATCCAAACAAACTCTACTGGTTCCAGCATAAAGTAGAGTGGATACCCTAATTGTAAAAGGAACATGGAAGTCAAAGTTTTTACCAAGATAAAAGTTTTCTAATAAAAAATCATACTTTTAACTGTTTAAATTGAATTCAAATATTCATAATTTCGATGTTCAAATATACATGATATTCATTAAACATCCCCTGAACATGATTAACAATGTGTTTAAATTGGGTTAACCCTCAAAATTTGTTGTCAAATTTGTGTATAATGAATTAATACAGCTCCATCATTTAGAATCTAGATATTTTGTGACATAATTATATATACCTTTATAAGTGATTGAGTGTCATTATTAGTTACTGTGGATGTACTATTCAAACGACATGCTGGGGCATAAATGTTGAATATGTCAATTTTTGAATATTCATTGAAGAGTTCATCCATGACCTGGCTGCACTTACTAGACCATTGATATTTAAAATCACAAACTTGTTTTGCTTTTTCATAATGTTGGTCTGATATAACTGCATGACTCCAAGCATATTCTACCATGCCTTTATAATCATAGTAATCATTAGTTTCTGGATTCCCTGCCTGAAAAAATACATAGTTCATTTAGGCAATGAAATCATTTAGGGGTGCATGTTTAAGGCTGTTTGTTACTTACAATAAAACCTTTAAGATTAATAAAAGAGTATTTGTTTTTATCTTTGTTTATGTCAAAGATTACTTCTGCAAGCTGAGGGATATAGCGGCCTGAAAAATATAGGCAATGAAAATATTTTTATATAATATATGCTTAATTAGTATACATAATTAAAGTGAAGTATAGTCTATGTTTGGTATCATAGTGGGTACATCAGAATTACAGAGATCCAACGTGATTTTTCAAAAGGTACAAAGTGTTTGTAGTTTCTGTGAAATCACGGTGGTTTACTGTGATTCTGGTGTATCCACTGTGATACCAAACATAGGCTAAAACACTAACCAGCATAGCTTTCTCCTGCTATGAAAAAGTCTCTAGATTTTAAGTGTGGGAATCTTTGTAGCCAATTCACCAAGAAATTGTAAGTATCCTCAGCTGATTCAAGAATTTCGTAGTTAAATATGGTGACTTTAACAAAATCAACAAAATTAGATTATCTTATCTTTTGCAAAATAATCTCATTCTTTCTTACCCACAAAATGATCCTCTAAATTGGTTAGATCAGAAGAAGTGTTTGTGTAAGAAAAGCCAACTCCAAAAGGGGACTCCACAAATAACAAATTTGCTTCTGCATAAATTTATAATTTTGAAGTAAGCAATTATTGGATAATAGTCCTTTTGACCAAAGATGGAAATAAACCTTGATTCCAAGAGTGTTTGTTGAATAATAGTCCTTGTCCATTTTTGTTGACTAAAAGAGGTCCTATCTCAACAGCAGCACCAAATCCAATTGAGGAGCATCCAGGTCCTAAAAGAAAATATGAAATGTATAGCATCAGTAAAAGAAAATATGACTAGAACCAATAGAAGTAAAGGCTTATGATGAGATGATGAGAGACCTCCATTGAGCCATAGAAGCAAAGGCTTATTGGAGGGTTCAGATTGAGCTTCAAAGAACCAATAGAAAAGGGCTCTTCCATGTTCTTCATTGACAGTGATGTAACCTGAAAAGTGTGAGACAGATGGAGCTGAAGGTTGTCCTGGTAGATCAATTATTCTATCAGATTCATATGTTTTTTCAGCATTTATTTCATATGCTTTTATGAACAAGGAAGATTTGGTATTTAGAAGAATGAAACATAGGAATTGGAGGACAAACAGAAAAACATTCATATTTGAGTGGATGATGGCACTGGGATTGTGATATCATCAGTGCTAAAGTTCCTACTTTTATAGTGGTACAGATTTGTATCTACCGTGGTCTTCAGTTCCACGCATTCACGTAAGCATATTGATACTCGTTAGATCAATATCAGACAATCCAGATGAATCAGTAGATTCAAATCATGGATAATTGGTGTTAAAGTGGTTTCTTAATGAATTGCGACACCTTATTATATTCATTAACCACGCTGAAAAACCACGATTTTCATTACTCACGTGTTTAGACTCTGCTTACATGTTATATGGTATTTCAATAATATAGCAAGTGGTTCTACAGGCTTAAAGTAGCATTTTATTAGTTTGACCAAGGCTTTTTCTTTATTTTGAACAGGTATTTACCAATTTATTCATGTTGGCAGAAATCGAACAGCTTTGAAGGCATAAAAAGTTTCGATTGAGCAACCTCATCTTTAGTAATGTTTAAAGATAACAAGTTGGGTAAATTCATATACTGCATTATTTTATATAAATATGTTTGTCATATTCTTAAACTCTGTATTTTGATTTCATAAGTTCTACTTTGTAGATTGGCAATATTTTACGGTGTGAATAAGACACTTGATTCAATATTAATGACCTTATTTTGTATGAGTTACTATGGTTTACTATATATCAATTATTTTCACTAACTTTGTAGGTCACTTCATCAATTATATTTGGTAGTCAATATAAATATCAACATTCATCCTACTAAATTCATTTTCACATATATACTAAACAATAAGGGAAAACAAAATTTAAACAAGAATCATATATGCATTTAGTCATTGAAATTCCTTAGAAAAAATAGGTAGACATTATATCCACACTAAAAGAACTATAGTACTTATAGACGAGAAAAATATAATGGGAAATAGATTCTTATAGTATCAAGTTTGCTTTTGATTTCACCTAACAATTGTTTTTGTGTCTTTGCAGCCTCCACCTTGAACAATCAATGTAAGATTAATTTTTTGTTTTTATTACATGCAAACGAAAATATCGCGAGTGATATTGTGTTTCTTTTTGAATTCGGTTTCATTGTTTGCAAAACAGAGGAAGTGGTGCGTCGTTGATGGTAGAAGCAACATGAAATCTCACGCGCCTTCTTTGTATTCATTAGCCGTGATTCACTTTAATGGAAGTGGTGGAACAAGAAATGATAAAGATTTACGCTCCGGTGTTGCTTTGTGTGCACACTTATCGGCCACATCGACAGTTTATGTGAGTTGGGTCATTGTTTACAAAATTATAAAGAATTTATTAACTAGCAACCCAATCACTCTTATAAAAATTTTATTAGTGGTGTACAGTAAAATCACTTAAACTCGCATGTTTTCACCTAACAAATTATGATTCAAAAATTTAATTTTTGTAAACAATTCAAAAGTTCAATTTATCATATTATTAGTAATATATACAATATTTCTGTAAAAAAAAGTAATATATACAATATCATATGACACACTTAATTTTTTTTTATAATAGTATAATATATATTAACAGTTATAGGAGTAACAATTATTTACACAAGTGATTATTCTTTATAATAGTATACCATGTCCGTTCTTTTTTATAATAATTGATTATTTGGTGTATATTATAGACCAAATATATCAATTATTTAATTATTTTTATGCACATGTGCGAAAAAAAAAAAAAAAAGACAATACAAAAATAATAGATCAATGACAAGTGAGAAACAAAATAAATAAGTAATCATATTTTGATGAAATTATATAATATTTCAAAAATTTATGTGATTATTTAAATATAATAAGTTTTTCTAGTAGATAGACGAAATGACGTCCGACCTAACAATTTTGACATTTTTGTCAGTTGACCTAAGATTTGTGGATATTTAAACTTATTTGTGCACATTTAAATATAACAAATAATTTGACAAATATATACATTAAATATTGTATGTATATAATATATGGGTTAAAATATACAATCACTTTGTATTTCAATCATACTCCCTCTGTTTCTTTTTAAGTGTCCAAAAACGTCGAATTTAGCGTTTCTATTTAACTGTCCATTTGGTGTTTTAAGGGTACGATTTGTCAATTATACCCTTTGTCAATTACTCATATTTTTTTCAATAAAACTAATTAATACTATATATTTGGAAAACTAAATCTTTTTTTTTTGGGTACATAACATATTAAATTTTGTTTTTTTTGTGTGCATAATATATTAAATTTATTGGAAAGAGAAAGTGTGTACAAAAAAATAGGATTTTATTGGTGAATTAAAATTAGGGTATAATAGGAAAATAAGGTCCAAAAATAAACTTTCTTAATTTGCTGTTACTATTCAAAACGGACACTTAAAAAGAAACAGAAGGAGTATATAATTTTCAATCTCACATGACATTAGAGCTGTAAAAATGGGCCGGCCCAGTAGCCCTATAGCTTTATATGGGCTGGGCCGGGCCGGGCTTCCCAAAAATATCATTGGGCCTTATTGGGCTGGGCTGTCGGGCCTATGGGCCATCATGGGCTGGGCCAACGGGCTTTTGGGCCGGCCCATTAAAGAATTAAAAAAAAATCTAAATATAATTTTACCTAAAAATAAGGAATTTTAGCTAGCATAAAATCTTTAGATAAAATAAGTAACAAAAGATGAGATTTGTTTTTTTTTAAGGAAAAAGATGTGATTTATAATTTACTTTTTTTTTTATAATTTATAATTTAATTTATGTATTTTGAATGGTTATGTTAAAAGTTTAGTGTCTGATGTAAGTTTGAAATTTATTAGCTTTGAGGATGCACTTTATGAATCATCATCCACAAATCTCTCGACTTTTGCATGGATATTTTGAAATATTTATTATTTCATGAAATCATGACACTCACTTTTTTATGAATATTAATTTGTGTGCGATGCATATGTAGTTTTATTGTCTATTAAATTTTTTTTTACAAAAAATTGAGATAAAAAAAATTTGAAAAAATGTTGCGGGCCGGCCCATCGGCCCATTTTATTGGGCCGGGCTAAGTGGGCCAAGCCTTAATGGGCCTTGGGCCTTAATGGGCCGGGCCACTTAAGCCCAATAGATGTCTTGGCCCAATGAGCCCGGGTCGGGCCGGGCTGGGCCGGCCCATTTGACAGCTCTACATGACATGCATGATTCAAAGAGTTATATTTAATACATGAAAAAATTAGAGAGATATTGTTTATTTACAAGATATATTGATGGGATATAGTTGTTGGGTTATTTGTTATTGAAATGCATGATTATTATCATATTTACCTAATGAGAACGAGAGAAAATCAATTAAGCATGAATTATCTAATATTTAAAATTTATTTTTAATTTAAAATTAATAATATATTAATTTTGTCATATTTTCTTTAATTATTATTTATAACACTTAAATTTCTAAATTAAAAATTATTAAATTTAGATTACTTTCAAAATTAAAATAAGTTAAAATATATATTATATATGTTTATTTTAATTTGAGGTAAACTCTAGAAGTTTATAAGTTGTGTCTACACTTCAATTCTACTTAGCCAAAACAAATTGACGTGAAATTAGATTCTGACAATTTTAATAATAGAAGGGAGAGGGATGAAGCGAGGGAGGGATGTTGCTAGTGCCAAAATGTTGGTTGAGATATCAAGTCTCTACGGGAAGTTTGTTAACCGGGGCCTGTGGGCTTCAAATTTAGTTTGAGATTCTTCCAAAAAAAGAGAAAGTTTGAGAAAATATCATAATGTTTTCTGTTTTTATTTTTAAGACAAAATGCATTCATAAGTCCTTTAAATTTTACGTTTGTAACAGATTGATCCTTTAAGTTTTTTAAGTAACAAATAAGTCCTTTAAATTTTTTAAATAACAAATAGATCCTTTAAGTTTATAATTTGTAACATTTAGGTCCTCCAATTACTTAAAAAAATAGGACCTAGATGTTACAAATTATAAACTTAAAGGACCTATTTGTTACTTAAAAAACTTAAAGGACTTATTTGATACATAAAAAACTTAAAGGACCTATCTGTTACAAATGTAAAACTTAAAGGACCGCGGAATGCATTTTGCCAGCCGCCTTCCGTGCCCGTTTGTGTGATGAATATTCTTTTTTTTTTATTTGCTATGATCAAAATTCTCTATTGTGCAAATATAAATAACTACTTAATCTCCTTTTTATTGGACTTAGTTAATTGATAACTACTTAACATCCTTTTTTGTTGTGGCTAGTTATTAAGAAGAAAAAAAAAATTTACTATAAAAAACTGAAAACATACTTTTATGTGGAAGTTGTGCTTAGTTATTAAGAGAAAAAAAACTTATTTACTAAAAAAAAAACTGAAAATCTATTTTTATGTGGAAGTTATTTTTCAACATATACAAATATTTAGTTTGTTTTATTTGGTAGTTTTTTTTAAGGGTAAATTAGGTATAATGAAAAAGTCATCCCAAAAATTTATATCTTTTTTATATATAGTAATAGATGTAAAAAAAAAGAAAACAAAACTATCACTTATTTTCACTTATATGCAAGAAATGCGAAATAAGAAATGGTTCTCAAACCAAATATAAACTCTAAATCAATTGAATTCTCAATTATAAAAATACAATGAGGAGGGATCAATTGACTCCAAGAGTAAATCTTATAACTTACTCCAAATCTTGACCTTTAATTTTAATATCAAGTAATGGCTAGAATTTATTGGTAATAATTCTTAGGGTGAAACTCATTTGATTTGCTACCTTGGAAAACTATGATTGTCAAAACATACTTTAAATAAATAAAAACATACTTTAAATAGAATAAAATATTACGCATAAAATATTAACCAAAAATTAAAATACAAATGATTGAAAAACAATACAAAATAATTACTTAACTACAAAAAATAAAATAATAAAATAATAATAGGCTTGAAGAAATAAATCGTTGAAGGATTGTGGATGTTTTATGTAGAAATATACAGTGAAAATTTTTAACAAGTTCTCCTAATAATGGTGAGGAATTAAATAGTAAACCTTGTACAACGACGATTTTTTTTTCTTCAGCAAGTGATTTTTTTTTTTGTCAAGAACAATTATTATTATTTTATAATAACAATTATTTATTTTTATACAATCCTTTGTATTTTTATCTTATAAAATAAATTTTTTATTTTCTTCAGAAAATAATTTTTTTTGTCGGTACCAATTATTTGTTTTTAATCAATCATTTGTATTTTAATTTTTCTAATTTTTTATATATGCAAGAGTGATGAATTCTTGTTTTGACAAATAATGACCATAAGTAAAAAAAGAAAGACAATTAATGACCATAACTAACTCATACTATATAGTTTTCTAGTGTATTAAACAAGGAAAATGTTAACTAGTGCATCAAAGGCACATGTTAAGGATGCTAAAATAGAAATATTTTCTTGAAATTTATGCATTTAACTTTCAAAATATTAAATATTTTACATCATTAAATGTTAACTTTCTACTTTTAGGTAGCTTATCATGTGCATTTGGTGCACAAGTTAACATCACCCATTAAACAAATAAGCCTCACCCTGGCATTTATTATCAATCAATCCTAACCATTACTTAATATTAAAATGTAAGGTCAAGATTTGGAGTAAGTTATAAGATTTACTCCTCAAATACAATTCGTATTCCACATGTTAGCATTTTCCTAGCAAAATTAAAATTGTAAAATTTTAAAAAAAAAAAAAAAGAAAGAAAAAGAAGTGAATGTGGTGTGCTGGCATTAAAAATCCATTAAATTAAATTTAACAAAGATAAAAAAAAATAGAAATAAAAAAAACAACTAAAAGCTCGCTTTCGATATCTATTTTGTAACTATGAAAATAAGTAATAGCTTTACATCTTCAACATGAACTCACTCGAAAATATTTTTGAATTCACAGAAATATTACTATTGATTGCAACAGATAAATTATACGGGGGCGTTTGTTTCACGGATACACAATTGATTCCTGGGATTAACTTTTCCGGAAACATAAATGCAAGAATCTTATTCCCAGAAAAATAGAGAAAAAAGTGTTTGGTTTGTAATTTTATTCTTGGGCATTTTTTCTTAAAAAATTCCAAAGAATAGTTGTACTATGTTTGACTTGAAATGTATATTCCTTGTAATAAATGTAATAATTATCAAAATACCCCTAATATATATGCAATAAAACAAACGATATTACTTTGGGACTTTACAAAATATGTACATATCGATGTCCAAAAATTCTCTCTTAATTTTCATCTCCATTACTTATTATAGTTTTGGTGCAATTGACTAACATTTCTATATTCCAAATGGAAAAGAAGAATGGTATACGCATTGGCGGTTACAAAATCCACTGAATTGATAAATCAATTAATTCATTCATTTTTTTAATCATATTGTTGAACACATATGTTCAATTTATCATATTACCTGAACAAGAGAGTGAAATCCGGAACCCAGAAAGAATGACAAGTTGGTGATGCACAAACAATTTAGTAGAGAATATAAAGCAATTGTTTCAACGTGGAAATTGTTTTGGAGGAAAGATTGAGCGGGGAAATCAAAGGATAAAAATAGGTTTTCGTAGAAGAACATAGGTTTATGGTTCCTAGGAACAAAATTTTCCGGTCCTCATCTCATGGGGTTAAATTGGAGAAGAACGTGGGGGAACGTGGATGGTTTGTGTGTTGCAATGTAAAACAAAGGTTTCTTTACTTTCAGGCTTGGTATTTTATGAATATTCTTTTAAGAAGTGAAACAAAGGCGCCCTACATCTTCAATATGAACTCAAGAAGATATTTGATTTAACAACTTTAATATTGCTAACTGAAATAGATCTTCCACACATATCAACTTGTAAATCTATTTGTTAAGAAACAAACAAGCATATAGATTTAATGTTTTGACAATGATAAATATGAAAATGAAGAATGCATGATGATCACGAACGTGTGGTAGGGAGATGGTGTCCAGTGAGGAATGAATGAATAAGAGAGAGCGCCTTCCTCCAACCTGCATTGCATTCATTTCCATTAATTCTTTTGCCATTTTCTAACCAACTCAATACGTTATTACAAATAACAAATTTACATGGAATTTTTCGCTTCCTATCCCCGTATATCTTTTTTTTTTGGTATTCATCCCCGTATATCTTTTCTACCCCTGTTTTTTATTTTTGTTCTTGTATAAAAATTTTGGAATGCATTTTCTGAAGTTTTTTATTTCAAATTTGGAAAAAAATTCAAAAAACACATTCCGAAATTTTTCCAAGACAAAAAAATTCGAAAAACACGTTCCAAAATATTTATTTAAAGACAAAAAAGAAAGATTAAAAGGTATAAAAAGATATTAGAAATTTTCGATTACAAGGTAGACCATAGTAAAAGTATAAAAATAGAGGACCTGATTATGATGGTACCAAGTCCTCCAAGTAGACTTTAGAGGTAATCCAAAAGCCTCAACACAATATCGTGTCCCTATCACAGGTACTCTACCATCTGCATCTCCACTATATATATATGTAAAAAAAATATAAAAAATTACAAACATATACTATATTCATTAATTCAATTCAACAAAAATGCCTCACTCATCAATCAAAAAAGTGAATGACCCTTTCACCGAAAGCTAACAATTCTATACAGTATACATTTATTAAATTATAAAGCATGTGACCATAAATAAAGTCATAAACACTTTGCATTTTGTTTGTTGAAAAAAAAAAGACAATTGAAATTGGGTCCATCAATGTAATGGGATCCATATATATAATGGTGATGTGGTAACATAAATTTTAAATAATACCAATGATTATAGCTTCTTTTTTTTTGTTTTAAATACCAATGATTATAGCTTTTTTTTGTTTTAAAGAGCTAATGATTATAATGTGTAGTGCTATTTCTTTTAGTTTATAATTGTTGTGCACATGTAAATTGTTTTTGTCTGTTTTTTTTTACTCTTTTGTTAAGTATAAATCGACTATTCTTTCTAGATATTAATCTCTCAAGTTAGATATATAAAAGTATAGGACCGACAAAAATCTCTAGTCAAAACCGGAATAGATCTGTCATCCAAATATTCTTGGATAGTCCTTTATAATTTTTTGTACTTTTAACCTTTTGACCTTTTCTATAAAATTATATTTGTCATTCTAAAAAACATGTAAATCGTTTTTTAACCAACTAGTAATCTTATCATGAACGAATTTTAATGTAGTTAGGATAAGAACAAAATATTGACAATGACATGCCAATTTATAATTAGTTTAAAAATATCTTAAGTATGCAAATTATCATTAATACTATATATTAGAATTTGAGAGGCTTATACTCAACCATAAAAACTAGTTTGAAAGTTAAGGTTTGCACTATTTTTATAAAGACTATCTATGTCATATCTCTAGTTAATGTGAGATTTCTAACACTATAAAAATAGAGAGAGTAAAAGAAAGAGATATAGTACCTATAAATCCATATCTTAAGGCCACCCTTGATGAGTTTGGTGTAGATAGGTAGGACAGAAAAAACAGAGAAGTTGTAATGAACCATGATAATAATGCTGAGGATACAAACAATGAAGCTACTTCAACAAGACCCAAGAGGACTCCTGCCCAGCCTGAGTGGTTAAGGGGGTTTGTTTTGCCTAAAAGGCTTGAGTAAGTTTAGGCCCATTAGCAGACCCATTTCTCATATAGTCTAGCCACAAGAAGGATCTAGAATTCATATCCATTCCTTAGGATGCCGTTAGGATAGTACTAAAAATTCCACTATCAATTCCACTACCTTTGTATCTATCAGTACCAGCTAGAGTACTATATAATGTAAGGAATGAACCATGAATTAATATATTTGTGGACATTTAAATATAATAAGTAATTTTTGACAAATATATACATAAATATTGTATATATATAATATAGGGGTTAAAATATACAATCACTCTGTATTTCAATCATATATAATTTTCAATCTCACATGATATGCATATTCAAAAAGTCATATTTAATACATGAAAAAATCATAAAGATATTATTTATTCACAAGATATATTGATAGGGTATAGTTGTTGGATTATTTGTTAGTGAAATGCATGATTATAATCATATTTACCTAATGAGAGTGAGAGAAAATCAATTAAACATGAATTATCTAATATTTAAAATTTATTTTTAATTTAAAATTAATAATATATTAATTTTGTCATATTTTCTTTAAATATTATAGTATTCACTCCGTGCCCGTTTGTGTGATCGATATTTTTTTTTTATTTGCTGTAATCGAAATTCTCTATTGTGCAAATATAAATAACTACTTAATCTCCTTTTTTATTGGACTTAGTTAATTGATAACTATTTAACATCCTTTTTTGTTGTGGCTAGTTATTAAGAAGAAAAAAAAATATTTTTACTATAAAAAAATGAAAACATACTTTTATGTGGAAGTTGTGTTTAGTTATTAAGAGAGAAAAAAAATTATTTACTAAAAAAAAACTGAAAATCTATTTTTATGTGGAAGTTTTTTTTTTTTTGACAAAATTTTTATGTGGAAGTTATTTTTCAACATATACAAATATTTATTTATTTTTTGTAGTTTTTTTTAAGGGTAAAAAGTCATCCCAAAAATTTGTATCCTTTTTATATATAGTACTAATAGATAACACTTAAATTTTAAATTACTTTCAAAATTAAAATATATTATCTATAACTATATATAAAGGGGATTGGAGATTTTGGTATAGACTTTTTGATTTTTTCATTTTACCCTTACTCAATAGTTACACAAATAAAAAATTATCAACTTCCCCCTTATGTATCTATTCAATATAAAGAGGATTAAAAAAAATTGGTGTAGACTTTTCATAATACCAACAATACCCTTAACTTTTTTTTGAACAACAAAAATCTTTATTAACAAACTCACCATAACATAATGCATGTTTTTGACATAAGTTTGCATACTAGACACAGACAGGCGCGGAACTTTTCATAATATCAACAATACCCTTAACTTTTTTTTTTGAACAACAAAAATCTTTTATTAACAAATTCACCATAACATAATGCATTTTTTTGATATAAGTTTGCATAGTAGACACAGACAGGCGCGGAACGTGCCCTGTCTGGCCGCTAGTATATATATATATGGAAACTTAACAACCTGGAGGCTTATAATTTAGTTTGAGATTCTACCAAAAAAAAAGTTTGAGAAAATATCATAATATTTTCTGTTTTTCTTTTCAATAACAAAACTATGGCTAATGCTACGGTGAACCATATTCACAAGTGGTCTACCGTGGACAAGTGATCGATACTACTATAACGAATACGAATTTTACAAAATCCATTGTTGGATTGAAAATTTATATCATATAGATCATACAAACAAATTTTTAGAAAAATTGAAAATCATTTGATATGTTATTGAAACTTATCAAGATTAACGGTATTTAATAAAAAATTATAAACCGTTAATCTTAATAGGTCTCAATAACATATCAAATGATTTTCAACTATTCTAAATTTTTTTTATGAATGATCTTTATGAAACAAACTTTCAATTCAACAGTGGATTTTGTGAAATTTGTACTCGTTATCGTGTTATTCATAACTGGTCCACCATGAACCACTTGATGAAGTGGTCCATTTTAGAATTTACCCAAAACTACACTTATACTCAAGAAATATGAAATAAGAAACGGTTTCTCAAACCAAATAGAAACTCTAAATCAATTGAATTCTCAATTATAAAAATACAACTCGTTTTCCTACATGTTAGCATTCTCCTAGCAAAATTAAAGAACAAAAATTGTAAAATTAAATTATTAAAAAAAAAAAGTGAAGGTGGTGTGCTGGCACTCCAGGTTAAACAATGTATACAAATCCATTAAATTAAATTTAACAAAGATCCAATAAAACAACTAAAAGCCTTTGGATATCTGTTTTGTACCTATGAAAATAAGTAATAGTTTTACATGAACTCCACTGGAAAATATTTTTTATTTCACAGAAGTATTACTGTTGATTGCAACGGATAAACTATACACCTTGAAAACAAATACTTTTGGTGTATTATATTATTACATGAGCACACAACTAAAAGCATCTTAAAAGTCACTACGACTCATCTGCATTATAATATAATACTATATGAACAATGCAGCAAAGCTAGAAGACAAACTTTGCAAACTTGATATATAATGCAGTCCCGAATGCAATTCTCTTCCATTTCCAATAATCGAGAAATTCTCCAAAATGGATCTATATGGCATACTGCACCTAAAGTCGTTGCCGAGGATCCATATGCAAAATTCCCTCACATTGATCATTCTACTTTGAGGGTATCATATACTAGAATGCTAAGCCATTTGGCTGTGCATTTTGAAGTATGTATACACGTTACTTTGATAAGTTATCGATGGCTAAGTTCAAATAGGGTTAAGAACCAATTCCTTCTTTTGAGATTTCTTTTTCCTTTTTAGGGACAACCGTTGAATGGTGAATCTTGAGAAGCGGCTTAAGTGATCTTGCAGGCCATCCATCTCATAATGACCAAACCGCCAATCTCTTTCTATATAAGGTCGCTGTATGGGTTCATCAAGTCCACCTGTCGCAACAAGCAAGGGCACTTGTCATACATTTATCCATATATATAACCACCATAAGAAATAAGCATAGGTATTTAATTAGTTACCTGCCAACATTAAACCATTTTTGTCCACAGCCCGATAAAATGGTCTTGTCTGCTTCTCTTTAGCAGCTCTTTGAAGTTCATTCCAAGCTTCTTCACGATCTTCACGTGTAACTTTACCGGTATTCACAACCTGCAATCAAGAGCCTGTTAAAAATGTCACCCAAAAATTGCAAAAATTTAACAGAAACAAATGAAGACATCAAGTACGAACTTTGGAAAACAGATGGTAAGAAGGGCGAGGGATTCGTGCAAGATTATTTGCCCTGTCAACTGCAACAAGTCCAAACTTGGGACCATATCCATCAGCCCACTCCCAGTTATCAGAAATAGTCCAGAATAGGTAACCAAGCACAGACACACCCTGTAGAACAATTACAAGATGGTATAAGATGCGATTAGTATTTATGAAAAAATAATTCAATTGTTAAAAAAATAATTCAGATTCAAAACCTCATTCATAGCTGCATAAACAGCAAGCAAATGCTCCAAGAGATACGGCCGGCGGATCACATCAGTTTCATCTGCAATTCCATTTTCAGCAATAATGAAGGGCATATTTAGATGCTTGTATCTTTCATGGAACTGAAGCAACATGCGATATAAGCCATCAGGATATACCCCACGACCAGATTCACTGTACTCATCATTTTCCACCAGCTTTAGACCAGCACCTGAAACCACTTCCTGAAATACATGTTAGAATCGTCACGTGAGTACATGTCTGGTATCATACTGAATGCATTATCATGGTCAATAAATCAAACCTGGCCATAATAGTTAACGCCTATAAAGTCCAGCTTTTTGGATATTTCATCAATGAATGGGAAGAGACTCAATGAATTAGCCAATAAAACAGAAGCAATATCAAACAGACCATACGGTCGCATAAACGACACATGATGTGCAACACCAACTATTGGATTTGATGAGTTACTGCCAAAATGTTAATATTGTTAGTACAATTGTAAAATTAGAAAAGCAACCAAGTAAATGAGAAACGGTGTGAAGGAAGAAAAATCTAGTTACACTAGAATGATATGACTGAACCTTGCCATAAATTCTGAAACTTCTATGACAAGTATTTACCTGTGTTCGTGGATGTAATCATATGCCTTTAAGTGTGCAACGGATATCCAATGCATGGCCTGCTGGAAAACACCTGTAGGAAGTGCGGAAGTAGCAGCCTCCAGCATATCAGGGTGTCCACCAGGCCAGGTGCCAGAACAATAAGTAAGCATACAGAATACATGGGGCTCGTTAAATGTTATCCAATAGTCTACTAAATCTGATACACTGTCAACAACAAGCCTGCATTGATAGGGAAATACAAGAAAAAATTAAAAAACATGCTACATAAGATTAGTAACTCAATAAAACTAGATAACATAACAAGATGATTCAAGTTTCAACTAAGATTCGCAAATATGCTACATAAGATTAGTTAACTTGGTAAAACTGGTACAGGATAGCAGTCAATTTGAGTTGAAACTTGAGTCATCCTAAGCAGCTAGAGTTTAATGACATACAGACAACGGCACGAAAGAAAAAGCTACCTGGTAAAGTCCATGAAATAATCCACCGTCTTTTCTAGCTTCCAACCTCCGTAATCACCTGCCCAGGGTGGAAGTGAGTGATGAAAAAGAGTGAGCATCACCTTCATTCCATATGATCGAACCCTATTGATAATCCACTTATAACGCTCCAATGCAGCATAGTTAACCTAAAAACGAACGCCGGGTAAATTAATTACAAAAGTCAATCTCTTTTGCCAGTTGTATTGGTTAGTAAAGTTTGACATAAAACTATGAAAATTGTAAAACACATTCTTGAGCTCCATCCACTAATATAAGCTTAATGCATGGCTCTATAACTCATCATCAATAGGAAAGGTCAGAATCCGACTTACAGATTCTTTAAGGCCATTTACTGGCTCCTTGGGCATGATTCTTGACCAGTCAATTCCCATACGGAAAACAGTAACACCAGTACCCTTGGCCAATTTTAGTTCTGTATCAGGATCAGACCAAAACCTTAACCTCTCCTCCCTGAAAATCAGCCATTAATTTTAAATTCTACTTAGCAATAATATTGCAGTGTAACACACACAGAGAGATCATGAGGTAACCTATGATGAATGTTAAACTTTTCCATTTTCAATATAAGAAAGTCATATAATGTTTTTTTAAGAAAAAAGTATTATTGGAAAGATTCGTATAAGACATCATGAAATCATTTGGCTATGCTAGCTACTTAACTAATTGTGCATTACTAAGCTTTATTGTGATAGCTAGAATGCAATGCAAATCAGTCACAATGATGTCTTCTATGAGCAATTTTAAGCATAAACAGATTTGACAATCACTTCATTCAACACATTACTCATGGTTTCCATTGCCTTCTCTTTTCTCTATAGGAACTCAATCAACTGGGTTAATTTGTTTGCCAATCGTCATCCCCCTAAACATTTTCAGACTTCTATTTCCATAATCGAGTTGGTTTCCTCCTCACCAACTTGAGTTTAGGGGGGCTACTGTATTTTGCATAACTAGAATCTTCTGTGAAGTCTTCAAAAGACATGGAAATTGTTACACCTGGTACAAGCAGCACTCACACAAGTACTCATAAAATGAAAATATCCGGTTAAGCCATATGGGGCGGTGGTACCTGATCCAAATATTCAGGTAAGGAAGTAAATCACCCGGGCAAGGAAGGATAATCAATTCCTCAAGGGTTACATACTATAAGTAGGCAAAAGGACTAAGGGATAAGGCCTGCAATGATTGAGTACTCGATATGACTTCTCCCTCAAATTCTATTCTATTCTCTTCTGTCTGTTACAACTCTTTCTTACTTTAGAAATATCTCAATACTTACATTTGTAAATCCTCATTGCTTTCCATGAAAGAGACTCATAGTGTACTGTACTATTGAGTTGAACATCAATAAATTGAGCACTATTCAATAACTAACATGTTTCCAGTAGTTACTAAATTCCTAACCATAACAGAAATATACAGAAACTCTATCCTTGACAACAATATTTACTTTCAATGAAAAATTCAACCTTCCGACCCAAAGGTCTAAAAGATCCAGTTTTGACTGCAAATAACATTTAAAAAAAAGGTGAGGGCTTACGGGTGAGGAACATTATGCCAAGCAGTTACGTTTGGAATGGATTCTTCTTCGCCTTCGTGTTCATCTACTTCCATGTATTTCTCAAATCCTCTGATCATGGCTTCCATAGCTACCTTAAGAGACTTCTTGTTTCCCTTCCTAGCATGTTGTGGAGTTGATACAGCTTGTTGAGACCCACCGTCAGCAGTGGCAGAGCCCATCAAAGCATCCACTTTCTGCTCAGCACCAACAACACTTTCTTGCTCAGCAAATTGAATCCAAGCATCATCTAGCTTGTCCTCAACATGTGCAGGCGCTGTCGCCAGCCCAAAGAAAAACCCATCTTCTCCTTCTGCAAAAAGTAAAAAAATAGGACATGTTTGAATTGGCTCATTTGAGCTTATATATATGAGACTGTTTGGGAGAGCTTATGAAACAACTTATAACAATCCATATGTTGTTTTTAGCTTATTTCCATAAGTTCTTCAGGATAGTCAATAAATATAGGGCCTGTTTGGATTAGCTTATTTTTGAGCTTATGCAAACAACTTAAACAATTTTTATATATTATTATAAGTTTGTCAAGGTAGTTTATGATTAAGGGCCTGTTTGGATTAACTTATTTTTGAGCTTATGCAAACAACTTATACAATTTTTATGTATTATTATAAGTTTTTCAATGTAGTTTATGATAAAATAGCTTATAAAAATACAATTTTCACTAGTGTAAACTTGTAAAATAGCATAAAACTTAATTTATATTGCATAAGCTCAAAAATAAGTTAATCCAAACGGGCCCATACACTTATAAGCACTCGTGACACTGTTTGGGAGAACTTATGAATGACATGTTCATAATTTGTTTTCAGCTTATATCTATAAGCGAGAGCTTATGGAAACAAGTATAGATTATACAAAAAACATATTGACTTTATTTTATATTGTGTTATAAAAATAGTTTATTCATAACGGTTTATATGATAAGCGCTTATGTTATAATATGCAAAATAAGTTGTTTGTCCAACCAGGACATATATGATAAGTTTTTAAGCTATGAAGTATGAACACCTAATTATTATTTTTTGGTAGATAGACGAAATAACAAGCCATTGGAAAGTCACACACATAAAGTGGAGGACCGGGGTTCGAACCCCGGTCATGGCATCCGAGCTAACAATTTCGGCATTTTTGCTAGTTGAGTTATAATTTGTTGAAATGAACACCTAATTAAGTTGTGTATAGAAGTAGGGCCTTAATCTAATTTATTATTTTATTATTCTCATGAGATTGCATGCATGTTTGCATTGAAATAAGATAAGTGAAGTTAATTGCAAAGTAATTAATGAATAATAATTTACAGTTTCTTTTTTCTTTTTCTGATGAATCGAAAATGGTAATGGAGATAATTTGTGAGTTGATTGTTATATTACCGGTGATGTTATTGTTGAAATCGGCGAGAGTGTCGGAGGATTCATCAATAGGGGAACGAAAACGGCGAAGATTTTTGTTGCAGAAACGAGAGAAGGAGAAAGCATTGGCGGCGACGGTGAGAGTGACTAAAGCTCCGGCGAGTTTGGTGGCAGTGAGGAAGAGTGAAACAAGTGTCATTATAACGGCAAGTGGATGTTACGCGTTGAGTATCATACCGTTAAGTAAGTAACTGACTGCAAAGTAGTAGCACTTGTGGACTGGAAGAAGGAAGAAGCTGTGTCTAGTAACAAGAAGAGGACAAAGAAAGGAACGGTTAGATTAGAGTGCACGTAATCTCCGCTTTTATTTCATCAATCACCCAAATGAGATGATGAGAATCTGAACAACTCTATCTATCCAATCCATGTGTTATGTTCATTCACTTTCCCATATATGTTTTCATTTGGGTATTATTGTCACACTTGTAATTGTAACTTAACTTGTGTTGTGTAACAAAGCTTGTCCCTTAATACACGTCACTTACTTTCCTAACAACATCCACAATGGAGCTCCCCGTTGAGTACTTAAATGTACACATCACCTTTTAACTAGGTCCCATATATACACATCATTTATAATTTTTTAAGCATTCAATTCTTTCAACCAAGTACTTCTTTCAAAAGTTCTTAATGGGTCCTGCTAATAACTCTACACCATTTATAATTGGTTGATAGTTTTTAATTATGGTGGAAAAAAAGAAAGAAAATGATAAGAACTGGAGAGAGAAAGTGCTTAAATAGGAATAGGTACTTATATAAGTACCATTTTATTTTTGCTCCAATGAAGGTACTTAATAGGTACTAGTTCTTAAATCATAAGAACTCTCCATTGGAAGTTTTACTTTATTTGGATTTTAAAAGACCCAATTAAAATCAAGATAAATTTCGGTATGGACTCACGAACACATGAATTAGTACCAGAAGAATTTAGGATCTGTTTGGTATAATGGAAAGAAAGTGAAAGGAAAGAAAATTATGGAAATCTATGAATGAATTTGAATGATAAAATAATCTAAATTCATTTATTAGTTTACGTAATTTTCTTTCATCTCACTTTCTCTTCATAGAACCAAACAGACCATTAAACTTGAGACTTAGGAAGAGTACACTTCTAAATTTTAAGCCTGCATTACTCACATAGGCAAAACATTATACTACTCAAATATATCTTTTAATAAATTAGAGGAATTCAGATACAAAGGGATAAGTTTTTTTTATAATTTCTAGCCTTCTAATTTCATAAAATTAAAATTTCAAACTTTATCAAAAAAAGAAGAAAAACTAAACTTTCAAAACAAAATTAGATTGATTTTCATAAATTTTCAAAAGTAAAATTGCCTTCATTCTTCAAAATAATCACCTCCATTTCTTCCAAGCAAAGACACCCTAGCCAAGTGTTACATGTACTTAGGTAGAGGGTAAAATAGGTATTTAGGTAGAATTTTAGGTAGAATAGGTATTTAGGTAGAATTTTAGAGTGAAAGTATAATTGCAGGGGGTGTAGGTATAATTTGCAACTAGAGTAAAAAAATTTAAGAATAAACATACTGTATTATCAACAGATGACATAAAATACTTTTAGCCAAAACAAAAAATGACATAAAATACCTTTTTTACGCTAAAAATAAAATACCTTTTTTAAAATATATTGATGTTGGTATGATTTAAATCTCTAAAACAATCCGACATATTTTATTATTAAAATTGATTAAAATAAAGTTTATTATTGGAATAAATTTCTAACCAACCTGAAACCTCCGATTCGTAAGCTTCTGCATCTTTCTCAGAGTTGGTTTTCTATTTCGTTCTTCACCGTCCTACGGTTTGTTTGGTAAGTTCCTCTCGATCGTCTTGATTAGCTATTTCCATTCATAATTCTTGGGGCTTAGGGTTTGTAACTTTTTGAATTGGGTTTTTTTTGTTTCTTCTTTTCGAATCTGTTCTGTGGGATTAGGGTTTTAAAAACTTTGAATTCGTTTTAGAGATTTTGATGAAATTCAACCCTCAATCAGAATATCATTGAATTTGTATAATTTCTTCAATCGGCTGGCTGGCTGGCTGGCTGGCTTTTAAGAACTTTATATTTTTATTAAGAGGTGTAAGTACAAATGAGAAGCAAGACTAAATTAGGTACCGATGTCTAAGATCTGTTTTGATTAAATATCCTATCATCATAAATTCTTTTATACAATTACATCTTCCAGTAAGGCACAAGCTAGCTAGTCGCAAAACACATCCTGTTATATAGAGCATCATAGCATTGATCAATAGTTAAAGACTTTCTAATGCACATGACATTGATTCAATACTTGCATCATAAACATACATGGCACCTCCTCCTCCAAAAAAACCACCTCCTCCTTGTATCCCCGGCCAAAAGTTTCCCATTGTCACTCTTGATCAGGTACGTACATACATACATACGTGGGTGTCTGTTTTTTTCATTCTCCAAATATTTCATCATCCTAAACCTTTTTGCATGGTAACCCTCAACAGACTTTTGATGCCGACTTTGTGATGAAATATAGCACATCTGCTAAGCCGGTTGATTACCAAGAGGATCCTATCTTACTCGACATGCTAATCAAATCTGCCACTTTGGCCATAAAGGATTATAATACACAACACCATACAGACTACCGATTTGTCGAGATTGAGATGGCTACTTTCGTAATGGCTTCTGGACCCATTTTCCATGTCACCTTTAAATGCATGAATGCTGAGATTCAGAATCAATATACATCTTTTCAAGCCTCAGTGTGGCGTACCAAACGTACCAGAAAAGTTTTGCGTATCAGGATCAAAGAGAGCAGTACTTGGTAATTCTTTAGATTGTTTCTCATTTTTCCAATATGTTTCTTTGCATCTGAGATTATTTGATACATAGTAATGGTTTCAACCCCCCTTACCATATATGTTTAGCCTCATTTTCTTTTTTCGCCCAAAAGAAAAGAGAAAAACCCAAGGATTTAATCCCCTGATCACATCTAAGACATCTATATGATTTAGCGGTTATGCTCATTTGATTCTTGCTTACATAATTACGGGTCTTTTGATTGCTTGTTTTGTTCAGGTGTACTGGGGGTCTCTGTGAGCCGGTTTAGGTTTTGGATCTCATGCAGTGATCGCTGTTGTTCTGTGTTGCTGTTGCAGTGATTGATGTTGTTATGTTTAAGATTTGTTGGTATGGATTTTGTTTGGGTTTTTATGTTGTTTCGTTGTTATGTTGAAGATGACTCCACGTTGAACTCAGAGGGTTCAAGTGCTCCCCGTCAACTATCGTAATTCTCACTAATTATCTTGTATGTTTTAACTATGAACCCCCTAAAATGATATGTTTGCACCGTATTGCATCAATACTCTTTTATTTTTCTGTGTTGTTCACTTTTCTTTATGCAACTGTGCAGTATAATATATGCACTACTCTCTCACTTGACTCTTATAATATTATACAAAATATAAAGTCTGCTTTGAGAATTAAGGACTATAGCCACTAACCTAAATTAAAAAAGGACTACAACCAATTACTTTAGCAATGGGGTAGATTGCAATTATAAGGTACTGGGTACATGTGAATAAAAAGTGCAGTTTATAGTATAGAGTTTGATTGGATATATTGAATTTATAATTCAATGTTCATAGTATTAGATATTATACCTTGTTTCTTATGTAGGTAGATATAAGTTTGTTGTGTAACTACGAGCTTATATATTGTTATTTTAGTGAGTTATAAGATCATTTCTTGGTACATTAAACAATTGATCCTTTTCTTGCGAGTTTGGTTTACCATTAGTTTCCACTTTCCATGTCGAATGTGGCTAAAAAGTTTTATTATAATTATTATTTTTGTCAAATTTTATTCGAAAGACCGTTGCGATTGAGCTGTGGGCAGCTGCCACCACGAGTCTAGAGCTCTACCGTATTGGTATTTTCCAAACATACATGTAGTGTTTGTGCAGATGCTGGTTTCAGCCTTGTATGTAAATATGCAAAGGAGTGGAAGATGTCTTAGATTTAATTGTTTTGAACTATTATTTAATTCTATTTGTTGGTTATTTCAATTTAAATGATATAGTTGTTGTCTTGTGGTGACTGTTTGAATTTTCGACCGACGGTGGTGGATATACTTGATCCTGACTGTATGAGTTTGTTCTTTCTAATTAAATGCCAACAGTAATCCAGGTTCTAATATTAAAGTTATGTACATGTCTTTATGTCCCTCCATTTGTTGAGCCACCTAGAAGGCTAGAATAGAACTGTTTTGTTATCTTATAGTGTACTAAATCACATACTACAAATATTGTGTTGAATTATATTGATTCAAGACAGTTAATTGTGGACATCTATCTACTTTTTTAAAGTTAACAGAGTAAGAAAAACAAAATAATCACTGATCATACATCTGTTTAACAGAAAACTTTCCAACCACTACTGAAAGCTACCTGATCATAATCACTTATATCACACTCCATTTCTTGTTCAGCCCAATAGGTCTCTGTTTAAGAGGGGTAGTGTGTGCTGTGCAATGAAGTTGGAGGATAGTGAACACTTAACATTAATTTATTTATAGGTAGGTAGATTGGAAAATAAGTGGGTGATTTATTTATAGGTAGGTAGATTGGAAAATAAGTGGATAATGAAGTTGAAGCTTCTTAGGGTTGAAAAGACCAAGTTTTCTTCTTCAGCTTCATTTGGCCTTGGCAGCAAGAGAAACAATCATGGTTTGTTGCCCTTAGCGTGGTCCATAGGCATGCTCTTTTTCTAACTGAAACAGCAAAATTACTTGTTCTCAAGTGAATGGTGTCGTTGTCATATACTCATATGTTGCTAAAAACACAAGGATGTAGGAACCTATTGACTAAATGGATTTTCGTCATTATGCTTTACTTTTATATACTACCAACTGAACCATAGAAAGTGATGAACATTTTTGCTTCCTTTCGTCTTTATATTCCATTAAAGTTGGATTTTGGATAACAGAACTTTAGAGGAGTATGTCTGTGTTTATTTTTAAAAAAAATGATCAGTGCGTCAAAAAAATATGATCAAGGTTCAAGGCAAAAAAAAAAATCTAATCGAAAATTCATTTCCTTTAAATTAAAAACAAGATAAGTATTTGTACCAAAAAAAGAAGATAAGTATGCATTTAATATAGAATTCTTACTATAAAAAGATAGTAATTTTATACCATTAATAAAATTTAATATCTTTTATTAATTGTCATTAATACCTTTATACATTTTATTCCGTCACAATTTTTTGAATGTCAATTTTGGTATTTGACAAAAAACAAAACTCAAATTAATATAATAATCATTCTATTTTAGTGGAGTACAGTGGCACTCCGGTGGTCGGCGGCAACTTCCGGCGGTACTATGTAATAGATGAAATGAATGAATTTATAGATAGATGGATTGAATAAATGGCGGATTAACGGACTCAATTGTCACCCTAATTAGAACAGCTAAATATTATACACAGCATAGTAGAAATATGGTTGTGTCCAAAATAAAATTAACATGTAATCAAACACAAAATGAGACTGAAACTACCTCATTATTATTTTATTATAAATAGAGTACAAGCTATGAAGCACGGACACTTCTCTGATTAGGCGTGTCCGTGTCCGACACGACACTTCTGATTACACTGAATTATGTCATTTTTCCAAATTATCATCGGTGTCTCCGTGTCAGTGTCCGTGTCATGTCCGTGTCTGTGTCCGTGCTTCATAGAGTACAAGTAACCTTAGCTTCTTAGAATTAATATGCAACCTTGAATAAATTAAACCTTGAAGTCACCAATCAATTTGGCCAATGGTACATGAATTCCCAAAAACCTGTTTTTCCATTTAAACCATAAATACCTTCAGCAGCTATTATCCATGAACATCCACTGTCACATCGTACATGGTCCTTGGCATATGAATATGCCTCAATGTGATACTGTGGAACTTTTTCCCATGCTAAACTACAGAAAAATAATGTTGTTCTAAAAAAATTAACATTGAAGCTAAACCCATATTCTTGCTCATCTGCTATGTTCTGTGCTCCAAGATCATCATCTCCGGATTTGCAATGTATGCTCAAGTTTTTCCCAGATCCTAGTCTGTTTTTGATGCTTACATGTTTTTTTGCATTCAACAAGGGTGCATAAGCATAACCCAATTACAAGAAATAGGATCATCACATTTTTCACCTTAGATAAATATTGTGCTCCCATTATTTAGGCTACTTTGTGACCTTTTTTTGGTTTTGTTACAAATATTATCATATCTTATCATATATAGAATTTCATATGTAACATTGAGGAATTCATTTAATTTGAATTTATTTATTTTTATAAATTGTAATTGTAGAAGGAAACTTTTAGTTCAAATAGGACTGTTTTTAATTTCAATTAATATTGAGTCTGTGTCGATAAATGTGTGCTAGAGATTTTTTTTTTGCTAGCATTTCTCTTCAACCAAATATTGCAAAAGAATAATTGTCCTCAGGAAAAATCTCTCACAAATTTTTTTTACTTATGGTTTGAGATTAATTTTACTTTGACCAAAAGAAAAAAGCTTGACTTTTTGCTATTTTATTTTGACTTAATTATTAAGTATATTAAGAAAATACATGTATTTGGAGTAAGTGCATTTAATACCATTGAAGAAAAAAAAAAGTGCAT
Source organism: Trifolium repens (assembly GCA_030408175.1). Lineage (NCBI taxonomy): Eukaryota > Viridiplantae > Streptophyta > Magnoliopsida > Fabales > Fabaceae > Trifolium > Trifolium repens. The sequence goes on from CP125851.1 coordinate 52,100,354, forward strand.
TTAGTACCTAGCATGGGTTGCCATTGAATTTTGAATTCAAGGAATAATTTCTATAGTGATCCGATTCGAATTTATAATTTTATACTATTTTATATTTAAAACGTATGAGTTTAAACATTGTACTACTAGATCAAAAAAAAATTGAATGAATAATTTTTGTGTTTTTTAATAAACTTGTATAGAATGTGCATCAAAAGTCAACTATATGAACTTTTTTGAAGAAAGTCAACTATATGAACTTAAAATGCCAAAATGTATTAAAACATCACTTTTCAAAGAAAAAATATACTAGGAAAATTGTACAAAAAGAAAATATACTGGGAAAGGGAAAAAAAATACAAGTCAAGATATAAAAGGTACCCAAAATAAGGACACCCACAACCAAAAATTGAACAACATCCCAACCAAAAACATAACATAAACAGCAACCTGACCAATCCATCATTTAAACCATAATGCCACTTGTTAACTTTGTTTTTAACCACCACCAGAACAAAAGTTAAATTTGATAAAAAATTTGAATACCGTCTCTTAATATGATTATCATATTCCCGTCAAAAAAAAATATGATTATCATATTGTTATTGCGCATTTTCCATATAGTCCAAATCACATGCAAACCAAATAACAACAAATATATAATTAATGTAATGCTAGCTTATCATGATATCATCACTAATCAAACCACGAAATGAATGAACATTTTACACCGTAATGTTTTATATTCAATGGCGTGTAATATTAACAAAATGTTCACTGTTCAATAATAATTTAAACTTTTGTCAAAAAATAATAATAATATTTTATGAATAAAATTTGTATCTATTAAAATATTACTGAACGATATAATATTACATTATTTAAATGTTATACCGGTGTAGTTTAACCTCTCACACAAACACACATATATATGGGAGAGATAGATCAAATTATATTGGTGTAATATTTGCGTAATGTTTTAACAAATACAAATTTTACAAAATTCTTTGTTGTTTTTTTTTTAAAAAAATGCCAATGACATTATATATATATATATATATATATATATATATATATATATATATTAAATAAATATAGATAATTACATGTAAATTAAAGGAAAACGGGCTACAAGCTGCGCCGCTAACTCTTTTTGAATGGCAAAATCAATTCGCGTAAAAATAGCATTCTTAGCTCTAGGAGACACAACATTGTTATTCATAACCTTTTGAATTCTTTGCAAAAGACTTGCAACCTCCGTTGTTTTTAATATTTATATTATATAGATCATTCATGTAAAATTTTTAAAAAATATCAAATTATTTGATATAGTAAAAAAAATTGATATATTATTGAAACTCTCACCAAAATATAACCATGTTAAATAAAAATGCATAACCCTTAATTTTGCACCAATATTCAATAGAAATAATTTATTTTTTCTTGTACCAAAGAAAAAAAAAGAAATAATTTATTTTTTCACGTAATACAATTAAATTGATGTGCTAGAGGAGTAATTTATAGAATACACAATTATTATCAGAAGAGCAATAATCGATCGTGGATAAAGATACTATTGTTGGGAAAAACCGGCATAGAGAAAATAAAAAAACACAATCAACAACACAAGAATATAACGTGGAAACTCCAAAACCGGAGAAAAAATCACGGTTATTGTCTAAACCGACAACCAGAGAATAAACACTATATGAAAATTGTTACAACATATATACTTCACTCTCAACCACCCCACGACCCCAGTACACCCACACTCTCCAAAGTAAATATTTGAACTACATCTCAAATACTCTAAAACAAGCACAAGAGAAAAAGAAACAAACACAAATATAAACTTAAAGTGTTTACAAGTGCTACTGTTTGGTGTGTTGAAACAAGGAACTTGAGGTCTCTATATATAGCATTGTGTTGGAATTAATTTAAACTTAATCATAGACATGCTCGATAACAAAGATTAAATCTATAATCTTACTTTAGTGCGGAAGTCAAAACTATATGAGCATGTATATATTAACTGGATCTACATCATGTTGATTTATTAAGATCGTAGGATTATAGGAATACCTGGATATATGAACATGAACAATCCGTAAGTCTCTCCGATAGCAATCCTGAAACATGAAAGAAACGGATGACGAACATCTGTTGGCTTGTGGTTCTTCCTCAACCGGGACTCCTTATGCCCTAACTCTCTTCACATGGGGAGAAGAGATAATATATTGCATTGTCCGGTATATTGGGGACCATAGCCTATATATAGTGTGATGACTCATTAAGGTTCCCATTATTCCTAAATGGGTCATCCCGACATCCACTCATATTGAGCCCATATCCAATTAATTAATTAATTACCCAAATAGAAATCTAATTAGCCTTTTTACTTAATTTGATCACTAATCAATTAAGGCTCCGAATTGATAAATAGCTAATATAATTAATAAAGATATTTGCCCACCTAATATTATTGGAATATAATAAAATATTCCAACAATCTCCCACTTGGGCGACATATCGTAATAATTATATCATTATTCTTTAGGTGCACATCTGAATGCTATTTATCTTTAGATTTTAACTTTACAATCTGGTCCGTCTCATACATCAATAATGGGACCACCGCGGCTGTCGTCACTAACATATAACGTGACGGAACCTTCGATGATCACCACATCAATGTACTCGATGACATAGATCGATATGGATGAGTGGCATGGAAATTGCATGCAATGTGATCTCTATATCATGCCTATTTCCAACTGGTCCAACTGAAGTCTTTAGTGAGATCAAACTGAAGTTTGCAAATTTGATATTTGCACAAATGATACAGAATCAGTTAGCATAATAGCCTCAAACTTTATTTCTGCAGAAAACCTTAACCAAATATGTATCTGTATCAATACCAAAGTTAGAACATAACTGAAGAGAGACTCCCACTAATCCAAGACATCCTTAGTGATAACAACCAAATGAAAGACCTCAAGTGTCAAGTCTTCGATTAGTGAATTAGCTAGCATAAAATTTATCTCTATATGTTCTATCCTTCAACAACTTATAAATTAATTAACTTTATAAAACAGTTGTTGAAATATTATCTGACGATTTACGTCACAATATAACTTGAGTTGTCTTTCAAAAAACTTTTACTTTATGCAACCAAGTGACATAAATACTTACAGTCATTTCTTGAGTTAGGATGTCCATTGTATGTAAACATCCAAAGGATCGAAGTTGAACATACTGATGATCTCCAAAATATTAGATCTCCGATACCTGAACACAAATTATTTTGTTCTCTATAACAATCCTTATGGTTGCTTCTTTTCAACAATTCAAATTTTGAATTGCTCAAGTATCTGCCAAATGGTCCTATTATATACGCTATTTCCGGATGCGTATAATTAAGATCATACATAAGTTTCTCAAAGCTGAAGCTTTTAAGGACATACTTTATTTTCTAAATTTCCAGATTTTCTTTTGGCCAATTATTGAGACTTTTAAACAAACAATCCTTCAGTTTATTGACTTTCATGTCGAATTTACTTTCAAATTTATTGATATAACTCTTTTGTGATAACCGAATGATACATAGAGAATAATCCTTAAGTATCAAATTTCCTAATACAAAAGAGATGTGCGCAAGAACTTTCGTCACTAAACTTTTGTTAGTGATTTCTTGATTTTGCACACCGACCATATATCACTGTTGACTTAATAAAGTAACATCGACACATTAAACTAAGACTTAAACATACTCCCACTGAACCTGTATAACCCACAACTCTCCATAATATACATCTCAAAACCAAATGAGATAATTACCTGATGAGACTTTTGTGGTATCATTAATGAGACAGTTTCCTTAACTCATAAATGGATTTCATCTGTTTGCAAACTATATACTTTGTGTCTTTTGACATAAAGTTTTATGTGATTGCACCATATTGTTTTTCTTAATGTCACCATTAAGAAATACTATCTTGGTATCCATCTTATGAAACTCCAAAATTATAATAAATTACAAGTGTCTTGACTGTTCTAATAGAGTTTTTAAATCAAATGTAATTTCTCTTTTCAGTCAATACTTTATGACACTTGGTGCTTTAGTTTCTTGAAGGTATTGAGTTTGACCCTCATGAATTAATTTCTTAACTTAGTTGAGAGGAAGAACACTAATATCCTTATGAGGATCCAAATTTACTATATAAATAGTAACTATATGAATTAGTTTAGAACCAATTCTTCCTCAATGAATTTTGTTCTTTTACCACATCTCTCCCCCAAACTCAATATCTTCAAATTTTAACTACAATTCATGTCTCAAAATGTCCATTAACTTGGGACCAAAGTTTATATTTCTCAAAATTTTCAACAATTCAAGATTGTCACAAGTTATAACTGAATTGACTATGTTTATATTTAAATTTAAAAGACAAATCGAATCCCTCGTTTTAAGATAACAATAATGAACTTATAACATTAAAAACAAAAACTTAAATTCAAAAAATGATTCACCAAATTGTCTTTTAAATATAAATATTATTAAAAACAACAATATAACAAATAGTTGAAAATCATCAATCTTCACTAACTTATTTCCCTCTAGATTGATGTGTCTTTCAACATCATTGAAATTTGTTAGTTTAGATCATATTTTCTCATTAATCTTTATTTGCCCTTATCCTTTGAGGTATTTACCTAATAAGCACTACTTTATTTTCTCTTGCTTCAACATTTTCTTCATTGCACACTTTATGAAATAATTCTATTAAAGAATCATTTCCAACTTTTACAGTCATAAAATTAATTGTGCAAAGAGAAGACTAAACGCTATATTTTCGACCAAGTCACCTGATTGTCGAAACCACAACTCTTTAGCAAGATTAAATAGTTACATAATGTGCTCCTGATATTTTTTTGCTCAATAATCTTAATAAAAAGTCATCTCTCCAACGAGAGCTTGTCTTTCGCCTTATTGTTTTAGAAGCACTTTAATTTGAGCAAAGAAAAACATGACAAAAATTATGTCATCTTAAATAACACCTCTAATGTCCTTGGAAATTAAAATTTTACGATCACACGACCTTTGTGATTAGGAGTATACTCACTTTATAAACTTGATTCTCACTTTAAATTTACTGAATTGTGAGAGATTTGAGTTCCTCCATCCTTATCAAAGGTCTAGATCCAAGAACGTAATGTTCTTCTTATATTCCTGAGTTAGAATTTTAATTTTTCTAACACAATTTTGCAGATACATAAACTATATTAGTTTATAGATAACAAAAATATACCAACCAAAATATCTAGTGCATGATCAATGTTAATCCTTTAAAGTTAACATCAATTGCTAGTGGTATTTTGTTACAATGATCAAACACTGACAATTAATATTGATAAACAATAGTCTTCGTATTGTCACATATTTACCATCATAGGTGTTAGTGTAATCCACTAAATATTTGCATGGATTCACAATAACACGACTTTATTATACATGTCAATAAGTTATTATAGAGGCATGTAAAACTTTATTTGTAAATTAAAAGACTTAAACAAGATACCAAGCGCACCATCAATCCCCAATCTTTGGATTGTAATAATTAACTGCAAGCGGTACTCTCAATGCGATGATCAAACATTGGTGATAAGTCATGTCAAATAATAGTCACGTTTGCGCATCCTATTATTCACATGGTAAATAACTTTATAATCACCACACATTTACCATCAAAAGTATGCAATTATCCGGTCAAGTTGTGCCTTCCTTGGGGCCGACGACAACTCACATGGATAATTTCACACTACATCCTTAAGTTCAATTGAATCAAATCTATGCAACATGGGTTACTTTTGCAACATGTTGTTTCAATCAACTCAATCGTCATTACTAGACAATTTAATAAATTGAATGTATGTGTATATTTATTCGGCCAAACTTTGTCTACCTTTTGGCAGGTCCAAATAGCTTGCATGAACAATCTTATACACCCTTCTTGTGATTTCAATTGAATTAAATCTAGACAACAGAGGTTACTTTGGCAACTTGTTGTATCAACCAACTCAATCAAAATCACCTTGCAATTTATTAAATCAAATGGGAAAAGTCTTAATTTTACAAGGTACTACTCACAAAATGTAGTCTGTATTCCTTTATGGTGTCCCTTCATAATCATAAGAATAAATGACATCCCTTAATGTGAGAAGAAATTCTCACCACCAAACTAAAATTGTCATGAAATATAACCGAAGAGTATGACAAAAGAAATTATTGTAGAAACTTAATAACAATAAATTCAAACACCAAAATCATACTATAAACCAAATATTTAATTTCAAATAAAAATTAAATCTTTATATATACCAAATAATATTCATGCCACAATTGATTCACATATACCCAATGATTCTTTAAATAAACAATATAGTGCTTTAACTGTATTTTCCAAAATCGAAGGGAATCAAAAACTTTATATATCTAAAATTAAACAAATAATTATAGAATATACATTCTCCCGAAGTTTAAAGAATCAAAACTTTAACTTTGTACATACCAGATTGAATCAAAATATTTTGAGAATCATTATTAATTGCTACACATATATATACTAACCAAATATATATACTATATCTTTATATACCTTATTTCTCAAAATAAACTTTAAATACAAAATCTTTATGAATCATATATAATTTCAAATCAAATATAAATCTTTATTTTATGCAATAAACTTTATAAATAGCTGAAAATCTGACAACTTTATTTTCCAAACAGTTCCGTAATTGATCTTAATCGATACCAAAAAAAAAAATTAAGATCATCAAATTTTGAAAGAATAAAAATTACTTATAAAATTCTTTCTTTATAAATCAAACATATAAAAGATCAAATCTTTTATATTTGACTAAAGCTGAATATTGTAAACATACCGTCTACAGGAAAATTGCATAAAGATTTAAAACACAAATCATCAATCCTTATATAGTCAGATGCGCACAAAAAATGATTCATTGGTAAACTTTAGATTACTTTCTGAAAATTTAACTTTAAAGCCAAATGTTTAATTATAGTCAAAACCAACTAATAAATAGTGCCAATTTCAGAAGATCCAAAAATTAAGAATGTCAAACGAGTTACATGTGCACTATATCACATATATACTGGATCCCAAATTTGAAAAGAATGCTGCAAGAACATTCATTTACTTCAAAACCTTACTGTTTGGTGTAAAATAGAATATGGATCAAGAAGAAATTAAATCGACATATTCCTTTAAAAGTATTTGATAGTAGTTTAACAATCAGATTAAAAAATTGTCACGACACTGGATTTATTAAACTCGATAGAAAACACCCAAATTAAAAAATCTAGGTTTCATACTAAAGGAGCAAGAGAAACTTAATACGGATAAACCATCCGTGTAATTTAAATCCAAACAAATTAAACATGAAGACCTGCTCTGATACCACTTGTTGGAATTAATTTAAACTTAATCATAGACATGCTCGATAACAAAGATTAAATCTATAATCTTACTTTAGTGCGGAAGTCAAAACTATATGAGCATGTATATATTAACTGGATCTACATCATGTTGATTTATTAAGATCGTAGGATTATAGGAATACCTGGATATATGAACATGAACAATCCGTAAGTCTCTCCGATAGCAATCCTGAAACATGAAAGAAACGGATGACGAACATCCGTTGGCTTGTGGTTCTTCCTCAACCGGGACTCCTTATGCCCTAACTCTCTTCACATGGGGAGAAGAGATAATATATTGCATTGTCCGGTATATTGGGGACCATAGCCTATATATAGTGTGATGACTCATTAAGGTTCCCATTATTCCTAAATGGGTCATCCCGACATCCACTCATATTGAGCCCATATCCAATTAATTAATTAATTACCCAAATAGAAATCTAATTAGCCTTTTTACTTAATTTGATCACTAATCAATTAAGGCTCCGAATTGATAAATAGCTAATATAATTAATAAAGATATTTGTCCACCTAATATTATTGGAATATAATAAAATATTCCAACACATTGAACTCCTCCAGTCTTCACTTCTTTAAGCGATGTCGGACTTCTCCACTAAAATTTTCTTGACCCTTTTTTCCTTCCTTAGCAATGTGTGACTTACATTGCAATCAACCCCAACAACTATAACTGGTCTACTAAATTGATACGAAAGTGATGAGGGATATTCAATTGATACGAAAGTGATGAGTCATTTATTTTTTTTATACTAGAAAGTATTTTGTTTGAACAAGATACCAAGTATATTATACAGTACGTATTATATGCATGAATGATTGGTATATAACGCTTAGAAATATTCACCTCTCACAATCATAGGGTGCGTAGTAGGAATAAGCCGCACTGTTTTGATTGCTATCCTACGGACATACACGTCACGCAATGGGGTAGATTGCAATTATAAGGTACTGGGTACACGTGAATAAAAAGTGCAGTTTATAGTATAGAGTTTGATTGGATATATTGAATTTATAATTCAATGTTATATTATATTTTTGTATTTATATATTTTAAAATAAATTATATTCGACCATGAAGTAAGTAAAGTATGTCAAGATTTAATTTGTTCTTGCTAAATATCGCTCGTCTCAAGAGAAAATCATTAACCAATTGAGTCAATTGTTTTAGTTAAATAAATTAAAATGTTAAATGAATTATATCTACAATATATCAGTATCCAAACTAACTTCAAAATAGTTAAGAATTTACATAATTATTTGTACAAGTATAAAGCATGATATTAGTGTTTATTTTTTTTTTTTAAATTATAAGTTACTTTGTAATATAACATTAATTCTTTTTTCTCTATAACATTATATGGTTTGGATGAATAAAAAAGTGAGAAAAACAACATTGATAAAATTACAGTATCTTGGTTGTTTTAATATGCATCAGTTCGTCACCCCTCTATGCGATCGAGCATAACCGTTCGTCACCCACCAATATGGATGATCACTACAAGAAATATCGTTTTTCGCAGCGACTTTTTCGCGGCGACATTTAAATTGATGACAAAAATAGAAGGAGTCGGAAGAGTGATAGTGGTGGATACTCCAAGAAAGGGGCATGCTATGAGTGTGGCCAAGTTGGTCATTTCAAACCGGATTGCCCTAAGCTCAAGAGAAAAGAGAAGGAGTCACCGTCATTCAAAAAGGGAAGCAAGGACAAGGGAAAGAAAGCTTATGTTGCATGGGAGAGCCAAAGCTCATCTTCCTCTTCATCATCAAGCTCTAGCTCAAGTGGTGAAGATGTATTGGCAAATGTGTGCTTGACATCCTATGATCGCAAGAAACTTACTCCCAAAAAGGTAAATCAAAATCCCTCTAGCTCATATACGCTTTTAGAATATCATGAATTGCAAGTCGCTTTTGAAAAGTTACACAAAGAAACTAAAGAGGCTTTTCAACGACTAAAAGGTTTAATGCAAGTTAATAAATACCTTGAGGCAAAAGTTTCGGAAACGGAGCTTGAGTTGAAAGCCCTCAAAGAGTCTATGATTCAAAAACCTCTTGTGACTTTTGATAGTTATGGTAACGATAAGACCGGATGTGATGGATGTTTTTACTTATATAGAGACTTGCGAAAGTTACAAGATAAGCTAAAAGAACCATCCAAGCCGGAGATTACTTTTGCGGTTGATCCATCTAAATTCAACAAATCGTTAAAACCTAGAAATAAAAAGTATAAATTTGTTGAAAAGGATCCTAAGAAAAGTAATCCTCATATCGTTTGTCATTATTGTTGTGACAAGGGTCATACTATTGCAAAATGCCATGCTCGAAAAATCTTGGTACCAAAAGGCAAATTGCAATGGTTACCTAAGTTAAGCAATAATGGTGCTACTAACCAACTAGGACCCAACATGAGTTGGGGACCTATTTCAAATGTCTAAGTATGTAGGAAAACGTCTTGAAACCATTGACAAAAGACACCGACAACAATGGAGTTCAAGACTAATGAACAAGGAAAGTGATAAGAAAAGCTTCAACTCAACACTTACAATGGTGTGGAAATTGATCACTTCCTCCACCTAACACTCAAGGGAAGATTCTATTCTTTACCTTTACCTTTATATTTTTTTTACTTAGCATTTGTACATTGGTTCATATACATACAACTTTCACCTTAATATGATATTTGCTTTGGTAGCTGTCTAATCCTCCATTTCCAAGAATTTTGCTCAAAAATATTAATAAGTTTTTGAGACTCATATGTTTAAAATGAGGATTTGACAAAAATCATTACAATTGCCATATTAAGTTCATACTTGGTTTGTATATGTTTGTTTTTGTTCTTATATGTGACTTTGTGTGCATACATAGACATATATTTTCATATGATTAATTTTGGTACTTTGATTCATTTATGTGGATGTCTTATCATGCATATATGGTTTAACACGTGTTCTGATGTTATAATGTGCTTTGGTATTGTTTTTGCTCACATACATAAGTATGTACCTTGTTGATTATATGTGTTTCATACATACATGTTATTTGGAAGTCATAAAAATTATTTTCCAAACTTATAAGTTCATGTGTTTTGAGAAAAATTGAAAATAATGCTTTTTGGATCGATAAAAATAAACATTGTATGGATACATGTTAGTTATTCTGCAAATTTTCAAAATGAACTGATATGTATCGATACTTATGACGATTGTATCGATACATAGCTCTTCAGTTAGGACAGACACTGTCCCATGTATCGATACATGCTCGCATGCTTCGATACATGCTGCAGAACACTGACTTGTATCGATACAAACACGAGTTTGTATCGATACATACGCGTAAAAACAGTTTTATGTATCAATTTTTCATTCATTCATTCATCAAACACAAAAAGATTTCCTCTTCTACACGAGCAAAACTTCAAAAACCCTCATTCCCAATTCTCAATCTCCCTCAAAACTCAACCAAAACTCACAAAACTTGACCCTAAACCACTTCAAATTCATTACCCATTCACATTCCTTCATCAATTTCGTGGTTCAAGCTTCATAATCTCCACATTCAAGACAAGGGTTTCTTCAATTTGGGTTTGTGGATTCTTCAATTCTTCAAACATTCAACAAGGTAACATTACTCTAATCCTCACTTTAAGAATGACTACTAGCAATAGAAGTAAGAATGGTGGTAGGACTAAGATAATAATAATGGATACTGATCATGAAGAAAATTTTAGACAAGAAAATTTTATTCATGAGAATTACTTAAACTTCTATATTAGAACTTGTAAGGAAAAGAAGGTAATTCCTCAAAATGCTGTTGATGTTGAGAACCTTGGGGAATTACATTTAAGTGAGGTTGCTGAGATCATTAAGAGAGAAAATCTCATTACCTTTTGTAACTTGAAGAGACCTTACATAGAGGACTTAGTTAGGATTTTCTACTCCGGATTACAAGAGCAGAATGGTGCTGAGTTTGAGTTCTGTATAGGAAAGAAGATTTACAAGTTCTCTAACAATCTTTGGTTCAAACTATTTGGCTTGGTAACTGATAAAAACTTACAAAAATTCACCGATGTTGATGGTCCTAAGTACAATATGACTGAGTTTGCAAGTACTCTAACTAGGAACGGTAAAAGTCCAAATGGAAAGGCCGATAGACTCAAGAAAGGTCCAAGAGTTTTACTTTGGATTGTGAATCACATTCTAAGGCCTAGAGGTGAATCCTACTCTAGACTTGATTGGAAGGACATTGATCTTATGTACCTTATGATGGAAAGAAAGAAAATGGATTGGCCACACTACATCGTGAGCCGTTTGTTTGCCTTGAGAGGTTCTAAAAAGGATCATTGTTTCGGATATTCAAGTTGGATCGCCACTATCTTAGACCACTTCAAAATAACCTACAAAGTAGCGGGATCTTGGATTAACCCAAAAAGAGATCAAATCTTCAGCATGACTCAAATGAAAAAGATGGATTATAAGTGGAATGATGAGATTGAAGATTATGAGTTTTGTGGAAAGGAAGGTGAAGATGAAGAACCAATTCTAGGTAATCAAGAAGAAAGGGGTAAGAGACAAAGGGTGGAAACTCATGGAAGTGAAAGCATGGAGAGTGATCCCTCAGAAATTAGTAATGGTGCAATTATGGAAATGTTAAAAGAAATGAGCTTAAGACAAGTTAAGTTCCAAAAATGAGGTCACCATTAGACTTGATGATATGCATGCTTATAACATCTCAAGGTTTGATCATCTACAAAACCAATTGGATGAATGCATCAAGCAACAAACTCCCATTGACCAATACTTCAATTCCAACCAAAACCCGGATGGCATGAATGATGATAATGATGCTTGACTTTGTTTTTATTGCATTTTATTTTCTTTTACCGCATGAACAATTTTATTTCGTTATTTCTTATGACTTCGTTTATTTCGATATGGTTGTACGGATAATTTTGATGTTGTCATGTTTGGACAACATACATTTTGGTTTTGTATGACTTGGTATGTTGGATAATTTTGTTTGTATGAATAATCATGTTATGTTTATGCATTTGTTGCATTGCTTTGTTTATTTCGTTCCATATTTGGATATGTTACTTAATCAAAATGTCGATGTGTTACAATATTCATGAGTTGGTTTTGGTTTGTTATTCTACATTCCATGTTTGTCATGATATTTGGTATTCGTCATTGATATATTTTGGCATATCTTTGTATGTAATTATTTTGATTAGGAACTTTCATCATATAGTGCATTTCGACAAATGTAAGTGCACAATATGACTATGGTTAAAATTGTTTGAACTTGATACTTCTAATGAGCTCTCTTCTTCTTTTTGATATTGTCAAAGGGGAGAGATTTGGATTGCACAAGCTAAGGATGAATAGCTAAGAATTCTTGAATATTATCAACAATATCAAACGCATTATGGCATCAACTCAGGGGGAGCGTGCTTATTGTTAGCCTTGGTGTAATTGCGTCTGTATACATATTGCCATTTTATTGCATATTAGGTATAGGCTTAGTTAGCTTATGCAAAGTTTTGACAATTATCAAAAAGGGGGAGAATGTAAGTGCACCAGTTCATCCTCATGTTTTAATAATTGTCAAAACACATGAAAATAGAGTATGACACATTTTGGCAACATTACAAATGACTTGACAGCGAAAAACTATTTTTAAAACTTTGAAAAATTGATTTTTAGGTATTATGTATCGATACATAAACATGTGTATCGATACAAATGTCCTGAAATTACTTCAGACTGATTTTGTGCAATTTGTATCGATACATATATCACTTGTATCGATACAAAAGTGGTCTCTCAGAGGCAGAGAGTCACCTGTGTATCGAATCATGCTTGCATGTATCAATACACACCTATATCTCTCAGAAAACCAGAGAGTGCATGATGTATCGAATCATGCTTGCATGCTTCGATACATATTAGTCAAGATTTCAAGAAACTGATGTATGTATCGATACACATACGTGTTTGTATCGATACATAGGTCAAAATTTTCATATTTGAACGCTGGTCAAAGGTTTGTATCGATACAAACCATCATTTGTATCGATACATGTCTATGAATTTTTGCCTAAATTTGCTCAATTCTATTTTCTCTATAAATAGCAATGTGCTTTGTGATTGAAAAAAAAAATGATGAGAGAAAAACCTGTGAGAAAGTGAAATAGCTTTGGTAAACTCTTTGGGATTCAAATTGGGTGAAAAATTTGGATCAAAGGGTTATTCTTCACAAGATCATCATCTTCCATCAAATTGCAATTCATTGAAGAGTGAGTATGGGATCATTCGGATAAAGGTTGTACATTTGATCGATAACGTTCGATACGGCTTGCGGTGAATCAGAGGCGTGATCGAGTTGATTTGTGAAGAAGGTTTGGGTTTTTCTTAAGGATTCAAGATTGTGCGATATCTTGAAGGATCAACAACGAAGAAGCGAGGTACTCAGCTGGACGATTGGCGCGAGGGTTTGCGCATGGCTAGGATCGTTGGAATCAGAGGGAGAAGCTTCATTGGTTGTTGAGGTTATTACGCATAGTTTGCATTAGATTCGATATAGGGTTATTGGAGTCTTTTGTAAATTGTGCACTATAGTTCAATCATTTTTAATCAATATACGCTCAAATAACCCATTTGGTTATTTGGGGGGAGACGTACCCGGCCGACCGCGAGGACGACTCGAAAGCTGTGGGAACTCCCTAATCAATCGTTTGTGTCTTTCTCCCTTAATCTTTTACTTTACGCAATTGCTTTAATTTTCGATTCAATTGAATTTTTGTGTTCGTACGTGTGCACCAAAATTCAATTGACATATATCTTGATTGTGATTGGATTAGCTCTATATTTTTGTAACTTGCTTGGACTGTGTTATTGGATCGTTTAATTCGAATATTTTGCACACGATCGTTTCTTGTTCTTTATCATCACACGTTCAAGGCTATACTACTTTTCAGTGATCAATCGGGTGCAAAGAGACTACCGATCCGGTGGTGCTTCCGCGCGTACCTTTTAAACTAAATTTTTTAAAATCAACATTGTTTAAAAGGGCCACATATTCAAACCCCCCCTTCTAAGTGGTAGCCAAGTAGTCTAACACATATAATCTTTTTATTGTATTTTTTTTTTTTACTAAACTTCTTCATATAATATATTTTTTGTGGTTTTAATTTTTTGGAAAGAGAAAGTGTGTGAAAAAAAATAGGATTTTTTTTGTGGATTATAATTAGAATATAGTATATCTAATAGGAAAATAAAGTGCAAAAATATATTTTCTTAATTTGGTCTATTTTTTCTCAAACAACAAACAAAAAGGAACGGAGGGAGTATTATTATAAGAGAGTACAAGAAGTACTCAATCTCTTACGATACAAAACTCGTTATTATAGGCTTTGGATAGAAGCTAGGGGATCAATACACATTTCAACAAAAGAGAAAGAGGACTTACGACCAATACGGCCACTAAACCAACACCAAGAAATAGCTTTGATGTCATCAACCAACGGAGGAATAATCGGTAATACTCCTTTGAAAACCACATTGTTACGCAATTTTTTGTTTCGGTGCTCAATAAAATTGTATTTCTCTCAATATTGGAGAGAGAAATATAGGTGGTGTAATTAGTAATCTTCTTCCTTTTATTCTGCCTTAGAAAATCCAGAAAATCGCAGAAAATCCAAGCCCAATTCTCTTTCTTTCAAATCTTTACCATCACAGCAAAAAAATAAAAATATCTTTGACCATAAAAAAAAACACAAATTTCACCACCAGAATCAGAAGAATCATCGTTATTGTGTTGTGTTGGGTTTGAACTTTGAAGTAACTCTCTCTGCCCCTCTCTGTGTCTGTCTGAGACCACCATAGACGGAAGCTTCGACTACCTCAAAGGTACCTCAATTTTATTTTCTCGTGTGTTTTTCTTTTTCCCCTTCTTTCTTATGTCGTGTAGCTTTCTATTTTAAATATATTATTATTATTATTATTATTATTATTTGGAGCTGAAATTCGATGCATTGTTTTGTTGCTGCAATTGTTGAAATCATGAGAATGTTATTGTAGAACTGATAGTTTAGGTTTGTCTTAGGTAATTTTGGAATCAATAAGGAACACATGTTAAACTACTTGATTGAATTGAATTGTAGTCTTTGATAAAATTTGTGTGAATTAATATTTTCTTTTTTCCAAGTAAGATGAAAGGTTCAAAATTGAGTGAGAAAAAAAATTATAAGCTATACGCTAGTAAAAATAAGCGATAAGCTCGTGAGATTTTATTTTTACCACACAGATCTTTTTTTGTTGTATGAACTTATAAGCTATAAGCTCAAAATTTGGCATTTCCACACACAACCGTAATGGATCCAATCCGGTGGAAAAGGCTTTTGTTGTTATAGTTGTGCTTCTTTAGCTTTGGGAAATGTAAATGGACACCATTTATTTTAGGCCCTGTTTGGAATCTGATAAACAACTTAATTAAGTGCTTATAACATAAGCATGTATCATGTCTAAGCTATTTTAATAATAACAGAAGATAACCGTGAATAAAACTTCTAAGCTATCTTGGAGATCTTTTGAACATGAGTTGAAAACAACCTATGGACAAGTCAAAAGTTTTCATAAACTCACCCAAACAGTCTCACGAGTCACGAATGCTTATGCAAGTAGATAAACTCAAATAAGTCAATACAAATAGACCCTTTATAGATTCAAGCGACTTGAAAAAAACTAGGATTCTTTTTTTCTAATGCTATTGGATATCTTAGTTTTCATTTCCAGTCTCATGGTTCTCCTGGGTTAGTTAATTAGTTAGGTTTGTCAGTTAAGTTAGTTAGTGTGATTGGTTATAACTAACTTTGTAACTGCTTTGTAATATGGGTAGTATATAAACTGATGCATCCTTGTGAGAGTATAGAAAAGTGATATTTCATAGAATCATTGATCAAGAGAGAAAATAGAGTGTTCAAGTGAAGGGGGATTGTGATTTTCCTTCCAAGAAAGTCTAGTAACATTGGTGCTGCTGCATTCAGATTGATCATAATGTCAGAAACGGGTTCAACGAGGTTGTATGATGCAAATTGCTTCGATCCACGATAAATCTTGTGTATTCACTGTTTACTTTCTGCGATCTTTCTTGCTTCTGCGTGTTTCTGATTTGCTAGATAGAAGAATCCGTTTCAATCCGGTTTTAGGAATCTTTTAGTTATGTCAAACTTTTCATATCACAAACAACATTATGAGGTTTTAGGATGCATATCGGCTCGAACCTTGATAAATCTTGTGTGTTTGTTGTTTACTTTCTGCAATCTTTCTTGCTTCTGCGTGTTTCTGATTTGCTATATAGAATATGTTTCAATCTGGTTTCAAGAATCTTTTAGTTATGTCCAGAATTTCATAACACAAACAACGTTATGAAGTTGTAGGATGCAAATTGCTCCAAACCTCGATAAATCTTGTGTGTTCATTGTTTATTTTCTGCAATCTATCTTCTGTGTGTTTCTGATTTACTAGATAAAATCTGTTTCAATCCGGTTTAAAGAATTTTCTAGTTATGTCCAACTTTTCATAACACAAACTGCATCGTTTTTACCAAACACCCACGTATTGAATGTTGAAACTTTTGAAACTAATGAAATTTATCCATGTGTCGTAATGGAACCACTGATTTGTTTAAAATCAATCATAATTGCTCTTTTTTCATGGGTGCAGCGGGGCATCTAGCGGGGCAACTTCTATGGCAGATAATGAAGAAGACTTGACAATGCCAAGGGATGCAAAGATTATCAAGTCTTTGTTGAAATCAATGGGTGTGGAGGAATATGAACCTCGTGTTATACACAAGTTTCTTGAGCTATGGTATCGCTATGTCGTTGATGTGTTAACAGACTCCCAAGTGTATTCAGAGCATGCTAGCAAGTCTACAATTGATATTGATGATGTTAAGCTTGCCATTCAATCTCAAGTTAACTTCAGTTTCTCGCAACCACCCCCTCGTGAGGTAATATTTTTTCTTATAATTATCTGTTTATTAATTTTTGTGTCTGAACGTTAGATTTTGTTTCACACCAATCGTCAATAAACCTACCAAGGACTAAGTGCGTCTATTTTGTTTGTGCTGCGCTGTTGTTACAATTTCTTTATAAAATTTGGACTAAAAAATTGATCAAAAAAGTTTCTTATAATAAGGACGGAGATCGTAATATGTTGAATGTAATTGCTTGTCAGGTGCTTCTAGAGCTGGCGCAAAACCGCAACAAGATACCGTTACCAAAGTCTATAGCAGGACCTGGTTTTCCACTTCCACCTGATCAGGACACATTAATTAGTCCCAACTACCAATTTGCTTTTGCAAACAAAAGGTCTGCCGAACCTATAGAAGAAACAGAAGACGAAGAAGCTATGAATGCCGAGCCTAACCCTCCTCAAGAAGACAAGACAGATGCGCAACAAAATCCCCATCAAAGAGTTTCGTTTCCACTGCCTAAACGCCAAAAGGATTGATTTCAAGTCCCATATGTAACCTATGCTTTATCAGTAGGTGATGGTTGTAACAAATGGCGAGTTTTAGGTACACTGGTCACCCATGCGGGCGATTTATCGTGAATGAGACTATTTGTGTAATTTTATTGTAACTGTGAAGGATTCAACTTTCTGAATTTACAAAATATGCCTCTATTATTCATCTTCTCTGTTATAATCTTTGAATCTATCCCTATCATCACCCTCTCAGCTTTAGCAAAAAATCACAACATAGTTCCCTAGTTACTTTCTAGTGAGGATCTCCTCTCCATCTAGAGTTCAATTTTTTCCTAGGCTTATATCAACCAACAATGACACATTTTTCTAAGGGAATACAATGTTCTTCTTTTACCCTCTCATTGGCCTTCAAAACTTAAGTTTTCTTGTTAGAATTGTAATTTTTCATAATCCAAACGTTGTAAGTTGTTTGAAACATTAGCCTCAACCTAATGCGTACTGTTCCATTAGAATACTTTTATTGTTGTTCAATTGTTTCAAGGTTGATAATTTGTCTTAGAATTTTGATTGATTCTAATTTAACTTTATAAAATTGACTTATAAGGTGATGGAAATTTCTATTTATAAAAATTTATGTTCAGGTTTTATCTCATTCAATGTGAGACTTCTAACACTAATAATTGAACATTTGAAGGCAACTCCACTAATCTTAAATAGACTATGATATTATTAAATTTTTGAGTTGACTCAAAATCAACTTATAAAATGAGAACTATATTTATAAATTCACGTTTAAACCTTATTTCATATAATGAGAAACCCTTCAACAAAACCCTCCATCCTAAATTATTATTATTATTATTAATAATAATAATAACAATAATGATAAAATAATATTAGTAAATTTGATACTAGATACTTAGATTAGATATATTCAGCACTCACCAAGCAATAGACACGCATATAGTATGTACTATTGCTTTAGATGGGCAATAATTTGTGTGATATAATAGCACTGCCTGCAATGGAGTACTTCTGAGGGTGAGTTGTTTCTGACCCAACACATCTCTACTAAAACGGCTTCTGCGGTCCAAAATATGTAGTAGCATATTATATATGCTAAATTAAATCAATCTTTAAAAATGTTTCAAACGTTCAAAATTAATAATCGATGCCACTCTATGTGAATAGGATTTATTACTTGTTCTTCCAGGTGAGACGGTGTTGTAAAATTTGGGGAACTAGAGTGAAACAATAAGGTTAATAATGTTATAGACGTCACATTTCTATCTAAAATTTTAAGGCATTAAGTTTATAAATTATCTCTCTTATATATTCAACATTTCTCATATTTATAGTTATGTGAAACTTAATCACTCACTTGAAACCCAATAATCTTCTCCAAGTATAAGTATGAATGCCCACATGTTATAGGATCCACTTTCGCTCCTCCACTAAACTGTATCACGACTTTGATACCACTTGTTAGCAGTCTAGGGGAGCTTGAGAGAAATAATTGGGATCAAAGGGAGACACAATATCTCCACTTAAAACCTTAAAACATTAGGTTAATAAGTCATCTCTTTTATACATCCAACATTCTTCTCATTCATTGCTAATGTAGAAATTAATCACACACACTTGAAATTCAACAAACAATAATCTAATTGATATTCGTTCAACAAAAATTAAGAAAGCAATATTAATGTTCTTAAAACTCAATTTATATTCTTTCTCTTTTGTTTTCATTTGATCAACTCAATCGTAAAGACATGAAAGACGACAACAAACATTTACTTAAAAATGATGGGATTGAATTTCCAGCTGTAACTGTGTGCTAATTTCAGGCACAAACTAAGTGTGGGGGCAGTGGAGTCAACTGTCCCCACTTACCTATTATATTTTTAATTAATATTTATATATTTATGCAATGTGATTTCACTTATAAGATACTATTATCTTCAAATAGTCAATTCATTACATTACAATAAATTATAAAATTAATAAGAATACTAATGAGCGTCAAAAGAAGTAATTTTGTATAAAAAAGTGTTGGAATTATTACATTGATATAAATAACAATTTATATTTTATTTGTATGTTATGATCTTAACCCCACTTATTAAAATTTCTGGATTCATCCTTGACTACAATTACAATTTGCTATCGTATTATCGAAATAAACAATCGAAAGTTTTATAATGCGTAAAACTAAAATAAAAATCTAAACCATTCAATTTTAAATTAACGGTCAAAATAATACTCCTTTCTTTCCAATTTATAAGAGTTGTCTCAAATTATAAACAAAAACAACTAACTTTTATCATTTTTAAAATTTAAATTCCATTTAATATACTATCCTCTTCTTTTCTCCATAATCAATAACCACTAAAAATTCTTATTAATTACATATCTCTTAAAACTTATTTCATAGAAAACAACAACAAAAATTATACTTCAAGTATTGTGTATATGTGAATTTCTTTTGGGAGTACCACAAAGCATTCAAGTTTCAAAAATGACGATATCCTTTGTCGTTGAAGTTTTGAGCAATTTAGAAATATTAGACCACATTTTGTCAAAAAAAAAAAAAAATATATATATATATATATATATTAGACCACATGAATATTAGACACGTGTCCATGTGTCGTTGAATTGAAAGTTTGAAATTTGAAACCACATAATATATGACAGCACATACCCCATACCCCATAAAAATAAACCAAGAAAAAATGTATATTTGGCTCCAAGTTTAGACCCACTATAACATATAAAACGTGATATATTATGGATTGAGAAACTGAGAGGAAATTTCTCACACATATAGTATCAAGCTAATTTCTCTTACTTTACTTTAATTAGTGGATATATATAGTAGTATTTGGCACATTGAAGTATGGGATAAAATGCTGCATGGAATAAAGCATATGCCTATCTCTAATTAACAACAGTCAACCAACAAAATAAAATAAAATTAACAAAAGGTATGTTCTGTAGTTTTAATTGGTCATAGATTATCTAGGTGTGATCATATTATAATTAGAGCATTATACTAAGTTGGAGTGTATATTTAAATCAATGAGTTAGTCAATTATTGTTCTCTTCGATAAACTTAGTTAGCTAATATTGTACACCACACCAACATATTCAGCGTCCCTTTCAAAATGTTTGTCTTCCCTCATGTGATTGTTTAATATAGATAACATTTAGGATATAAGGTTGATTTGATTGTTGTGTTAGATGATTAAAGAATGAAAGTACTAAAGAGAATGATTTTATGAAGAAAATAATAATAATAATAATAAAGAGAATGAGGGTTGGATTTTCAATCTCCTCACGTAATATATTATAATTAGTTTTAGTTTTAGCATTAGTCGTTTAAAAAAGATGAAGTAAAAATTATACAATACAATCTCAAATTAATTTATTGATTCAAATTTATCAAAAAATAATAATTTATTGATACAAAATATAAGTAGAATTCGACTATTTATATCAAAAGTATGTTCACTTAATTTAGTTTTGATTTTCCAATAATATTAAAGAGAGAATATAATTTTTTAACAAAATAAAAAATAAAATAAAATTTCTTACTATAATTTATAATTAGTATGAATTGCCTACTATCATGGAGAAGATAAATTTTTAATTAATTTTAAAAAAATGATTATACTCACAATTTAGTAGCTAGATATTTTACCTTTTAATTTACTTATTTGTAAGCCTTTTCTTATAATTTTAGGTCTCCAATATCAATTGTTTCACTTAATAGAAGTAGCTAGTCAATTAATCTAAATCCAATGAACATAGTTTTTAATTTGGCGTAATTACTTTATAAAATAGAATTATTACTATTTTTCAATAATCTCTTTTTCTTTTTTTGTCAAGCATATAACAATAATCTCTTTGATTTTTGTTAAACAAGTTTCTATCAAAGATACTGGTAGATTGTTAAACAAGCATATAACAATAATTCTCGAAAAGTTCTCGAAAAAAAATATTCGAAAAGTTTTTCAGAAAAATACTCCAAAAGTTTACGAGATATTTTTTTTGAAATTTATTTAATATTTTTTGTGGGCCAATATTAGGTCCCATAGAAGGGCCAAGAGTAAAATTTAAGAATAGGGGGCTGGGCCTAAAAACAAACAAAAACAAATCTACTCAATTGGGACTTAGTATTTTGGGGCCTAACATGGGACCCAAAAATAGGGCCTTCCAATATGGGGCTTTTTTGACACCTCTAGATACTACTATAAAGAATATCCGTATTTTTAATAAAATTACCTACTATATAATTACTATTGTTGAGAAGATATATAACTTGTAATTCTTTTTAAGGATTTCATTTATTTATTTATTTTTTACTTTGACTGAATGACTATGCAAAAGCAAATTTATTGCATATTGTCTAGAAATGGGGGCCTTTTGCATATTCACAATCATCTAATCATATTAGACTCACATGGCAATTCAAAGAGAGAAAATATTCAAAGTGGAAGAAGAATCATAAATGCAAGGATTGCATCTACAAAGATATTGATGCTTTATGGATTTGGGCACAAATAGGGTAATGAAGAAAATGAAGTATAAACCGCAACAATTTAAGTGTGGTACTACTAGCTAGCTATGTGTAACATTTAAATTTGAAGATGGTATATATTGTGACCCATTAAAGATATGTATAGTACTTACTACTCAATGGCACTTGAATATGATAAGGACGTGAGATTGTTATCTGGCAAATGGTATATATGGGTAACCATAAACATCAAGGCTTTGTCTCCAAATGTCCATTATTTTGGCACGAGAGAGCTCCATATTTAAAGCAAGCAAATGTACATTTGTGGAAACTTATAAGTTATAACATGCTGCTTTCCACTTCATTATATTACAAAATTAATTAATAACCACTTCATCCGACTTTAATTACCGATGAATTTGATCTATAATAATATACAATAGATACATAAGTTATTCAATTATTCTAACAAAATAAACTTGTACTTATAATTAACATGGAGTAGTATATATATAAACATTAATACATCGGATACCGTCAGAACTCTGCGGTTAAACATGTTTGAATGATAGTAAAATATGTGTGATCGCATGAGAAATCCTTATATCGCACTTCATTTTAGTGTGTGTTTGGTTTGGCGATGACAAAAATTGAGTTTGGTAGAATTGAGTTTGATAGAATTGATTTTAGTTAAAAGTGATTTGAGTTAAATTGATTTATGTTTGGATACAACAATGTAAAAGTGATTTTTACTAATTTATGTTGTTTGGATATTTTAGTTCAAAATTGCTTTTGAAAGTATAATTACTGAAATGGACATTACTTGCTTAACGTCATTAGTATTTAATTAATTATATTGGGCCTTTATTTTTTTATTTTTATGACACAATATTTGGGCTTTATCCTTATGAGTCCATTAGCTTTGGTTTACCCAAAAAAAAAAAAAACTGTTTCCTCTTCATCTTCATTGTTAAAAGAAAAAACAATTTTCCTATTCTTCTAACAGTGAAACCTGCACCGCATGCCAACCAGCAAGAGACGAAATCAAATCTCTTCCTATCAAATTACCTACATAAAAAGCAAACTGCGATACCATGGAAGCAACATGTTCTTCCCAGCAGCACCAATTTCTCCTCTTTAGCTTCTTCCTTTTGAACAAGTTTTCAACTATGACAGATGCTTATAAAGGGCAATAACGGAAAATGGCTTTGGAAAACAAAAATGAATTTTCAGAATCGATTCAATTAAACGCAGAAGCTCCGAATCCTAGCTTCAGGTCCACCGTGTGTTTGGGTTAGAATCGATTTACATGGATGAAAAGCCAAACATGATCTTTTACGGTCAAATTGCGTTTGACTGCTCCAAACGCACGTTAGAGGGATTCTAACGCCAATCCAAACAGATACTTAGTAAAAAAGAGCACGGTATAAATAAATTTTACCCACATATTACAATTATACGTAATAATGTGTTTATCTTGGAGTAAGTCACCATTTCGTCCATTATAAAGGTGGGACATAGATTTCTATCCTAAAATTTGCCAATGACATCACACAATTTGATCTTTCTTGATCATTTGTTAAAACTAATTTGACAACAAGTAATATAATTCAATAATCAAATTGCTAATAAGTGATATGATTAATCAATAGTTAATCTGTTAATTAGTAAGTGATATAATTCACGGAATAATTATACAATAAATTAGATAAAATTGTATTTTAATTAATTTAATTGTTTTCTATGGAATATTGTTTTATAAATTTGTAGGATAAAATTTCACAATTAATCATACAAAGAAAACAAACAAGGTTTTTTAATTTAGAAATATGTTGACTATTGCATTTTGTATATTTTCTTTCGGTAATTTACAAATGAAATTAAACATGGTAATATACAATTATATATAACAATAATTAATTTAGAGTATGCATGGGGATAGTTGATACTTTAAATTAATTTGTATAATTAATCAAATTATCATAAATTTCAAGGTTTACTCATCATTCTTAAAAACAGAAACAAGAATTGAACAACTAATCTAATCTAATTTTAAGGCAAATGCTAACATGTGCCCTTGTGCCCTTAGGGCACATGATAAGCTACATTTAATTACCTATGATCCCACTTATTCTCCTTTAAAGAATGTTAAGGTGTATTAAATTAACTTAATCTCATTTATTCCACATTGATAATTAAAACATGATACATCCCATTTATTCCACTTTAATTGATAATTAAAATTAAAATATAATTATTTTATTATGATTAATAATTAAAACATAAAATATGTGTATCCAAAAATAAAAATAAAATATGTGTTAATAATAAGATTTTTTTTATCTCGGTATGGTAACAATTATTATTGCTATTTTGGCTTTTGAAGTAGTAATATATTTTGGAATTTTATATCATTTATAATTTAATTTTTGTTTCTAACTTAAAAAATAAAAAAGGTTTTCTGTCAAAAAAATAAAATAGAAAAAGGTTTCTAAAAATAATGCATAAGGGGCGCATGTATGACCAATTCGTTGATAGCAGAATAAATTTTTGGTGTTTACTAATTCTTTTAATTAATTAAATATAATGGGACCATAGTTATTAATTATTAAAGTTAATTAACTATTGCTTCTTTAAAGGAGAATAAGTGGGATCATAGGTAATTAAATGTAGCTTATCATGTGCCCTAAGGGCACATGTTAGCGGAACCCTTATTGTAATTAGATTGAACTCATATTTAGAATTAATTAAATTAATTTAATAATACTAACGAGCATCTTTAAAATATTCTTTAAAGATTCTATTTAAAAAAATTATTTATTTAAGATGGTGAACATTTCAATTTCTAATATATTAACTTTACATATTTTTATAATATAAAAAATATTTTAGAAACTCGATAACATTTTCTTTACATAAAAAAGTAAATTAAAAGTAAAATTAAAACATTTTGCTCACACGTGAAAGTTGGTGAGGAAAGGGGAGCGAAAGTGAAGTGATTAGTCAAAAGGACAGTAGTAAAGTTAACTAAAAAGGAAGATTTGTGCCAAAGAAAGACATTATAAATATACTACAGATTAGAGAGTATAAAATAGTACAAATTAAAGTGAAAAAGCTATAATCAGTCCACCTGACAGAGTGTAGAAAGTCAATGTGCTTAACTTAGAATTTTGCTATAGTTGTACTTCCATTTTAAAGTATACTAAATCCCCTAATCCCCATGAAATTAAATATAAAAAAAAAGATAACTCCAAAAATTTGATTAAACAATTATAAGTAAAAAGATGTCTTAAATTTAAAAATCTTGGGTTTAAGTTCTGTTAGTATTTTTGAAAGAGTTAATTGTAAATAATTTTTAAGCTTTATTAAGGACTTTTTTATTTTATAATGAACATTATCCTTTTCTTAGTTTAATGTTTACAAGCAAATTAGTCTTTCACTATAAAAAAATTATTTTCTATCAATTGTCAAAGAAAAATTGTTTTTCTGGCATTTGATCCATATGTTTCATCATATTTCATTTAATTCAATATTTATATATAATTTCATTTTCATGATATAATATAAATATTATTATCCGCTCCACCGCACGATGATCAATTTATTTAACTATATATTTCATATAGATTAAAAAAATATATGATTACAATAAAAAGAAAATTAGTTTTACTAAAATAACCTTAGAAGTATCGGCATAATCATATAGTTATTATAAATGAAAAATATTGATTTGAAAGTCATGCAAATTTCCTAATTTTAATTATAAGATAAAATATGACCAAATTTCTTTTTCTATTATTGCATTGGAAATTGAAAGTGTCATTTATTATGTAAATAGATCAATTATTGTGGTAATATAGATGTATTTACATTATTAAATTATTCTAATCCCCATCCACTCCTATTCTTGCTACATTATACTAAATAAATATATCCCATTATAGTAATAATCCATTCCACTCACTTCTCTTCCCTTGTTCATATCCTTCACATACTCTTGCTGAAAAATTTCTCTCTTTCCTCACATCTATATATATATATATAGTACCAACCTAGCTAACACAAAAAAAAAAATATATACATTTATATCTAGCTCTCTCAAAGTTCTATACTATAACTTAGAAGAGAAAAAAAAAATATGGTGCTAGCATCACCAAAACCAATTAGGAATGAAACAATTTTACCAAGTGATGTTATTCCTATAGTGGACCTTAAGGGTGAAAGGTGTGAGGTAATAAAACAAATTGTGAAAGCAAGTGAAGATTATGGTTTTTTCAAGGTGATAAACCATGGTATTAGTGATGAAACTATTGATAAAATGGAAGAAGCAGGGTTTAATTTCTTTGCAAAACCAATGAGTCAAAAGAAACAAGCTGCACCTGCTTATGGTTGTAAGAACATTGGATTTAATGGTGACATTGGTGAAGTTGAGTATCTTCTTCTCAATGCTAATACTTCCTCTATTGCTCAAATACCCAATGATATTGATGATCCTAACTTCAGGTATGTCATGAGAGAACTATATAATATACAAGAACTTTTTTAAAAGTTTTGTCTTTATTTTTATGAGCAAAATAAATTTTGTTTGTCTTTTTATTTTTTATAAGACTTGATTTGATGCACATTAATTTTTTAAGTTAAAAGTGAGATAATAAATGTAGACCCTCAATTTTTTTCTCGTTCTTAAGTTTTTTGTTTTATTTTAGACTTAAAGTTTAATTACATGGTTAATTTTGACTTCATAATACAATTTTTTAACAAACTTAATATTGTATAGAATAAATTATTCAACTTTAATAATTTGTGTGGATTTATTATTAAAAGAGCCTTGTATACAGAAACAGAGGTATTATATGGCTTTTCTATGATATTGGAGGGTGGCCATAGTAATATATAAGACTATAGTCTATATAAGGAGTGGCAACATCATGCACACATTTATCTTTATATGCACAATATTTTTATTTTATAATGGATCATGCTATAGTAGGTTCATATAATTGTGTAGCATAAATACTCATTTCCCTTCTAAATATTGGAGAAAATTTGATCAACAAAAGTTAATATATCTGATATAATTTTGTAATCGAAATACATCAATTTTTGTTGATCAATTTTTATTTTCTACATTTAGGACCATATGGAGTATATCATTCATGTGACTATCTTATCTTAGTTGATTGAATAGTTTTAACTTTTTGTTTTGAAACTACCACACCTGCCTATGAGTTGTATTTTATCTGACCAGCAAAGAACAGAAAGGATATGCTTCAAAGTTTCACCTTCTCCCCTCTATAAAATGAACACATTCTTTTGTTATGGACCATACTATTTTTTTTTATCATATAATAGTGGTATGTTTATTTTTGTAAAGGATTTTACCTATTAACTATAAAAACTTGTATTCTCTACCACTAGTAAAAGTTAGTTACGCTAATTAGTTACACTAGTTACTTGTTTTTATCGGCAATGTAAGTTTTATCGTAAGATAATCAATATTCTTTGGTTAAAAAAAAAATCAATATTCTCAATATTGACAAAAAAGAAGAAAATTGAAGTGTTTTTATTGGCGTATATAGTGTTTATAAGTGGGGACAATATTTACCATACAAGTTAATTTTATAAAATTGAATTAAATTCAACTTAAATTCCTTACAAGTGCATTGTAAAGCTTTGAAGCATGACATATTGAGTAAATGAAAGGTGAAAAAATAAATTACAATAAGAAAAAGGAAATGCTGCAGTGAGTAGTCATGGAAAGAGGCAGATAGAGTACTAGTGTCCCTGACAAAGCTTGAGTTCAGTTACTTACTTCTCTATCTTAGCCACCACCAACCAGCTAAGGAAAATCAATAATAATCACTAAATAAGCATGTTTCTTTTTTGTTACTCCCCGGTCCTTAATATAAAAAGAAGTTCATTTTTCTAGACTATATCGTAGACAAAATACATCAATATTTCAATGTATCTAAAAAGTGACTTTTTTCTTATACACCAGACACGATACAGACATTGACATGTTAATATCGACAATAATTTGAAAAATATTATTCAATATATGTTTTGCAAATGTTAGTGTCGGACAATGACATATGTCTGACACTGTGATATGCATAATTCAAGAAGTGTCTTTGTTTTCATAGGCCTCTAGGTAGGGATAAATATAAGAGTAACAACTAACATGTTTCCTTTTATGAGAACTGTTATTTTTATGTTTTAGCTAGGTAGGTATGTTAAGAACAGTTATTATAATTATTAATAATATGAATATGATGATGATAGGTATAGAGTGAGTTCATATACAGAAGCAGTGAAAGAGGTGGCATGTGAGATATTAGAGTTAATGGCAGAAGGTTTGGGGGTCCCTGATACAAAGGTATTCAGCAGTTTAATAAAGGATATTGAAAATGACTCAGTTCTAAGGCTCAATCACTACCCACCTAAGGACAAGTCACATTCCAACAATGTTGGCTTTGGGGAGCATTCTGACCCTCAGATTTTGACCATTCTTAGATCTAATGACGTTTCTGGTCTTCAAATCTCTCTTCAACATGGTCTCTGGATTCCTGTTAACCCTGACCCCTCTGCTCTCTGTGTTAATGTAGGTGATGTCCTTGAGGTATGTTCCTATTCATATACCCTCCTCTTTTTTCATATGTTATGTTTTCTTTTATACCATTCATCTTCAAAATAATATAATGTGTATTTGGTATCACTGTGGATATGTTAGAATCACGATGATTCACTGTGATTTTACAAAAGTTACACTCTGTAGTTTCTTTAGAATCACGATGAGTCACCTTGATTCTGACATAAACACCGTGGTACCAAACATAGACATAGAAGATATTGTATGTCACATAATGCATGTATTTGCTTATATTATTCTCTTCATTTTACCCCGATTTAAAATACTGAAATACCGTATGTGATATTGTATGTGTTTATTTTTATCTGTCCGTTACTTTTTAATTTCTACAATTTAAATGATTTCAAATATATAAACAAAAAAGATAATGTATTTGACATTAAAAATTTTGGTGTCAATATTTTCTTTTTAATTTATTTTTATATTTTAAGTCATTTTACCCCCACACACTTTTTCTTGATTCATTTTGTTTATACCATAATAAAAGGGAGGGTCTCACACTCAATAGGGGCCTGTTCTATCTATCTATATATCAACACACTTGCATGAAAAAGGGGAAAAAATTTCAACTTGATAGGAATTGAAGTGAAATGACATGCATTATTGAATTAATGTCTATTGTTTTGAAAATTTTAGTATTATCAATTTTCTGTTCATAATCACACTAAATGTGATATAGCTAGCTATCTAACTAAGCTAGGGATAAATATTTTTATGGAACACATCAATCTATTAAGTGTATTCCGTTTTATAGCGACTATAATTGATTTTGACTAAATATGTTAAATATAAAATTGTTTATGTTTTAATACATATAAATGATATGAACCCATCTTCATTTTTTGAAAATAATACTCCATTTATGAGAGAGAAATCAATTTTAAATATTATTTTTAAACATGGATCCCCCAATATCTTCTTTGTGTATATTTTTCAATGGAGTCATTCATTTCTTTCGAGAAATGAAAAGATTCTAATACAATAAATTCAAGGGCAAAAATGAATTGTAAAATTTCGAAATTCTGACTTCAAGTTAGAACTAATTGTATAGACAAAATTTATTTTACACCTTCAAAATCAATTTTATAACCTCTAAAAATGAAACAAAACTTAGAATAAATAAATTTTCCTTATTTCTATCTTATTCCATTTTTATAAAATTGAGATCAAACTACTAACATTTTACATAAAGATCATGAATATGAACAAATAAGGCTTCATGACACATGTAACAATTGAAACTATTGGTGATAAATTTGTAACAAAAAAAAGGAGGTGATTGATTTTCTGTGGGTGTATTGTGATGACATACAGGTTATGACAAATGGAAGATTTGTAAGTGTGAGACATAGGGCAATGACAAACTCATACAAAACTAGAATGTCAATGGCATATTTTGGGGCTCCACCTCTAAATGCTTCCATTGTTGCTCCACCAGTTTTGGTTACACCTCACAGGCCCTCTCTCTTCAGAACATTTACTTGGGCCGATTACAAAAAAGCTACTTACTCTCTAAGACTTGGTGACACTAGAATTCAACTTTTTAGAGCAAACATGTCATGAGCATTGCTAAAGTTGAACTTGTAGCAATACTTAAATTAATGTGTAATGTAAAGGACAGGTTGTTGCTTGGTTCTTGTTCCCCTTTTTTTAAATTTATTTATTTTTGTGTTTTTTTTTTGGACCTTGGAAAGGTTGTGTGCTTTTGTTTGCCTAAATTTGTTCAGAAGTTAACTTGAGATGGCAAAGAAAGCTACTGTTCATGCATGTAAGACTGAGTACTAAATAGATGGTTGCCAGTTCTGTGCTCTTCAATCATCAATCACAATCTTTCTCTCATCTATCTTGTCTTGCCATTTTTTTATCTTATTAATGTTGCAAATTTATTTACTAGATAATGTTACAGCTGATATATATGTTTGTTACAACACTTTATTTATGGATAAAGATGAGACTAGGGGTGATCATATCCGAACCAATCCAAAAGTAAAACCGCAAATTAAACCATTCTAAATCGAAAATTGCAAAAACCGCATTTGGTTTGGATGTATTTGGATGACTTTTCTATTGAACCGCGAACCGCAAAACCGCGATCTGCAAAAACCGCAAAAACCGCGGTTAACCGCTAAAACCACATTAAGCTTCTTTTATATTCCAATACCACCAAAACCACATTAAGTTTTTATTATATTTCAATATATATAGCCCAATTACCAAGTCAGTCCACCAAATTAATGGAACTTTAAGTTATTCTTATTTTTTGTATTGTAATGTTACTTTGGTGTTGTAATATTATTTTAGATCAACAACTTTTATCGGTACTATGATGTTATTTTGAAACTTTAAATTTTTTTTTTATATTTAAAATTATAAGGTAGTGTGATGTTATTTTGGATAAACAACTTTTATTAGTACTTTAATGTTATTTAGGAAATTCAAGTTTTTTTGGATGTTTAAAATTGTTTGGTACTGAAATGTTATGCTGTAAACCGCGACCACCGAACCGATCCTAACCGCATTGGTTTGGTTTGGTTTGGATGACCTTTTAAAACCAACCGAACCAAACCGAACCGCATGCATTTTTATCTCGCGGTTATGATGACTTTTATGCTCAAAACCGAACCAAACCGCACCGCGATCACCCCTGGATGAGACAAGAGAATTTGAATACAAGAATTGATAATAAGCATAGCTTGGACATAATAAGCACAATACCTTTGAATAAATCTTTAATCATATTATTAAGTGTGTGTTTGGCTTTGGTACCAGAATCACGGTGAGTCACCGTAATTTTGGTATATCCACCGTGGTACTAAACATAGACAATTATATGAAACCATACTGTTTAAATGTTAAGTACTAGTGTGTCAAGTTTTTATATACTTTATGGACTAAGGTTATGTTTGGTATCACGGTAGGTATGTCAGAATCACGTTGACTCACCGTGATTTTAGAGAAGTTACGGAGTGTAGCTTTTGAAAAATCACAGTCGATCACCGTGATTCTGACATATTCACTATGATACCAAACATACACTAAAATAATGAACTTCATATACTTTAGAGATTAAGTTGAAGGAAGAGTGAAACTTCACTAACTCATTTGAGTGTTTTTTTTCCATATATTTTTCTTTGAATTTCAGAATTCTGAAGAGGTTCTCTGCATTTGAATTCTGAAGAGGTTCTCTGCATTTTAGTGTTGCAACAATTTTTTTTTTGAAAGAGAGTGTTGTAACAATTTATAGATAGAGATGACAGGATTTGAATTTTCAATACAAATAGATACAATCTCAGTAATGAATATATAGGTACTTCTACCAAAAAAAGTAATGAATATAGGAATATGCAACTTCTAACTGAAATAAATATGCAAGTTCTTTTATTTAAACAAGAAAAACAATGTGATTATTGCTGTAGTCAGATACACAGTGAAGCCACATGGCACATGCAGTTACAGTAAAAAAAAACCAGTGAGGGAATAACAATCTCGTGGAATGAGTCACCCCCACATAATGATGTTACAGAACTATATGTTATGCAGATAAAATTCTGAAAAGTGAAGTCCATCATCGTACTATAGAATCAGCAACACTATTGTATTATTAAATGATGAGGTGTGTATGACCCACCTTCAAAATTCAAAGAAAGTTCAAACAATAAACAACTCTACTCCTCCATGCAGAGTTACAACTGTATCACCAGTCAGAGACTGTAGTAGAAGAAGAAGAAGACATGTTATTGTTTAAACAAGAATCTTTGATCTTGCTGCAAAACGGGAACACTTCCTTCTACCAGTTTTGTTAAGCATGCAGACACAATTCTGAAGAATTTCAAAATCCTCTTCCCAAAACAACAAAGATGCTTTCTCTGGATTTTTTAGAAGCATCTTTGAAGTAAGGAAACCAGCTATAGTCCATGTCTGCATCAACCTCGATTGCTTCCCAATAAACTTTCCATTTCTCGTATCATAATATTCTGGCCATCTATCCTCACAAAGCCTTTTTTCTGCTAAATTAACTGCTTTCTGTGCTAAATCTGACCTACCCATCTTGATGCATGCTAAAGTGAACTGTAATTTAAAGACATCATGTCAGCTCATTAAGACAAAAGGCCTCATTCTTCCATAGTCATAAAGCTTCAATAGACCAAAATCAGGAAGTAATTGCTTCTTGGATTTTGACATAACAAGCTCAATTGAAAAGGAGAGAATGAAAAATACAACTAATAAGTTTCTTCCAAGTTTGAATTTCTTAATCAGTATAGAAGACAAATAAAAAGAAAGGCACTTGATAACACTCTTTCCCAATAATAATAGCAACAAAAAGAGAGATATTGCATCCACCTCCCTTGAGGTATGCTAAAATAGAACATACACCCCTTCTATTTTTAAATGAATACTCATTACTGTTATTTGTTGGAAACATTGCACAGGTCTCCTCACAATTTTGTTTAAATGACACACTCTCCCTCTAGTTTTAATAATAGAGGAGAGCCTGTAATTGAGGATTAAGGAGCGATCAATATCTTTTAGACTTACAAAATCTACGGTGTCTGTGTCAATTAAACATATCTCAAGGGAGGTAAGTGCAATAAGAATAATAATTAATCATCATCATCTTAAGGACAATATTGTCTAAACAAACATCAAACTCACCTGCCAGAGAAGTGTCGGCCAAGATCCGCCATTGTGATATGACCAAGGGCTGCAAGGAGGTAGATAAAGTTATTATTGTAATTTCCAACAGGAGGCAAGAGAGCACATAAACAAACATATTGAGTATGAATAATGCAACAGCCAAGACCATTTTGAGAAAACAAAAGTGTGGCAAGTTATTGGATAATTTGATTGTATGAATGTTAATTTCAATGGTACACATGCATGGAGCATTTGTGAATTTGTTTACATCAGAAGGGTTGTGGTTGTAGCATTACTCTTTCAAAAATAAAATGTAAAAACGAACAAGAAACTATTATTGTAATTTCCAATGCAAGGCAAGAGAGTAGATAAAGATGTATTAAGAATAATGCAACAGCCAAAAAAACGATGGCAAGTTATTGGAGATCATTGACTCTCTATGACTTTATTTCAATGGCACACATGCATGAAATAGTTGTGAATGTTTGCATCTGAAAGTTTGTGGTTGTAGCATTACTCTTTGGGAAATAAAACAATGTCAAAAGGAACAAGAAATTTTACGTGTTCTTGGGGTCACAACCAGTGATTATACGCCATTCCTCGCCCTCCAATGCTGGATAGCATATCTTGAGAGGCATTTGACCAATGATATCATCCCATTTGTCCTCTATTAAATTCAAAATGCCCTCATTCTGTCTTTTTGACCCTAAAGAAGAGACAATGGCCCAAAGGTTTCCAAGTGTGAAAAACCGAAAGTCCATGTGAGCAGGTTG
Organism: Trifolium repens; assembly: GCA_030408175.1. Lineage (NCBI taxonomy): Eukaryota > Viridiplantae > Streptophyta > Magnoliopsida > Fabales > Fabaceae > Trifolium > Trifolium repens. Next base: position 52,134,927 of record CP125851.1, read on the forward strand.
CAGATTGCCAATGAAGTATCCACCTTCCTCGGATATCCAGTCCACAAGCCATGAAGGAATTTGCTCTGGATATATGTTAAACTTGTTGACAGCATCAGTAGAATACTCTTCCGTTTTGTAGCGATATATTTCATTAATCTTCTTCATGTTAACCCAGTAGTACTCTCTCATGTGAAAGGAGAGTGCACTCAAACGATTACTAACGGCAGCCACCAGACTACTAGTTGTATCATTCACAATCAGCATCTCACGAGAACAGCGTAACGCTGAGTAAAATAATGCCTGTGTATATTCAAAAATAAATTTGCAAGCAAATAATTATATATTCAGACAGGCAAGATCTGAAATGAAAGAAAAGGGCAACAAAGGGGTAGAATCCAATCAATGATGAAAAAATGTTAACCCATTTTAGCCACTAGCTTTAGCTATCATTCTACATCTCTTCCAGACAGTATTATATTAATAATTGAAGTCTTTTATAGTTTGTTACAATTCTATTCGACTGTTACAATTAGGTAATGGCCATTAACAAAGTTATGTTTGGTCTGTTTCAGTAGTAACTTGTTTTCACGGGTCAAATAAATAACCTAGAGTATCTCTATGTGGGTAATCTAGAAGTGAGACATGTTCACATGAACTCCTTACATTGTCAAAAAAGATTAGAGAGATTGAGAGATCAAAGGAAATTGTGAGGAAATAGAATGGAAAAGGCTTGGTGATTCTTGTAACTGTGTCCCAACAGGGGTATTACATTGGACCGAGGGAAAACTCTATGGCAATGGCTTGATCTTGTATTGTTCCTCATCATAGTTAGTTATGTTGTGCTGTCTCCCATGGAGTAGGTCTCTAAGACTGAACCACGTTAAATTGTTCGTGTTATTCATCTTCCTTCTCTATTCTTTAATTGATTCAGGTTTGATTGTTTAATTTCTGGTTTGTTTGGTTTACTGAGTTCTTGTGTCTACTGATTTTATTTATTTTGTCTGGTTGCAAGTATTGATAAATCCATAACATGGATAAAACTTAACCCATTAGACACGGGTAGATAATGCAAGTGATAAAATAAATAAAAATTTGACAATAGCCCCAATATGGAGAGCAACCATCAAACGCCAAATTAGGCAAATAAAGCTTAACCACCTAGCAGAAGCAACAACTCAAGGCTTAAACACTTGGCAACAATAGGAGACAGAGAACAAGGCAGAAGTTAAAATTTAAGGAAAAAACTTTTATCCATTTCTCTCATTCAATTTTTTATCAGTGTTTTCACTTTAATTAGATGAGGATCTATCACGCTCACTGTTTGTTTAAGATTGATTCAAATTGAGAGTTGGAGAACGAACAAGGAAAAGAATTATAATTGCAACAGAACCATAACAGAGGAATATCAAGGGGAAAAATACAGGTAGCAATCAATTGGAGTACAACTCAAATAGATTTGAAAGCCTATTTTTAATAATAAAGACTTCCAAATATAAATAGTGATAGCAAGCAATAGGCTTACCTGGATCTCAAGAGGGTGACCGTGAATTCCCATCCTTCTATCAATCATGCAGGAACCATCAGTGACTAGTAGAGAAGGAAACATGTCAAATCCATCAGTTAGACACAACTTAAGGATCAGTCTTATGCCTGTCTGGACATCCACTCTCTCTTGCAATGAATAGTCGCCCGTTAACTTCCCATATGCTCTCAATAATATAATCCACCACAATCCTGATAACAACAGTTTTCCACATAAGATTTAAAGTTTTGGCATTAAGCTGGATATTAAAATTGAGAAGTGATGTGAAGAAAATTTTGAAAAGAAAAATGATAATAAGACTCTCCCCCGCAAAAGATGACATATTAATGACAGTGCAATAAATTTTCATGTGATATAACCATGTCTTAGAGTAAATAAATAAATACCCGAATCAACAGGGGCAACACGGCCTATAGCTGATTCACCAAAATCAGGATCTGAAACATCCTCAAATGCTTCATTGCTTCCATCAAGAGGGATAGTTTTAACTTTGAAGCTTGCTGGCATCAACCCTTGCCCTGGGCTGTAGCAGTCAACGGTCTTCTCCCAACTCTGGCAAATATAAGAAAATATTAAATGAGAAACAAGTGTACTAAGTTTCTTAATAACTTTAACAGCGTCATTTGTTTACAGCTCCCTAAATAGTACTCCTTCCCTCCCACTCATCGGTACGCTTTTTCTTTGAGAATTAGTGAAACTTAGCAAATGTGCCATTAGTTAGGATTGACTTCCTTAGCTTCTAATGAAAATAATGATATGGATTCATTGGTAGAGAACATTTTTTGTATTTATATATTTCAACAGTGAAATATATAGTAGGACAATTCAAAATGAGAAAAGCAACAAAGGTAATCAGACACATCATGCCTTATTTTTCTTTCATACACAGAAGAAACAATCCACCCCTAAAATCCAGTGAGCTGTCCAATTATTATATAGGCAACAACATATATTATTTATTATGTGGTAACAAAGCTAAACTGCCGCATCTACACATATTATACAATATGTAAATTAACAACGCTGACAGAATTGAATCTCTCTAACAGTTCTAATTTTGTAAAAGGGCATTTAATTTCAAAAGTTCGAGTAAACTATTTTGTAGAAGAATAGTAGATAGTAATATACCTGCAATTGCAATGTGTGAAGTAGAAAATTCTTGACAATTTCCCCTTCACCATTGAGCAGAAAAGCAAGTGCGGATGGAACAAAATCACGGATAAAGACTTGATCATAATTCAGAGGTTGTTTATCAGAAGGATCATTAGCAGCAACAGTCCCAACTGGATTCCCACAGTAAGTAACAATAGCACCTCGAAGCAACTTCCAAGCTTCCTTTTCAATCTCAGAAAGCTCGCTCTCATCTTTATTGTCACTCAAATTATTATCTAAATTTACATTCGATCCATCAACTCCCTTCAATTTACTTCGATCATCAGTATCAATTCTATCAAACACCAAGGGCTTTGGATTCAAACTGCTTTGAATAAAAATATTCTCAAAGCTTTTGTCATTAACATTAGAATCAACCGATGTAGACTGGTTTCTAAAATCCGAAGCTACATTCGGTATCAATGTTACAACCCTAGGCCTAACCCAACCAATATTAACACAAAAACTATTGCTAAAATTCCTAGATTGAATCCAATTTGAATCGGGAACACTAAAATCTGGCCGATTCAAACTAGTCACATGTATATAACCTACAATCTTAGTATTACATCTATAATATCTATAGCTTGATCTGGACAATATACCCATCATTGTTGAATCACTAAACTTATTAATTGGAGAAAACCCAGAAATCAATGGGGTTTTAGTTAGGATTCTACCAGTAGTCATGTGTATATGAATGATCAAATAAAAATAGCTCAGAAAAAATGAAACAAATTGGGAATATTAAAAATCAAGACTTTTATAATAATAGTAATAATAGATCTTGAAAGAGATTATTCTAAGGTATAAGTTGGTAGGTGAAGATGATTTCAAATTTCAATGGAAATTTACAATGAATGATTAGTTAAACTTACAGGTTGAAGAGATTATTTTGATTTGTGATGATTAATAGAATGGAATGGGTTGAATTTAGAGATTGGAAGGTGTTTGATGAAATGCGGAAATGAACAGTGAAGATCAAAATGTGATTTTATAAGCTATGAGTTGAGATGAAAAGGAAAAGTTCGTATGAGCAACTTCAAACCATTGAAGAAAGGTATAATTACTTTACTGTCCCTATCATTTGCAAGTTGTTTTGTTTTTGGGGTATTGTTGATTTTACAATTATAGCCTTTGGTAGGTTTGTTTGTTGATTTGAATCGTACACTACACATTCTTGTTGATGTTTATTCTTGTTCACTGAATCGAGTCAATAACAGAACTATAAATTATTTGAACGGAGATAAAATAAAATAAAAATCCGACAAAACAAAAACAAGATAAGGATTTAAAACTGGTAGTACTTCTGATTTTGGGCACATACATGTTAGTATAATAATTAATTATACTTATTTATACATAATGCGTGGTTATTCAAACTTTTATAAGAAAAATATGAATCATGCTAATTAGTATCTCGGATACTAGTTAAATAATTAATAAAAAAATATTTGTATTGAAAATAACATTTTTCAAATTTTGAATTTATTGATTACAAAATTTTCAAGATTATCTATATATATATTATTTAGGAGCCTTTCCTTAAAGCATATCGTACACGTGGCAATCCCACAATGATTCTACTCTCACATTGTTTTGGCAATTAATGAATTAAATGATTTAGTTAAAAAAAAAAACAAGGATCAAAGTACAAGCATAATAAAAACGTGGTGTGCTCAAATTATGCAATTATTTTTTTAAGGCAATCTCTAAGCAATTAATTAATGAATTAAATGATTTAGTTCCAAAAAAAAACACAATATAAAAAAACAATCTCTAAGCAATTAATTAATACATTTTTTTTTAACAAATCACACCACATAAGCAAAGACAATATAAAAAAAATATTTCAAGCAAATCCTTAAAAAAATAGCTATTTTGAATTTTGATCAAAACCTTAAAAAAATAGCTATTTTGAATTATGATCAAAACCTTAAAAAAGTAGCTATTTTGAATTTTGATAAAAGCTTTAAAAATGCTATTCTTAGAATTATTTCCATATAGCTATTTTGAATTTTGATATGCTAATTATTTTGAATTTTGATCCGCAATTCTTAGAATTAAATGCTATTTATTTACTGTTCAAAGTCATTATACCTAAGCAATTGACTTATGTTCATGTGTTGTCATTATACCTACAAAAGGAAAGGCAATATTCATTTTTTTTCAACATAATCTCCCCATTAAAATCAGTGAATCCGTATTAATGGCCCAAATATCTCCCCACAAAAAATATACTCTACCTAATTTGACTTTCACCCATTTAATAATTAATAGAATATTCCTTAAGTTTATGCTTTATTTTGACCTATTTTACATCTATAAATAGTCTACACAATGTTATTTTCTATTCATCATGTAACACCCCGTTTTTCAGAAGCCAAAAAGGGCATTATATTTTTTTTTTTTTTTTCAACTACACTCAAAGTGCGCATAATAGTTTTTAAACGACCGGCATTCAAATATACAAAAGAACTCATTACCAAAAGGTGCTTCGACAAGCAAAGTGTATTTCCTGAATAATTACAATCCAAGTCTAAGTACCAAAACAAGTTAGAAATCCTATGCTAACCAAAAAGCACGGTGCACAAAACACACCGGCGCATAGTCTAACTATCCTAGGCTACAGCTCCAACCGCTCACTGGGGCCTGGAACAGCCACCGTCATCGCCACGACCTAACCCATCATCTGGGTGGGATGAGCCCGCAAATGAAAGAAAGGGTCACCACAAAATAATTGTATATATATAACCGGTGCGAAAGATTGTACACATAACAAATATTTCCACAAACACAAGAGAAAGCTCTTAAACTCACGAGTAATTCCCACCAACGGGCTTATATAAATAAATGCACACCAAGCCTAATGCAGACTTCTACAATGAGTGTGACAACCGATCACTGATTAGTCACATGCATGATTTTCCGGAAAATTAACCTCTCCTCGAAGAGTCGTGGGGTAGGCAAAGCCACACAGAAATATACGTACCCGCACTAAAAATGCCACACAAGGCAGGTGAAGTCACACAGACAAACACCAGGCGAAGTCACACAGACAAACACCAACTCAATATAAATCCAGAGGGATTTGGCGAAGCCACACAGTCAAACGCCCGGTACGTAGGCAAAGTCACACAGACATACACCTAGGCACGCAACTATGAAATGCATGACATATATTCTCTTCGGCATATACAGGATAGTCACACAAGACAAAATCCTCGCGTAGTCCTATCTGACGCACGCATTCATATATGCTCATGCAAACATTCACATAGCCTAAAGCCTATGCACAAGCATCACAACATACATACATTTTCTCAATCATATGTAAATTGCACACATATTTATAACCACGTTCTCATCAACGAGAATACATAAATACAAACATGCCAAAGCACACAGCCATTGCACACACAGCAAAACAAAGCATTTCATAACCATTTAAAGATAGAAATAAAGTGGAGCCCTTACCTCGGCAAACTTCCGTCAACAAATACACGTCCAAACAACACAACGCGCTTCCTAAAACAAGCAGCGTACCATCAATACATTGTTTCCCAACCAATCGTATTGAAACTAAACCAAAAACCCCAAAAACTTGAAGGTTTCTAAGGAAAAATCCTTCTTTCGGATAATAAACCCAAAACTATCGTATTGATCAACCCCCATGAGTTATTTGTACTATTTTTAGGACCCAAAACAATTGCCAAAAGTCTTAAATAATTTGAAATGCAAAATGGCCGTTTTCTTGCGTTATAAGCTACGTACTTTCCGAGTACCCGAAAAACTCGTTTCCAATCCCAACCACTTCCATAAATTAATAAAAAGGGATTAGAAAGTTAAAAACCAAGTTTAGAAATCAGAATCCAAAATTTCAACTCTCAGAGCTCGCCCTGGCGAGTTGATGGCGAGTGAAGGCAGAGAGTACTGGTCTTACTCGCTCTGGAGCTCGCCCTGGCGAGTTGTCAAGACCTGTGACACTCGCCCTGGCGAGTAACCACTCGCCCAGCGAGTTTCAACTGTCATGACAGCAAAAGACAGCAACTCACACCACCTTTTTCCACCCAAGCCTAGTTTGATTCTATTAGTTCCCAACACTTTTTCGAGGCACAAAAGCAAACCATTTTCATAAGCAAGCAATTCATTTTCCGAAAGCTTGTCGGTTGCTTCGAGTGCAAGTTATTTGATTTTCATTTCCAAAATCAAAACCAAATCTAAGCACAAGTTTTATTACGGGCCTCAACCGTCCGGTAATCATTTTCAAACATGTTTTCAAGGTAAAAGCGACACCACATGTCACAATAGTTTTAAACCACTTTGACCCCAAAATGCTACCCAAAAACTCTTAGAAAATATTTTCATAAACCTCAAAATATTTTTCATCGGATTTTCTAAAACAAAACCATACAACGCATTTCCCCTTTGCCCAAAGGTTCAAAGACAACTTTTCTTTTCAAAACCTTACAACATAACCTCATGAAATGGATCAATACATAAACCAACCAAAACCCTAACTTTTCTCATGAGATTTTTCACCAACTCATGGAAAACAAAACAACAAAGCCTAGCATGCTTCCTAAGCTCTCATGAACAACTTTCATGAAACAAAAACTAGCAAGAACAACATTTCTCACCAAACCCTCTTAAGAACATAAACCCAAAAACCTCACAACTCAAAAAAATCTACCAACCTAGGAGATAAGAAGAGAGGGTTACCTTTAAAAAGTGATTCTCTACACTTTTCCTCAAAGCTTCCAAGCTTGAATTGGAGTGAAATGGTGAAGAATGGAAAATTTAGTGAAGGTTAAGGTTAAGAAATGGAGTTCCACGTGAAAGAGAGAAAGAATGAGATAATTTGGTGATGTTTCTAAGTCCACAATGAGCAAACCTCCTTACTATGCTAAAGCTCTTGCTAGCTCATGACCATTGGATCAAAAACACATTGCCAAGACAAAACCCTAGCCATTGGATCAAACCAAACCAAATCCACTTGAGATTAAACTCAATACCTCTTAGAAACACTCACACGTTCAGCTCTCGCGCGCCGCGACGAGCGTAAATCACAAAAACGTAAGACCTACGGAAAGAACGTCTAACGTTTCACATTTCCAAAACTTATCGCCGAATCTTTTTCCGCGACTGTAATTTTCTTCCATACCTTAGAAAATTATTCTCAGAATATATCTTAACTCGTGCAGATATATAAAACTTCCATCCGAAACCTCACTCAAAACAGACGCAATAAGATTTTACAACGACGGGTAAAATCCTACTCGTTTTTCCAAACACAAGAATAATCCAAAACTTATTATTCTAAAACCACAAGTAACTTCTTATACAAGAAACAGGATCACAAGACAAAAGTCTGTACAATTACAGTGCACGAGCACGAAACAGACTCGATTACAGCAAAACCTCAGAATTACACGATGTTTCATCACACGAACACATCGAAACCCTAATATTCCTTACACCAACTATACAAAGAAATCTTGGGTCTTACAATACTACCCCCCTAAAAGAAGTTTCGTCCTCGAAACTTAGACGTCGTCAAACAAACCGGGGTATAATTCTTTCATCTTACTCTCAAGCTCCCAGGTGGTATCTCCTGTAGCTTCGTTCCATATCACCTTCACCAAAGGTATCTCTTTCGTTCTCAGACGCTTCATCTTTCTATCCGAAATCTTGATCGGCGGAACCTCGAATGACAAGTTATCCCTCAACTGGATATCATCTGGTGTGATCACATGTGAAGGATCCGGTGTATATTTCCGCAATTGCGACACATGGAACACGTCATGAATCAAAGATAGTACCGGTGGCAACGCGATCCGGTATGCTACCTTCCCAATCCGCTCCGTAATCTGATAAGGCCCTATAAACTTCGGAGTCAACTTCTTCGCTTTCAAAGCCCTTCCAACACCCGTTGTTGGAGTAACACGGAGAAATACGTGATCCCCCTCCTCAAACTCTAAAGGCCTCCGACGCCTATCCGCATAACTTTTCTGTCGATCTTGAGCAACCTTCATCATTGCCCTTATCTTTCGGACCTTGTCCGTCGTCTGTTGTACCATTTCCGGTCCTACTATCATACTCTCCCCATCTTGGTACCAACACAAAGGAGTCTGACATCTCCTCCCATACAAAGCCTCATATGGTGCCATTCCGATAGTCGAATGGTAACTATTGTTGTACGTGAACTCTATCAACGGCAACACGTCGTCCCAACTCCCACGATCATCCAAAACACATGCTCTCAACAAATCTTCCAAAGATTGATTTGTTCTCTCGGTCTGCCCATCTGTCTGAGGATGGTAGGCGGAACTCAATCTCAATTTCGTCCCCAACGCCTCATGCAAAGTCTTCCAAAAATGTGAAGTAAACTTCGGGTCTCTATCCGACACTATACTTGACGGAATCCCATGTAACCTCACAATCTCAGCAATGTAAACATCGGTCAACTTCGCCGCTGTATCCGTAGTTCTTACCGGTAGAAAATGAGCGGACTTAGTCAAACGATCCACTATCACCCAAATGGAATCATGCTTCCTCCTGGTCTTAGGTAAACCAGTGATAAAATCCATAGAAATGCTATCCCACTTCCACTCGGGGATATCTAATGACTGCAACATCCCTGCTGGTCTCTGGTGTTCAATCTTCGCCTTCTGACAAGTCAAACACGACGCCACAAACTCGGCCACATCCCTCTTCATACCTGGCCACCAGAAATCTTGCCTCAGGTCCTGATACATTTTTGTTGCCCCGGGATGTATACTAAGTTTACTCTTGTGTGCCTCCCCTAGAATGATATTTCTCAAGTTCATCGCATCGGGCACACACACCCTACCATTACATCTCAAAATGTTGTCCGGTCCCACCTTGAAATCTCGGTTGGTTCCCCGAACAATCAAAGCCCTTTTCTCCATAAGGAACTTGTCATCTTGACAATTAGCAATATCCTCCAACAAACCGTTTGAGATGGTAATCATACCCAGTCTCATATTCCCTAAGGCAAACTCTACCTCTAGGTGCAAGTCACGAAACTCTCTCAACAACTCTTGTTGACTAGCCATTTGCGCCGAACAAACCGACACACTCTTCCTACTCAAGGCATCGGCGACCACAATAGCCTTTCCCGGATGGTATTCCAACGTAAAGTCGAAGTCTTTCAAAGTTTCCATCCACCTCCGTTGCCTCATATTAAGCTCTTTCTGATCGAACAGATACTTAAGACTTTTATGGTCACTAAACACGACAAAAGTGCAACCATAAAGATGATGTCTCCAAATCTTCAATGCAAAAACAACGGCCGCAAGCTCTAAATCGTGCGTAGGATAATTCTTTTCATGCACCTTCAACTGCCGTGATGCATAAGCCACTGCTCTCTTGTGCTGCATCAACACACAACCCAAACCCTGATGAGACGCATCACAATAAACCTCATAAGGTTCATCTGACTGAGGTAACACCAACACCGGTGAAGTCGTCAAACGCTCCTTCAACAACTGAAAACTCAACTCACACTTCTCTGTCCACGCAAACGGTTGATCTTTTCTCGTAAGTTGCGTCATTGGTGCCACAATTTTAGCGAATCCTTCTATGAACCTCCGGTAATAACCGGCCAAACCAACAAAACTCCTCACATCAGTCACTGTTTGAGGCTGCTTCCACGAAAGTACCGTGTCAATCTTGGCTGGATCCACGGCTATTCCCTCTTTTGATATAACATGGCCAAGGAAATTCACCTCTCCCAACCAAAAGTCACACTTTGACGGGTTTGCATACAACCTTTTCTCCCGCAAAACTTGCAAAACCAAGCGAAGATGCTCTTCATGCTCCTCTTCACTCTTCGAATACACCAAAATGTCATCAATGAACACCACTACAAACTTGTCCAAAAATGAATTGAATATCCGATTCATGTAGGCCATGAAGATCGCAGGTGCATTCGTCACTCCAAACGGCATCACTAAGAACTCATAATGCCCATAACGCGTCCTAAACGCCGTTTTCTGAATATCCTCATCTCGTACTCTTATCTGGTGATAACCAGATTTCAAGTCAATCTTGGAAAACACTGAGGCTCCCCTCAACTGATCCATCAAATCATCAATTCGTGGCAATGGATATCGGTTCTTGATAGTTACCTTATTAAGCTTCCGATAATCCACACACAGACGAGATTTCCCATCCTTCTTTTTAACCAATAAGACCGGTGCTCCCCAAGGCGACACACTAGGCCTTATGAAACCTTTATCTAACAAATCCTCAATCTGACTTTTCAACTCTACCAACTCAGCTGGAGCCATCCGATAAGCTGATTCCGAAATCGGACCCGTACCCGGTTGCAAATCTATAAAGAATTCCACCTCTCTACACGGAGGAAAAGCTGGAATCTCCGATGGAAACATATCTTGGAAATCCTGAACCACACGAATTTCCTCAATTCGGATCTCCGACATCACTCCTAAGCTAGCAAGTGAAACTATCTCCGGTTCCCCATTACACATAACCACGGAAAGCCGATTCGCAGACAAGTACCTTCGCACACCTGGCTCGGGAAAGAAAACCAATTTCCGAGCACAGTCTAGAATCACATAATGATACGACAACCAATCCATCCCGAGGATGATCTCGAGAGATGTAAGCGGTAGACAAACCAAATTTACCAGAAAATCCCTATTCTGAATTACTACCAAACAATGCAAACATGCAGTATTCACTACCAAATCCTTAGCAGGAGTCAAAACATTCAAATCAAACGGAAGCACAGATACATTCAAACTCAAACGATTTGCACATGCCAAAGATATGAATGAGTGGGTTGCCCCCGTGTCAATCAAAGCAGTTAAAGAATTACCTGCGATGTGACAGCTCTCGTGGATGGCATTGCTAGCCTGCCCACTCAGTTCAGTGCCCACACAGTAAGCACGTGCCTTTGCCGCAGGTCTGGCACCCTGTGAGCCTTGTGCCACATTTGCCGACGGCCCAGTCTTCGGGGCTCTGCAATCTCTAGCAAAGTGTCCCGGCTTCTTGCAGTTGTAGCAGGTGTTTCCCACCTTAGGTTGCGTGCACTCATTAGAAAAATGCCCCGCTTCTCCACAGTTGTAGCAAGTTCCCTTACTACCCTCTGATTTTCCCCGGGTTCCCTGATTCACCGATCGGCCCGGTCCTTTACTATTCTGAGGACGGTTATACGGCTTACTCCCGTGCCTCCCACGGTTCTGACTTTGATTCGGACCACCAGAACGACTTGGTCCCCCAGCACTAAAACCACCCTGCCGGTTCACCCTTTTGTTTCTCATATCCTCAACCTCTTGGCACTTTTCAACCAAGACCTGAAATTGCCGAATACCCAACGGCACAACCGCATCCTGCAACTCGTACCTCAGCCCATCTTGGAATCTACGGCACATATAATCCTCATCTATCCCATCCCTAAAGAAGCGGAAGAAACGGGATAGTGATTCGAACTTCTTGGCATATGCCTCAACATTCATGCCCGCTTGCCTCAGCCTCAGGAACTCTTCACCATACCTTTCCCTAGCTGTCTCAGGGAAGTATTTGGCCAAGAACCTCCTCTTGAAGTTCTCCCAATTCAAATCTTCATGGCCATTCACCATGATGATACGGGTGTTCCTCCACCAATACTCTGAACCCCCTAGCAACTGATAGGTAGCTAAGACTACCTTCTCTCCTTCTGGACAATGAATTGCCCCGAATATCCTCTCCACAGATTGGAGCCATAAGTCAGCAGTTTCCGGACCTCCCTCCCCATTAAACTTAGGAGGAGTTTGGTGGTTGAAATTTGAAAGAAGTCTAGAACCAGCAGCAAGTATTTCCCTTTCGCGCTTTTCCAGATCCCTTTGCGCCTTAGCATGGCTCTGAGCAGTCACCGCCGCTGCCATTGTATGCATGGCATAAGCCATCTGATTCACATCCACATTATCCGCCATAGGTACAGTAGGTGCCCTTCTTGGAGGCATTCGATTTCTGCACAATACCAATTCTGATTAGATCCTTAGTCATACAATTCTGAATCCTAACAGAATATCTCACTCCACGGATTACTAACTCGAAACCCGACACAGAACAAACACTAGAACCAACTCCACACTAGTTACGTTCTAACCGACTCTGGACTAACGACTCAAGTATACACTTTCCCTTTGAAGATTTAAAGCCGGGCTCTGATACCAAATTGTAACACCCCGTTTTTCAGAAGCCAAAAAGGGCATTATATTTTTTTTTTCTTTTTCAACTAACACTCAAAGTGCGCATAATAGTTTTTAAACGACCGGCATTCAAATATACAAAAGAACTCATTACCAAAAGGTGCTTCGACAAGCAAAGTGTATTTCCTGAATAATTACAATCCAAGTCTAAGTACCAAAACAAGTTAGAAATCCTATGCTAACCAAAAAGCACGGTGCACAAAACACACCGGCGCATAGTCTAACTATCCTAGGCTACAGCTCCAACCGCTCACTGGGGCCTGGAACAGCCACCGTCGTCGCCACGACCTAACCCATCATCTGGGTGGGATGAGCCCGCAAATGAAAGAAAGGGTCACCACAAAATAATTGTATATATATAACCGGTGCGAAAGATTGTACACATAACAAATATTTCCACAAACACAAGAGAAAGCTCTTAAACTCACGAGTAATTCCCACCAACGGGCTTATATAAATAAATGCACACCAAGCCTAATGCAGACTTCTACAATGAGTGTGACAACCGATCACTGATTAGTCACATGCATGATTTTCCGGAAAATTAACCTCTCCTCGAAGAGTCGTGGGGTAGGCAAAGCCACACAGAAATATACGTACCCGCACTAAAAATGCCACACAAGGCAGGTGAAGTCACACAGACAAACACCAGGCGAAGTCACACAGACAAACACCAACTCAATATAAATCCAGAGGGATTTGGCGAAGCCACACAGTCAAACGCCCGGTACGTAGGCAAAGTCACACAGACATACACCTAGGCACGCAACTATGAAATGCATGGCATATATTCTCTTCGGCATATACAGGATAGTCACACAAGACAAAATCCTCGCGTAGTCCTATCTGACGCACGCATTCATATATGCTCATGCAAACATTCACATAGCCTAAAGCCTATGCACAAGCATCACAACATACATACATTTTCTCAATCATATGTAAATTGCACACATATTTATAACCACGTTCTCATCAACGAGAATACATAAATACAAACATGCCAAAGCACACAGCCATTGCACACACAGCAAAACAAAGCATTTCATAACCATTTAAAGACAGAAATAAAGTGGAGCCCTTACCTCGGCAAACTTCCGTCAACAAATACACGTCCAAACAACACAACGCGCTTCCTAAAACAAGCAGCGTACCATCAATACATTGTTTCCCAACCAATCGTATTGAAACTAAACCAAAAACCCCAAAAACTTGAAGGTTTCTAAGGAAAAATCCTTCTTTCGGATAATAAACCCAAAACTATCGTATTGATCAACCCCCATGAGTTATTTGTACTATTTTTAGGACCCAAAACAATTGCCAAAAGTCTTAAATAATTTGAAATGCAAAATGGCCGTTTTCTTGCGTTATAAGCTACGTACTTTCCGAGTACCCGAAAAACTCGTTTCCAATCCCAACCACTTCCATAAATTAATAAAAAGGGATTAGAAAGTTAAAAACCAAGTTTAGAAATCAGAATCCAAAATTTCAACTCTCAGAGCTCGCCCTGGCGAGTTGATGGCGAGTGAAGGCAGAGAGTACTGGTCTTACTCGCTCTGGAGCTCGCCCTGGCGAGTTGTCAAGACCTGTGACACTCGCCCTGGCGAGTAACCACTCGCCCAGCGAGTTTCAACTGTCATGACAGCAAAAGACAGCAACTCACACCACCTTTTTCCACCCAAGCCTAGTTTGATTCTATTAGTTCCCAACACTTTTTCGAGGCACAAAAGCAAACCATTTTCATAAGCAAGCAATTCATTTTCCGAAAGCTTGTCGGTTGCTTCGAGTGCAAGTTATTTGATTTTCATTTCCAAAATCAAAACCAAATCTAAGCACAAGTTTTATTACGGGCCTCAACCGTCCGGTAATCATTTTCAAACATGTTTTCAAGGTAAAAGCGACACCACATGTCACAATAGTTTTAAACCACTTTGACCCCAAAATGCTACCCAAAAACTCTTAGAAAATATTTTCATAAACCTCAAAATATTTTTCATCGGATTTTCTAAAACAAAACCATACAACGCATTTCCCCTTTGCCCAAAGGTTCAAAGACAACTTTTCTTTTCAAAACCTTACAACATAACCTCATGAAATGGATCAATACATAAACCAACCAAAACCCTAACTTTTCTCATGAGATTTTTCACCAACTCATGGAAAACAAAACAACAAAGCCTAGCATGCTTCCTAAGCTCTCATGAACAACTTTCATGAAACAAAAACTAGCAAGAACAACATTTCTCACCAAACCCTCTTAAGAACATAAACCCAAAAACCTCACAACTCAAAAAAATCTACCAACCTAGGAGATAAGAAGAGAGGGTTACCTTTAAAAAGTGATTCTCTACACTTTTCCTCAAAGCTTCCAAGCTTGAATTGGAGTGAAATGGTGAAGAATGGAAAATTTAGTGAAGGTTAAGGTTAAGAAATGGAGTTCCACGTGAAAGAGAGAAAGAATGAGATAATTTGGTGATGTTTCTAAGTCCACAATGAGCAAACCTCCTTACTATGCTAAAGCTCTTGCTAGCTCATGACCATGGATCAAAAACACATTGCCAAGACAAAACCCTAGCCATTGGATCAAACCAAACCAAATCCACTTGAGATTAAACTCAATACCTCTTAGAAACACTCACACGTTCAGCTCTCGCGCGCCGCGACGAGCGTAAATCACAAAAACGTAAGACCTACGGAAAGAACGTCTAACGTTTCACATTTCCAAAACTTATCGCCGAATCTTTTTCCGCGACTGTAATTTTCTTCCATACCTTAGAAAATTATTCTCAGAATATATCTTAACTCGTGCAGATATATAAAACTTCCATCCGAAACCTCACTCAAAACAGACGCAATAAGATTTTACAACGACGGGTAAAATCCTACTCGTTTTTCCAAACACAAGAATAATCCAAAACTTATTATTCTAAAACCACAAGTAACTTCTTATACAAGAAACAGGATCACAAGACAAAAGTCTGTACAATTACAGTGCACGAGCACGAAACAGACTCGATTACAGCAAAACCTCAGAATTACACGATGTTTCATCACACGAACACATCGAAACCCTAATATTCCTTACACCAACTATACAAAGAAATCTTGGGTCTTACACATCACATCCAATCTCAATACCAATTCTCTTATTTACAAATTTACAAATTACAAATTCTAATGGCTCCAAAGTACGATTCAATTGCTTCTTTGGATGCCTCAAAAGAAAACTGGAATGTGATGGTTATGGTTGTGCTTAAAAAGAAACAATTCAAATAGTTACCTATTTTAGAATTTGAGATTTAATCCATATATACTATATATAGTCAACCATATGCAAAACTTCAGAGATACTCCCTTAATTGTTGCTAGCCTCACAATTCTATATATACATGTGCGTTTCCATTTCAAAAATTATGGTAATGATACTATTATTTTATATTGGTTGAATAAAATTTTATTTCTTGAGTAGTTTTTCCTTTTTATTTCACTCTCACTATTTCCTTTAATTTGTCATTTTTTCTTAGTTTTGCAGGTTTAGTCTATTTTTATTTTTGTAACTGTTGGATATTTGCAGATTTTGCAGGTTTCTTGCTATTTTGTAATGCATTTCTAAAATATTAGTATCAAAGTTATTCTTGAATTTGTGAGTGTGAGTTTTATTCGTTATGGTATGTATTTACAAACTTTTGTTTGTTCTGAGCTATGAGTCTATTTTTTATATTATGGACATGTTCTGTTTACATTTTTTGTTTATTCTCATACTTCAATCTTCAAACTTATATTTATACTTTTTATTTGATTGTACAGGTCAACTAAAGGGGCAAGTGACAAAGTAAACATTGATGCGGTTTGATTTTATTATGTTTGCTATATAGACCAATTTGTAGTTTTAGATTTAAATATTGTATTTTATAATTTAAATGATTTGAATGCAATATTGTAATATAGTTATATGGGGATTTATTTCAACCAACAAAAAACGAATATTGGTCTTTTTTCTATACTATAAAGTTGGTCTCTTAGTAATAGAAAATATATAGAATATGTTTTTTAGCAATAAAATTATGGGATGGTTCTTAATTATCAGTTAATCTTTATAATTTAGATTCAATTTCAAGATCTCGCGAGAAAAATACTACTCCTCATTTATTTTTCTTTATTTTTTATCAATTGAAATTTTATTTCGCAATATTACAATTATCATTAGATCAAATTCTAAAGTTAACTTCAATTATTGATAGAAAGGATTATGGTGGAAGGATGGTGTTGGTAATGGAATTTAAGCTATATATGTTATTATTTATATGTAAAATACCCGTAAAAAATATTGATAAGCAAAATTTATATTTGATTAAAGTAATCAAAATTAATGCTTTCATTTTTCTTTTTTTGTTCAAGAGCCGTTATTAAAATAAAATAAGTTGTACGTAATAGTTTTTTTTTTGACTAAAATATAATATTCATTCATTCAAATTGATAGATACATCAGATACAAGCACAAATTCAATAGCGCTAAAAACGAAAAGGATGAATCTGCGAACAAACTCACAGCATCCAAGTTAATAGCATAAAACGGCATACTCAGGCCTACAAATAATGTGACAAAATAAAAGTTACCGAAATACCCATGTCTTCGGATCTTCATCGTTGATAACTTTGTCATTGATTGAATCTGTAATTGATCAAAGAAGATCTGTCGATCTGAACCAAGTGAACACCGTAAAAACAAGAAGGCAACACCGCACAAAACGACGACAAACACAACGCCGCACAAAACGACGATTAACACAACGCCGCACAAAACGCCGACAAAATAACAAAAAAACTCAAAAGAAAAAACTTGATTTATGTGATAATCACTTATTTATCTTAGAAGAACGGGAAAAAAGGTGTAGAGGGGGTGATTCTAGGCCAAAAAAGACCCAAAACCACCCCTCTATGATGGATCAGGAAGAAAGGAAACTAGGAGGCAAGAAATTTTTAGGGCCGGCACACTGTTTTGAATTGTTATAGTTGTTTTGAATTGTTATAGACCCAAATACGTAATAGTTGTTTAATGGATATTAATATATATGCCTATAAATATGTCTCATCTCATTTATATTCTTCAAAATATTACATATATATTTTTCTATTCTTCAAAATATTATATATATATATATTTTTTTTACAACATATGTATATATATATATATAGAGGACATCTACTTACAATATATTAAAAGAAACTACTATTAAAAATCCAAGTTTGTCCTTATTGCTTTTAATGGTGTTCCAAGTTTTACGCCCTTAAATGTAATTTTAACTCTAAACTAATAGAAAAAATACAAAAAAAATAGGAAAGAAAGATAAGCATAAAAAAAATCTTCCCATAAAAATAGCATCAGAAACAAATCTCTAAACAAAAAAAAAAACACAGAACAAAAATAGAAAAAAAAGAAGATAAGCATTAAATAAATCTTCCAATAAAAATTTAATTAAAATAAATTTACACATAAAAATACGAACAAAAAAAATCTCTTACCAAAAAAAAAATATCAACAAAAATCACTATAAAAGATACGCTTAAAAAATAGTAACTTTTTTTTAATGAAAAAATAGTAACTCAATCTAACATATAAAAACTTATATATAAAAAATAAAAATAGAATTATCTAATAAAAGAAGATACTTATTTATGAGCTTAAAAATAAAAGAACAGAAAAATATAAACAAAAACACAATCAACCCGTTTGGAATGACTTATTTATGAGTTTATGCGAAATAACTTATGCAAATAAATAAGTTTTTCTGTATTATTATAAGTTTTTTAAGGTATTTCATGACAACAATTTATAAAGATATAATTTTTGTTAGTGAAAACTTATGAATTAACATTCGTAAAAAAAACTTATGAATTAACATAAAAGTTTATTTAAAATCATAAACATAAACTATTTTCATAAGCTTAAAAATAAGCCAAATTCAAACAGACCCAATATATTAAAAGGTATTACTACTAAAAATTCTAATTTGTCCTTATCAATTCATAAAAATATTTCAAATCTTCCATTTAGTAAAAAAATTGTATTTTTTTAATTTAATATGTTATTATATACTGTAGTAGTTAAATTATACTCTAAAAAAAAAAAATCTACTCTATTTTTATTATAAAAAAAAATCTAATCTATTTTTGTTTACTCTTATATAAAAAATAAAGAAGAAGTGCATTATTGATGAATATATATATATATATATATATTATAGTAATAAGTACGGGGTAAATATTTGTCATTATACTTAAAATATCACGGGACAAGTGTTGATCAATAATTTTGTCAAAAAAAAAGAAAGTGTTGATCACTAATATATAAAAAATCATACACGGGACAATTACTTTAGTAAAAAAAATTAATCATACACGGGACAATTGCTTTAATAAAAAAAAATTAATCATACACGGGACAATTGCTTCAATAAAAAAAATTTAATCATACACGGGACAATTGCTTTAATAAAAAAAATTTAATCATACACGGGACAATTGCTTTAATAAAAAAAATTTAATCATACACGGAACAATTGCTTTAATAAAAAAAGAAATTGAATAGTAAACATTTTTTATTATTAATTATAGTTCATTACACAAAAATCATACATGAGACAATTACTTTAATAAAAAATAACTTAATTTAATATATTTTACAAAAAATGATAGAATGATGTCATTTATAATTTAACAATAATTTATAAATAAAAGACAATAGACCCGTGCACGCACGGGTCTCAAAACTAGTTATACTATATTTGATATCCTTAATTAATATATGGAACTCTATTTAGCATTTGCCAAAAATTATTAGTCTTAAAAATAATAACATGAGAGAAAATAGTTGTTTCTAAACTGATAGTATTTGATAATTTTCATGAGATTTAAATCTTACAAGTAAAAAAAAAAGAGAAGAAAAGCTTGTAATAATAAATACATGAGAGAAAAAATCAAACAATTTTTATTGTGTTTTAAAACAACAAGTTTATTTACTTTGGGATAGAATTTTGGAGTATTTGACGCCTCCAAAAGAAGAAAGGAACTTAGTCTAACTCAAATTAGTAGTATAGTATTGTAATTTGTAAGTACATCATTCGTCATTTATAAGTAAAAAAAATATTATTTTTTCTTGTCTCAAATTATAAATAAATAAAAACTAACTTTTATTATTTTTAATATTTACTTTTTATTCTTGTGAAATTTAATATAAAATGCATTTAATTTACTCTTTATATTTTTTTCTCCAAAATCAATAAAAAAATATTTATATCTTCTTATAAAATTTATTTTATGAAAAACACAAAAAACATATTTCAAATTATCGTATTTTATTTTTTTAATAATTGTGAATTTTTTTTTTATAAGAGATGAAACATAGTACTAGTATACTAATTGAAGCAATCACGTTTGGGCTTTGGATACGTTGCGTCTCTGTTCCGTAATATGGGCAAAATGGGTAAAACCTAACAAGTGATGACGTGTTAAGGATAGTCATGTATGGAAGAACAAGGGTAAAACAGTCTAATTACGTAGCTATAGATATTTCAATATTTGAATGGATCAGAGACCAACCAAGTTGTGGTCCCCCTATGTGACTTTGAAAAAGCACACACAATTTTCCAATAATCTAGCGAAAAGCAATAGAAAACCAGATCCAACGGTGGACGCCGCATAAATGTCTACGTGTTCTGTTTGTATTGGTTCGATAACACGTCATATCTATCTGAGATATACATATCGCAATATTTTCGTTCTCCTTTTCCACGTGCTGCAACAAGGCTCTGTACAAAAACGCGTGGCTTGTCATTTTTGTTTTGGACAAAAACATATTTTTGCGCACGTTGAAGTTAGCAAATTCCATTTCCTTACGCACAATTACTTTTGGTGCTTTACTGTATTAGGGCGCATCTTACAAAATTATAAAAATATTCTCCCATTAGTTAAGTCACGGTCACCCTTTAAAATATTTTATCAGGTTTTATTTTTATAATGTTTGCTACTTAAGTCATGGACAACATTTTTCGAAATTTCTCATTTTTTTTATATTTGTGACTTAAACCATGGAAGATATTTTGGTCACTTCGTAGAGCGTGCGAGTAACCCATAAAGTGACAAGTATTTATCTCCATACGGAACCAAGCTCAAGCTCCAACTTCGATTGAAGGTTAGGCCTTATCGGTGGGCTCTTTAACTATCCATTTTAAGGCCCATTTCCAAGGGCTGCAGGTAGTCCAAGCATAGTGTACTATTCCCCCCTCCCCTTCTCCTAAATTTATATAAATACATTGTTCAAATGAGAATTCAAAAGTATGGATATAAGTGTTCGGATTATAGAATATGAGCATTTTATATATATCGTTGAATATTCTTGACCCGCGGCCGATGGTGATTACATATTTGGATCATTGCCTATAAATATTCTCCTTTGCTTTTTGATTCATATAATTCATTTTCATCCTTCAACTAAATTTTTGTTATTTTTTTTTTGAATCGGCTAAATTTTATTAATGAACAATTCTCCAAACAAGAAGTATAAGGAATTGTTGAAACATACATCGAGAGGCAAAGTGATTTAAAACACTTTAACCAATCAAAAAGTACACCAAACAACACCCCAATTCACTCCTTACAGTACATCAATTGAAATACACTAATGACCACCAACCCAACCCACAGAGACGCCACTAGACACTAACTTCCGAACTCGAATCAAAATTACTCGGCCCATCAGAATCCAAAAAGCAACTCCTTAAGTCGAAAGTTGGTGGACGCCAGTAGAAAGCTAACAGTCAACACCGATGCGGTAGAGTTCTGCCAAATACCAGAAACCTGCAAATCTCAACAGATTTGAAAACCCTCAGCGACTCAAAAAGAATCCTGCAAATCTCAACAGATTTGAAAATGGTTAGAGAATCAAATATCAAGAAAAATTAAACGCGCACGGCATCAACCATATAGCATTACCAAATCCAACATCACCATGTCACATCTCAACACCTCCACCCATAAACACCATATCAACACCTCCACCCATAAACACCATATCAAAGCAAAAACTCACCCCACGAAAGCAGCACATAAACCCATTGTTACTACCTTCTTCCTTCTTACTGTATCAAACTTCCTCCTACTTCTTCAAAACTCACCTTTCTTCTTCATGCCTCCTTAGAATGACAACAACAAGAATAAGAAGAACATTGGGTTCACTCATCTCCTTCCATGATGAGACCAAGCCACCACCACCACTCCATTGAGACTCACTGATGCAGCACCAAGACCACACACAGCCACCGGATCTATGCCGGCAACCCCAACACCCGCCGGAAAACAACGTCGCCGGCGACACCACCACCAAAATCGCCGGAAAGCTAGAAACCCCAGAAGAAGAGCAGAACACAACCACAAGGAGGACGAAACTGGCGCCGGAGAAGAAGAAAACGAAAACAAAGGAAAAGAAAAACACGAACTGGAGAAGAAGAAGAAACAACAACAAAACGGCGTCGATCGGACATGGTGGTGCGGAGGGCTGATCTCCTCCTCGTCGCACCACCACCACAACCATGACTACATTGTGGAGAGGATGGTTTGGATTTGAGAGAGATGAAAAGTAAATCTGGGTTTTTCTAGAGAGAGGTTGGAGAGAAAAAAAT
Organism: Trifolium repens; assembly: GCA_030408175.1. Lineage (NCBI taxonomy): Eukaryota > Viridiplantae > Streptophyta > Magnoliopsida > Fabales > Fabaceae > Trifolium > Trifolium repens. The sequence goes on from CP125851.1 coordinate 52,157,522, forward strand.
TTGAATTTTCTAGAGAGAGGTTAGGTATGATGAAATTCAATCCTAAATTTTTGTTATTTGTTTATTTCTTTGTCAATTCCTTTTATTTTGAAAACTTGTGGGTGGTTGGATGAACCGTTCTTTGTTTGTTAATCTTATCGTTCTTATTATTATTCTTTAATACAATATTGAGGTATGAAATACGAGTTGGGATCCTCTCCATTTCCAATGTTTTCCATTTCTTCCATTACCAAAGTTTTTAAATGTTTTGGGGTGTATAAAAGATATTTGGACCCACTTAATGTCACACTTTTGCATTTATATTTCCAAAACTATATAATAATGGAGGAAATGGAAAGAATGAGAAATGGAGAGGATCCTAACTCGAAAATGATATACTCTCTTCATCTTTAATTATAACTAGACTAGAAGAGAACTCTTTGATTTGATTTTATTGTCCCATATTTATTAATTTGAGCTATAAAGATTAGTCATTCAAATTATTTTGATATTATTATAGACTAGGGTGTAAATGGGGACACATAACCGACACCGGTGTGCTTTTTTTTTTAACCTTTCATATTCCACTTTTTTCAATTAATAATAAAAAAAATGCACTCGTTTGATTGTCTCACATTGTTATATACTCATTTTTAAGATGGTATCAGAATTTCTCCACAATCTGTTGGACCACCCACTATTTATATGCAGGGACGAAGCTCTTCATGGGTTGGGCAGCACCATGGCCCACCCCAAGTTTTGAAATTTTCATTTTCTAGAGGTATTTATACATATTTTTAAAGTAATATATATATATATATATATATATATATATATATATATATATATATATATATATATATATATTATATTTTGTGTTTGTACACATGTTGAGGCTTGCGGTTCAGTGGTTGAGAAGCACGCCTTCTATGTGGAGGATGCCAGATTGATTCTCAACCACCCCATATTTTAGATTTTACCACTATTTTTAACAAAAATAATATACTATAATATTACAAAAACTGTGAAATTTAAACCTTCAATTTGCAAGTAAAATTAAATGAAAAATACTATTATACCATTAATGATGAATGATATATTATTTTGAAAAAAAAAATCCAAATATTATAAACACGACCTTCTATCATTTTTTTACATTCACGGCCCCCTAGACAATTAACCATAGCTCCGCCATTGTTTATATTCGCCATTGTTTATATTCACGCATCAAGTCCAATAGTGCTGAGTGTGAGGGGGTGTGTTAAGAATTCTCATATCGGATGTGAGTTGGCCTGGACAAGTGTTTATAAGTAAGAGACAATCTTCGCCTTACAAGTCAGTTTTGTAAGGATGAGTTAGACCCAATATCAAAATCTAAGATATATCCCACTCCATCCGATTAATTAATCTCTCTTGTTGTAAATGGATGATATTTGATTTACACACAAAACTCTTTAAATGAGAAACATCTACACAATAATTTTTTTTCTTCAAAATTATGCATATTAATTGAAGAGTGGAGTTGGACTGTGGACTCTAGTTGCGTCTATTCAGTGAGTAGTTCATATCACTAGTTGACGCATCAACTTGAGAAGGAAACTATAGCTTATAAGAATGTTATTTGGAATAAATTAGTTCCCATTATTAAGGTGTCTATTTTTGTTTGGTGGCTGCTCAACAATCGCCTTCCTTCTAAAGAGAACTTAGTATGTCGTGGAATTTTAACTGGTGATTTGGCTCAATGTATTGGTGCTTGTGGTAAAGAAGAATATATAAATCACTTGATTTTTTAGTGTGGATTTTTTAGTGTTGTGTGATGTGTTGGTCTACCCCCCAACCCTCCTTTCTAGGCTATAATGTTAGAAATGCTTTTGTTTACACTGAAAAATGGTAAACAAGCGCTAGTCTGAGTATTTAAACTTGCGAGATTGACTAGAAATCTCAGGACAATTCTATGCTTGTGTTTTATGAGAAAATGGTTTCAATGTTCATCAGTATTTAACAAACATTTACGTTTTTGATTCGTTTAACTAAACAGAAAGAAATAAGTTGATTTGAATCGCCTCAAGATCAACAAACTTCGTGCAATATCAAAAGGAAATACAGAAAATTGCTGTAAAGTAAATTTGCATTAAATGTAAAGTGCAAATACAATAAAATGGTTCACAAACCGTACATCTTTTCTCTTTCGAATTCCTTTCTTTCTATGCTGAGTACTCAGAATTTCAGAGGAAATTATGTAAAAACAGTTTTGCGACCTCAATTCCTTCTAAGGAATTTCTATTTATACTTCGATGGAAAACCAACTGCCTCAGATCATCTTGACGCTCCAGATTCAATCTTCGAACACCCACGTTCTCCACTTCGTATCTTCGTTTGGCGCGTTCGCACTTTGGGCTTAACTCTGAATCCTTTTGGGCCTTAACCATTTGGCCCACATTCCAATTTCTCTTCGCTTCGAATCTCATATTAAGCTCTTGGTTTCGATGAGAGTTATCATAAGAGTTTCAGTAATCGAATTTGCTTATGGCTATTCGAAACCAATTATTCGAAACAGGCACTCTGATGACGTTTTTAGCAATGGGTAAATGACACCTGTCATTTTAAAATTAATTCATTATTTTGCTGGACCCACATTTTCCATTAAAACTATTAAATCAAAAATACAGCCCAACAGCTTTATATTTGGGTATCTATTGGAAAACTACTCTATGCATGTCTCTTGTTTTAGAAACCTGATCTTATTTTGGCCAGAGACGACCTTTGTCCGATGGAACTCCTCTTCTATTTCAGTGAATGGGAGGGGTATATAATATATATACCCTCAATGCTGGGCTAAGATCAATGATGAGTGTATCAACGCCATCAATGACTGTCAGAAAACGGCTGAAGAGTCTTGATAGACAGTAAATGTCCATCGTTTTGATGTCAAGTGTTATATTTTGGCGAGGAATTGTATCCGTTGGGAAGATGCGCGAGATCTTTGGCCTACTATGTTAGGCCATGTTCGACGGTAGATTTTCTCAGCAACTGGGCTCAGAACAAAACCCTTATACAAAATTACCATGTGTTAAGAATGCTGAGGTTCAATCGAATGTAGTCAATGGTGGTTTGATTTCCATGAGTTGATGAGCATGATCATAATCATAATTAGAATTTTCCATTTTCAAATCATAGCCTCATACCATTAACTAATATTAACAACAAAAAATTGTTCCATCTGATCCGATTACTTAAGTTTGCCTAATTAAGATAAGATAAGAATGAAATAAATGCAAAACGTGTTTTTACTTTAAATGGAAGGCCGATGCAAGCATGCATTTTCTCAGTTACGGGTTTGAAAGATATTCTCATATTTTGAGGTGGAAATTTAAAAAGAAAATCATCATTTTAATTTTTTTGCGCATGCACTTTCAACTTGTTGGTACGAGGATTAGGCCCTTTGAAAAAAAACCTTTAACTTGCAACCATGTTAATTTCATCACAAAGCTTCACGCAATGAATGATATCAATGAAAATGATATTACCTTGACACATGATGTTAATGGAGTTGTAAATGGTACAAAAGAGAAAAGGTCGAGGTGTAAAATATTAAAAATATATGGTACACCAAAATATATATTTTTAACTAAATTTTAAAGCAAGTACGTAGATGACTTAACATGGGTTTTGATCATCTCTTTCACTTATTTCTCTCTCACTCCCTCCTTCACTTTTTGTATCTATCTCTCTCTTACTTTTTCTCACACTTCTTCTCTTTATTATTTTTTGGGTCATGCTAAACAGTGCCCATGGGGCAATGGTTAAGCATACCAAAAAAGGAAATAAAATAAAAATTTAATATTGAGAAAACAACCTTTTACATTTCCAATATTTTGAATACACACATTTCAAGATAAATTTTCTATTTTAATATGCTTAACCATTGCCCCAATGGCACTGTTTAGCATTTTCCTTATCTTTTTATTGATTTCTCTTTGAAAGAGGAGAAGGAGAGGATCCACCTCCGACTTAACAGTTAGTATTGAAGTATATATTTGGTTATTTTAACCGTTCAACCATTAAAATATGATATGTTTATTTGAAGAAAAATGGTTTATAGTGCGAATACAAAATTCATGAAAAGTACGCGAATACTCTTTTTTACTTGTTTTTATTTATATTGAATATTCTTTTTTACTATCATCTATATTTATGCCTTTGTTTATAGCACACCATCACCGCTGCCGCAAAAACCAACGGCTGACCGACCTGCAACTTGTCCTTTTGGAAACCTGTATTTTATGTTCAACAATCACAAAATTCTAAAATACTTATAACGTGTCAAAAATATTTTGATTATATTGTTTTTCCATTAATAAATAACACAAGCTGTGGGTTTATGAATTAAGAGCATTACTAAAGTAATCATTTATGTACAAACCAACGTTTTCGTGATTATTCGTGAAAATAATTTTCGCATCATATAGCACAGCTCTTATTTGAAATAAAAGAGAATTGAAAATGGGCAAAATAAAAAAGTAGAAGAGATAATTTTGAATTGTAGTAGGTAGTGGTATTTATCCTTACCAAATGTAGCTGTATATAATATACACTCAAATTGTTTTGACCCAACTCAAGCTACCAGAGATGATTGTGGTATCCATTATCCATACCATTTTAATCATCACGAGGTTCCGGTTATTTTCATGGATAACAACAACATTCTCTATGTAACCACCATTTTTTAAGAATTTGGCAAGGTTTTAAAAAATGGTAGCGGTCGCGTCTGGGTTATGTAAAAATTTTGGTGATTCTGATCGGTATAGGTGTTATGACATTAATTACGGTCGTTGCGGTGTGAATTAATTACAATTTATTCTTTAATATAAAAAACGGTGATAACGGTACGTAATGGTATCGACACTTGGCCAAAACTGTTTTATCGCGGCCCTTTTCGCGGTCGCGGACCTTTATTTAAAACTTTGGAATTTGATACCCAAATAAGTATATTTTAAAGCTAAATATATTTATGATCCTATAAATTGTTAAGTTTTATTTTTGGTCCTATAAAAAATGGTATATTATAATCTACAAAACTATTATGCACATAGTTTTAGTCTATACTTTTAAGTTAATGTGTATTTTTTTGTCAAAAAAAAGTTAATGTGTATTTTTGAATGTCTATTTTGCGGATATGTTTAGAATATTAATTATAAAATGTTTCTTGAAAAAGAAGAAGTCAAAATTTGATTTCTAAATTGAGATTTTTGATACTTTTATGTTTATCTTTTGAAATTTAAAAAATTCATATTTAATTATTCTCATATTAAAAAAATTCTGAAGTTATGTAAAGATTTTTTTATAGTATTCGCTGGAAAAAAAGATTATTCAAAAATTTAAGAATAATAAAACAAAATTTAAAATTTTGAAAAATAACTAAGGCTAAAACTGCATTTATACTAATTATCTTTATTTTATTAATTTAGAGCTCATTTGGATTAACTTATTTTTTAGCTTATATGAAACAGCTTATGCAAATAAATAAATTTTTATTCATTATTATAAGTTTTTCAAGATAGTTTATGATAAAATAGCTTATAAAAATACAAATTTTTGTTAGTAAAAACTTATGAATCAACGTGAAATTTTATTTATTTGCATAAGCTATTTTTATAAGCTCAAAAATAAGTTAAATCCAAACAGAGCCTTATACGTGGATTGTAAAATAATATAATTAATTTGAGATTTTTTTAAAAAAATTCTTATCATCTATATATTTTAATTTTTTTGTAAAGGCTTAAGTTTTATTAAATGAAACTTAAAAACATATTTTTTGAATGATAAATTTCATAATATTATATATTTTTTTTAAATGAAACTAAAAAGCAAAAATAAGTGCTCTCAACAGTTTTTTTTGTTGTTATCAGATTCTTATCATCTTTACATGAACTTTGAAAATAAAAGGAAAGTAAAATTATACACAATATATAAAATAATATTAATAAATTAATAAACTAATAACTTCCCACGTCAAGCATGACTTAATCCATCTAAAGTTTGAGCTTTTGATAGTTTTGTCCCTAATGGCCAACTTGAACCAACCAATAATATAATACCACGTCTTAAAAATTACCATATATTGTCACCTTTTTCTTTACTAATCTAGAAACACTTTGGAATAGAAGGGTTTGGTTCAGGCCTCGTGGACAAGGTTTCAACTTTCAATTGTGGGATTTCTAATTAATACATTAACAGTTTAAGTAGGGACTTGTTGAGTATGAAAAAGACATCTTATGTAGAACCATTAATTATGCTCATCTTTAAATTATTACTATATTTAATCATGGAGTATGTACGAACATATTAATCTATAATGCACTCACTATAGCTGCGAATTATTAAACTCTTACTATAAGATAAAAAAAATCAACCAAAGAATGAAATCATATAAAGAAAGGTTAAATTACAATATTTCAACAACCACCTCTGAAATTTGAAAGAAAAAAAAAGCTAAAAACTGAAAGAAAAAAAAATTATCCACCAACTAATTTCTTCTCTTTAATTGTGCTATAACAAATATAATCCACAATTGAAGATACATGTCAATACATCCTTTGTTTAATTGTGTCCTAAATATGATTTATTTTTTTATTTGATGTTCTACTTCTAACAATCTGTTTCTTTTTTTTTATATTTTTTTTTCATTATAAAATATTATTCTCCAATCAAATAATTGTTTTTACATGGTGTCATTCATGAGTTGTTGCTGTAAAAACAACATGTTTTCAGAATTCCAAAAAATGTCGGATGAGTCCCCATTTTGCATCCACGGCGTGTTTGGTTCCATGGATTGGAAATCGAGTTCTGGATAGAACAATCCCGACGGTTGATGAGAGGGTTGATAATAATCTAAATTGGGATTAGGGTTATCTTTATGACCAAAACTTGTGTAATAATAATAATTATTATTATTATTATCACCCAATTCTGATATTGTTGACACCTTATTCTCAAATGAATCTGATGATGTGGTTGTGTTGCTTCTCTCTAGGGTATAACTTTGTGTCATAAGTGGTTGTGAACTCACAAATTCATTGTTTGTAGTTGTCGGAGTTGAACCCATCATTTTGCCGCTGTGGTTATTGTTGGCGTTGTTGTATGTGGCATTGGTGGCGACAGTTGTGGTGGTGGAAGTCGTGACGGAAGCTGCTTGAATGCGTTCGACTAGCCTTGGCATCCAAAGGTAGCGCATGGTGTCCTTGAATTGCTTGCTATTGATATCACATTTGAGTTGTTTTGCAAGCTTTTGTACACGAGTTCTCCAATAATTCTTTATTTCATTATCTGTTCTTCCGGGTAAATATTGGGCTATTTTTGACCATCTGATCCAAATCATTAAACAAGTTTTATTAATTTTTTTTAAAAGTAATCTAAAATCAATAAAATGGTACACGATTATAATGAGAAAAAAGAATTGTTATATCTTTGTTTAAAAAAAATCTTTATTTTCAAATGATTGGTGCATAGATAATGCTCGGCCTATATTTTTAAAATTTGATTTAGATTAAATAAATTTTACAATTGGCTTATAAAATGAATGTGTCTTCAACTTATAAACACATTATTAGATCATATATATCATCTACTATAATACTCTTTACACATATATCATTACCTGTTACCCCAACGAGTATGGAGCTCGAGGATCAAAAGTTGTTCTTCGAGTGTAATATTTCCACGTCTAACATCAGGTCGAAGATAGTTCAACCACCTCAATCTACAACTCTTACCTGTTCGTTTGAGACCTAATATAGCAAAATAAGGTAAATTAGTTAATTATATTGATAAATGATAAAGATATATGACAAAATACCAAACTAATTAATAAAGGTGAAAAAAAATATCCCAGATTTATTTTACTTTAAGATTCTCTGCTGTAAAAAAATAACACGCAGTAGCACGATTAATGTCAACCATTAATCAAAAATCGGATGGTATAAATCACAAATGAAAAAAATAACCTTAAACAATCTCAGCCATTAGTTATGATCGGACGGATGAAAACACTAAGAGAATCTATTTCCCTTTAATTTGGTGTCATTAAGAGCACTTAATTCCCAACTCTATATTGTAGCACTTTATTTTTCTAAAACATTAATGATAATATGATATGATTTATGGTGGTGGAGGTGTATCAATCCATTTTATTTTTTCCTTTATTTGCAAGTGGGAGAGCCAAACAATTCATAACCAACCAAAAATTCATAAATCTCATGCTATCATCCCAATATAATTATTTATGTACAGCATTAACAAATTTATAAACCTAGCTAAAGACAACTACATCCACATACATGTATCATTGAATGAAAGCCCAGTGCATATATATGATCACATTTCATTATCAACACATTTAGTCACAAATAAGATTTCCATTTCCACCCAAAATGAATTTGTGTGGTATATAATAATTAATCAAAAGAAATGATTGTTGGCTTTGATGTCTTTATCTTTATTTTTTCTCATGAACCTTTTGTATATAAATAAATATATTCATTTTGCTTTTGCAAAAACCAAATAAAGGAAATCATATCATAACATATATAGAAGTGATTATGAATATAAGTTAGTTACCAGAAGAGTTGGCTAGGGTATTCCAACGACCTTCACCATGAGTAGCAATGTAATTGATGAGGGTTAGGTCCTCATCCACGGTCCATGGGCCTCTTCTAAGGTCCATTTCATCCTCTTCACTACTACTCATCATAAGGTTGTTTTGGTTTCCTCTTCCCTTTACATCCATTGAGATGATTTATAAATCCCTTATGGCTAGCCACTCTCAAAACAAAGATATAGCTAGAATATTTGTATATATGTTTTGATAAGTTTAGAGAGAGAGAGAGAGAGAGAGAGAGAGAGAGAGAGATTGTGGTTCTTGGATTATTACAAGAAAGGAAGGGTGAGGCTTTTTATAAATATTCCACATGGACGGAGTTTAGTTTTGTTTTGAAATGAAAATGAAAATGCATCATCATGTCATGTGGGCATAATAGGATTAATTAAGTAAATTATTAAGAAAACGACTGACTCTTAATAGTTGGGTTTAGGATGGGATCAATGGATGGGAGAGAATTGAAATAGAGGAGGCGGAAAATTAATTATTTCATTAACTCAATTTTGGAGATTAATTAATTGCAGTTTGTAAGTATGACTCTTTTGACTTTCTTAGCTTTGTTACGTGCTCACTAGGTTTATCGTTTACTGTTTCTTTTCTTTCACATGCTATTTCCTCACAACTCACATTTTTATTATCTTTTTAGACAAACCACCATTTTAATTCTTAAATATGTAATTTCACTATCATATTAGTTTTTTAAATGTATCAAAGTAAATTAATTGACAGAAAGAAGTGGGTTGGGCTTGATATTATATATATATATATATATATATATATATATATATATATATATATGAGGAATCAAATTACACCGATGTAATATTTGAGTAATGTTACACCGCTCAATAACGCATTAACGAATTCAAATTTTACAAAATGCACCTTTAGATTGAAAGTTTATATCATATAGATCATTCATGTTCAGTTTTACAAAAATCTAAAATTATTTGATATTTTATTGAACACCGTTAATCTTGATTAGTCTCAATGACATATCAAACGATTTTAGATTTTTATAAAATTGAACATGAATAATCTATATGATATAAACTTTCAATCCAACGGTGGATTTTGTAAAATTTGAATTCGTTAATGCGTTATTGAGCGGTGTAACATTACTCAAATATGTTACACCGTGTAATTTGATCCCTCCTCATATATATATATATATATATATATATATATATATATATATATATAAATGGAAGCGGGAATTTCTTTTATGACTTATACCCCTCTGTGATATTTTATAAGCAAATTTCATATTTCTAAATTCATTGCATAATGAATGTATTTTGACTATATTCTAGATATATTAATTATATAATGAATCTGAAATTGTAAAATTTGCTTATAAAATGTGATAGAGGGAGTAGTTTAAATATTTATTCATAATGAATTTTTTAAAAATATTTTTTTTTCATTCCTAGTATATTACAAGCACAAGGGTAAAAACATAATAAAAAGTGGGGGAAAAAAATAGTAAGCCGCTTTGTCAAAAAGAAAATAGTAAGTCGCAATAACATATATAAATATTAGTTTAATAATGTGTTGTTGTTTTATGAATAAACTATGTGGAGACAATAATATCTTATAAATAGAATTACAATTTAATAATTATTCCCTCTAATCTTTTATATAAGATATAAGTTACATTTTAGATTTATTCGATTTTTTTTTTGAATGGTCAAATATATTATATATAAATAGTTAAAAAAGAACACAGTACAAAAACAAAAAAACAAGAGGTATCAGAAGTACACTCCGAACCTAAGAGGCTCAAACAACACAAATAAAAAGAAAAAAAATAAGAGGAATATCATCAACACTCTAAAATTGATGTATCTAAACAATAATATAGTCAAAATACATCGATTCCATAATGAATCTAGAAAGTAAAATTTTTCTTATATATAGGACCGGAGGGAGTAAACCTTAATTTATAATAATAATAATAATAATAATATAATAAACAAGTATTCTTTAAAAAATACTAAAAAACAAGTGGCCGGGGCAGTTGAGCTCACTGTCCCCATGCTAGATCCTGTCTGGAGATAACGACACTTGAATGAAATGTGTAAACGGGCAATAAGGTGCGCCACTAAAATAAATATTTCTTTTATTAGTCATTTTACTCATTGAATTTGTTTTCAAGTAATCATTTTAGTTCTCAAATATATTATTTAAGTCAATTTAATTTGTGAAATTGCTATCAATGGGATATTTAAAATGTATTTATAATTCTGATATATTTCATAGACAAATATATATGGCAATGAATTACACTTTCATGAACGAAAAATAGTGGTTACCATTGTCTTTCTTTACACCTTCACAATTTATAGTATGTCATTTAAATTTGGTTTTATACTTTTTGGTTCTTATAAATAACAGGTTTATATTATATGTTTTTAGGTAAAATTAATATATTAGTCTTATTTAAAAATTCATTTTTGGTTTTTATATAAAATTTCTTTGATTTTTAATTCAATTGGCTTAAACATTGTAATATACAAAGTTTGATATTGAATTTGACATTTTTTATTTATTTATTTTAAAGAGTAAAATTTTAGTCATAAATTAAGATAGCTTTTAGTCTTCACATATTATTCGTTAGTACATAATTTGAACTGCCATTGTGTCAACTAACTCATTTTTTCATGCTATGTTAAGAATTTTTATATATCAACATAAATGTATGATTTTTTTAAGCATAAAAAATATCAAGAAAATAAAATAACAGAATTCATGTGAATATATATATATATATATATATATATCAAATTTTTAGCTCAGTTTTTTGCACAAGTAGAGTGTATTTTACAAAGTTGGACAGTATTGTGATGCAGTGATGGAGTCTCAATTTATTTTGATTTTAGAAGAATTTAACACTACTAACAATTGTCAAAAAAAAAACACTGCTAATAGAAAATATTGCGAGGAATACAAGTACAACTGTTGAAGAAAAAATTAATAGAAATTATAAATAAAATTTTGAAAATTTATACGAATTGAAAAAATAATTAATCCTAGTTTCTATAAGTTTCATCTTTTTTTGGTAAATTCTATAAATTTTCTTTTAATTCAACTTTGTATTAGAAAGAAACCATCATAATTTTTTTTCCTAAATTAAGTCAGCAGTTGCAAAAATACTAATGCTGCAAACAAATACTCACTAGCCTAGCTAGTACACCTATGAGGGACCTTTAATTTTATGGTCGATTTTGGTTATTTTTAATTTAAAAATGGAAACATTTTAATACATAAACTAAAATAACACTAACTACCTATTTTTAGTTATCGGTCAACACATTTGTTTTGCCTTCACGTCAAGTGTGAAGATAACGTGAGTGAGTATGTTAATTCCGATGAAGAATTTTTGTGTAAAATGAAAAATTTACAATGAATATACAAATGAACAATTAATTTGTTTTTGAAAAAAATTACTACAGTTTCCTACATATACTACAAATAAATGTATGTGGGCAATGTCACTGTTTAAGGTAACTGTACTAAACTTCCGCATTGCATGCGCAACACACTGCGGATTGGATCTCTATTTTCAACAATTGTGTCTTAATCCTAAGACATGATATTTACATATTCCTCATATAGGACGGCTACAATAAATTATCCAATTATGATCTTTGAGAGTTGATAAAGTTTTGAATTTTACAAGTGAATAATTTATTTTAAGAAGAGAATAAAATGTTTTTTAAATTCAAAAATCACGTTATTGATGTTTTAATGAATGTAGTTTGTACAAATTTGACAGTATAAAATAATTATACACATATATATAATAACATTTAACATATAAATAATGTTTGTTTAAATATTTTAAGAAATAATATTTATAACATCCTTTTAATGACCGGATCCATTGGATGTTATATAAATTTTTGAGATTAATTTCTACGAAAAATACATTTCGTTGTCCTTTTCGTTATTCGATATACCAAATTATATCTGTAATGAGAGGGAGTAAGGGAAAAGAATTTGGTTTGAGAAATGTTTAGAGAAGATGAGGGATGAAAATTGTTGAGACCTGTTTTTTTTTTTCAATTGTTGTTTTATCAATGTCGAGATTATGGGTTTGAGTTTATGACGATATTAGGGGATAGATTTTTCTGCTGTTACAATAGAACAGAACGTTGTAATAGCTATAAGCCGTCCGATCAGAATCATGTGGCTGAGATCATTTTTAGTAATTTTGTTAGTGAGTTAATCTAAACTATCCGATATGATAATCAACAGCTAAGATTTAAAACAGTGTGAAACTGTGTGATTTTGCACTGCAGCAAATTCTAATCTGATTTTAATGCTCGGGGGAGTGTCCTCCTGGCTCTAATTTACTTTTTTTTAATATTTATTATTCATGCTGGCGAAATGACAAGGATATCATGCCAATCAAAATTGTGTCAAATCATATATGGAACCATAAATAAAAAGGAGTTTATTGTGGGGATTAAGATTGCTAAATAAAATTAGAGGATTTAAAATCGCTAACAGAAGGGTTAAGGGATTGGTTATTATGCATAAGCCATCCTTATGCACCATGCATAAGTTTACTTAGTGCACCCCCCAAATTACTCGTGCACCCCCCAAATTACTTGTGCACCCCCAAATTTCTCGCGCACCCCCAAATTTCTCATACACCCCCCAAAATTCTCATACACCCCCCAAATTTCTCGCACACCCCCATATGACTTTTGCCCCCCCAATTTTTTTTTGTCCCCTCCATATTTCTATGCTAAAAAAATAATCGAATCCAATATCTCATGCATACTATCCCAATTTTTCTCAACTAAACTAACCTTAATTGCTTTATATGATTTTTTGTTTTATGTAGCATGATTTTGTAAAATGGTTATGTGATGTTTTACTTAATAATAATGGTTTCAGTGTATAACATCTTAGCACTAATGCCCACATGAAACCATTTATCCAAAATAATGGTTTCAGTGTATAACACTATGAAACCATTTAACTAGACTAATGATTTCAGTGTATAACATCTTGAAACCAAATAACAAGACTAATGGTTTCAGTGTATAACACTATGAAACCATTTAACTAGAATAATGGTTTCAGTGTATAACGCTATGAAACCATTTAACTAGACTAATGGTTTCAGTATATAACATCTTGAAACCAAATAAAAAGACTAATGGTTTCAGTGTATAACGCTATGAAACCATTTAACTAGTTTCAGTGTATAACGCTATGAAATCTTTTAACTAGACTAATGGTTTCAGTGTATAACATCTAGGCATTAATGCTCATTTAACTATAATAATGGTCATAAATTTAAATTCTTAAGACGATATAAAACCAGAGAGAGTGAGGTATCTCCAACCGTTCCAAATAATTCAAAATACCCTAAATAAAATTTTGAGAAAATTTTATTAATACCTGATATTTATAAAAGCATATTTACCTCATTTAATTAACTAAAAATAGTTCCCGGTCTCAGAAAAATACCTAACTGGTCCCAAAATTCCCAGAAAATTATTTCCTATTTTTTTGTAAAAAAAATAAAAATATTTGGAGTCTCCTTGGCACCGCACGCGCCCCCACGCGTCTCCAGCGAGAGTGGGCGTGGAGGCGCGTCACTGTTCATCATCTTCCTCGCCCATTTTCTGCAGAAACGGGTCGCGACGACCCGGTTCGTCGACCCGGTTCGTTCTCCCTTAATAATCAACGAAACTCGACGTTCTTTATACCGTTTTGATCGTCGTTCGATTTTATGAATGTTTTAGGTATTAGTTTTCGAAATCGGTGATCGAATCGCATATAAAATGTGGCCGAAATTGAGCAAGCAAAAATACAAAGTTATTCAGTCATGGATTATTACACGTATTGTTTGGATCTGAGGGTGGATATTGACTTATGCACGGTGCATAAAAATTGCCTTATGCATAATAACTTAGGCCATTATTTTATATACATACTCCTATATAATATCCTTAAAGAAATATTTAGTTTACCAATATACATGTAAATGCTTTTTTTTTGTTCTGATGGATTCGACCTTAATTGAAGTATTATCCACTTGTATAGTTGGTTCATATGTTATATACGAGCACAAAAAGATGCAACCTTGATTTGTTTTGTTACATGACAATCACGTGGCATGCATAAAACTAAAACAACAATTTTGTTTGCTATTGTCTGCTATAAGTTTAATAGAAGTGACATTTTTTTGTTCTGGTGAGGATGTATGCAATATTGCTTTTGTCACTTGTTATGTGAACACATTAATTTATCTAATTATTTACTATCTTTTTCTATACCTGGTATGGTATCATTCTGGCCGGGAAGCTAATTAGTATAAAATTAACAAAGCTACTTTTGTCCAAAAATAAACAAATTAACTAATTAAAGCTATCAGGACGGTGCAAACGTTCCACTCCAATGAGTATCATATAAACCAAGCCTCACTGATTAATTGGAGAATATATAAAAAGATGGATCAAATTACACCGGTGCAACATTTGAGTAATGTTACAATGCTCAATAACGCTTTAATGAATTCAAATTCTACAAAATCAACCGTTGAATTGAAAGTTTATATCGTATAGATCATCTATGTTGAGTTTTACAAAAATCTAAAATTGTTTGGTATGTTATTAAGACACATCAAGATTAACGGTTTATGCGTTTTTATTGAAAACCGTTAATCTTTATGTGTCTAAAAAACATATCAAATGATTTTAGATTTTTGTAAAACTCAACAAAGATGATCTATACGATATAAACTTTCAATCCAACGGTGGATTTTGTAAAATTTGAATTCGTTAAAGCGTTATTGAGCGGTGTAATTTGATCCCTTCTCTATATAAAATGGAGAGCATCTAATTAATTGGAGAACTGAACGAACCTTTTTTTTTTTATATATAGTTTAGTTATTAGAATTACACTATATAATTCAACATTTGATTATTTATGTTTGTTTTAAGTTTCAACTTGATCCCTTATCTATTAAAAGTTTCAATTTGGACCTTTATATTTCCACAATTTGCATAAGTTGGCCCTTTCTGTCAATTTTTATGTTTCCACAATTCCACCATTTCAATTGGACACGCGTCAAAGTATCCAGATGTCCACATGTCTGTCCATGTATGTAAACCGTCGGCCATATGTGACAAAAGTGACGGAAAAGAACAAATTAAAACTTAAAATAAACATAAGAAATTAAATTGAAACTTTTAAAATATAAGGAACCAATTTAAAATTTAAAATTAACATAAGGAATCAAATATTGAATTAAGTCTAAATATAACTAGTAAGAGATCTGGGCATCTGCACGGGTCATAACGAAAGACGAAGGACAGTACTAAATTGTGTGCAAATTTATGCAAAATGTTGTCTGTGATTCTATAACTATCTTCAGGGGATAATGTTGTTTGTGATTCTACAATGGACCACTTCTTCAAGTGATTAATGGTGGACCAGTCATGAATAATAATATAACGAATACTAATTTTATAAAATTTATTGTCTGATTGAAATTTTATATTATATAAATCATCCATACAAAAATTAAAAATTATTTGATATGTTATTGACATCCATTAAGATTAACGGTTTATGAATTTTTATTAAATACCGTTAATTTTGATAGGTCTCAATAACATATCAAATGAATTTCAATTTTTTTAAATTTTTTTATGAATGATCTATATGATATAAACTTTCAATCCAACAGTGGATTTTATAAATTTCATTTTCGTTATAATAATATTGATCACTTGTCGGTGGTCCACCGTAGCATTGACCCAAGAAATACTCCACCTAAACAAAACAAGAAAACAAAATTATACCATTAAAAAGATAAACAAACCATTCACAAAATAAACATGGTGAATTATCATTTTTAGATAAAATCCATTTCCAAAAAATTAATTGTATCTTATCAAAACTCTCCTCTGAAGTCTGAATCTCTGACATTTGACACAATTTTTTTATTTTGCGAATGCCAAAGCACCCAAACGATTGCATGTCAAACCCTCAATAGTTTGGAGACCTTAGTTTCTTACCTTTCCTATATATGGAAAGAAAACCCTCCAATAAAGGCGAAATAAAATCGTGCATTACCGAAATCAAACCAAACCAAACCAAATTGTGTATATTGCTTGGCTTTGGTTTATAGGTAGAATAAGGAGTACTGTTGATTTCTCTTTTATTGATTGGTGTAATAATCCTTTAGATTGCTTTCGTCGAATCTAAAGTGACTGTTCTTGAATTGTAAGGGCCGAGTACCTCTTGTATTCCTTATAATTCCATTTTTTGATTATCAAAAAAAAAAAAAAAAAACCAAACCACCTATGAACCTTTAATTTGACCACACCAGCCAAGTAGAAGAAAATTGAGACCAACAAATGATTGTCAAAAAAATAAATAATAAGGAATAAAAGTTTTTTTTAAAAAAAAGTGCACTGTGCCTACGCACGAGTCACATTTGTATGTGAATTTTGTTGGGTCACCATGAGGGGGCAGTCAGGGAGATCATTAACATTGGGCTCAAGAACAATTTCACAAGTGAGTTGGAAACCACACTTTAACCCAAAACCTTAAGGCGTTAGGTTTATGGGTCTCATCACTTATAAAGTGTTCAACCTCCACCATTCTAACTTTCGATACAAGGAGTCGGTTGATCCCTTCGTCGAACCATCGGCTCTGATACCACTGTTGGGTCACCATGAGGGGGCAGCCAGGGGGATCATCCACATTGAGCTCAAGAACAACTTCACAAGTGAGTTGGACACCACACTTTATTCCAAAACCTTAAGGCGTTAGGTTTATGGGTCTCATCACTTATAAAGTGTTCAACCTACACCATTCTAAGCAATGTGGGACTTGTCACTCACACTTGCCACAATAAATTTTTTTATGGTAATTGTCACTTTGTCTATAGATACATAAAAGTGTCATTTTCTTATCTAAGAGGTCCAACTCAATTGACAATACAAATATTATTAGACTGGATACTTCAACTGAAATCTCACAGTTGTATGTATGAATTTATCCTTTCATTTTGTCTATAACAAAAAATTGTCATTTTTCTAATTCAACATTAATTTATTCTATTCCCTTAAAAAAATTCTATTTATCAAATAATCATTAATTTATTCTAACCGATTTTACTCTCAAATAAATATTGTGTACATAATTTCTAATAAGTCATCATGCACTAATCAATGTTAGCCTCTTGATGGAGTTTCAGCTGTGGTGGTTGAGCTTTGCTGTTGTTGTCATTATATCATGGAGGCAATGTATGTTTCTTTTATTATGGTGTTTTTTTTAAAGTAAAGAGAGACTTTTGTGCTGTAATATATGTTGTTGTAGCAGAATGTAGGGGACTTTTATTTGAATCAGCAGATTTTTTTTAGACGAAGGGCAGCTGTGTGTAGGACTAGGTTCCTCTAAATTCGAATAATCACAAATTTACGCATTTGAAATATTCGTAGTTGTTAGATCGAGTTTAAATCAGTTCATATTCAAACTTAATATTATAAATTATAAAATAAAAATTATAATCTTTATTTTTAGACCGTCCATTCGTCCAATTAAGATCAGTTGTGATTTTAATAACTGCGGTGAATTCAATTTCCTAATTTGCTCTTTATAATTAAAATTTTGCTTATAAAAAATCAAATAACTTTTTAATTCATTGGTTAAGGGTTTTGATCATTTTAAAGATCATGATTAAGGCTATCAAAATAATGTGATAGCTAGCTAGTTAGGTAGATGGTTTTGTTTATATTTCATAGGTTATTCTCAAAAGAGATATATGGAATTTCATAAAGTTGATTGAACACTTCTTATAAGTTCTTATTCTGCTACAGCTAAACTTAATTATTCTTCAAGAATTTCATAATGTATTTGCCACCAAGCCCTTGTTCCCAACTACGGACTCCCAACTATTGTTCAAAAGTCAAAGTAATTATGAATCCTAATTATACTATTCCGACTTAACAATTTTAACATTTTTATCAATTAAGTTATAATCTGTGAACAATTTCTTCGTTTTTAATTGTTGTATTTGTAAACAATTTGTCTTTCTATTTTATATTTTCAAAATTTAATGAATATTAATAGTTGTTTTCTTAATATTATCAAACTTTTGGTGAAAACCCTGTATTCAATTTAAAGACCGACAATAATTTAAAGGATTTATTTCTTGGGTTTACCATCATAATTAGTTGATTCAGTGATAATTGACGCTGAACTTGATAGGGTAGACCATATACGGTTCGATCCTCTATAACCGCGATCGGAAGAGGACTGAAACCAGTTGATGTCAGAACTGATCCCTAAATTATATTAAACTGGTGTGAAAAAAAAAGGATTGGACTTTGATGGGATATAAGTCTATTAGCCTTGTTTTAGCATGGCCAAGGCACTACTAAAGAAAAGCCAAAAAATAATGAGCCTCTTTTGGCCAATACATTTTAATCTATAATAATAAATGGAATAAGTAGGGTTTGCAAAATATTGAGCTTCGAAATCATTCCCACCGTCATATCTCTATGGAATTTGTGAAAAAACAATATTGATAAAAAAGTTAAAGATAATTATCAAATTTTAAAATTATAAATAAATGTTTTTAATGTAAACTTAATAAAAAGAAATATATTTAGCTTAATCTTTCAAAATTTAAAAGCTTACATAAAAAATGTTATACTTGCATCAAATCATATCTCACGAAATAGATATTTAATTTATGAAAAATTAATATATTAAAGTGAAATAAGAAATTTGAATGAATAAAAATTAGGATGGGTTCACCCATTATTCACATAGTCCATATTAGTAGTCACACAATTTACTAACATTCATCTCAAATCTCAAAAATAGACATACAAACTCGATAAGAGATCCTCTCCAGTCCAATTTTCCTCCTATTGAATCTCAGACTTTCATTTCTTTTTTTGATGTTTATTGTTCTGTTCATTCAACTAAAAAAAAATTTGGAAGGTGTGGATTAAATTGCACCACCTCCAGTGCAATTTGGATAGGAGAGGATCCTGTCTCGACAAACCCTAATTTGGACTATTTATGCACTTGTCCACCATGCCAGAAACGACCGGATCGAGCCAATTTGATAGCTCTACTCAAAAGTGATTTTCATGAATCCTTAAATGTGATATCTTTTGTAGTTTCTTCTTCTAAAAGTCCAACCTACCATAATATTGGTGTAAATTAAGAATTAGTAAAAAAGATCTATATATTATTTCAAACATTTGGGTCACTTTGTTGGGAAGCATGCCACTAGAAGAATATTTTGGGTTCAATGAGAGTGACACTTAAATGAACATAATCATCCATAGTTTCTTGGTATTTTGTCAAAAGATAACCGGATTTTAAGGACTCATGGCGTTGACATTCTATTTCCAACGGTGTCAAACAAATTGTAAACACTTCTATGTTTTTAAGTGTAATATTTTGGACTCAAAAAAGACCATTTTCACAAGTTGATGTACAATTTGTCATTGATATTCACTTATCCTTTGCTTTAATATCTAAAGCGTCTTTGACTAAAATTCCCTACACGTGTTTGCTTCCATTTTTTCTTTACCTTAAAATCTTTGACCTCTTTTGAATTAAGGCTGCAAAGCGTGTATTTTATCCCCTCTTAAGAAGTATACTTATGTTAGGTATAAAAGGTGTAGAACCGTAGAAAGGAGTGCAATAATACTGAAAAAAAAAAATAGAGAAAAGGAGAAGAAAATAATTTAAACGAAAGAAAACTGAACTAAATCCATTGTATTCATATAGCTTATCGTTTACTTACTTGATGGATACATTTATTTTAAGAGGATGTCATTTTATGTGATGTCTTAACTCTTGATCATTATCGTAAAGTAATGCACGCTCTTGACTGGTTTCAATTGCAAATACTAATAACAAAAGATTTGGATAATGTAATTTGTAGGTTGTAAATGAATATCCATGAGGTGGATAATATGGTATTCATGTACACGTTGGATAAATATTATATATATATATATGGGGAGGGATCAAATTACTATATATATATATATATATATATATATATATATATATATATATATATATATATATATATATATATATGTTTGCTCTATACTCGTGTGGGTATCTGCAAAGTATGTAATCCACGAATATTTGCGCGCATAGTTAAACTCACATTTGTATTCATTTACAGAAATAGTATTCATTTATTTTGTCCAGATATATCCATTAAGTTACCCACTCTATGTTTGTGGCACATTTTATCCACAAATACGATTTTTTTTAATCATCCCTAGTAAATTGTTCATATTTTAAACTCAAATTATAATTGTTTAAATTCAAATTTAAAATTGAAATTATGTGATTTTTATTGAACAGTTCATATTTAACTACTCCCTCCATCCTATATTATAAGTAAAAAAAATCACACTTTATTAAGAAAAGTAAAATACAATAATTTGAAGTATGATTTTTTGTGTTTTCCTTTAAATAAATTTCATGAGAAGATGTAGAAAGAATTTTCATTAGTTATTGATTATGGGACCACATATCAAATGGTAGTTAAAAGTCTTATGGATGTTTAGCAAGTGAGAGGATACACACACATATATATATATATATATATATATATATATATATATATATATATATATATAATGTCTTAAGATTTTTTGTGAAAATATAATGTTGAAACTCATTTGTATTGTTACTCTAGTCAAATGTGAGATGATCCAACCAAAACTTATAACTACTACCAATAGTGATATCAAAGTCTGATTCAATTTGGAGGAGGTTCGGCGAAGCATGAGTAATTCGAATCAAATATCTAAAGACGTTAAAAATTACAAATGCATGTGAGTTAAAAATTTCACATTGTATTGACTTTTAAACAGCATACTACTATGAGAAAACTCGTTTACCTAACATATACTAAACCCACTAAACTAATATGTCCAGCGTGAAACATATGTTTTGTATTTCTTTATATTCCATTGAAATTGAATATTTAAAGGAGATGCCCCTTTTTTCCTTATATGTATATGTGGAATAAGGTGACTACTCCTCTACCCTTTCATAATTTGAGGGTATTTGCTCTTCAACCAATGAGAACAAGCCACATAAGTGGATTTGTATGTGGTCCCCACAACAAATTGTAACAAACTTATGGGGACCACATAAAAATGGTTTGTTCTCATTGGTTGAAGGGCAAATACCCTCAAATTATGAAAGGGCAAATTAGAATTTCCCGTGGAATAAATTAAGTTTTTTTTTAACAAATGGACTAAATAATTTTATTTTATTTTTTAATGAAAGCAAGAGCGCTCTTATGGCTAATTAAGTAATTAAAGGTAGATATATCATGTACATTTCTCACGAGAGAAAAACCAAATTAAACTTGTATATACATAATCCAAACATGCTTTAAATTTAGATGAAATGCAGTAATTAGGAATAAGGTAGCCGCCAAAGCAAAACATAAAAGGAAAAGGACGACCACCATTGTCTTGTCCTTTAGACGCACGCTTGGGCTCACGAACTAAATTATTAAGGTTAAGCTAATATTATAATCCTATGTGTGAATCTTTGTTCCCTTGTCTTCGCTAGTTTTACAAAGCATACGTAACTTTGTTGGTTTCAAACTCTATATTTCCAAAAGTTAATGTACATAAAAATTTGAGAGTGCTCCCTTCATCATTTACAATCCCCTTCATGTGTAATTTGTCTCTTTGCACCCACATACAAATTCAAAATAGTCCACCCCACCATAACCACATTAATAATAATAACAACTTATAAGCTTTGTTTTTATTAATAACTTAATTAAACTCAAGAAGAAAAATGTTAACATGTGCCTAAGGAGATAAATATAGAAATATCTTTTTAAAAATTATATATTCAACTTTTTAAGCATTAAATATAATATATCATTAAATGCTAAATTACTATATTTAAGTGCCTAAATATGCCTTAAGGACACATGTTAAAATGACCAATTGAAAGAAATGTTGTAATAAACACCCATTCTAACACTATTTTTCTAGCCCTTACTCATTTATTAGGTGAATTTCATGTGGATTCCATTATTTTAATTATGTGAAGTCCATTAAGAAAATAGGGAAATTTATGTGAATTTTAATTAGTAAAAAAATATTAAAGAAAAAGTGTTAAATTAAGTCATTTTTATCAAAAAAACATTTTATTAAAGACTTTCATATTAATAATAGTCAACCTACAAATATATTTATAAGTGGTCAAAATTTTCATATTATTATCTGATTTTTGTAATAAAAAAAATTGAATGGCAAAGATTGGAGGATGTTAATGAATGACATCACTAGAGAGCTGATCATGTTAATGAATGGCATCACTATGTAGCGCAGTTATATATAACATTAAAGAGTTGATCTCTAGATCGAGATTGGACAGTTAGACTGATGTATACTCTCCGGGAGGGAAACGCTTGTGCGGACTACTTAATTAGCCAAGATTGGAGCCCACAACCCTGACGCTTATTCTCCTCTAGCAATTCCTTCAGATGGAATTAGTCTCCTTCGGCTAGCTGATGCTAGTGGGACTCTTTTTTCTAGATGATTTTCTTTTGTTGCCTTTTTCTTTTCTTTTCATTTTGTACCAAAACGATTTTAAGATAAAAAGAGAAAGTACAAAAAATATTTTACCCATAACAGTAATAGAAGTACATATATTATTCTACCCAATGAAAAACGACCAAGTCAAATATATCTTCTTTGATCACTCAAATCAATAATGTCCACCTAAATTAGCGAATTATACAATCAAAAGAATTTATACACTACTCATAAAACAAATTACATGAAGAAGTAACCTTTTTGGACAAACTCAAAGTTGTAAAACAATTGCTAACCCTAGCAAACAGTCCTCTTCTCTCCTACGGATTTGATAGTTCAAATGAATGCAACAAAATTTGACCAAATGCCATTATCTGGTTACACCTTTTTACAATATAAAGATTTCACACCATATATGTGTGGTGCTAATATTGGTGACCGTGGTGGATATAAGATTCGGGGTAGGACAAGAAACGCAATGTGCCAGGTGGTGCCATACCCCAAAACACGTGTCTATAGCTTAACTAGGGACTATGTGGGGGACCATTCTATCTAGGATGATCTTTTTAATTTAATAATTACTAAAACCAACTTTAAGGTTGTGACCTTTTAGACATTTTACACATGATGAGTTGGTTGTCGATTTCTTTTTTTTCGATAAGCAAGCAAGATGGACTTTATATGGTAGTATAAGGTGAAGTTCTAGAACTAATTATATTCGTATCGGTTTCATGGTTGTGTCTAGTTTTGATTGGTGCAAAACGAGCACATGAGAGGTGTCCTTATATGTGAAAGTAGGTAGGTCATGTATTGTTTGTTTTTGAAAGAATCGTGGAATAATTAATTTCATGTAGTGTTATTTTTCGTGTTTGGTGTTATAGAATTAATTTCTTTTTATACATATCTTACAAATGTTTACATGAGATACTAGTAAAAAATGAGTAAAATATCACCCTGAAATTTTAAAATTTGTCAAATACTTTTTTGAAATTTTAAAATAGGCAAATACTCCTTTGAAATTGTAAAACATTAATTAAATATCTCATTCGTCTATTAACTCCGTCTATTTTGATGAATTGGCCTTTTACCGAGTATGTGGCAACTGCCAATCAAACTCCAAAAGCGCAAAAACCAATATTGTGCGAAGTCCGGTACGACGGATCCGAGAAACTGAATCCAGAAACATAATCACAATAAAACTAGTGGTGAATAAATTAGGGTTTTTAGATCAATTTGCGATTTTGCTTTGCTGGATTTTGCTTGAGTTGAGGTGGATTTTTTTGCCGTTGAAGGAACATTGAGTATTGTTGTTGATTAAGATTCATGTCATCAATATAGACGAAGTTAACTGACAAATGGGTATTTGATTGACGTTTTATAATTTCAAGGGGTTATTTGAATATTTCCAAATTTCAATGGGATATTTGACGAATTTTAAAATTTCAAGGGGTATTTGACATTTCACTCAAAAAAGAAGTAATCAACGTATTAGCGTTTATATACATGAGCATATTAGCATTATATGTATACTAGCGGCTTGTTCCCGTTTGTGTGATCGGCATTTTTTATTGTGCTAATTTAGATAACTACTTAACCTTTTTTTTTTTGTGCTTAGTTAATTGATAACTACTTAGCCTCCTTTTTGGTTGTGCTTAGTTATTAAAAAAAACCTTTCTTTTACTAAAAAAATAAATTGAAAACCAAATTTTGTGTGGAAGTTATTTTTCAACATATACAAATATACATAATTTGTGTCAAAAAAAATATTTTAATAGAATGAAGAGCAAAAGTGACAATAAAAAAAATATACACTGAAAAATATATTCTTTTTATATATTGATATAGATAATGCTAGGAACGTCCTCCTCTTCTTTTTTTATCTTGTAAAGCATTTGTAAGATATGTAAAAAATATAAAAATTAACAACATAGATTTTATTAAAAATTTAAATAAATAATATTGTAATATGGCATTTTAATGACGGATGCTTCTAACGTGGACTTCAAAAAAAATTATAGAGTTAAAATAAACGAGAAAAAAATGGATTTTGTAAAATAAAAAAAAAAGTTGATGAAAGGGAATGTTTTATTTCAAGAAAAATGTTTTTTTGATGGAATTTTAAGAAAAAAAAGATACGAAGGTTGAATTGATGTTGGAAAAATATAAATGAGAATAATATTTTTTTTGGAATTTTAAGAAAAGAAATTCGAAGATTGAATCGATGTTTTTTAGGTAAAGATGTATATCAAAAATTATTTATGTAATTGCTCAAAATCCAATTATTAATCTAAACCAACAAAATCCTCCTTCAATGGCCAAGCACACGTACGGTGCAAGAAAGATGAAGATTATGACGAACCGGATATGACAACACAATTAGTTGTGAGTGATGAAAGAAAGTGATATATTTATCAAGATTCAATCAAATCTTCGAAGAATTAATATATATACTAAGATTACAAGAAATTAAGACAGCCAGTCTAGATTCAATGTCACTTGTGTAGTCCAGTCCACTTTGTAAAAACGACATGTCATTTGATGAAATTTCTCCAATTTTCTACTTCTGGATTTCTTCAATATTCAGTGCCTTTGTTTCTTGAGTACATTGCCAGCCTTTTTTATCCCATTATTTATGATGATTGCTCACACCTTTTCATTTTATATATTTTTCACTTTTAATGGCTCTAGGAACACAAAATTAATTTTACAAAAAAATTAAAACGTTTTGATGCTTTGCTTGTATTTGTCTTGTAGTATGAGATATTGCGCTATAACTTTTCATATCATATATAATAATAATGCTCGTTTGAGATACTATATATAGCATGCATTTTTAGTGTCATACTAAAATCATGACTAGCTGTGGCCTGTGACATACTATTAAATACTATAAAGCACAGACATTTCTCAAAAATTAGTCGTATCTGTGTCGGACACATGTCAGAATCATACACCAACATGATAACGACATTTATGATTACATTTAATTAAGTCATTTTTTTAAATTATTAACAATATCGAAGTGTCAGTATTCATGTCTGTATTCGTACTTCATAGATTACATATAGTAGGATATTGTGAAATAAATTAATAATCAAGGATCATTAATATATAGTAATATAATAATTAATTTTACATTCATTTATACATTCCTATTTTAGTTTTTATCTAATCCTCTAATTTTCAAGAAAAATGAAGTATAGTAATTTAGAATTTGAAAGCAAAATAAACAAAACGTATCTAAAAATTATTCACATCAGAAATTGAATTCGAATTTTTCTGAATTCTATCTTAAATTTTTAGTCAATTTGAATATTTGTGTAGTATACACAATAAAATATACCAATACTATAAAAATTGAATTATGAACACAAAGGAGAAAGGAAAAAAAATATAATTAGTCTTTGATTTCATCATGTTTCTGACATTTTATGAAATAAGAGACAAATTTTGTCAAAAGTTTGTGTAATTTTTTTAAAAAATAATAATAATTGCAGGATATCCATATTTTTAAAATTTATTTTATAATAATATATTTTAAAAAATATATAACTAGGTTGATTATTGCAGTATCTTACAAACGTTAATATAATAGTACTAGTGGTGTCTCATGAGCTTAGCTCATTTGGTTGGGACATTGCACTATATGTGCAGGAGTCGGGGTTCGAACCCCAGACACTCTACTTATCCATCTTTAAGGTGAAATTTCAAGCCACTAGGCTACCTAAAAAAAAAATAATAGTACTAGTGGTAGTGCTAATCTAGCTAATGGGAAGCCAGCTTGCAGTTTCTACAGTGTATGTAACCAAGAAGTCCACCAAAGCCAAAAAAAACGGCATTCGTGCGTTTGTTAATTAGTGTCAATACATTGTAGAAGCTTCTCATATTTATAAGTTATCCAAAACGATGATTAATAATTATATTCAAATTACAATCGAGTGCAATGTTTCACTTTTTGTTGATAAGTATTAATTTAACTTCATTGTTACCAAACTAAGATATTTTTTTTAGAAGGAATTAAATTTCATTTTGATCATTGTGGGGATGGGGAAGTTATATATGCAATGATTTCATTTTTGCCAACTCTCTCTTTAAAATACTACAACACTTCATAACTCAACGAGGTAATTAAGCTAAGTCACCAACAAAATGTTGCCTACCCAAAAATGAGAGGAAATAATACAAGGTCAAAACTAGAGAGTCAACTGCCAAAATAGTACATTATCATTGTTTGTAGCAATAAACAAAAACAAAAAAGTTTATAGTTAATGTAATTGTCTTGCTCTTTGAATTATAAATGAAGCACAAAAACAAAATTAGTTTGATTTCTTCATTTTGCTGTTAGACCTACTGCCCATTGACATTAAATAGTTGGTATTCATTAGCATTAATTCATTCTTTGTTAACTTGTAGAAGTATGATTAGTATATATCAAGTTAACAAATTTACTTTAAAATTACTTGGTATTGGGATAGTTGAGTTCTATAATATAAATAAAAGATTTCATTACAGTTTTGTGGTTTGGATAGAATACCACTTGTATTTTTCTCCATTAGTGAGTATAATACTCATTGTACTTTGACCCATTATATATATATATATATACTCCCTCCGTCCCATATTGTAAGCAAAAAAAATATTTCAGACTTATTAAAAAAAGTAAAGGGTGATAATTTGAAGTATGATTTTATGTGTTTTTCTATGTAAGAAGAACTTTTATTGGTTATTGATTATGGAGAAAAGAAGAGAGAGAGTAAATTAAATGCAATTTGTATTAAATTTTATGAGAATAAGTAAAAGTAAATTTTGAAAATGATGAGAGTGAGTTGCTTTTGCTTATAATTTGGAACAAGAAAAAGTGATTTTTTTTTGCTTATAATATAGAACGGAGGGAGTATATATATACTCTTTTACTGTTCAAAAAAAATTGTTCCCCTTTATTTTCATTCACTTACAACAGTAATTAGGATTTGAAGTTTGCGGCATGTTGGAGGATGTGTATGTTGCTAAAAGGAGACACAGAAATGGTGAACCCTATGGCTTCATCAAGTTCTATAACGTTAGAGACGTCACCAAAATGATGAAAGCCTTGAATGTTGTCTTTTTCGGACAGTTTCATGTCCGCGCTAGCGTTGCTAAGTTTGAACGTAACGATTCGAGGGCGGTTAGGAGATCGGGGGAGGTGCAGAGTGGTTTGTCTAAGGGAGGTGATGACTCCTTGAAGAAAGACAGTGTTCAAATTTCCACGATGCAGGTGACAATAAAAGGTGGGCGAGTGTTGCGTTATCCCCCTGTAATTTTTTTTTGTTGAGATTACCCCATTGTCATGTTGCAGAATTTTTTTCTAGTTCCTTTTACCCCCCGTGGGGTAAAACAAAACAACATTACAGGGGGAGTAAAATGAACTAGAAAGAAAAATCTGCAACATTACAAGGGAGTAATCTCAACAAAAATAATTACATGGGGGTAACGCAAAACTCGCATACTTTACAGGGGGTAAAAACTTATTAACCCTAAAAAAATGATGTTATATGTTAGATTAACTTACTATTTTGATGGGTATCTTTCATATCTAGCTTTAGAGGTTAATCTATATTTAAGGGTATGAATTTTGAAATATTATTGACATTAATGAGGATAAATTAGGTACTTTAGTAGTAATATATTAACAATATGTTAAATGTTAGATTGAGTTCTTACTTTGATGCGTATCTTTCATTGTTGTTTTTGCTCCTATTTTTTTATTCCATGTATTAATCTTTTTTTTTCATGTTAATTAATCTTTTATTATTGGCATAATCTTCATTGATTTTTTAAAAAAGTTATTATATGTTATGTCTGCAAAAGCTAATCCTATAGCAAAACACATGTTTGCCTGGATTCAATCTCATCTTCTTTTGGCGATGCGCAACTTCATCAATAAGCACAATTAGCTCTCCTACAACATGTTATCTTTCATATCTTTAGAAGTAAAATTACATTTAAGAGTAGAAAATTTGAATATTATTAAAATTGATGATGTCAAATTATGTACTTTAGTAGTAATTACTTTTAATTTATTGTTAGTAGATTGATGAGGACAAATTAGGTTTTTTAGTAGCAGTTTCTTGTAAAAAAATTCCGGCTAAAATTTATTATAATTTTTTTTAATCTTTAAAGTTAAAATTACATTGAAAGGTAGAAGATTTGAAATATTTTTAATAAATAATGAGGATTAATTAAGTTTTTTAGTAGTAATTTCTTTTAATATATTGCATTTTTGTTAATATTTTTTTTGTTCTTAATCTTTTATAGTAGACATGATCTTCTTTTCTAGGCAAAATTTAGGTGCATTTCTTTAGATGTTTTCGTATGATTTTTAACATAAAAACTATGATTTTTTCAAATTCATGATTTTTTCAAAGTTTGTTATATATCCACAAAAATATGAATTTTATGTTAAAAATCATACAAAACGAACCTAACAAAATGCTCCTAAATTTTGTCCTCTTTTATATAAGTTGGCCTAATCTTTTCATTTTTCCCTCATGTATCTCCTTTTATTAGATTCTTCTATTTTTTTTTAAGTTGTTATAACTTCCTTTTTTTATTTTTTATAAAATGTTATACATTAGATTGAGTTGTTAATTTTTATCCCTATCTTTTATCATAATTTCTATTCCGATTTTTATGAGTAGATTTCCTTTAACTAATTTTTTTTTGTTCTTGTTATTATGTTTTGTATCCTTTTTTTTTCTTCCTATTTTTATGTTTTGTATCTTTTTGTTTTATTTTTTATCTTTAGAGTTAAAATTACATAGAACAATATAAAATTTGGAATATTATTAAAACTCATGAAGACAAATTAGTTAAATTGGTAGTAATTAATTTTATTATATTATAGTAGATTCATCTTATTCTTTCTATATTCATTTTAAAAGTAAAATTACAATGAAGTATAAAAAAAATGTGTAATATTATTAAAATATTTAAGGACAAATTAGTAAATTTTGTAGAATCAACTTCATTATATTTTTAATTTTAGTAGAAAACTTGGTAGTAATATTTATGTTTCTTTTTCTTTATGAAAAACTAGTGGTCAAATGGGCATGTTTCGTGTGATCGACATTCTCTATTGTGATAATAAAGATGATCACTTAACCTCCTTTTTGGTTGTGTGTAGTTAATTGATAAATATTTAATCTCCTTTTTGATTGTGCTTAGTTATTAAGAAGAAAAACAAAAATCTTTTTTTTGTTTCTCACTAAAAAAAAAACTGAAAACCAACTTTTATGTGGAAATTATTTTTCAACATATACAAATATTTGAATAGAGTGAAGGGCAAAAGTAGCAATAAATAAAGTCTACACCAAAAAGAGTATTCTCTTTATATATTTGTATATTATGAAAAATATTGTTTATGTTTCTATATTTATATTCTTATATTTATGCGTATTAATCTTATTTTTTTCTATAATTAATTTTATTCATATAATCTTTTTATTGTTTTTATTTTGTTCCTATTTTATGCGTAGATTTATATATAATCTTTTTATTCTATTACTCTTTCTATATTTTTTCTATAATTTCTTTTATTGACTAAACTTCCTATACTTTTTTTATTGTGTTTGTTTTGTTCCTATTTTTATGCATAGATTCATATATAATTTTTTTATTATATTCATCTTATTTTTTATATTTTTTTTTTGTAAAATTACAATGAAGGATATAAAACATGGATAATTATTAAAATGATAAGGAAAAAATAGTAAAATTTGTAGTAATCAATTTTTTATATTAGAAGTAGATTACTAAAAACAGTTACAATCCACACTAATTATGAGATCTTATTAATATTAGAAGTAGATTGCAAAAAACAGTTACAATCCACACTAATCCACACAGTAGATTGTTAACTGCTTTGGTATGATAAGAGTTGTTACTTGAATATTCGTGTCTCCCTGTAGCCACAATAATTGTGAGATCTTATTAATATTTAAAACTAATAACAACAAGAATTTAAGGTAGACAAAATGTCTCGAGTCCCCGCAAGTAATCCACACATTTCCAAATTACTTTTTGTGTTTGGAGAAGCTAGTGCCAGAAATGTTATAATTTTTCAGGCCGCGCCTAAAGTCTAAAATTACCAAACACGTAAGAAACAGATGGCGTAAAAGGTAGAGGGGTCTAAATCTAGAGTCATCTACAGGTGGTCCTGGTCTTGGATCTGCCACATAGGTAATTTCCGCAATTACATCCTATCTTGACCCACCCTTTTCTCCGACATTTTATTTATTTCTATGTAGTCTACCAGCTATCAATATGACCTTTTTAGAAATTTCTTTTAAAAGCTTGTTATTTTTCATAACCACATCCTGCAAAAATTAAATTGAAATTTCTTGTATGTATTTTTATTTCTTTTAAGAATCGATAAATTGATGCTCTTAAATAGTTTAAATAGTTTAGAATGATTAATTTTATTACTATATGACCATCAACAGATGACCATCAATGCCAAATCAATACATATGACCATCAGTGCTAAATTAAAATCAAAGCTAAATTATTAAATTAGTGTTAAATCACTGTAAAAAATAAGTGCTAAATCAGTGTAATTACTATATAAGTGCTAAATTAGTGCAATTACTATATTAGTGCTAAATCAATACATATGACCATCAACAGATGACCATCGGTGTTAAATCAATATATAAGACCATCAATGCTAAATCAATACATATGACAATCAGTGCAATTACTATATCAAAGAATTGAAACTGAATACTATATAGGGTTTCACTAACATGTGCTCCAAGGGTACATGATAAGATGTATTTAATTAGGTAATATCTCACTTAATTTATTTAAAAGTATCATTAGTCAAGTTTATTAATTAAATGATATGATCCCAAAAAATTTAAAGATATGGCTCCCATTTAATTAAGCTTTAATTAAAAGATACAACTGCCAAAATATTTAATTAAAAGATATGGCTATATATATATATACTTATTATATTGCTTTTAATCCTTTCAATGAATTTTACTTACATCTCCATTTTACACAAGCTTTGATTCTGGAGATGATAGTTAGCAAACGAAAAAAAATATCTAATGTATATAAAATTGAGATGATTATGTTATAAGAAAAAAAATCTTAAATAGGGTACATGTAACGAACAAAAAAGTCTTATAAAAAATCCCCCTAACATGTGTTTTATAAGGAGATGATTATGTTTTAAGAAGAAAAAAAATTCTGATATATGTAAAAAGAGATGATTATGTTTTAATTAGCTAATTGTAAAAAAAAAATGTTTTAATTAACTAATTAATGTAGATAATTATATTTTAATCTCAATTAAGGTGGAGTGAAGAATGAGTGGATATTAGTTAATTAAAGGCTTAATTAGTCTGTAAGTACCTTAAAGACTTTTTTTGTTTCACTTTTGGCCCCTTAAAGAAAATAAGTTCCACTTTGATCCTTATTGATATCTCCTTCAGTCAATATGGTCATTTTCGTGCGTTTTTTTCAAAAACCGTTAACTTCAGTACATGTGCCACGTAACAACCTATTTTATCACATGTACAGAAGTTAACAGTTTCTGAGAAAAAATGGACGAAAAGGACTATATTGATTGTTGGAGATATCAATAAGGAACTAAACTGGAACTTATTTTCTTTAAAGGACCAAAGTGAAACCAAAAAAGTCTTTAAGGGACATGCAGACTAATTAAACCTTAATTAAATGTACTTTATCACGTGCCCTTGGGGCACATGTTAGCATTTGCCTATTATATATTACTAAATTAGTAAATTAGTTACTATATCAATTAATTCTCTCCTCATCCTTACATATTACTAAATTAGTGCAATTACTATATCAATGCTAAATCAGTGCTAAATCAATACATATGCTAAATCAGTGTTAAATTAGTGCAATTAAGAATCATCCAAGATGCAATACATTCATTGATTTCATTCATATTGATGTGTATCTAAATCTTTTTTTTACAATATGCATATTGAAATATTTTATTTACATATGACTTTTTCAATGGGCTTAATATTTGATATGTAAAAAATCTGATTGAAAGAATAAAATTCATATTGTGTTGCACATATTTTCAAACGGGGGATTAATTTTTTTCTAAAAACAACAGTGTTAATTTCATACTAAAATGATTGTTGTATTTGAAACTGAAAGGATTACATTAGTTAGTAACCACCTTGTCTTATGGTAGTTAGTTAGACAATTAGGTTTGCTTGTTAAACAAGTAATGTAATCAATTTGTAATTTCTATAAATTGACATGTCACTGCCTAACAAAATATTGTCCTCAAGAAAATATGCACTTCTCGATGGATGGACTAATGAACAACTACGGGTAATTTCAATGCATTCACGATTTTTCAATAAATTGTTTAGCACTTTATGCCTCAATAAATTGACCCTAGCCACGCTATAACTCTTAAAGACCTCCAAAATGTGTATTTGTTTAAACTTTGACCGGTCGCTTAGAGTTCTTGCAAGCCTATAGTAAAATGGCAAGTTACACAATGATTGAGAGTTAACCATTTCAATTTCGAGCGAAAAGGTGAGAGAGAGAAAAGGTTGTATATGGACTCTTCATGAACATTTGTCTGACTTGCTACTATTGACGTCTCTTAAGCCCAAGTGTTGACTGAGCATGATCGTTGAGGTGAAATTCAGTGGTTCCATTGCTGACAAATACATAAGTTTAGTTATTTTACTGTCTATGTTTTAATTACGTAACCTAATTAAAGTACACAATTAGGGAACGCTTTTAGGGTTAGTGATACCTAGTATTGTGCCTCAAAGCCGGCGGCTAACCCCGATCAATTAGACAATAGCTTAGTCACACTAGTGGTTAAGGGTTAAAGAACTAATGCAACCAAGCTTAATTGACTACATATTTAGAGTCTAATAATTAGCATAGGAATATGACAACGTATCTAACACGAGGTTCCTGTCTATTAATTAAGATTCTTAATACTCGTAATTAGGGTAGTTACCGTACGCGGTTATTACTAATTATATTAGTTCACCAATAATAAAAAGGAATAGTTAACAATATGAGTTTTCTATGTCTCGAACTCTAGTGTTGAATTCTGATATGGTCTCATCATCCTCCATCCTTAGGTGTTCAAATTTAGAGGTGAGAAGTTGTAACTTTGACATTCTAACCTTTGACATTTTGTACATGTGTTGATTAGTTTGAATATATTTTCATCAACACCATTGAGTATAGCATTTAGTGCTTTAGAATTGCCACTGGCCTCAATCTCCTCTTCTAAAGTCGAATCTCCTTCCCCTTTTAGTATTGAAGAACCATGTTTTGCTGAGAGTATTGGATGATTCCAACCTGTAACAATTGCCCTCCGTGCTCTTTGATCCATGGATTTGATGAAGGCAATCATTCTTGCTTTCCAATAATCATAATTAGATCCATCCAGAACTGGTGGTCTATTTATTGATCCTCCATTCTTGTACATCTTGAACAAAATTTATCTCCCTGGAGCTCACCCTGCAGGTTAGGGTGTCTGCTCTGATGCCAATTGAAATTTTGTTCTCTAATAGGACAGATGTCGTACACAATGTCTAAGACAACTTATGCAACAATCCATATGTCTTAGACAACTGGTTCGACAATTGGTTTACTAGGATCATTATAATACTGAAGTAAATAAAAGCGAGTAAACAACACCAATATTTGTTAACTCAGTTCGATGCAAACCACACCTACTCTGGGGGATACCAATCCAGGAAGTGAAAACTACTACTTCGAATTAATACTTAGTCTTACAACGCATACCAAACACCATTTGATATTTATGTCTTTTTTTAATCCTAGTAATCTTCTACCCAAGGGCCCACTCCCCCTAAATATGAGAACCTACCAAACTCTCTCTGATCATTAATCCCAAGTGACCGAACTAAACTTCACAGTTTAAGAAATACGTTGAACAACACTATTCAACACCTTCAGACAACTAAATATTAAGGATTAATATTCAGGAGCTACTAATGCTTTGCACAGTGGGTACAAAGCTTTGGACTCACAATCTTCAGTTATTGTGGGTTCAGTTTCAAGTTCTATGTCGAGTCATTTATATAAGCGTGCAAGTCTTCAGATATCTTCAATCTTTCGGATGTACAACAATATGAATTTAAGTTTTAAAACAAACTTATTTTAAAACAAACTCCATAAGATAAAAGATTTAATCTTTTTCCACAAAGTTAGTTACGAATCCGATCGTATCTAACACATAGGATTAATAACAAAGTTTATCATTAATCCTAATCTCAGCTTGTTACTTGAAGATTCGCGCCTTATTCATATTTGCAAAGATACGCGTGCTAATTGATAAGCATTATCTTCTAAGATGAAACTGGGTCAAGATGTCATACCCACATGTCTTAGGACATATTATTCAACATGTTGCCTTAACATGTTATGAACCCAGTGACAAGATGTCTAGGACATCTTGTTCAACATATTGCATCTGCACATCTTCAATATGCACAAGTGGTTTAAACTTAATTGCTTTAGCTAAGTCATTCTGACCAAGTTGTTTTAGCCTTATGATGCAGCCAATCTCAGAAGAACTACAATATCCGATGGTTGAATCAACCTACAATTGTATTGTCAAATTATAATTCAACAAAATCGGATAATTATTTTACTGATTCAGAGCAGGAACAAGAGAGCGCCGATAGGAGGTTTAGGTTTCTCCGCACTGATGATGAAGATAATAGTACTTGTTTGTTAGTTAACGTGTAACTTAATAACCTTTTTATTTTAGTCAAAACGGGTTGGATGGTCTGCCACCATTTCAGCCCATATTATACATATTTTTTTTTTCTTTTTTTTTTCTTTTCTCTTCTTAAATTAAATACAGGAGGCTAGGGACACTTTAGTTATTAGAACTTTTAAGGGGTGTAAGTAGAAAAATAGAGAGTGTAATTGGTAAAATTTTCAGAAGTAAAATTGCCTTCATACTTCAAAATAATCACCTCCATTTCTTCCAACCAAAGACACTTAAGTTATGGAATGAATTGTGTAATTTTGCCTACTTTATATAGAGGGTAAAATAGGTATTTAGGTAGGATTTTAGAGTGAAAGTATAATTGCAGGGGGTGTAAGCCGTGTAGGTATAATTTGCAACTAGAGGAGGTGGATCAAAACATCAGCCCAACCATCTGACCTGTTTTGGTATATATATA
Organism: Trifolium repens; assembly: GCA_030408175.1. Classification (NCBI taxonomy): domain Eukaryota; kingdom Viridiplantae; phylum Streptophyta; class Magnoliopsida; order Fabales; family Fabaceae; genus Trifolium; species Trifolium repens. The sequence goes on from CP125851.1 coordinate 52,193,971, forward strand.
TTGATGATTAGAGTTGGTCGGTGGTCGCGTTTGGTGACTCGGTGGTCGCGTTTTCAGAGTTGGTTTTCTATTTCGTTCTTCACCGTCCTACGGTTTGTTTGGTAAGTTCCTCTCGTCTTGATTAGCTATTTCCATTCATAATTCTTGGGGCTTAGGGTTTGTAACTTTTTGAATTGGGGTTTTTTCGTTTCTTCTTTTCGAATCTGTTCTGAAATTTTGTGGGATTAGGGTTTTCGAATCTCTTGCCTATTCATAATTTCATCTTGTTATATAGAGCATCATAGCATTGATCAATAGTTAAAGACTTTCTAATGCACATGACATTCAATACTTGCATCATAAACATACATGGCACCTCCTCCTCGAAAAAAACCACCTCCTCCTTGTATCCCCGGCCAAAAGTTTCCCATTGTCACTCTTGATCAGGTACGTACATACATACATACGTGGGTGTCTGTTTTTTTCATTCTCCAAATATTTCATCATCCTAAACCTTTTTGCATGGTAACCCTCAACAGACTTTTGATGCCGACTTTGTGATGGAATATAGCACATTTGCTAAGCCGGTTGATTACGAAGAGGATCCTATCTTACTCGACATGCTAATCAAATGTGCCACTTTGGCCATAAAGGATTATAATACACAACACCATACAGACTACCGATTTGTCAAGATTGAGATGGCTACTTTCGTAATGGCTTCTGGACCCATTTTCCATGTCACCTTTAAATGCATGAATGCTAAGATTCAGAATCAATATACATCTTTTCAAGCCTCAGTGTGGCGTACCAATTGTACCAGAAAAGTTTTGCGTATCAGGATCAAAGAGAGCAGTACTTGGTAATTCTTTAGATTGTTTCTCATTTTTCCAATATGTTTCTTTGCATCTGAGATTATTTGATACATAGTAATGGTTTCAACCCCCCTTACCATATATGTTTAGCCTCATTTTCTTTTTTCGCCCAAAAGAAAAGAGAAAAACCCAAGGATTTAATCCCCTGATCACATCTAAGAATCAAAGAAAGGGGATAAGGCTAACCTCCCCTTGTAGTGGGGGATGTTAGCTAATTCCTAACAAAAATATTTATTTGCTTTTCTTCTATTGCATATATTTTTTTTCCTGTTCTGTAAATTCAGTCTATATGACCTTTACCTTGATTCTTGGAGAGACATCTATATGATTTAGCGGTTATGCTCATTTGATTCTTGCTTACATAATTACGGGTCTTTTGATTGCTTGTTTTGTTCAGGTGTACTGGGGGTCTCTGAGCCGGTTTAGGTTTTGGATCTCATGCAGTGATCGCTGTTGTTCTGTGTTGCTGTTGCAGTGATTGATGTTGTTATGTTTAAGATTTGTTGGTATGGATTTTGTTTGGGTTTTTATGTTGTTTCGTTGTTATGTTGAAGATGACTCCACGTTGAACTCAGAGGGTTCAAGTGCTCCCCGTCAACTATCTTAATTCTCACTAATTATCTTGTATGTTTTAACTATGAACCCCCTAAAATGATATGTTTGCACCGTATTGCATCAATACTCTTTTATTTTTCTGTGTTGTTCACTTTTCTTTATGCAACTGTGCAGTATAATATATGCACTACTCTCTCACTTGACTCTTATAATATTATACAAAATATAAAGTCTGCTTTGAGAATTAAGGACTATAGCCACTAACCTAAATTAAAAAAGGACTACAACCAATTACTTTAGCAATGGGGTAGATTGCAATTATAAGGTACTGGGTACACGTAGGGGTGTGCAAATTATTTGGATAATACTAACTGAAGTAGTATCCAATGTGTATTGGTTTTTAAAGCCCAACCCAAAGTTGAAAAAAAAAACCAATAACCAATTTGTAGATTCAATGCGAGATTCAATGCGATTTCATTCACAACATGCAATTTCTAGATTCAATTTCTTCATGCGATTTCCCTATTCTTGTGGTTTTCTTCATGCGATTTTCTGGCGATTTCCCTATTCAATTTCTTCACACGGTAAGTTTCATGTTCCTTCACCGTAATCTTCATTTTCTTCACCATAAGCTTGTTTTCATGCTTTTTTTGTGCTTGTTTTTGTTTCAGATCTAGTTGAATAACTAAATTCGACTTTGAATCTCACTCTTCAGGTTAGTTTTGTTTCAGATTTGTTTATCTTGTTGAATTTATAGATTAATTAGTAGTAGATTAATTAGTAGGTTTCATATAACATAATTGTTACAGATTAAGACTTGTGTTGGTTATGATTTTGCATTGTGATAGGTTTTTGCTAAATTAGTAGATTAATTAGTATGTTCTGTTCTGCAATGTATAATTGATGTGATTTTAAATTTCTTTCTTGACATTCCAGACAAATGGTGAGAAGCAGGGGACTTGTTGATTACATGAAAAGTAATAGAAGTGCAAGCTTATGTGATTTGGAAATACTTGCTGATTTTGCTGGTATTCAAAGATTTGTAATTGGATTCCATCGATAAGCAATTTAAATTACAGTTATATGACCTATATTTAGGTTTTCATTTAGGGGAAAGATCATACGGTTATATGATCTATATTTCTTTGTTTTTTAGTGCTAAAAATTTGTGTATTTTATATGATAATACAGTTATATGACTTGAAAGTTTGTGTTGATCAAATAAGTTTTTTGGTTGAAAAAACCAAATTTAGGCAAAAAATTGATTCACGCAAAAAAAACCGTTTCAAACAAAAAAACTGGTTCAAGTAGAAAACCAGATTCTACAGCCAATTTAAGTAAATAACCAGTTTTAGAACCAATTTAAATAAATAACCAGTTTTTTATTATAAACCGGTTTTGAACCAGTTCTAAACTGAACCGAACCAGTTTTACAAAATAAACTGGTTTTAGATGAAAGTGGTTTTGGTTCAGTTCATGAACCACAAATTTGATTCAGTTTGGTTTGGTTCATAACCATGCACACCCCTATTTCTATTAATATTCTTCATTAATATCAAATTTTACATAATTTGAATATTTATATGTATGTAATCATGTAACATAACATGTGTGATTTTTTTAGAAAACGTGAGGTGAAAAATAACTTCCAATGTCTATGGGTATTCTGTGAAGGCCCAAACCAATAACGCTACCTTATGGTTTTCTTGTTTGGTACATGCATATATGCTGCTCATTGTTGTCATTTTTTCCTTATGTGTAACCTAAACTCTTTTGCTAGAGTATTTCTTTCATAGGGCAATCAAGTTCTTCATCAAATGGAAACTTCATGCCTTAGTCTCCTTCGTGAGGTTATATAAATTGAGAAAGAGACTGAGAGCTACATAATAAAAATAACATCAAAATTTTTTAGTGTGTGTTTGGTTCTGCGTTGAAAAGAATTGATTCTAACAGAAGTGAGTTTGACAGAATTGATTTTGGTTAAAAGTGAGTTGAGTGTAAATTGATTTATGTTTGGATATATTAACCAAAAGTGATTCTTATCAATATATGTTGTTTGGATAGTTTGAACTAAAATTGATTTTGAATATATAATTACCAAAATGGGTATGAATTTTTATTTATTTAAAACTTGGTATTAAAATGAATTTATTTTCTTTTTTACATTATTTTATTTATTTTACCAATGAGTTTTTACATTATTTTATAAAAAAAAATTCTGATTAATTCAACATCCTTCAAAAAATTATATATAAAAAAAACTTAATTCATGATAAACATTGTTTCCAGCAATTTTTTTTTAAAATGGAGTAAAATGAAATAAGTTTTGTTAAAAGAAAAATAGTTACATTCCACTTAGAAGTTAAAAGCAATTGCCGCAAAAAAAAGTAATATACTCCTTCAAAATCTCATAAAAAAATATTAAAAAAAAAGAGTAAAATGGGCCACCGGGTTAGTAATAGAGCCCAACTTCTTTCCTTCTTCAACCTAAAGCAAAAAGTGTATTCGCAGAACAAAGAAACAAGCAGCCGCTAAACAACACAAGCAACACAGAGAAACCAATAATGGAGGGTAATAGAGGAAAATACATCCGTTAACAAAAAAAAAAATCCAAATTGCTTTAAGTTGACGCAGAAGCTCCAATTTGTAGCTTTGAAGAAACGTGAGTTTGGGTCTGTTTCCACGTTCAGTTGAATCACGTTTGCAGTTATCCAAACATCAAGAAAAAATGATAAATCGCGTTTTACCAGTGAAAACGTGCGTTTGAGGATGGAAAACGCAGATCCAAACACATACTTAGACTATGTATGTAAATTGATTTTTGGAAGGGAGGGGAGAACTTACTTTTCTTTTCTAAATTAAGAGTACCATCAAATATTTCTTAAAATTACCTAAATATAATTGAAATATTATATAATCATTTATCATGTTCTTAATCTTCTTATAACTATTTTAGAATATTAATTATATTTTAAAATATTAATTATATTAATTATCCCCATCACCCATGACAACAAAATCATCTCGCTGAGGTCTTAATCTCCTTCTTGGGATTATTCCTTGTCTTATAATTTCAATACTAATACAAGCAGCCACTAACTAATTCTAAATATAAGTTCAATACTAATATAAGCAGCGATTAACTGATTTTTAAGTGGGTAAATAGATCTTTACCCCCTGCAAAGTATGCGAATTTTGTTTTACCCCTTATAAATTTTTTTTTAAGATTTCCCCCTTGCAAAATATTTTTTTTTTGTTTACCCCCTTGGGTGCACTTTTTAAATCGGTTATTTTGTTCAACCGATTTAAAAAGTGTTGTTTTTTAAATCAGTTTTTTCTGTTCAACCGATTTAAAAAGTGCACCCAATGGGGTAAACCAAAAATATATATTTTGCAAGAGGGAAATCTCAAAAAAAAAATTTATAGATGGATAAAGCAAAATTCATCTACTTTGCATGGGGTAAATACCTATTTACCCTTTTTAAGTTGATATTATCATAATGTTACTCTTGATATGTTTACGTAAACTATTCACTTTTATGTTATTGTCGATATTAAATTTTATATTTGTGTGTTATATTAAGGGATCCGTTTCTCTAAAGTTACTTCAAATTTCTGCTTTCCATTTCATTTAATTTAATAGTTTTAATTAGTTATAAATTCACCTCACATGATCACTATTTTCCTCACCTCACATAATCATTATTTGTCTTTCTCATTCCATTGCCTATTCATTCAACAAGAAGAAAATAGGGATTCTCTCAAGACATATTAACAAAATATTTAATTATCCAACGATTTTATCTTTCTTTTCGAATGTTTATCATTTGATTGCACCTCAAATTGATTTTCATTGCTTCCAACACAGAGCACCTCACCGGTATCGACTTTAGAAGACAAAATTGTTTAAAGAGAAACCATATTATTTTATGTTGGGAGGTAGACCTTCCCATAATAAATAATATCAATAATTAATTAATTATTAATAATAAACAAATTAAACAGATATCACACTCACATTAGGTGGAGAAAGAAAATCAGGAAGATTCTTCAATATGCAGATGAAGCAGTTCTTAGGATAGTGGATTCCACTGTTAAGATTGTGCATTCCATTGTTAGGATCCATAGATGTGTGAAACGAAAAGAGTAGCGAAACATCAAAAAGAGTGAAAAATACAGATAAGAAAATTGAAAAGAAATTGAATGCAAACATCAAAAAGCTATTACATGTAGAGAAGAGAGAGTGAGATTGTAGATTAAGTCAAAAGAGAAGAGATAGTGAAATGAATGATTTCCATGGTCTTTTTTCTCAAATTTATGTTGGAAAATAATGTTAAGTATTTATAAATACTGAATTAAGTTTATAATAAAGAGAATAAATTGTAAATCTTAGACATAACAAATAGACAAAGAACTATTAGGGTCCGTTTGGTTCGAAGTTTTTGGAGGGGAGGGGAGGGGAGGTGAGGGAATATTTTAAATTTTTATGTTTGGTTCAATTTTTTAACGAGGGGAGGGGAGGGAAGGGGAGAAGTAATTTACTTTTTTACTCTTCACCTTATAAACTCAAAATAAATATTAAATTATAATGGATATATTTCGTCAAAAAAAAATCTAATGGATATATAACAAAAAAAAATCTAATGAGTAGAAAATCTTTTTTTTTTCTGTTGTAAAAAAATAAAACCTAGAATTTTAGTATTCCAACAAGGATAATTTTGAATTTTAATAAAAAAAATGAGGGTAATTTTGTCAACATAATAAATTATATTTTATCCCGCCTCCCCTCCTTAAAAATCCCTCCCCTCACCTCCCCTCCCTTCCCCTCCTTTTCAGTTGAACCAAACGGACCCTTAAAGAAAATGTGTTTTAAGAAAATGTGTTTCTATTCTCAAGTTATTTATTTAATATTAAGGTTTGTTTTATTGGTAGTTAGGTAAATATTCCAAATTATCAAGGGATAGAGTAGGTCTCACCTTTTTTTGTTTTGTCTTTTTTGTTTTTTTATCTCTAGAAATATAATTATATTTAAGGTTAGAAATTTCAAATATTATTAAAATTGATGCGGGGAAATCATGTAACCTGGTAGTAACTACTTTTAATATATTGTTAATACATACTAAAAGTTATAGAATTATAGATTATAATAAAAGTTTAAATATCATTTTTGTCTCTTTGTGAATTTTTTGTTTTAGTCTTGTATCTTGTTTTAGTACAAATAAGTCTCTGAATGTACAAAATTTGTTGGTTTTAGTCCCTAATGACAAAATTTGTAGTTTTCGTGCAAATTTTCCCGTGAATTTTGATTTTAGGGACTAAAACCAACAAATTTTGTACATTCAAGAACTTTTTTGCAACAAAAAAGATACAAGAACTAAAACAAAAAATTCACAAAAAGACAAAAATGATATTTAAACCTATAATAAATATACATTTAATAAAAGATAAATAATTAAATGAAGACGTTAAACTCAAGTACAGAACCTACTTTCCATTCACAAAATAATTGACTTTACTTATCTCATGAATTAACAAAATTGTCTACCGAATGAAGTACACAATGAAGAAAGTGGTTCATTTTCTTATTTTTGGGAAATATTATTAATTTTAAAATAGTAATTTTAAGTGTCAAAATTGTGGGTTTTAATTAGTTGTTCTTGTTCATCTTTACACTATGTTTGTTTTGATAGATTTATGAAAGAGAGAAATAAATAAGATAGAAATAGTAAAAAAATTGAGTATTTCTTTAGTTTGGATGAAGAAGAGATAAATAAGGAGAGAGAGAAGTTTTGTAAGTGTGTCCCATACAAAAACAAATCTCTCGTCAATAGGCAAGATTTGTGAGTTGAAAGAGTGGAAAGATACAATTTTCCCACAATGTCCTTCTCCTTATTTTTTGAATTTTAAATTTAAAAAATAAGTTTATCTTTTATCATTTTTATTAATTTATATCTATCCATTTTTCTTCTCTACTTCTATTCATCCAAACAAGGTAGAATTTCTACTTAACTTCTCTCTTATTTCTCTCTCTTTTATTTCTCTCTTCACTATTTCTATCTTTCTTATTTCTTTTGAACCTCTAAACATAGTGTAAACTCTTTGTTAGTTATACTGTCTTTTATTTTAGTGAAAAAGAAAAAGGGGCGATTTTGTGTCGTCAGTTCAGTTGTGTTCCTCCGCCATCGTCAACGCAGCCGGAGTGATGACCTCCGCTGGTAAAACCTCGCGCCCTATTTTTTTCTCTTTTACGATCTTCCTTCCAACGTTTTCATTATTTCTCTTTCTCCCAACTAGATTTGTTTTTCCTATTAGTTACAGTGAAATTCATACATTCTAAACACAAACCCTAATTCACACCAATGTTCCACCTCTTTTACTGTTTTTTATTTATTTATTTATAATTTATTTATTTATAATTATTATAATGTTTGGTTTCATTGTTGCTGTTGTTTTTATTCTAGCCGGGTGTTTTTTTTTTTTATATATAAATCTATATGGTAAAATAATGATTTTATCATATAGATTTATAAAAAAAGATATTTTGTATGAACATAAGATGAGGTTGCTTTGGATTACAATCTAGGTTACTTGTTTCAGAAACATTCAATGGAAATTCTGCACAATCTGTGAAAGAATCTGTTCCAGGGGCAAACATGGAAGTAAAACAGGATGTTACTGGTGAGTTTTTTGGACTTTTGATTTTGTTCTGCATGTTAAGAAGAATACTATTTTGCTTCTGTTGTAACTATGTTTATTTTCGAGATTTATGGTTATTGTTGCTAATGAAGTTACTCATATATGCTCACTGTCTTGCTAGAAGTAAAAGCTCAAGCTGATTCCATGTGGGAACAAATGAATAAAGGAGTATCTAGTAAAGTGATTAACGGTTTTAAAAGCAAGTCTAAATCTCCTGCAAAAAGCACTCCGAAGAAGAGATCTTCTGTAATACTTTGCCTTTGTTTTTGTATAGCCATTGTGTTTTTAACAATAATTAGCTTGAGTTTAATTTCCTTCAACTCAATAACTTTGAATGTAGAATTGGATGTCTTATTTGGGGTTGGCACCGAAGGCAACTGAATCTCCTGGGCAAAGTGCTCCTCAGGATGGACCTGGTGTGCCGGAAAACAGTACAAGTGATGAAGGTAAGAAGCTTGCTGCTGCTGCTCTTGCAGCAGTCAAAGATGATGCTGCCGCTTCTGCGTCAAGCAGGGGGAAACTTGTGGTAAGTATATTGATATCAAGTCCTCCTATTTTTAGTCAGATGTTTTTTTTTTTGAAACGGCAAAATTTTATTAATGAACAATTCCCTAAACAAGAAGTATAAGGAATTGTTGAATCGTACAACGAGAGGCAAAGTGGTGAAAACACTTTAACCAATCAAACAGCACCCCAATCCACCCCGTACAATTCATCAAATAAAATACACCAATGCCCATCAACCCAACCCGTAGAGACGCCACTAGACACTAACTCCCGAAGTAGGAAAAAGCTAATCTAGCTGAAGTAGGAAAAAGCTTGTGCAATTAGTTAGAGTTTAAAGGACATGCATTGTCGGTGTACATTTGTTTTACAATAACATCCAATGAGTTCACTATTATGTCATACTATCCCATTCCTTTTAAGTGTATTTTGAAATTAGTCGTATGCGATGGAAAAGTGGTGAGTTCTTATTGGTTATGAGCGTCAAACAAATTTACACCGAGAGTGCATGCCCCTTTAATTCTTAATCCAAAGGGAGAGGAAAATATATAAAAAGTAAAGAGTAAAGACTGTGAATTGAAGTTTATTTTCTTTTTACTTTTCAAATTTCATATGAAGAAATGCACAATTATATCGAAGATGACTGTGACATAGGACTGACTTAGCTTGTTTGTTGATGTTGCAATATTTGCTTTATTAGGTTGCCTATTGTTGATCCCAACCAATTTGAGCATACAATACAATCCAATGAACAATTTTCCTTTTGAAAAATTGAGATGTTTGAATTCAAACTGGCTTGATGATGACTGAAGATTATTCACAGCACCTACATTGCATTTGAGTGTCAACGTTTGTTCATTTGTTTCCTTTATCAGATTACTGAGGTTCGAGACTTTGCTGGTCAAGAAATTGAATATAAAAAGCTCGTTGATTCTGATTCAAAGGAGGCAATGGAAAAAGCCAAAGCCCCTGCACCTTCTGCTGTGGATGCTGTCCTTGAACAAATCAAGAAGAAATCAAAGCTCAGTGTACTTGATAAGACTAAAAAAGACTGGGGAGAATTTAAGGAAGAAAACAAGGGACTGGAAAATGAGCTTGATGCTTACAAGAAAAGTTCAAACCAGTATTTGGATAAGGTTTCCTTCTTGCAGCGAACAGATTACCGTGAATTTGAGCGAGAGAGAGATGCACGACTGGCTCTGCAATCCAGGAAGCGACCTGATATGCAAGAAGATCCTGTATAATTTGAAGGAAGTTGAAGCATGGAGATGTTACCTTCGCGGATTATTTATGATTTTGTCATGAGCTGATTATCAGGTGTTGCTCGAAATGTCTTCGCCTCTCAATATGAAAAAGATGTTTGATCACATTTGTGGGTGATGATGATGCATTTTGAGGTTCAAGATTTAGATTGCTTTCAAATGATGTGGTACTTGATGTGGATGAGGTAAACATGTGACTAAAATACACAGGTGTAAATTTTAGACTGACATTTTGGTAATTTAATTAATTCCATGAAGAATGCCTCAAAGAATAAGTCATTCACAACTACTAAAAGTTACTACTAGTTTACAAGAATAATTGTCCAGTTTCCTATTCTATTTTTTGAATTCCTCTCTAGTTGTTTATGGAACAGTTGAATTACTAGTAATAACTAGAAACAATTTTCTTGCAAAAAATGAAGCTTGATTTAATGTCTTGTTTTAAGCCAGAAGTGATAAATGAATAATATACTAATCCTCTACTGTTGCTATCCCAGATTTTTAATTGGTGTATGTATGGATAGTTTTAATTAAATGAATCCAGTCTGTAGAAAGTAACTAAATGAATTCACAGCAGCTACCAGTACTACCACCCTCGGAATATACTCTTTAAAGAATCTTGTAATGCTCAAAACAAAATGTCCTACCTCTACTCAAATCTCAATACAGACACACCCCTACGTTCACTTCCTCCATTCAAATTACCACATCAGTTCTTCTCCTCCCTGTCACCTTCTGGGGACTAGCTCTCTACGTTGGCTACCACATCATCGGCCTTATTACTTTCGTTTAGGACAAAGATCTTTTTTCCAGGGACATGAGCTCACGACACTATCACGTCCCGATGCTTATTTCACTGCAATTTCTAAAAAAGGACATACGGTGTGACTTGCTATTTCTCCAAACATAAACCTATAAGGGCGCTGAAATTCACTGTTAAAATTACAGTAAATCATTTTGATTTTATAAAAGTTTACGCGCTTAGAATTTTGCTACGACATCCAGATTCTTCAAAGGGTCATTTTGAAGGTGTATTTTTTCATATTCATTTCAGAAATAAGCTTTCATGAAGTCTAAGTGTAGCTCATAATAAACTTCGCATATTACATGACTGCTAATTTCATCAGAGTTTTTGAGATACGCAAATCATGGACAACTATCAATCTCAGTCTCACTTTTACTACTATTTTGTTGACATTCCCTTGTTAATGCACATCGCTAACTTAGCCATTAGAGTGTGGGATACACTCCCATAGAGCTAACTTAGCCATTAGAGTGTGGGTTACACTCCAATAGAGCTTTGGAAGAGCTTTCTATTCCAGTCAGTAAAACCTGTGTTCCTGCACGAACAGTTATCTTATCTCATCAAAGTGGAAATGGTTTTCTCAGTGATTCTTCGTGAAAAACCAAATGTACTCGTCTGAGACTCGCTGACAACTGATGCAAAGTGAAGAACGGGTCAATGAAAATAAATAATATCAATCACTCAAAGTGTTGGTCAGAAGCGTGGGATCGAATTGTTTTCACCCAACAGTCAAAATTACAAGATTGCTCCTGAGATAAGGAGGGATAAAATATTATTCAGCAACGATAGAAACAACACAATAATTCCTCTTATTATGCATATGCATAGATGTAAATAAAGAGCTAACTTGTATATGAAAACCTGAATCTAAATTTAACCACACAAAGTATTTCTCCAAGTCAAGGTAAAATCCTTGGACAAAAATGAAAACAAGAGAATAAAGAAGCAACCAGTTCTTCAAATGTGAATGGGTTTGTCATAAGTGGCCATTGCAGCTTCTTTAATAGCCTCGCTCATTGTTGGATGTGCATGGCACACACGTGCTATGTCTTCACTTGATGCATCATACTGCAATGCTATGGCTGCTTCATGAATGAGTTCTCCTGCATTGGGTGCCATAATATGTACTCCCAATATTTTGTCAGTCTCCTTTTCAGCAATGATCTTGACCAGTCCTTCAGCGTTATCGATTGCCTTAGCCCTGCTATTAGCCATGAAAGGGAACTTCCCAACACGGTATTGAACTCCAGTTTCCTTAACCTGCTCCTCTGTCTTCCCAACAGATGCAACCTCGGGGTTTGTATAGACAACGCCTGGTACTTTGTCATAGTCCACATGACCAACCTTACCAGCCAAGTACTCAACACAAGCAACTCCATCCTCTTCTGCCTTGTGTGCCAACATTGGACCGGGAATTACATCACCAATTGCATAGACACCAGAGACATTTGTGGAAAACCTTTCATTTACCAAAATCCGTCCTATCTTGTCGGTTTCAACTCCTATCTTGTCTAAATTGAGTCCAGAAGTAAATGGAGTTCTACCAGCAGATACAAGGACAACATCTGCTTCAATTGTGGTCTGCTCACCACCAGCTGCTGGTTCAACAGTTAGCTTCACACCATCCCCAGAAGTATCAACTCCAACCACCTTGGTCTTCAGCTTGAATTTCATGCCTTGCTTTTCAAGAGAACGTTGAAACTGCTTACGGATTTCTCCATCCATGGTAGGAACAATCTCTGATGCAAACTCAACAACAGTTACCTCAGAGCCAATTCGTCCCCATACTGAGCCCATCTCTAGCCCAATGTAACCTGCCCCAATAACTACAAGCTTCTTGGGGATTTCAGTCAATGCGAGAGCCCCTGTGGATGATACAATTTTCTTTTCATCAATAGTGACACCAGGTAGAGATTTGACATCAGAACCAGTGGCAATAATGATATGCTTTCCCTTCACAACAGTGTTTTCACCTTCAATGGTGTCTACAGAGACTTCAGATGGCGAAATAAATTTTCCGTATCCTTTGACATAGGTTACCTTGTTTTTCTTAAATAGGCCTTCAATACCCTTGGTAAGATTAGAAACAGCTTTATTTTTTTGCGCCATCATGGCATCCAAGTCAATCTCCACATTTGAAACTTTAACCCCATGGTTGGCAAATGAATGTTTAGCCTCATGGTACATATGGGAAGAATGCAACAGCGCCTGAAATATAAAGGTACCACGAATGAGTAAAAAGGATAGAGAATATATATGATACCTACAAGCCTTTTCAAACTATATACAATACATGGGGGGCACAACAACAACATTAACCAAAACCTTATTCCCCTAGGTGGGGTGACTATATGGATCAAACACAGCATTGTGTTACATCAAACACCAACTCCTTGGAAAGACCATATCATTTAACATAGAATTTGTCTCCTCAATAATGAGAAAAATCAATGGTTGTTATTTCAACAAACCCATAATTTGTATAAATATACACCTTCAATTTGTTAATCAATGGTCCATACTCCATAATACTCACTTTACTCTCTAATGTAATTGCTCACTTTATAGGAGACGGATTCTTAAACATATGAGAGCACATCAATTTTAAAATACACGACACGAAGGAAATCAGAGGTCAAACATGTTTAGAAAGAAGCCAGAGTAGAAGTTATAAAAGAGTCTTCAGGATACCAAGTAACTCTATCGAAAATGCAAGTTAGTGTAAGAAAAAATCGACTTCCTCCCATCCAGCAAATAATCCGGTTAAGACAAGTGCTTAGATATTAATTTTGATACTGGAAATGAAATAAACTCATTCACACAAGTAGTATAAAAACATGCAAAAGACTGAAAGCAAGAAAATCATCGCATACTTGCATTGCACTCAATTATGACATAGAACAATGATAATAAAAACACCAAAGAACATAAATAGAATGAAAAAAAAATAAATGTTCATCCATAATCAAGTTCTTACCACCTCCTAAGAGAACTTCAACAGAATAAACTTAATCAATATAAGCAATCCATAACAACAAAAATTAAACATATAATTATGCATAATCCACAGCTAGTAATTAAAATAACCAGATTATTATAAAATAGAATCAAAACGAAGTAGTAGAAAACTGAATCGAAATCTTGAAACAGAACAAACAATAGACCTTGGAAGGGATGCATCCAACATTGAGACAGGTACCACCGAGAGCGCCACGCTTTTCGATGCAAGTAGTTTTGAAACCAAGCTGAGCGGCTTTAATGGCGGCGACGTAACCGCCGGGACCACCACCGATGATAACGACGTCGTTTTCATCAGATCCAGAAGCGAAACCTCTTGACCTTAGAGAAAAAGTGTATCTGAGAGTTTCCGATGAAAGAAGAACGGAACCCTTTCTACGAGCCAAGTTCGCCATAGCCATCTTTGATTTGATTCGATCACTTCACAAAACCAAACGCAACACTATTTTTCTTTTTCTTTTTTCAGACCTAACACTGAATATTTAAAACCAATGCTCTTTTTCTTTAATATTTTATAAATAAATAAAATAATACTGGTAATTAATTTTAATGTCTGATTTTATGTCATTGATTACTTTATCAATGTTTTTTTTTTATAGAATATTTATTTATATTTATTTACTCACAGCACTATAGGATGATGCCTTTGTGGCCCTCCATGATTGGGGATTCATTTGCTATTGCTATTTATTTTTTTATACTCTTATTTACAACAGGCAATTCACTTTTTAGATTCATTCAATAATTGATGTATTTGGTCTATTTTATAGGTTAAATATATTTATTATTTAATAAATATAAAAAGTCAACTGTCTCTCATAAAAAAAACCGAAAAAAGTAGTAAATAATAAAAAAAAAAGCTCTAACTAGTGTTCAAAGTCCAAACACTAGTTAAACGTATTAAAATTGTCTTAAAATTTGTGTAGTAATTTTTTTAAAAAATATAATGTAAAATATGCTTTTTTTTCTATTATAAAATTTATTACTTTTAGATTTTTTAACTAACATGACCCAATAAAAAAATTTAATTAATTGGATTCTAAGACTCATTATATTACGATATGCCTTAAGATCAACAAACACTTAAAAAAAAAACAAATAAAACAAACACTTACAAATTTACTCAATAAAAAATTCATGCAAAGAAATTCATGTTTTTGCAAGATATTAGTCAACTCTTTATTAATTAAATTAAATAAAAAAATTTGTCAAATAATTTAATGGCATAACACTTTTATTTAGTATATTTTCTATTCCTCCTCACCAGCAAATTCAGCCTTTGCTTTGTAGGTTGGACTTGGACCGTTCATATTTTTGTTATGATAATGTTTGTTTTTCTTATTTTATTCTCTACTTGGTTGTGGCCGTGCTTCTTGGACGAAAATAGTGCTAATGCTAATTTAATTGGAATGGTGTGAACTCAAAATATACTCGCAACATATATTTTCTAATTAAATTTTTCATCAAATTAAACAAGATTATTATAAATGACATATCATACTATTTGTGGAGTATTTTGATATGAGAATGTTCACCTCTCTTTTGCCACACACTTTTTTCCTTCACTCACATTACTTGAACTCAATACAATTAAGCTCTAAGTCACTTAGCCAAACTGCATTAAGATTTAATTATATCTCAAACTGAAGCTGAATATCATTTGATACTTGGAGTTGTAGATTGGAAGCAATTTTGAGTCATTCGTTTACAATTTCTAAGATAACGAAATAACGGCCTTACACATCTTACCAAGGCCTCAATACTTTGGTTGGACATTAACAACTCATTGGCACCATTGCAAAAGACAAAGTAGTGGAAAATCTTTAACTCAATATAGTGCTTCTCAGTTCTCACACTCACGATAAGTGATTAGCCTTTTATGATGCCAATTGTCCCATGCCCTACAGAGATAAGAGGGCCAAGCATGCATATCCATGAACCCTTCAAAGAACAATAACTAAGATTCTAAGTTCAAACAAGTAAAATATCAAGTTTGCACTCAACCATCCAATGCAACATGCCACCATAAGAATTGCTAACAAATCTAGTGACTGTTTGAATTGTATTATTTAAACTTTTCTACCAGCATAGTAATTACTTGTGAGAATGTTTGAAAGAGAGCTTATAAAAACAATTTGATATTTCTATAACTCTCTTGATAGCTTATACAAACAGCTTATACTTCTTATACCTTAATTATATGACAACAAAATTTGACTTTATTTAGTATCTTTTGTTATAAAGACAACTTATTTGTACATAAACACACTTATTAAGCTAGCATTTAATGAAGTTGTTTATGCAGCAAACAGGAAACAGATCATCTATATTTTGCAGAATCAACAATGTGAAATCAAAACCACAATGGTGAGGGAATTAATATACTCCGCCAAAATTTATAGCTACATCTGTCTCTACAAAATAACCCAAAAACACCCCTCCAATTAAATATATCTAAACCTCCTCTAACCCTCACCAAATTTACTACCCTTCTATCCCTACAAAACTGTTGACTGCTTTTATATATCTCTGAAACAGCCTAAAAAACAGATTAATCTTTTAATTATAACATGTATGAATCACAATAATTGCATTTACAGTCAATTTCCCTCTATCAAGCTCTTCAATCTATTACGAGCCTCTTCAGAAATACTGCAAGCTTTGAATCTTCGTCTCTGGGGTGGACATGATTCAGCAAACTTTTCAACAGGTGACAAACATATAACTATCACAGTGAGATTATCGGATGTATTCAGGCGCAGTGCTTCCTTGACTAAATCTCTGGCACTTTGATTTGGGTCGTTGTGCCTTCTTAATCCACGGCGAACAAGACTAACTGCAACTTGGCTAGACATTACATCCCAAATCCCATCACACGCAATGATCAAGAACTCATCCTCTTCTGTCAATGTAACCAGTTGAACATCTGGCTCGGCAATAAGAGGAGATGCAGCACCAAGTGGAAATTTTAAGTCCCAATCCCCGAGGGCACGAGTTACTGAGAGATAACCGTTAAGATACCCATCATCAATGTAGCTGCCTATCTCCTCCACTCTCCTTCGTTCAGGTAAATAATTTGGTTTGTGATCATGAGACATCTCAACAGCTGCACCTCTCCTGCAAAGAACTGCTCGACAGTCACCGGCATTAGCAACAAGCAAATGTCTTCCGAGTACAAGGGCAGTAAGTGCTGTAGTCCCACATGAACTACTAACACTTTGTTCATGTGCCAAGGCAAGATCTGCCCTTATAAAAGCTCTCCTATGAGAGTCCTCCAACTTCTCTAAAAAACACGCATCAGTGCTGTATGAATCATATGATTGTAGCATATCAACATCTTCAAACAATAACCTCATAGCATTCCTCTTAACAAAGGAAGCAGCTTCAGGTCCGCCGTGCCCATCAAAAACCGCATAAAACGCACTTGGTATCGGGTATTTGAACACAAATCCAAGGTGACAAGCTAGATCATCTATCTGAATGTGCTCATCATCCATAGATCCCCTTGGTCCAATATCGGCACAGCTACCAGAACGCACATTTGGGATAAACATCTTCGCCGGGGTCTCCAACATGGAATCTTTAATGATCTCGGAGCAACTCACAGCCTAATAATACACAGAAACATACAGTCAGCATAACACTAAAGCAATCCACTATGAAAAAGGTTGAAATAACAAATTTACTAATTGTAGCAAGCTATTTCAACCTAGATCATTAATTAAACATTTGAAGACAATAAATGAATAAAACATAAGTTAAACAAACAAAATTTAGATTTCAAATTCCAAATTCTAGCTCCAAATTCAGGTTCAAACTTAAATTACAAAATTCAGATTCAACAAACATGACATGAGTATTTGATCTTCCCCACAATATTATCAAACAAATAAATATCATAGATCATGATTCAGAATTGAAAATAAACTAAGCCAAATTTACAACTAAATCCAAACTGATTAACACACAAATAATTACCCAATAAAACCCAACAATTTAAGATTATAAGCTTCAACTAATAACCTAAAAGGGTAACGGAAAAACCAATTCTTTAACCAAATAAAACAAACTAGATATGTAATTGAATTGAAATACAAACCAAAAAGTGGAAAAATGGAAAAACAGAGGAATTGAATTGAATTGAAAAAGATAATAGAATAAGAGGAAAGCCTTACATGGGCAAAGATTGGAAGAGAAGGTGTAGGAGAGGTAGGTGAAATCTCAACTTTGACGTTGTGTTCTTGTGCAACACAAAGATGATACTTTACATCCAACATAGAAATGGTTTGTTGACATATAATTTCGGCTTCTGCTACCATATTGAAACGCCGTTTTATAATCTGTTTTCGATAAGCTAGGGTTTGCAAATTGTTTTGAAATAGAATTATTGAAATTTTGGGGAAAAATTGAATAGAATTGAATTGAAGAAGAAAGAGTGAGAAATTAGGGTTCGAGGTGTGAAATGTGTTTGTACTTAAAGCAAAGGAAAGAAGGTGTTTGAGTTGGACACACACACAGACACACGGTGGGTTTGTGTACAAAAGTTAGTTACGTGTTGAATGAAAAGGCGATAATGCCCTTGAAATGTATGTGTGGTGTTTGTGAAACGAGAGGACGAGAATGGGGAATCGACACGCTTCTTCCTGTGGGCCAAGTAGAATTAAGATCCGGTTCGTGAATCTTCTATTAATCTATTCAACTTCAACTTTGTTTGGAACTTGTTTTCACTATCATCAAACTTAATTAAAATTAAATAATTACTAGTGGTTAATTAAAATCGCCAACAGATTATTACTATTACTAATAGTAGTAGTGCATTTTTTATTTATTTTTTTGGGTTTGTCTTTGCGGCTAAGCTAATTACACAATGTGACTAGTTAAAAATTGGTGAAAGAGATGATTTAAAAAGAGTTTAATTGTTATGCACTTGCCAGTGTAAAGTTATTTTATGTTAGTTTTGTAATTCAAGCTTCTGACGAGAATAGCTTCTGAAGCAAACAGCTTCTGATGGCCACGAGACTCTCAAACAGACTCTGACCCTCCTAGCTTCTGAAGGGCACAGGTTCTGAAGCAGTGTACTCACCCAGCTTCTGAAACAAGCGAACGTAGCCTCTGATGCTTCTCAGGCTCTGAACCTCTGGTTCAGTTATGTTTTCTGTTTTGTTTGTTAGATTAGTTTGTTTGTACAGTTGTATTTCTGTTAGTTAGTTAGAGAGGTTATAGGATTGTTAGTTGGCTTGTTTTATAAGCTACCTCTCCCATCTAATGTACATTCACCTATAAATAGGTGCTTTTGTGATTAATAAAGATAACCCTTTTCTTTAATTCATTCTCTTCTATTCAGTTCATAGTTCTCTCTATTCTTTCTTAGTGTTCTTAGTGTTCTTTGTTGTTCATCTTTGTGGGTATTATCCCCAACAAAGTGGTATCTAGAGCTCGTACGATCCGAGGGATCTTGATTCGTTCTTGAAAGAAGAATCAGGTTGAAAGTGAATCAACCATGGCTGGGAACAACAATTTCCATGCGAATTTGCCAGTTTTCGATGGAAAGAATTGGGATAGATGGGTGAAGCAGATGAAGGTGATATTCAATGTTCAAGAAGTGTATGAACAAGTGAATGCATCAATCACTCCTCTACCAGAAAATGCAAATGAAGAACAAAGAACAACATTCAGAGAAGAAAAGAAGAAAGATAACAAGGCCCTGTTTCTCATTCATCAATGTGTTGATTCAAAGGTGTTTGAGAAGATTGCAGATGCTGAGACCTCCAAAGATGCATGGGATATCTTGCAAAAGAGCTATGGTGGTGATGCAAAGGTGAAGAAAGTAAAGCTTCAGGCCTTGAAGAGACAGTATGAACTGTTGCAGATGAAGAGTGATGAATCCATTGCTGATTACTTCACAAGATTGGTGACTCTCACTAATCAAATGAAGAATTGTGGAGGTAATCTTGGTGAGCAAGAAACGGTGGAAAAGGTACTAAGAACTTTGACTTCTAAATTTGATCACATAGTGGTGACTATAGAAGAGACAAGAGACTTGAGTGAAGTCAAGATCGAGGATCTGCAAAGCACTCTTGAAGCTCATGAGTTGAAGCATGGTGAGAGGAGCCATGGCAAAGAAGATGAGCAAGCTCTGTTCTCAAAGTTCAAGAAGTATCAACGTGAAAAGAAGAAGTGGCAGAACAAGAAAGATACCAAGAAAGGTAAAGATAATGCTGAGACATTGCCCGAATCCTCTAGTGGAGGGGGGAAACAGAAAGATAAGCCAAAGAAGAAGGACAAGAGCAAGATTCAATGCTACAATTGTGACAAATATGGGCATTATGCCAGTGAATGTAAAAATCCAAAGAAAAAGAAAGGTCAAGAAAATGAAGAAGAGGCCAAGGTAGCACATGATAGCTCATGTTCTGATGATGAAACCAGTTTCATGGTGACAATTGCTGATGAGGCAGCAGATTCCATGGTGTGGTACTTTGATTCAGGGTGTTCTAACCACATGACTGGTAATAGAAGTATCTTGACTGACTTTGATGAATGTCTCAACACAAAGATCAGATTGGCCAACAGTGATTCCATTAAGGCAGAAGGTATGGGTAATGTTGTGATCTAGAGGTCAAATGGCAAGAAAGCTGTGATTGAAAAGGTTCTTTATGTCCCTGGTATGAAGTGTAATTTGATGAGCATAGGGCAGTTGACTTCAAAGGGCTTCAAGATAGTGATAGAAGATGAGACACTACAGCTCTTTGACTCCAAGAGGAGATTGATTTTCAAAACAGCTCAAAGCAAGAATAGGATCTTCAAGACTCAGATCAAAGCTATTGAAGCTACATGCTTGTCTGCAACCTCTGAAGATAAAGATAGTGATCTATGGCACAAGAGGTATGGGCATTTGAATTTCAAAAGCTTGTCAATGCTTAATTCAAAATGCATGGTGTTAGGATTGCCTAGTGTCATAACTCCAGTAGATACATGCACTACTTGTCTGTTAGGAAAGCATCATAGATCATCATTTAAAAGTCATCTGCCTCTGAGATCTAGTGATGTGCTGAATGTTGTGCATTCTGACATTTGTGGCCCATTTGATGTGTTATCAACTGGTGGAAACAAATACTTCATGACGTTTGTTGATGAGTACTCTAGAATGATATGGTTATATCATATAAAAGCTAAGAGTGATGCTCTTGAAGTGTTTAAGAGGTTTAAAACACTGGTTGAGAAGCAGAGTGACAAGTCATTGAAGATTCTGAGAACAGATGGTGAAGGTGAGTATACCTCTACAGAGTATGAGAATTATTGCAAGGAACAAGGCATAATTCATGAAGTTACTGCACCATATACTCCTCAACACAATGGTCTTGCAGAAAGGAGGAATAGAAGTATTCTAGATATGGCCAGAAGCATGGTAAAACAGAAGAATCTGCCCAAGAGGTTCTGGGGTGAAGCTGTTGCTACAGCTGTTTACATTCTGAATAGAAGTCCAACTAAGAAACTGAAGGATAAGGTACCTGAAGAGGTGTGGTCCAAGAGCAAACCAAGTGTGAGTCACTTGAAGGTGTTTGGTTCCTTGTGTTACAAACATGTACCTGATGCTAAGAGAAAGAAGCTGGAAGACAAAAGTGTTCCCATGATATTTGTTGGATATCATAGAACTGGTGCCTATAGACTGTATAATCCTACAAGTGACAAAGTAGAGATTAGCAGAGATGTGAAGGTACTAGAGAATGAAAGTTGGGATTGGGGTCATAAGCTCTCATCTAAGAAAACTCTTGCAGTGGACTTAGGTGGTGAAGCAAGCAATATCAATGACAACCCCACTTTTGTAAATCCGAATTAAGGTACTGCAAGTGATGAAGACATGCATACTTCAAGTGATGATGATGATAATGTTGTACCACCAAGACCTCAGAGAAACACTCAATTGCCAAGAAGGTTAGTTGACTGTGAGATTGTGTCAGACAATGCAGTAGACAATGAAGGAGAAATTGTGCATTATGCAATGCTTGCAGATACTGAACCATTGGATACCAAAGCTGCACTGAAAAGTAAAGTTTGGATGGAGGCAATGATTGATGAGTTGAAGTCAATTGAAAAGAACAAGACATGGGACTTGTGTGAATTGCCCACTGATAAAAAGGCAATTGGTGTGAAATGGGTGTACAAAGTCAAGCAAAATCCTGAAGGTAAAGTGATAAAATACAAGGCAAGACTTGTGGCCAAAGGATTCCTTCAGAAGCAAGGTTTGGACTATGATGGGGTATTCTCTCCAGTGGCAAGACATGAAACTATAAGGCTAGTGATTGCATTGGCTTGTAGTAGAAGATGGCCCCTATTTCATTTAGATGTGAAGTCAGCATTTCTAAATGGACCCTTAGAGGAAGATGTGTATGTGAAGCAGCCTCCAGGGTTTGAATTGAAGGGCAAGGAAAGCAAAGTTCTGAAACTGAATAAAGCCTTGTATGGTCTGAAGCAAGCTCCAAGAGCTTGGAACAAAAGAATTGATCAATTCTTTGTTATGCAAGGTTTCAGAAAGTGCAGTGTAGAGTATGGTGTTTATGTGAAGTGCAGTGATGACAAACACATGTTAATCATATGTTTGTATGTTGATGATCTGTTAGTAACAGGTAGCTCATCTATAGAGATAGAGAATTTCAAATCATAGATGAAGTGTGAGTTTGAAATGACTGACCTAGGAAAGTTAACTTACTTTCTAGGAATGGAGCTCTTAGAAACTCCAAAGGGGATGATATTGCATCAAGCCAAGTATGCCACTGAGATTCTGAGAAAGTTTGAAATGCTTGATTGTAATTCATCAGTCACACCTGCAGATACAAGAGCCAAGATTGAAGAAGATGCAAGTAGTGATGCAGTGGACTCTACTATGTTCAGACAACTAATAGGTTCGCTGAGATATCGGTGTCAAACTAGGCCTGATATCAGTTATGCGGTTGGCTATGTAAGCAGGTTTATGAGTAAACCACTGAAGTCTCACCTACTGACAGCTAAGAGGATACTTAGATACACCAATGGCACAATCCACTATGGTGTTTTATTTCCATATTCTAAGGATAATGGAAAACTTGAGTTGAGTGGGTTTTCAGATGCAGATTGGTGTGGTGACAAGGTAGACAGGAGGAGTACCAGTGGTTATTTGTTTAAATTTCAAAATGCACCAGTATCTTGGTGCTCTAAGAAGCAGTCAGTCATAGCACTCTCCAGCTGTGAGGCAGAGTATGTAGCAGGGTCCCTAGTTGCATGTCAGGCAAATTGGCTGCAATCACTTCTCAGTGAGATGAACATTATTGCTAACATCACAGTTGTGCTGAAGATTGACAACAAGTCAGCAATCAACTTGGCTAAGAACCCCGTTAGTCATGGGAAGAGCAAACATATTGAGACAAGGTTTCACTTCCTCAGAGACCAAATCACTAAAGGAAAGTTGAAACTGGAGTATTGCTCTACTGACAATCAACAAGCTGATATTTTAACTAAAGCTGTGAAGAGAGACCAATTTCTCAAACTCAGAAGAGAAATGGGAGTTGTGAGTTTTGACAGCTTGAATTAAGAAGGAGTGTTAGTTTTGTAATTCAAGCTTCTGACGAGAATAGCTTCTGAAGCAAACAGCTTCTGATGACCACGAGACTCTCAAACAGACTCTGACCCTCCTAGCTTCTGAAGGGCACAGGTTCTGAAGCAGTGTACTCACCCAGCTTCTGAAACAAGCGAACGTAGCCTCTGATGCTTCTCAGGCTCTGAACCTCTGGTTCAGTTATGTTTTCTGTTTTGTTTGTTAGATTAGTTTGTTTGTATAGTTGTATTTCTGTTAGTTAGTTAGAGAGGTTATAGGATTGTTAGTTGGCTTGTTTTATAAGCTACCTCTCCCATCTAATGTACATTCACCTATAAATAGGTGCTTTTGTGATTAATAAAGATAACCCTTTTCTTTAATTCATTCTCTTCTATTCAGTTCATAGTTCTCTCTATTCTTTCTTAGTGTTCTTAGTGTTCTTTGTTGTTCATCTTTGTGGGTATTATCCCCAACATTTTACACATGCAACCAATAAGAGTGATCTAAACTTCTATGTCATATAAAGATAGTGGGGTTGTTGAGTCTTGTTGTGTGTTAGGTGTGTTGTAGCTTGGTTAGTGTTACTTGTATTAGAGGCTAACCATGCGCTGTAGCGAGTTAATTGGTGCTTAGCGAGCTGTTAGTTGAGTTTGGTTGTAATGTCCTATATATAGGACCTTAACAGTTGTGAATAAACAAGGATTTGAGTTTTAGTCCCAACAAGTGGTATCATGCTTCTCTCTAGGGCCTGTTGAGTAAAGCAAAACGCAGTTTGTGCTTTTGGCGCCAAAAACGGTTATAACTGTTTTCTTCATCTTCTTCCCCAAAATTCTTTTCTCTGTTTTTCAATCTTTCTGTTTCTTTCTCAACAATGTCAGAGTCTAACAACTTTCTTCAACCATCAATTCCCAAATTCGACGGATTTTATGATCATTGGGCTATGCTCATGGAAAATTTGTTACGATCCAAAGAATATTGGCCGTTGATTGAAACGGGAATCACCATTGCTCCTGCAAATTCCACTGCAGAACAAAGAAAAATTGCTGAGGAAAGCAAACTCAGAGATCTGAAGGTCAAGAATTATCTGTTTCAAGCTATAGATCGATCGATCTTGGAAACAATTCTCACTCGTGATACTGCAAAAGACATCTGGGACTCCATGAAAAGAAAATATCAAGGTTCAACAAAGGTAAAGCGTGCTCAACTTCAAGCTCTTAGACGTGAATTTGAAGTTCTGTGTATGAAAGACAACGAAACTGTTAATGAATTTTTCGCAAGAACACTTTCAATAGCCAACAAAATGACAGCACAAGGTGAAAGATTGGATCAGCTACATATTGTTGAAAAAGTCCTGCGTTCAATGACACCAAGATTCAATTATGTGGTGTGTTCTATTGAAGAATCCAATGATGTTACCACGCTTACAATTGATGAACTTCAGAGCAGTCTTTTGGTACATGAACAAAGAATGAGAGCTCAGAAAGATAAAGAGGAGGAGCAAGTTCTCAAGATTGCAGGCACAGGTCGTGGCAATGGTGGTACTAGGGGTCGTGGTAGTGGTGAAGGCAGAGGTGGTCGTGGTAGGGGGAGAGGCAGGCAGAGTAAAGAACTAGTTGAATGCTTCAAATGTCACAAGTTAGGCCATTATCAGAATGAATGTCCTACTTGGGAAGAGAATGATGCTAACTATGCTTATGCTGAGTTTGATGAGAAGCAAGAACTGCTTCTAATGGCTAGAGAATATCTAAGTCATAACACCAAAGAAGAGGTATGGTTTCTAGATTCTGGTTGTAGCAATCATATGGTAGGAACAAAAGATTGGCTATTTGACTATGATGATAGTTTTAGAGAATCAGTGAAACTTGGTGATGATTCAAAGATGAGTGTTATGGGAAGAGGAAATTTGAAACTTCACATTGGTGGCATAATACAAGTAATTAGTAATGTGTACTACTTGCCTGGATTGAAGAACAACTTGTTAAGCATTGGTCAATTACAACAGAAAGATCTGACTATAGTGTTCAAAAATGATTTGTGCAAGGTCTTCCATCAAGATAGAGGATTGATCATGGCCACCAGAATGACTGCTAACAGAATGTATGTGATTTCTGCTAGAGTTGTCATGCCTATGTGCTTCAAGACTGAGAGTCAAGATACCAGTCACTTGTGGCATTGCAGGTATGGCCACTTGAGTTTCAAAGGGCTTGGTACATTAGTAAAGAAAGACATGGTGAAGGGTCTGCCAAAATTATGTGAAAGCAAAGACAATTGTGCTGACTGCATGATTGGAAAGCAACATAGAGAATCTATACCAAGTCAAGCAAATTGGAGGGCTACTAAGAAATTGGAGTTGGTACATTCAGATATTTGTGGTCCTATTAATCCAAAGTCTAATGGAGGAAACAGGTATTTCATGACTTTAACTGATGATTATAGTAGAAAGACTTGGACTTATGTGATGAGTGAAAAATCTTCTGCATTCAGTATTTTTAAAAGCTTTAAGGCCTTAGTAGAAAATGAATCAGGTTATAAGATAATTTGCTTAAGAACAGATAGAGGAGGAGAATTCACCTCATAAATTTTCAATAATTTTTACAGTGAAAATGGCATTAAGAGGCAGTTGACTACTGCTTATACTCCACAGCAAAATGGAGTCTCTGAGAGAAAAAATAGAACCTTGATGAATATGGTAAGAAGCATGTTGACTAGCAGAAGTGTACCAAAGGTTTTTTGGCCTGAAGCTGTTAAATGGGCTACCTATGTGTTGAATAGAAGCCCCACATTGTCTGTAAAGGATAGTACTCCAGAAGAAGCATGGAGTGGATCTAAGCCCTCAGTTCATCATTTCAAAGTATTTGGTTGCCTACCATATGTGCATGTTCCTGATGCTCAAAGAAAGAAGTTAGATGCTAAGAGTATCAAATGTGTACATTTGGGAGTTAGTTAAGAATCCAAGGCCTACAGATTGTATGATCCTGTCAATAAGAAAGTTATAGTTAGTAGAGATGTAGTCTTTGAGGAAGGTGTGTCATGGAACTGGGATGATAAGAAGCAGAAAGCTCAAGTTACTAATGATGATACAAACAGTGAAATTGCAGATGTAGATCTCTTGAATCATGACAATATAACTGGTGAAGGCAGTGGAGTTAGTGACAATTGTGTTGGTGAGAGCAGTAGAGGTAATCAATCTCACAGTGGAGATGAAAGTGAACAAGAGGCTAATGATTATGAAACTGAAGAAGAGCTGCCACCAAGAGTTTCAAAGAGACTTCCTTACTTACAAGATTATGTGACTGATCTAGATACAGAAGAGCAGGAACAATTGAACAATTTAGCTATTTTTAGCTTTAATGAAGATCCCACCACCTATGATGAAGCATCAAAACATGAGATATGGAGGAAGGCAATGGATCAAGAGATTGAATCAATCACAAACAACAATACATGGGAATTAACATCTCTACCTCAAGGAGTAAAGAAGATTGGGGTAAAATGGATCTACAAAACTAAATACAATGAGAAGGGAGGAGTAGAGAAATACAAGGCAAGGCTAGTGGCAAATGGATACTCTCAACAATATATATGGGATTGACTACAATGAAGTCTTTGCACCAGTAGCAAGATGGGATACCATCAGAACTATACTCAGTTTAGCAGCTAGTGAAGGATGGGAAGTGCATCAACTTGATGTAAAGAGTGCCTTCTTACATGGTGAGCTCACAGAGAATGTGTATGTGGAACAGCCAAGGGGTTATCAAAGAAAAGATAAAGAGAAAGTGTACAAGCTAAACAAGGCCTTGTATGGACTAAAACAAGCACCAAGAGCTTGGTATAGTAAGATTGAGTCTTACTTCAGTCAAGAAATGTTTGTAAAGTGCCCAAATGAGCATACCTTGTTTGTCAAGCAAGGGACATATAAGATTCTTATAGTCAGCCTTTATGTTGATGATCTTATCTACACTGGAAACAATGTAGATTTATTTGAAGAATTTAAAGCCTCTATGAAAAAGAAATTTGCTATGACTGACTTGGGAAAAATGAGGTACTTTCTTGGTGTTGAAGTCAGCCAAGGGAAACATGGAGTTTTCATTCATCAACAGAAATATGCCAATGAGATACTTGTCAGATTTGGCATGGATACTTGTAATTCAGTGAGTAGTCCTATTGTTCCAGACAATAGATTGAGCAAAGATGAAAATGGCAAAACTGTGGATGCAACAAACTACAAGCAAATGGTGGGAAGCCTAATGTACCTGCTAGCTACAAGACCTGATTTGGCCTTCTCTGTGTGCTTAATAGCTAGATACATGGAGAGACCAACTGAGTTACATTTGGGTGCAGCTAAAAGAATATTGAGGTATTTGAAAGGCACTGTGAGTCTTGGTGTGCTATACAAGAAAGGGGTGAGTGCTGATTTGCAGGGGTGGTCTGATTCTGATTATGCAGGGGACATTGATGACAGGAAAAGTACTTCAGGTTATGTGTTTATGTTTGGATCTGGTGCAGTGTCTTGGTCCTCTAAAAAACAACCCATTGCGACTCTATCTACTACTGAGGCTGAATTTGTAGCTGCTGCAGCCTGTGCTTGTCAAGGCATTTGGTTAAGGAAAATTTTGAGTCAGCTTGGGCACACACCAGAAAATAGTACTACAGTTTTTTGTGACAATAGTTCTTCTATTAAGCTGTCCAAAAATCCTGTGATGCATGAAAGATGCAAGCATATTGATGTGAGATATTACTTCCTGAGGGATCTAATCAAAGATGGTGTCTTAGAGTTGAGCTACTGCAGGACAGAAAACCAGATAGCAGATGTAATGACAAAGGCATTGAAGCTGGAGTCATTTTACGGATGCAGGAAATCACTTGGTGTTTGTGATCTTAAAATGATAGAGTATTAATTTTTGCTTGTTATTTTTTGTTATGTCTTTAATCTGAAACTTTGTTGTTTTTCATATTAAGGGGAGTATTTGTTGAGTCTTGTTGTGTGTTAGGTGTGTTGTAGCTTGGTTAGTGTTACTTACTTGTATTAGAGGCTAACCATGCGCTGTAGCGAGTTAATTGGTGCTTAGCGAGCTGTTAGTTGAGTTTGGTTGTAATGTTCTATATATAGGATCTTAACAGTTGTGAATAAACAAGGATTTGAGTTTTAATCCCAACAGGGGTGATGTGGCGGAATACATGGTTGTTATTGGTTGACAGTGTAAAATTATTTTATACTGTCAGTGCATACAAATTAAATCTCAATTAATAGTTATCAAAAATATTATTTGAGAAGTTAGAATTCAAATTTTGGATTTTTTATTTCTATACATTTATAGTACTTGACTACCAACAAAAACAAAAGCCATTAAGAAAGTAACAATAGGATCAAGTTTAACAAAACAAACTAGATTTTTACAGAAAGTATTAGACTACTTTCGAATCTTGATTGAAAAAGGCATTATATTTAATATATAAACATTGAATTGTACATTTTATGGGGTTACCAAATTTTTTCATACGCAATAGTTATAAAGTGAAACTAAATAGTACTCCCTTCGTTCCTTTTTACAAGAGACAATTCACTTTTTAAATTTATTCAATAATTGATGTATTTGGTCTATATTATAGCTTAAATACATTAATTATTGAATGAATTTAAAAAGTCAATTGTCTCTTATAAAAATGAACAGAAGGAGTAGTATTCTAAAATTTATATAGTCAACTTTTTAAAAGTGTAAAAATAAATTCAATATTACAATTTTTTTAATCTTTAATTAGCATACTAAAGACAGTGGTTAACATAGTTTATTAAACAAGCAAAACAAATACTACTCCTGCATGGAGAAAAAGAACACAAGAGCATTATTTATGTTGCTTCTCTTTCATAATTCATTGAATGATGATTATTGCAAACAAATCAAATGGTGGCTAGACCGGTTGGAGAAAGATGAAAAATCATGACGATTCACGCTAATAAATGATTGCGGAAATTTGTGAATATTCCCTTAACAAGTACTACTACTCCAACTCATCCAACTCATAATAAATCTTTCAAGATTACTCATTTAATCACTAATTACAAATTTGTTTTGGCAAATGCTAAATAGTGCTCCAGGAGTACTTGTTAAGGATTCAAATTTAGAAATTTTTTCTTAAAAATTGTGTAGTCAACACAACAAAAATCTAAATTTTGATGTTTCCAATACAAAACTTTTCTTTTTATTTCTCTTTTTAGTTTATTAACTAATGCCCCGGTGGCACTAGTTAGCAAGACCCATTTGTTTTTTAGTAGTCTAATGATTAAAAATTCTACTTTTAGGGTGGATAAATTTGATATCAGGATTCGAACTCTGACCCTATACATATATAATATATTGCCCCTATCAACTCAATTAAGCTCATAGAGTACAATTTTTTGAATACAGGATGTTACTAGCTTCCAGGGCGGCCCCCCATGGGGTGCAAAGTGAGCGACGACATCGGGCCTCAAAATTTTGGAGGCATCAACTCAAAATTTTGAGATCCTATAGTAATAATTATATAGTTAGTGTTTATAAAATATTAAATGTATTTAATAGATTAATTTTGAGCTCTTATAATAATGGTTATATATTACCAATGTTCATAAAATATCATAATCAAGTAAAAAAATAATAATTTAAATAGAGGATTTTTTTTTTTTTTTGAATATTTTTTATTAGAGGTCCATTTTTAATATTTAAACTGTGCCTCGAAATAGTTAGGACTGACCCTAGCTTCAATCCTTATTATAAGAAAAATTTACTTTATAGATTCAGAAAATGTTTAATGTATCTAATTCATAATATAATCTAAATACATAAAATATTTTATCAATGTAAAAGATAAATATTACAAATATAAAGAGAGTGCATTGTTAAAAAAAGAACTGCCCAAATGTAATTCATTATTTAACTCCAAAGGTTTGGTCGGCATAAGTTATGGTGCATAAGCTATGTTTATGAACCGTGCATAAATATCCAAAATTGCTTAGTGCACCCCCCAGATTTCTAGTGCACCCCCCAAATTACTTAGCGCACCCCTAGATTTTTAGGGGGTGCGTTAGAAATTTAGGGGTGCACTAGAAATCTGGGGGGTGCGCTAAGTAATTTGGGGGGTGTACTAAACAATCTGGAGGGTGCATTAAGTAATTTTCATTATTTATGCACGGTGCATAAGGAAAAAGCTTATGCACCATAACCACCCCCGGTTTGGTCTAGTGGTAAAAAGACAGGTCTTGAATCCGAGAGGTCCTGAGTTCGAGCGCCGCTAGCGCCTTTGGAGGGAGGTAAATATAATTATCTTTGTAAGTACTCTTTGAGCCTTAAGGTCTTCACTACATTAGGCTAGGGCACCATCTCCTCACCCTAAATTTTACTTATAAAAAAAAAAAATCAACACTTTACCATAAAAGTGTTGAATGTTTTTTTATCCATACCAAACTTCAAAGTTAAGTTTATTAACCCACACAAGCCAATATGATTTTTCCACGTCGAACAAAGTTGGCAAACTATAAAAATGTTTTTTATTATGTTCTTCGTATTGTTGATTATGATTTATCTTTTTGGGGTAATTGTTGATTATGAATTCTAAGACCAAGTGCAATGAAGGTGTTTAATGGGTGTTGACTGGCTGTTGAATGAAAATGGACCATTGGAGTAACATGTTGAATTTAAAGAGAAGATGAATCCAGTTAACATGTTTAATTGATGCGCAGGGGGACAGGTGGCAGCTTCTGATTGGCTCACGAGATTTTTACCTCATCTTATCTTTAAACTCAATTATTTCAATGCAAATTAATTTTTTTTTCTCTATAAATAGAGACTTAGTTCATTTGATTTGGACACAGAAAAAAAAACCAAGTTTTTCACTATCTTAATTTTGTTTATCTTTCAATTAGTGTTTAATTTGAAGTTTTAGTCTTTTTTTTGTGTGAAATGGATCCCAATAATAATTTCAACACTCAAAAGTGGTGGGGTAGAGAAGGTGGTGGGGTAGGATGTTGAATAAAAAAACTATTGGAGAGGGTAAAAATTGAATGGGGTGTTGAATTATTAGGTGGAAGAGAGAGAAGATGATGTGGAGTGTAAAAAGTGAAAAAGTAGGGTGTTGAATGTTTTTTGCCATTGTACATGGTCTAATGATATGGAATAACTTTGTTCTTGTAATTTTGTAAAACAAACTTTTTATATCTTTTAATTGTAGGTTGTAGCTTGGTTACGTGCTAAACTTGTAGTGTTTTTTTGGTACATCTGTTAAACTAGTATTTGATCACATCCTTATCGTCTTTTCCTTAAAATGTGATTTTGACTATGATCTTTAATTTTAAAAATTAGTTTCTAGTACAATTTATTCAATAAAATGTC
This sequence comes from Trifolium repens, assembly GCA_030408175.1. Taxonomy (NCBI): domain Eukaryota; kingdom Viridiplantae; phylum Streptophyta; class Magnoliopsida; order Fabales; family Fabaceae; genus Trifolium; species Trifolium repens. Next base: position 52,225,599 of record CP125851.1, read on the forward strand.
CAACGCCTTGAACATAGAAATTTGTATTTACTAGCTTTTTTGGTAAAATGGACACAGAAAATATTTGTAGTATTATATAACACACGGATATATATTGAGCTGTGGAATTTTTGGCAGGCTTTTCAATAGTACAAATTTAATGTTTTTTCTCAAGTAATAAATAAGGATCATATAGAACTAAAAAAAATTTATATTAAAAATGATATTTTTTTATATTTAAAAATATTGACTATAAAAATTTCAAGACATTTTTTTAGTTCTTTAATTAGTGATTCATTAATATTTTCAAATAAATAATTGGCATATAAGAAAGATAAAATGATGATATATAGCTTATAGCTCCTCATTTTTCTATAGCATTTTCTAGTTAGAAACAAAAATAACCACATGGTATTTTTTACTTTCTTTTACTATAATATAAATACAAATTTTTTACCTAATTTCATAATTCCACTAAACACATAAATGAGTTATTTTCCAATTAAACTTTTTTTAAACACATGAGTTCACAATCTAACTGATCGACCAAATATTTTTGACACTTAGACCAATTTATTGTTAGTACATTTTTTATTTTTTTATTTTTAAACATCCACATAAGTTTAACTTGGATTTGAATCTTATATTATTAGTATGATGTACCTTTCCGTTAGTGGCACGCTTAGTCATGATATGTTTGCGTACAAGGCGTTTGTTAATTGGACCCCTCAATTGGTTTTGCTATTGATTATAGCCACTAATTGTCAACTACTGTATTAAGAGTAGGTGATTACACTACGATTTCCATTCAAATTCTTAAAGCCAAAACTAAACTCATATCTTGGGATCTGGATTGGGTGCAGTCAGCACCCCTGACTGCATGCATTCAGTTGAATCTAAACCATTTGATTAAGATCGAACAGCTTAAATTTAACATCAAAATTTTAAACATTTTAAAATATCAATACTGCATTTAAATCTGAGTCGTCTAATTTTAATCAGACGGCTCTGATGCATTGACTGCACCCTGACTGCATGACAATCGACTGCTTGCAATCCATTTCCCATATCTTGTCCTAATGTTATATACTATTAAGTGTTTTTTAATCATTAATATTATGTTTAATCAGATATAGACCACATGATTTGGCCACAACATGAGTCACCTTTTAAACTACTAAACATGTGGATCTGCTTGTTTACCTATATTCCACTGCATACCCTTCTATCATGTGGAGGATATAGATCTTATATTCTGCAACAGTTGATGTCAACTAACCAAGAGTTATAAAGTCTCTTGGAAAAATTAATGTTGATTTACTTTCGTTTGATATTTGTAAAATGCGGCTTTTTTTGTCCCGTAACCTTATTTCAGCTGATAGGACATTGCATTATATATGCACGGGGTCGGGATTTAAATCTCTGGCATCCCACTTATTCACCTAATACCTTAAGCGTGAAATTTCTAGCCACTAAGCTACTTGAGCAAAATAAAAATAAAAATGCAGCTTTATTTCTTGATAATAAAATAATCATAATCCAATAAAAAGAATAACACAAGGCAACATAATTTCCTACAATCGGCTCAACTCTAACGATAACATTTTTTCATTTTAACCCACTGTAATTAGGATCTTTGACTCTAGTAGGCGCTTCAACGTATCTCCAAGGCTTAGGCCATTTAAACCCGTTATGAGATTAATCCTCAAAGTCGGCAGCGGAACATTCATCTTTCTTTTATGGGTTGGGCTGCCTCCCAAATAAACAACTTTAGGAATGGAATCCACATTCATTTTCTACAGGAGAGTCATGTTACCAACTCTTCCAATACCATATTAGTCGACGATAATACTCTAATGCATATATTATATCAAGAAAATAAACTGTTATAGTTTTAGCTTTTAATTTTTGCATAGTATAGTGGTAACAATGTTAATACATACTATATAAAGTATTGTTTGACCTAACTTATTTCAAACTTTTTTACTCAATAAAATAAAAAGTTAGGCCAAACAGATTTTCAATAAATTCTTGATAGAAAAAAATTGTTTAATTTTTATGAGTAAAATACACATATAAAAGACTTGAAGCTAAAAAGATAACAATTACCAAACATCTCTAGTTTTTTTTTCTTTCTAAAAGCTCTTATTTTCACTTTTAGCTTTCAGATAGCTTCTAAAACCTAAAAAAGTCAAGTCAAACAATACCTAAGTATTATAACTTACAAGCAAGTACAACTATGTATACTAAATTTCCATGAGAAAATAAAAATGTATACCAACTAAGTAAAACCTCAAGTACTGATGGAAGCATAAATGTGCATGAACAAGGATGAAACATCTAATATGCTGCCTCATGGGAACTCAACTGGAATTCAGCATTGGTTATATTGTTTATGTTTACATTCAATTTTACTAGTAGAATTCTGACTAGGATGGAGTAATATTTTGAGTTATGAAAATTAGTACAATGCAGTGTTTTCATTTTAGTTTTGATGCAATCAAGAATTTCAATATTCAGTATCAGAAAATTACAGCAAATATATTACCGATATTTTCAAGCAAAACAGTTTTGAGTGTGAAACTATTTTATTTTTTTACTGAAATGGTTAGAATTAATTGATAAATAAATCAATAAAAAGTAAGATACAAAGATATGATTAGTGATGACAAAAATATAACTTAAAATTTCAGAATCAATAGAGTTATTAATTATAAGATCAAAAACTTAAATATCTATTCACAGCATTCTGGCTTGTGTTCTTTCTGCAGTTTCTCCCACAGGCATAGCACCATCCTTGGACTTTGATAATGTGCAAGTACATAATTTGAGTCACATCCAGCATTGAAAAACCTCTCATCATTCTCATAATGTACTTCTTTACCACTATTCTTAAACTGTTCAATCCATATCCCCATTGCAACATCTTCTAATTTAAAGAACTATGAATAAATAAAAATTGAGCAGTTAAAGGAAGGTACAATGAAATATATAGCAAGATGAATAGACGAATAGACGAATAATGCAATGATGGCCATTTAGCATTTTACAAGATAATACTTTATTTAAGTCCATTTAAGATCAAATTCATTTTACATAAGTGGTTCCCAGCAAAAGTTGAGATACTAATGTGTGATTTTATTCCCAATCCCAACAATCAAGTAAAGGATGTTGCGACGTTTGACATTTTTAATGCAATAAAACCCTTAAGATATATTCTTGAAATCAGTGTTATCGATAGCGGATTGCGGAAAATAGTGGAAGCCAAAAATCTACTATGTGAAATAGCAAATATCGTTGCAGACAAATAGCAGAAGCCACATAGCAGTTGACAACACTTGCTTGAAATATTCAAAAAGATTATTACAAAAGATTCATGATGGAAAAGGAAGAATTCTTACCTTGAGTTTTCTTTCCTGGTGACCAGAGACAACGAATTTCGCAATGTCGCGAGAGATGACATAGCCAGGGCCATGTGCCCATGGTGGGTATGTATCATGTGGCCATTCCTAAAATAACAATATGATAATGATTAATAGAAAAATAAAAAAATTTAGGGGATGCTACTAATTTAACTTATCAATAGCATTATATAGAGGTTAATAATACCGCATCACTGATGTACCACTTGCTGTCCTTATCCCTATCAGGAGATGATTTAGAAGATATTAGACCATACAAGAGGCCTTCAGACGGCTTCCCTTTCAGGGTGGAAAGAACTTCATCAATCCTTACGAAAGCATCATCATCTGTTTTCATTATGTATTTAGAAGGGATGATTTTTGTCTGCAATTTTTTAGTGTAAAAAGACTTGTTAAATAAATCATAAAAAGTAATGGCCCAAAGAGAGCGCGAGAAAAAGAGAGAACCCCACATTCCGCCAAATTTTCAATAGTATAAAAATAAATAAAACAAAATTGTTGTACCATAAGCACTTATTAGATAATGCAATGGTGGCTATTGAGCTGGATATAATCGTAATCAACTTACCCCCATAATGCAAATTGCAATTGTCTTCAAAGAAATCAAACTATAATAATCAACAAAAGGCATTAACTGGATATCTCCATATGCTTGAGCTTCTCTCCATAACTCCAAATTAACTCTATTGTTCTTATGCTGCAATCAGATGAAATAAAATGTCACAGGACAATTTTTAACAAGAGAAGAAAATAAATTCAAAGGAAGAAACCTCTGTTATAATGCTGAATCAAATCATCCATGGTTAAGACTTAAGACTGTTAGAGTATGAAAGCTTTTATTTCAGTTTCACCAATCACCGTTTCTTGTGCTAAAAAATTGACAGGATTCTTTTGATAATGATTCATGAATTTCAGCATTCGGATATCCCAGTTAATAACCTGACCGCCTCATATAGTCATTCAACATAAAATTAAATTCTTCAGTATGTTTCTTCATTAATATGTCTCTTGAACTTGCTTTAAACCTACCTCAAGGGGAGAAAAGCAATTAAAGAAAAAGATAGTTATAAGAAACTAACTTGCAAAGAACTATAAAATGACACCATGGGCTTGACTTAGAGAACCACCAACTGATTATACTCTAAAAATTCGTGTTGAGCCTAACTCAACCCTACAAAACCAGCTCTGTAAGGTGGAGGATGCCCAGGGTTGGACATCTTGAGCATGAGGCAAATGGCCCAATAGTGGGTTGCCCAATAGATCTTTGATAGACTCTAGTATTATCTTAGGTTTCAAATCGAGTCCAACCCATTCTTACAAAACCAGTTTGTAAGGTGAAGGATGTGTCCCATTTATAAATACATTTTTAGGTCATATCTCATCTCATCCAATGTGGGACTCTCTCAACAACGAGGGTTGTTAAGAACAGAAATTACACCTCACACTTTTCATTCATAAACCAGACAATTTAATCTATTTTCTTTTAACCAAAGAGAAGCAAAGATAACTAAGAAAGCATGATTAGAGATTTCAAATTTATATTTGCCAAAAATGTGTACAAGTGCAATAACAATTATTCTAATTTACAGATTCAATTTAACAAGTCTGAAATGCATCACTTACAAGCCCGATAAAAAATCTGACAGCAACTTCACCAGAACGTACAGCCTCATACTGCATCCAAGACCTCCTCAGCGCCATTCTGCGCTCAAAGTTATTTCCAGTAGAAAATACTCCGATCAACAAAACAAGCCTTTTCCTAGGGATAGAAGGAGCCTTCAGGTTCTCAATATCTACAACTATATCATTATCTTCGGTGACAGGTAAACCTTTAGCTAGAACTGATAAGAGACTTAAACTGCCCGCTACTTTAATTGTGCTGACTAACCATGGTTCAAGCTTCTGCATCAAACAAGAAATGTACAAAGTTGGAACAACCATTCCAAATTTATTTTTGCTTTGTTTTTAGCAGTATTTCTCTTCCTATACCATACCTCCCTATATGCAAATGATGTTTCATGCCTTCCATTCACAGTCATATGAAATCCCTCTGAACCAACCCACAATGTGGCAGTGAAAGGATTACCCTCAGAAAAAGGGAAATTAGCAGTTCTATGTGCACTTTCTGAGGAAATATTAGAAGGTATATCACTAGTAGGTTGACCGACATTTTCATTCTCGTCATTGTTATTTCTGACAGCTTGTACATTGCAGAGAACAAGCTCATCAACTACATCATAGATTTAGATAATTTAGAATTCACTAAAAGCCTCCCTCATAAAAAACTGCACTAAAAAATAAAAAGAAACATGATAACACAAATGAAATGACAGGAATCCTGCAAACTTGGCAGCTTAAGCATAACCTGAGGTGCAGCTACTGCAGTTACGAGTTACAGCTTATTATCGAATGAAACTGGTATTTAAACAAGACAAAAGCTGAGTTCAGTTAAAATTATAAATTAATAATTTTATATCCTCTACATAAAAATAACATTTCTAGTTGGATTTTGTCCATTACATTTGCATGCAGACAAATTGAACACTTAAAGTTCTATCATGATGATCACATATAATGATGAAAACGTGGATATATGATAGTCATGCTAAATTTACCTTTGCGGATATTAGCAGAACTACGAGCAGGACACCTTTCCTCTTTCCCCCACCCAAAATCATTAGTCCATGTATTTTGAACAATATACGGTTCCTCTGTCATGTTTTCTCCAGGAAGACTCACATTATAATGCAAGATAATTGGAGGATTTGGTTCCTCTTCTAGCTCCTGTCCAGCTAGGTCAATCTGAAAGCTACTGTTTTGTCCATTAGGAATGCCAATCAGTGTAATAGAAGAATCTACAACTAAACCACAAGGGAGATCCAGAGTGATTCCACTATCTGCTATCGTCTTGCTAAGTATCATCACAGAGAAAGGACAGTTTAGATTTTCTGGGCTGTCTATCTTACTAATCTTAGACGCTCTGTCACTTTCAACAGTGGACATCAACTCTTTCCATGCTGCAGAAGCCTCTTTAACTCCTTGAGCTATTTCAGGCAAAGCATCCGACCTCGAAAGCAACAAACGTAAATGTGTCCAAACAAGTACAACATTCGTTACTCCTTCGGATAAATTTTTTGTGTCATACAGATCATCAAGCCCTACGACATGTACCAAATGTGGCCTTTTTGTTGGTTCTGGTACAATTTTCTGTTCTTCATCGAAAGAGGTTACTACTGCAACATTGTTGCTTCCTTTAATAGAATCATTTGGTGGTAAATGGCCATTGAAAAAACTGTACGCAGATTGTTTTGTTGAATGCTTTTGTGGCTGAATTCCTTTAAGATTATACAGTAGAAACAACATCATACCTAAAGCTATGATCAACAAACCTCCATACCACTTCTTCATTTTCATTAAACCTTGAACTAAATATATAGGTTTCTGTAGACAAAGAAAATGCATCAATTTCATCATAAAATGAAAAAAAAAAAAAAAAAAAAAGAGGTTTCTGCAGACATGTGTAATTATAGCTTATAAGCTCATATGACCCCGTTTGGTAAACGTTTTTCAAAAAGAGCTTATAACTTATTTTTCAAACGCTATTTGAAGTAGCTTATGAGTTTATAGCTTATCATTTTTTATTCCAATTTTACCCCTACTACCATCTTACTTAAAAAAAAATTAAATATTAACAAATTAAATATTAATTAAACATATCTTTTTCATGTCATTTCATACTTATAAGCTAGTTCAACCGCTAATTTTACCAACACTACAAATTTAATCAGCTAGCTTATTCGCTATAAGCTCATCCGCTATAAGCTATCTTATCAGCCATCCGCTATTTTTTACCAAACAGAGCCTTAATCACTTCTATTTTCTTGAATTATTACTATTGTATGTGTCAATGTCATGTCCAATCTATGTGTAATGTGTCAGTGCTTCATAGAGGCTCACACACCACCCCTTGAGTAAAGAAAGAATGAAAGCTAATTGAAAAGGCTTTAATTTGATATGATCTAATGTGTTGAGCTTGGTGAACTATCATTAGCCCTAATTTATACTTATTTGCAAGTTGCAACATAAAATGGAGGAAGTAGCCATATCTAGAGTTTTCTTCAAACCTCTCATTTGGGACTACTATAGCATAATAAGGCATTGTACAGTGAAAAATTTTAATTAAGCACTTATACAATAAGCACTTACCATATAAGTGTTTATGTATAACCTATTTCTATAACAAAAGATAAAATAAAGTTAAACTGTTTTCATATCGTAAGCTCTAAGTTGTTTTCATAAACTATACTACCAGAGAGCTAGTGGAAATAAGCTTAAAATAGCTTATGAACGTGTCATAAGTTGTTTCCATAACTTCTTCCAAATAAGTACTTATATCAGTAGATAAACCCAAATCCAAAGATACCAATGAGTAAGTGTACACTTCAGAAAATAGAATAATACAAAGAGTTTAGAATTGACTCTTAATTGACATGTTTTGACCGACAACGAAGTTTGAGCAATGAAAAACGCGAGATCCGCGTATATGAATTTGAAACAGAGGGAAAAAAAAATGGTTTTTTAAAGCAGTTGAGAAAATGGGAATAACCGAAATCAAGAAACAATATTTGAAAGTGGCGAAGACGAAAGAGAATAGATAGAGCTAAAACAAACTCACCATCATCACCATTGAATTCTGTGATGTATACTACCTGCTCACCATTTTCATCATTAGCATTTCGATTTTTATTTTACTTTTAAATAACACAGACACAAGTACACTTTTTTTTTTTTTTTTTTTGAATTTTTTTTATGAAAGACACTAGTACACATATACTATTATTTAGTCAAAAATAAAATAAAAATGCTATTATTAATTACAAGGGTGCTAAAAAGAAATACATGGTGACAGAATAAAACAACTCTAATTATTCTCTGTTTGATTTTAAAATTATTTGGCTTTAATGCAAAAAATTGAACAAAATTTTAAAAAATTATTTTATTACTAAATCACAAAACAACTTTTTGTTCAAATACAATGTTTAAAATATATCAAAATAATCTTTTATCCACCAAATATTATACATAAGACAATAAGAGTTTTAATACCTTAAATTTTGTCATGTATTATTCTTTCTTATAATGTATATTTTTGTAACTTAAAATATTAATAACATATATTCTTTGTCCTTTCAAAAAAACTTTATTTTTTTATAAGTAACATTTTTTTTGTTATTGTTATAAAAAAATATTTTTCATCTTATTTTATATTTACTGCTAAAACAAATAGTAATTTTTCTATTGGTTTAGATTTTGTGATCATTGTTTGAGCTGATCGATGAACAATAGGTGAAATTATTAGATTTGAAGTACTCCTAACGTCAGACTTGCAAGCGATGTCTAAAATTGTTTATGGTTAATTTTCTTTTGTATAATCTATAAGACGTCCGATTTAAAATAAAAATCCAAATTCAAAATAGTGTGTTGCTTCTAGAACAATTAATCCTAGTTCAAAATTATTAGAATAAATTCTTAGATGATTTGAAGTTTGATTGAATAAAGTTTGATTCCCCCACTAGTTTTTAATTATACAATTTTAAAAAAAATCTTATAATAAAGACTAAAGGGAGTAAAATTTAAATTTATTTTTAAATAAATTAATATAAAAATATAATAACATTAAATTTACAAATTTTCATCTGTAGAGTACCAATACTCAATCAAATTTTCAAATATCAATATATTCACAAATTATTAGCCTCAATCTATTTAACAAAAATAGTTTTTCTTTTTAAAAATCATCAATCCATTTAGCAAAAATAGTCTTCCAATTTAAAATCCTTAAATTTTTACAACTTTTTTTTTTATCTCACTTAACTCATTTCAAATTTACGAACAACTTGATTCAACTTTTTAGGTTGCACTCTTTCTTGAATCACATAATTTAAGTTAGTTAGTTTTGTCAAAAAAATTCAAAATTTTAAGACAAATATTGATTTACAATAAAAGCTCTCTCAAGGACAACGTGTTCAAATGATAAAATATTAATATGTGGATAAATATGTGGAAAGTTCACAGCCTTAGGTTGTCCCTTCAATTTATGAATCAAATATGTTTACAAGTATTACTGTACGTGGTTTATATTCTTTTGAATCAATACAAATGGCTTATATACTGTATTTATTTAGTTTTTTGAGCAAGATATATGCTTTATTTTTCTATTCTAGCAATGAGTTGGTTTCTGTTTTGTGTGAACTCTAGCTCAGTCAATTTGAGAAGAGATAACACTCTATTAACGATGGATCAGATCATACACAAAGTTTTGCAAATTGCTTCCTCAAATGGAGGAATACAATTATGATTATATTCTGAGGTCATGCCGAGACGTACATATTTGAGTTATTTGAAAGGGGCATGGAGGTGGACAAGTAAAAGTTCTAACACCTAAAATATGAGCTATGTGAGTTTTTATATGTACAACGAAATTGTTTTCCTTCGATATTAATATATTATACAAGAACTATTGGAGATGATACTAAGAAGTAAGAACTAATGCCTACTTACTACCTAATAAATTCATTGACCAAGAATCAACGCCCTCCCTCCCTAACCATTTATATCGTTCCGGGAACCAACATTACTATCTCAATAGTGATGGTGAGGAAAATACAAAAAAAACTATACTTTTCAAACCCCAAAGAGCAAATGCGCTCTTGTGCCTCCAATGGTTGAACGGTTTTCAGCCAGAATAAAATCAAACATAGAGCTCTTCTATGCCATATTTGTTGAACGGATATCAGCAAGAATACGATCAAACAGACAAATCGATGGTCTTTCAACAGGGCAGAATTTGGCTGGGAAATTTGAGAGTCTTGATTACTTTGAATGTAGTGAAGCAATATATGATGAAAACTCAGACCTAGCGATTGGAACTGCTTCCAAAACTTGAAGAGAGAGGCACTGATCCAGGCATCTGTCCTTGGGACCAGGGGCATACCCCTTCTTTCGGTGTTACATCTACACTAGGACCATCTACAAGTGGTGAATATGGCTTGGTTACTTTATTTTTTAGCAATCCCTGAAAATATCAATGGAAAATAATTCATCACTCAGAAGTCAGAACTGAATAATATTGTGAAAAACTTGGGAACACTTATGTTCATTATCAGTTTAGAAATGCTCCAGGTAACTCATTGTGGGAAGGATGTCACAACTCACAAGTAATAACTAGCCAATGCACAAATGATTGTTTAATGAAGCACAACAAAGGGAATAGAAACATACTTTTGATGCACCTGGGCCATAAATGCTAAATGCATGGTCAATTGAAGAGTAGACTTGAAGAGCTTGACGCGATTCAGGGTTACATTTTACAATGCGGACATTTTCTTTCACATCCAATGATTTAGACTGCAAATATAAAACGAGCCGTGAAGGAGGAGACTTTGGGTTGTCTTTTTTTCCATGTGTCAGTTCCATTGCACCAAAGTCATCCCACAGTATATCCCACACTATTGAACAAGGATCCTTTGCAGGGCTAAATTTCCTCTGAGCAATAATATTGGATGGTTGCTGACAACGAAAAAAGATTGCCGATAAGTAACAGTGGATTGGAGAAAATGGGATATTTATTGTTCAAAATCATGAATACATACCTGCAGCAGTATGACTCTTCTATGAGTTACCATGAGAATTTTCCCTTTCCGAAGCATGAAGTGATCTTCATAAGCATCCGATAAAGCAAACTTTCCTCGAACCTTGAACAGATCAACCTGGCCAAAAAATGAACCTGATTCTGCCAACTGCAGTATGACCTTCACGACAAAATATGGCAATTGTTTAAAATTGAGAACCCAAAAGTAAGTTGAAATTCAGACAAATCAAAAGATAAAAATGCGGCAATAAGGCTCATTGATATTTGGTCACGCAATTTAACAAGTAAATTAGATAGCAATATTTTTTCCAGAAGTCACAACAATGGTCATATCCCCCCCCCCCCCAGCTTAACATTTGAAGTTTGATTAAAAAAAATACAATTTAGAAGTTGCAGTAGTCACAGGTTCATCGTGAAATTAACCTCTTGTAAATACATCGTAAAGCTACCTACAATTGACACACAGTGGGTGGGGAAGGTATGAACGCACGCACATACTTTCTATCAGACAATGAGTAAGAAAGGTATGGGAGGAATTTCAAAAGTAAATTTTGTTCACACTAATTCAGAACATAATGCACGAACTGTATTTTTACACTATTTACTCCATGGTCCAATTTACTTGGCCCATTAACTGACTTTACTGACAGAATTAACTGCAACAACCAACTAACAAACTGTGTTAGAGAGTAAACATTGAATTACCCTACAACAGTATTGGTAAATTAATGACAAATGTTTTTATAGAAAGAGGTAGCAAATTAATGACATTAGTTTAGTTAAATAAGGGTGAATATTATTTTGATGAGGGGTGATGAGAAATGCATGAACATAAACTATGAACATTTACATTAGAGTTATTCTAGGTTCAGGATCATTGGCAACGTTAGAGATGGTCAGTAAAATGAAGTAGATAAATAAAACCCCAAAACTGTCAAATAACAAAGTAAAATTGCGAAGCAAGATGTTCAATTACATTATGTTACACAATACTAGCATTCGCCTTTTTAATCTATAACTGTAGTATCTGTCAAAAGTTGAATTTTTTAGAAATGAATTGTACAAGTGAAACATTTGTCTCTTGAAATAAAAAGGTAGTATCTTTTGTTTAATCTCAAAAATTGGGTGGATCTAAATAACCCTGATTAGGATTTGAACGAAAATTAATTTTCTTTGTTTGAATACATATACTTGATATAATAATTAAAAGTCAAATGTTTAAATAACAGAATGAACTATAGGCCTGTGATTATAGTTAGTTGATCACATGATACCTGTCCTTGAGCTTTGTACTCATCATATAGTTGAAGCAAATTATCACCACTTATAACACGAGGCAACCTCCTCCGAAGAAGTTGTTCATCAGATGTTATAGCAGAGGCTATTTTCATTCTCATAGCATTGGCACCTTCTGTCGTTTTTGACAAAAGATCCAGAACACCACTCACTGGTTGCGCAGCTGCACCAATAATACCCTTCCCAACACCCTGAACAAAACCTTCAACACCAGAAGTTTTTGCTCCTTCAAGAGGCTTTGTTAAAATTCCAGTAACCCCTCTGAATAAACCTTTAGCTAATGCTCCACCTCCCCCTCTTATAACGTCACCAAAATCCTCCACACCTTTGTTTTCCTGTCACACAAAGTTATATTAAACATATGTATCAGAATGACAGCATCCTATCAAATCACTAAACATGACCTGAGATTTTTTAAAATGCAAAAATGAGATTGGGAAAAAAATAATGTGGGGAAAGTACTATGGAAAGTACTACTTAAAAGCTTTAAATTTTTGTTTAGTGGTAATATCAATGTGGCTATCAAAATTTAAAGCACGAGAAAAGAAGAACGACTAGACAAAACCTGTCTCTGTCGACTTTGAATGAACTTCTTATCCATAGACAATGCAGCTACACCTTTGCTCATATGTCCAAGTGCACTACTTGCATTGCCCAATATATCAACACCTGAGAGTAGCTGAAGCGGTTGACCTAGAAGATCTTTCCGGATATTTGAGATAGCCATGCTAATCATAGAAGTTTGCCTCATCATTACGTTCTCGTTGAACCTCTGGTTTATCCTGACCTGGATCAGAAGTATGCATTTATCATTAGCACCACGAAATTCTCCAAATAATAAAACTGAGTAAACTTAAGGCATAACATCTCATTTGTCAGAAAAAAAGGCATAACATCTCAAAACTTATCATGCAAAGATTTTCAGCATTTATAGATATATCCACAGAAAAGAAAGGTTTCACAAATTGAGATTATTGCATAAATAGTCTAAAATTGTAAAGAGTATGGTCTGAATATCAGTGTTAGCCAAGCCTTTCATAGAGTCCTATGATAGCTCCTGTAAGTGAGGCATTTAGTCACGTGTCTATTGAACAAAACCAGTTATAGCTTTGTAAGAGTGAGAAACCAAATCTATTGTAATGGTCTAATGGATTTCAGACATCCCTAACTGTTGGGAAATACGGATCTAACAGATTTGTCAGAACTACAAATAACCAGGGGCCTGTTTGATTGGGTTTTAGTTTTATAAATCAATTTTAAAAAACTTAATTTGAGAAGAAAATAAAAACTGGTTTGGTGATCCTATTTTTAAAACTGTTTTCAACATGCTAAAATAAATAAACATGTCTGAAATGAAATTTTGCTTCATCAAATTATAATGTAGTTTTTAAGTAAAAAAGCAAAATTGAAAACAGAAACAGCTATTAGCTGTTCTAGTTTTGTGGCTTTTAAATCACCAATATAAAAAACTATTTTCAAATACAGTTTTGTAAAATTATCAAATCAAACAAGATTTATAATTTTGTAATTTTTTAAAATAGAAAACTGTTTTCAAAAACAGAATCAAACAGGCCCTAGATCTCTAATTGGATCCCGTTTTGCATTCCACATTCTCTCATAATAGAAATATTCAGTACATGAATTCGCTGAAATTTCTCAGTTTCAACTAATTTATCAATTTTTAACCTGCTCAGTGCATTACATTCAGTGCTTCACTTTCTCTGTCTCAGCATCTCTTAGATACATAGGTATTTTATGAGCCTAGTACATGGTTGTTATTCTCTTGGAATTTTTTTAGTTATTAACAAAGCTTACATAACATGTTCATAGTTAGAAAACAAACATAAAGGGTCCTTAAAATAAGGTAACTTACAGAAAGAAATTAAAATACTTACCGGCATATTTTCCGTGTTGCCTAATGCAGTCATTAAGGATGCCCAAAATCCAAGCACTCCCCTGGGTCTTTGACTTGGCGACATAGCCATAGACACTTTGAACCGTACTTCCGAAATATTAAGGACACTGTAATTCAAGGTAATGTCATGCAGTTTATATAAGTCCAATGCAGATAATTATGCATATCCAAGCGAGAGTCTTGCTTACCCAATTTGAATGATTGGATCAACTGATGCAGCAGTTGTTTGAGATTCAGACAGTCTACTGATCTTCACCTGCTGGATCATTTCATGAAGGCGCCAAATAATAGGTTCATGGATGTTTATCAAAAAGGCAGCCGAACTTTCCGGCCCCTGCATACCATAACCCGTCATAAAAAGTCAAAATCTTTACAATTCATAAACAAGTTTAGAATTGACATATCTCTTTGGTAAATAGTAATTATAATGTGAAGATACTCACATGAAGACCAATATATGGATAGACACAAAGATCCAATGATCCATTTGACTGCATTGTAATGGAAAATTTCAGGATATAATCAGTTTCTGACACAACTCTCTGAGGTCTGAAGAGAACTGGCATTGGAGTTAATGGCAGTTGGTTGTCCACTTGTAGCCCACACATTCTGAGTTTGAATCTGGAACACAAGAGATATTGTATTTTCAAAATTAAAATTTGTAAAATAATGCGCTAACCAGACAAAAATGTCTTATATAATTATTTTAAATCTTCTGGAAAGTGGCCGAGTTGTACCAGTAAACAAGATATTAGGTTTCACCAGGAAACTAGAGAAGATGTACGTGAAAAAATATAAATGCAAATCTTACCTACTGATTCCGGAGCCCAAACCAGTTGAATATGCCAGAACAAGATTCTGAATAGACAGGTACAAAATTTCCTCTGGTGTATGATCAATAATAGACACCCCAAGATCAGCAAGATCAACATTGATGTGAAACTCAAAGTCTGTATCTGACATTAGTTGTTGCCTTTGAGAATCATTCACCGATGATGACTGTCTTCTACTCAGAACTCCTATAGGTTCAGTTTCAGGCATCCAATCACTGATCTTAACAACATTGGTTTTCTCTTCCTTTACAATTGTAACACGCAAAGCTTTCGTTGGTCCGTCTGCTACATGGACAGGCTGGTGATCAGAAATTTCATCGATATCGTACTTCAGTGATTTCATGGGGTCAGTTCCATCTACCAAGAGTTCCAATAAACGTCTTCTACCAAGATCTTCCCACAGAAATGAAGCAGCAGAATTTGGAAGCAGCAGCTGCCAGGAATCACCTATACCATCAGCTTGACGAAAACGAATGGGCAGAAACATCGAACGATTTTCAACCCTGTTGATAGAAAAGTATTTTTAAAACAGGAATATGTACAAACTAACACAAATATTGATAATGAAGAAGAAAGAAAAGCAGTCAAGAAAATTTAGTCTCTAATCTTAACCAAAATTTTGATCACAACCATAGTAGTCAATCCCAGATAGCGGAGCGGCAAACCTCAAAACTGGGATAGCGGAATAACGGAGAGCGGGATAACCGCTATTTGAATATTTACTTTTATTTCAAGTGAGAGGGGATTTAAAATGAGAGGGTGAAAGGAATTAATCTCAGTCATTAGATTAATCATTATGGTGACCTTTTATTTTTTAAAATGTAGGTAATCTTCTCTCTCCTCCTCATTCACGAATGTTGCGTTTTCTTCTCTCTTTCCAAATCTAACATTTCCAGATCTTGGCCAAGGCTTTCTTCAAGCTATACCACTGATGGAGGATAACATCCAATTTGAGAGAAATGTTTTGTTTTAAATTGATTTCCAGATCTTGCACAAAGCACAATTATCTCCTCCGATTTGTTCTTTCTTCCTGAACAAAAACTCCCCTTCTACATCCTCTCTCTATTGTGTTTGTTTTCCTTCATTCAAATTAGATTTTTCTAATTCTTTCTTGGCATATCTATTTCATTGCATCAACACCATTTTTTTTTTATTTATAAAAATCAAGCCTAAAGCATGAAATTGTTTTTTTATTTTATTTCACTGAATCGATTGAAATTAATTGAAATTTTTTATAACAAGCCATGGATGCTAACTTAAGCACAAGAAATCAAATCAATTTGTGCATTAAATTAAATTGGTCACAACCCCTTAAAACCCAAGATCTGAATGAACATATGGAGGTTGGAATTTATTGCAAAACATTTTCTCTATTTAATTGAAAAATATGGTGTAACTAATAAATAAAATCTCTGGCATCAATTCAAGTACCAGACCAAGATTGGTAGTAACCCGCCGTCGACAGAATCTTTGGGTTGACACATCTTCAGTGTAGAACATGAGGAAAGGCACGTCGGTAAGTATTAATCAAGTCAATATATTCAGAAAGAAGATGAAACAATAATAAAGAGGGCTAGAGACATGAGATGAATGCACGGGCGAGTGAGGAAGAAGAAGCAGGAAGCAAATTAAAACGTCACTGAAGGAAAAGAGAGAGAAAGAGAAAGTGGTTAGTAATCTGGAAAGAGACTACGTGTAACGTGACTAACTAAAGAGTAAATTAATAACTGCACTGCTCTCAGCCATCCCATAGCGGCGAGCAACAGCTCGGCCGGGATCCTGCGGGATTGACTACCCTGATCACAACAACGGCATAGGTAGATGAAGTAATAGGAAATACTGAATCCTTTAATTCTTACTTAAAAAGAATACACTACACATCTTGCACAAGTTGATCCAAAAGAAAAGCCAAGGAAAACAATTGTTTCAAATGTTTTTCACAAAATATACACGGGTATACACAAATACTATTCTCCTTTACCTCAGTGTTAAACAAATATAAGAAAAGATTAATATATGATGATTCATGAGGAGGATAATGATAGAACAAAAACCTGTAAGGACTTGACAATGAATTTAGACGAAAAACAACTTCAAAGCGCGATTTCTTGGCCCCACTTCTTACTGCTATCCTTAATTGCATTGTTTCATCTCCAACATCTTTTTTCAAACTAACGCGCATTACACCTTCATAACTTACACTGAATGGTGTACTCCATTTGTAGCCATCGATACGCACCTGAGTGAATATAGGATTTGTATGAGAAGATAGTAGTTTCTCATATAGGAACTTTATAAGATACAAATAACAAGCCAAATATGCAAGCTAATGAAATATTTTGAAAATTAATAAGAAACCTTCAAAAGTTCAACTTTAGCTGACGATTGCCACTCAAATGGTTTTGGAGGATCAGTGGGATGGATCCACACAACTGACTGAGTATCACACTGCTGTAGGCAGAGACTACATCCAACCCTATTGGTGAACATTGTGTACGGCTGGAAATGAACCACCTGGACATCAAATAGTTCGACAGTTACTAATATCAAGGGTATGGTATGGGGCTGTCTTGAACCACATGATATAAAATAACCATGATATGTTATAGATATTACAGGAACATAAGAATATAGACTAAAAAAATAAATATAAATAATGTATAGTATAAATTCCAACCTTTGTTCTGTCTGAAGTCATTTTCAACAATGCTGAAAGCTTGTAGTAAGATCCTTCAGATTTGAAAGCCTTAACATCAATACGTTCCTACAAGAGTTTCAACCAACATTATATACTAAGGCACAAACTATACTAATATGCATTGCAAAAAAAATAAGAGGCAGTTGGTTTGTCCATTAATTAATAACACCTTGTTTTCCAGTTCAAGCAGAGAAATCCCAGGGCTGTAAACTTCAGAATAGCGCATCGAAACAGAAATGCCCAGCCTAGGTGACAAATATGTATCTTTTTGAGATTGAAACATTGTAACTCCACTACGGCTAGCATAATCTTGTGGAGAAAGCATGCTCGGAAATGGACTACTGTCTTCAATTACTTCGAGTACTTGTAGGCTGTTGCTCCTTGAACTAAAATACCTTCTATCCAACGAGCTAATGGGGTTTTTAAAAGCTGTTTTGGCAGACTTGACCCTAGAGAGTAGGGCTGAATCCCTCTCTGCATTTTCGAAAGGTTCCACTTCCACCAAACGATATGCCAAAGGTAGAGAAGAATCATTGACAATCCAATAAGGGACAAAAAGTCTTAAGGTTTTTGGTGCAGCACTTGTCCCACCCATATCATGTTCTATACTCACACGCAATTTCCTTCAAAAATGATCATATATATCATCAATGCTAAAATAAAGACCACTAGTAAAACAATAAGAGAAGTATCAGTATTATGTAACAAACAGTCAGTTAAAAAGAATATTTTATGATTTTGCATAATTGTATAACCCAAAGTGAATACATTCAAATGAGGAAACATGGAAAACCAGACTTAAGAACTAGTAAATGATAAACACAATATAAACAAGTAATAAGGTAGAAGATACATTTCAAGGGCATATTACATTTGAGAGCTTCTTAACTGTGCTTTGAGATCATCAAGCTCCAAAAATTAATTCAAGTAATAAAATAAAGACAAGAAAAAAATGCTCCCAAAACAAAGCAAAAATACATAATTTCTAAGAATAATATTGAAAAAGATTATCCATTATGATGGGCATTGCATGAACACATGAAGTAATCTAAAGAAAGTTAATATGACTTCTCCAAGAAACAGATTACAAACCTTCTACTTTGTCGGTGAACCATCCAGAAAGATGAGACGTGATTTGAGCAAGAAGGATCCAGCAAAAGAATTGGCTCCTGAATCAAGGAATCAAGGAAAGAATATGATGAATCAAAATTTGAGCAATTTCAAATATATATTTCATAGTCATACGATAATAATACATGCAGAGTTTGATTAGTTATCACCTTTTCCATAACCCAACCATGCTGCACAGACAAAGTAAGATATAAAGGTTTCTGAATATCAACTGAATATATATGTACACTCTGACGAGAAGAAATGACCCCACGATGTCGCTCGACACAATTTCCTTCCTTTGTTTTCTCAGAGATTGAAAACTCGGCAGGAGAAGGAAGCCGGTTCTCCAATTTCATAGGAGAGTTAATAGATATTTTCCTATCATATACAGGTATATTTAGTTCAGTATTAAGGACTGAGGCATCTGTACCCACACTAAACCATAACTGTTTACTTCCACTGCTAGGATTACAGCACAGAAGTATATCCTTTTTCTCAATCTCATTTAGCTTCAAAGAACAATCAGATGTCACGGAATTTTGTCTAAAACCTGGATCTAATTGTTGGTCTTTGCTATATATATAACTTGAACCAACAGCTACAGCATGACCCCATGAATACGAGGGCTGAGAGTTATCAAAGTTAGGTCGAATTTGCAAACATTGTTCAGAGTCCTTTGACGTACTTCTCCATGATAAAATGGTAGAAGCTCCAGGGTGCACAGTACTCACTCCACTCTGCAAGGATTCTACACCTAGCTCAGAAATGGTTTGTCTAGTACGAACCCAACGCCTTCGACGGACAACATCAGAAGATGATTTTGTTGAAGATTTTGATGAAGTAGGAGGCCATTTTAAATTTTTAATGTCTGGTCCATATGCCCAGCCTTCCTTGTCAACAAGCTGAAACTTGTCTATGGACCAACCTGAAGCCCATTTCCAACCAGGAGGAAGTGGAGGTTCAAAGAAGTCCTGCAAAAATAATACAGGTGAATGAGGATTTTAATCAATGTGATAGGTAAGGAAGTTAACAATTGATAACAGAAAACCTATAAATTTACCAACCTTCGATGAGTACGCGAAGTCCCTTGTGCTCCAGTGTCCAGGATTATCAGGGTGCACACCTGGCCAACTGTTACCCCAACCTGATGATAGCTGATAATACTGATTTTGAAAGACTTCTTCAACTACAGTATTTGAAGTGTTTGTTCCACGTGAAGGATCATGACCACAAGAAGCATGGCACGTTGAAACATTCAACATAACATCTGAGTCATTCACTACTGCGACAAGACCCCTGAAAATTACATGCTTCTTCCCATTTTTCATCAAAACTTCCATACCAATATATTCATTCTGTAATAATTTTGGAGCAACTGAAAGTGGAAGCAATGATCGGACACTCTCCCACTCACCCTCTGGGTCAAGCCCCACCCAAAAGCCTATGTCTTTATCAGTAGTATTTTCACTTTCCAATTCTTTTTGAAGGTTAACCATAGTATTCCTTTCAAAACAAGAAGTTGAAACAAAAAGGCAACCTTCATGCACGATTTCAACATGGCTTTGCTGAGCCTGCAAAATGAACAAGAAAGAAGCAAAACATATTATAGAAATTTACTAATTTATCAGATGGACAAATCTGGTAAAATCAATGTAATACATGGTAACTAACCATTGTAGTAAGTGGATACGATCTAATATTTTGAACATCATGTGGCTGATGAAACATTCGCACTGAAGCAACTTTCTTTAGAGTATTTGCACCATGTCCAACAGAAAAAGAAAGTGCACCCACGACATCCCCTGCACAATGAATGCACAAAAAACAAAAACAAGCTAAGTTGCAAAAAAACTTCAATGTGGAAATAATTTATGATAACTAATCATTACGAGAAAAATGCATGGGAAGTTTGGTTAAAAAAAGTGCAAATCAGATCGCCTATGAATTTTGAATATACAAAGCCTCACTGAACAGGGCATCCAAACCATATATGACGTTTCTCTAAGTAAGGCATTCAACAAATACCTTTCCCAGCTTTTGCAGCAAGATTTGTAACTTCTATTTCCAGCTTTGCAGGGGCCTGTAACAATTTATCGATGGGGTAGTAAGTGTAGACAACTCCTTTAAGTATGTAAAAAAATTCCAAATTGAAGAATGCAAAAAGTGTTGACATATATGTTGGAGAAATTGCAGATTTAAGATTAAGTAGGTCCAAATTATGCTATTAAATATACACATAGAATATTGCAAGAAAAAATAAAATATGGCCAAATGCATTCTAGAGTCCTTTAAGTTTAATGTTTGTAACAGATTGGTCGTTTAGTTTTCTAAGTACCTCTTAGAATTGAGAGTTGGGCCTATTAGAGCTATGTAACTAACTTAGACTGACTTAGATTACATAGTTAGTTACATTCTCTAATAGGGCCTAACTCATCCCTACAAAACCGGCTTGTAAGGGGAGGATTGTCTCTACTTTATAAACATATATTCAGGTCATCTCGTAAGCGATGTGGGCCTCTTTAACACCCCCCCTCGCGCTCAGCGGAGCGGATCGTGGAGAGGCTCTAATACCATCTTAGAATTGAGAGTTGGGCCTAACTCATACCTACAAAACCGGTTTGTAAGGTGATGATTGCCTCTACTTTATAAACATATATTCAAGTCATCTCGCAAACAATGTGGGACTCCTTAACAATACCAAATTGGTCCTTTAAGTTTGTAACGGATTACACTGTTACCCTTTGATGGTGTAATCTGTTACAAACTTAACGGACCAATATGTCACAAACGTTAAACTTAAAAGACCCTTGGATGCATTTAGCCTAAAATAGGATAACCCATAAGTTGAATCTAAAATAAAAATAGCATAAATGGGCTTTCTTTAGCCTATGTAAGGCAACTTTTCTGAAGTAAATCACTATGCCAGACCATGAACTTCATATTACGAGAGCACAGTTTCTGCATAAGGTCGTTCTAAAAATTATTTCAGCCAATCATTATAAGAATGAAAAAGAAGCAAAACATAAACCTAATCAATTAATGATGCCATACCTTTCGGGGAACTTCAAATATAAAAAGTTCATTCCACTTTACATTTCCTTCATCCAAATTATTCACTCTTGATATTACAGGCTTGACACACTTTGTTCTTGCACTCTGGGGAAAAAGCTTTTGCTGCTCTGATGCCTGATTGTCGACAACGAGACGCAAGGCACAGAAGAAGTTATGGCTGTTACCATCATCAGTGATAGGTAAACCCTACAAAATTTAAAATGAATCGATTTCAATGTTTTGGGTAGGAAGAAAAAGCAGGCATCCTATTAGAATTAAGTATATCAATTTGCATCATGATCATGACCTTGGCTCCCAGTATCTGTACAGCAACATAATAACGGGCTTCTCTAGATTCATCTGCAACATTTAACCTATTTGAAAACCGTGGAGGTGGAATCCACACAGAAACACAATCTCCGTGACGTAGCATGTCAACTGTATCTACATCATGCTCAACTTTTTTAACAAAGATATCACACCCAAGGTTATTTTCTACTATCACAGTCTGCAAGTCATCCTCATCAAGTGCAGAAAAAGTTGTATTTTCTCCTTCGCTGTGTTGACCACCAGCCTCCTGCAAATCAAACAGTTAGCAAGTCTTTAAAAATTCACGAGCTTTAAAGGATAAATGGATAATGGATTCAGAATTTGACCGCTTTTAGCTTGGATGCTTTCTGTTCAAACTCTAACTGTCTTCTCCATGAATGAACACTTCCCACAAAGGATTCAAGATTTGCTGCACTGACATTTACATTCAAGATGCTAGTTGCCGAAATTCGAATTCTCTTACCTAATCCGAATGGTGATTCTGCATTTGTATCAAATGTTTCAAACCTAAACAATTAAGAAATGAAACATTTAATTATTGGCATATTTTCAACAGGATTGGCCCATGAGTGAAGTCAAAAGAACATACTGAATCATTAGTATATGTTTTAATATTATACTGAGAAATCACATAAAAAATCAATTACTTGAATATTCCATCAAATGGTTCCACAAGGGGTTCCCATGCCTCTAACTGTGCATTGAAGGTGGACGCAACAATGGAAGAAATAAGTACTGCATTCATCCCGTGTAGCCCACCATGTGTTGCAAGCTTAATATTGGTAATTGTAGTGTCAAACAGGGGCCTCATCTGAAAGGTAGTTCAATTCAACATAGAATTTATAAAATGAAAACTCCTTTATCAAAAAACTTAAATGACACAGAAAAAATTGGCATTTGTTTTTGTAACAGGCATCGTAAAACATACCATTCCACATAAGCTGTCTAAAATCGTCAGGGAAAAGTATCGCAGCTTCAGCTCAGCATTTATGTTCTCCCGGGTCTTCGGCTTCACTGAATCACCAATTATGTAGGCCAAACGGCTTGACGGCTTTTTAAGATCGGAGCGGGCCAGAAAAGTGCATGCCTGCATGTATATATAACATGATAAATAAACCTTTTTCTTTGGAGTTTAAAATATGGTACAACAGCTCAACGGCAACAAGCTTTTTCATAATGTAAAAGTTTGTTATCCGAATTATCCTATTCGGATCAGATTCTTATCTTTCTTTTTTGTATTTTTCCCAGTTGTAGTAGATTGGTTGGTATTTTCCTTAGCAATGTGGCCTTTATATTCAATTTGTGTACCAATTATTATCTTTCCTCCTAGATAACATGGTACAAAAATTCATTCTCTATAAAAACTCTCCCACCAATGGCGAAAACAGTGATGACTGCATTAATTCCAACCCCCACAAAAAAATAGCATCTTAAGAGAGAGACCAGCACGGACCACCCTCATCTAAATTCCAATATAGAATTGTTAACCATCACTTAGGGGTTGGTTAAACCCCACTGTTTATAGAAGATTCTATTAGTACTCTATGAAAACCTATGTTAGCCAATATAGAATTGTTAACCATCACTTAGGGGTTGGTTAAACCCGACTGTTTATAGAAGATTCTATTAGTACTGTATAAAAACCTATGTGTAATAAGACCAATGAGCGTAGAACTCGGGTCAGGTTTCTCAGAAATCAAGTATAAAATTCTCTTGTTCAAAATTTTTATCATGGTAACTAGAGCATGAGCGTGATCCATGGCCATGGTTTCTAGCAAATGCTCTCTGCCATATTGTCCTCCACAAAGATGGATCAAAAGTTGTTTTCCACCTACCCCCCAAATCTGACCGCCACATCATACCCATCGCCGCATGACATTCTTGTTTTTGCGCGGATCGCGTACACTCGTGATTTTTCATGGAAGCTAGCTCAGAGAGAAAGTCATAAAAACAAGTTTTGAGAAAAAGAGTAATAAGAAAGAAAAGACTGCTACTGTTATTCCAGAATTTAGGAGAGTATCCTCCAAGAATTTCCTCTTACAATAAAGAAATATACTTTGTTTAATCTATGTTTTTCCAATCCCCTTCCTAACTGTGCCAACATGGCAACATTCCCACAAAACATCTAATTGAGTTTTTCTCTCCCTACTGTACACTCCATAGTATCATTCCATTCCTGTTCCAGTATTTCTATCCCTAACATATTGTTAGTAAAATTAAGTCTTTTAAGAAATTGAGGTTGTCTGCCAACCCATCAATGAAGCTACATTATGATTGTAAAGGCCACTACATATTGCTCAAAGTCCAGTATCACACGATTGACCAAGCATTTGGTAATTGATAGGCACCTTATTATAGAAACAAATACAAGATAATTAGATGACGTAGTTATTTGTATGCTTATGTTCCAACCACTCAGAAGCCAGCAGACATCCTCAGTAAGTTATTTTGACCCAACTTTGAACCTACTTAAGAAAATTAAGCATGGTGGATATCTACGCACCAACTTGAGTGTAAGGAATAATTATTTGAATTAGTTTAGATTACTTGAGTATTAGTAGACTCGTGAGTACTGTCCTAACCAACTTTACCTTTGATACTCAATCCTTATATCTTAATTCTTTTCACAAAAGAATAATAGAAACAATTACTATATCTTAGCCTATAATAATATGAATAAGCATTAGAATGAAACTTATGTAAATCATACATAAGCAACTATATTTATTCTACTTTTAGAAGACATTTATAAAGCATTTTTTTAGTGCATTCATGGAAGTGAAAGTTATGGTTAACCTGATTTTCTACTTTCCAAATGCTCCAGGATTGAGGAGCTCTTGAGCTTGAAGATCTTGAAAGAGGAGCCTCATTAATGTTTGCTTGGCTAACAAGATCCATCCTAGGGCAGCAAAACAAATCTGCACGCGGTGCTTCATCTGTTCTGGAGACAACACAACCTAGAGAAACATAACCAGGAGGAGCAATAGGATACCAGAAGAAAACTTCGTCAATCCCTTTCCCTAAAATATGGGAAACTTTGGTAAATTGAAGAGGTTTTGAAGAGATATCAGGATTGTCATTCTTGAAGATTATTCCCAATGCAGGAGGTTCTAAGCTGAAAGGCAGGTAAAGAGAAAACATTAGTCCTCATAAAACTTTCATCTAAAAGGTTTAGATAAAGGCTTGAAAGATAACAAGGTCTAACCCTTCAGTGATGCAATCTCCCAAGACAGCATATCCATGACGTGCAACAGGTCGCCAAATAGAGACTGGACGGCGGAGGTCGTTACCTTTGTCCCACCAAATCCTTTCAAAGTTTGGCGTAGACATATAGCAGTTAGTTGCTTTTGAAATGGACTTGAGAATATCCCACCCAGAAGTATTTGTGCTTTTGGTTGTCTGTTGATTATTATTTTCCCGGTCAGAATTAAAATCTGATACTGGACTTATAAGAGGAGCTCTATTTGAATTCCAGACAAGCAGATGATTTAAGTCGAAAAGTCTGTCGTTAAGAGGGCAACCAGAGGAAGAATGTGCCAAAAAAGAGCCAATAGTATTGTCAAGGCGCCATATGCTAAATCCAGAGGTAAATTGATGATTTGATGGGATATTAAATATGCAGTCCGAATACTTTGCTGATGTTACAAGATCAGAACGTAGGCAATGAACAACATGATTCGGGGGTGGTTGGTTCCCAACATGGGCTACACAGCCTAGTGCTGTATATCCTGGGGGTGCAACAGGCAACCAAAGAGAACAATCACTGGCACCAACAGAATGGCTATCACTTCCACCACCTTGAATATTCTGGAATGACCCAATAAGATGAAAATCAACTGGCTTCCTTACACGACCATATGTGTTACTTACTGCCATTACTGCCTGTGAAGGAGGAACTGGCCTGAAAAGACATTGAAATATAACATTAACATAGCAATTCAGATCAGAACCAGAAAAAAGTTTCACAAATAAAAGTATTTGTAAAACAACAACATCGTATCACATTTAGTGTAGAACGTAGATGGAAAAACAATATTCGCTGTTTTCCTATATTCAAAAACTGTTTTCGTTAATTGATATCGATCAGTTAAGGTAATTTGCCTCATACAGCAGTGTAACTCTTGAAGATGTTTTGGCCATGTATGCTCATATGTAGTGAGTGCCATGGCTTAGTACTCAACATCGGATCCACAACAGCATTCTGCGTCTTACCTTTCCATGAAATATTTGGCCTAATCAAGTAATTCATCTTACCAACTAACCTTCTATACCTACCTGAATTAGTTAGAATAGAAAATCTAGTGAAAGGATCTATAAATATATCTCACACTCATTGTATCAATCAGAGAATTAAGAAATGCAAAACAGAATAACAGTTTCAGTTAAAGTCTCTTCCAATATTCTCTCAGAATCCATGAGATCCTTACAATTCTAACAAAGGAGCATTAATAAAACAGAGTGGACAGCTTCACTCGGAACCAGCCATAAAGTTGAACAACATTGTTGAATCTCCCAAAGCATGGTTGAGGGGATTGTTTTGTTCGAGACCATACAAAGCCTTATGAAGACAACATACTTATCTATGACACTCCCCTCGAGCAAATCTGGATGGCTGATTCATATACACTTCTACTAAGTCTCCATAGAGAAAATCATTTTTGAAAACTAACTGATACACTGATCAATGTCGCATGGCAGCCACAATGAGTAGGAGAATGGATGCCATTTTAGCTATATGAGAGACAATGTTGCAGTAATCAAGGCCAAATACCAGAGTCTAGCCTTAGCTACCAAGCGAGCTTTTAACATACCAATCTTCCTATATGGACCAGCATTGAAAGTGTCAATCCAACAACATCCAACAATAGATTTCCCAGGAGGAGGAGGCACAAGAGTCCATATATGAATAGAATTCAAGATTGTCACCTCATCGTACATGGTTTGTTGCCATTTTGGGTGAGAAATGGCTTCCCGTGGAGACTTAGGGATAGTGGCAGAAAAGAAAGCAGACACATGGGTATAGTGTGAATATGATAATCGCTTATAATTGAGGAAATTATACATGAGTATTATTACAGGTGGAACATGTACCGTTACAAAGTGCAACATGGAGGTTGTTTATAGAGGCAGGATGATAATATAGGAGCAGGAGAGACAAGTACAAGAGATAAGTCACCAGCAGGAGTATTTCATTGCCTTTTACCGGGTCCAAATTTAGTGTTAAAAAAGTTTCACACTAGTAGATTTTCAAGGGTATAATAAAAAAAGTTATCAAAAACATTTGAACGCATGAAAAAAGTATACCTTGATGTCACACAATCTCCTAATACAACATAATTAGCAGGAGCTTGAGGCCTCCAAAAGGTAATATTGTTGTTGGGACCAGTCTCTGCAAAATAGAGAAGACCAAATAGTTCATTGAAAAGCTATATAGTATAACATATAATGGTCAAGGTGATAAATTGAATACACAAAAGTAAATAAGAAAAAACTGTGATCCGGCTTTCACTTAATTAAGAAGCAACCTTTTTCAGACACCCAAAGTCGATCAAAGTTGGTACATGGAACTAGGGGAGTTGCATTTCCAAAATTTAATGCAGCATATGCCTGACTTTGAAGATTTAGTATAAGAGAAACAGCACTAAGTGAAAGATGAATACAGATGTCCGTTGATAGCAAAGATATATTTGTTTTATCCTTCACAGAAGTATATCCCCCTGAAATATCCACCGGATCTAGAATGATAAGACCAGAACCCGCTTCAACAGTAAAATCCTTCACCAGCGCTCTAATCCAAGTGTCCTTTTCCTTGGAGGCATACCTACTCCAATACACAGAGGAAAGTTGCAGAACAAATGCTTGCTGAGAAACTCATTTAATTTTCAAATAATGTATTAAGGTAAAGGAGTAAAATTGAACACTGTTTTACTCAACTGAGCTGATATTGAAGGTTTTGAAAGAAATATAATTTGGAGAATTAAATATGGAAATTCTTGGCAATAATAATTCCAATTGAGAAACAATCAACTAAGACACACAATGTCTAATGAGTGGTTACTGGTTAATGGACTAACAGCACAATGTCATAATTAATCACTCTGTTAATTGTTCGTGAACTGAATATATTTTTGTCAAGAATTCCTAAATAATAATTTTCCCAAGAATATTTAATGCTGTCAGCAAAGACAACTCACATGAAGCTAAGGTCCAACTTCGCACGAATAAGCTTCTCGCTATAAGATGAATCATCGAGAAATGACTTAGTACCATCGTAGAAGGTGAACTCAGAAGAAACAACCTAACAGAAAAGCACAACAGCCATTAGAAGAAGACCCCCAAACACTAAAAAGCAAAATAAAAAATTAAAGATGTCAAATCTTCAAGAGGTGGGTAGTTGTTGACATGAATTAAAGCTAGACAAATATGCAAAGTTCTTTTTGACATGTTCTAATGAATAGGGAAACAAGTTAACACAGAAAAAATGCAATTTAAACTATCTACACTAAATCAATAAACCATTTTTGGAGCTTCTTATCTTTGACTTGATTTTTAAATGAAACTAATCTGGATAATTGTTGATTCAGTATGACGCAGACTGGTAGGTTACACATATTATGTCTCGAATAGACAACAAAAAACTACACAGAGAAGCAAAAGAATTCCTAATCCAGAAGATATGTTGTCCTAATCCAATTGAGAGACAAGATGGCTCAAAAACAAGTAAACTTTAAATTATTAAACAAGTCCCAAATCACAATCACAAAGTATAATTCATCATAAATTAATCATCTCATGTTGCATTCTTTGCAAAACGACTTATCACTTAGCACAGAGGAAAAAAAAAAAGCTATTATGTGATTCAGACAAATTCAAGTGGAAGCAGGATAACTCGGGGTGTACAAAATGGAATTTGAAGAAACTTGGACATGAACACCCTGATAAAAGTACTACTTGTTCTAGATATTGCTGGAACATGGTTTTGACAACCTGAAACTGCAAAGATCCGATGCAAGAGTTTTGATCAACAATGCATAAACATGCAAAGAGATCCAAGTAACATGCCGGTAAAAACTAAAAGGCATGTAAGGTCTTGGGCATATTTGACTGCTGTTAAAAGCTTTGTGCATATTTTTCTTGGAAATATGAAGCATATTACCTGGGTTTCAAATGTAAAACTTTGAGTTCCAGTTGATTCACTTTCAGAATATAAGGAAGATCCTGAAGTTTCATTCATGCTGTCAAGGCTCTCATCACCAGAAGACAAATTGCTCGGAACAACAATGTCAACACCATCTTCAATAGAGATTGAGTAGCTGCTATCATTACTCAGGTACGTATACTTTCTTAGTAGAGAACCATTCTGATAGATAAATAACAAAGAATTAAGCTTCTAATATTCAGCAACTCATATATCTAATACGGCAATAAATGCTGTTTAGAAACTTTCATTCTCATTCACTGAAATTCAATATCTGTTGCCTATTTTTCTGTCCCTATTTGACCAAAGAAGAAATCTTAAGAAAGAAAGATATCAGTAGAAACAAAGATGAAACAAGACATTCCCCTTAACATGGTGGAAAAAACGTAAACAGCAGGAACAAACAAAATGTAACACAAAGCTCGAAGAGAAAACCTCACAACAACCTAACCTAACAACTTACGAAAGGTCTTAAAAAAACCCAAGCATTGCACTACATGGAAACATTGAAGCACAGAAAATATTGAACACTACAATAAATCATTTTCCCCTCTGAGTTCTAAAACTTCTGACCAAATTCATAAAAAGTGTTCCAAATTTTGATTAAAAACGAGATTTGTGAAAAACTATGAACACTCGACATTGAAGATATACAATTTGCAAAGTATCGTCAGTATTAATCACACTGTGGAAGATTCTGATTCCTGAAAGCACTTCAAGAAGTTAATAGTGCTACGAAGTATAAATAGGAAATCGCAAAAATTAACTTACTGATTCACAGGAAGCATATTACCTCAATTTTTACATTAACAAATCGCAATCTTTTGCCTCGCCCAATGACAATAATTGGTCTAAACCTTGTACCGCGGACTTCTTTTGTATCTGTTTCATCGGATAAACAAATAACCTTTCCACAGCCATCGTATGTATATTCATCAATGTCTACACAGTCTGCAACTAACTGTTTAGATGGAGAGAGGTGCACCACATCTTCATCCTGCCTATACACTGCTTCCATCAGCACTATGCTACTATTTTTGCTAATGGGATCATTCATTGGATCAGTTGTTTCTTCTCTTCCAGTGAGTGCTCCTAGAGCAGGCACAAAAAACTCTGCCACAGCAAGAAGAAAATCTGGCACAACGAGGACTCGAGGTTGCTGCACACGAATTACAAATGATTGGGATGACATACGCCACCTATAGTCCATTAAAAGCATTGTTGAAATGGGTGTATCATCAATTCCAACTTCACTGGGTGTCCTCCGAAAGCTACCCGGGTTAAATGTAAAGGGAACCTTTTGAGTAACGGCTTGTTTGACAGCATCAGAAGATGATCCAAGCATCAGGCGCATTTCAGGTTTCGTATCAAGGCGAACATCAAGTATAGAAAATTTTGGAATTGTCACAAACAGGTCTGTCTCAGATAAAGATGTCATACGATATGAAACCCAGAGACCTTCCAGCTGCATAATAATAATACAATTAAATTAAATAAATGAGAATGAAAGGTTAGCAAATATTATTCAGACATATCAAGCTGGCAAACAAGCTCATTCATTTAGTTAAAATAAAATCAAAACACTAAGAATCTGTCATGGAAACAACGTCATTGGTAAATATAGATAAGTAAATCATCTCTGTAAAATATACACACTCACCGCAATATGAGCCAATGGGGACTCTCCATCAGTGCCATTACAAAGCTCCAGCAAAGCATTGTTCACCACAACAGCTATAATTGTAACTGTCTGTGACAATAGAATCTGACTGTTGAGGTTAACCTTATCAACCAGAAGCTTAATAGTATCCTTCGAACCAGAATTTCCACCACGGAAGCTAGCAGGAAGCCTTGGTTGTTCTGATAAATTCATATATGTACAATCCAAAATCACCTTATATTCTTTATCAGACATTATGCCATGCAATAGATCCACCTGCTCAAGTGATCATAAAATTAACCGAAGAATGTGGCTTTTTAAAGTAAAATACAAGAGTTAGGATATGAAAGCATCGTCGGGTTTAGACATTAAGAAGACTTTCACAATTGCAGATAAATACATGGTATACCCTCGGAGCTTTAAAACGGATAAAAATTGAGAATTGAAGGTAATTGAGAGCAACAGAAAGAGAAAATTTAGTGGTATCTTAAAATCAATTTCCGTCTAACTTTGGGCATTCAGCAGTATTTATACTCGAGTCTCAGCGTCCCTAACAAGCCACTACCAGATTTGGAATATTCTAGAGAGTAGAGTAGAGTAGAGATTAACAAAATCAGGCTATTCTAGAAGATCTGCATAACACAATACACACACACACACACTGCAAACTAAACAACACACGGAAATACATTATAAAAAATTCATCGTTTAAATAACTTATGGGCCTTAGGCCAGATAAAAGGAAGGGAAAATGTTATAGCTGTGCGAAGGAGATGACATTCTTTAATGCCTTTGACAAAAGCATAAGGCACAAGTCATTGAATGAAAAGATTCTAGAAGCCAAGAAAAGGTACGCTAAGCAATTTCAATGACTCCATTGATATTCCTGGTAGTGTGGATGCAAACATACATTCAATAATACTCAACCCAACAGAGGTGAATTTGAAGGGGATAACATTGTTTTTCCATTTCATCTTTATGGAGATCGGCACAATCCATTTTTGTATATTATATATAGAGGAACTGGAGAGAATTTCTAGAGTTTAAAGGCTCTGATAAATATGTGAGAAACTGAGGTATTCATAATTGGTCGTATCAGGACACAGCCAATAGACATGCTGCAGCCTAACACTAATCTTAATAGGGGAAGAGGATACAGATTGTTATATCGTTTTAAGTCAGCACACTTATCAATTCATAGAGGCACCTTAAAGGAAGGTAGTTTTAGACATTTTTTTAGGAAAATAGAATACAACTATTAGGCATTAGGGTTTGAAGTTACCTTCACTTCAAGTGAAAATGTCGGGACTTTACGAAAAACATCCCTCAAACTTCGACGAACAAAAATATCAAGTCCTTGACCTTCCCGTATCATTGGTTTTCCAAGACAACCATCAATTCCAACAGACATGTTGATACCCAGAATCTGTAATTCATACGGAGTCAGAATATGTCAAGTATTTTAACCACGATAGATCATATGATTAGAAATGTGTACCTGAGCATGAAGAACATCAATATGCACAGCTGAAGGATCTTCTTCTCGAGATCCATGCCAACTGAATTCATTTTTAATCTGAAGCTTTCCCAGATCAAGTTGTATAAAACTGGAAGTGAATAAAGCAATTACATTTCAGCTTCGAAGATATAAAACCAATTCATGATCTTTCACCTTAGCATAGGTTATTACAAGAATTGATGTATCAAAATATCAGAGTCTCTATTACTAAGTGGATAGGTCTCCGATCCTGGACATCACTTATCGTCTAAATAAAGTTTGAATATTAGCACAACATACGGTGAACATAAGCATTGTTTGTACCTCAAACACAAAGGATGCTTGCACAAGGGGGCATTTTAGACATAAAAAGTTATAAATATTGACCGAGTCAGTTAATTAACATATGTACAAATATTTAGCATTAAAGAAAAACAATAGAAGGAAAAAGATTGGAAATGGAAAGAAAGATACTCAGTAAAAAAATTAGCCATAATTCAATTCTTTTTGTGCCTCATATGCTTCTACTACAACTGTTTCCCTTCCTAATATGTAGGTACAGGAAGACGTAATATTGTAAACCCGTGTATAATTAACAAACAAAGAAATAGTATCCACCAATTGATATGCATTTACGTACCACCGATAATTAAACCTAATTCCTCCATGAAAACCCTAATATTTATCTCTCAAATCTTAATATTGATCTGTTACGTCTTATGCATTCCTTTATCCTGAATTAAAGAAACTGCACCTACCCACAGTCTTACCAAATTTTCATTTGTAATCCCGCATAAAAATGACAAGCAGCCAAAGGCAAGAAAGAAAAACAATTAACTTTTAGTGGCACTTGACACTCACAGATTTATCAACCAAAAGCATATATGACACCAATGATTAAGCATATAGCATCACATGTAATTTGATGTAACAACCAATTATGTGAATATTCACATAATACAGTTTCTGCTCAATTATAATTGGAGTTTTAATTTAAGTGCCCAGATCATCATAAGAAATCACAAACCACTTTGGAAAAGAAAAGATTGCTATTGCATTCCATAAACAGATTTAAAGATTCACTTACTCTTTGCTCGTTGAGTTCCTTGGAACAACGATAATTGGTGTGTCAAGTGCAAGATCCAGCTTGAGTGCAGTAGCTCCATCTATTTCAGTTTTCTGAATCAACCATTCAAATCCTCCAACTTTATCAACAAGTTTGATTGCTTCCTCAGTATGAGGGGATGCCAGCTCCATAAAGTACCCCGTTATCTATAGAAGTAAAACATAATGAATTTAGTAATTTCTTTATTCTTTTTGTTAGCCACAGAAATATATCAAATGCGGAGGATCCCATAGACCACACAGTTTTAAAATCCTATCTAAAAACCTTGTTCCTGAGCAGGAGAAAAGTACTAATTTTAATTTATGAGTCTAACTTTATTAAACTTTTCTAGCGTACCTCTTGCACAAATCTATAAAGGAAAACAATGCGAACAGCTGAAAGTTGACCTTGCAAGCTGTAGTCGTATCCTTCATAATCATCATCTTCAGCACTATACGAATTAAATTTGAACTGAAAAAAAAATCAAATATAAATAACTCAAATGAAGACATCCGGAGGAATGGGTAGTGGTGGTTGTGAATATAAATTTGAACTAATATGTAGGTTTGAGTTTGGCCCAACCCAAAATGCTAAGAATTACTAAGTGGCGGTTGTAAAATTATCCCGTTCATGAGATAGAAATTTCCCACCAGACCGGTTCCCTGTCAAGCAGCGGAAACCAACCAGGCCAGTTTTCAGAACCTTGATTTTTTTAATCGCCGTTACTATCATTAGCCCAAATAATTGATTAGCTTGTATTTCATATATATAATATCCAGAATTATTCTCTATTTTAATTTTCAAGTTTTATTTTTCTGTCAAATAATTTACAGATTGTTTCAACTTGAACTTTTCTAAAGGCAATATAAGCTAATTTTAACCTGCATGTAATGTACTATATTATCACTTGAATATGTATATTTCTCATTAATTTGAAAAAGGTTGAAACAACTATTTATATACATAAGAGATGGAGCATATCTAAATAGGAACGATATCCTATCATAACTCCAAAAGATACTAACAAATCATACTACAATAAATAACGATATCTCAACATTATTAATTGTCCGTTAAAATTAAAACTTATGGCTGATGTCAAAATTAAAATAACTAGTTAAAACAGTTAACCTTCTGTAGAGCAGTGAAACTTTACACAGACACACACAAGGTGTCTCTAAAAGGTTGGTTCACGTTCACGGAAAAGAAAACACACCTTTATAAGTGAGTCAACACCAGAATTTCTTATGTCACAAAGCCAATCCCAACACTGATCTGTCCCAAGGGACATATCACAGAGTCTAAAATTGCCTAATGTTCCATCAATAGAAAGAGAACTTGGGTGAACCTTCATAAGAGAAATAAACAATTTTAGATTTTGCAGATATGACAACAAATAGAAAACAAAATGCATTCGAAGCAACATAAAGTGGAAAATAATAATTTCAAAGAAGATAAGAAACAAAGTGTGCATAGAAAGCCACGGAAGAAGCAGAAAAGAAGGCTACAAGACCAACTATTAGAAAGTAAGTCATTACCTTAAGATCCATTAGGAAACTTTCTTGTACTAACATGGCAAGTTGAGAACCATCCTCCTTGTTAAGAAAAATAGTTACACTATCCATATTCATGTCCAAACGAAATACTACACGTTCTTTACCAAACCCTAACAATCCTCTAACGCGTCCCTTTTCATCAGACCTTTCCTTCGCTGAAGGTCTCTCTGGAGAAGTTTTCAAAGTGTCTGCATCACTTGTCACTTTATTTCCGGAGCTTATATCCAAGCCAAAACTTATCAATGCAACAATAGTGGGTCGGTTGCAAAAAAACTCCAGCTTGGACATACGAACACACATCTGAAGATGAACAATCAGGAATGTAAACACAGCATTGTATCTCATAATAACATAGAAGAGAAGACCCGAAAATCAGATTCAATGTTAACAATCCTCGTTAAAGTACCTGTGTATCAATACCATCATAATCAGGTGAGCCAGAGCTCCTTGTTGCGAAAGACATAGATACAAAATTTGAAGTATCACTTCCCTCTGCCTCATAATACACCTCATGAGGAGTACCCCTTCCCTTTTCAATTTCTTTTTCATGAAGCAAACTTTCTAGAGACTCAAACTCAGAAGCAATCCCCATCAATCCTTGCTGATCCAACTCCATATTATGTAAAGAATGTCCTCCATCTGTTTGAGAAATGAATTCCGATAATGCATCGGAGAAGCTATCATCGTCATCATGAATCCCAAGAGAAACGTCCTTCCCATGGGAGTCAGTTGAGTCAGAAGAACATAAAGTTTCTTTCTTCAAGACTGAAACAGCTAGATATTGTGGAGATACAGATAGACGACCCTGAAGTTCATCCTTAATTTTTAAAGAATGCAATTTCATCTTCACTGTCAGGTCACCATCTGCAAGAACGACATGCACCTGGGAGACAGAACAGCAACCACAAATGACTTGGTCTCTAGTAAATTGGAATAATTTTGATGGCAAATAGCAACAACTAAATAACTTATAATAAGAGAAGTTTTATATAAAAAAATGGCAATGCAATAATTGAGGCTTATATTGATGCTGACTATGCAGGGACAGTTGATGACAGTGGGTCCACTCCTACGTATTGTAGTTTTTTTGGAGGAAATTTACCAACTTGCAGGAGAAAAAAGCAGTCTACCAAGCACATTCTAACACCGAAGGTCAGTTCTTCTCTTCCTGCAAATTTTTCACCTTGTACCGGAAATTTAGTACCTTAGTTGTAGTAACATAATTACTCACCTTTGAAAATACATTTTACATTTATTCTCCTTGAAATCAGTATACATATAAATTAAACATTCTGCTGGGTGCTCATTCAATCAAAGCACATTCAGAAAAATTATGGCAATCTGAAACAGAATCAAGTTCACCCACAATATGGTAGCAGATTCAGTTCCAGAATATTATGTTTCCCTCCAATCTTCTCATTGAAACTTATATTTTCTGTCAGTTTCTCTTTGGTTATGGAACTTCACAAGAAAATATTTTTAAAAAAAAATTAATTTAGTAAAAGTTTCACATGTATTATTTCTTCAACAGAACATAAAACAGATCAAATAAATATTGTGTGATACTTAAACACATAATGTCACTGAAACCTACAGACACTTCTCCGCATGTCTATACATAAGGACAAAAGTGCATAAAAAGACAATTGAAAGAGCAAAGCAGTATAGGGAAGTTTCAAATCAAGATTATATCTAGTACAAACCTTTCCCCCATCTGCAACAATTTCAAGAATGAGAGACTCGTCAAGATTTCCATCAGTGGTGCTTCCAGCCTGCATATATATTAAAACACATATATCTTCATATATTTTGCACAAAGGCTTATGAATATTAATCTGTGGACCGTAAGCAAATAAGCATGAGGAAGAATAGGTGAAAATCTCCGTAACTACCAGAAACCACAAAAAAAGGTCAACAAACGACTCTAAGCCACATCAAACTGATTGATAGAGCATATGATTGTGAACACTAAGTTAGGTTACAGAAGTTTCTAGTCAGCTAGCTAAGCTGGTGATAGAAGCATGAGATAGTTCTGTATGTCTCAGTTTTGTCTCACATATCACTGCTTAGTGCAGTATTCTAGATCCTTATGGGTTACCCCATTACAGTCGAACCAACTGTTAGTTACAAGTTAGTTATCC
This sequence comes from Trifolium repens, assembly GCA_030408175.1. NCBI lineage: Eukaryota > Viridiplantae > Streptophyta > Magnoliopsida > Fabales > Fabaceae > Trifolium > Trifolium repens. The sequence goes on from CP125851.1 coordinate 52,263,045, forward strand.
TTTAAGTTATTCTTTTAACTATTAGTAGCTTGTTACCTAGAGGTTTCAGCATTTAATAAATATCTAAAGTTAGAGAATGTAACAGATTTATTTGAGAAAGACGTGTAGTTTCCTTTTTACTCTCAAATTCTCTCTTCTGAAGCACTTAGCTGGCATAACTTAAACGAAGTCATCCATCACCTGATAGAGCACGCGATACACTTCCACATATGTCTGATATTACTGATAATAGGTTATCTAGAATACTCATTGTTGTTTTAGTTTGATTTGATTAGTTAGCTCACAATTGCCATAACTACATTTCCATTAGTGTGTTAGTTATGCTGCTAGCACTATAAATTGCAAGCTTGTATTCAGAATCCCCAAGAATCATTAATACAACAAATTAGTTAGTTAGTTAGTTAGTTAGTTAGTGGCAGTTGATAGTTCAGTTCTGTTATACTGTGGTTTATCTTACGAGCTTCAGCAGCTATAAATCCAGTTGTAACCAGCAAACAAATACATAGTAACATTCACTTTAACAGTTTTACTTAGAAAACTCTCACTCTCTCTCAATTGAATATCGGAAAGCCATTTGGGAATGTTATAAAAAGTAACACCATGAACGATGTGTGTGCACTCGTGCGCATATTACACACTAAGCTTTCTCATGCTTGTGCCAGATAAAGCCTTAAAAGGAATGTATCAAATCAAACCTTTCCATATATAAACAGCTTGGCTTCCACCAGTGCCCCGTTTATAACCATGTCAGCTGTTTTTGAGTTTGTGGTATTAAGAACATTGTAGGAAGCAGCAGCACCCTCTGAGTTACCAAGCACATCAACTGATGAGGGAGTCTGTATGCAAAATGTATACATATATGAAGATCCAGGAATAATATCCAACTAAGCAAAACAAATGAGAAAAAAGCATACTAAGGGTGACTTACAGAAGCTTGATATGTAGCTTGGATGAGTCCTTTGAACCAGCAACACTTCTCCTCTTCTTCCCGAAAGTCTAAGATCCAGGTGCTAGAAGATTCCAGAGCCTGGAAGGAAATTCATATTTTCAGAGTCAGGGCGAGCAAGTTAACAAACAAGCATAACCATTCCCAGTTGTTACCGATATGAAGATTCTAGCAGCTGAACCAAAATTTAAGATGTGATCCCCTACTTTTGATTTGGAAATCAGAAACCAAAAGAAGTAATCAAAGCATAAAAGCAGGTCATCCGGTCTTATTTCATCGAGTACTACGGTTGATAGGTTGAGAGAGAAATACAGAAAAGGTTAAACTGAATTTGATTGAAATGATTACAGTAATGTTAACTCTGCCACAACTGTCCGTCTATAGGCAGAGTTTACAGGACAGTTTCAGTCTGTTTAAAGGAAAACTGACCTAACAACTCCAGAATTAACTTGTCACCTATGTCATTAATCTCGGATAGCGACCAGCTATAAACTGGGCGAGTGGGCGGTTTAGCGAAAAGCAGGAAAGTCACTATTCTAATATTTTGTGCTGCTCAAGTTCACAGAAACAATAGTGAAAATGTTCTCTGTCACAAGTCAATTAGCATGCTATCAAGTAACTTCTTTAGGTGTTGTGAGTTTAGAGAGAGAAGCATTGAATAAGAGTTGATAATGAAGAGTAGAGGAATAAAATATGAATAATTTCAGAAATGAAACACCATACATCTTTCAAGATTACCGGAACTTATTTAGCTTACCTTCTGAATGTCCATTCCCCTGGTGCTTACAGCAATACAAAATGGGGAACCACCAACATTCATCGGGGGAACATCAAGGACTTGCCTACCAGCCATACTGCAGAGTCCAAACACTAAATTACATATATAAAGTAAATTAAAATGAATTCTGTTTAAAATCTATTATCACAACAAACTCTTAAAAATTGAAGGCAAATAAAGTCGGAAGATTTGGAAGCATGGGCTTTGTTCTATACAAAAATATTGCACTAGGGTAAGGCCTAATTCAAGCCTTATAAAAATTACTATGAATATATCTCGTCAATATGGTATCTCAGCGCACCGTCTCATGCCCATGACTGATCATTAGAACATGGACATATGCAGGTGGCCTAACATATCATTTGGGTAATGACAGTTTCTGAAACAATTTGGGTAATGACAGTTTCTGTAACAATTTGGGTAATGACAGTTTCTGAAACAATTTTCCCTACCCATTATAGTTAGAAGAGAGCCGGACTCGTAAGACTTATTTATTGGTTGTCAGAGCATTGCTAGGGCGTGAGGATTTACCTCAAGTGATATCTAGCAGCAAGTGTTAGTACTCAGTAAGTTAGTTCCGATGTTATGTTAGTGATGCAAATTTTCATAGAATAAGAGTCAGTTAGTTCTTACAAGTCTAGAATATTCTGATTCCAGTTAGTTACTCATATTGCAGAATCATCTGGTTCAGTTACTCTCGCTACAAGTACTACCTACCGAATCACTGTTTTTTGGAATTAAAATCACAAGCAAAAGTTCAGCCCGATTTGTTTTTTCTCGATTTAATTTTTACTCCTAAATCTTTCATTCAGTTGCTAATAACTCATTACAAATTTGTAATACTTACATTGCACTTTCTCCGAATATATTATTTTAAACCGTCATTCTTGTGACCCGTAGTGGACACTATATGTGCCCATATGCTTAGAAGCAGTTTCTCATTGTTAAACTTACCTTAAGTAATTATAAAAAATAAATAATGTGCAGCTCTTTGGTGCAACTCCCGGGAGACTCATGGCTCCATATCATTAAAGAGGCCACTTTATACCATAATAACTTCAGATATAGAATGATGTTCTAATCATGGCTATTTTAAGGGAAGTTCCCGTTAATGACAAGAAAACAAATGTAGCAGTATCGCTACATTAGAGCCTGTTTACTTCCACTGTTTTTAATTTCCATTTTAACTTCAAGTAAGAAACATAAGAGAATATTTTCATCGCCAACTTCTTTTACAATTTTGGAAAATAGATCCAACATTTTCAAAAAAAATTAAAATGCCAAAACATTGTTTTCATTATTTTTAAAAACGCATTCTTCCTAGTTTGCTTTCCACCATCTCTCTATCACAAATATTCACAACATGAGTCTTCCATCTCCTTATTAGCAATTTAAATAAACATAAATTTTAGAAAATTAATACTGAAAAATGTTTTCAGAAAGTAAACGGGGCCTTATTTTTTCATGTCTTTTTGTAAAAAAAAATTCATGTTTCTTGAATAAAATATTTTTCTGTGTCAAGAAACGTTGGCATTAATTTCCAGAAATAAAATAGAAAAGGATGTAAAAAACCTTAGGTATCGCTGGTAACTCTGGGACTTTGCTGATTCAAATGCATAAAGATATGATCCTGAAAGCACCAAGAAACAAGGATGCCATGTAGCAACAGAATTGCCAATTCCCTATGCAATACAACACTATTTTCAATTTACTGGAAAAAAACAAACTGATACCTTAAAAATGACTAATGAGTAAATTTACAAAGAATTATGGAAATACCTTCCATACTAGGATTCTACCATCAGTGGCAAGATCTGCAGGACTCCAAGAAGTAAGTTTAGATTGGAAACTATCTGACGTAGGCTGACTACAAGTTTCCATAGTCTGGTATAATATGTTTAGCAGTTCCATGATTCTGAAATATCTCTCTGATGAAAAGTGAATACCCAGGTTCGGCACTTGAATGGAGATAAGAGTGGAGGGGTAACTTGGATGAGGCAATTTAATCTTTGAGTAACCAAAGACAGAAACATGATAAGAACAAAGTACACTAACATGTCATCCAGAAAATGACTACAGAATAATTTAAGTGAGTATGACAAACAAACCTGATTAACAAGTACTGCCATTCCACACCTATCAATCAGAGAATAAACATTTTCATCTTTTTCGGTAATGGGTGAGTTCTTTATTTCACTATCATAATTTGGATTCACCAAACTGCAACTCCCAAAATCAGAGCCACAATCAGTAAAAAAAGCAGCAATATCTCGTCCGGTAATGTAAAACCGAGAATAAAGATTCTGCCTCTGCTCATCGGACTGGCTTTCCTGTGAGAATACTAAATAATTAAAGAAAATACCACAGCCATAATCACAAAATAAATATTATAATTCAAGAAGCATACCGCTGTGTGTAGGGTGAAATGACCAAAATCCAAAAGAAAATGACTATCACATCTGGCTGAACCACTAGTTCTGAGAGGAACTCTTACTTTAGGAGCATCGAGATCAATATCAAATGCAAATCTGAAAAATCAATCAGAATAACAATCTATAATTGAGCATTATATACTTCAATTTTAAGAGAAAAAATTGAAAAACAAAATGAGAAAAATAAAACATGAACTAAAGGATAATGCTGCAGTATTTCAAATAAAAATAAAAATCCATTTTTAATCCTCACAAATTGCATAAGAAAAGCTTCTGGCCACATCTCTCTCAGACTACCTAATAATTCAAGCATATTGGTTCACTTTCTTTATGGACATTGCAAAGTTGTTATTAGGAATGATGAACATAAAAATAAAAAAGATATCCCGCAACAACAGGCAAGACGGAGGAAGCAAAAACATCCCCGAAAATATAAAAAGAAAAAATAGATTAACAATGAATACCTGCTTTGTTCCTCTAAAACCATTTGAAATTGCTCCTGCGCTCTACGAGTCACTTTCTCAAATTTCATCTGCCCTTGCAATTACCGGTTAAACAAGTTAGGCCAGAAAGAATATAAAGCTACAACAGGTATTTGGGCAGTGGCTTCCTTTACAATAATGTATTTTTTCAATTAGAAAAAGCAAAAAATCAAATACAAGGATATAATCACCTGCAAAGCAGTAGCTGTCTCCAATGCAACAGTAGGACTGACTGCCCTACTCCGCTTTAAAAACTCAAAGACACGATCAATACTATCCATTAAAACCTGCAAACAAGAGTAAGAAAGATTCTAAAGAAGTTGATGGGAAGAAAGAACCTTCCAGGTTGTGATTTAAAGCCGTTAAGAAGTAAATATTTTCCACGGAGAGAATGCAATACCAAACACGTCAAAGCTCATTTTTATTTTAGGGGGGAGTGGGAGTGTTTCATTATTGGAGCAAGAGAAATATATTATTTGATAAAAGAAGAAATTCTTATGACAAAATAAAAGAAAAAGTACATGGAAAATGGAAAAATTCAACCACTCCATTTTCACTCTTAGGGATTCAGATATTACCGTAACATGGCATGGAGCAATTGTAGCTGACAATCTCCAGTCAATATTCTCCCCAATTGGCAAGTGCACAAAACTAGCCACTAATGCATTCACCTTCTGCTCACTATAGACACTCTGCACATCAAGTTCCCAAGAAGTAAGAACTAGTGAACAAACAAAATATCTATAAAGAAGGATAATTAGACTTCATTATCAACAGAACACATGATATTTATTTTAAAAGCCTACAAAAATAATATAAACAAAATAGTAGAGCTTGAAAAAAGTAACTCAAATGTAAGTTAAACTGGATGAGAAACATCCACATATGTGCGCGCATTACAAGGACAGAGATGCCGAGAAAGAAAAAAAAGTCAAACTATTCAAGTCTGCAATATGCAATTTACAATGCAAAGAAGCAAACCTGGGTAAGTGAACCTTCAGGAGCAGATAGGCCATAGAATTTTAGTAACACATCACAGTAAACACTACGATGCCTAAACTTTGTTGACACATCAAGTTGCTCGAAGCGAGCACATACAATTTCCACCTGATTCACACTGATAATCCTGGCAGCAGCCTGACCAATAGATACAGTTACCATAAACTGGACCATATTCTGCACATCTTTTGTAGATCGTATCAACTCCTCCTCAGGCTGAAAACTTAGTAACTTATTGATTGCCTGCCATTCCTCTGTAGTCAATCTTTCCTCTTTTAGATGTTGCTCCTCAGAAACATCGCTCAAAGATTCTTCTGTGTCAGCACGCCTGTAAAAAAATGGAACTACAATAAATCTTCATCTGTACAAGCTAATACTATGTCGTTTTGGGTTGGGTTTAACTCAGCCTTACAAAACTGCCTTGCAAGGTGAGGATTACCCCCCCCCCCCCCCCCCCAAATAAACATATGTCCAAATCATCTCTCATTCAATGTGGGACTCTTAACATGCACCCCTCACACCCAGGACTGGACATTTGGAGCATGATTTGAGTAACCCGATGGCAGAGAAACCTGATAGCTGGGGGTACAATTGACCTTGGAGGAGGCTTTGATACCATCTTGGAATTTTGGGTTGTGGTTAACTCAACCTTACAAAACCGGTTTGTAAGGCTAGGATTACCTCAACTTATAAACATATGTTCAAGTGATGCTCTCACCTAAATTGGGACTTTTAACACTGGAAAATGCATATAAAAAAAAGGCCTGAAAATGTGGCTTAAATTTATTCCACATTATGCAAAAACAAAAATCAATTCTGAAGTGGAAAGAATATGCATAACTGTGAAATTGCCACATACCATCTAAATGAAAACCAGCTCTTGTTCTTGATTTTCCTTTCTTCAGCAGCTACCTTAGATTTTACAGATTCAACCTTGGCATGAGCTAGCAGCCTATATATAACAAGCAAATATTGACACATACAAAATACCATTAATAGGGAAGGTAGTAAAACTGATAAAGCAGCATGCGGGTTGCACATGACATAGTTTTAAAATAGAAAATTGAAGTGTCAAAGTATTAATAATCCTATTATTTTTTTTGACAAAGGGGAGGCTGTTAGGCCGAATTACTTAATAATTATCCTATTATCACCCAAATACGCCAACATCTCAATATTTAAAGTTGTGATTGCTTTCAACATGTTGTCCTGTTTTTAATGTCAAATCACCTAATTTATCGTCACGTCATCAATTGGATGGTCAAAATTATGAATTGGTCAAAAAAATTGAAATGGGGGCCAAAATTTCACAATTAGAAATGAGGGGACCAAAATTGCGGTTTGGCCAAAATAGGGAGACTAAAACTGCATTTAAGCCAAAAGTAAAAATAGTCGTAAGTTGGCATGAATCATGATATTCATCATCAATAATCAACAGCACATTGACCATCAAAAGTAGTATACAAACCTCCATAGAAGAATCACTTTTGAATCAAGATCCTTCTCTATTTCTCTGATTTCTAAATGGTTGACATCAGGTGACTGTTTAAGAGAAGCCACATACAACTGAATGTATCGCCGACGACGCTGACAAAGATGTCTAATTTGGTCCCATGACAAGCGATAACTGATTTAACACAAAAAAACGTAAAAACCATTTCAAATCCAGGTTTTGACAAGAACGATACAAAAACCTTATATTTGGGAGACTTCTGCACTCACATACATGTCTAATTAAAAGGTAATTTATTTATTCCAACAAACCATAATTAATTACCACATCTTTAGCTGCTGGAGTGTAGCCTGTGCAGCATACTGCCACCACAAATAAGGAGCCTTTGAGATGGGAACTGAAGGTCGTAAATGAGAAACTTCCATATATGTCTTGTATCTTGAAACAGCTTCCAAGAGTTTTATCCAATCATGATATTGAGCCTGTAGTTCAGGCAGGAATAAGTAGAACAAAAAGCAATTTCAAGGAGACACAAATGATGGTTCAGTGACAAAATGTAAGAATTAATAATCTTAGTACTTAAAATTTCTACAATAATTCAAAAAATAAATTTGATATCCAGTATGATATCAAAATAAGTTAGGACATAAGACAAGCAAAGCGGACACATTGAAGCATCCAGGATTCTAGACCTTTTCACTTGATTAGATTCGTGTTAGACACCAAAGTCGGGCAATTCTAGAAATAAATAAAACAATTGAAAATTAAATACCTCAGTAAGAGTAAGAGAGACATCCTTGAGGACAAGTGAAACTTTCTCAAATGGAATGTCGGGATCACTTCTTTCTTGGTTTCCAAGACGGTGATACTGTAGGACTGCATTGATAGGATAAACCAAGTATGTCCGGTTCATAGCCCACTTAGACACTGACTTATGGTGATCAGTAGGCTCATTTATGCCATCTTCAAATATCTGGTACAGAACAAATATGACAAACACATGAAATAAGGAGCATAAGTCACAACCATGCTGATAAAATATCTAATACATAGTTGATCAAATTAGAAAAACCTCGATCCATTCATGTGGACTGATATCCTCCCATCTCTTGTCAATCTCCCAAGGAAGCCGATCAGAATCATGATAAAGAGCTAGCCTCTCAAGGTGCACTGACTGTAATAAGAATAAAATATTTTTCAAACAAAATATTATGAGTTGCACTGCTGTGACAATGTAAAAGCCCACTTTGACCATGAGCTGAACAATTAATTAAGTGGAGGCAACAATGATCAAAATATATCAGAGTCTCCATCTGCCAAGAAAAGGACTTATTAAGATCTCTACCACCATTCTGTGGTGCACCATGTCACATGGTGGGACAACTACAAGAGACTGAAAAAAGGACTACTGAAATCTTCTGAAAAAACCAGCCAGAAATAGCCAGGAAGATAAATCTCCGACCCAAATTGTATAATCATATGGCGAAAGAGTAAAATGTAGGAATTGTGAATACCACCTACCTTGGTGTCTAGAGTAAAACACCGGTTAAGATGATTTTCAATAGGAAAAAGAAGTGTGGTATCAGAATATTAGAACCACGGGAGTTGCTGATAATAACTGTCCACTAGACAGTTGATTGTAACAGAGGGAGCAGGAATAAAAAGAGGAGAGGGGCAGTTAGTAACTGTTTGGTAGACAATACATTGTAATGATGGGGGTGAAAATAAAAAAGGAAGAGATAGAGTAAATGAGGACAATTCTGATTGGATTGGGAATTTCAGTATTCGGAGAGTCCACGTCTCTAGAATACCTAGGAGGGTCTTCTTTTTCTGCTTTCTGTTATTGTATCAACTCCATACTGACCAAGATTTTGGGGTTTTCACTTGAATAAAATCTCTATTTTTCCTATTAATTCTGATCCACCTCTATTAGGTCCACTAAATTCTCAAATATTGCAAAACAATTCCCCACTCTGTACAACAAACCACTAAAGAAGTACAATAACAAGTGTACAAACTACAATATAAAAGACATGTATTAAGACATGAAGCTTTACCGGATCAAAAAACAATACTGACAAGTCTCCGTTTGGTTTACTAAAACATGTTGACCTTCGATAGAAGTTTCATAAACTCGAAAAGTCTTACCTTCCTCAATCTATCCAAAGCACCACTAGTGTCAAAAGTTTCATTCCCCTGTTCATCCATTGTAACAGCAGCAAGCTTAGCCAAAGTTACACCTGAAGAAAATGGATGGCCGGGATTACTGCAAACAACACATAATAGCATAAGCAAGCGGAAACAAAGCAAAAGAAAAACCTCATTGATCTAAAAAGTAGAAAAATTAAATTAATTAAATGCCAATATGCATGCATACTTGTACAACCAAGGAAATAAAATGGTACTTATTAACCAACCTGACTGAATCTTCGTATCTGATATGCACATTACTTATAGAAATCTTGAGATTTCCAATAATTGTAGAGATAAGAGAACTCAGCCATGAATTTCCAGAAGACGGCTGTAAGATAATAAAGCTGTCAGTCAAACTATTTCAAGTGCGTGCTCACAGAATCTTTCAACTACATCCACACACAAATATAGAGGGAGGGGGAGGGAGAGAGATAGAGAGAGAGAGAGAGAGAAAGAGAGAGAGAGAGATCTTCCCAATAACGGTACTGACTTAATCAAATCATGTTTAGATAAAACAAAATCCTTGGGTAAGACAGTTTGTAAGAATGTAAGTACGCCCATATATTTGAGTATTCGACAATTAAACTGGGTAATGCAGATGAAGGTGCAGCATGGGTGAGGAAAGGTATCATAGACATAATAAGAGACAGAGGGAATAACTTGGAGCAATAAAAGGCAATTATGTGGTGCCTCGTTCTAGTACTGAAGTTGATTTCCAAGATATGTAAAAGGCATTTTTTAACTATTTTGGCTCAAAATTATTCTAGAATAACATTAAATGGGATGGACCTGTGAAGCTTTAATGTTATAATAAGTCAGCAGCCAGCATAGATTATAATCTTGTTTGAGATAAATGAATTAAACATATTTGAGGTGGACCGGCATGATATCACAGAGAAGCTTGGTTATGGTTTGATTTGAACTCCATATGTTTCTTCACAAGAACAGTTTGTCGACATCTTCATCAAGGATTTTGCAGCCCAGTTTTTGAAAAAATAATATTCAAGCTAGGAATGGAAATATTTATTCACCAACTAATGGGATGGGGGAGTGTTGGGAGCTAAATAAATTTATTATTCAATTTTCCAAATAGTTTGGATTCACTGTATAGAATTAAAATGAATACGGTGTATATTAGAGAATAGTGTTAGCCACATTATTCATCTTCAAAATTGCAATCTACATCTATTATCATTGCAACTCTAATGAATAATAGAAATATATCTTGCTGGTTGCATTCAAAACTCAAGCAAGTTCAGATAAGTAATTTCTTTCAATTCTCATGCTTTCATTCAATGTTTTAAATAACATGGTGAAACAAAATGGGTAAATGATCATAAAGTAAGTGAAATTAAAAACCATTAGCTAGATTATATGGAAGTCGTACACTGCCCAACTTGGACTTGGATATTGCATCAAGTGTTGCTGACTCTGCTTCCTGCATGACCACGAGAAAAAAATGATAGAATTGAAAAATAATAGTACAAAAATATATTTGAAGAAATAAAATTAGACGAAGTTCAACAGAGGTCCAAAAACGAGGAAAAGAAAAAAAGAAAAAGCCACCTGATTTTACATGAAACTAGATAACCATTAATACCAAATGCTAGTTTGCAGACAACGACACAAAAGAACAAATATCTATACGGCTTAATTTTCTTGCTAATCACTTAATTTTCCTTATCTGAACCTCCCCTTTTCAAAGGAATGCATCTATCAGAAAGAAAGATAAAGCATAACAGTGCTAACTACATTCACCTCTAAAGTGTCTTTTTATAAAATTTAAAATATATATATATATATATATATATATATATATATATATATATTAGGGAAGGGGAAAATTATTACTAATTAAGTGCCATTGATGACCATTTTTCAACCGTTCCCGGGGGGATTTGAAATCTGTCCCTTAAAGTTACAAGGTCAAGCTCTTACACCGAGCTGACGCCTCTATTAGTGTGTCTGGATTGAGAGAAAAACAAGAAAGTGAATAGTTTTCTTTAATTGAAATTGTGAGAATTAATACATGATGCAAATATTTGTACTAAAAGTGACAGGCGTGAGAAGCATAGGTGTAACAGAAGGTGAACCTGTACCAGCTTTTTCCCACTAGGTGAATCAGCTTTATGGATCAAATCAACATAATACCCTATCATGCGTTGAGTCCAAAGATTGACCATTATAATGTAAAGATATCATAATGGTACAGCCTATAATTGTATGTCTCACTCTGATTTTTTATCAATTCCATCTAGTCAACCCCGAACCCTCCTTACAAGTGCTTCCTCAGGTCTTCTCCACACATGTCCAAACTACCTATGGAAAACCTCTACAATCTTTTTTTTTTATGGAATAAGCCACTACAATCTTTTCTACAATGGGAATTTCACAAATCCTCTTTCAAATTATTCCACTTCCAAACCAATCAGGTCTTATGTAATCACTCATCAATCATCAGAACATTTTCATCTCTGCTCACTGAGTTTATTTTCTTGTTGGCTCCTTACCACCGAACATTCAGTCACATACAACAATCAACGTTCATAAAATGTATTGACAATAATAAAGAGAAAAAATTGTCCAGACACAAATGTCATGTTAACCTTAGTTACTCACGTCTACGGCAGGAAAAATAATCAAAGATTACGCAATCAACTCAGCAACATACATCAATACACCTTTCTTAAAATAAATGTTAAATAAGATATTTTCACACAAGTTGCATAGAATCTTACCTCAATCTGCTGAAGCTTGTCTTGGAAAAGTTTTTCTCTATCCTCCTCCTGTAATAAAAATAAGTTCAATTAAGCAAAAGATAAAAGCATTAATTAATTAACCCACAAACACAATACTTTTGTACCTTCATAGTCCGACTATCAGGAGCCGGATTAGCAAGAACAAAGACACGGTCAATTAGAACAATCACCGGTTCTTTCCCCAAGCTTTTCCAAGGAACCTATTGCATTATAGAGAGTGGAGTAGAAATTATAATGAACATCCAATTAGAAAGCACAGGGAAGATTTCCAGAGGAGGTGAAAAGTGGAAAAAATAAAAAGGAACAAAATGTTGGATAATAAACTTTAGTTGGAAGACAATGTTAAATGTATGTAGTAGTAGAGAGAAGTGTGCAGAAGAGTGTAGAATTCTCTCTACTTAGAAGTATGTAGAAGTATTTCTTGATGTAAACCAAGCAATTAGCAAGTAATAAAATTGTTCTTCTCTCAAATATTTTCTTCTCTTCAATTCCTCCATAACCTCACCATAACCTTCTCTTTTTCCAACACAAAAAAGGTAAAAAGAAGAGCAATAAAAATGAACACAGTAAACCACAAAAATACATTGAAATTGCAAAACCAAACATGCAAGCTTGTATGCCATTTATTTTAGAATTTTACACACCTAAACATGCATGTAAGGATGTGCATACGTATCCATTCATATTTGTATAATTATAAAACGCATATATGACTATGACTAACAAATCAAAAATAATGAGCCAAAGGTTGTTATCAGACAACCGGAAATGGTAAATACTACCTTCAATGTGATGGTACCAACAAAGCCAGCTTTGACGGTGACAGGGAGTTTTAGTGCATTTAGTGCCTCTGACTTTAGTTTCAAATCTTTGAGGACAACATCACCTGCAGAGTTGAGCCTTTAGACGGAATAACATTGAACAAGTGTCTGAATGGAGTACAATCAACTTTGGAGTAAAGTGAAATAATAAAAGCATTCATGACAAAAAGTTTGAGCCAGCATTGTATTTTGAGAAGAATTAGTTAAATAAAAAGGTATTCGCAGGCACAGTGTTGAAGTTGGTTCCATACAAAAGCACATAATATTAATATGTAAAGGCATACTACATCTAGCAGCATAGCATATGCTTAATCACCACAGTTGTTAAATCACCTCAAAGAGCAAAACAGTTCCATTTGCATATCCAAAATAAATTATTAAAAAAACTTAAAGAAACGAATGACAGTAAAGCTAACAATATGCTTAGAAAAACAAACTCATCCCACAAAATCTCTATCTAAACACTACAGTTATTCTCATTTCTACTCACAACACCTAAGGTGTAGTATAAGATTACCTCAAAATGCAAAGTTTCAGCAAATGAAGTCCAAAATAAAATAAGAATAAATAGAGAGAAAATAGCAGAAAACAAACCCTTCCAGACACTTATTCTCAACGCTTCGGAAGAGAGTCCGTGTACATATTCGCCCAAATATCTTCGAAGCAAATGCAGTACCTGTCAACAAAGCAATCATCATCATCACTAGCTTAGCGGCACAGAGAAGCATAGTTACTCTTTAATTAGTGATCAACACCGTTAATTAACCAATTAATCGACAAAAATAATCCAAAGCCTGTGTTCGAGAAGCATCGCAAATCATGCAAACCCCGAAGCAAATTGACGCATAAAAAGAAAGATCGCGTACAAAAACTCAAACAGAAAATTGAAATTGATTGAGGTTAAAAATGAATTAAACGCGCAAAATAAAGAAATAGGAGTGAAAGTTATGGAGGATTCTTACGTGAGCTTCGAACATGGTGAATAATCGGAGAAGATAGTGATCGATCAGAAGGGAAATAGGAAAGGATCCATGAAGAAATGAGCGATTGGAAGAGAGAAAATGGAGAATTAGGGTTTGATGTTGAAATCGGTGATGCGTAGGGAGAGATGTGAAGGAATGAAAATAGAGAGTACGATTGAATTGAAGGGAAGAGAATAGGAGAGAAATGAAGGAAATGAGAAGAAAATTGGTTATATAGGTCCCGGTGGTTAACTTGAAAGTTTAATTATTGAGTAAGGACATGCTCTGTAAGAACCTGGTACTGACACCGGCTTAGTGTGGTGGTCCCCTTTATCAAATTTTGTTATTTTCCTTTTTATTACCTTTTCACTTTTTATATATTTTTTAACCTTGTTATAAATTGATTTAAATAATAGGAATACTATAGATGAAGAAGAGAGAGGAGAGAAAGAATAGCTCGTGTTATTCATCATTAAGATTATGGTTTAATTACAATGATACATAGTATGTATCTATATATGGGTAAATATAATTGGCCAATTATATGGGTTAATGACCTATGGAGGTCCATCGAGGATATGCCTCATTAAAACCTTTATTAGAAAAAACCCAGTGGAAAAAAATTCTAGTGAAGAAAAAATAGTACAACATCCTTTGTGTTTGAACTGTCTCGTTAAAAACCTTACCCGAAAAATGCAATGGGACAAAACCATGGTGAAGGGAAAAAGAGTGCAAAACACAATTATATCTCCCTCTCAAAAAGACAATTATATTTGAGACGAAGAAGCTCGATTAATCTTCAAGCTAGTTGATCAGAAGATTTAATTGATGAGGACTGATTTATAGAAATATCTGATTCTTCTCCTTTAATATACTCTTTTTTGCCTTAGTCATGGATGCGATACTATCTTCTTCAAGTTTCTTGTATGTGTAGAATTACAAACTTCAACAAAGCCACATTACGAACTTCTTGGATGTAGTGCTAAAACTTCCACATAATTTGATGATATTGTTGTATCTCTAAAATACAAATTACATACTTGACTTTCTTCCAATATCTTTGAGTTTATTGATATCATCACATACATAATTAGCAAAATGCAATAGTGTTCTCAACGGAACTAAAATATGGTACTTCAAGACCAATTCAAATAACCGAGCTTTTTCTTGAGACATGAAATTATCTTTGTTCACATCAAGTGACATCATAAACAAAATCTCATTGAAATACTAAGTTTGCAATTTCAAACAAATTTTGATCATCCAACATATTTCATTTCAAATTTATCTTTAATCAACAAATTTCGGAAGCTCTTCAGGAGTTCCGATAATATCATCATCGTAGAAATCGATTATAACAAATTTATTTCTAAATCTTTTCTATTAAAAATAGACAAATGTTATCATTCTCATGTTCCTCGTTTGAGAATACCCACTGTAACACCCCGTTTTTCATAAGCCAAAAAGGGCATTATTTTTTTTTTTTTTTCTTTTTCAACTAACACTCAGAGTGCGCATATAATATTTTTCAATGAGCCGGCATTCAAATATACAAAAGACTCATTACCATAAGGTGCTTCGACAAGCAAAGTGTATTTCCTGAATAATTACAATCCAAGTCTAGGTACCAAAACAAGTTAGAAATCCTATGCTAACCAAAAAGCACGGTGCACAAACACACCGGCGCATAGTCTAACTATCCTAGGCTACAGCTCCAACCGCTCACTGGGGCCTGGAACAGCCACCGTCGTCACCACGACCTAACACATCATCTGGGTGGGATGAGCCCGCAAATGAAAGAAAGGGTCACCACAAAATACAAGTATGTATATATATAATCGGTGCGAAAGATTGTACACATAACGAATATTTCCACGAAGCACAAGAGAAAGCTCTTTAACTCAAAAGTAGTTCCCACCAACGGGTTTATATAAATAAATCACCAAGCCTAATGCAGACTTCTACAATGGGTGTGACAACCGATTACTGGTTCGTCACATGCATGATTTTCCGGAAATTAACCTCTCCTCGAAGAGTCGTGGGGTAGGCAAAGCCACACAGAAATATACGTACCCGCACTAAAATTTGCCACACAAGGCAGGTGAAGTCACACAGACAAACACCAGGCGAAGTCACACAGACATACACCAACTCAATATAAATCCAGAGGGATTTGGCGAAGCCACACAGTCAAACGCCTGGTACGTAGGCAAAGTCACACAGACATACACCTAGGCACGCAACTATGAAATGCATGGCATATATTCTCTTCGGCATATACGGGATAGTCACACAAGACAAAATCCTCGCGTAGTCCTATCTGACGCACGCATTCATATATGCTCATGCAAACATTCACATAGCCTAAAGCCTATGCACAAGCATCACAACATACATACATTTTCTCAATCATATGTAAATTGCACACATATTTATAACCACGTTCTCATCAACGAGAATACATAAATACAAACATGCCAAAGCACACAGCAATTGCACACACAGCAAAACAAAGCATGTCGTAACCATTTAAAGACAGAAATAAAGTGGAGCCCTTACCTCGGCAAACTTCCGTCAACAAATACACGTCCAAACAACACAACGCGCTTCCTAAAACAAGCAGCGTACCATCAATACATTGTTTCCCAACCAATCGTATTGAAACTAAACCGAAAACCCCAAAAACTTGAAGTTTTCTAAGGAAAAATCCTTCTTTCGGATAGTAAACCCAAAACTAACGTATTGATCAACCCCCATGAGTTATTTGTACTATTTTTAGGACCCAAAACAATTGCCAAAAGTCTTAAATAATTTGAAATGCAAAATGGCCGTTTTCCTTGCGTTATAAGTTACGTACTTTCCGAGTACCCGAAAAACTCGTTTCCAATCCCCAACACTTCCATAAATTAATAAAAAGGGATTAGAAAGTTAAAAACCAAGTTTTGAAATCAGAATCCAAAATTTCAACTCTCAGAGCTCGCCCTGGCGAGTTGATGGCGAGTGAAGGCAGAGAGTACTGGTCTTACTCGCTCTGGAGCTCGCCCTGGCGAGTTGTCAGGACCTGTGACACTCGCCCTGGCGAGTAACCACTCGCCTGGCGAGTTTCAACTGTCATGACAGCAAAAGACAGCAACTCACACCACCTTTTTCCACCCAAGCCTAGTTTGATTCTATTAGTTCCCAACACTTTTTCAAGGCACAAAAGCAAACCATTTTCATAAGCAAGCAATTCATTTTCCGAAAGCTCGTTGGTTGCTTCGAGTGCAAGTTACTTGATTTTCATTTCCAAAATCAAAACCAAATCTAAGCACAAGTTTTATTACGGGCCTCAACCGTCCGGTAATCATTTTCAAACATGTTTTCAAGGTAAAAAGCGACACCACGTGTCACAATAGTTTTAAACCACTTTGACCCCAAAATGCTACCCAAAAACTCTTGGAAAATATTTTCATAAACCTCAAAATATTTTTCATCGGATTTTCTAAAACAAAACCATACAACGCATTTCCCTTTTGCCCAAAGGTTCAAAGACAACTTTTCTTTTCAAAACCTTACAACATAACCTCATGAAATGGATCAATACATAAACCAACCAAAACCCTAACTTTTCTCATGAGATTTTTCACAAACTCATGGAAAAATTGAAACAACAAAGCCTAGCATGCTTACTAAACTCTCATGAACAACTATCATGAAACAAGAACTAGCAAGGACAACATTTCTCACCAAACCCTCTTAAGAACATAAACCCAAAAACCTCACAACTCTAAAAATCTACCAACCTAGGAGATAAGAAGAGAGGGTTACCTCAAGAAAGTGATTCTCTACAACTTTCCTCAAAGCTCCAAAGCTTGAAATGGAGTGAAATGGTGAAGAATGGAAAATTTTGTGAAGGTTGGAAATAGTAATGGAGTTCCACGTGAAAGAGAGAAAGAATGGATATGTTTGGTGATGTTTTTCTAAGTCCACAATGAGCAAACCTCCTTACTAAGCTAAAGCTCTTGCTAGCTCATGGCCATTGGATCAAAAACACATTGCCAAGACAAAACCCTAGCCATTGGATCAAACCAAACCAAATCCACTTGAGATTAAACTCAATACCTCATAGAAACACTCACACGTTCAGCTCTCGCGCGCCGCGACGAACGTAAATCACAAAAACATAAAACTTACGGAGAGAACGTCTAACGTTTCACATTTCCAAAACTTATCGCCGAATCTTTTTCCGCGACTGTAATTTTCTTCCATACCTTAGAAAATTATTCTCAGAATATATCTTAACTCGTGCAGATATATAAAACTTCCATCCGAAACCTCACTCAAAACAGACGCAATAAGATTTTACAACGACGGGTAAAATCCTACTCGTTTTTCCAAACACAAGAATAATCCAAAACTTATTATTCTGAAACCACAGATAACTTCTTATTCAAGCAACAGGATCACAGAACCAAAGTCTGTACAATTACAGTGCACGAGCACTAAACAGGCTCAATTACAGCAAAAGCTAATAATTACACGATGTTTCGTCACATGAACACATCGAAACCCTAATATTCCTTAAACCAACTATACAAAGAAATCTTGGGTCTTACAATACTACCCCCCTAAAAGAAGTTTCGTCCTCGAAACTTAGACGTCGTCAAACAAACCGGGGTATAATTCTTTCATCTTACTCTCAAGCTCCCAGGTGGTATCTCCTGTAGCTTCGTTCCATATTACCTTCACCAAAGGTATCTCTTTCGTCCTCAGACGTTTCATCTTCCTATCCGCAATCTTGATTGGCGGAACCTCAAATGACAAGTTATCCCTCAACTGGATATCATCTGGTGTGATCACATGTGATGGATCCGGTGTATATTTCCGCAATTGCGACACATGGAACACGTCATGAATCAAAGATAGTACCGGTGGCAACGCGATCCGGTATGCTACCTTCCCAATCCGCTCCGTAATCTGATAAGGCCCTATAAACTTCGGAGTCAACTTTTTCGCTTTCAAAGCCCTTCCAACACCCGTTGTTGGAGTAACACGGAGAAATACGTGATCTCCCTCCTCAAACTCTAAAGGCCTCCGACGCCTATCCGCATAACTCTTTTGTCGATCTTGAGCAACCTTCATCGTTGCCCTTATCTTTCGGACTTTGTCCGTCGTCTGTTGTACCATTTCCGGTCCTACTATCATACTCTCCCCGTCTTGGTACCAACACAAAGGAGTCTGACATCTCCTCCCATACAAAGCCTCATATGGTGCCATTCCGATAGTCGAATGATAACTATTGTTGTACGTGAACTCTATCAACGGCAACACGTCGTCCCAACTCCCACGATCATCCAAAACACATGCTCTCAACAAATCTTCCAAAGATTGATTTGTTCTCTCGGTCTGCCCATCTGTCTGAGGATGGTAGGCGGAACTCAATCTCAATTTCGTCCCCAACGCCTCATGCAAAGTCTTCCAAAAATGTGAAGTAAACTTTGGGTCTCGATCCGACACTATACTTGACGGAATCCCATGTAACCTCACAATCTCAGCAATATACACATCGGTCAACCTTGCCGCCGTATCCGTAGTTCTTACCGGTAGAAAATGAGCGGACTTAGTCAAACGATCCACTATCACCCAAATGGAATCATGCTTCCTCCTGGTCTTGGGTAAACCAGTGATGAAATCCATAGAAATGCTATCCCACTTCCACTCGGGGATATCTAATGACTGCAACATCCCTGCTGGTCTCTGATGCTCAATCTTCGCCTTCTGACAAGTCAGACACGACGCCACAAACCCAGCCACATCCTTTTTCATACCCGGCCACCAGAAATCACGCCTCAGGTCTTGATACATCTTTGTCGCTCCAGGATGTATACTAAGTTTACTCTTGTGTGCCTCCCCTAGAATGATGTTTCTCAAGTTCATCGCATCGGGCACACACACCCTACCATTACATCTCAAAATGTTGTCCGGTCCCACCTTGAAATCTCGGTTGGTTCCCCGAACAATCAAAGCCCTTTTCTCCATAAGAAACTTGTCATCTTGACAATTAGCAATATCCTCCAACAAACCGTTCGAGATGGTAATCATACCCAGTCTCATATTCCCTAAGGCAAACTCTACCTCTAGGTGCAAGTCACGAAACTCTCTCAACAACTCTTGTTGACTAGCCATTTGCGCCGAACAAACCGACACACTCTTCCTACTCAAGGCATCGGCTACCACATTAGCCTTTCCCGGATGGTATTCCAACGTAAAGTCGAAGTCTTTCAAAGTTTCCATCCACCTCCGTTGCCTCATATTAAGCTCTTTCTGATCGAACAGATACTTAAGACTTTTATGGTCACTAAACACGACAAAAGTGCAACCATAAAGATGATGTCTCCAAATCTTCAATGCAAAAACAACGGCCGCAAGCTCTAAATCGTGCGTAGGATAATTCTTCTCATGCACTTTCAACTGCCGTGATGCATAAGCCACTGCTCTCTTGTGCTGCATCAACACACAACCCAAACCCTGATGAGACGCATCACAATAAACCTCATAAGGTTCATCTGACTGAGGTAACACCAACACCGGTGAAGTCGTCAAACGCTCCTTCAACAACTGAAAACTCAACTCACACTTCTCTGTCCACGCAAACGGTTGATCTTTTCTCGTAAGTTGCGTCATCGGTGCCACAATTTTAGCGAATCCTTCTATGAACCTCCGGTAATAACCGGCCAAACCAACAAAACTCCTCACATCAGTCACCGTTTGAGGCTGCTTCCACGAAAGTACCGTGTCAATCTTGGCTGGATCCACGGCTATTCCCTCTTTTGATATAACATGGCCAAGGAAATTCACCTCTCCCAACCAAAAGTCACACTTTGACGGGTTTGCATACAACCTTTTCTCCCGCAAAACTTGCAAAACCAAGCGAAGATGCTCTTCATGCTCCTCTTCACTCTTCGAATACACCAAAATGTCATCAATGAACACCACCACAAACTTGTCCAAAAATGAATTGAATATCCGATTCATGTAAGCCATGAAGATCGCAGGTGCATTCGTCACTCCAAACGGCATCACCAAGTACTCATAATGCCCATACCGCGTCCTAAACGCCGTTTTCTGAATATCCTCATCTCGTACTCTTATCTGGTGATATCCAGATTTCAAGTCAATCTTGGAAAACACTGAGGCTCCCCTCAACTGATCCATCAAATCATCAATACGCGGCAATGGATATCGGTTCTTGATAGTCACCTTATTAAGCTTCCGATAATCCACACACAGACGAGATTTCCCATCCTTCTTTTTAACCAATAAGACCGGTGCTCCCCAAGGCGACACACTAGGCCTTATGAAACCTTTATCTAACAAATCCTCAATCTGACTTTTCAACTCTACCAACTCAGCTGGAGCCATCCGATAAGCAGATTCCGAAATCGGACCCGTACCCGGTTGCAAATCAATGAAGAATTCCACCTCTCTACACGGAGGAAAAGCTGGAATCTCTGATGGAAACACATCTTGGAAATCCTGAACCACACGAATTTCCTCAATTCGGATCTCCGACATCACTCCTAAGCTAGCAAGTGAAACTATCTCCGGTTCTCCGTTACACATAACCACGGAAAGCCGATTCGCAGACAAGTACCTTCGCACACCTGGCTCGGGAAAGAAAACCAATTTCCGAGCACAGTCTAGAATCACATAATGATAAGACAACCAATCCATCCCAAGAATGATCTCGAGAGATAAAAGCGGTAGACAAACCAAATTGACCAGAAAATCCCTATTCTGGATTACTACCAAACAATGCAAACATGCAGTATTCACTACCAAATCCTTAGCAGGAGTCAAAACATTCAAATCAAACGGAAGCACAGATACATTCAAACTCAAACGATTTGCACATGCCAAAGATATGAATGAGTGGGTTGCCCCCGTGTCAATCAAAGCAGTTAAAGAATTACCTGCGATGTGACAGCTCTCGTGGATGGCATTGCTAGCCTGCCCACTCAGTTCAGTGCCCATACAGTAAGCACGTGCCTTTGCCGCAGGTCTGGCACCCTGTGAGCCTTGTGCCACATTTGCCGACGGCCCAGTCTTCGGGGCTCTGCAATCTCTAGCAAAGTGTCCCGGCTTCTTACAGTTGTAGCAGGTGTTTCCCACCTTAGGTTGCGTGCACTCATTAGAAAAATGCCCCGCTTCTCCACAGTTGTAGCAAGTCCCCTTACTACCCTCTGATTTTCCCCGGGTTCCCTGATTCACCGATCGGCCCGGTCCTTTACTATTCTGAGGACGGTTATACGGCTTACTCCCTTGCCTCCCACGGTTCTGATTTTGATTCGGACCACCAGAACGACTTGGTCCCCCAGCACTAAAACCACCCTGCCTGTTCACCCTTTTGTTTCTCATATCCTCAACCTCTTGGCACTTTTCAACCAAGACCTGAAATTGCCGAATACCCAACGGCACAACCGCATCCTGCAACTCGTACCTCAGCCCATCTTGGAATCTACGGCACATATAATCCTCATCTATCCCATCCCTAAAGAAGCGGAAGAAACGGGATAGTGATTCGAACTTCTTGGCATATGCCTCAACATTCATGCCCGCTTGCCTTAGCCTCAAAAACTCTTCCCCATATCTTTCCCTAGCTGTCTCAGGGAAGTATTTAGCCAAGAACCTCCTCTTGAAGTTCTCCCAATTCAAATCTTCATGGCCATTCACCATGATGATACGGGTGTTCCTCCACCAATACTCTGAACCCCCTAGCAGCTGATAGGTAGCTAAGACTACCTTCTCTCCTTCTGGACAATGAATTGCCCCGAATATCCTCTCCACAGATTGGAGCCATAAGTCAGCAGTTTCCGGACCTCCCTCCCCATTAAACTTAGGAGGAGTTTGGTGGTTGAAATTTGAAAGAAGTCTAGAACCAGCAGCAAGTATTTCCCTTTCGCGCTTTTCCAGATCTCTCTGCGCCTTAGCATGGCTCTGAGCAGTCACCGCCGCTGCCATTGTATGCATGGCATAAGCCATCTGATTCACATCCACATTGTCCGCCATAGGTACAGTAGGTGCCCTTCTTGGAGGCATTCGATTTCTGCACAATACCAATTCTGATTAGATCCTTAGTCATACAATTCTGAATCCTAACAGAATATCTCACTCCACGGATTACTAACTCGAACCCGACACAGAACAAACACTAGAACCAACTCCACACTAGTTACGTTCTAACCGACTCTGGACTAACGACTCAAGTATACACTTTCCCTTTGAAGATTTAAAGCCGTGCTCTGATACCAAAATTGTAACACCCCGTTTTTCATAAGCCAAAAAGGGCATTATTTTTTTTTTTTTTTCTTTTTCAACTAACACTCAGAGTGCGCATATAATATTTTTCAATGAGCCGGCATTCAAATATACAAAAGACTCATTACCATAAGGTGCTTCGACAAGCAAAGTGTATTTCCTGAATAATTACAATCCAAGTCTAGGTACCAAAACAAGTTAGAAATCCTATGCTAACCAAAAAGCACGGTGCACAAACACACCGGCGCATAGTCTAACTATCCTAGGCTACAGCTCCAACCGCTCACTGGGGCCTGGAACAGCCACCGTCGTCACCACGACCTAACACATCATCTGGGTGGGATGAGCCCGCAAATGAAAGAAAGGGTCACCACAAAATACAAGTATGTATATATATAATCGGTGCGAAAGATTGTACACATAACGAATATTTCCACGAAGCACAAGAGAAAGCTCTTTAACTCAAAAGTAGTTCCCACCAACGGGTTTATATAAATAAATCACCAAGCCTAATGCAGACTTCTACAATGGGTGTGACAACCGATTACTGGTTCGTCACATGCATGATTTTCCGGAAATTAACCTCTCCTCGAAGAGTCGTGGGGTAGGCAAAGCCACACAGAAATATACGTACCCGCACTAAAATTTGCCACACAAGGCAGGTGAAGTCACACAGACAAACACCAGGCGAAGTCACACAGACATACACCAACTCAATATAAATCCAGAGGGATTTGGCGAAGCCACACAGTCAAACGCCCGGTACGTAGGCAAAGTCACACAGACATACACCTAGGCACGCAACTATGAAATGCATGGCATATATTCTCTTCGGCATATACGGGATAGTCACACAAGACAAAATCCTCGCGTAGTCCTATCTGACGCACGCATTCATATATGCTCATGCAAACATTCACATAGCCTAAAGCCTATGCACAAGCATCACAACATACATACATTTTCTCAATCATATGTAAATTGCACACATATTTATAACCACGTTCTCATCAACGAGAATACATAAATACAAACATGCCAAAGCACACAGCAATTGCACACACAGCAAAACAAAGCATGTCGTAACCATTTAAAGACAGAAATAAAGTGGAGCCCTTACCTCGGCAAACTTCCGTCAACAAATACACGTCCAAACAACACAACGCGCTTCCTAAAACAAGCAGCGTACCATCAATACATTGTTTCCCAACCAATCGTATTGAAACTAAACCGAAAACCCCAAAAACTTGAAGTTTTCTAAGGAAAAATCCTTCTTTCGGATAGTAAACCCAAAACTAACGTATTGATCAACCCCCATGAGTTATTTGTACTATTTTTAGGACCCAAAACAATTGCCAAAAGTCTTAAATAATTTGAAATGCAAAATGGCCGTTTTCCTTGCGTTATAAGTTACGTACTTTCCGAGTACCCGAAAAACTCGTTTCCAATCCCCAACACTTCCATAAATTAATAAAAAGGGATTAGAAAGTTAAAAACCAAGTTTTGAAATCAGAATCCAAAATTTCAACTCTCAGAGCTCGCCCTGGCGAGTTGATGGCGAGTGAAGGCAGAGAGTACTGGTCTTACTCGCTCTGGAGCTCGCCCTGGCGAGTTGTCAGGACCTGTGACACTCGCCCTGGCGAGTAACCACTCGCCTGGCGAGTTTCAACTGTCATGACAGCAAAAGACAGCAACTCACACCACCTTTTTCCACCCAAGCCTAGTTTGATTCTATTAGTTCCCAACACTTTTTCAAGGCACAAAAGCAAACCATTTTCATAAGCAAGCAATTCATTTTCCGAAAGCTCGTTGGTTGCTTCGAGTGCAAGTTACTTGATTTTCATTTCCAAAATCAAAACCAAATCTAAGCACAAGTTTTATTACGGGCCTCAACCGTCCGGTAATCATTTTCAAACATGTTTTCAAGGTAAAAAGCGACACCACGTGTCACAATAGTTTTAAACCACTTTGACCCCAAAATGCTACCCAAAAACTCTTGGAAAATATTTTCATAAACCTCAAAATATTTTTCATCGGATTTTCTAAAACAAAACCATACAACGCATTTCCCTTTTGCCCAAAGGTTCAAAGACAACTTTTCTTTTCAAAACCTTACAACATAACCTCATGAAATGGATCAATACATAAACCAACCAAAACCCTAACTTTTCTCATGAGATTTTTCACAAACTCATGGAAAAATTGAAACAACAAAGCCTAGCATGCTTACTAAACTCTCATGAACAACTATCATGAAACAAGAACTAGCAAGGACAACATTTCTCACCAAACCCTCTTAAGAACATAAACCCAAAAACCTCACAACTCTAAAAATCTACCAACCTAGGAGATAAGAAGAGAGGGTTACCTCAAGAAAGTGATTCTCTACAACTTTCCTCAAAGCTCCAAAGCTTGAAATGGAGTGAAATGGTGAAGAATGGAAAATTTTGTGAAGGTTGGAAATAGTAATGGAGTTCCACGTGAAAGAGAGAAAGAATGGATATGTTTGGTGATGTTTTTCTAAGTCCACAATGAGCAAACCTCCTTACTAAGCTAAAGCTCTTGCTAGCTCATGGCCATTGGATCAAAAACACATTGCCAAGACAAAACCCTAGCCATTGGATCAAACCAAACCAAATCCACTTGAGATTAAACTCAATACCTCATAGAAACACTCACACGTTCAGCTCTCGCGCGCCGCGACGAACGTAAATCACAAAAACATAAAACTTACGGAGAGAACGTCTAACGTTTCACATTTCCAAAACTTATCGCCGAATCTTTTTCCGCGACTGTAATTTTCTTCCATACCTTAGAAAATTATTCTCAGAATATATCTTAACTCGTGCAGATATATAAAACTTCCATCCGAAACCTCACTCAAAACAGACGCAATAAGATTTTACAACGACGGGTAAAATCCTACTCGTTTTTCCAAACACAAGAATAATCCAAAACTTATTATTCTGAAACCACAGATAACTTCTTATTCAAGCAACAGGATCACAGAACCAAAGTCTGTACAATTACAGTGCACGAGCACTAAACAGGCTCAATTACAGCAAAAGCTAATAATTACACGATGTTTCGTCACATGAACACATCGAAACCCTAATATTCCTTAAACCAACTATACAAAGAAATCTTGGGTCTTACACCCACTAAAATATTATGCGACATACACCTTGGGTGTATGAGTACACAAAGGACTTATTCATTTTAGCAAGTCATCTTTTCGATAGTTTGACTTGTATCTCTCACAAAAATGAAATCCTTCAGGGATTCTATATAATCATCATTATTAAGTGAGTCATTCAAGTACGTTAAAAACACATCTTTCACATAAAGTGAGTATTTCATATGCTATTCAACTTAACTAATTACAAAGAGGTTTTTGAATTCACTTCAGGTGAATATGCCTCTTGAAAATCAATAATAAACATTTATCAATATCCTTGAATAATAAGTCAAATTTTAAATATCATTTTCTTTTTCGCAAGAAAATTGATTCTTATCTCATCATTATCACATCTTCAGATGTACGAACTGCATTTCCAAAAATCTTTCACTTTGCAGAGTAACTTTAATTACGTAGCAATTGGATCATCTCATTTATACAATTATTGTGTTGTTTATAATTCTCAATAGACTTGGATTCATGATCCTCATTATCATCTGTCACATATAACGCTTTATTATGTGTAAAATTATTGACAACGTTGACTTCATCTCGGTTCCATCGTATTCCATTTGTGACATAATTTATTGAGATCTCTTTATTTTCATAAATTTCAGGTATCTGATAAGTTCTTCTAGAACTGAAAAATCAATTATGTCAAATACTCTTTTCAAAATTTTCATATCCTCACTTGGGTCATATTTCATATTAGCTTCTTTTTCTTATTTGGGGAATTTTATCTTTGGAACCGACTGACCTACCACGCTTCAGGGTGGTTAAGACTCATTTGCAATATAAGACTGTCCAACAGGGACATCCATTTTGATTGGAGCATTAGCAGCAGATAGTTTATTTCATAAACTTTGCAAATGATTTATCTTATGAACTTTTGGTTCATATTGATTTTTAAGAGGACGAAGATGAGATAATAATAATAATAATAATTTATTTCAAGTGATTCATTTGAACTTTTGACTCATATTTTCAGCTGCTTATTTCTCTCCCCCTAATATTGAAAAAATTAATTCATCACTTGAGAAGTAGTCTTCTGGGCTATAAATCTATTTTCTTAATATTCTTTTTCGGCCCATTTAAGTGCATTGTATTGGAGCAATTGAACATACACAACACATCCAAAAATGCTTATATGGGATTCATGTTTATAAATTAATATTCAAATTGTAAATTAGGGGAGGTCTTACATACAATAACTTGTTGGTTTGATGCGAATCAATATCTCAACATATACGTTTGAGTGTTCCCAAAATATAAATTAGAAACTTTGATTTCATAAGTATCGTTCATGTGATTAACTTTAGACGTCTAAAGAATGGATCTTCAAGTCCATTTTTATGAACATATACTTCAAGATGTTCAATATCAATTCCGATTGACATACAATACTTATCAAATTTTTTATTTAAAAATGAGCTCTTGACCAAATTAGTACCTTACAAACTTCTGGTTGTGAGTTGACAACAAACATACATGTGACCATTTAATAGATGCATCAATTAAAAATATAATTGGTTCACATGATATATCAATAAAATATGCTCATTTACTTAATTTATCAAATTCCGTTGGGAATAAACCTTAACACATAAAAATTATTAGAATGAAGGAACTTCGGGCCCTTCAATACATATCTATTGTATTTCTTTTTTGCATCATAATAATCCGGGATGACCCAACCGGTATTGCCAATGATAAATTTAATATGATTTGTAAACTTCTAATTTACAATATCTTGTTGCACTAGTATATTTATAAGTGTCGTATAAACTTCTGGTTTTAACATTTTCATTACACTTATTTTATCCAAAATATGTTTCGTAATATATAAAGATATTTGACATCCCTTCTTTAATTTCTTGTTTCAATATTATATTGTTACGAAACAAACGGATAACTATGAATCTTATAGCTATGAATTTTCAGGATTCATATTTTAAAAATTGCACCACGATGCTTCTGGATCGTATGCTATGAATCTTCAGGATTCGTATTTCAAAAATTTCACTATGGTGCTTCTGGACCATAATTTGTGAATTAAAATTCAATCTCTATCCATTGAGTTATTCATGAACTAGATTAGTGAATTCTTCATGAATTCATAAATTAAATTTCTTAGTTCTTCAGAAACTAAGATTATTGAATTATTCCGAAATTCGTAGATTAAATTTCTAAGTTCTTTAGGAACTAAGATTATTGAATTTTTCGGGAATTCATAAATTAAATTTATTAGTTCTTCAGAAACTAAGTTTGTTGAATTCTTCAGGAATTCATAGATTAAATTTATTAGTTTTTCAGGAACTAATTTTGTTGAATTCTTCAGAAATTCATAGATTAAATTTATTAGTTCATTGGGAACTATATAATAACAATATCTTTTGCGATCCTTCGAGGATGCACGAATATATTCTTCCATAATATATATGAAATAAATAAATTACAAAAATTAAAACATAATTGAAAGGTAAATGTTTTTCGGAATATTTTAAGAAAAATTGAAGTGATCATATTGAAGACAATTATATTGAAAGTGTTCATACACGAAAGTGTTCTTCAAAAATTAAAATGTTCATTCATAAATATATTCTATTGATTGTATGTTTGTTTTGGTTCAAGTATTCATATTGTATTTGTGTTCATACGAGCGAAACATCATATATTGAAATGACAAACAACAAGAATAATACAAGGAGTTTTCAACAAGTTAAACTGGACAACTTAACATCCAAATTTGTTGTACAAAAACATCCAGAATACACCATTGCAATTGTGTTAAAAAAAAATCAATGAAATAAAATAGATAAAAAATGGTTACAGCAAACATTAAACAATCTCTAAACAAACATTAAACATTATCTGAAATATATGGGCCGGTCTGATCCACCTACCTATTGGGCTAGTCTGATTCCTCTCACTCTCCAAAAAAAACCCATAAAATAAGTTGTAGTCGCGGAATCCTTGTTGTTTGGACTCAGTTTGAGAGGGAGGTTTCTGTTGGAATTACTAAGAATAAAAACTTCAATGAAAAAGAATTTATGAAGCATCTTGAAGCTGATAAACTCTCTCACTACTTTGTGAAATCAATAAGAAAGTTTATCCATCGAAGAATGATTGAACTTGAGGTGGTTGATGACGCTGGGAACCACCAAAAGAAAAAGTGGACTCCACCTGAGATACAAACTCTTCAGGATGCAATAGTTGTGCACGGTTATAAAGTCAAACTGATCATTAAGGTTAATGCATATGACAACGGATTTGCTGAAAAATATGTCAAACAGATTGAAAAGTGGATGAGAAAGATGGCTCTGAAAGCTCTCCAGAACTGGAATGGAGGAAAGAACCGTCCTCGTGGTAATACTAATGGAGGAAAATTTGAGGTTGTTAGCCCCATTAGTATTGCTAACATGAAGGAGTTATAAGCATCAGTCAAAGCAGTGATTACCAGCAAGGTATTTTTGGATAAAGTGTCCACAGGTTTAACTGCACTCTTTAGGGATGAAGGTTTTCTTAATGAAGTTTCAACCCTCTTTTGTGAAGATTTTGCCAAGCATAAGGCTTCTAGGGTTGCTTAGTTTATATTTCGTCTCATTAATTCAGTCTAATATGTCTAAAATTGTCTTTTATCTTGTCAACGTTGTTTTATATTTTGTCTTATCAATTAAGTCTCATATGTCTAAAATTGTCTCTTGTCTTGTCAACACTATTTTTTAAGCTGGCATTAATTAAAAATACTACTTTTCTGCTTTGGTACTACTGGTAGCATGATTAATTATAATATTGTATTGAAACATTCAATGTTTTCTCATGAGAAATATTTGTCTGCCTGTTTATAGAGAAAATGATGCGAGAGAAACATCAGCGAGAGAATTAAGTGAGAAATGTCACACTTCTCTCGTTTGGATGAACAATGAAATAGGGAAAAGAGACCAAAATCAATGGCCACACCACTTTTTCTTTTCTCTGCTCCTGTGCGAAGAAAGCTGGAAAGAGAAACAAATTTGTTGTATTTTTCATATAATTGCACATTTGGTCCCTGACTACGGTCTGGCAAGTGCACCAGTCTGTCGTCGAGTAATAATTCACACTCTAGGTGTCTAGAATGAGTTCGTATCCACAGGGCTCGTGCCGCAACTTTACTAGCGTTATTTAAGTTTGTGATAGTTTGCATTCGCTTTGGTTTTTGAAAAGGTTTTAATAAAATTAGCGTAATGCTTTGCAGAAATATAAATAACAGAATGTATAAATATAGATTCAAGAAATATAGAGGCTATGTATGGTGGTTGGACTCCCTCCCTTCTTCATATTTGGCATGACCGGTGTATAACATAGTTACTTAGATTATGTTCGGCGGTGAATTATCCTTGTTGTAGTAATACCTTACTATTACACTATGTCTATTAAAGTTTCCCTACGTTAACAACTAAGGTACCTACGAGAGCCTAACCTCGATGTGTCACATACCTTAATCACTAAGTGAGTTGTTTATAAACACGCATTATAACCTTCACCAATTAACCTCTAGGTCCTAGTATCAGGCTGTTCATCTTCTAAGTGCTCAGATCACACCTAGTGCATGATTCCTCCTCTAACCGCTCAGTTCACGACTAGTTCAGGACGTTACCGTCTCTATACACCTAGCATTATTTACTACGAGTTCCGGACTATACCAAGTCAAAACCTGATATTAATTCTATGGGCGCGCCCGCTTATCCGGCCAGATTACGAGAATACGTTATTAAAGTGCACGAAAGTAAATAACAAACATAATTACTAAATATCATTTATTATAACTTAGACTCAATCACAGACTCCAAATATTCATAGGGGAGTTCATCTTCTCCACCACAACCTAAGGCATAAATAATAAAGACTACATATTTAAATTACAATAAATCATAACCTAAATACAAAAGCCTAAAGAAATCATACCTTGCTGAGTTAGTTTTCCCGTAAGGGGAGAAAACTATGCCCAATAGAGCTCCTCTGAACCTCTCCTTATAGTAGAGAGTGTTCTACTATTTCTGAATGAATAAAACAATGAAAGGGAGACTCTATTTATAGTTTTCGTAATGGGCCTCAGCAAGGCATCGCAGTACGATGAGGCCATCGTGCTGCGATGTGAAGATTCAGTTCAATTTTATAACTGATCCTGTGCATTTCATCAGCTTGGGCGCCAAGTTACTCCATCGTGCTGCGATAGCACACATCGTGCTGCGATGGAAGATTTTCTCAAGATTTATTTCTTCTGATTTCTTGGCGAACAAGCAATTCCCATCGTGGCACGATGGGAGCCATCGTGCTGCGATGGAATGCTGATTTTCTTCACTTTTTGGGCTTTTTCTTGTCTTTTTGCATCTTGGACTCTGTCTTGATGCTTTTTCTTGCTTTTGTAGGTTTTCCTTCGTATTTGGGTTTGTCTTGGTCATTTTACTACTAATAATAACACTAAAAATGACGTAGAAATTCCTGTCATCACAACCCCAAACTTAAATTGTTGCTTGTCCTCAAGTAACATGCTGTCAGACAAGATCGTTAGAGAAATAAGAGATAAATAAAGATGATAGGAATTTCACAACCTTGCTTAATATTTCAGCAATGGTACCGCTGATTTCTTACCGTAGCGATCATGCTCAGTCCTGCTAGGCTCAGGAGACGTTAATAGTAGCAAATCGGACAAATGCCTGCAAGAGTCCATGTTCAACTTTTTCTCTCTCTCACATTTGTGTTTTTCGCTCATAATTGAAAGGGTTAGCTCTCAATCATCGCACAACCTTCCATTTTACCATAGGCTTGCAAGAATTCTAAGCAACCAGTCAAAATTCAATATTCATGCATTATTAGAGGTCTTTTTCAGGGTTATAACGTGGCTTAGGTCAAGGTATGACATTTTTGGGAATAGTAGGCTAAACATTGGAGTTAAGTTCTACTTTGTTGTTCCTTTTTGTGTACGCAACCTTTGTACCTTTGGGTGCCTTTTTTGTGTTGGTATCGGAAAATAAGAATCGGATGTGTCTTTGTGTGGTTCTTTTCTATCACTGTTTTTGCCCTTTGGCTCTTTTCTTTTGCCCTTTGGTTTTTTCTTTTGCCTTTTGGCTTTTTTTTTTCTTTTGAAGAGACTATTTTTTTAGGGAATTTTTTGATGTTTTTCCGTCTCTTTTTCATTTATTTTTCTTTTTTGTAGTGATAGTTCTCCGTATACCCACCCCAAACTTAGTCGTTGCTAGTTCCATGAGCAACCCCAAACTTATTTTGTTGTCAAGACTTTGAGAACTATTACCTAACTCCAAAGAGGGTAAATCATTGTTTTTCTGGTCTATAGGCTTGTATCGTGGTTTGTCACCGAAACAAAAGGGATAATTATATTTTTAACGGCTCAAATTTGGCTAGCAAAGGATAATAATATATAAAGGGTGGCTTGAAAAGGCTCTGGGTTATAACAAACAATTGCCTCAATGCATATAATATCAAATCAACTAGTCAGCAGAGAATTAGAGCAAGTTCTAGAAAATAAACAAGTGCACGGTACTCTCATAGTAATTCGAAAGAAAGTGGTAATACCGTTTGGAAATATTTGGCTCAAATCCTCACATGGCTTAGGTATCTGAATGTTGAACACTTGTCCCACAGACACCAGCTTCATCACTCGTCTCTCTGTCTCCCGAACTTCGCACTTCGGAGCAATCACCTTTGGTTTCTGTATGAAGGCGTGAAATTCGGCTCATCAGAATTTATAACTTACTTCGCCGCAATCTTACCTATAACAGTTTATCATGCACTAGATAATAAACAACAAACAGTTATTTAATTTTTTTGTAAGTTTGAATAAGGGCTGCTTACAGATGAAGATGACATGCAGAATTCTAGTCATATTTTATTGAATTGAAAAATTGAAATAAAATACTGAAATTGAAATACTGAATTGAAAATACTGAAATTAAAATACTCATCCTTGGATTGTCTCCCAAGCAGCGCTTGTTTAGCCTCTCATTAGCTTGAGGCATTTCCTCCATTACAGAGGATAAGTTTGCATGTCTCTCTCATCTGTAGGAGCTTTCGCCTTAGCTCCTCCCTCTTTCTTGTTGCTTCTTTCATACTTCTCTGGGTTCTGTTTTTCTTTGAAGGTGGCAAAGCAGAGTCGTTCATCATCTTCTGAAGGTACTGTTTTCATGATGGACCTCCCTTTGCTTCTTGGTGGATGTTCCTTCTTTTGTTCCTTTGGAGTATTGACCCAGTTGTTCTTCTTTCTTTCCTCTTTTCTCTCAGCAGCAGGCTTCTTCAGAGGTGGCGTATTAACCCCAAACTTAGATATTCTTGCCACTTTTCGGTTTCTACCCCATGCTTTGACCCATGTTGCTCGGATGTCCACTTCAATAGTTAGCCTTTTCAGTTTATCAGTGAGTTCCTCGGGTACCTCCTCTTCCTGAGCTGTCTCTATCTCTAGCTGCGCCATTTCATTCTCCAGCTCCTCTATCTCTATCTTTACCTGTACTTCTTGAGTTGGAGTCGGTGGTGTAGCTTTCCTGTCTTTCCACTCAAGCATGTAGCACTTCTCCTTTCCTGCATTGAAAGCTTTTACGGTTGTTGACTTACCTCCACTCCTGAGTGTAATCTCTCCAAGGTTCATATCAATGGGTGCCTTGCAGGTGGCTAGGAAAGGTCTTCCAAGAATGATAGGATGTTCTTCATCTTCTCCAATGTCTAGGATCATGAAGTCTACTAGAAATTCTAGGTCTTTGACTTTCACCAAGACGTCTCTGACTGTGCCTACTGAGTGGATGGATGACTGATTAGCCAGTACGAGTTCTCGAGCTGTCCCTGCAATAGGTAATGCGAGCCTGAACTTTTCTGCCAAAGATAATGGTATTACGTTCACACTTGAGCCTACATCACAAAGTGCATTGACTCCTGCTTTCCCAATCTGACAGATGATGGTGACGCTTCCAGGATCTTCCTTCTTGGGTGGCAATTGTGATCTTTTTGCTACTCTTTCTTGGAACTCGCCTTCAGTCTCCCTTTTGCGCTTCTTTTCTTTAAGCGCCATGCATTCTTCATTACATTCGTCCTCCATTTTCTTGATTAGAGCTTCCACTTCTTTGTCTTTAGTGTAGTCTTCTTCGAAAATGCGGTGGGAACCGATCATCAAATCACGGATCACATGTTTCTGATACTCAATTTTCCGAGTCCTTCTAGCCGAGAATGGTCTTTTTACATAGTGCCTGGATGTTGGTGCCACTTGCATCCATTTCTTCATCCATTTTGCATGTTCCGTCCACCTGGTGTCTAAAGGTATCATGGGCTTCCAACTGTCTTCCCCGGACGGTTTTGAGACATCAGAGAAATTGTCCCCTTGAGATTCAACTTCTATATCTGCCAGGTCGTCCCAAAATATTCCTTCAGAACCGTTGTTGTTGTGAGGTGGTGTCCATTCTGGTTCTTGCTTAATGCTGACCTCCCCGCAGTAATCCCTTCCATATGGTTCGTCTCCCATGGCTTTGGTGGTAGGCGCTTCTTCTGTCTTGAGACTACTGGATGCTGCAAGCCTTTGTGCTTGCCTTCTTTTCCAAAGCGTTCTTTCTGGTTCAGGGTCGTACTCAAACTCCAGGATACCTGTTATCAAGCACAACAAATGAATACCTTCAGTAGCACTGGAAAATTAACTGGTGAAACTATTTTTGGTTTGTCTCATGTGTCTTTGTCACTATGAAAATTCCAAGTAAGTGAGGTGGATCACAACGGATCGCTTAAATACCAAGACTTATCCTTAGCCAGAACTTTCACATATCAAAATCCACAATCATCAACAAGATTTTTTTGATTTTTTAATTTTTTTGTATTTTTGAAATTTTTTTGACAAACTTAAATAAATCTAGTAAGGCTTTGTAAACACAATCCCCGGCAACGGCGCCAAAAACTTGACTACGGTCTGGCAAGTGCACCAGTCTGTCGTCGAGTAATAATTCACACTCTAGGTGTCTAGAATGAGTTAGTATCCACAGGGATCGTGCCGCAGCTTTACTAGCGTTATTTAAGTTTGTGATAGTTTGCATTCGCTTTGGTTTTTGAAAAGGTTTTTATAAAATTAGCGTAATGCTTTGCAGAAATATAAATAACAAAATGTATAAATATAGATTCAAGAAATATAGAGGCTAGGTATGGTGGTTGGACTCCCTCCCTTCTTCATATTTGACATGACCGGTGTATAACATAGTTACTTAGATTATGTTCGGCGGTGAATTATCCTTGTTGTAGTAATACCTTGCTATTACACTATGTCTATTAAAGTTTCCCTACGTTAACAACTAAGGTACCTACGAGAGCCTAACCTCGATGTGTCACATACCTAAATCACTAAGTGAGTTGTTTATAAACACGCATTATAACCTTCACCAATTAACCTCTAGGTCCTAGTATCGGGCTGTTCATCTTCTAAGTGCTCAAATCACACTTAGTGCATGATTCCTCCTCTAACCGCTCAGTTCACGACTAGTTCAAGACGTTACCGTCTCTATACACCTAGCATTATTTACTACGAGTTCCGGACTATACCAATTCAAAACCTGATATTAATTCTATGGGCGCTCCCGCTTATCCGGCCAGATTACGAGAATACGTTATTAAAGTGCACGAAAGTAAATAACAAACATAATTACTAAATATCATTTATTATAACTTAGACTCAATCACATACTCCAAATATTCATAGGGGAGTTCATCTTCTCCACCACAACCTAAGACATAAATAATAAAGACTACATATTTAAATTACAATAAATCATAACCTAAATACAAAAGCCTAAAGAAATCATACCTTGCTGAGTTAGTTTTCCCGTAAGGGGAGAAAACTATGCCCAATAGAGCTCCTCTGAACCTCTCCTTATAGTAGAGAGTGTTCTACTATTTCTGAATGAATAAAACAATGAAAGGGAGACTCTATTTATAGTTTTCGTAATGGGCCTCAAGATTCAGTTCAATTTTATAATTGATCCTGTGCATTTCATCAGCTTGGGCGCCAAGTTACTCCATCGTGCTGCGATAGCACACATCGTGCTGCGATGGAAGATTTTCTCATTATTTGGCGATAGCACACCTTGTGCTGCGATGGAATGCTGATTTTGTTCACTTTTTGGGCTTTTTCTTGTCTTTTTGCATCTTGGACTCTGTCTTGATGTTTTTCTTGCTTTTGTAGGTTTTCCTTCGTATTTGGGCCTGTCTTGGTCATTTTACTACTAATAATAATACTAAAAATGACGTAGAAATTCCTGTCAACAGTCCCTTACGTTTATTTTAGGTTTCAAGTTAGTCTCTTATGTTTTAAAAGTTTCAAGTTGGTCCTTTATGTTTATTTTAGATTTCAAGTTGGTCCCTTATGTTTTAAACGTTTCAAGTTGGTCCCTCAAGTTTCGAAAATTTGAATTAGTTAGTCCCTATTTAACCATCTTTGTAGGACTAAATAATTCAAATTTTAGAAACTTAAGGGATCAACTTAAAACTTTTAAAAACTTGAGGGACCAATTTGAAACATTTAAAACGTAAGGGAACAATTTGAAACAAAATAAATATAAAGGACCAACTTAAAACCTAAAATAAACATAAGGGACTAAATTTACAATTAAGTCATTCAATTATAAATAAAACGCTATCGCAACATGCCAAAAAAAAGGTGGGTGGGTGAAACCGTTCTTTTTATTCCCTCTCCATGTAATATACCGTAGATAATAACAACACTAGGATAATAAATATATATATATATAAAAAAAAACACTAGCATAAAATTCTAGTAAACAAAAAAAGAAACACTAGCGTGAAGTAGTATACTCTTTTTATAAGTTGTACGTTCAATAAAAATTAAATTAAACAAGTTATGTTAATTTCCAAAATTAATCAACTAAAATTTGTATAAATTAAATTAATTTGATAAGAAGTACTATTAAACAATATAAAATTGAATACATGGATATTTTTATCATTTAACAAATTAAACACATCTTTTTCTCTCCTACTAGCGAGCCAAACAGACACGTTTTGTGCCCGTTTGTGTGGTACACATTTTCTATTATCCTAACTTATATGTTGAAGATGATTATAAATTTTTTGCACATCTATTTTTTTATGAATAGCTGGCTTTTGGAAATCAACAAATTAAATCACATAGACTTTGAATTAAATGTAAGAAATCATTAAGTGAAAATGTGCACGTCTCAGTGAAAAGACTATCTCAATTCAATTTTGTGTGCTTATAGGGTTTATTTGAAGAAAAAATATATTTTATGTGCATTAGTCGGTAAAGAAACACTTTGTTACCAATAGCAATTTATGTTGAGATCGATGTGAACTTAGATTTGAAAAGTATTTCCAAAAGACTGCATTAGATGTGTAGAACGTAAGAATGAAAGAAAATATAAGAAAGTAAATTGCATGCTGGTATCAATGGAAAAAAAAAACCTTGAATAGAAAATGAAAATCCATTTTCATACCAATATTCCGTTGAAGATAACCATAAAAAATAGAGATATATACAACCATAGACAGCAATGAGACAAATTATATGCTTGTTGATCTCATAATTGTGCATGTCTTTGCAAAGATAAAAATAGAGTTTAACTTAAAATAATAATCAATCCCCTCTCTAAATCGTATACCTCCCCTTTAATCATTTTGTGCGACCTCCACAAGGATGGCGTGTATGACCCTCTGTTTTTATACTTTTTTCCTTGCTATATTCCTCTCCCACTCTCTCCTCATCCTTTTTATATCTTTTTTTTTTGTTTTTGTTGATGGTGTCTTCTTTCCTAGGAAAAATAAGATTGTAAAGCGTTCAATAAGTTTCGTTAAAAAATATAAGTACAAAAGAGACAATTAATACAGTGACATCAATCAACAAAACTAAAAATAACTATAGTAACCAATTAAATTACAATTTTTGGAAAAATAGAAGAGTTGGAAATACCTTTTGCGCGTATAGTTTTTCCTTCAATGTCATAGTATAAACCCGTTGTAGGTGTGAGGCCCCTGGTGTGTGTCAAACCTTTTATTCTTTTCAGAAAATGTCAATAATTCCTCATCTTTCTTTTATATCTGACATTTGCTTTCATCTTTTGCAACAATTGCAAAATTAGGTCTAAAATAAGTTGAACAAAACTAAATTGAAAAGTATAAATGAAATCAATTCAATGAACCTTCCATTCCTCTTTCAGAAATCAGAATCAATTCAATGAAAACAAACGTAGCCTTATATTGATACGTCTATGATTAAGCACAATTAAAAAAATTAAAAGCAAAGAAGGTTGTCCCTATAACCTCCATGAATATGTAGTGAAAAGTTGGCTTCAATGCTGAAAGATGATAACCCAATGTATCTGTCTGTAAGCAGTATTTTAGCAATTGAAGTCTTTCTCTCAAATCACAATCAGCAGATTGAGTGTGATTTAAAGGGTAGTCTAAGATACGCTCCAAGTGTCCAGGTTTCCAATTGAAGTTTTACAGTAGTTACAGTTCAACTGCTTCCTTAAATCCCAAGGCAGCCCCCATTTTTATGACAGCTGTATTGCATCCTCGATAGTCAGAGGTGGCTTTGGAAGAATGTGGAACCTGTTTTCTGTTGGAAGCTTGTATTTAATTTACAAATTTAAGTATTATGAATATCAATTAAAGAAAAAATCAAAATTAATATATAATTATTAATTTTAAATATTAGATAATTCACACTTAATTGATTTTCTCTCGTTCTCATTAGTTAAATATAATTATAGTCATGCATTTCAAAAACAAATAGCTCTATGTTTATCAATATATCTTGTAAGAAATAATATCTCTCACATTTTTTTCATATATTCAATATGACTCTTTTTTTTTTTATATTTTAAATATGAGTATTTGAATCATCCATACCATGTGGGATTGAATATTATATATACGAATGACATACAAAGTGATGATATATTTTAATCCATATTGTTTTATTTGAGTTTTACAAAACTCCTATTATATTACGTATCTTTTTTGACAATATTTATGTATCTATTATTTATCAACTAACTTATTATATTTAAATGTCCACAAATATATCTAAATATCCACAATTCTTAGCTCAACTAGCAGAAATATGGAAATTGAGATATGTCATACGTCATTTCGTCTATCTATCAAAAAAAACTTATTATATTTAAATAATCGCATAAAGTTTTCAAAAATGTCAAAATTGTATATTATTTTATCAAAATATAAAAATTACTTATTTGTTTTGTTTCTCACTTGTTTTCATCTACTCTTTTTGTATTGATTTTTTTTTTCTTTTCGCACATTTGCATAAAATAGGAGACAGTGTTGGAAACATTATTGAAAAAGTATTATTTTTCTAACTCTTGATATACTCCCTTCCTTCCTCCATCCCTTTTATAAGCAAATATTCTCTTTTTTTAAGGAACATTTAATATAACCAATTTATTTTTTTAATTTTGTATTACATTTAAAATACAATACGTTAAAATATTATATATATATATATATATATATATATATATATATTAACGAGGTGAACTCTTCGAGTTTACGAGTTGGATTTACATTTAAAATCACTTAGTCAAAATAAGTTGACGTAAAAATTAAATTCTAAAAACTTTGAACTTGTGCTCATTCGAAACATGTTTTTCTTTCTTGTTATTATAAAATGGAGAACTTTTTTTAATAGAATAATTGCATTAAATATATTAAAATGATTTATTATTTAAAGGAACAGACACATCCTTCGCAACTGTGTTTGTTATTCTCAGGGGCGGAGCCCTTTGTGGGCTGAACAGGGCCATGGCCCGCCCCAGATTTTTTAATTTTTTTTTTCATGGGTATATCAATTAGCGGCGGTTATAAACCCCCGCAAAATAGCTTGTGTAATTTTAATACTTTCTGATAAAAACCCCCGCTATTTGGACCCAGAATTCTTTAATGCTTTCCAGTTTGTGGGGGTTTCAAACCGCCTCTATATGGAAGTTGAAATTTCTAACTTTTATTTTACTTTTTGAAGCATTTCTTCTAATGTTTTATTGTTAATAAATTTTAGATGTTTTAAAATGTATAATTTATTTTCTCAAAGTGTTCAAATATATATTTTTGAGAAAAAAAGTATTCAAATTTTTATTTAAAATAGAATTTTGTGTATACAAAATTCATGTTTGATCAATCTTTTATTAAAAAAACTTTTGATATTCGATTTATAACTAAAGCGGCCCTCCCCAACTTTTTGGGCTTGCTCCGCCACTGGTTATTCTCCCTGGATTTGCACATGCAATACGGATATCAAGGAATAATAGTAATAGATGAAATGGACAAATAGCAAATACATTTGTATCTTCCGTAGTTTTGGCAAGGGATACAAAATGTAATACTTTTCAATCATACTAGTAAAATATCCGTGCTTCTAACAAGGCGCGGATTGCGCGCGTTTTATTGTATTGATTCGAATTATAAATATTAAAATTGATAAAATTTATTATTAAATGATTTGTTTATAATAAAAAATGATATAATATATATTATAGCTCATCTGATATAAAAAATGTTGAAATTGTTATACAATAATTTGTAATTGGTGATTCTAAAAATTTTATCAGCCATAAAAATTGTCATCACCATGTGAATTATAAGTTTTTACCAGTAATAATTTATAATAGTGATTTTAAAATTTTGGCTTAACTACACATTTGGTCCTTATATTTATTTTAGGTTTCAATTTGCTCATTTACGTTTAAAAAGTACTCCCTCCGTCCCAAATTATAAGGGAAAAAATAAAAATCACACTTATTAAGAAAAAGTAAAACATAATAATTTGAAGGCAAATGCTAACGAGTGCCCCCGGGGCACTCTTTAAGACCTTAAATAGTAAGTTTTTATAGAATTTTTACGGGAATATGTAAAGTCAATGCATTGGAAACTGTAATGTTTAATTTTTTGAATAAAAAGTTTCTATAAGTTGGGAATATGTAAGGTTTCTAGATAGGTCCATCGCAGTACGATGGGAAGATTCAGTTCAATTTTATAACTGATCATGTGCATTTCATCAGTTTGTCGTCAAGTAAAGTCATCGTGCTGCGATGGCACTTGGACGGTGTTAGTGAAAACTATGCCCAATATATGAATTGAACTGATGAAATGCACAATATCAGTTATAAAATTGAACTGAATCTTCCCATCGTACTGCGATGGACCTATCGCAGTACGATGGCTTGCTGAGGCCCAATACGAAAACAATAAATAGAGTCTTCCTCTCATTGTTTAAATCATTCAGAAATAGTAGAACACTCTCTACTATAAGGAGAGGTTCAGAGGAGCTCTATTGGGCATAGTTTTCTCCCCTTACGGGAAAACTAACTCAGCAAGGTATGTTTTCTTTAGGCTTTTCTATTTAGGTTATGATTCTTTTGTAATTTAAATATGTAGTCTTTTGTAATAGATATCTTAGGTTGTGGTGGAGACGATGAACTCCCCTATGAATATTTGGAGTCTGTGATTGAGTCAAAGTTATAATAAATCGTTATTCAGTATTATGTTTGTTATTTACTTTCTTGCACTTTAATAACGTATTCTCGCCGTAATCTGGCCGGATAAGCGGGAGCGCTCATAGAATTGATATTAGGTATTAACTTAATATGGTCCGGAACTAGGTATATACCCGTGCATACGCACGGGACGGCGCCTTCGGCGCCTTATCGCCTTTGCGCTTACGGCACCTTATTGCCTTCGCGCCTTCGGCGCGTTATTTTGTTCGGCGCATTTGATTATTCCGTCAAAAAAATGAGTCTACTTGATTATTAATATATAATAAACGTAATAAACAAAAAGTCATTATCAATTTTTAAGAAACACTGTAAAAGGATAATCATATAACCCACCATCAAAATTACCTTTTCTTAAACTTATAAGTAGTCATTCCAAACTTTTATTTTAGTCGAGGCGATTTATATTTTATCAAATATGGATACAAAAGTGCTCAAATTTATAATTTTGATGTTGATATTATGTAATCAACTATATGAAGTTGAAACAAAACAAAAATAAGTTATTAT
Organism: Trifolium repens; assembly: GCA_030408175.1. Classification (NCBI taxonomy): domain Eukaryota; kingdom Viridiplantae; phylum Streptophyta; class Magnoliopsida; order Fabales; family Fabaceae; genus Trifolium; species Trifolium repens. The sequence continues at coordinate 52,305,415 of CP125851.1, forward strand.
AAAATGATAGTAGTGGAAACTTTTGTGAAGATATTAAAAAAAAATACATTAAAAAGCTTCTTACTAAAACATATAATTAAAACATAGGTTTCATATTCAATTTTAGCTAAGTTGAAGTAGTTTAGTTTTTTATGAGCAGGAAATCGGCAGACCATTAGGTATTAATTAGTTTCATCAAGCTCAAATTTGAGAAGATCACCAAGTTTTGGTCTTTGCCGATCAAGGTGACAATTCCAAGCTCTTGTAATATATGTCTCATCGGGTTGTATTGGATTAGATAGAATTTTGCAAAAGTATGCATAGTGAATGTCTTCTGAGACCAAAACAACTTCATCTCTATCTTTAAGAGTAACAGTACCAACACCTCTTGGTATATGCTGCATATGGGAATTATACCAATCAATATGGTTGGTCAAACATCAAAACAAAGTAAATAAATTAGTTATCTACCAATATGGATTGGTTGTTTTGTCTCACAATGGTTCTTGTTACTAATAAGTCCCAACCATAGTCTTCCATGTGGTCATATGTATTAGATGCTAAGACATTGTTTTCTAGGAACATACCCCTGCATATGCACGGCACGCGCGTTCCGCGCGTTTGATTTTGTCGGGTTCGTGGGGGCGTTGGGTTGGAGAGGTGCGTGTGATACAGATAAAAAAGTACTTGGCCAAATATTTATCGTGTAAAGATGAATACTTATTTCCCGTGAATTTTTTAAATAACTTTGGGACTTTTCTTACTTCTCAAATACACATTCGGATTTTTATAAAGCAATTACTTCTCATTTTATTCATCAATGAAAAACATTAGTTCAATGGTTGGATTAGTCTCATGTTGGTTCAAAACAAAAATAAATTTACTTGTGATGATAATATTTTAACTAATTCATTTGGAACAAATATTTATTTTGTGTAAAGATGAATATTTGTTTCCCGTGACTTTTTTCAATAACTTTTGGACTATTCTTACATTTCATTTACAGATACAAATTTTTAGAAAAGAAAAAAAAACTAATTACTCCTAAATTTATGCATCAATGAGAAATATTAAGTTTGGATTTGTCTCGTGTTGGTACCAAACAAAACCTAATTTACACATGATGATATTTTAACCAAGTGATTTGGGAGAAATATTTATTTCGCAGAAAAATAAATACTTGGGGTGAATTTTTTTCCCAATAACTTTAGGACTATTTTTACGTTTCATTTACACATTCGATTTTTATGAAAATAATTACTTCTCAGTTTTATGCAATAATGAAAAACATTACCTCTATGTTAGGATTATTCACATGTTGATTCAAAACAAAAACTAATTTACTCGTGATGACGATATTTTAACTAATTTATTTGGGTTGTGTAAAAAAAACTAATTTATTTGGGACAAATGTTTATTTTGTGTAAAGATGAATATTTATTTCCCGTGAATTTTTTTCAATAACTTTGGGACTATACTTGTCATTTACACATTTGAATTTTTATGGAAATAATTACTTTTCATTTTATGCAAACATTGGGTTAGCGTAAGGGTTGATGCATGGTGTGTACTATGAGACATGAGTTATAGAAATCTCATCAATGAGAAAGATTAATTCAATGTTTGTATTTGTCCGGTGTTGGTTCCAAATAAAAACTAATTTACTTGTAAAGACGATAGTTTAACTATTTCTCTTGGGACAAATACTTATTTTATATAAAGTTGAATATTTGTTTCCCATGAATTCAATTTTTCAATCACTTTGGGACTGTTCTTACTTCTCATTTACACATTTGAATTTTTGTGATAATAATTACTTCTCATTTTATACATCAATGAGAAACATTAGTTCAATGTTTGGATTAGTCTCATGTTGGTTCCAAACTAAAACTAATTTACTTGTGATGATGATATTTTAACTAATTCTTTTGGGACAAATATGTATTTTGTATAAAGGTGAATATTTGTTTCCCATAAATTTTTTCAATAACTTTGAGTTTTTTTTTTCTTTTGACATTAAACTTTGAGATTGTTCTTACTTCTCATTTACACATTTGAATTTTTAAAAAACAATTACTTCTAATTGCATCAATGAGAAACATTAGTTCAATGTTTTTCTCATTTTATGCATCAATAAGAAACATTAATTCAATAGTTATTCGAAAAGTAGCACAATCCTGGTCCCTATATATAGTAATTTTCCTTTTGTCCAGTGTGTAAATTAGTTCATTTAAATTTTATCAACATGTTCCATGTATAATAGTAATTTTTCAATTCTTATCTTTCCCTCCACATTTTTGGAAATTTAAATTTGAAATTTTGAAAATGAGGGAAGTCATCGGCTGTTGTGTAATAGGTATAATAGATAGAATAATTTTGATACTTGTTGTGTGGTGGGAAAAAACGTGGAGGGAAAGAGCATAATTTCTTTATTATTACTTAATTTATTATTTTGCTAGGACATAGTGAACCTGTTAATACTATTATTGAAATAAAATATAGTCTTACTTTTGGACAATACCTACTTCTATTTTGTAAAGGTAATATAGTTTGACACTTCAATAAATATCACAGTCATTACATTTGAAGCAATGTGTTTTCTCATAGGGTACTTGTGATGATCAAAGTTGAACCAAATCTACTATAGTAGTACTAATATGATACTAAAGCTAATGTACAGTGTCAGAAAATCAAATGTTTAATTCACTTGAAAAAGGAATTCTACATATCAAACATTCTCTATTGGAAAAATGAGTGTAGTAGACATAGCTGTAACCGATGGAATAGCTGGACAGAGTACTGATTTTATTTTAAAGTACATATACAAAACTCTTAATTTTGTTTAATTGTTATTGAATATATGTGAGAAGGTTAAATGAAAAGCATAAAAAATTGCATGAGTAGGAAAATTGCCACAATAACAACCAAATTTGGAATTAATCATATTAAGGTTGCAATTGAAATTAATTACGTACAAATACTAATTGTATTCGATAATATTGATAATTTTGAGAGTTTAATGTTTGAATCGAATTTTATTGCCATATCGGAATACATTCTTTCCGATTTTTTTTACTCAGGGCCAATTTTAGTTTGTGTTGTAGTGTCAAAGAAAAATTTAATTGATAACTAACTAACCAATTGTGAACCAATTGAATTGTAATTAGTTAAAACGATCTCATAATAGGCGGTGAGTCTTGGTCGTGCTATGATTATGAAAACCATTAAATTGATTTGAGGATAAGAAACTCCTAACAATGCAAACGAATAATTTGTTGTTGCCAAAATATGAGACAAATAAACTATATTGAGAGGTTGGATGTGATTTGTTATAAGAAATAATAAGTGTGAATGATATTGTGTGTTTTACTTATCTTAAGAAGTGAAATTCTGCTCAAGTAGCTTTAGCCATGGATTTATCGTATGGATTGCAGAGGTATCGTATCATGCAAAGTAAACATATAATATTGAATATTTGTCTTCTAGTTTATAGTATCTGTCAAAAATATACTTCCTTTGAAATCCATGTTTCAGTATTTGCATATTTGCGCTTCATGTTTGTATTGCCGGTGAATTTGGAGAAACCATCGTGACACTGTAATTTTATTGAAGTTAAAAAAGTGTAGAGTTTACCAAACGACATATCGTAATTATGTCAAACTAATGGTCAATTAATCATGCAGTGAGTCAATTATATAGTTACTTGTATTTAACGGCAACTCTACGTAATACATAATAATAAGAATTACAGCGCAAATGAAGTATAAAACTTTGGTATCGATTAAAAACTAAAATCTAAAAGTAAGCTTGGTACCGTGTTGGGACCGCTTTTCTAGTGCTGTAAAAGTTTTCATTGTGATATTTCAAAGCTCCCAATTGGAGATTCCATTGAACGCGTACCATAATAACCTTAATCCACCGCAGAAACATACACACAAACACGGGCTAAGTGAACAAAAGAATTTCTAAACAATTCTTTCACCTTCACTAAGGTGGACTCATTCAATGGACCAACATCAAAATTCATGCGGAAATAATGTATCCAAATCCCATAACTTGTAATTTTTTTCTCCAGCACCTTTATGCCACTAAAAATCTACTTTAATAAATCTATATCCTAGAATTGAAGCTAAAAGGAATATAGTTCAAAAGTAAAAAAGAGAGAAAAATTAAAGGGTGGTAGAAGTAGATGATGAATGAACATCCTTATTTTGTCTTCCAGTAAGCCAAAGCAATGTTCTTCTAGCAAAAGAAGGTGCTCTAGGTTGAGAAGATTCCATACTATAACAGCTTTGACTTTCTTCATCATAACCACCAAATTCACTTGCTACTCCATTTTCCCATTTCCCAAAATCCATCTCAGAAACAGTACTTCTTGTATGAAATCTACCACCCTTGGAAAACCTGAGCATTTCTAGCCTTCCAAATGCTCCACAGACAAGCAAACCACATTGTGCTTAAACCAATTTTATGTCCTTTATTTCCCTGCACTACTCCAGAAAAAGCATTAAAATTGCAGATACCATCATTATGTAAAACTGATATCACTCCCAGCCACCTAAATAAATCCGACCAAACTGTAAATGCTATTGGTTACATAACCATATAAAAGCTCTACACGGACAATGACAAATCAGCAACAACAAAGATTAGGAAAACCAATCCATGACATTATATAAACCTACAAAAATTGACAGAAAAAAGAACACCAAACTAATTATCATAAAATATGCACTCCACTTTTATAATATGCTCCATCTCTCATCGTTGTCCAATATTCACCACTACATGTTAATTGTAAATACTCCCTCCGTCCCATTTTAAATGACTTATTTGACCATTTCACACACTTTTAGAAAAGTGTATAAGTAAAAGAGAGAGAAGTATACATTTACTAAATTACCCTTAATGTTACTACAAGTTTTTCATTGCTTAGGCGGGACTAATTTTTCATTTACGGTAGAAATAATGATTGAAACATGTGTGCAGTCTTTTCATTTACGGAGGGAGTAAAAGAGTTCAATAGTTGCTTGCCTATTGGTCATATTTTGCCTTTCAATGAAAAAGCTGTAAACATGATGGGTAAACATGTTGGAATTAGAGAGATTTAAAAAAATTCCAAAGGGTAAAATAGGAAAAAATTACCTTGAAAGTTGTATAGGTCATTTATTTTGGGACAAATTTTTTTCAAAAATAGGTCATTTATATTGGGACGGAGAGAGTATCATTATTCACATTATAATCTTTCATTGCCTCCACCCCTCTACTGTTGGATACATTGCCAACCATACCTTCTTCCATAAAGCTATCAAATTGTTTTCTAAATCAAATACTAAAATGAAAAGAGGAAAGAGGACACAACTTACATAATTTGTAGAGGAGGGAATTTGATTGAATAATGAAGACTATCCAAACTTGAATTTCCAACAGTAGGGACAATATCAATCTAACAGGAAACCAAATGTTATATTTATGCAAGAATGGCGTCATTCCAGATCACCCAACATACAAATATCATAGAGATTTGACATTTAAAATGAAACTACTAAGTCAAATACAATTAAGAAAACAATTTGTATCCTAACTCAAAACATAAATTAGAATCCTTGCAGACAATGAAATTAGTAATAAAGTAAGAAAAATGGCAAAATGATAAATCACCAATTTTTTGATGTTTTTCCGTCTCTTTTTCATTTATTTTTCTTTTTTGTAGTGATAGTTCTCCGTATACCCACCCCAAACTTAGTCGTTGCTAGTTCCATGAGCAACCCCAAACTTATTTTGTTGTCAAGACTTTGAGAACTATTACCTAACTCCAAAGAGGGTAAATCATTGTTTTTCTGGTCTATAGGCTTGTATCGTGGTTTGTCACCGAAACAAAAGGGATAATTATATTTTTAACGGCTCAAATTTGGCTAGCAAAGGATAATAATATATAAAGGGTGGCTTGAAAAGGCTCTGGGTTATAACAAACAATTGCCTCAATGCATATAATATCAAATCAACTAGTCAGCAGAGAATTAGAGCAAGTTCTAGAAAATAAACAAGTGCACGGTACTCTCATAGTAATTCGAAAGAAAGTGGTAATACCGTTTGGAAATATTTGGCTCAAATCCTCACATGGCTTAGGTATCTGAATGTTGAACACTTGTCCCACAGACACCAGCTTCATCACTCGTCTCTCTGTCTCCCGAACTTCGCACTTCGGAGCAATCACCTTTGGTTTCTGTATGAAGGCGTGAAATTCGGCTCATCAGAATTTATAACTTACTTCGCCGCAATCTTACCTATAACAGTTTATCATGCACTAGATAATAAACAACAAACAGTTATTTAATTTTTTTGTAAGTTTGAATAAGGGCTGCTTACAGATGAAGATGACATGCAGAATTCTAGTCATATTTTATTGAATTGAAAAATTGAAATAAAATACTGAAATTGAAATACTGAATTGAAAATACTGAAATTAAAATACTCATCCTTGGATTGTCTCCCAAGCAGCGCTTGTTTAGCCTCTCATTAGCTTGAGGCATTTCCTCCATTACAGAGGATAAGTTTGCATGTCTCTCTCATCTGTAGGAGCTTTCGCCTTAGCTCCTCCCTCTTTCTTGTTGCTTCTTTCATACTTCTCTGGGTTCTGTTTTTCTTTGAAGGTGGCAAAGCAGAGTCGTTCATCATCTTCTGAAGGTACTGTTTTCATGATGGACCTCCCTTTGCTTCTTGGTGGATGTTCCTTCTTTTGTTCCTTTGGAGTATTGACCCAGTTGTTCTTCTTTCTTTCCTCTTTTCTCTCAGCAGCAGGCTTCTTCAGAGGTGGCGTATTAACCCCAAACTTAGATATTCTTGCCACTTTTCGGTTTCTACCCCATGCTTTGAACCATGTTGCTCGGATGTCCACTTCAATAGTTAGCCTTTTCAGTTTATCAGTGAGTTCCTCGGGTACCTCCTCTTCCTGAGCTGTCTCTATCTCTAGCTGCGCCATTTCATTCTCCAGCTCCTCTATCTCTATCTTTACCTGTACTTCTTGAGTTGGAGTCGGTGGTGTAGCTTTCCTGTCTTTCCACTCAAGCATGTAGCACTTCTCCTTTCCTGCATTGAAAGCTTTTACGGTTGTTGACTTACCTCCACTCCTGAGTGTAATCTCTCCAAGGTTCATATCAATGGGTGCCTTGCAGGTGGCTAGGAAAGGTCTTCCAAGAATGATAGGATGTTCTTCATCTTCTCCAATGTCTAGGATCATGAAGTCTACTAGAAATTCTAGGTCTTTGACTTTCACCAAGACGTCTCTGACTGTGCCTACTGAGTGGATGGATGACTGATTAGCCAGTACGAGTTCTCGAGCTGTCCCTGCAATAGGTAATGCGAGCCTGAACTTTTCTGCCAAAGATAATGGTATTACGTTCACACTTGAGCCTACATCACAAAGTGCATTGACTCCTGCTTTCCCAATCTGACAGATGATGGTGACGCTTCCAGGATCTTCCTTCTTGGGTGGCAATTGTGATCTTTTTGCTACTCTTTCTTGGAACTCGCCTTCAGTCTCCCTTTTGCGCTTCTTTTCTTTAAGCGCCATGCATTCTTCATTACATTCGTCCTCCATTTTCTTGATTAGAGCTTCCACTTCTTTGTCTTTAGTGTAGTCTTCTTCGAAAATGCGGTGGGAACCGATCATCAAATCACGGATCACATGTTTCTGATACTCAATTTTCCGAGTCCTTCTAGCCGAGAATGGTCTTTTTACATAGTGCCTGGATGTTGGTGCCACTTGCATCCATTTCTTCATCCATTTTGCATGTTCCGTCCACCTGGTGTCTAAAGGTATCATGGGCTTCCAACTGTCTTCCCCGGACGGTTTTGAGACATCAGAGAAATTGTCCCCTTGAGATTCAACTTCTATATCTGCCAGGTCGTCCCAAAATATTCCTTCAGAACCGTTGTTGTTGTGAGGTGGTGTCCATTCTGGTTCTTGCTTAATGCTGACCTCCCCGCAGTAATCCCTTCCATATGGTTCGTCTCCCATGGCTTTGGTGGTAGGCGCTTCTTCTGTCTTGAGACTACTGGATGCTGCAAGCCTTTGTGCTTGCCTTCTTTTCCAAAGCGTTCTTTCTGGTTCAGGGTCGTACTCAAACTCCAGGATACCTGTTATCAAGCACAACAAATGAATACCTTCAGTAGCACTGGAAAATTAACTGGTGAAACTATTTTTGGTTTGTCTCATGTGTCTTTGTCACTATGAAAATTCCAAGTAAGTGAGGTGGATCACAACGGATCGCTTAAATACCAAGACTTATCCTTAGCCAGAACTTTCACATATCAAAATCCACAATCATCAACAAGATTTTTTTGATTTTTTAATTTTTTTGTATTTTTGAAATTTTTTTGACAAACTTAAATAAATCTAGTAAGGCTTTGTAAACACAATCCCCGGCAACGGCGCCAAAAACTTGACTACGGTCTGGCAAGTGCACCAGTCTGTCGTCGAGTAATAATTCACACTCTAGGTGTCTAGAATGAGTTAGTATCCACAGGGATCGTGCCGCAGCTTTACTAGCGTTATTTAAGTTTGTGATAGTTTGCATTCGCTTTGGTTTTTGAAAAGGTTTTTATAAAATTAGCGTAATGCTTTGCAGAAATATAAATAACAAAATGTATAAATATAGATTCAAGAAATATAGAGGCTAGGTATGGTGGTTGGACTCCCTCCCTTCTTCATATTTGACATGACCGGTGTATAACATAGTTACTTAGATTATGTTCGGCGGTGAATTATCCTTGTTGTAGTAATACCTTGCTATTACACTATGTCTATTAAAGTTTCCCTACGTTAACAACTAAGGTACCTACGAGAGCCTAACCTCGATGTGTCACATACCTAAATCACTAAGTGAGTTGTTTATAAACACGCATTATAACCTTCACCAATTAACCTCTAGGTCCTTGTATCGGGCTGTTCATCTTCTAAGTGCTCAAATCACACTTAGTGCATGATTCCTCCTCTAACCGCTCAGTTCACGACTAGTTCAAGACGTTACCGTCTCTATACACCTAGCATTATTTACTACGAGTTCCGGACTATACCAATTCAAAACCTGATATTAATTCTATGGGCGCTCCCGCTTATCCGGCCAGATTACGAGAATACGTTATTAAAGTGCACGAAAGTAAATAACAAACATAATTACTAAATATCATTTATTATAACTTAGACTCAATCACATACTCCAAATATTCATAGGGGAGTTCATCTTCTCCACCACAACCTAAGACATAAATAATAAAGACTACATATTTAAATTACAATAAATCATAACCTAAATACAAAAGCCTAAAGAAATCATACCTTGCTGAGTTAGTTTTCCCGTAAGGGGAGAAAACTATGCCCAATAGAGCTCCTCTGAACCTCTCCTTATAGTAGAGAGTGTTCTACTATTTCTGAATGAATAAAACAATGAAAGGGAGACTCTATTTATAGTTTTCGTAATGGGCCTCAAGATTCAGTTCAATTTTATAATTGATCCTGTGCATTTCATCAGCTTGGGCGCCAAGTTACTCCATCGTGCTGCGATAGCACACATCGTGCTGCGATGGAAGATTTTCTCATTATTTGGCGATAGCACACCTTGTGCTGCGATGGAATGCTGATTTTGTTCACTTTTTGGGCTTTTTCTTGTCTTTTTGCATCTTGGACTCTGTCTTGATGTTTTTCTTGCTTTTGTAGGTTTTCCTTCGTATTTGGGCCTGTCTTGGTCATTTTACTACTAATAATAATACTAAAAATGACGTAGAAATTCCTGTCAACAGTCCCTTACGTTTATTTTAGGTTTCAAGTTAGTCTCTTATGTTTTAAAAGTTTCAAGTTGGTCCTTTATGTTTATTTTAGATTTCAAGTTGGTCCCTTATGTTTTAAACGTTTCAAGTTGGTCCCTCAAGTTTCGAAAATTTGAATTAGTTAGTCCCTATTTAACCATCTTTGTAGGACTAAATAATTCAAATTTTAGAAACTTAAGGGATCAACTTAAAACTTTTAAAAACTTGAGGGACCAATTTGAAACATTTAAAACGTAAGGGAACAATTTGAAACAAAATAAATATAAAGGACCAACTTAAAACCTAAAATAAACATAAGGGACTAAATTTACAATTAAGTCATTCAATTATAAATAAAACGCTATCGCAACATGCCAAAAAAAAGGTGGGTGGGTGAAACCGTTCTTTTTATTCCCTCTCCATGTAATATACCGTAGATAATAACAACACTAGGATAATAAATATATATATATATAAAAAAAAACACTAGCATAAAATTCTAGTAAACAAAAAAAGAAACACTAGCGTGAAGTAGTATACTCTTTTTATAAGTTGTACGTTCAATAAAAATTAAATTAAACAAGTTATGTTAATTTCCAAAATTAATCAACTAAAATTTGTATAAATTAAATTAATTTGATAAGAAGTACTATTAAACAATATAAAATTGAATACATGGATATTTTTATCATTTAACAAATTAAACACATCTTTTTCTCTCCTACTAGCGAGCCAAACAGACACGTTTTGTGCCCGTTTGTGTGGTACACATTTTCTATTATCCTAACTTATATGTTGAAGATGATTATAAATTTTTTGCACATCTATTTTTTTATGAATAGCTGGCTTTTGGAAATCAACAAATTAAATCACATAGACTTTGAATTAAATGTAAGAAATCATTAAGTGAAAATGTGCACGTCTCAGTGAAAAGACTATCTCAATTCAATTTTGTGTGCTTATAGGGTTTATTTGAAGAAAAAATATATTTTATGTGCATTAGTCGGTAAAGAAACACTTTGTTACCAATAGCAATTTATGTTGAGATCGATGTGAACTTAGATTTGAAAAGTATTTCCAAAAGACTGCATTAGATGTGTAGAACGTAAGAATGAAAGAAAATATAAGAAAGTAAATTGCATGCTGGTATCAATGGAAAAAAAAAACCTTGAATAGAAAATGAAAATCCATTTTCATACCAATATTCCGTTGAAGATAACCATAAAAAATAGAGATATATACAACCATAGACAGCAATGAGACAAATTATATGCTTGTTGATCTCATAATTGTGCATGTCTTTGCAAAGATAAAAATAGAGTTTAACTTAAAATAATAATCAATCCCCTCTCTAAATCGTATACCTCCCCTTTAATCATTTTGTGCGACCTCCACAAGGATGGCGTGTATGACCCTCTGTTTTTATACTTTTTTCCTTGCTATATTCCTCTCCCACTCTCTCCTCATCCTTTTTATATCTTTTTTTTTTGTTTTTGTTGATGGTGTCTTCTTTCCTAGGAAAAATAAGATTGTAAAGCGTTCAATAAGTTTCGTTAAAAAATATAAGTACAAAAGAGACAATTAATACAGTGACATCAATCAACAAAACTAAAAATAACTATAGTAACCAATTAAATTACAATTTTTGGAAAAATAGAAGAGTTGGAAATACCTTTTGCGCGTATAGTTTTTCCTTCAATGTCATAGTATAAACCCGTTGTAGGTGTGAGGCCCCTGGTGTGTGTCAAACCTTTTATTCTTTTCAGAAAATGTCAATAATTCCTCATCTTTCTTTTATATCTGACATTTGCTTTCATCTTTTGCAACAATTGCAAAATTAGGTCTAAAATAAGTTGAACAAAACTAAATTGAAAAGTATAAATGAAATCAATTCAATGAACCTTCCATTCCTCTTTCAGAAATCAGAATCAATTCAATGAAAACAAACGTAGCCTTATATTGATACGTCTATGATTAAGCACAATTAAAAAAATTAAAAGCAAAGAAGGTTGTCCCTATAACCTCCATGAATATGTAGTGAAAAGTTGGCTTCAATGCTGAAAGATGATAACCCAATGTATCTGTCTGTAAGCAGTATTTTAGCAATTGAAGTCTTTCTCTCAAATCACAATCAGCAGATTGAGTGTGATTTAAAGGGTAGTCTAAGATACGCTCCAAGTGTCCAGGTTTCCAATTGAAGTTTTACAGTAGTTACAGTTCAACTGCTTCCTTAAATCCCAAGGCAGCCCCCATTTTTATGACAGCTGTATTGCATCCTCGATAGTCAGAGGTGGCTTTGGAAGAATGTGGAACCTGTTTTCTGTTGGAAGCTTGTATTTAATTTACAAATTTAAGTATTATGAATATCAATTAAAGAAAAAATCAAAATTAATATATAATTATTAATTTTAAATATTAGATAATTCACACTTAATTGATTTTCTCTCGTTCTCATTAGTTAAATATAATTATAGTCATGCATTTCAAAAACAAATAGCTCTATGTTTATCAATATATCTTGTAAGAAATAATATCTCTCACATTTTTTTCATATATTCAATATGACTCTTTTTTTTTTTATATTTTAAATATGAGTATTTGAATCATCCATACCATGTGGGATTGAATATTATATATACGAATGACATACAAAGTGATGATATATTTTAATCCATATTGTTTTATTTGAGTTTTACAAAACTCCTATTATATTACGTATCTTTTTTGACAATATTTATGTATCTATTATTTATCAACTAACTTATTATATTTAAATGTCCACAAATATATCTAAATATCCACAATTCTTAGCTCAACTAGCAGAAATATGGAAATTGAGATATGTCATACGTCATTTCGTCTATCTATCAAAAAAAACTTATTATATTTAAATAATCGCATAAAGTTTTCAAAAATGTCAAAATTGTATATTATTTTATCAAAATATAAAAATTACTTATTTGTTTTGTTTCTCACTTGTTTTCATCTACTCTTTTTGTATTGATTTTTTTTTTCTTTTCGCACATTTGCATAAAATAGGAGACAGTGTTGGAAACATTATTGAAAAAGTATTATTTTTCTAACTCTTGATATACTCCCTTCCTTCCTCCATCCCTTTTATAAGCAAATATTCTCTTTTTTTAAGGAACATTTAATATAACCAATTTATTTTTTTAATTTTGTATTACATTTAAAATACAATACGTTAAAATATTATATATATATATATATATATATATATATTAACGAGGTGAACTCTTCGAGTTTACGAGTTGGATTTACATTTAAAATCACTTAGTCAAAATAAGTTGACGTAAAAATTAAATTCTAAAAACTTTGAACTTGTGCTCATTCGAAACATGTTTTTCTTTCTTGTTATTATAAAATGGAGAACTTTTTTTAATAGAATAATTGCATTAAATATATTAAAATGATTTATTATTTAAAGGAACAGACACATCCTTCGCAACTGTGTTTGTTATTCTCAGGGGCGGAGCCCTTTGTGGGCTGAACAGGGCCATGGCCCGCCCCAGATTTTTTAATTTTTTTTTTCATGGGTATATCAATTAGCGGCGGTTATAAACCCCCGCAAAATAGCTTGTGTAATTTTAATACTTTCTGATAAAAACCCCCGCTATTTGGACCCAGAATTCTTTAATGCTTTCCAGTTTGTGGGGGTTTCAAACCGCCTCTATATGGAAGTTGAAATTTCTAACTTTTATTTTACTTTTTGAAGCATTTCTTCTAATGTTTTATTGTTAATAAATTTTAGATGTTTTAAAATGTATAATTTATTTTCTCAAAGTGTTCAAATATATATTTTTGAGAAAAAAAGTATTCAAATTTTTATTTAAAATAGAATTTTGTGTATACAAAATTCATGTTTGATCAATCTTTTATTAAAAAAACTTTTGATATTCGATTTATAACTAAAGCGGCCCTCCCCAACTTTTTGGGCTTGCTCCGCCACTGGTTATTCTCCCTGGATTTGCACATGCAATACGGATATCAAGGAATAATAGTAATAGATGAAATGGACAAATAGCAAATACATTTGTATCTTCCGTAGTTTTGGCAAGGGATACAAAATGTAATACTTTTCAATCATACTAGTAAAATATCCGTGCTTCTAACAAGGCGCGGATTGCGCGCGTTTTATTGTATTGATTCGAATTATAAATATTAAAATTGATAAAATTTATTATTAAATGATTTGTTTATAATAAAAAATGATATAATATATATTATAGCTCATCTGATATAAAAAATGTTGAAATTGTTATACAATAATTTGTAATTGGTGATTCTAAAAATTTTATCAGCCATAAAAATTGTCATCACCATGTGAATTATAAGTTTTTACCAGTAATAATTTATAATAGTGATTTTAAAATTTTGGCTTAACTACACATTTGGTCCTTATATTTATTTTAGGTTTCAATTTGCTCATTTACGTTTAAAAAGTACTCCCTCCGTCCCAAATTATAAGGGAAAAAATAAAAATCACACTTATTAAGAAAAAGTAAAACATAATAATTTGAAGGCAAATGCTAACGAGTGCCCCCGGGGCACTCTTTAAGACCTTAAATAGTAAGTTTTTATAGAATTTTTACGGGAATATGTAAAGTCAATGCATTGGAAACTGTAATGTTTAATTTTTTGAATAAAAAGTTTCTATAAGTTGGGAATATGTAAGGTTTCTAGATAGGTCCATCGCAGTACGATGGGAAGATTCAGTTCAATTTTATAACTGATCATGTGCATTTCATCAGTTTGTCGTCAAGTAAAGTCATCGTGCTGCGATGGCACTTGGACGGTGTTAGTGAAAACTATGCCCAATATATGAATTGAACTGATGAAATGCACAATATCAGTTATAAAATTGAACTGAATCTTCCCATCGTACTGCGATGGACCTATCGCAGTACGATGGCTTGCTGAGGCCCAATACGAAAACAATAAATAGAGTCTTCCTCTCATTGTTTAAATCATTCAGAAATAGTAGAACACTCTCTACTATAAGGAGAGGTTCAGAGGAGCTCTATTGGGCATAGTTTTCTCCCCTTACGGGAAAACTAACTCAGCAAGGTATGTTTTCTTTAGGCTTTTCTATTTAGGTTATGATTCTTTTGTAATTTAAATATGTAGTCTTTTGTAATAGATATCTTAGGTTGTGGTGGAGACGATGAACTCCCCTATGAATATTTGGAGTCTGTGATTGAGTCAAAGTTATAATAAATCGTTATTCAGTATTATGTTTGTTATTTACTTTCTTGCACTTTAATAACGTATTCTCGCCGTAATCTGGCCGGATAAGCGGGAGCGCTCATAGAATTGATATTAGGTATTAACTTAATATGGTCCGGAACTAGGTATATACCCGTGCATACGCACGGGACGGCGCCTTCGGCGCCTTATCGCCTTTGCGCTTACGGCACCTTATTGCCTTCGCGCCTTCGGCGCGTTATTTTGTTCGGCGCATTTGATTATTCCGTCAAAAAAATGAGTCTACTTGATTATTAATATATAATAAACGTAATAAACAAAAAGTCATTATCAATTTTTAAGAAACACTGTAAAAGGATAATCATATAACCCACCATCAAAATTACCTTTTCTTAAACTTATAAGTAGTCATTCCAAACTTTTATTTTAGTCGAGGCGATTTATATTTTATCAAATATGGATACAAAAGTGCTCAAATTTATAATTTTGATGTTGATATTATGTAATCAACTATATGAAGTTGAAACAAAACAAAAATAAGTTATTATAAAATGATAGTAGTGGAAACTTTTGTGAAGATATTAAAAAAAAATACATTAAAAAGCTTCTTACTAAAACATATAATTAAAACATAGGTTTCATATTCAATTTTAGCTAAGTTGAAGTAGTTTAGTTTTTTATGAGCAGGAAATCGGCAGACCATTAGGTATTAATTAGTTTCATCAAGCTCAAATTTGAGAAGATCACCAAGTTTTGGTCTTTGCCGATCAAGGTGACAATTCCAAGCTCTTGTAATATATGTCTCATCGGGTTGTATTGGATTAGATAGAATTTTGCAAAAGTATGCATAGTGAATGTCTTCTGAGACCAAAACAACTTCATCTCTATCTTTAAGAGTAACAGTACCAACACCTCTTGGTATATGCTGCATATGGGAATTATACCAATCAATATGGTTGGTCAAACATCAAAACAAAGTAAATAAATTAGTTATCTACCAATATGGATTGGTTGTTTTGTCTCACAATGGTTCTTGTTACTAATAAGTCCCAACCATAGTCTTCCATGTGGTCATATGTATTAGATGCTAAGACATTGTTTTCTAGGAACATACCCCTGCATATGCACGGCACGCGCGTTCCGCGCGTTTGATTTTGTCGGGTTCGTGGGGGCGTTGGGTTGGAGAGGTGCGTGTGATACAGATAAAAAAGTACTTGGCCAAATATTTATCGTGTAAAGATGAATACTTATTTCCCGTGAATTTTTTAAATAACTTTGGGACTTTTCTTACTTCTCAAATACACATTCGGATTTTTATAAAGCAATTACTTCTCATTTTATTCATCAATGAAAAACATTAGTTCAATGGTTGGATTAGTCTCATGTTGGTTCAAAACAAAAATAAATTTACTTGTGATGATAATATTTTAACTAATTCATTTGGAACAAATATTTATTTTGTGTAAAGATGAATATTTGTTTCCCGTGACTTTTTTCAATAACTTTTGGACTATTCTTACATTTCATTTACAGATACAAATTTTTAGAAAAGAAAAAAAAACTAATTACTCCTAAATTTATGCATCAATGAGAAATATTAAGTTTGGATTTGTCTCGTGTTGGTACCAAACAAAACCTAATTTACACATGATGATATTTTAACCAAGTGATTTGGGAGAAATATTTATTTCGCAGAAAAATAAATACTTGGGGTGAATTTTTTTCCCAATAACTTTAGGACTATTTTTACGTTTCATTTACACATTCGATTTTTATGAAAATAATTACTTCTCAGTTTTATGCAATAATGAAAAACATTACCTCTATGTTAGGATTATTCACATGTTGATTCAAAACAAAAACTAATTTACTCGTGATGACGATATTTTAACTAATTTATTTGGGTTGTGTAAAAAAAACTAATTTATTTGGGACAAATGTTTATTTTGTGTAAAGATGAATATTTATTTCCCGTGAATTTTTTTCAATAACTTTGGGACTATACTTGTCATTTACACATTTGAATTTTTATGGAAATAATTACTTTTCATTTTATGCAAACATTGGGTTAGCGTAAGGGTTGATGCATGGTGTGTACTATGAGACATGAGTTATAGAAATCTCATCAATGAGAAAGATTAATTCAATGTTTGTATTTGTCCGGTGTTGGTTCCAAATAAAAACTAATTTACTTGTAAAGACGATAGTTTAACTATTTCTCTTGGGACAAATACTTATTTTATATAAAGTTGAATATTTGTTTCCCATGAATTCAATTTTTCAATCACTTTGGGACTGTTCTTACTTCTCATTTACACATTTGAATTTTTGTGATAATAATTACTTCTCATTTTATACATCAATGAGAAACATTAGTTCAATGTTTGGATTAGTCTCATGTTGGTTCCAAACTAAAACTAATTTACTTGTGATGATGATATTTTAACTAATTCTTTTGGGACAAATATGTATTTTGTATAAAGGTGAATATTTGTTTCCCATAAATTTTTTCAATAACTTTGAGTTTTTTTTTTCTTTTGACATTAAACTTTGAGATTGTTCTTACTTCTCATTTACACATTTGAATTTTTAAAAAACAATTACTTCTAATTGCATCAATGAGAAACATTAGTTCAATGTTTTTCTCATTTTATGCATCAATAAGAAACATTAATTCAATAGTTATTCGAAAAGTAGCACAATCCTGGTCCCTATATATAGTAATTTTCCTTTTGTCCAGTGTGTAAATTAGTTCATTTAAATTTTATCAACATGTTCCATGTATAATAGTAATTTTTCAATTCTTATCTTTCCCTCCACATTTTTGGAAATTTAAATTTGAAATTTTGAAAATGAGGGAAGTCATCGGCTGTTGTGTAATAGGTATAATAGATAGAATAATTTTGATACTTGTTGTGTGGTGGGAAAAAACGTGGAGGGAAAGAGCATAATTTCTTTATTATTACTTAATTTATTATTTTGCTAGGACATAGTGAACCTGTTAATACTATTATTGAAATAAAATATAGTCTTACTTTTGGACAATACCTACTTCTATTTTGTAAAGGTAATATAGTTTGACACTTCAATAAATATCACAGTCATTACATTTGAAGCAATGTGTTTTCTCATAGGGTACTTGTGATGATCAAAGTTGAACCAAATCTACTATAGTAGTACTAATATGATACTAAAGCTAATGTACAGTGTCAGAAAATCAAATGTTTAATTCACTTGAAAAAGGAATTCTACATATCAAACATTCTCTATTGGAAAAATGAGTGTAGTAGACATAGCTGTAACCGATGGAATAGCTGGACAGAGTACTGATTTTATTTTAAAGTACATATACAAAACTCTTAATTTTGTTTAATTGTTATTGAATATATGTGAGAAGGTTAAATGAAAAGCATAAAAAATTGCATGAGTAGGAAAATTGCCACAATAACAACCAAATTTGGAATTAATCATATTAAGGTTGCAATTGAAATTAATTACGTACAAATACTAATTGTATTCGATAATATTGATAATTTTGAGAGTTTAATGTTTGAATCGAATTTTATTGCCATATCGGAATACATTCTTTCCGATTTTTTTTACTCAGGGCCAATTTTAGTTTGTGTTGTAGTGTCAAAGAAAAATTTAATTGATAACTAACTAACCAATTGTGAACCAATTGAATTGTAATTAGTTAAAACGATCTCATAATAGGCGGTGAGTCTTGGTCGTGCTATGATTATGAAAACCATTAAATTGATTTGAGGATAAGAAACTCCTAACAATGCAAACGAATAATTTGTTGTTGCCAAAATATGAGACAAATAAACTATATTGAGAGGTTGGATGTGATTTGTTATAAGAAATAATAAGTGTGAATGATATTGTGTGTTTTACTTATCTTAAGAAGTGAAATTCTGCTCAAGTAGCTTTAGCCATGGATTTATCGTATGGATTGCAGAGGTATCGTATCATGCAAAGTAAACATATAATATTGAATATTTGTCTTCTAGTTTATAGTATCTGTCAAAAATATACTTCCTTTGAAATCCATGTTTCAGTATTTGCATATTTGCGCTTCATGTTTGTATTGCCGGTGAATTTGGAGAAACCATCGTGACACTGTAATTTTATTGAAGTTAAAAAAGTGTAGAGTTTACCAAACGACATATCGTAATTATGTCAAACTAATGGTCAATTAATCATGCAGTGAGTCAATTATATAGTTACTTGTATTTAACGGCAACTCTACGTAATACATAATAATAAGAATTACAGCGCAAATGAAGTATAAAACTTTGGTATCGATTAAAAACTAAAATCTAAAAGTAAGCTTGGTACCGTGTTGGGACCGCTTTTCTAGTGCTGTAAAAGTTTTCATTGTGATATTTCAAAGCTCCCAATTGGAGATTCCATTGAACGCGTACC
Source organism: Trifolium repens (assembly GCA_030408175.1). Lineage (NCBI taxonomy): Eukaryota > Viridiplantae > Streptophyta > Magnoliopsida > Fabales > Fabaceae > Trifolium > Trifolium repens. Next base: position 52,324,855 of record CP125851.1, read on the forward strand.
ATAATAACCTTAATCCACCGCAGAAACATACACACAAACACGGGCTAAGTGAACAAAAGAATTTCTAAACAATTCTTTCACCTTCACTAAGGTGGACTCATTCAATGGACCAACATCAAAATTCATGCGGAAATAATGTATCCAAATCCCATAACTTGTAATTTTTTTCTCCAGCACCTTTATGCCACTAAAAATCTACTTTAATAAATCTATATCCTAGAATTGAAGCTAAAAGGAATATAGTTCAAAAGTAAAAAAGAGAGAAAAATTAAAGGGTGGTAGAAGTAGATGATGAATGAACATCCTTATTTTGTCTTCCAGTAAGCCAAAGCAATGTTCTTCTAGCAAAAGAAGGTGCTCTAGGTTGAGAAGATTCCATACTATAACAGCTTTGACTTTCTTCATCATAACCACCAAATTCACTTGCTACTCCATTTTCCCATTTCCCAAAATCCATCTCAGAAACAGTACTTCTTGTATGAAATCTACCACCCTTGGAAAACCTGAGCATTTCTAGCCTTCCAAATGCTCCACAGACAAGCAAACCACATTGTGCTTAAACCAATTTTATGTCCTTTATTTCCCTGCACTACTCCAGAAAAAGCATTAAAATTGCAGATACCATCATTATGTAAAACTGATATCACTCCCAGCCACCTAAATAAATCCGACCAAACTGTAAATGCTATTGGTTACATAACCATATAAAAGCTCTACACGGACAATGACAAATCAGCAACAACAAAGATTAGGAAAACCAATCCATGACATTATATAAACCTACAAAAATTGACAGAAAAAAGAACACCAAACTAATTATCATAAAATATGCACTCCACTTTTATAATATGCTCCATCTCTCATCGTTGTCCAATATTCACCACTACATGTTAATTGTAAATACTCCCTCCGTCCCATTTTAAATGACTTATTTGACCATTTCACACACTTTTAGAAAAGTGTATAAGTAAAAGAGAGAGAAGTATACATTTACTAAATTACCCTTAATGTTACTACAAGTTTTTCATTGCTTAGGCGGGACTAATTTTTCATTTACGGTAGAAATAATGATTGAAACATGTGTGCAGTCTTTTCATTTACGGAGGGAGTAAAAGAGTTCAATAGTTGCTTGCCTATTGGTCATATTTTGCCTTTCAATGAAAAAGCTGTAAACATGATGGGTAAACATGTTGGAATTAGAGAGATTTAAAAAAATTCCAAAGGGTAAAATAGGAAAAAATTACCTTGAAAGTTGTATAGGTCATTTATTTTGGGACAAATTTTTTTCAAAAATAGGTCATTTATATTGGGACGGAGAGAGTATCATTATTCACATTATAATCTTTCATTGCCTCCACCCCTCTACTGTTGGATACATTGCCAACCATACCTTCTTCCATAAAGCTATCAAATTGTTTTCTAAATCAAATACTAAAATGAAAAGAGGAAAGAGGACACAACTTACATAATTTGTAGAGGAGGGAATTTGATTGAATAATGAAGACTATCCAAACTTGAATTTCCAACAGTAGGGACAATATCAATCTAACAGGAAACCAAATGTTATATTTATGCAAGAATGGCGTCATTCCAGATCACCCAACATACAAATATCATAGAGATTTGACATTTAAAATGAAACTACTAAGTCAAATACAATTAAGAAAACAATTTGTATCCTAACTCAAAACATAAATTAGAATCCTTGCAGACAATGAAATTAGTAATAAAGTAAGAAAAATGGCAAAATGATAAATCACCAATCCCCAAAATCAATGGAATTGCACATGAATAAGAACAATGGGAAAAAATTACCTCAGCGGTGAGATATTCATGAACGACGGTGAGATAAACAGGAGGTCCAATGCCACCGTGACCTTAACAAACCGAGCAATATGACCAACAGAAATCAAAGACAGTCTTGTTGGTCCTTTAAGTGGCCTTATTGGCGGTACCATATTCGAGGGTTTTGTCTCTTAGAAGAACAAATGAAAAATACATTCACAATTGTTAGAAGAAAACTACCAAAAAAAAGGTACATACACATAATGAAGATGAAGATGGATGAGTTCAGTGGAAAAATTTGATGAGGAGTTGGAATTGAAAATGTTAATGAATGCTAAGATGCATTGGAAAATTTATTAAAAGTGGTTGCAGTGCATTTATCTTTTACGATGCAGATTATTAAAGATAGGTGCAACTACTTTTTATTTTTCTTAGGAGAGAGCATGGCTTCCTTAGCAAGTTTTCTTTAATAATAATTGTTTTTCTTTTAATAAAAAAGATTTATGATTGTGCATAGAAATCAGTTTCCAAGGCACATATCTAGAACATTTTTAAGAAATCAAAATTCAAATTTCAAATTTAGAGGCATAACTGACCATATATTACAATATGCCACACACCAAACTTGAAACTCATAAATATGGATAGAATGAATAAACTTATGACTTAAATAAACAAAATCATATTAGAAATCAGTTAAATTGATCATAAAACATGAACACAAATTGACAAAGAAAAATAGATGTAGATAAAAATATACTCCGCTATGAACAATAAACAATACTCCGCTATGACAGGCATCACACGCCAATATCAACGCCAGGGCAGCATAGTCAGCCAGGTTGAGCTCCATGCAGTAGATAACCAAGCTGAAAAGCAAAAAAGACAGAAACGTTATTGCAATGCAAAACCTGCCTCACCACCCCCATTAAAATCACACAAAAAAGCACAGTTGCAGCAAGAATGCAAGAGTACACCAAAACATGGTTCAAAACAAAACTTCATTGCATAAACTCAACTTACATCTCCCTTTTTTTCTTCCCTTTACTGCATTAAAATAAACAACAAAGATGCAAATACTCAAAATACTAACTTAAAAATCATTCTCCAAGCACTATAAATCATAACAATAAACTATCTAATTGAAAAAAATATATAGTAGTTCCACAAATCAAATTGGAAAAAATAAATCATAACAATAAACTATGAAAGAAATTCAAGCACCCTTATTTGACCCTGCACACTGTTAACAATAAACTATGATGCATTGTGGATAGTTATGACAAACTATATTTTAATGTTATTCCCTCAAACTTATTTAGGACAAACACAATGTGAAGCACACAAAAAAAATTCGAGAGTTGTGAGCATCAATCAACTTGTTCATTTCAAACGAACTCAAAACCACAATACTATATTCTAAGCTCCTTTTAGTAGAGAAATAATGGTACTAAAGTATGTTATAACTCTTGGTTTTATGTTATGAGAAATAAGAGTACAATATGCTATAACTCAAATTACAATACTAAAGTATACTATAACTCAAGGTTTTGTATTATGAGAAAGGAAACATATAGTGTACCAGTTTATTAAAAGTTACCAGTTCTATGTCAAAGTTGCTTATTGGAATAAGCATTCTCATTTCAATATCACTTTGAATAGAAGGTTGAGTATTGTTAGCCTCAATAAGAAATGACTCAAGCAAGAACACCAACAAAAGGAAAAAAGAAAAAACTATCTTTAATCGTTGATCTTGAAGTACAACATGAAGATACTGTAATCAAGCATATCTAATGAGCTAAAAACAGAGTTATAATCAAACATAATCACATGGTCAATCCAATGTAAGCTATGAATTTAGATTAAGGTAAATATTGTAAAAAACATGGATTGAAAGTGCGGCATACCTATGATTTTGACTTAGTTAACCAACTATTTCTCATCTGTTTAAGATCAAAAGGCTTATGCACTCCCTCTGCTACAAATAATCTCCAAGATGCTTTAATTAAATCTGTTGCCAAACAATTGATTTAATTTAACATCAGCTAAATGAATTTTGGATATGAAGCTATGTATTAGCAAATAAAGAATTGATTTAATTTAAGATCAGCTAAATCAATTTTGGATATGAAGCTATGTATTAGCAAATAAAGCATTGTTTATAACAAAAGATAAGAAACAAAAACAATGAAAAGACTTCAAACCAAAGCAAGCTCATACTAACAATTGAGAAAAGTCGATCAAGTCTAAGAGGATGGTCTTAGCATTTAAAACGGTAAATGGTAAGAACTGACATTCTTTATAACTTACTTCAGTGTTCATGACAACATTATTGGAGCTGCTAATAGACTGGTATGACAAATGCAAGCAGGAGAAGATCAAATAGGCACATACATTTACCAAATAAGCCATTGTTAAAAGTAAGTAGAAGTATATTAACATATTGGTCCAAAAAACTAAAAATATACAGTCTCCAAGTGAAGTTGAAACCGTTTCAAAGTGGTATTAAGATTATTTTGTAAACATATAAGTGTAACCATGTAGTATATTAAGCACTTACCTTAGATTTGGGCTTAGAAGCTGTAGAATTTCCACCCTGTAAAAGTAGCTTTAATCAAATTTGTGAAAGTGTAGAAGTTGTTTTCATAAGAGTCTTGAGGATATATTGGTGTAATAAGTTTTAAATCAGTTTGGTTTAAACGTGGAAGTTCAGTATTTTACCTTGGATTTGGGCTTAGCATTTGAAAAACTTCCCCCCTGTTAACAAAAAAAAAAAAAGGTCAGGTGAAATGAACTTCATGCTAGTGAGTTGTTCTAAAGAGCTATTATATGAGCTTTCAAAGGTGCATATGACATATTTGATCAATGATCATTATCCCATTACATCGTATCTGTCTATTTTCTTTCCATCTTTAAATGAAATGGTCTGAGGTTAATGCAAAGCAAACCTGTTTGTCAAGAATAAGGAACTCAATATGTTCCCCTTTGCCGACACCCATTTTCCACATATCTTCAAGTCTAACCGCAAACTTCCATGGTTCTTTCCCATCATTGATGTCCTTAATGGAATCAAAACCCCTTGACATGATTTTGGTAAATAAACCTGATACATTTATTTTAAAGATGTGTTAAAGATTAGGTACATGTTTCAAGATAACATATAGCAAAAGAAAAAAGGGTTCAACCATATAACAAATTTTAAGTCCTTTGTAGCGTGAAAAAGCAATATAGAGCAACACAGACTGATTTTTTGCATTAATGGAAGTTTCTTCCTAAGGATTTATACATAAAATTTATGAGAATCCACAACAACATTTGATCGAACACATAAAATTTATGAGAATCCACAACAACATTTTATCAAACACATGATGTGCATATATTAGACTGAAATAAAACAACATACAATTAAAATAGGAGTAAATCTATTAGAATATAAAATATTCTTTGTATCTCATATTTTTAGCAATAGCTTTATGTAAATTAAATAGCATTTATTTTGGTAGAATCAAAATGATTCAAGACTCTTGTATATAAACACATTTGAGACTATGAAATAATCAAGGTAAATATTCATACTATTACCTTCCAATATGATATCAGTAAGCTTTGGTCGCTAAACCTAGCACTATCAGCGCCGCCCTCCTTCTTTCTTTCTCCCTGATCTTTATTTTTTCTCCACCTCTACCTGCTCTTTTTTCTTTCTCCAACGACATGCCCTATTTTCCTACAGCTACTACATACTTTCTGTTTCTCTCCACCGACTGAACCACTGCATATTCCCAACAAAGAAACAAAGTAAATGAATAAAAGTAAGAAATCAAAGAAAAAATAGATGTAATCTTCAATCCGTGTAGTTCTTTTTCTCGCTGTGCAATCTTCTTCTCCGGTGAGATTTTGTAAACAAAGAAGAAACCACAAATTTGGTAACAAAGAGAGAGATAGATGTAAAGATGATTATAGAGAAAATCACTAACCGGTTCTTCCATGGATCTTCTTCTTTCTACCGTTTCCCTTCTCCGGTCGTTGTTGTTTCCTGTCTCTGTGTTGTTTGAGAGTGGAATGGAAACTTGAGAGAGAGAAAAAGCAAGGATGAAGTGAGAAGAAAGAGACAAATCAGATATGTATTGGGACAAGAGATTGAAAATTCAAAATAAAGTGTTTTTCCCCCAATTTTTGGATAGTAATTGGACACTATTGTCCTTGTCCATTAGTATTGAATAAAGTAAAGTAAGGATAGTAGCGGTCATTTTGAAATAAGATGGATCTCAAAATTTCAATACAAATATGACAATATTGTCCCTTATTTTGTGCTGTAGGAAAAAAACAAAAACAAAAATTAGAGGGTCAATCAAGGTTTTTTGGTGGTATATTTTTATCTTAGATTAATAGTAGATATGTAGTCTTTTGTAATAGATATCTTAGGTTGTGGTGGAGACGATGAACTCCCCTATGAATATTTGGAGTCTGTGATTGAGTCAAAGTTATAATAAATCGTTATTCAGTATTATGTTTGTTATTTACTTTCTTGCACTTTAATAACGTATTCTCGCCGTAATCTGGCCGGATAAGCGGGAGCGCTCATAGAATTGATATTAGGTATTAACTTAATATGGTCCGGAACTAGTAGTAAATATGCTTGGTGTATAGAGATGGTAACATCCTGAACTAGTCGTGAACTGAGCGGTTAGAGAAGGAATCAGAAACTAGGTGTGAACTGAACACTTAGAAGCTGAACAGCCCGATACTAGGACCTAGAGGCATTGGATGGGTGAAGGTAATAATGCATGTGTAATGAATAACTCACCTAGTAATTAGGGTATGTGACACAACGAGGTTAGACTCTCGTAGGTACCTTAGTTATTAACGTAGGGAAACTTCAATATACATAGAGTAACAGTAAGGTGTTACTACAATAAATGAAAAGTCACCGCCGAATAATAATCTGAATAACTATGTTATACACCATTCATGCCAAATATGAAGAAGGGAGTGAGTCCAACCACCATACATATCCTCTATGTTTCTGAATCAATTTATCTTTATTTTCTGCATTGCATTACGCTCTTTTTTATTAAAAACCTTTTTCCAAAACCCAAAGCGAATGCAAATTATACGAACTTAAATAACGCTAACAAAGCTTTGGCGCGATCCCTGTGGATAAGAACTCATTCTAAACACCTAGAGTGTTAATTATTACTCGACGACAGACTGGTGGACTTGCAGGCCCGGCCTGCACACATGTGCAGGGTGTGCGTCGGTGCCGGGCCTCCAAAAATTTAGGCCTCAATTTAAAATTTTAAGATTTTATAATATTAGTTATATATTATTTGTACTCATAAAATATCAGATGTGTATTAATAGATTAATTTTAAAGCCCTAAAATAATAGTTATATATTGTTAATGTTCATAAAACATCATATGAGTATCAATAGATTAGTTATCTATACACATAAATATTGTTCTAGTACATTTTAATCTTAGATTATGATGTTTCTTTTTGACGTTATATATAATGATAGTTATTTTTTATGTGTTTCTTACGTATAATTTAAATAGAGAATAATTTTTAATAATTTTGTATTTTTTTATTAGGGCCGACTTTTAATATTTAAACCAGACCTCCAAATAATCAGAGACGGCCCTGTGCACTTGCCAGAATGCAGTCAACCCTTCAATTTGGTTTTCCAGGAATCCAATTTGTTGCTTGTAGAGCAATGTTCTTGTCACAGTTTTCGAGCCTTGGATTCCCTTCGACTGCCTGGGTGGACAGCTTATCTGCCTCAGCTTGTGCCTTTTCCATTATAATTTGTGGCAAACAATTTGCATATGTGGACAAACATCTGGACACTTGGACGGTGTTAGTGACAAAACTAACGGAAATGACTAACTAATGCAAATGGTGGAAACATATAGATCAACTTAAAACCTAAAATAAACGCAATAGACTAAATATGTAGTTAAGTCTAAAACTTTTATCAGCGACAACAACTGTCATCTCTCCATGAATTATAAGTTTTTATCATTAATAACATATAATAGTGATTTTAAAAATTTTATCTAGGATAAAAATTACCATTTTTCTTTGATTTTAAAAATTTTATCAGCGATAAAAAATTATGTTCTTAAAGTTACCGACATATGAAATAAAACATAAATAATCATAAACTACTAACCAGTCTTATTATGATCATGAAACTTAAATGGAAGTTTGATTTTATATTCCTTTGGAAAGAAGGCATTGAATCCCAAAATTAATTATTTATGTCCATTGAAAGTTGAAACAGCTGTTTCACTATTGCCACAACGCCTCTTATTTATGTCCACTCCTTGAGCCTTGTGATCATTGATCACTTGTAAAAACTCAATATATTTCCATGTTATCTTGAAACACAAGTTTTACTTTATTGATGACCTTGTTTATGATCATTGTTGAATTTGGGGTATTTAGGGGGAAGAATAGGAGAAAATAATAATAAATAGAAATATTATTGATGAATAAACTAAATAAAATATTTACATAATATTTACATGTGAAATAGTATGATCATGACTTGATATTTATAACCAAGCGAATATATTTAAAAATAAACTAAATCCCTAAATTAAAGCTTAGAATAAACAAACCTAGTGAGATATTTTCTCAACAAATATAATAAAACTTATGCATATCTTAATAAATATTTTCTATTCTAACACTCCCCCTCAAGCTAAAGCTTACTAAGCTTTAAGCTTGTTACAAAATTAACCCTGAAAATAAATTAAATCCTTTGATAGCATATCCAACGAAGAGCAGCAACCAAAGAAGTAGTAGAGCAGCAGCCGAAGTAATGAATCCATATCAAATTATGTAAAAATACCCGCGGATTAAAGCATCACAAACGGGAACCTGCGGATTAAAGCATCACAAACGGGAAGCCCGCGGATAAAAGCATCACAAACAGGAAGCCCGCGGATTAAAGCATCACAAACGGTACCCGCGGATTAAAGCATCACAAACGGGAACCGCGGATTAAAGCATCACAAACGGGAAATTAAGACCACCAAAACAAAGAACAAGAGAGACTAACGATCAATCTTGAACGGTGGGTAAAGGTAAAGGATTCATGGAAAAGTGACCGGCTGTATGTTAGGGTAACATATAAATAAGGTTAGAATAGAAAACAAAGAAACAAAACCATAATGATGGAACAAAATAAAAGGAAATCCTAATGGCGGTCAGGGTTTATGCGGAAGCGTGTCCCAAAAATCGGGAGCTCTGATACCATGTTGAATTTGGGGTATTTAGGGGGAAGAATAGGAGAAAATAATAATAAATAGAAATATTATTGATGAATGAACTAAATAAAATATTTACATAATATTTACATGTGAAATAGTATGATCATGACTTGATATTTATAACCAAGCGAATATATTTAAAAATAAACTAAATCCCTAAATTAAAGCTTAGAATAAACAAATCTAGTGAGATATTTTCTCAACAAATATAATAAAACTTATGCATATCTTAATAAATATTTTCTATTCTAACAATCATGATACAATGGAACTAAGGAAGTTTGTTTTGATAATAGATATCCTTCTGCCATGAAGTTGTTGAATTCCAAAAGTAAATTAGCATGTCCTTTAAACAGCTTAATCCCCATTTTAACGACACTTGTTTTTTTATCCTTGAAATCTTCATGACTTGCAAAAACTCAGAATATTTTTCATTGTTATCTTTAAACACAACTTTTACTTGATCGAGAAACGTTGCTGCTTCTTGCCGTAGTCGATCATCCAATAATGGACGAATTGTGATTTGATATTTCTTTGGCATCTTGTTGATTCCCAATGTTAAATGTCTAGAAGGCTTCTTTTCCCTGCCCCAAATTCCTTTTTTGCGTTTTCTCTTTGAACTAAAAAAACTTTGAAAAACGTGTTCCAAAGTTTTTATTCAAGGGCACAAACGAAATTGGGGGGGAGCTGGGGTAAAGAGAAAAATCCAAATGTTTATGGCCCTTGAACAATTCTTTGACCCTTGCTTTGACATCTCTTGGATCAATTTGTTCAACCTTGTAATCCTTCATGACTTGTGAAAATTCATAAAACTTTTCTAGAGACACAACAGCTTTTCCTGAGTTGCGACGGCACAATTAATCGAGCATCCTAAATTATAGCACAAGTCCCAAACTTCCTTCCCAAAAATAGAGAAATATATTGAGTAATCATTGAAAAAAATAATAATTATTTGTATGTAGCTTGAAGGTGCTACTTTTGTGTCACATACATTTATTTGTATGTCATAATTAATTTGTTAATGGTTCTAAATAAGTGTTGCTGGCAATGCGGACATTATCTTCTTAGTCGTATTTTCTATATTTTAGATTACTGCTAAGAACCTAAAATAATTGGTAGTTTGAAGATTATTACTTACTGTTAATATTTTGTTCTGTGTAAAGAGTTTGGTCACTATATACCCTCATTGACATGATTGAATTATATTGGTATGCTATATATAACTGCTTCAGTGTCATTTATTCATCTAGTTCTTAAACTTCTTGCTACCATGAGCATTTTAGTAGTATATATGTTTATTTATATCAGACATTCTAACTCGATAAATCACATATTGTCAACAAAAAAAAAAAAAAAACTTGATAAATCACATGCAAGGGATTGCTGTGAAGCAGAAAGCTAAAAATATTTTTAGCTGTGATAATTGACTTTCATTGGAACCTCGCTTAACAAAAACTCATTAAAAACAAATAAAAATCTTGCTTTCACTTAATGTTTATTTGTGAAGCCGATACAGCTCAAGTTATTTGTTGGAGATGACTTTTGTTACTAAAATATTGTTCTAACAATCAAATCAAAATTTCTCTATATATTTTAATCTAAAATTCCAATGTAATGTAGTACAATCAAATCATTGCAGAAACAATTTTAAAATAGAGAAATATATTGAGTAATCATTCAAAAAACACAATTAAAAAATAAATTAAGGAGTAACATATTTCTGGCTATTTTTTGGATTGCTACGACGAAAACAGGATATGGAAGCCCCAGTTAATGTCTCTCTAACAATGCAGCTCATAACACCTATGGTTAATAATAACACCTACAGATGGGAACAATTTTTATTTTACAATTACAAAGACGAAGAAAAATAAAAAGACGATGCTTACAAATTCCCTGCACTGAAAATTTCATGTGCAGTCACATATTTTACAGCAACCAAAGGCAACGACCAACATAATTTACTTCAAGAAGATACACGAGTTACTTGCGTCACCTCCTTTCGCATAGAGCTCTTACGCGTTGCAAAACACGAACAGATTCACAAAATACCGAAAATTCTATAGCCGAGAGACTTCCAACTCCCTGAGGCCTGGCAATCGGCTGAGAGCATGGATTCTGATAAATGACCAGGTCGAAATGACCAAGTTTACTGATTAGATTCTCAAACTTTTTACTAGTCAGCTTTTGAATGTCTTCAATCTGAACCAAACTCCCGGTTTGTCCAGAACTGCGCCACCACTTCTCAAGAATCTTCCTCTTAGTTGCGGAAGTCTCAACTGAGACAAGAGCTTTTATTTTAATACCAAGGCGGTGAAGGGAAACTTCTGCCCCACCAATTCCACTAAAAATCGACAACAGTGTCAATCCATTAGGAAAAATTGGCTTCAACACTGAAAGATGATAACCTATTGTATCTGTCTGGAAGCAATATTTTAGCAATTGAAGTCTTTCTGTCAAATCGCAATCAGCAGATTGAGTGTGATTTAAAGGGTAGCCTAAGATACGCTCCAAGTGTTCAGGTTCTACTGGACCCAGTTTGTATTTACCAGTCCACACAAGATTCAAACCGCGACAATACCGAAGTATGTCTTTCTGCTGTTGAGATGTGAGTACTCCTCCCGAGTCAGTGAGAACCCTTCCTAGTCTATCACAAAGTTGAGTTATTCCACCAGTTTCACAGTAGTTACAGTTCAACTGCTTCCTTGAATCCCAAGGCGGCCACCATTTCTTTGACCGCGGTATTGCATCCTCGATAGTCAGAGGTGGCTTTGGAAGAATGTGGAACCTGTTTTCTGTTGGAAGATTGTGTATATAACCTTCTATTCTATTCAAGGCCGAAAAGAACTCGGTATTCACAAATTCAGGTTCAATCCCGTAAAGAAACTGACTCATTTTTTTCCATGACTCATAAGCAATGTTTGAAACATTTCCAAACAAGAAAAATGGAGGTTTTGCTGCCACAATACTTAGACGCCTGGATGGATTTGATTGGTTACGTCTCGACATTGTGGCAACAACTGTATCAACCTTTTCTTCCACCCAATAAGGATCAAGAGTAGAGTTTGAATTATCATCATACTCATACTTTGGCCTCTTATTTCTATCATTTTCCATTAAGTCAGAATATTTTACTTCGTCGTGAAATTCATCAATGTAATCTTCTTCCTTTACCCTTTCGCCAGTGCCAGTTCCCTCTAAGTTGACATGCCTTGACTGCAAAGGTTCATGGCTAAAATCCTCAACTTTCATTTCTGCTGTACCGTACAAATCGCTTTGTTCTTCTTCTTTGATTTCTTCTTTGATCCAAGAATAAGCAGGACGATACTAGACAAGCAAAAACTTTCATCATTTAGTGAATGCCTGAATAGTTGATTATATTTATAACTAAAGAATGACTAGACATGGTACAATTTTAGTATACAATAAGCCAAAGACGCCCTTTAATAGTGTCCATGTATTGTTCATTCATTTTATGACAATTATCATAAAATCTAACCTTATATGGCATCACATATTCAATACCATTTTGTTCTGCAAAAATAAAGTTCGCAAGCTCTGATATTGGAACATCTGGACCTGAAAATCAGCCAACTAATTGTAAGCTAAAGATGCACAGAGTAATAAATAACAATAAGTTTAAATAAAGGAAATGGATACACAGCATTTCCAAGTAGCATTCCAACAATTGACAAATGATCAGCTTTCAGAATTACCTAATTTATCAACTGCTGAGGATATTTCATTCTCAGAGAAGCCCATTTCAAACAACAGAAGCGTTTTTTCCATAATTCCAAAGAGTTTTTCATTGCTAATCTGTGATCACATGGTAGAAAAATTAGATGCATAACAAAGGCATTGCAAAATACATATACCAACAATTTTCCACTAGAAGTAAATTATATTGCATTAAAATATCTAATATTGAAATCTTAGGAAAAGGAAGTAGAGAATATATCTTTGCTTCCCTCATAAAGTTAACAAATAGTAGCATGGTTCATAAATTAGTATTATTTTATCTAACGCGTAAAGTTGAGGCTTGGCTTAAATTTTTTGACTTATAGAAGCAAAGTAAACTATTTTCTGGAAAATCTCATTGATTGAGTCGAGTATCTAAACCTCCTTTTCTCGAACATAACAGGTGATTTCATCCTCATCTGCTTCCTCCTTATTCATTTTTTTAGCAATTTGGGCAGCAAAGATGAAGTCCACCAGCTCAGGAACTGACGCTTTATTGCCTGCAATGAAGCAATGAATCAATAAATCTCTATCGAAGCAAGAAATCCATAAATGCATATGATCATCAACCCGTATAAGGTTATGCCAAGAAGTTATTTAGATCTCAGGCAATCAATGAAAAACACACCCATCAACAACCACCGCCACCAATACTTATTTCACTAGGTGAAATCGGATACATGAATAAAACTGTTTGTGTGTACACACACACAGAGTCTACAGTGTAACATATTGAATATGCTGCCTAAATTATTCATTGTTATAATTAGACGCATTGTTCCAATTTTTGTCAATAAACCAGTGTTTGACAACACCAACCTAAGAGTTAACTATCATAGCGCAAACTATAAACAGTAATCCCCACATTCAAAACACTTCAATTCAATATACAACATAACCTTTTTATACGTTCACTTCTTCATGCTATTAGTAACACGGAAAGTATATATCAATCATAAAAAGCAGAAGTGCAGGTAATATGTATATTCACATACCAAGTTTACGGATTGCAGATTCAACTTCCTCCACAGAGAAATTCATCATCAGTAAAGTACCTCTTTTATCTTCAAAATCTTCATTAAATTCATCAGGCTCCTGAGAGAGATTTTGTAAATAGTAATCCAATAGAAACAGAAATACACAAAACATATGCAATATTAAGGAGCCGGATGAAACTAAAAGACAATTTTATAAACAAACATACAGTGGCAGATAAATGCAAGCACAAATATGTGACATTAATGTATCCGAAAACCAGCGGATAGTAAATTATTATAGCCAAGACTTATAGCATACAATAGAGCAAAACTTATCATTATTCAAATTTGCCTAATTAACTCATTCTTACCATGACGATGCCCTAAACAATTTTTTGTAAAAAACAACCAAATGTTACCCATGGTATGAGTAGCAAGTACCTCTTTGGGTTGATTAACCGTGGACACTTCTGGATAGTCGTTGTCATCAAATAATCTTTCGAGAGAATCAGAAGACTCTGAATTTGATTTTTGAACAGCCTACATAATTGCAAAACAAGTTCGAAAGTCAGTGAAAACTATTTACATTGGATTAGTCCTTGAAATGATAGATTTTGAAAGTTTAATTTTCAGAAAAAAACCACGAAAAATATACAAAGCATTTATCTTATTCTTTGGGGTTCCTGACTCAATGAAGCTTGATAAATACAATCATATTGGAATTAGGAACAAAACAATACCAAAAGCACTATGTGACATAACTCATACAGTACATCAAGATATAAGGAAATATTTCATCAATTTATAGCACCGGGAAAGGGAAGAATAGTCAGCAATTAAGGATTTCATAAACTAGTTTTACTTTAAAGAAAACAAAAAAGTCAAATGCTCATTAAATCTTTAATCCATACTGTCAAGTAAAAGAACCAAGAATTTCTGCCCAAAATGGCTAAAAAAAATTGGGCGTGGGTATAGAGTAAACCAAGCTACCTCTTTTGAGTGAGCATTGGGAAAGATATTTGGGATACTTCTACGCTCGCTTGCATTAAGAGAGCCTTCCAAAGAATCTGGCGAGTCACCATTTGTCTGCAGTATTAAGAAACCAATAGAGCAAAAGTTATTACAAGTTATAAACATGCTTTTGTGCAGGAACTAACATTTCTCATCTCAGTGAACATGCAAAACGCCATTCAACTTTTAGCACAATTTATAAATTCAAATAAATAAATAAATAGATAAACAATTTCAATCCCCTATTCAAAAGAATGTTGATAATGAAATCTATATTACAATATATATTTTGGTCTACGTACCGAACATCTCAAGAGAATCTCTAATAACGCGTCGGAATTTGCTTCACCTATAAATATAAAAGAAAATCAATCAAAACCACATTAATTCAATTGGAAAAAGTGAAATATATCAGAAGCCTGACAAATGTGTCATGCATTTGGCACAAGACTAAAGCATCTTGCTCACACATAATGTACCATTCTCTTCTATCACTTTATCGACAACACCTGGCAAGAATCCCATTCCAATAAAGAATGACCGTAATTTGCTTCCAGACGAACTTGCCGCAGTTTCCTGCTGATTCTGAAGAAAGACATTGAACATAAATGAAAATTCAATGAAGATAATTCAATGAAAATTCAAATGTTATATGCTGCAATACATATTATATAGTAAACATCGACATAATACTTGTTCAAACAGAGAAGTCCATAAAACTGGTAACTCAAACTAGAACGGTATACATATGACTGTTGATAAAACAAACTAGAACGGTATACATATAGATTGTCCCTCTCTCATATACATATGACTGTTGATAAAACAAACTAGAACGGTAATATTACAAACATATGAAAAATTCTTAAAAGATAGTATATATATATGCGTATAAGTACGGTTTAGATTGGAATACATTGATCGAATCGGTTTTCAAAATTAGGTTTCAAGGCCGAAAAAATTAGGTTTTTCTTCGGGTTTTTTTATGAGTGCATTTGAATGGAAAAGGCATACCCCAAAACCCCTTGAAAGAGTAGTATAAGGTGACAAGTCATAATCAAAGTTATCGTCGTCGTCCTCGGTTTTAGGAAAAACAGGATTTCTTCCATTTGAAGTACCTGCCATTTCACCTGTATATTAAAAACCAACAGTTTGTCAATGCATCATTACAAAATTTTAACTTTTTCGTGTAAATTAGAATACATGGTAAATCCTTCACACCATACCCTAGCCTTATTTTTTCTACCTATCTCTCATTTTCTTTGGAAAAAACAAAGAAAAAGAAAACATATTTAGAGGAATTAAGCAGTTTCTGATAATTGAAGAATTGAATTCAGAATGTGACTGTATACTTTAACCTAACTGGATTAGGTGCATGCAAGAACCGAAATTTAAAGAGAATGTGAGTGTGAGAGAAGAAAATGAAACCGGCGAGCGGGGAATACCTGATCGGAGCGGAAAGAGAGGAGAGGGAGGAGGCGCGTGGTTTACACGCGCTCCACGGAGGAAGAACAGAGAAACTGAAACAGGGTTCGGAGGAACACGAACAGAACACAGAAGTGAGTGAGGAAAGAGTGAGAAAGTACAATTTTACTATAAATTTTACGGGACAGTAAAAGTTGAAAGTCAATTTGTCAAGTATAGATTCGTGGGTCCCATGTCATGCCAACTATTGTCTATCTCTACTCTCTAATGCTAATGTTTTGTTTCGATGGAAATGGAAAACAAATCCAAATTAATAAATAAATAATTATTTTAAGTTGCTCAAGAAAAAATCCAAATTGGTCAAAAAAATAAATAAAATAAAAGTTGTCCAAAAATAAAAATCAATCTTCAGTTGCTGAAGAAAAATAATAATTAAGATTTGTACAAGAGAAACTGTAATTTATTTTAGTAAATTAATTCAAAGTTTATTTTAGTCTTTCACAAAAAAGGAAAAAATTAGTTAGATTAATATCTAAAAAGAGGATTTTATTTTGTCAATACAAAATTACATTGGACCTAGGGGTGTTCAAAAATGTAGTTAACTGAACCAAATTGTAGTTTGAACTGCACTGAACCATATTTTAAGCTGAATCATTTAATAAAGTTTTGAAATGAACCACTTTTTAAAAATAGTTACAATTCAGTTTATAACCGGTTTAAAATCAGTTAATATTTATGAACTGGTTTTTATTATAAAAAAAAGGATATTTAATATTTTTTATGTTTTATCAATATTTTCACTTTTAATACATAATTTTGACAATTAATATCTTTAATTGTATGATAATAAAAATGATAAAAAAATTATATTTTGAAAATACTCTTCGAGACGAATTCAAAAACATCTTATATTAAAGAAATGAAGATTCCCATCTAATTCAAATACATGACTTTGACGATTAATATCATTAATTGTATGATAATAAAAATTATAAAAAAATGATATTTTGAAAATATTCATCGAGACGAATCCAAAAACATCTTATAATAAGGAAATTGAGATTTTGATATAATTCAAATACATAATTTTGACGATTAATATTTTTTAAAATTGACTGTTTCACACATTTCAATACATATAACTTTGACGATTAATATCTTTAATTGTATGATAATACAAATTATAAAAAAATGATATTTTGAAAATACTCTTCGAGACGAATCCAAAAACATCGTATAATAAGGAAATAGATGTTCTGATCTAATTCAAATATTGTAAGAATTTATTCGGATTATTGTAGGAATTTTGAATTTTATAAGATTATGATCCATTTTTTTAAAAAAACAAACTGAAAAATGGTTTAAAATTCAATTCCTATTTAAATAAACACCAAAATTGATTTTTTAAAACACGCGGAAAACTGGTTTAAAACCAGTTTTTCAAAAATAAACCGATTCTATTAGAAAACCAGTTAAAAACTAGTTATCTGAAACTAAACTGGTTTAAATATGTAAACTGGTTCTAAACCGGTTCTGAACTGAAACTGCTTTGAGAAATAAACTGGTTTTTATCAAAATGGTTTTTATGAACTGAACTGAACCATTAATATGGTTCAGTTCAGTGCAGTTCATGAACCATGAACACCCCTAATTGGACCATACTAGTCTTTCTGTTAATATTCGTCTTAAATAGATTTCTTTTCTACTTTTAAACCGTGACTGAACTACATATTTTTTTTTATGGTACTAACATATATTTTTTTTATTGTAGAGAATATCTCCCGACTCGTTATCGATTGTTGCAAAGGCGAGTGGATTGTACGCTCAACTGTCCTGTGTGTGATGAGGAAATTGAGGATGGGCTTCACACGTTCTTTAACTGCACGGTAGCTCGTGACCGTTGGTGTTCAGCTGGTCTTTCTTCGATCTTACATAACAATGCGTACCAGCAAACTACTGCTATGGATCGTGTTTTCGCTTTGTGCAGCCATGAGAGTAGTGATACAGTTGGAAGAGTGGTTATGTTACTCTGGTGCATTTGGCACAATCGGAATGATAAAATTTGGAATGACAATGTCCAGATGCCAAACCAAATCGGAAGACATGCCTTTGATGCCTGGAATGATTGGTACTCAGTTTATAAACTACAACGTGACAGCGTGAATATGGCTACAGACTCAGGTCTATGTCGGTGGGAAAAACCAGATCCAGGCTGGGTAAAATGCAACGTTGTGTGTTTTTTTACACTAAAATTAAAAAAATTCTTGTAGCTTTCACTCAAACTAGCAAAACTAACTATGAAATTTCCATTAAAAAAAAAATATCTATGTGAAACTTACATTTGTCTCTGATGTCAATATATTGTATGTAGTCTTTTTCGATTGAACTAGTCAGAATTGATTGCTAAAGGGTGTGGGAGTAGAAAAAAGAAACAAAAACCAATATGCACCCTCAATGATCCTAATTCCTAAGTCATTCTTCATTAGAATCTGAAAGAAGTATCACACATGATACCCTGGAATTTCACATCACTTGTAATGGCCAATAATTAATACAGAAATATTGGAAGTTGTGGGATACATTCATCTTTTGCAATCACTTAAAACCCAAGAAAGGTATCAATAATAATAATAATAATAATAATACTGTTTTTAAATCAAATAAAACTGAAAAAACACGACACAATATCACATAATGGAAACTTTGAAAAGCAGAACAGAAAGAAATACACAAAACAAAGGTGGCGCAGAGAGTTTGACGACATAATGGGTGAAATCTACAAAGAGAAAACCTTGTGTTTTGTTCACTGACAGACGATATATAACGAAGCTAAACTAAGTCATTTAAAATTTTCTGTATCAACACCGTTGGAAAGATCCATCCAACAGTGTGGCCATGTACCGATCAAGTGAAAGCAGTAAAGAAATATAGAAAAGAAACCCAACTTCTCAAAAGAAACCCAACATAATGGATGAAATATATCCATCATTCTAAGATAAAAATAATGCGATGACATCCCCAGGTAAAACTTAAGGATGAGGTCCAGTTTTGATGCAAGTAGTTGTTCCTTTGCCTGCCTGTAGAGATCTTGAATCAAGTGGGATACTCCCAACCTTTAAAGCGCCAGAAGACTCGGAAAATCCATTAACTCTGACCTGCATTGAGCCTACTGTGACAACACCAATAGGTTCTGTAGTAGATGGTTTAGCCTCTACCTGTTTTGGAGTAATAGTGACTGAACCAATCTTTAGAACAGAAGAAATATCTTGTCTGTCAACTGCACCACTTTCAGCCTTCTCATCCACAGACGTAGTGCTGGTGACATAAGAACTATCAACAATATGTGCAGCACTTGAAATTGAAGGCTGTTTTAAGTTACCAAGGTCACCATCTGTCTTTGAATTTTTCTCATCACTGACAGGAGGATTTTCAAAAACATAATTCAGCTTTCGAGGTGGCTCCAACACTGGTACTGACAATGGACTACCAAAACTCTTGATTACCAACTTAGCTTTCTCCTCCTGCATGACCTTCTGTCGGTTTTCATAATACATAAAGTCATCAAGCAAAGATGTCTTCAAAGTGTAACTTTTGAATATTTTCAGCATATCCAGACCCTTTCTATACATTATCTGCACATGAGAAATGGGTATTTGATGGTCAAAATTATATTAACAGCAAGGAGAAAATACACACACACCAAGCTGAAGAACTCCTAAAGTCGACAAAGATAAATCCAGCTTATTATGCCAATTAAAAATATACAAAATGAAAGAAAATATACTTGCATTTACATCATCAAGACAATCAAGAAAAGAAGTATGACAATTTAAAAGTGTTTATACAGTCAAGTATGTGAGTGTGTGATTAGGTGTGTAGGGATCAACTCACTCAATTGTTTTTTAATAAGGTACACCATATTCACAAATTCGGACAATCTTTTTCAGCAGAGAAAACAGAATAATGTACTTACTCAACTAAAAACTTACATACTGATTATAAATGCTTGCGGGCACACTAGTCAATTTTAATTGATGAAGAAACTGCGAAATAGAAAACAATGAATACCTCTTGTGTGTCTCTGCTATTAGTTACAGGCTTGAACTCATTGTTCTCTAGTATGATGTGCCTAAAATTGCCATTTGGCACATCTTTTATGATGTGCCACTTCACAGGGAAGCTACCACTCCATTTATCTTGCTGCCAAAAGTCCATATCCTTATAGAAGTCAACGGGACCAACCATCTCAGCAACTCCACAAAATTGACCACTGGCATTAACCTACATTGAAAAGGAAAAGGTCAGTATGGCCAATAAAAGGGTTTAGTTTTTTTTTTTTTAACTTAAAAGAGATAAGTTTTAGAAGTATAGGAAATGCATCAACATATTGGAAACTCACTGAAAAGAAAAGAAAGATAGGACAGCCTCCAGATTTTCCAGAAGCTTTTCTTCTAGCATCTTCATAAGCACTCTGCAGCTTCTTGTTTCCATGAGGTGTCGATGACCACACATTATATTTAATGCTTTTGTGCACATCATCCTCACTGTATGATTTTATAACAAAAAACTTTGCAATTTCATTGTCAATTGGGAAGTCTTCTCTATTATATTGATCAGTATAAATGATGTTCTCTTGTGTGTTAGCTTCTCCTGCCTTGGTTGTATAGGCTTTGATAGCCAGATGATGTTTTGGCCTATTAACTCTCGGGCCCCGATTTTGCTCACCCAATAAATCACCACTTCTATTTACATCACTCGGCACTTTGCCAACATGAACCTTTGGTCGATATTTAGCAATCGCAGACTGACCATTAGCATTTGATCCATAGTCAGAAAACCCATTACTCAACGGGGCAGCTACTTTCAATTGATTATGATGGGACATAACATTTCCATTGGAAATAGTATCTATAGACTGGAACGATACATCAGCACTTCTAGCCTACAAAACCATAAAAAGGAAAATTTAGCTATTAAGCATATTCAAAATACCTCCATATATTGTAAAACAAGTCAGCAAATACACTAATTCAATTACTCCAATATGGTTGGAGCATAAAAGACCTCAACAAAGTCCGCAAACCATAAACATCTAGCCATTCCTCCAAGAGTGTCCTTTAAAAAAAAAAGTAGTGCCACAGAAAAGGTGACCTAAAAGAGTATTAACTCTAAAATATAGTGAATGTGCATTGATCATCACCTAAAATGTCAAAAGCAATAGTAGGCTTGACATGATGTTATCGATAGCGGTAAGCCAAAATTCTGCTATATAAACACGTCATTGCAGCCTATGGCGCCACCATGGCATGCCTCTTGATAAATTGCCTATTGTAGTTGGCAAAATATCTACCCCACCAGCACCGACTTGACAATACTATAATAAAAACTAAGAGAAAGTGCAGAGAAAATCAGAGAGAAACTGAGAATTCACAACTGTTTTGAGATTCATTGAATGTGGAATGAATCGTTAGTTACAAGATAATAGCAGGTTGGTATTTATACCAGTCCTGATCTGAACCTGAACAGTGCTGAGTCAGCACAGTCAGTTATACACAGTGTAACTGATATAAGTTCTTGTTTGGAAAGGCACTCACTAGACAAGTTTTCATACACACTTGACTAGACTAGTCCACAATACATACTCTATTTATTATACTAAAATTCAAATTCCAATATACTTAGCTCAAAAGAGTGATCTTATTACCTGATAGTAAGGAGATGAAGCCAAATTAAGAAACCCGCCGTTAGGAACGCTTCCATTTGTCAAATCATTCTTAGCTAAAGCATTAGCTCTTGTCCCCTCAGGTACCCTAGCCAAGGAACTAGTCTGATTTGATAATGGTTTTGAAGAGTTCCTAGTAAACGCACCACCAGAAGCAGAATTGAACTTATGTTTTGAACCTCTTCCATCAGGTCTACTGCCATAAGCACTGGAGTCAACATAACTATCGAGAAAATTGTCTGGTTGAACAAGAGGAACATATGATGGTGAAGAAACAGTGGTTTGATAATCAGGGAGGGAGTAATACTGCTGTGCTCCTCCAAATGAACCATCAACTCCTATCATAGCACCTGGAATATAAGGATTATATGGATTGTATGGAGACTGTGCAAATCCATAGCTAGGTGTGTAATATACATACGGGAAACTTTCATCTTGCACGCCCTGGCAAGGAAAGAAGAATTTAAATCAGCTGTCAACCCAACATATGACACACACATCCACATGCATGAAAAGAGGAGAACAAACTCACCGTGTACTGAATATCAGGACCATCTACACCAAAAATCCTATGGTGGTCCTCCCATTCACCGGGTGATTCAAATCCTGGCCACAATAAATACCAAGAGGTTAATATAATGCATACATATTATATATTACATAGTAATACATGATCAACTGGATTAAACCTCAAAGCCAAAGAGGTTAATATAATGCATACATATTATATATATTACATAGTAATACATGATCAACTGGATTAAACCTCAAAGCCAAAAGGTACAGTGATTTTGGATTTACCTGTACAATAATACCCATAATTGGTGGGAGCAGGGTAATACATGTTGTTCTGATCAACAACAAACTCGGGAGCACCTTCGTTAAACATGTCTTTGAATGGTTAAAAATTAGGACTTGTCAATTGTGAGTATAAATCAGCACCTTCAATCTGAAAGTCAAAGAATCAGTAAAAAAAATAAATTATTATCACATATACTCATATAACATGAAAGTAACCTACAGTACAATAAACTAATGTCAATAATCAGCAATAGATTAAATCATCTCAATATGCAAAAACAATCACAAAACAACATTAAAATCAATCCCTAATATAATAAAATTCCAACAAATTCAAAAAAGAAAACAAAGAAACTAAGCACAAATATACCAAGAGAAATCAAATTAAATCTCATACATTGTAAAGACAAAACCAACACATGCTTAAACAATCACACGAAAATGAGTTTCATATAGAAAATCAAAACAAGTGAATCCATACTCACGCTATACTTCACAGTATATAGTATTTAAACATTATTTAATACGCACTTAAATACATGTAACTTATGTAAAAAAAAACTATGAAATTTCAACACGGTTTGACTTTAAAATAGAGAAACAGCTCAATAACTTACTAATTAAGAAAACAAATTATTCCAGAAAAAACAAAATCCCTAACCCTAGAAAACAACAAAATCGGTACTCAAACGCTTAATCGAATACTAATATTACTTAAAAATTCAAGGGAATAAAAAAAATAACGCAACGAGAAAAGAAAAAAAAACCTAAGAGAGGATTCGTTTATTTACCTGAAGAAAAAAATCAAAAAAGAAAAAAATTAAGCGACTGTGGTGAAGAGAAGGTTCATATATTGAAATTAAGGAAAGTTCTGGAACATTCTAATGGAGGCTGTATGAAACCCTAAGAATTTGAAAGGGGGAAGAGAAGAGAGACCCTATAACCTTTGAAAAAGGCGGTTTCGGTGTTTGTGTGTGAGATAGAATGAAAAAATTGAATCACGAGAGAGAGAGAGAGTGTGTGTGATATATAGTGAAAGTCAGAAAGAGACGTGCAATTAGATACTCTTGCTTATTTAAGATATGGAGTTTTTCGTAATTTTAATGGGAATTTGGGGTTTGGTTGATTTACTTTATTGTCCCTGTGTGGCTTTTGATGCGAGTGAGTACAATGTCAACGATGAAACGTTGCCGTTTAGGCTGCTTGCTCGCTACGCTTAGTTGTGCTGACGTGTCATGTGGAAACTATCCATCTTCCAAAACGAGAGTTTAAGAAGTGTATGTATGGTTTACCTGTTATGCCCTTGGCGTTGATCCACTCCACCGACAACAGTTCAGAGTAGGAACCAAGTAATTCCCAAGTTCCAATTCATGATCTAACTCATTTCATAACTCATTCTAAGTGCCAAATATACAGTTCATAAAAAAAATGACAAATATATACTGTATTATTTAATTTAATTCCTTAAACAAAAAATTGTAGTTATTTTAAAAATAATAAATAAATAGTTTGAAAAGATATTGAGTTTGACCATTTTGCTTGAAGAAGCTTAAGGATCATCTGTCCTACAGTATAGTCTTCAGTCGTCAATCTCACAATTGGAGAAACTTCAGTCAAGTCTAGACATGCATGTTTTCCTCCTACCCACGTGTACACTAGAACATCAGTTGGTTTCAATGTAGATCTCCCCTCTAGTGGGTCAGTTAAGAAGTTCACATGCATCTCTTTCTTCATGGATACTCTTGTGCGCTTAAAAACATAAAAAATGACATCCTGAACAAAGTCATGTCTATTTTTGAAGCCTGAAAGTTCTCGACAATGAACTGCATGCTCCCCAAATCTATCTAGACACGTCTTACAACAAACAGGGCATACCTCATCAATAGGAAACAACATACTCGTTGGGCGATAATCCATCGATTGGGATAACTATAAGAAAGTCTCTACCGGGGACATATGTTGACATAATCCCTCGATTGGGATAACTATAAGAAAGTCTCGAGCATGAGTCGTCCGCAAACATCCAAAAATTAATTTCTATCTGGTAGTCGATTGAAAGATCACGATTCATTATTATTAATATTATTATTACTACTACTTAAGATAGTGTTTGATAGTCCCATAACTGTAGCTCAAATGGTAGCTACTAAGGACATTATTAGAGAGGTCGGGATTCGAACCCTGAATTTCACATTTTTCCACATTTAAATGTTTAAGTCTTGCCACTAGGCTACTTGAAAAAAAAATTAGTGTTTGGTAGCATTTTCCTTATATTTATTAATATTATTATATTTTTTACAACATTATCATGGTTCATTTATCATTCAATTTTTTTTTGGGTGCAAAAGAGGGATAGAGTATCAGAAGCAAAATTACCTAAGAAACCAAACAAACATTTCGAGACATGCAAATTGCGGAAAAATCATAAAAAATGAGACTTCTAAACTCTATAAAAGTATTGTGTGGCGGCTGTGGGTGAGGAGTGAGAGTGTTTTTTTTAACCGTCTGAGAGTGTTGTTTCTAAGTTAAGGTTTGAGAGGAATGCAATGTGAGAGTCTTACTAAGTTGGGCAAAAAAAATGATAATAAGGTGGATCAATTTTAGATGTGAGCTGAACTAAATAAACAAATAGATGGTTAATAATATAACTATTTGTTCAGTTAATCGGTTATTAAAACTTAAATCTGATAACCAAACCAAACCACATAGGTTATTAATTGGTTCAGTTTGATTTTGGGTCTGAACCATAAAAGCTTTTTTTTCAATATGAATTGATTTGGATCATCGGTTCAATTATATTTTTCCAATCCGCCTACACTCTATACTATTCGACCCCAAATAAATAAGAAGTGGATATTTTGTTAGTGAAATTAAAATGAAGGTTACAAAAATTGGAACATGGTTAAAACTATTAAGGATAGATTAGGAAATTTGGTAGTAATCAATTTTATTGTATTGCAATAGAATAGAAGTAGATAATATCCATAACAAACAAAGGGCCGGTATGTTCGCCTAAAGCGAGACTGGTTCTCCTGAGGCGAGCTTTACAGGCCAAAAATACCAAAAAAGTTCGCGGGAGGAGAACTCGACAGAACTTTCCTGCAGAATTTTACAGGTTTGATCTGTTTCACCGAATAGGCCATAACGCGGGCTACGTTGATCCAAATGAGACGTGTAAATATGCGTTGAAGAGAGCTACAACTTTCATGTTTAATAAAAATTCCAATTCGGAGTGCAAGGGGGTCAAAAATTACGATTTCTCTTCAGATTTTATAAAAAAACAATTTTTCTTACACATAAAAATTCAATCTTTGATTTCCCAAATACACAAGTTAAAACCCATTAACCCAAAAGTTTTTTTAATCATCGTCCATGATATTTGAACTTTAACAAACATCATTTCAATAATATTTCAACATCAATCATACAAGATTCATTCATCAAAATTCATAATAATTACATAAACCCATTTTCACACAAATCTCACATGAATAACGGCACATAAAACACCAATTCTTATCATAGTTACTTGTTCAAAAATCATGAGTAAACACATAAACTTATCATTTTTATCATGGCAACTCATTTAATAATCATGAATAAGCATATAGATTCATACAACAACACATAAAGCCTATAAATAAACACATTCCCATAATCCCATCCAAAACCAATTTATGAGATGAAGAGAGTTTGGGAATGGAGAAAATGGTTTTCTCCCCTCTCTTTGATACATCTCTAGATTATGTAATCAAACCCACTTACCTTAAGCGTTGATGGAATCTCTAGTCCTTCACTCTAATTGTTCTTCAAATCTCACATTTGGCTATTTCTTATTTTCTCTTCCTTTTTCTCTTTTCTTCTTCTTTTCTTTTCTCTCTTCTCTCTTTTCTTTCCTTCTCTCATTTTATGATAAATGAATCTTCTAAACCTTAACCTCTTAAATTCTCCTTTAAATACTCCTAAACTTAGGTTATGAGTAATTCCCCATAATACCCATATTTTCTCAACAAATCCTTCATCAACTCTGATATATTGTCAAAATGTCATTAATTTCCCTACAAGACATCTACCTCTTTTAAGATATTACCAAAATATCATCAATTTCACTAACCATTCTTCACCACTTCTAGTCTACGTCAAATACTCATAAAGCCCACTATTTCTCTCACTCTATTGTTAATCAATTATTCTAACCAAAACACATAAACTAATAAATTAACACATAATCTATTACTTAAATTAAACCATCACAAATAAAATAAATACAAATAATCAATTAATTCCTAATAACTAAATCTGGGTCGTTACAATTACAGCTAAAGGGAATTGAAAAAAAAAAAACTTGTGGTATCCTTTGATGTCCCATTCATTGCACATAAAAATTTTGAAACTTGGAGATATAGTTCGACAATCAATTGCATACAGACCTAGACGGTGATATAGATCAACTCACGAAACAACGTTTGGTTTGTCCGTTTTTGTGCCTAGCACGAGTATCGGCCCATGTAATGAATTGTCCAAAAGATATTGTTTCAACGGTGTCATAAATTCTGCTACACCTTTTTTGTCACTCGCATAGATCATAAAAATAATACCATCAGTTTGTAATTAGTTTTTGTCAATAAAAGAAAAGTAATATAGCATATTGCAAAGTCATCGCTTCCACGGTCATTCAAACTCAAATCAAACGACTTCAGAGTAACCCTCCTAATTGCCAGTGAATTTGTAAAAGGCTCTGGCCATGGTTGGAATTGGAACAACATCTATAATTGATGTTAACGATTAAAAGAATCAAAGATTAAAATAAACCAAGTTTTAAAGAATTTATATTAAATTAACAATTAAAAGAAACAAAGATTAAAAGAAACCAAGTTTTAAAGAATTTATATCAAATTAACAATTAAAAGAAACAAAGATTAAAAAGTTTTAAAGAATTTGTATCAAATTAACTATTAAAAGAAACAAAGATTAAGAGAAACAAAGATTAAAAGAAACCAAGTTTTAAAGAATTTACTTTATCAAATGTTTCAAAACGTTACCTAGTTCAGCATGTGAAGGAATGTAGTCTTTCCTGCCCTTTCTCGACCCAAAACCCATAATGAATGCACTTTTCTTCAATAAACTCACCCGAGTTAAAACATTGTCAAAAAAAATATAGTCAATAGCGGGCTAAAACTTGCGGTAGGATAAATTTTACTACTTGATTTTTATCTTCCACCCATTTCTTAGGTCAGCAGATCTTGTTCATTACTATTTCTGTT
The DNA here is from genome assembly GCA_030408175.1 of Trifolium repens. Classification (NCBI taxonomy): domain Eukaryota; kingdom Viridiplantae; phylum Streptophyta; class Magnoliopsida; order Fabales; family Fabaceae; genus Trifolium; species Trifolium repens. The sequence goes on from CP125851.1 coordinate 52,352,860, forward strand.
ACTCTGAAGTTGTTGGAAAATCTCTTATATTTTATACAAAAGTTTTTGGTTGTGTAAAATTTGTTTTATATATGCACTTAATCACACCTTATTGTGAATATATTTTTTGAAATATTTTAAAAAATAACTAGTAAAGTGGCATTGTGATGCGACTTGATTGATTGTATGTTCAAGTTAATGCAAAATTGATGCATGATGGACTTGTCACGAACTAAAAAGTTGTATTGTTTCAACAATTCCAGCATATAGTGTATAACAGTACAACTAGTTTTAAATTATAAGCTTAAACATCATTTTCGTCCCTGTAAGTTTATAAATTTTTGGTTTTAGTCTCTGTATCTTTTTTTGTTGCAAATTAGTCCCTGCATGTGCAAATCTTTTTGATTTTAGTCCCTAAAGCTAAAATCCGCAGGAAAATCTGTAGGAAAATTCGCTGGTTTCCTGCAGATTTTCCTGCGGATTTTAGTTTTAAGGGACTAAAACCAAAATATTTGAACATACAGGGACTAATTTGCAACAAAAAAAGATACAGGGACTAAAACAAAAAAATCGCGAACTTACAGGGACAAAAATGATGATTAAGCCAAAATTATAATGTCTTGTATAAGGATGTAGTGTGTTCTGTCCAAAAAAACAAAGGAGTGTGAATAAATATTAAATTTCAAATTTCACAATGAAACCTTGAAGTAAACTAGCTATAGAGCAAGAATAATCTAACACTTGTAATGTTATTGTGGCTGATGCATCATGCACAATATGGTTGACCAATTTTTCAGGTTGGTCTTTTAAATATTTTTTCCTAAATTTTTCAGTTTCATGTACTATTTTAATTGAGAGAAAAAATTTATCTCCACCCTTAAACTTCCCTCCGGGGAACATTTCCCCCATCCCCAAAGAAAAATTCTCCATTTTCGGATTCCATAATGGAACAATTTCCATGGAGATCTGCATTTGTAGATCTAATTGACATTCCTATGGAGGATAGAAAAGAGTCTATATAAGGCAAAGAAGAAGAAAAGATGGTGCAAATAACAGCACCTAGCAGCAAGGTTAGACTTGCAAAAAAAAAATTACAAGGTAATTATGGCATGGAAGTAGCCCAAATTATGACGGTCACCACACAGAAAATCTGTAGCTCATCTGAAAAATTGTACAATACAAGCTCGTTACATGATGCCTCAACTATCAAAGCTAAAATCTCAACATGGTATAACACCCTTCTCTGCTTCCCAAATAAATAAATAAATCAATACACAAATCAATGAGAATCCCAACAACCAATGCAAACTCCTCCAATAACTCAAGCAAAATAACAATACATCTTCCTTTGTACAAACTTTTCAAAACCCTGACTTTTCAGGTGAATAATCTAATTTACACACAACACCGAGATACAGAGCATAAAACAAACTTCAGTATTGCTGGAAATACAAACCACAGCCGGGGAAGGCATTCAAAAAACCCGTGATGAGCTGCGAGGGCAAACCTTGTCCTTGTATAAGCACATAATGGTATTTCTCTACCAAGGACAATACAACTTTTTGCTCATCAACGTCAAGTAATTGACCTGTATGCATATCATGACAACAACATAGGGATTAAATGGCGCACACTTTTCCATCTAGGGTCAAGTTGTCAATATGCAATCCTAAACTAAACCCTGGGAGACACTGATAGCAAGTAAAGCTGGACTCGAAAATTCAAACACAAGAAATCATTTTGTCAACATCATTAATTTCTGAAAATGATATGAAAAAATAAACTATTCTGTCTGACTGCTGAGAATCAACAACCTTGACTTGAGATTAATTACAACTAATAGAGATGATGCAAGTACCGAATAACAAAATAGAAGGCTTACCTAATTCCATATCCAGTTCTTGATCTTCAGCATCCCCCTCTTCAATAATAGCTGAACCATCTTCCAATGCCTCGGCAGCTTTAGCATACCTATCGAGAAATTCTTCTTCCGTTTCTTCATATTCTTCAACCTCAGAGTCCTAATTTAAACAAACCCACAAGATTGAGAATAGCTAAATACTAATAAATTGAGCAAGCAAGAGAGCATGTTGATCACAACACATTGTAGATAAAAGGAGATGTAAGCTTATGAAAACACTAAAAAATGATATACATGAAGAAACTGCAAAGATCAACCTCATCGTAATCTTCGGAGTCATCGTCCTCACTATCCTCATCCTCGTCATCTACTGCCTCTTCAGCTTCTTCTTCATCTCCTTTCTCATCTTGTAATTCTTTCAACTGAACAGATACCTCCATTAGTGAAGTAAAACAGTTTTGAATTGAATCACCATACGATTTCCCTTGTTTCAGAAGTTGCTCAATCAATCGCGCCAGTGTCATCACTAAAATTCACCCAATAAAAAAATGGTTTGTTAAAAAACAGTTTCAACTGTTTGACTGTGTTTATTAATAAAGAATAAAAAAACACAGTATACTACCACAGCAGTACCACCAAACTTTTAGAACTTCAGATGAAACACACTTCAAACAATTTACAGTTAAAAACTCAATTATGTTCAACGAAGATGAATTCAATGGAAAATAGTGTCCAATCAAGGCGTATGTGATTAGATAAGTTTACACAACATTTAGTTTCAGCACAAACAACTATAGCAAGAATAGCAGAGGTTTAAATTGCTTAACAAGATAATTTGTAGGATAAATTCAAGCTGGCAGAAGGGAAATCAAAGGAAGCATATAATTAAGATATTTAATAATAAAGCAAGCTATTATTCAGAAACTATAATTACTTACCAATTAACTTCGTCTCAGACTCTGTTGACAGACCGGCAGCCTCAAAGGAGCTACTGGATACATGACATAATGCAGATGCCCACATTGTGACACCTCCTTCTTCACTTTTTTCCATAATACCTTCTACAATTTCAGGATAACACAAGTAGCATGAAGATATAGCAAGCAATAGAGGCTTCCAAAGTGAATTGGGTGTGCTTCGAACTTCAACAAAGCGAGAGAAGGCTGCTCGACTAAAAACAATAACCAATGACTGCTTTACACCTTCAGTTTCAATTGAGTAGGTTGGACAATGTAGTAACGTATGGACACAGGAACAAGCTCTATATGTGGCAGAAGGATATTGCTTAATGGCCTCACTAACAAAAGTGGCAATTCCTTCTACGATTGAACGTTCAGGCACAGGTGGAGCTGGAGGGGGTGGAACCTCTTTTACAAGAAAGTTTTTCAACCTGAATGAACGATCTAAATTCACAATTTCCTTAATCACATCAAAAATTGACAAATCTTCTGATTCTTCCCATGCATGCCACTCTGCAATCATTTCAGCCCAAACTGAGAGCAGCTCTGTCACTTTAAACTCTTGAATCAATTGATTTCCATCAATAGATAACATGACAGACCGTAGCAAAGTTGACAAATCTTCTATGCATGATGAAGTCAGCACATTCTGGTCTTGTTGATCCTTATTAAATTCAGAAAACAATTCAAAAAAATTAACATTAAATATATTTCATATGATGTAAGATTAAATTTAAGGCAAACAACTAATATCTGATAGCAAAAAACTAATGTGCACACACAGTTTGAATGTACAGCATATAGAGCTAGAATAGAAGAATAGTCAAGACATTTTATTGTCACGGGCTCACGGCAGCTGTAACGAGTTCCAAAAAGAGAATGAATCCCCCCTAACAAGTAAAATCTCACAACTATTGCTTCAAGAAACCCATTAAAATTCTCTTCTCAGGTTTCCCTCCAGAATAAAACTCTTAAGAAAATCAAATTTCAATTTAGCAAGGCGCTCAAACTAACCTGTGTGGATAAAGGTGTAAGCCAAACCTGCTGCAACAGTGCAGCAAAAGCTCTGCCAATTGCTTTCTGATCCGCAGCCCATTTTTCTTGAAAATCATTTGATTCAGACTCAGATACTTCAGGCCTAGAGTCTTCCCAAGTCTGACCCATAACTGCCAGAGCAGCAATTCCACGCTCAACCACCTATTGCAGATACATACTCGGATTAAAAATATAAGGAGCTAGTGACAATTTCATTGTGATAAAAATAGGTAAGAAATATGTAATCATCAAACAAAGCAACTTATCAAAATTGCAAGGTCAACACATCACTGAAGACACCAAAAACGATGTGCTCAAGGTCACTTCTAAGGCGACCTACATTATATTGGAATTGGAAACAGATTGAGCCATTGAGGCACATTGAGGAAAATCTATTGTTATTCAAATTGTTAAAACTTCCAATATTGAAAACCACTTAGATTCAGATAGAGATATGACATGGACTTGGGTATTATGGGGTGCTTAAGTCCACACCGAGTAATGTGAGATGCTCAATGGATTAGTTAAATGGCTTGGCTCTTATCCTTTGATAACTAGCTTATAAAGGATGGTTACCGTGCTTGGATGCTTATCAAATATTACTAGAGCTGGTTGTCACTTGTCAGTGTCTAGTGAAGCCTTGTAGAGGACTTGACTCGAAAAAAGTTTAGTGAAGCGTTGTAGAGTGCAGTTGTTGTGACATCGACTCTCAGGGGTGGTGCTAAAATAGGGACTTCAGTATTATGGAATATCCAAGTCCCGCATCATGTAGTATGAGATATTTGGTGGAATATTTAAGTGAGTTAGTTGTATTCCTTTCACAACTAGTTTTTAAAGAAGGGTTCCCCGTGTGTATGGATGTTTATCAGCGTATTTCAACAAAACATTCATACAAAGTTGTATATATTCAACATAATCATTTTTTATATGTTATTGAAACTTTTTATGAAACACCCGATATAAAATTATTACTAATTAATAAAAAACCAAGAAAGATCAATACATACCTGAGGCCAAGGCTCCAGATTGGAAGTTAACCATTTTGACACTGAACCCACTAGGGATGGGATGATGTGTGGGATGTGGACTGAAACTTTCTCCTCTCCAGTTTCCATGATAGAACTGAGAAGCTGAAATAATATGGAGCTATCATTCTCATCATTTCCAATGTTGCTAACTATTACTTGGAGAACGGGTAGAAAATCAGGGGGCATATAGTCATTCTGAAAAGAGGAGCAGAATCAGGTTAGTGGAAAAAGGAAAAGAAATAACAATGTCCTATTAACATAAAATCGAGAAACTAAAAGCTCACATCAAGTAGTGTAGTTATTGCCCCAGCAGCAGAAACCCGCACAGGATAGCAAGAAGTATCCTGCTTATCCGGCATAACCAATGCCATAAGCAATTGAGAATATACATCAGCACTCATCTCCTGAAATGACATGCAAGGTTAGAAACCAAGTTTGAATCACCTCAGAATGTGTTCACTGTTATATCACAACAGATGCATGAAACCATATTGAAACTCCATTTGAAAAAGAATTTGCTTGAGTTCTGACAGCTAGATTGAGTGTACCTCTGGTAGACAGGAGCCTAGTTCTCCAAGTACCCAGTTTGCACTTGCAATGAGGTGTGGTATAGAAACAGCTACAGTATACAGTGGCAAAATCCGTGTACGAACGAGAATTGTCACATATCCAGATTCTTGATCTCTCAAAAACTGTAAAAGAAATGAGTTTATAAAATTATCTTTTTTGAAAATTTAAGTTAAAAAAACTTATGGCTTTTTCAACAAAAGGTGAATGTTCTCACATCTTGTAGACCGCCATATGCCATCAGTACACCGAAGTAACTGCCATAGATGATGTAACAAGAATAAGGTGCAACAAAATTATTAATAAGAATATCAACTAAACTAATATATACACAATAAGACTCTGCTTATAATATGATACTGACACTGAGTACAGGAGGAAACATTAAAGAGAAGCAAAAAATGAAAAGGAAATAAGCTCTGTAAAGAGTGAATTAAAGAGTAAATGAAACATACACAACAAAAACATATCCCCCTTCCATCAGGAACTCTTTTGAAAACACAAACAAAAGACATGATCTCCACAAGATATGTATAGGCATTGAAAGTGTATAAATTCAATTGACTAAATTCGGCTAAAAAATACCCTAACAGATGTATCAAAAATATATAGGGCCAATTATTCAGTATTTCACATTTACATTGCTGCGTAACAAATAGGCTGCATGGGAGTACGGAACCCGTCAACAAATGAACAAAGTAATTGTCGACATAGGATGTGCAATGGATCTTAAAAATAAGTTCATAAAAAAATCTTAAAAATAAAGTGTGCAGTTAAATGAACAGGCAGACATACACATGTGAAGCATACATAAAAACTCACTCATTCAGGACTTTTTTTTGAGATACGTTGGAAACAGAAGGAATGGGAAACTTAGACAAAAAAGGAAGCACCAATAACTCCCCCATAGAACGGCGCTGATTGCTTCTTTTGTTCTTTTGACCTTTTTTACGTTTGGCTGATAAACTGTCGATAGAAGTCTCCATTGGTGGCCCCTGCAAAAAATAAATGACCGCATGAACTACAGTAATAACAAAGGGGGATATAGCTTGGGGAATTTGTATCAAGAAGGAACCTTTGACATTGAAATAACACCAAGTAAGTTTACTGCACTTTTTCTGGCAGTGAATAAATCCTCCCTCCATCCACTAACTTCGTCCTGAATATAAAATTTTGGTCAGAAATGACTACAAATTATGTAAGATAATAACAAAAAAAAAAGTTTCCGTACTATATCTGAAGGAAGATTCTTCCGTATATACTCATCAGCATCTTCTTCCCATTCTGACATGTCCTACAAATTGCATTTTCATAAGACATCAATGAGAAAAGGTCTCTTGAGAAAAAAGTCCATCCCTGTTACTTCTTTGAAAAAAATTCTGACCTTTTCATTCATTACCAATGCTGGGAAGATTGCAGCTTCCAATAGAGTTGTAAAATGCGGAGAAACTAACCGCCATCCCTGTGTTAATTGGAATATAACATCTTTAAAGACATATTTTGAAGAATATGTCAATTACAAAATTCAAAGTATCCTAACAATTGAAACTGAAATTAAAATAAATTGCATGTGAATATAATTGAAATAACCTACAGGGCCAGTCTCCAGCACATTTGAAATTACATCAAAACCTAGGGAGAGAATCCTCTCTAAAAGGAAAGGAAGTCTCTGCAGAAGGAATCAGACTGCTCAGATTTTGAAATGTCAAAATATAAGAAATATATAATTATAAAATCAAGGTTACACAAGTCTAGAGTCAAGTCATAGATAACAGAAGATTTGGAAGCCGTGTGGAAAATGAATATAGTAGGTGGTTAGTAAATAAAAATGGAGCACTGACACTTTAAGGAAATATCTTCATAAGAGTATTGGTGTCAAAGTACTGGGAATAACAAGCATAACCATTACTCATGCCAAATACTAATCAGTTATTACGAACAAAAATTAATAATATCATCTTACGCTGGTATTTTTGCTAAATTTGACTATGTTTAGAGCACAATTTATAATATCTGGCATCAACCTGAAAATGGAGGAGTTATATTTTATTATACAATAACAAACATGCTTATAACAAAAAATTAAAATACTTAAAAACTACATTACTTGTCAGAATGTTTCCTGTGCCGAGTAACGAGGGAAGAGAAAATTAGCAGACTTCTTTTTGCAGACTTCCATCTAGTCAAATATACATCTTCTTGAGTGATTGTACAATCAAAGCTCAGAGAACTCAAAATGCTAATTAGGTCCCGACTAAACGAAGTCAGTAGAGGAGCTAGAGTAGATGGCATGTAGGACTTTACCTGTAAGTAGGAATGTAAGATTAAAAATAAATAAAAAATGTCATATTAATAGTGGTATAAAAAATAATTTAGCATATAAAGACCATAAATTCAGAGGGAGGAGAAGAAATACACATACACTCATGAACCAAATACCAAAAGAGAAAATAAAAGGTTACAATAGCTGACATGTTTCTTTTTCACAAGAATAGCTGACATTCGAACAACAGTACTTCTATTTTCATAGTTCAAAAGCAACTCTGCAATATTGACAATGGCTTGTGTGCAAAAATTCAAAAACATTGGGAAGAATTTGCATTGAGACAGAAAATGCCAATTGAATCTGATGAGCAAAAACTAACAATGCTGAGTTATAGAGATTAATAACAAAAACTGCATTACAAGTGGATATACATCACAAAAAAACAACCAGAAGATAAATGAATAATGTTGTTTGGATGAGATGCTTTAACATATAGGCTAAAAGCTTTACCATGATTGAATATTTTCATATCAATGCCAACGATAACTAAATTTATGCTTGCGTATATCAACTATAGACATGTCAAACCATTACTTACTGCAAAATGTAGGCACTTGCATATAGTGAGGATGGCTTTCTCAGTTTCTATGTCTGCACTGCCATGGTTTGCTACGGCCTGACCCATGCATCATGAAATCGATCAGAACTAAAGTTCACTAGAAATAGCGAGTATATCCAAAAATAAAACACAATACCTTTCCAACAAATTGATGAAATACAGCAAGCAAAGGCACAAGAATTTCTTTGGCTATGAGTTCCAATTGCGGTGGTACTGGCTCCTTCGCAACTTTGGGATTCAAAAAATACTGTAGGAAGAAGTGCATTTTAGATATAAGGCAAAGCACCCCCATTAACATCTCTACTGATACTATACAATATGATTTTCACAAACCAAGTTTTAATTACAAATGACAAGCATTCATTTCACATAAAAAGCACATTGCAACAAATTGGATTGAATAGCAAAAATTATAAATCATCAAAACCACCAACTGTGAATTTCAAATACCTGAAAGGGTCTGAGAAGCGCATGAAGAACAATAAGTGCATTGACGGTATTCCATGTGGAATTTGAACTGTTGATAAGATGACTATTTTGAATAGCAGACTGCAGATTCGGCACAAGTTCCGGCCACAAACTCTTTCTTACAAAATCCGCAGCAGCAACAATTCGGAACTGCCACATCAAAACATCTCAGATATATAAAATCAAATCATAGCAAACCAAAGATCAGTAATGAAGCACATACACCTTTAGAATTAGGCATATCGCAGTGTCCGACACTTACAACACATGTCCAAAAAAATGTTTTCAATAAAAAAAAATGCTCAATTGAGATGCACTTTGATTCTCAATTTAGATCTATAACGAATAAATTAATATATACTTAGCAGTGTCGGTGTTCAATTTTCTTTTATACATTAGCAGCGTCGACATGTCCATGTTGTGTCAGATATCTGTGTTAGAGTCCATGTTTCGTAGTCAATGACAAACACAAAATTAGAAATGATAAAATAAACACGAACCACTTCAACTAAAATCTTGAGAATGGGAAATTCAACTTGAAGCAAAGCTTGCATCAGTTGATCCTTGAACTCCTTGCTCACATTAGAAGGTGTGGCGCCGCTGCTATCAACATTCCGGCGCGTGTGGTTTTTGAGATACGTAGCAGCAGCAATTTTCTGACCTTGATTTTCTCCTCCTGTTGAGAATTACATCGATTGATAATTGTTAGAGAAAATAGAGTTGGAAGTAGAAAATGAAAAATTGGGAATTACCGGTGGAAATGATGAGGAGATGGAAAGGGAAGTGAGGAGCGAGAGAAAGGTGATCCAGCTCATCACTGGCTGAACGGACGGCGGTGGCGTCGGGGCTGAGTGTCTGGTTGAGAAGGTGAGCGATGAGAGTAACCTCCGCCATGTCAATCACACGCAGTAACTTCTCAGTTCTTACAATTTGCAAACCCTAGTTTCAGACAAACGTCTTGGCGGGAAGGGAACATTTCCCTTTATATATATCCTCAAAAAAAAATTACTCAATTCTAAAAAACAAAAAAATTGGAGATGCGGGGGATCGAACCCCGTGCCTCTCGCATGCAAAGCGAGCGCTCTACCATTTGAGCTACATCCCCATGTTCAAATTATATTATTATTTTGTTTATTAATACCATTTAGAACCACGCCCTGGTTTTATTTCGTAAGTAATTACCAATTGAATAATTTGTTTGTAGAGTCCTCTATATACTAATATACTATGCCATTTTTGATAATCTTGAAAAAAAGAAGCATAAATGGTCCCTTTTTCAATCCTCTTGAAGGCAAAGTTATTATATAAAAAATAGAACATGAGATGCATGTGTGCTTTCAAGATCTAACCTGCTTAACTATACAAATCTGCTAAGAACACATGAACAAAGATTTGGATTTTAAACAAAGTAGTTGACTGTAAGTTATTAATGTAGTTTGACTAAAGTGAAATGTGATAACTATGTAACTCTCATTCGTTAATCGTTATTATGGTTCATAGTTTCTTATAAAGTTATCACTAACATATCCAACTCAGTTAAACATTTTCTCACACAAGAAGCTTCATAATTCACATTTACACTTTGAGGATTACCTCTTCCTCCAAAATTGGCATTGTTGCATACTTATTGTTTTCTCATGTTTACTTATTAGAGTACATGTTAGTTACAAAAATTATTATGTAAAAAATAGCTATGACTGTTTTGGTGTAAAAATAATTAATTTAGATGAAATTTTAAAGGGACCTCATAATTCACATTTACACTTTGAGGATTACCTCTTCCTCCAAAATTGGCATTGTTGCATACTTATTGTTTTCTCATGTTTACTTATTACAGTACATGTTAGTTACAAAAATTATTATGTAAAAAATAGCTATGACTGTTTTGGTGTAAAAATAATTAATTTAGATGAAATTTTAAAGGGACCTTATATAAAGGGACTAAAAAATTCTTAAGAGGAGTATACCATTAAGTTACCTCATTTCTAAACTCATGCTTGAAAATAGATAGTTAGAAACTCAAGTATGATGGTTAGTGATAGTGACACTTTGATTATACAAATATTTCATATGTTCAACTCAAAGTCTTAAGATTTTCGGTAGAGATGTTGTGTTTTGATCTTTTCATGGTCCTGTTATTAGCTTGTTGATGCTTAAGTTCTTGCAGGACTTTCCAATATTATCGATTACAAGCATACCAACCACAACGATGCACTAATATACTCATTTCTGTCGATGCTTGCAGAACTACGCAATAATATCAATTACAAACATTCCAACAACAGCGATGGCACTAATATACTCGTTTAAAGTCGATAAATAAATATGAAATAATCAAATGGTTTCAAAAAGCTACAAAACACAAACCAAACACAATCAAGAAGATAAATGGAAAAGCATAAATATCAATCAAAATGCAATCTACTAATTATACCAATTAAGACTGCAACTTAATAATTAGGCATTATATCCACATATTAATGGTCATCATTCCATGTTATGCTAAGCTAAAATGTAATAAGTTGAAGCGATAAGTGCTACATTAGTCCATTTGTCATGCTCATTGTGAACATGTAAAACCAGAAAGATGTGCCTTTTATGTTTTGGAAAGCTAATAGCTACTTTGCACCACTAAAGTGGTAATTTTGAGTCCAATTCTTAGAGAAGCAAATATTATCACAAAACACACTACACAAGCTCTCTGAGTGGAACACAACTAAACTCATAGTAGCCACATCACAGTGTGAAGGCAAACTACAAGAAGCAAAACAAGTAGGTGCCTTGTCCAAGGAGCATTGTTCAATCCTTCCGATATCATGCCTTCAATTCCAGCAGCTGAGATTCAAAGCAAAATAGAGAAAACATAAAGTAACAGTTAGGACCGTTTGATCTCCCTTTCTAAAAACTGTTTAAAATTTCTAAGAAACTGAAAATCAAAGAACTTGCTTGATTAACTTATTATTTTGAAACAAAAAATTCAAAAGAATAGTGTGTTTTGTCTATGAAGTCTAAGTTCAATCATTGATAAGAGCGTAATTTCAAATGTCCAAGAGTTTAAAATGGTCACCAGTGTCTATCACCTTAATTTAATTAGCTCAATGGCCGACTAATCCAAGGACCCAAATTCCACCGTCTACTAATGGGACCCAATTGAAGTCGGAGTTTTGCTCTTCATATGACCCAACACTAGTGTCCATCACCTTAATTAATTCCCCTTAGCAAATAGAAGAGATCAAAAGAAAAATACTAAAAACCAATTTGTTATGAGTCCCACATTGAGTATCAAAGTACTCCATGTGGTACTTAAGCCACAAAGCTCTCTCAACTATTAGATTAGTCTTTTGGGTTGGACTCTCCGCATGTGCTTAAGTCATAACAATTGGTGTTTTCATTGAGAGCTGGCCCACAGAAAGAGCTACATATAGGCTGAATTAAGGTGTTCAACCGAATACTGATAGGTTAATGAAGAGTGAAAGTTGTCGTGGACGTCGGGCTCTTAAAGGGCGTTGGAAATGTGCTTAAGTTCCAACACAATTTCATAAAATATAGTTTGTCATAAGAAAAACGTTTTTAAGAACAATTTCATAAAATAGTTTTTAAAGCTAAAAAACCAAAACAGGATCACAAATTAGTGTGTACTATAATACAACCCTATTGACATTAACTAGCACAATATCATTCAAAATACAAAGAAGAGACCAAGTAGCTTACCACCACATTGCCTTGTTGAATTGTTGAAACCTGAGCAGAGACAAAGAAGACCTTCAGTATCAGTATCAAACCCACAAGTCCCACCAGATTGTTTACAACTTTCACATCCAATATCAGGCACACTAAAAGAAAGTTTAATCCCATAAACCCAATCCAAAGGACCAACACCCTTCAATTTATCACTATTAAACACACTAGTATAATGTGTACAATCCAAAATATTCATACTCATAAACTTCACAGTATTATAATTTGTAAAACAACAAGGTGGAGAACTATTTGTCATCAAATGAAAGACTCTAAAAGCATTACAACCACCATAAAGTTCATCACAAGTGTGTCCTTCAAAGTTGAAACAAAGATACTTGTAATGGTTAAGAACAGGTGAATCTATAGAACAATTTAACAGAACAAAAACTGTATCCTGTGATGGAGGGATAATAGCAGATTGAATATCTGTCATGATGAATTCATGATGTGGTTGAAGAATGGAACATGTTGACATTGATGGGTCGTAGAGTACCATTGTTTTTTTGTTGTAGTCAATGGATTGAACTTTATAAGGACCAGAAGGTGTTTGAAAAAATAACTCAGTGAAAGTGCAATTGAACATGTTTCTGAACTGTGGTGCCCCACAGCCATCTTCTAAGGCAAATGGGTAGTTTATGGGAATGATGCCACATGAGGTTTTGCAGGGTGGGAGTGTGTGGGTGGGAATGGGTTGTAGTGTTAGAAGGAATGTTAGTGTAGTAGCTAGTTTGAAGATGGTAAATGGTGGTGGAATATGCATGATTCACAAAATATGGTTTGGAGTAAAAATGTGAGTAACTTTGGGATGCTGAAAAAGTGTGTTGAAATTAATGGCCGTAAATTACTCGAGCATGGGGGGAATATAGCTTTTTGAACGTTGGACACACAGGTTGTGGTGCACTTGTTGTGTGGGATCCACATGTTGAAAATTTGAACCAAAGTTGTGATCAGTTATCGAGGTTTTATTGGAATGCAACTCGAAATCTGTTTGTGTTTTTGCAGGAGCTAGCTAGCTCCAATAAGTCGCTCAGAAAAAATTGATAAACATTACTGTATCTGTATGATGGAGTAGTACTGAATTTGGCAGAAACAGACCCACACACACTGACTCCATTTGATATTTCTTCATTCGGTTTCACAAGAGTGAAAATGCAAAAGAAAAGGATTATATATTACTTCAGTTTCAAAATATAAGATTATTTTAAATAAATTACGAAAATTAAGAAAGTTGATTGTGATATTAATCGTATTGGTATTAGTATTATTTTTATAAGTTTGTCTTTTATAAGAGAGAATTAATTGATAATTTTACAAAATATTTATTATCAATTGCAGAAAACAAATTAAAAGTATGGAGGAAAAAAAATAATAAATATACTTGAAAGTATGGAGGAAAGAAAATAATAAATATACTTGAAAATTGGAAAAAGTTCTTATAAAATGGGACAAATAAAAAAGTGAAATGGTCTGCAGTAATATTTTGGAACGGAAGTAGTAGTATCTACACATCATTTATTTATAAATTTTTAATAATAATATTTAATAAGTACTCGTATATGTGTAAACTTGTCTTCAAGGTCTATTTAGATTCATTTGTGTGGCTCAGGAAATGGCTAGGTGTGCGATCATTAATTTGAGGCCAACTGACAAATCTTTTAAAACTTAGTTTGACGCCCTTAACATTTCTGGAAAGAAATATTTTTCTTGGACTTTAGTGGTATGTTTGGTTTGGAAGAGAATTTGTGAAGAGAGAAATAAGTAAGAGAGAATATGAGAAGAGAGAAATATATGAGAAATAGAGTAGATTTAATGTGTTGTTTGGTATAAGAGAATGAGAAGAGAAATAGAAAAGAGAGAAGTGTTGATAATTTTTGAAATTACAAAATTATCCTCAATTAAAAGCATATATTAATTTAATTTTTTGTTTGAATACAATTAATTAATTAATTTAATTACTGAGTTGATTTTTATTTTTTTTAAAAATTAGATAAACTTAATTAATAATTATTTAATAATATAATATAATAAATTTAATTTTTAATTAATTTATTTATTTAATTTTAACGAATAATAAAATAGAAATACAAGTTTAATAAAATGGAACATTATGAAGTGAAACAGAGGGGCATAGTTGGAAAAGTTTAAAAATCTGACATCTCTCTCATCTTTCTTCCCACTTATGAGAAGAAATGGAAAACCGTGGGCCCCATACAAAATTATTCTTTGAGCATTGCTATTTAGTATGAAATTTTTACATAAGAAATGCAAGAATTAACACATGGCAAAATCTTAAAGGATGGTGTCATTTAATCTTCTTTTTTAGTGGAAAACATGGGTGGTTATGGATGTAATTAAGGGTGAGGATTTATTCTTCTCTTTCTTGCATCAAAAAATTCTTGCTAAATAGCATTTTCCTTATTCTTTCTATCCTTTCTCTTTTCCATTCCAAACAAGAGAAATAACACATCTCTTCTCTATTTCTCTCTTCCCTCTTTCTCTCTCCCCTATTTCTTCTAAACCAAACAGCCCCTAGATGTTAAAATCCATTTAGATGCGGAAAATAATTGTGATCAAAGAAGGAAATAAAACACCTGTTCATGAAAAGGCAAAAGTCATCACATTACTTTGTCACCATCTCCACGAGGTCCTAAAAATGAATATGTAAAAGATCCACTTGTTAGACCATTTACAATGGGCTAGTTGAAAAATGATTTCAATAGTTGAATACTTACAATGAGAAAGTTGAATTGGGTGTTGAACAATATGTGTGTCGATTGGAGTTGAAAATTTCCAACACGGACAAGTGGTGGGGATGGGTTCCCTTCCTCCACTTGGCAAAATATTATTGGTTGCTGTGATTTTTAGATTTTTATCTTATCATTATCATTTGGGGTCAATTATTTCGTAGTAAATTTATTTTTTATTATTTTTTTCACCAAAATTCATCTTCTTTTTTTTTATAAATAGAGACTTGATTTATTTGATTTGGACACAGAAAAAAAAAAACAAATTTTTCCTTCTAATTTTTCTATTTAGCCTTCGATAAACTCTTGTTTATAGCTTTCAAAATGAATCTTCCAACCAACAACCTTTATATATCGAATAAAATTAATTATTTAACTCTTAAGTGTTTTAATTTAATTTTAATCAATAATTTTCATTAATATATAATCATAAAAACAAAAACATTAAAGAAACTAATTATTTACAATGCGATTCCTTGGTCTGTGTGATTTTTTCAAAATATTTCTTATAAAAAAGACTAGTAGTTTTTGTGTATTTTATTTATTTCATTTTTTTAGAAGTCAACAATTGTTTTATCAAAAAATAATTACTCAGAGGTGTTTTGGATGGTGCTCGGGAGAAGCGGAGGCTCAAGACATCGATTTTTTAAGAACACCAAAAAAATTATTTTTATGATCAATATAAATACTTTTTAAAATAAATGTACACTAATAAAAAAAAATAGTCTATAAAAAGACCCACTTTAATAATAGATCGACTGACATATTAAATATACAAATATAATAAAAGAAATTATAATTAATATAGTAAAATTATTTGTAGTAAAAAATACAAAAAGAGTGATATTCAAAGTGATTTATAATTTGAATTTGAATTCTCTCAATTTATAATTTGAATTTCTTTATAATTACAATTCTATCCTCAACTTTTGTTCAAGGCTTGCCTCAAGAAGTTGTCATTGATTTAGAGGAAAGCTTTGGCATTATTTCTGACGAAACACATGGTTGTCCCTGCATATTACGGTGGTGGCAGGGATCAAGAGTATTTAATCGACGCAATTAATATTACTCTCAACGACACGATTCATAAGAATCACGTTATGCCTAGCTTAATTGCAGGGCAATGGCCGATTGATTTGGAAGAACAAGAACCAGGTGGTTTGGAAGAACCAATTTATTTTTTTTGTGATTAATTGATTATGTGTTAATTTATTAGTTTACACTACTAGAAAACACGCGTTTAGCAACCGATTTAGCAACCGATTTTGATGAAAATCGGTCGCTAAATGCATTAGCGACGGATATAGCAACCAATTAAAATCAGTAGCAAAAACCTTGGTCGCTGATCCATAGTGACCAAATTCGCGACTGATTTCTTAGCAACCGATTTAGCGACTGGATTTAGAGACCAAAATAGCGACTGACCTTAGAGACCGATTTAGAGACTGCGTTTGCTACGGGTTTTGCGATGCTTTGTCTAACGCTATTAGCGACTGATTTAGTGACTCATTTTAGCGACTAGTTTTGTGACCAATTTGAAATTAATTTATTTGTCCATTGCGACCAATTTTGCAACCGATTTGAAAAGTCGTGTAGTAAATTCAGTTTCTATTTCGGTCTCTAATGATTTATTATTATTTATTATTATTAAAACTAAAATGAAATTGAAAGTCTTACAACCTAGAATAAGAGAGCCTGCTGGCTCTCTATAGCCCCAGCTACTCTGTGATTTATGCAGTTGTAATTTACATCGCTCAATGCGTAATAAAGAGCCGACAAGAAACGACAACATCGATCAACAAACAAAACATTAATCAGACCTTTTGCACTACATCACACAAAACCAAGATATATCTACGCAAATGACAGCAAGACAGTTAAATAGTAACTTGTCATCTCTAAGTAATGCATGACATCCAAAATGCTCTTTTTCAAGGAGTTGGTTTGCACACATGGATAAAAGCTAATATTGAACTTTCAAAATTTCAAAAAGAAAAAGTCAGACATTGAAAAATGGAACAAGTAAAAAACAAACCTCTAATAACTTTGGCTCGCTACTAGAGTGCAGGTAACGACCCTATCTTTCTCCGTTTCAAACTCTCCTCAGTCTATAATGAAAACCACAATATCAAATAGAAGCCATATGATACTGTAGATGAAGAAACTTTGGTCTTGAACCAATTGTGACATTAATTTTTCTCGCATTTGAACATATCTTGTCTCCATCTCAATGCCCACACCCACCTCCCTTCCACCCAACTCTTTAGCCTGTTAACTCTACTTTCTTATGCATGAATAGAGGACAACATATGAAGCATTCAATATAAGTCAGATGCAAAGAGTAGCGTCTGCAAGGAAAATCTATTTCAATACTTTTCTTCCAATTTAGTTTTCTGTAATTGAAATTTTTTGTTGCAATTTCATATCCAAAATCAAAAGCTAAGGGGAAGTAAAGGAAAACGCACCAACCCAACTTGCAAATGTTCCCACAAAATTACCCTGACTTGCTCAAAACTAATTAAGTGCATACACATTTCTGTCAAACAATTACAAAAGGCAATAGCACTAAACACTAAATTTCTCAACCTTGCTCAGAACTAATTAAGTGCATACACAAAACTAATTATTGAATATTGATAGACTTTCTCTCAACACACTTTAGCAGTCACTATTAATACATGCATCCAATGATGTGTTTAAAAGAAAAACCGTTGTGTACCTTTACGCCTAGTGTCTGTACAGACAACAAGGAGACAATGACTCCGTTTATTTTTTCCATCCAATCCATCTGGTCAAGGGCATTTTCTGCCTACAATTTATGTTCAAAGCATAGTGAAGAGTAATGATTAATACCAAACTTACATGTTAATGAAATCAAAGTATTGAATGTGTTTACCTGCAAAGTATACATCTTTGAGGGTGAAATAATCCTAAAGCAGAACCTTAAATTTGATTGCTCAACATCAACCTTGATTGTTGATGTGAGTAGGTTCACCGTGTGACGTGCTACAGATTTTTCATCAGGAACAACTCCATGGTCTTGTGAAGAAAGCAACCTACTCAGAATGCCAGCATTGTTTTCATTGGCACAATTCCACTGTGTACATTGCTGATTGAGACTCTGAAAGGGTTGTACATGCTAAAATTCAGTAACAAGATAATGTGATAAAATAAGCATCACATCACTAAATATACAATATTCATTAATTAACTAGTATTTACGAGTAACTTTTAGTTTTACTTCTGTAGTTACATTTACTTGTAATGGCTTACGAAAGTAGTAAAGTGTTCTGCGGCTATCAAGAGCAAAATGTTTGACCTACCTCTTTTATCACAGCTGCAACATCGAACTTGCTGCTTTTTCTCAATGACACAAGCTTCTCATGTGCCTGTAGCATCAAATCCAAGTTTTAGTTGTGTTATGATCAAGAGAAAGGCCGATAAACTTATAATTTATTTTAAAAGGTCCTAAATTTCTTCCTTGGAAGAAATAACTTCACATGTTCATCTTTATTCATCAAAGTGAGAATGGTCAAAGTAAGATCATATTTTATTGAATGTTCATACTTCATTGTACAAGAGTTCAGCTGAGAGTGCAAACCCAAAATCTTGAATTTTGTGGTGCATATATGCTTCAGATAATCATAGGCTTTCCTAATTTAAAGTCTAAATTCTTCTTCTTTGTTTTTTCTTTTCAAAAGAAACGTCTTAACGGATGAATTGTTATTCATCGATCAATCCAACACATAGTGGATTTACAAGTTGTAGTTACATCAAAGTTTCTGTTTAGATATTACCTCAAGTGATGGCTTTACATACACACATATTTAGAATCTTCAGGTATTATATACATATCAGCTCTTTCAAGCACAAGGTGCTAGGTTTGTTTGATAGAAATATAAATATTTTGTTCATGTTAAACATGATTGATTGTGTCTAAAACTCAATTTGACTAAAATTGATAACAAACTAGTATAAACTACTCCAAGACCTTCATATCAGACTAGTATTATATTTTTCTACTTCATCTCTAACCCTCAAACAAGCACACACTTGCAGCACTATGAACATAATCAGATAAGAAAACGGAATAGAACAGAACATAAACTATAAACTATTATATTTTTCTAACTCATCTCTAATTCCAAATTAAACATAACAGAATCAGAAATTGCAGAACAAAACAGAATTCCAAACTAAGAAATTGCAGAAATTTTAGAACATAAACAAAACAGAAACAAAATCAGTACCTTAGATCATAAACAAAACAAACTCAGTGAGAAATTGCAGAAATTTTACAACATAAATAGAACGAAAACAGTACCTTAGGGTTCAGAGAGCCTTGAATTTTTCAATTTGTGATGAGAGAGCTTCAATTCGTGAGATTCTTAGTGAGAGGGAAAGCGAGAGATGAACGAGGGAGAGTGATGAGCGATCGAGTGAGAGTGAGGGAGTTCGAGTGAGAGTGGTGGAGGCTAGGGTTTGTGATAGGGTACGAGAGAGAATGAGAGTTTGAGAGGAGGCAGCGCTGATGAGAGTTCAGATCGAGAGTGGAGGAGGGATGAGGGAGTTCGAGAGAGATGATAGAGAGTGAAGTGAGGGTGAGAGCGATGGAGTTAGCCCTCTTCTTCTTTCTATTTTGAAAAAATCTCTCAGCAAATTAACTAAAAGAAAAAAGTAGGCTAAGGGTAGATATAAAAGAATTTACAAATATTTGATTTGATTAATTTTTTTAGAAAAAAAAAATCAAATATTTGCTACGGATTTGTTCAACGCTAATTATCGGTCTCCGATTCGGTCTCGATAGCAACCGATATAGTCACCGGATTTTTTTTGGCTTTGACCTAAAATAATAGTTTCTAATTCGGTCTCTAAAGCTACCGATATAATGGTTGCTAATTATCGGTCTCTAATTCGGTCTCTATTTATTAAATAGAGACCGATATAGCGACCGATTTTTTTTTACCTTGACGATAAAAAATCGGTCTCTGATTCGGTCTCTAAAGCGACCGAAAAATTTCGGTCTCTAAATCGGTTGCTAAACGCATGTTTTCTAGTAGTGTTAGGTGTCTTGGGTAGAAGTAGAATAATTGATTAAGAATAGAATGAGAAAAATAGTGGGCTTCATGAGTATTAGCCTTAGACTAGAAGTGGTGAAGATTGATTAGAAGGTTAGGGTTTAGAAGGTTCATTTATCATAAAATGAGAGAAATGGAGGAAGAGAGAGAAGAAAAGAATAAAAGAGAAAAATGAAGAGAAAAGAAGAAATAATCAAATGTGAGATTTGAAAAACAATTAGAGTGAAGGACTAGAGATTTCATCAACACTTAAGGTAAGGGGGTTTGATTACATAAGCTAGAGGTGAATCAAAGAGAGGGGAGAAAACAATTTTCTCCATTCCCAAATGCTCTTCATCTCATGAATGGGTTTTAGAGGGGACTATGAGAATGTGTTTATTTATAAGCTCTATGTGTTGTTGTATGAATCTATATGCTTATTCATGACTATTAAATGATTTGTCATGATAAAAATAATAAATTTATGTGTTTAATCATGATTTTTGAATAAGTAACTATGATAAGAATTGGTGTTTTATGTGCCGTTTTTTCGTGAGATTTGTGTGAAAATTGGTTTATGTGATTATTATGAACCTTGACAAATGAATATTGTATGATTGATATTGAAATATTGTTGAAATGATGTTTGTTAAGGTTCAAATATCATGGATGATGATTAAGGATAGTATAGAGTGTAAGCGGATTGAAAAAATATAATTGAACCGACGATCCAAATCATTCATATTAAAAAAAAAAAAGCTTTTATGGTTCAGACCCAAAATCAACCGAGCCAATTAATAACCTACGTGGTTTGGTTCCGTTCTTAGATTCAAGTTTTAATAACCGATTAACCGGACCAATAGTTATATTATTAACCATTTATTTATTTATTTAGTTCAGCTCACATCTAAAATCGACCCAACTTATTGCCATTTTTTTGCCCAACTTAGTAACACTCTCACATTGCATTTCTCTCAAACCCTAACTTAGAAACAATACTCTCAGACTGTTTAAAAAAACGCTCTCAGTCCTCACCCACAGCCGCCACACAACACTTTTATAGAGTTTAGAAGTCTTATTTTTTATGATTTTTTCGGCATTTGCATGTCTCAGAATGTTTTTTTAGTTTCTTAGATAATTTTGCTTTTGAGATTTTGTCTCTCTTTTGTGTAAAAAAAAATGAATGATAAATGAACCATGATAATGTTGTAAAAAAGATTACAATAATAATAAATATAAGGGAAATGCTACCAAACACTGTATTAAGTAGTAGTAATAATAATATTAATATTAATGAACCATGGTCTTTCAATCGATTATCAAATAGAAAGCAATTTTTGGTTGTTTGCGGGCGGCTCATGCTTGAGACTTTTTTCTAGTTATCCCAATCGAGGGATTAGGTCAACATGTGTTTCTGATATAGTATCGTACTGTCCTCAAATATTGCCTGATGATTCCGTTATTTTCTGTTGATGAGGTATGCCTTGTTTGTTGTAAGGCATGTTTAGATAGATTTGAGGAGCATGCAGTTCAATGTTGAAAGCTTTCATGCTTCAAATATAGACACGACTTTGTTCGGAATGTCATTTTTTACGTTTTTAATCGCGCAAGAGTATCTGTGAAGAAAGAGACGTTTGTGAACTTCTTAACTGACCCACTAGAGGGGAGATCTACATAAAGATCAGTTGATGTTCTGGTGTACGGCTGGATAGGAGGAAAACATGCATGTGTGGACTTGACTGAAGTTTCTCCACTTGTGAGATTGACGACTGGGGACTACTATATTGTAAGACAGGTGACCCTTAAAGTTGCTTCAAGCAAAGTGGCCAAACATGAGTAAACGTATTATGACAATCAACATGCTTTCATACCATTAACTTTAACTTTTGACACTTTTGGCTACCTAGCACCAGATGCTGTAAATATTTTGAAAATAGTTCAAAGAGTCATGCATAACAATGTCGTGTCTCCTATGTCTCTAGATGTTGTATTTAAGAGAAATGGTAATAGCCGGACACTTTTTTTTTTAATTTTATAATTTATACAAATATTTATATTTATACTCGTATTATTATTAATATGAATATGAAACACTAGGTTTGGTCTAGTGGTGAATTTAAATAGTATGCAAGGCCGGTCCCGAGATTTTGGAGGCCCGGGACTAATAAAAATTGCAATTTAATTTTAGAAATTAATTCTTCATTTTCAAAGAAATAATAAAATGTAGTTTTTTTTTTTAAAAAAATAAAATAAAGTAGTGAAGTTATTTATAAGTTATAGAGTGATTTTTAAAAATAAGGTAGTAAAGTTATTTGTAATTTGTAGAGTGATTTAATTCATAAAAAAAGTCTTTGTAAAAAAAAACTTATTATTTTATAAAAGGAAATAGTTTAATATGATTAAATATATAGTTGTTTAATAACATGATACACGGTGTTTTATTTTTTATTAAACAAATTGGCTTTTTAAAAGTTTCAATCTCAATCGTTAAGATTTGCAATTGACACGTGTCTTACATATGTGTAATGAACCCGGTAATTGGACAAAACTATGAATGGAGCATAGCTGAACTCTTCTATAATACAGTATCTCTAATTTTTTTTTTTATTTTTTTTTTTTATTTTTACCATCGGTTTAATCTGATTCGGTGGTTAGTTCTGACGGTATCTCTAATTTTTGTTTATGTTGATTTTATTTGATTTGTTTGGTGCTGGCCACCACCGACGGCAGCCCACATGCATTTGTCACATAAGTCATGCTATAGAATTTTTTTTAAAATGAGGGCTAATTTATTTTATACATAGTAGTATTAATAAATTAAGAGGTGCAAAATTTAATACATTATAACAACCTGCAAGGCCCACTACCCAAACCTAGTCTCTTTAAAGGAGAAAAAAAATTATAGAAAAAGAAAACTAGAGATAGAGCACTACATTTGCTAGCTGAGCCGGTCTACAATACTGATGATAGCTTTACTCTGAAACAGGTATATATATATATACATATATATATATATATATATAATAATAATAATAATTAGTATGTTAGCCCGTGCCGTGCACGAGATTATTTTTTTTTTTAATATTATTTTTGTGTTTATTTTGATATATTATTTGAGTAATTTGGTTTAAAATTCTACGATTAAATTGAGATAGATTTTGCATGACATAGATTTAACGATGTTACAGAATAAAGCAAGATGAAGAGTATTACTTCGCTTCCCATTTTACACTATTATGAGATTAATTCTTTATCTCGTCTTCATTCCCGAAACTATATAGTGATCCTATAAATATAAAATAATTATAAACTTCATTCTCAAATAAAAATATACTCCGATTTTTCACGGCCTTAAGATTTTTTTGGAGCGTACTCATAAAATAAAAATATACCATGATTTTTTTTTTTTCATCTCCAGCTGACTCTTTATCGAAAATCTACATTAGATTCATTGTCAAACATGAGATAATTTTTTTTTTAATAATATTTATTTTCATATGTAATTTTTATATTATTTATAAGGTTGTCTACATTTTTTCAATTGTCTATGAGGTTGATTTCTTTTAGTTTATTTGAGTATGAAAGTATGATATATGTTTAAACCCAAGACTCTGTAGGGACTTTATCAACAAAAAATAATTGTAAATTCTATACTATTTTTTAAATGATTATTAACATACTTTGACCTTGTTCCTATTCTCAAATTTTTTCTTGTCACCGTACCACAAAGAAGCAATCTTCACGCGTGAGCATCAAATAGGAAAACCTATGTGTGAATCTCCACCAACATTGATAAATTTATATTCCTAAAAAAGTTCGAACGAAGGTTTATGGAAAGTTTAAAATTTGAATTATAAAAAAATAGCATAAATTATAAAAAATAAAATAATATTAATTTATTTTAGATTTTCCATAAATTTCATCAGCTAAATGTAATCTAATGAAAGTGTAATGAGACAAAATATGGAAAAACTGTTGTAGTCGAAATTCAAATTTTAATTAGTCAATCTGTATTTCTAATAGTGGGATGGAAAGTGTTACCCGTTTCCCATTATATACCACCTAGAGATTCCCTCTCTCTCTCTCCCGTCTTCGTTGCAGGACTCTATAAGGGCTCCATCAACAATAAAATAGTCAAAATTCAAATTTTAATTAGTCAATGTGTATTTTTAATAGTCGGGTGAAAAGTGTTCACCGTTTCTCATTCTACACCACAGAGAGATTTTTTCCCTCTATCTCTATTTCTATCTCTCGTCTCCGTTACATGGCTCTATAGGGGATTCATCAACAAAAAATAGTTGTTAATTCTATAATTTTTTTAATGAATATCAATTAAATTTTCGTGCTTAGTTCTCACTATGATCTACTTATACTTTTCATGATGGGGGTTTCTCTCTCTCTCTCTCAAAATCTTCTATTTTGTTTTTGTCCCTAATGAACATAATTTTTTCTTCAAAATAAAAAAAAATGTTTTTACGTAAAAAAAAATATAAGTGTACAAATATGTCATAAGCTATTTTTTGGGTTCAATACTTCAAGTGATCTTATCCATGGAAAATTAGTGTACTTTCTTATTTCAATTTATTTCATAGTAATCTAAATATGAGTGTTCCTTTATTTTAGAAAATTAAAATATTAAAAATGTCCCAAGATAGTGACATACAAGTGGTAGATATTTGGGCCCCTTAACCATTTGGTCCTAAGTTCGATCCCTGATCAGTGGGTATGGAGAAGCATTTCTTGGGAGAGGTCAACCCTTTAAATGGATCTCAGTTACCTCGAGGGGATTAGTCTCTGCAGTTGCGCGCGGAGGATACATTTGGTTTACCAAAAAAGAAATTAATATATATATATATATATAAAATTTGAGAGTTTCTTAAAAAATATAATATTTGTGAGAGTTTCTAAAATAATTAAAAAAAAAGAGTTTCTACAAAAATATATATTTGAGAGAGTTTTCAAAATAAAATAAAATCGAGGGTTTCCAAACAAAATATATATTTGAAAGAGTTTCTAAAAAAAAAATATATATTTGAGATGCTCTAATTGGGATAGAAACAAAAAAAAAAACAAAAAATAAGGTAGTTTTTCATAAAATATTATGAAATATGAAAATTCAATTATTGTCGTCGGTGGGATTCAAAAAGCAGACCTTAAGCTAGAAACTCCGCATAAGTATAATATTAGAGAAACTCTAATTGAATGACACCTAAGCAATTTTTATTGAGAATGCACGAGAGAACTCTGTGGGAATCTCCAAATCTATAATGGAGATATAGAAATAAAAAAAAAAACAAAAAATAAGGCAGTTTTTCATAAAATATTATGAAAATTCAATTATTGTCGTCGGTGGGATTCATACAGCAGACCTTAAGCTAGAAACCCCGTATAAGTATAATATTAGAGAATCTCTAATTGAATGACACCTAAGCAATTTTTATTGAGAAAGCACGAGAGAACTCCGTGGGAATCTCCAAATCTATAATAGAGATATACCTTCATAATTTTATAAATATATCATGGGTATACTAGTAATTTCCTATTTTTCGGGGGTGGCTGTAGACAAGCATGATCCAACAGTTATATTATATTTTTGGGTTAATAGGCTTTTACCCCCTGCAAAGTAGGCGAGTTTTGCGTTACCCTCCTGTAATTTTTTTTCTTGAGATTACCCCCCTGCAAAATTTATTTTTTTGATTTACCCCCTTTTTGCTGACGTGGCAGGCAAAAAGTCAAGTTTTTTGCTGACGTGGCAGTGAACTTTGCTGACGTGGCAGTTGACTTTTGCCTGCCACGTCAGCAAAAAGGGGGTAAATAAAAAAAATAAATTTTGCAGGGGGTAATCTCAAAAAAAAAAATTACAGAGGGTAACGCAAAACTCGTCTACTTTGTAGAGGGTAAAAGTCTATTAACCCTATATTTTTTTGACAAAAAGATCGAACAATTCAAATTAAAAAATTAATAAGATCTTTAATAAATCATATACAATACTGATCCACATAAAATAAAACTATATTAAATGATGAAAATATTATTAAATTAAAAGACCTAAATGTAACAACAATTCAATTAATTGTGAGATGAAAATAAAATCAACAAAGTAATTAAGACCATCTCCAATGGTGGGTACCTATTTTTTAAGTACTAGTACCTAATAGGGGTGGAGTTTAACATGGAAAAGTGGAATACTTTCCCACCATGGACAAGTTAGTTTTTAACCATTTGATCAAATAAAGTCTACACTCTTATAATAGTATCTCAGCACTAGATTTTTTTCTCACACTATCTTCAATGGTGAAGAATCTTCACCATCATTGTCTCTCCCTAATGCTCCATTCACTTGCGGCAAAATCAAAAGAACACGGTTTACCTATGCTAGCGACAGATTTGTTTGCTTTTCTTTTTTATGAACAAGACCATTACTAACAAATAGAAATGATGAAGAAGAAGAACAAATAAATAGATTTTTTTTGAGAGAGCAATAAATAATGGTTATAACTTTAAAGTATACATGGTTTGTAAATTTTGTACACTTAAATCTTTAAGTTTTTAAACTGTTGTAGGACAGTTAGATTTCAGATCTGAAAAAATACACCATTGTTGTAGTAATTTTTTCCAACAAAAAATCATCGGATTTTAGATCACACCAGTGTTGTAGCTTTTTAGTTTTTTAAGAAATGAAAAGAGGAAAAAAAAATTAAGTGGGAAGAGGTGGATTATAAGATCTGATGTGTTACCTCATTCAAAGGTTGATATTCATGGCCAAGAAATTTCTGTTAAATGACATAAGAAATTTGGATTGTTTTAGTTTGGAGGAGAATAGTCGTGGAAGATAGTCTAGAAGATAAAGTGAGAAATAATATAGTGCTGAGAGACTATCATAAATGTGTGTTCCCTTTTTGATCCAAGGGTAATAAACCAACTTGTCCATGGTGGGAAACTTTAGTACTTTCCCATGTTAAATGGCACCCCTAATAGGTGCCCTCATTGGAACAAAATACAAATGAGTACCTAATAGGTATTGGTTCTAAGTTAAGCATTGGTACCTATTTTATTTTTGTGGGACCCATTTACAATTATGTATAGTTATTGATGAAATATGTTATAAGTGAGACCGTTTTAGAACTTTTTAAGAGGTGTTGGGTTGGAAGGATTGAGTATTTAGTAGGTACTATTATTAAAAAATTATAAATAAGTGATGTGTACACGTAGGACCCATTTAAATACTAAAAAAATAGTAGCTCCATTGTGGATGCTCTAAGTGGCCTAAAAGATATTTTTTTTAAAAAAAGTCAACATAGTAGCGTGTTAGGAAAGTGTAGCTAGAGAAGAGGCACCACAACAAAAATAAAAAAAATTGACCATCATTTCATTCCTCCAATAAAGAACAAAATAAAAACGTAACAATAACATGTTTGAAATTTAAAATCTGAGTTTGAGGGTAACGTTATTAACATAAACAAATAGTTGAGGGACCCAACTACAATTTATGAAAGTGGAATTTGAATTGAAGCGGGTCCTTCTTCAATACTCATGTCTCATCCTTCATCACCAGAACAGAACTCAATTCTCTTCAAACTCTTCAAATCTACGAAACTCAAAGAAGCATTAACAATGATTCCTAATCAAACCTCTAACCGCATTAATAACAAACTCTTAAAGGAAACAACAACTACTTCTACTCGAAACATGATGACTCGAAGAAACTCTCAAATCGAATCAAACGAAAACGAATTCGAATCTCAGAACCCAATCAACTTTCCACCACCACGAACTCCACTCAATTCCATACCCGATCCATCGCAGTATCATGAATCCGAACCTCATCGACATGCTCGTTCTTCATCCGATAGGTTCGGGAATGCTGCTTCAGTTCGTACTGGAAAGCTACATTCCGAATCTAACTCGGCGCAAAGCACACCAGCTAGAAATTCTTCCAGAGTTTCGCTCGGCGGAGGAAGTAGCAGAGTTAGCTTAGGTAAAGGAATTGCGAAAGGAACTGAAATTTTAACCGAAGTTCAGCATTTTGAACTTAAACACGATCCTTCGTTTTGGACGGATCATAATGTTCAGGTACGTACGTTTTAGGATTGATTCGCGTTCTTATTCTTCTACCACGGTTCATTTCTGTGAAATTAGGTTTTAATTTTGTGTGTTGTTGTGTTCAGGTGTTGATTAGGATTCGACCGTTGAGTAATATGGAGAAGCTTTCACAAGGAAATGGAAGGTGCTTGAAACAGGAAAGTGCACAGACTTTGATTTGGCTTGGTCATCCTGAAACCAGATTCACATTTGATCATATAGGCTGTGAGACTTTATCACAGGTGCATGTCGAATTTCATATAGTGTTAATGTTGCATGCAAATCTGCGATGCTTTACTTTCTTTCTTTGGAGTTGCTATCTTTAGCCAAATGGAAATAGTCAAAGTTTCTTGAGTTTAATTGTTTTCCATTTTGAAATTTGAAATAAAGAATTTTTGTTAAGAGTTACACATTGGATGAGAGATGGTCTGCATATTTGTTTATAAACGAGGGCAATTCTTAGCTTACAAGCTGGTTTTGTAGGGTTGAATTAGGCCTAATTCAATTTCTAAGAAATTTCAACCAGTAAAATTGGCGTGT
Organism: Trifolium repens; assembly: GCA_030408175.1. Lineage (NCBI taxonomy): Eukaryota > Viridiplantae > Streptophyta > Magnoliopsida > Fabales > Fabaceae > Trifolium > Trifolium repens. Next base: position 52,381,806 of record CP125851.1, read on the forward strand.
TGAAGATAAGGTTTTAGTTCAAATGCTTAATTTGGTTGTGAACTGGTGTAGGAAAATCTGTTCAGAGTTGCGGGAGTGCCCATGGTGGAGAATTGTTTGTCTGGTTACAACAGTTGTATGTTTGCTTATGGTCAGGTATATCGCTATAGATGATTTCTTATTTTGTCTTTGTTCTTTTGCTATGAGTTGTTGTGTATTGTTATGTTTGTCTCTGAAGTTGTGGTTGATTTTCTGCAGACGGGTAGTGGAAAAACACATACCATGATGGGTGAAATCAAAGAAGCACAAGGATTCCTTGATGAAGATAGTGGGATAACACCAAGAGTTTTTGACTATTTATTTATGAGGATTAAAGCGGTGTGATGCTTAGAATAATGCTTCCATGTTAATAGAATGTTCTTTTCGGTTTTATTTAATGCGGCTTCTAAGTCACTATTATTGCTATTTTTTAGGAAGAAGAGAGTCGGAAGGATTGTAAATTGAAATACACCTGCAAATGTTCCTTTTTAGAGATATACAATGAGCAAATAACTGATCTTCTAGAACCTTCATCAACAAATCTCCAAGTAGTCCACAATTCCCTGTATCTATTTTGATTGCAATAGCTGTCAATGCTCCAAGTAACAGTTTAAAATTCAATTTTATATGTAGCTCAGAGAAGATATGAAGAAGGGGGTATATGTTGACAATCTTACTGAACATAGTGTGGTCACAGTCAATGATGTTCTGAGGCTTTTGGTACAGGTAGAGTTTTGTGATCAAATATTTTTGCAATTTGAACATACCATATATATTTTATATGCTTGAAGAGTGACCATGTTTGGCATGATGATATTCTCCTACAAAATATCATAGGGCACTGCAAATAGAAAGGTGGCTGCAACTCATATGAACTGTGAGAGCAGTCGGTCTCACAGTGTTTTCACTTGCATTATTGAAAGTCAATGGGAGAAAGATTCTATGACCCATTTTCGGTTTGCAAGGTTAAATTTGGTTGATCTGGCTGGTTCTGAAAGGTAACTACAACTTTTATGATCAGAATCTTTATATATTTTTGCTTTTCTTTTTCTTAACATGTGTTAACTTGCACATTCATCTAGGCAGAAAAGCTCTGGAGCTGACAGTGAACGTCTGAAAGAAGCTGCTAATATAAATAAATCATTGTCAACTCTTGGGTAGCTAACTATCAAGGACCTGTTTATGATTGATTTACTTTCAGTCAATATAATGTGGTTAAATATTTATGTTCAAATGAGTGACTTTGTTATTTTGTTTTTACACGTCTTTAGCTTGGTCATTATGACATTGGTCGACTTAGCCCATGGGAAGCCTAGGCATGTTCCCTACAGAGATTCAAGGCTTACATTTCTTCTACAGGTAAGATACACGAAGTTCTAAAAAATGTGATGAATGTTGCGTACCATCTAGTGCATTATTCTCTGGTAACATGACTGTACTCCCTGCAAATTTTTGTGCAGGATTCTCTAGGTGGAAATTCAAAAACAATGATCATTGCAAATGTCAGCCCATCCATTTGGTTTGTACAATTGGTTGCTTGAAATTATAAAACGGTCTTTACAATTTTTTTGTTTCTTCTATCATTAATAGTGATTTTTCTTCCCATGCAGCTCTGCTAACGAAACACTAAGCACTCTGAAGTTTGCCCAGCGAGCCAAGCTCATTCAGAACAATGTACTAGGCTATATAAATTCATGCATACCTGTTTTTTTTTTTTTGGGTAGGGGGTTGGGGAAGAATTGCATACTACAATGCTGCATGCTACATAGTACTTTTTTTCAATTGACGTAAGGTATGGATTAACTGATTTGTCCCCTTACTCTTAAAAGGCAAAAGTGAATGAAGATGCTTCTGGTGACATAAGTGCACTGCAGTGGCAAATTCAACAGTTGAAGGTATTGAATCAAGAGTTCATAATTGTTGATATTTTCTACAATACTACATCATGGGACTGACTTATATACTGAACTGGAGCAGGGTCAACTGTCCTTTCTGACAAAGAATAAATTTTTTCAACCACTGGCGTCAAATTTGGATCCAAATTCTGATAGCTGTAGATTGAGTGAAGTGTCAGAAGAACACGACTCTATGGAAGAAAGAGCGACAGCAGATCACAAGCTGCTTACTCCAAACAAAGAAGTACGTCATGTGTCAATAACTATGAGAGTCTTGTATTTTGGGTTGTAAGATTATCAGGGAACTTTATCCAATAATGGATTGTATAGGATTGTCAAGGGATTTTATCCTCCAATAGTAATAATGATCATAACAATTAGCCTCACTAATAGTTAGAGCTGTGATTTCTGCAGATCAAACGCATGAAAGCTGCTTTGGTTGGAGCCTTGAGGAGAGAAAAAATGGCCGAGACTACAATCCAGGGTTTAAAGGTCGAAATTGATCGCACAAAATGCTTGGTATGCATAATTGTTACTGCAGAAGCTTATGCATAAATATTTATAGCTTGGTCATGTGAATAAGATACAATATTTTCAATATCATGAGCTAAAATACTTGTATCACATTTCTCTAGGCTCAACAAAAGGATGAAGACGCTCAACATAATTCAATTAAGCTGAGGCATTGTGAGGAGAAAACTAAACAACTTGAATTGTTGGTAGATGGTCAACTATCAGCTGAGAAGTATCTTATGGAGGAAAATAGGGCTTTAAAAGAGGAGATTCAGTTGCTCAAAATGAAGATTGATAAAAATTCAGAATCATCCAAACTTGCTTTGGAGAATGATAGACTTTTGCAGCAACTGCAAATGTAAGTTGCATTGTCAGATAATATCTTAAATTCTAATAACTTTTTGGTTGCCAATGACTCATTTTGCTTCAGTACTTACTACCAGATTCCAAAACTTCTATGAGCATGGAGAGCGGGAAAGATTGCTGACTGAACTTTCTGAATTGCGCGATCAGGTTGGCTAGACTCCAGAATTTGTCCTGCCCTATCATGATAGATGAACCTCAAATCTCATGTTGTAGTTGAGTGTGATTATGGATATTTGCCATTCTTTTTTTTTTGTGCAGCTCTTGGTCCATCTCCAAGAAAAATTTACTTTCTCCATGAAAAATGAAAACCAGGTCAAATTTTATTACTTGTGTAATATTGGTGTTGCTTACTAAGATTTCTATTCTCACTTATTATGCTCTTTGAATTTTCAGGACATTGATGCCACACAGGAGTTAGAAGTTTGCCAGAATATGAATTCTAAGTTGCTTAGGTAGACAGTTGGCTTATATCATTATTATTAATAATATTGGGCTTTATTTTCTATTCTCTAAAAATCATTTTGATATAAATAATTTGTAGATTATTCTTTAGAGACTCTTAAAAAAAGTATAAACCACGGTTGAAAAAGCATTTTCAAAACTATGCATGTTAAAATAGTTTTTTGTTAGTTCGTTAATATGGTTGAAAAAAGCATAGCTATACATCATACTTTCCTCTCCCTTCTATTAAAAATGATTTTCTTCAAAACTAATCAAAACAGCTATTTGATTTTTGAGAATAGCGTACACATAACATAACTAGAACATAAAAAATGTTTTTGAAAAAATTTAAAACAAATGGGCCCAATTATAGTTGATGCTAAACTTGATATTTCATTTTGTATTGAGTTTCGGTCTAAGAAAAATTCTCAACAGTTCATTAATTATTTCACATTGTTTAACAAAGCTTCTAACCCCAGGATACGACACATAGCTACAACTTTGATGTCAATTTACTGATGCTATGTAGTACGACAAATCATTTATTTTATTGTGAATGTGAAAAACTTAACATGTGACTACGTAGTACCCGATTTTGTTTCTTTAATTTCTTTTTGCATATCAAGATTATGTGACTATGAGTTGTGGTGATAGTGACACCATAATTGTACTCCCAAAAACTATATTGCAGTAGACTGGTGACAAATTTCTTCCTTTCTTCTTCCCGTGGTTGGTTGTTACAGGGAAGCAGATAAATTACAGACAGAACTTGGAAAATATTTGAACTACAATAAAGTGAAGTCTTATTCTGTAAGTATTTATGTTGAAATACTGCAGTCCTCATGAACACATTTGCTGAGCCTTTGTTTTGTCATGTTTAATCACTTTTCATCTGCTCAGATTCTGCGTTCGTCATTCGAGCATCCTGATGAACTTATGACAACAGATAATCGTTCCTTGGTGAGTAAAGATACCAACAAATTTTTAACCTATCAAATGCTTGACCTGTTTTACACATGTTAGTGCCGTTTACGGAAATGCGTTTGTCTGCTGCATATCATAGTTTTTCTCTGTTATGTACTGGGTTTTCCGTATGACCGAAAGCTATCACAATTTCATGATTTTGCCGTTTGAAATAAAAGTTGGGAAGCAAAATAAAACAATGTTCATTGAAAATGTATGCAAATATAATTAGATATAATCACCTCCTGAACAATTTTTCGATATGTTTTCAAAAGATACTTAATGGATTAACATGCACTCATGGTCATTATTTTAGGAAAGTGAAGTATTTGCGTGCTTTCTTGTTTTCGAATCTTTTATTTATTTATTTTTATAGGTGGTTCCTTGTTTTATAATCAAGTTTATCATAATCAGTTAAACATTTCAGGTTGAGACAATGTCTGTGGGAAGTGATTTTAGTGATGAAATGCCATCCTCTACATGGGTATATAAAAACAACAAAGAGTTAGAAGCCAAATTGGAAAGAATGAGCAAGGATCTTAAAGAAGTGAGGTTACTTAATGACCAATATCAAGAGAGATGGGCGTTACAGTCATCTCAAAAACAGCAGATGGAAAGAGTGTGTCAAGAAGTTGAGATGGAGACGACCAGTACAATTCTTCATTTGCAGGAAGAGGTTGCCAGTCTTCAATCAGAGTTAGAAGGGAGGTTATGCTCCATTGATCAAGAAAATACAGAGCTAAGAAATGTGGTTGCAGCAAAAGAAGAGGAAATGAAGTCACTTTGTTTGGACTGGGAAAAGGCAATCTTGGAACTGACAACATTCCTTCTTGAAGGTTCTAGATCTCTCAAAGATGCTTGTGGCCAAGTACAAAATATCTCTTCTTCATTTCCAAAGGTCAATGCTTGGATTAGTGAACATGTTGGCATGGCTGTCAAAAAGTATATTGAGAAGGAGGAAACAATTCATCAACTACAAAGTAGCTTGGAGGATGCACGAAAGATGATATTGGACATGGAGGTGAAAATATGTTCCTTAAAGGAAGCAACTTTAACCTTAAGTGCATTTGAACATCTAGACAATGAAAATGGCACTGAAGAGGCAATTGAATTAAGAGATCTGTTAAATAAGAAGACCGATATGATAAAGATTCTGGAAGCTGAAATAAAATATAAAAACGATCAACTTTGTAAAGCAGCTAAGCAAGCTGATGCTGCATTCCTTGTTGCAAAATGGCTTTCTGATTGTTTTAATGCAGCTCACATGAATAATGATTTTGAAGACATTTCCATCCCTAATCTAGATATGCAAAGCAGTTTTGGAGGTTGTACTACTTCTGAGAATCTAGATGTTGGATATAATTTGGCACTAAATGATCTTATGAGTCAAGTTGAGTTGACAAAACTAGAAGTAATGGAGATGGAGAATGCTGTAAAAACCAGTTTTGTAGATACAGGAATGCAGACAGCAGGTTTCCAAACTGGTGTCCTGGGTCTTTTTTCTGCTTATAGGGATTTGATTCAAGACTTAGTTAAAGAAACAAAGGATATGAGGAAAGAAATAAGGGATTTAAAGATGCAGTATATAAGTTCTGACGGTTATACAGTTGACTCCTTGACATCAAATACAAATAATTGTCAAGTGTTTGAAAACCAGCATCACACTCTGCATCAGATAAAAGAGCAACTTGTTTTGATGAATGAAAGATTAAATACCATAGATAATTGTATTAGCAAAGACGTAGATGTGTCAAGATTTCAACTGGAAGAAGAAGATTTCATAGATGCTGATGAATTGAGCACTGATAGTTCTTCACTCTCTGATTTATCAACTGAAACTGAGAGTGTTGGTTCTGGAAGAAAGTCACATGGATTCACAAGTAATTATGACTTTAAGTTAGCTGGAGAAATAAATGAAAAAAAGGAGCATCTAAATTCTGAAAGAGGCATTATAATTCAATCAGATGATGCTTGCAGCACATCAAATACAGCAGAGTTCATGAGAAGGCCAATCTATAATGTAGTAGCAAGGTTCTGTCTCAGGAGAGAATTAAACGCCACATATGATGGTTTCCAAAGACTCTATAGTTGTTTTTCCGCACTCCTCAAAAAACTAGACGATGGATCCCGTTCTTGCCCGAAAGGTACCACTTTGTTACTACTACTTCCATATTTCCATCCATTTTGCCACTTCCATTTGTATTTAGTCATCTGAAATGTAATACAAAAGTCTAAAAGATGTAATAATATATGACAGAGCTGGAAAAGGTGGCTCCATCTTCATGGTTGAGCATGCAGAGAGATGAAGTTGGCTATGCGAGCGACAAAGAGGTATGTACAGTCATCACAATTTTTACTGGACTAGAATATATTCATGTCTCTTATGTTCATTAATTCTATGCCTATGATTCAGGTGTTTGATTATAGGGATATTAAGCCAGATGAGCGCTTCTTAACCAAATTTATGGAAGCTCATGCAGCAGTGAAGGAAGCAGATCTCACACTACATGCTTTGACAAAAGCATTTGAAGATTCAAAACAGTTAACTGCTATGTGGAAGCAGGCTGGTGAAAACTTGACGATCGAGAAAGCGAGCATGTCAGAAGAGATTCAAAAGCTTAAATCTTCAACACATCATGCAGAGGAAGAAAATCAATTACTGAAGGACCACATCAATTTCAGCTTGATAGAGATGACAAATTCAATTTCCACGCTAGAAGAGTGTTTTTTACAAATGCAAACCGATGTGGAGAAGAAATTCAAGGTGATATATTCTGATGTTCATCTGATGGGGCAGGAGATACTATGCTTTGTGAACAGCCTAAGGTCATCAATAGAAGATATTTGTTCTCGGATTATGAATGGAGGTTTTGAATCTTTTGCTTTCTACAGTTGCTGTTTAACAGAGCTTGTCAGTAAATTTGCTGACTTTAGCGTAAACCATGGGTTTCAATCAGCCAGACAAGGGGCATTGCACAATTTGCCAAAAACTTGCTCAAGTATTGCGGAACCTGTCCCTAGTACCGTTAATGAAGGTATAGAGAAAATAGATCACCATTTGTTAATCCAAAATGTGCAAGAGGAACCAGACTTTCCCAATGTTAGAGTATTATATGAAAACACGACTCTTAAAAAGGAGTTAGAGAGGAAACAAGAGTTATTAGAAGGTTTACTTTTTGACTTTAGGCTGTTGCAGGAAACAACTTCTAACAGTAAGGAAATTAGGGATCAGACTGAGAAGTTAATATTTTCTCTAAGCCAAGCTCGGTATGAGCTAGAGATTAAATCAAGTCAGCTTGACGATATACTGGTTCAAAACAAAAATCTGGAAGCTTCTCTTACTGACACTGAAAAGGCCTTAACTAGATCAAATTATGAGCTTGAGCTTGCTAAAGAATCAATTGAGAAATATGCTGATCAAAATGAGGAGTTAAGGGATCTTTTAAGAGAATTATATGACAACAAAAAGGAAGCTGAAGAGCAATTGGATGAGCACAAAGAGGTGATTAAAGGCTTGGAAAATGAAATTGCTAATTTGACAGCTTCACTGGAAAACCAATCACTTTCCTTGTTTCAAAGCATAGAGGATGAACTAAATCAGGTGATGATGGAGAGAGACCAACTTTATGAAAAAGTTCATGCATTGAATGACAAGCTTGAGATGGTTTATTCCTTGGTTGATGAAAAGGAAGCTATTGCCATGGAAGCTCGTCAGGTATCTTTATGCTGATTATTATGTTCATTTCTTCTAGTTTCAAATTATTATTATTGTTGTTGGAACCGTCTTTTATGGAACTGAAATCTCATTCATAGGAGTCGGAGTCTAGTAAGCTCTTTGCTGAGCAAAAGGAAGAGGAAGTCAAGATTTTGGAACATTCTGTTGAGGAACTTGAATCTACCATAAATGTTTTAGAGAAAAAGGTTAGTTGAAGCTGGGCAACATTGTTAATGTTCAATGTCAATTTCAGTACAATGCAGGCTTGTTGTTTGAAATGGCTCAGAAGGTTAATCAAACAATCTGTTATGTATTTGCTTTTTCCTGACTATATTGCATTGCTCTTAGGTGTATGAAATGGATGAGGAGGTAGAAAGACATCGTTCAATTAGTGATTCGCTAAAAGTGGAACTACAAGCTTTGAAAGAGAGGATACTGTTAGTTGAGAGTTTACCCCAAAATTCAGATTTAGAAACCATGAGTGTTCATACCGGAGAGAAGATATCTAGGTTGGTGCTTCTACCCTTTCATTGATTTGTATTATAGTTTAATATTGACCAAATGCAAGTGTCGAGATTGAAATGATTTTAACTCTGAAAACTTGATAAGTCAAATGATGTAGAGATTCAAAATTAGATTAGTGCTAATAATTTGTACACTACAAGTTTATCAAAATTATTTTCTATGTATTATTTCTTTCTATTTTCCATATAACAGACTCTATTTATTTGGGAAAGGGCTTTCTACTGTTGTTATTGTAATCTATTTCTGATTTGAGTTCTCCATCGTCCATCACATAAAAAACCTTGATGCAGAAAACTACCTAGTGAAGTACTGGAACTAAATGAGGCACTGACTCAGATAAAGCTTCTTGAAAAGGAAAATGCAGAGAAAGATCAGGAGGTATTCTTCTTAACTTCCAAGAAATTTCTTTAAAAATCAATTAAATTGCACTTATTGTTTTTTCTGGAAGTCTAACATTTTGTATATATTTTTTATTTTTGAAGATTAAAAAGTGCAAAGAGTATATCTCTGAAATTATATTGCATGCTGAAGCCCAAACATTGCAGTACCAACAGAAGGTACACAACAATATAAGTTCCGATTTTACCAAGTAGTTTTCACATTACACTAAGATCAAGTTTGATTAACAACTTTTTATTTGGAATACCATAATTTTGTATCATGTTATTCTTACGTTCCCACGTCTTTTGTTTCCCTATCCTTCTTTTTAGTACAAGTGTCTGGAGTCAATGTTCCGTGAAGTGAAAACAGATATGTCATATTCAACATCAGAAAAAATTGAGAAAACCTCAACAAGGACTAGAGGTTCTGGCTCACCATTCAGATGCATTTCAAATCTTGTTCAGCAGATGAATCAGGAGAAAGATCAAGAGCTGTCAGTGGCAAGGCTCCGTGTGCAAGAACTTGAAGCACTTGCAGCTAGCCGGCAAAAAGAGGTCTTTATCCTTTTATAGTCTCTGTCCCAAGAGTAGATCTGAATATGTTAGGAGAGTATACATTCGTATCATTTTTATATGACTGATGGTTAGAAGTGCTAATAAATCAATAGAAAAAGAAAAATATGAAAATGTTGGCTTCGATCTGTTTTAAATTCATCCAAACCTAAAATCTCCATTTTTTCTATGTTGGTTATCTTTTCAAAGGGAAATGTTTTTCTACACCTTAAATTTACATCTGACAGTGTTTTAACCTTTTTTTATATGCTGAGAGGATTTAGCCAGTAATATAGGTGTAGGTCAGGGTAAAACTTAAGGTGTTAGAATAACATAACTACTTTTCGTATAGATTCTATCTATAATAGTGTTGAGAAACAAGGCTAAATTTATATTGGATCAGGTTTGCATGCTACAAACAAGGCTGGCTGCTACTGAAAGCATGACTCATGATGTCATTCGGGACCTTCTTGGAGTCAAATTGGACATTACTAACTATGCAGTAAGTACAAATTTATTTTTATATTCCGAACTTTCATGGTTTTGATTTCTCATTGCCTTGCATTTTTTCTTCCGGCAAATTCCAGAACTTAATAGAACAAAACCAAATCGTGAAATTGGTGGAGGAAGCTCATCAACAGAGGGAAGAGTTCTTTTCAAAGGTTCTCTATGCTAAAATTTTGGTGTACAGTAAATTTGATTATGTGTTTATTATAACTGACATTTCTTTCTCATTAGGAAAAAGAGAATCTCGACCTTAGACAACATATTGATTATCTCATTGAAGAAAGAGAGAGGTAAGTGATCTTACAAACCATTTCTGACTGCTCTGTTACCATGCTCGGTATTATAAGTTCTTTAACATATTTTAACTCCTCCCATTAAATTAACCATGGGGTAATGTTGAGCACATGAGATATCTCATTTGGTTCTAGTTCATATTAAACTGGTTGAGTGATCTTAAATGGAGCCCTTTTTTACAAGAAAAATTGAGCTTGGAGTTATAAGTTATTGATCAATCAACTAAGAGATGCTTCCAAATTCAAAGTATATATTTAAACAATAGTGATATGTCTTATTTATGTGTCAAATTACTTAAGGGTTGGACGTTGTTCTAACATTCCAAATCTTTGTTCTTTAATATCTGCAATCTCCATCCGCGCTACACAATACTGAAATTGTACACAATTTTCATTTCTATTATTCTCACTATATATTAAATCTGTGCTCAGCTGCATATCACAACTGAAAACTAAAGAGGCAGATATGCTTGCTACTCAGATAGCAGTGCAACAACTTCAAGAACGAGATCAGTTGCTTTCTGCACAAAATGAAATGTTGAAGGTAGGGCGCAACACATCATTGTGATCCGATTTACCATGTATGAATTAAAAAAAAAAAATCTGATTAGTATTCATGGTTTTTTCTGTCAATTGTTGTAGATGGACAAGACCAATCTCATGAGGAAGATTGCAGAATTGGATGACATGGTAAAAACACTAGTTGGGACACGAAATTCTCAACATGTTCCACAATCCTCAAAGACTAAGGTTTACCTACATTTTCTATTTTTAGTAGGGTTTACTTATATCATTTTACAATGAAACTTTCCTTCTAAGTTATGGACATTTCATTTTGTGGATTATAGGATAAGGGAGCTCAAAATTTGGGTAATGTCAGATTTACCAAGAGGTTGTCACAATCTGAACGACTTCTTGCTCGTGTTAATGAAGAGCTTACTCAATACCGCAAATCTTCTGGCGATAATTTGCATGGCTAAACAACCAAATCAATAGTTTTGTGGCTGATCCAACTTTTTCTAGTTTAAACTGTACAGATACCCTCCATCTGTATAATTGATACCTCATTCTTTGACAAGCTCAGAAAATGTATAAACAAATATTATGTCACATAATGCAAAATCTAGTGCGGTGTTTTTGTGTAGAACTGTCTACTCTATTATCTCTGTCCAGATCCGTTACTCTACAAAAGGAGTTTAGCGTTCAAGCTTTCTGCCAAGAAAAAGTTTAAAAAAAAAAGGGTTCTTTCTTGGTTCTCCTACAATCCTCATTTTTTAGTGTCACTCCAAAACTATAGCATATAGTTTACACTTCACAGCACCCTTCGTAAAAATATATATAAAAATTGCATCTTGTTAACCGTGTTCATCCTCATATGTGTTAATCGTATATTCATCGTTTTCATCATAAACCCATAAATCTTCAACAGTTGAACGGAAAAGAAAAAAAACCCAGGACTTTTCATCTCTTTATTCCAATCCAAACAAATCCACAATTATTTTCTCTATTCAAAAGATAAGATTCTTTATAAATCCAAAAAAATAATTTTCGTTTGCCTCTTTAACTCCCATCATCTCCCTTAGACCATTAAAACTCCCACCATTGCACCAAATCTCAACCATATAAGTGAGACAAATCCAAAAAATCAGCTCTCATAAATTGAGATACACTCACATGGCATCAAGTAACAATAATGGCTAATCAACTTAAAAAATCAAAGCATTATAAAGTGGACCATTTTTCAAGTAAAATCATCCACGTGGCACTCCTAGAAAAACACTCGTTGAATATGGTATACAGTGGGAATGGGAATGCAGACAGACTATAAATAAGACAACCCCATACATGATCAATGCAATTAGACAGCTTCTTTTATTCCCACCATTTCTAAAAACACGAATTTATCCCGATAAAATCCGAATAAATTTTGGATTTTTAGAAATGATGGGTGCGGGACAAGAATCCCCCATATAATTATTCAATCTAAGGACTAAAGGATGCCGACAGTAAACATGCAATTACAGATGCATATAACATGCACATTGCACAAATATAATTTTGTGTAAGTTCTAATTTTGACATTCATATATTCCAAAAGCCTATGCACTATCTCAACTGTTTTTCAACTAAAACTGATATTTCACTGGAAAAAGGGAATAAAATGGCATATACAGTTCCCTCTTCCTTTTTCTACTTTCAAATCGACAGACTCTCCAAAGTCCATAGAGACTAGAAAAAACTATGTTAGATACATAAAAAGGTATGCCTGCAAGTATTAAAAAGTGCCACCACTGTTCCTCATTTCTTAAAGTCTAGTCAACATGCTGTGATTGACTGGTTCCGCCATAATCAATCTGTTCAATGATAGAAAAATATAATTAACCAATAAGATTTGCTTTAAATCAACAGAAACTGATGATATCTACTTACTGAATTGACATAAAAAATAATGGGGTTGACAAAGCTTGAAAGCTCAATCGTATACGAAGTATGGTCAGACAAAAGAACACAATCAACGACTACCTTAAAATTCTGATATTTCATGATTAGCCTCATATATTGATCCCTTGCCTCTGGATTACGAACCATGGACTTAACTCTATCAAGAGCTTTCCTTACATCATCTGATTTCTGTTTCCGTCCAATGCTAAGAAAGTCATACTCGTCGTCACTATTTTCAGCATCTTTTGCCATGATACCAACTGGCTGCCCAACCCGGAACCCTCGCAGACCAGCTCCTTTCCGCCTCCAACGCAGTATTGCCTTTTCTACGATGCTAACAGACCAAATAACTTTTTTGTACTGCTTACGAACTTGGTGTCCTCTAAAATGAGCCTATATAAAAGAAAAGGCTAAATGAGGATGTAAAATCATCTCCTTTTAAAATGCATATGAGGCGGGTAAAATAAATTGAGAAGTATAATGCCTATCTAATATATAATAATTAAGAAGTTGGCAATCTGAAAGGAAGCACACAGACTCTAAAAATGGACATTCCAACAAATGGCAACTTCCAAATTAATTGAAATCACAATCTTCCGTCCTCAAAGAAAAGCGCTCTAGTCATCGTATAACAATTTAAAAGTTTGCCCACAGCGTTAAAAGAAGATGTTGAAAATAATCATGAAAGGCATCAATAAGGCTATATATATATATATATAGCGAGCATTAATACCTGAATTTTTATTATGCGGTTGCGTGTTTTCAAAAAATCTTTTCTTCCTTTCCACCCACGATATTTCTTTTGAATCCTTAAAGCTGCAAAATGTAAATAATCCTCGAAGTGGCCTATCTTCTGAACCTTGTTCAAAGAATCAGCGACTACATTAAGTACATCTTCAGAAATATCATCACTACTCTTGGTTAATTGTCTTTGACAAAATGATTTTGCCCTAAAGGCTTCTTGGATCAAAGCAGCTGCATGGGCTGATTTTCGGAAAGCAGCAAGTGACTCTTTCAGACCGTGCTGCTCATCCATAGTCAGATAAGACGAGTCACTGTCAACAGACTCAAAAGTACTGTCAACTGCTGCAGTTGTGGCAATGTTGTACATATCATTTTCATTGACAGTTAACATAGACAATTGACTTGTTAGATCTGCTTCAGCCAAATACCCAGCAATTCCTTTATGTCCTCTACTAGAAGCTAAATCGGCTGCTTTTTGTCCTCGAGGAAATGCTGATGTTGGATCCTCAATGGCCCCTGGGGATGCTCCTAATTTGACTAACACAATTACCGTTTCTTCTCTGAAAAGGAAACAGAAAACAAAGCACAAATGCACATTCATTATATAAAGTTAATATATTGTTCATAAAATACTATGTCAATAATTAAAAACTAGAGAAGATAAAATTATATTCTAAGTGCCCAAAAACAAATTATAATGAGAATGACATGAAACAAGGAATCTGTAGTTCCAGTGTAGATGAAAGAAAAATTTTAAATTTCCAAAGCAAAATTCTTAAAATAAGTTGAGAAGAAATTTCATTTGTCCAAAAAACAAAGAGCAAATAGAGATGGAATAATGCACGAATGAAATAAACTAAATAATACACGCTTTAAATCAAGATAATAAATCATATTAATACTGAGTACAAACATAGAAAGTTCTTGAAGTAGAGAATCTAGCAACCAGACCTCCCAAAATATGAAGCCCAGTGAAGTCCTGTTTTTCCATGAGCATCCCTATAGTTAGGACTGATACCAGCGGCAACTAATGGCCCCAGAGCCCATACATAACCAAGTGCAGCTGCTAAATGTAAGACTCCTTGGCCTTCATTATCCAATATATGTTGTCCTTTTCCTCCTTCATGAACCTTAAATACCAACCAATCATAAAGCTTGTCTCTCATTAATCTTTGAAACAATACATCTCTAGTGTTATTATGATCACGTTCATCAATCTTGAAAGTTTCTCCAAATACTTCACTATCATCTCTCATGGAATACATTGTTTCCATACGTTTACATTTTTCACATTCAGGAACAGAGCACTTGAACCACTTGTTGTCAGGTTCCAATTCTACTAGTCTAAGAAGTCGAATTTGAAGTTGTACCTCATCTTCCGGTGATATTTTAATAATGTCGGGACCTATGAATTTTGATGGATTTTCATGATATTCAAATTCTCTGACCTCACTACAGGCTAACCGATTACTGCATGTAACATAGAATGGAACACGACCAGGTGAATGCAAAGGAGTCTGACAGCGTATAACATTCTCTGTCAAAACTTCAGCAGAAACCTCAATTTCGCCGAACATACATCCCCATTTGGTCTCACCAGAAAGCTTTTTACTCCCCAGAAATGTGCCAACTATTAAAACCTTTCATACAAGGAAGAAATAAATCAAAACAAATTTTATATTGTGATTGAGAATTTCAGGTGTGTGTGTGTGTGTGAGAATTTGTGTTAAATGAAAAAAGGTACACACACACCTTTGTTCTAACCCCAGAATATGCCCAATCTGGAGAAAAGTCGTGGATACTAAATAGCTGTTCTAGGGAAAGAGAAGGGCCTAATGAATCCACAACCAACTGCATCTGGCGTAAACTATACACCTCCTTATCCTTATTATCAGCATCAAGTGTATTCCAATAATTGCCAGAATCTGAAGCCATCAAGGAATTATCACAGTCTCCACCAATCTCCTTATCCATCCACTGTCCAAAACTATCAAGCTTCTTCAATTCCCCAAACTCAACATGTTCCGACTCATCTTTGTATGCACCACCGTCTTGAGGCGCAACAACTGGATGATCAGTATGATCACTGAATGGGGTATGAATTGAGCCTATATCAAGCTCCTTTTTCAATTGCTACCATGAAAAAAGAAGTCACATGGGGGAAACATTGTGACTAGTAAGACTATACAAAAAAAACCCAGTATAATTGCATTGCAAAAAATTCAGAAGATCACAGGATGTCCGTTAGTTATCTTAACTCTTAAGCATGAAAGGATGCACGAGTAACCTCATCATCGTAAAAATATATTATTAGATTTTTGCATGCTTTTGCCGGATAAGGGGAAGTCCTTTTCAAAATTTGGCTCTTATACCAACTTGTGAAGGTAGAGAAAGAACTGATCTTAGTTACTTGAGAGTGTTTATTCATACTCATCAATGTGTACAACCAAATCCCTTGAATAGAAATAAGACCATAAACGAAATCAGATTTAAATCTATCCTATTTATAACAGAATATACACATTATTTCGAATATCTCAACAAGATGCATAGACAAACTAGTGATTTCTTAATACTGTTAAAGCTTTCTACTTCATAGTAACACCGCAGAGGACTCCCAAAATTTGGAAGCCGTAAAATTTAACAAGGAATCATAAAGTAAATCAAGGCAGGGTGTCAAAGTTTAAAAGTACAATTGATAATTGCAATTACCACACCTGATTAACAGTCTGTGAAGCTCCTGTAATAGGGTGCATATACACGTCAGTGATGGGCCTATCTCTTAAAACTACACCATCCTGTGTCCTGCAAACTGAATCTAACCTTGCATTACTTTGTGCTACAGTGAAATAAGCTTCAGGGCCATCACTTGATCCTTGAACATGAAGTTCTCTATCATACATATTAACTCCATTTCTGCTAGAGTTCTGAATGAATGCCCAGGGAGGCACATCATTACCAGAAGAAAAGCAATGAAGAGATGTCCGTGTTGAAATAAAGGGGTTCTTCAATAACTCAGAAAACCCTAAATAAATAAAAAAATTGCATATTAAAACATCCAAACAAAACTGGCATTATAGACAGACGTAACAGCCAAAATGTTTACGGGCGAAATAAACAATTGCAGTTAAATCGTGAGGGTGGAGGGAGAAACAATGTAATAGGCACTGTAATAGGCACTGTCTTTGACTGATCACCAAACAAAATAAAATGATGATAATGTCACAAGATAGATTGAGGTAAATCAACATTTCTATACGTGAAATTTACACCAAAAAGTTTAAGGAAAGACTTCAATTTTGAATCACAATGAAAATAATTCCACAAATTTTCAGATGCGCACAATTCTCCAAGTAAAATTACCATAAACTGAAAATCTGCATTATCGATACTTTGTCATAAGAAACAACAGTCTTAGCATGAAGGAGATATTTAATCCTCAAGAAAACTGACATAACAAACATATCCCTATTCTATTCCAAATCATTCCACATAACTTGAATAAGTCTCGTACGTATAATCATACACAACTGACCAGTAGCTTCAAGTGAAAGCGGAGGTGCACAATGATGCATGGAATTGCTGGTAGATTGAGCATGAGAGGAGACTTGAGGACAATTCTGTAACTTGTCGTCCTCATACTCAGAAGCTCTGTGCTGATCAATTTCATTTGCACTTGATGTCAAAGATACTTGAACAACAGATATTGGTGAGCTTATTTTGGCAGAGGAAGGCACTGAACTACTCTGAGAGCTACCAACTGGGGTTACTGGAACTACAGGCAAATTTGAGATGCCAGACTTGCAGCCCTGTAAAGGTGAAGAATGTTCACAATCCATATTTGAATAACATGCACAACCATTTAAAACAAAACATATTTGAATAACCGCAATATGGTTGGGAGATCCATCTATGGGTCAAGCATTAGCCAGTTCTCGCGATTGCTGGCAATCCATTATCGCAACTTATAATATACATGCTTAAAAGAAAGATAACCACAAAAATCAACATAGTAAATAGTTGTGCTTAATATTTACTAAGATTAACCAGAATTCTGGTTCCAATATAACATTATGTCATTTACAAAAATGCTATAGAGGAAAACAAATGCATACCTCTTCAATTTCTCGATAATGCACGAGGACAATGTGCTCTAACTTCCTGCAATCCAAAAGAATATTCAAGTTGAATTTAGTTTTTCATCACTGGTAGCCATGTAAAAAGGGCCTGAACTCGTGGAGCAGTGCTGCCAGTTTATGAAGGCCAGAACTTTCAAATGATAAGCCCATAAAAATGAGGGCCAGTATGGAATGGTAAATTTTGCTTGCAGATCACAAAGGGTGAGATGCAGGTCAGCAACTTAGCCCCGCTTTACTCAACTATTCTAGATTGTTAAGTTTTCCATAATCAACTAACAAAATATGTCATTTTTTATGTTAAATATTTAAATTAAATAATTTTATCAATTGGTATAATAATTTTTTATTGAAGATTTTGCCCAACCTTGCAGCTGGCATGTTTAACCTGCTAGCCATAAGTTTTAAGGTTTCGATTTGTTAACTTTGATTCGTCAAGAACAAAATGTAATAGCAGCAGAAAAATGTTACTTTCAGTAATTTGTACTAGAATTGGAAAATTAAGACCTGGTCTACTATTTCTCTAAATTTCTAAAAACACAAAAAAATTACCAGATAAATTAGCGGTTATGTATTAATTAACAACATAAACACCATGCTGAATATTCTTGTAGAAAGTCAAAGATAGGAATTCTTGATCCTTAAAAACAGGATAACAAAAACTCACTCATCAAGCATCCAATAAATTCTCCTTTGAAAGTTTTCATTATCCTCGCCACGAGCATAGTAACAATGCAAAACCTCAACGCTACCAGCCTACACTCAGCAATAGAAACAATTAATTAGGCAGCCCATGGGACCGAAAAAAATAAAATACAAACTAGGGGAGAAAAATGGCAACATAAATATTAAAACCAGGAAACTAGAAACTACAATTGTGCAGAGTTGCACAAAGATATTCATTTGATAAACACTTGGAGAACCACTTTCAGATAAGTTCTTTTGATACAACTATCAAATTATAAGTTTCATAAGAGACGGCAAAATAATGGGGAACCACTTCTAAATATGTGTGTTATCTCAACAAAAGCAATCTTGCTTTTACAAACATTTTCCGAGTTTGTTCTCTATTGTGACTTGTATCATCGACAATGGAATTCGATTGGAATATGATATGTTAGAAGTATAAAGTTGCAAAGAATTCAAATTCAAGGAGATTGCTTAACCACGAATTACATATGTTTTGCCAAGGAAAACAATCATAGAATGGCCTCACTGAAAAGCATCAAATGAAAGAAAGCAAAGAAAAAAAAGAGAGGGGATGGCATGATAATTTTCTGTTATTCCATTGACTTCATCTTTAAAAGTAAAATATATGAGATCATAAAGCCATGGATTGAAATTAGTGTTTAATAATTGAACACTTTGAGAATGTTGTCCAGATTAGATATGAATGCTACCGTACACTTATGTTAATGTACAACATTTGTACAGAAGTTAAAAAAACATACCTCGAATCTCAGGACACCGTTGAAGTTGCATGCTTATGCAACCAGAGATGCTACATACTATATTACATTGGTATTGTGTTGAAAGTACTATTTTAAGTATATCAGTTACATGAGGTTATTCCAACACAACAATTTGACCCATATAACAGGTTCAATTAAAAAAGTGAAACTTACAACTAATAAAATGAACAGCACACCTTCAACTTTTCGTGAGCTTCTCTTATAGTCTTGCCATCTTTTTTCTTCTTCCACCTGTGGCCATCCTTGCGAAAGTACCGGAGTACTTTTCGATCAAACAAGAATAGTGACCCAGCTGGAAAAAAATGAACATGTTATAATAATACTCCATCTATCATCACTTTCTCGGTTTCTCCATTATACACACACATGAAAAGAAAAAGTGAACTCCAAACTATGAAACATTCCAATATTTTGTACCATCGCAATAGCAATAATTAATGAGATGCCCTTAAACAAGCGAAACATATAAGCAATACCAGGAGGCCTAACAGGTGGATTCGGTGTTAACTCAAACTTCCGGTAATTGCGAAGTATCTCACATATTTCAGCAGGTCGAAGCCAGCGATGCTGTGCTTCACGTAGTATCTCTTCAATCTCTATTAAATATTCCAGGCAACATTCAAGGGATATGCATAAGATAAAGAAACAAAACCAAAATCAAATTCAAATACATTACTCTATTACAATTACAATAATAAAATAAACTTTATGCATATATATTCAATGAAGACAACACATACAATGCATTGATTCAGTCGCCACATTCAACAGTTTGTCTATGACTCTGATACTAATCACATCAAAATTCAAATGTATGAACGTGAATTTAAATACCTAACCTATAATAATGATCACTGATCCAATTCAAGTGAAGCACACACACAAGATTGAAAATAAGTGAACAGAAAAGCATGCATAAGGAACGAAAATTTTCAAATTGAAATCACTGAAAATGAAAACTAGAAAACCAAATGCACAAAACAAGGTTGATGATAATGGAATCAAAATATTACATTGAAGAAAACGTAGTAAAACGAAAAAAAGGGGGAAAATGCAACCTAATTGTTGGTTCCGATTCTGAATGTGATTTCTGGTTTGAGCCATCATAATCGAACAATAATCTGAGACATTGAATTGAAAAGAGAGAAAAATGGATTGCGGAGAATTGAAATCGTAAAAGAGAAAACCCTAATAGGTAAAATGTGGTGAAGGTGTTTCAGAAAAAATGAAGACGCGTTAAGCAAGAAAGAAAGAATTGGGAATGAAGAGGGAAAGTGGTGGCGCGTGAAAAGCACTTAAAAAGAGAGAGAGTTGAAATCTGAGATTGCCGCGTTGCGTTCAGATTAGTCCGACGTGGCATTTGTTGGTTACTTGCTTTGGAAGTAAGATGAGCTTGTGACTCTGAGTGTGTGTCTCAGTGTCTGCCATATTAACGGGCTTTGTAGCATCCTATTTTTACATCTTGATCTTAAAGCATCTCCAATAAGAGTATTTAAGAGAGTTTCATAAGTTAATGATACAATATCTTATTATTTTTATCACTGGAGTTTGACGTGGCATAGAAGATAATCAAAATTGATGATACTAGTACCTTAAATAAGGTATCATATCATCAATTTAATGTTATATTTTTTTTTTTGTTTGATCATTAAATGGCCATTTAATCTCTTTTGTTTCAAACATTAATCATATTTCATATTTTTCTATATTACACAATTTCTATTTGTTTTGTTCTCAAGTTGTATTTATTTGTTTTCTATCAAATTTATCCTAATATGTACAATAATAATATTCATACTTACATGAATTTGTTCCAAAATCAATCTCCTACCGATAAAACATCCAAACTCATCCTTATTTTATTTATTCATCATCATCACCCAATATCACCTTGGTTGAAACTCCTCAAATGCCACAATTATCAACTAAAAATGGTCTAGAAAATATCAATAGCTTTGATGAAGAAGCACGTACTTCTCAGAAAAAACATCATGTTCCTTTCTCGCCACAAAAGATGCATTTGAGATTGTTTCGGACAAGGGAATAATCAAAATTAATTATTATATTTTTTATTATATATTTCCCGTCAAATTTTTAATTTTATTTAGACAAAATAAAAAAAAAAAAATTAAATATATAAGGGATCACTTGTTAATAATATATGATACTCAAAGTGGTATCACCACTATAGCAAAATATGTACGAGTTGCATAAATATTACATGACATTGTATGGACCACTTATCAGTAATGTATGATACTCAAAGTGGTATCACCATTGGAAATGCTCTTAATCTCCATCCGATTTTGAATATAAACAAAAAAAATAATTGGTTAAATGCAGTTTTATCTTCCATGTTTTGAAAAGAATTTTATCTCTTTTATTTAAAAATTTGAAGTTTTATTCCATATTTTAAAATCCGAAATTTTACCTTCCCAATTTTATAATTTTTTGGATTTTACTCCCTATACACTAAAGAAAATTCAAAAAATTATAAAATAGAGGGTAAAATTCCAAATTTTAAAATAGGGGTAAAATTCTGATTCATTCAAAATAAAATAAGGGGAGGTAAAACTGCATTTATGACAAAATATTTTTTAGATTTGTTGAATAAAATATATTTGGACCATTTTATTATCTAAATACACATTTTACTCAATTAATCTAAAAAGTTATATTTTACTTATATTTAAAATTGAAATAATATGAATCATATATAAATATTCTCTCCGTTTCAAAATAAATAACATTTGACTATCTGTATTGTGGACATTATTTATTCCAACTATATTTTTTTAATGATACTAGTATTTAATCAATGAATATTTATGAGCTTAAAATATTGATTTTTTATTTCGATAAGTATTTTAAAAATATTTAATCAACCTGATTTTTTTTAAGTGGTAAACAATCTATAGATTATAAGTCGGTTAAGGGAAAGGGAATGGTGACTAGTTACCCTTTTTTGCATGAGACTTTTTTCATTGGACTAGGAGAAACGCAAGAAATTCATTCACAAAGAACTATGGAAGATTTTAAATAAATCTTCAAAAATAATGGTACAACAAAATAAATCTTCAAATCTATTACTTCTCTTTGTAGTTTCAAAATAAAAAAAGTCTCACTCATACTTTCATCACCCTCCTTTAAAAAAAATGCATATTTAAAATATGACTAGTGATAGAAATGTTGCATCCTTATGAGTTATGATCGTTTGAAGGCAAAATGTATTTATAGGTCATTTAAATTTTACGTTTGTATTAGATAGGTCCTTATGAGTTATGTTGCATCCTTATGAGTTATGCATATTTATAATACTAGTCTCTTGTTGTGTAATCAATTTTAAAAATAAATAATTTAGTTTGTAAAACTCCTAAAATTGAATTAAAACGATCATATGAACAACGGTTTACCAAAACAGTAGGTGGACGTGATTGCAGTTCACCAAAAGCTTCTAACACAGCAGCTTCAACATTTTCAATAGGTTTTTGGACCTCTTCAGAACCTTCTTCTAACACAGCAGGATCAGCTTCAACATTTTCAATAGGTTATGCTTCATGACCTTCTTCAGGACCTTCTTCTTGAAGATCTTGAGCACCTTGTTGAGCATTTTGCGCAACCATTTTCTTGTATTTCTGGAACTTTCCCTGAAATGTGATTTTAATGGGCAAACACAGTCAAGAATTATAATAGTTTGGAAACATAATCAAAGAAAATAAGAATTGGTTTTCAGAATTTACACATACCCGAAGTTCTTCATTGGTCCAAAGGTGAAGAAGGGGAAACCTAGGATCAACACAAATTTGTGCCCATTTGTTACCCAGTGCTAACCGTGCTTCCCTCAACATCTCGTAATGTGCATCAATCCATTGTCTTTTTACTCTTCGTCCATTCACCATTCTGCATAAAAGAAGCACAGAGAAAGTGATTAAGACTGTAACGTAAAAGAAGATTAATCTACATAAAAGAAGCACATAGGAAGTGATAAAAGAAGCACAAAGAAAGTGATTAAGAATCTACATAAAAGAAGCACATAGGAAGTGATTGAAATTGAAACGCAAAAGAAGATCGATCTTCACAAACGCTTGCGATTGAAAACCCACCTCGCGCTTTCTCGCTCTTTTTCCCAAGAAACGGTTATCAGAGAGAGAGTGTGTGATGTTCAGTGTGCTTTCTTCAGAAATTGGAATGAAATGAATGATAGTGATAGTAGAAAAAATTCATTGGTTGTATATATATATATATATATATATATATATATATAGGGCATAGACACAAAGCCCACTTCCGTTAAAAAGATAATCAATTTACTTATTGTTATATTTTCTTGGAATAATTTTGTTCTTAATCGCGAAATATTGATTGTAAAATAAATATGAAACAAAAAAAAAATCTAAGAAATTACCCAAATATATCTTGTATTATTTAATTTTCACGTCAATACCCTCCAAATAAAATAAATATAAAATCTCGTATAAATCATAAAATAAAAGCTCCATGTATTAATATACGAACACAAATATATAGTTCCCATATAAATATTGGGAAATACTTACTTAGGCACAACTATAAATTTGAGGTATTAGACACACACACAATAATGAAAAACTATCTCTTTGTGAGTGGAACAACAAAAACTGCATCAAAATAATACATGTAAATTTTATCCTTTTAACAAATATCTTTTTAGTTGAGAGACTTAAATTTGGTTGAAAAAATTTAATTTATGGAAGAAAATCCACTCAATGAATAATGTTATTTGTGTGTATGTGCTAGTGTGCATAAATAATTTTATAAAGAAAAAAAAAAGTAAAGCAAAAAAATGATGTGAAAGAAAAAACACATAATAGCTTGGTCAGAAAATTGTATTAGTTAGAAAAATAGTTATAAAAACTGCAAGCTTGCTTTAAAATTTCAAAAATAGTTGAAGAAGATGTTAAAGCAATTGAATCGTTTTTTCAAATGGTCTCTCCCCTTTGTAATCTGGTGGTAGCAGCAACAATTGTTAATTGTGTACATTTCATTTGGTATGGTAGAAATCAAGCTCGGTCCAATGACAAGAAGATTCAATAGAAATCCATCATTAATCTTATCATTGTTGTAGTCTGAGTGTCGGGGAATAACTTTTGCCTTAAAGCCTTTACAAATATTCCTGAATTGCCTTAAAGCCATAAAGATGTTATTTGGCATCCTCCTATTTTTAAATGCATCAAATGTAACTTGATGGTGTTTCATTGATGACTCTACTAATATTCTACAACAAATCGAATCCGTCCAAACTCCAAAGTTTAGACAAATTTTCATATTCAAATTAAATTACAAATATTATTTTAAATTCAAATAAATTATTATTTTCATTTTTTTTAACGACAAATATATTATTATTAAAAATTAGGTCTCACCACAAGATGAATAGTGACCTGTAAAACATGAGCCACAAAACAAAGACGTTGTATTTTAGTGGAATATTATTTTCGTATTTAAATTCAATTATTATTTTGAATTCAATTAATTCAAATAAATTAATATTTTCATATTTAAATTATTACTGTTCAAATTCGAATAATTTTTAAATTAATATTAACATATTATTTTAGTTCAAAAAATAATGACTTTGAGAAATTATTATTGTTCAAATTCAAATAATTTTTAAATTACAATTAACATATTATTTCTAAATTCAATTAATTTTTTTTTCTTTCCCTAATTAACGAAATATTTAACAAAGTATTTATTATTATTTTCGACAAATATTTTATAAATAATAAATTACTAAGAGTATTCAATTTATTCAAATAAAATCGAAAAATGTTAAATGATATTATTGATTTAATTATTTTTACCATAAAAACAATTACTTCGCATTCAATTCTTTACTATTTTAATGAGATTTTTTTGCTTCTTTCAAAAGTTTGTGAGCTATGAAGCATAGACACCTCTAGTAAGTGGCGTGCCGTGGTGTCCAACACACGTCGATGTTCGACACTTGTATGACACTTATACGACATGTGTTAGAATGCAAACTCATATTACAGTTTACTATATAGGAGACTGATAATATGGAGTTCATCCGAGATATAAAAAAAGTCTAACAAAAAATTGTTCCGCATGAAAATCAAACTAAGACTATGGGTCCATTTGAATTTGGTTTATTTTTAAATTTATAGAAATAGCTTATGTAAATAAATGAACTTTTATGTTAATTTATAAGTTTTCACTAATAAAATTTGTATCTTTATAACTTGTTTTCTCATAAACTACCGTAAAAAACTTATAATAATAAATAAAAACTTATTTATTTACATAAACTGTTTCGCATAAGCTTAAAATTAAGTCAATTCAAACGGGTCCTATAAGGTTCTGTTTGGTGCGCCCTATAGACTATGGGTCCAATTTATTATCATATCATATGCACCAAACGAGCCCTAAATGACAAGATTTTTAGTCTTATCCAATTATTGGCAAATAAAAAAGGGAATGTAAGGAACAAGATTCAAACACAAAGATCATAAACTATAAAGTGTACAATAAGCAGCTACTCAACTAGAGAATAATCTATCTCATAGTGTAGATGCCTAAAACACCAGTCCAACAAGCGGGGTCTTTCATTAGGAGGAGCTTGAAGTCTATCATAATTAATGTATTTCGGGAGTTTGTTATCATCCCCTAAATACACTTTGCATTTTGTAGATGAATGATTTATGACATACACCGAGTTGCTTTTATAACCCCATCTCTCTCTCTGGGTTGCTCAGTGCATAGTAGTTTCCCCCCGGAGCATAAAACAACGCAATGTCATCCAAAGTTTCCAATTTGACATAATTCATAGTTGAGAAGTCAATCATGTACACATTAAACACTACACCGGGCTTAGTATGAACCACAAAAAGTTGTCCATCACAGCTAACCAACCTTAGGCGAGACGAAGAAGTTACACTAGGAGTACTCTTCAATTCTAGAAATTTTATATTTACAGAATTTAAGTTGAGTACCCCTATGTTGCCCTTGTTTGTGACAACATATATAGTGTTATGCAAAACAACAAAGTCAACAATCATCCATGGATATCCCATTTTTGAATATGTAACCCAACCAACATTTCGAGATTGATAGACATGCAAACTATTAGAACTTTTACATAAAGCCAGTAAGACAAATTCCTTGGAGCCTTTTGCAAAAGCAAGCAAGACATGGTAGGCAAAATAAGAAAAATTTACTTTAAAGGTTGAGGTATTGATTACCTTCTTTCTTCTCATAAATGGATTCATTAGCAGAAATGAATTATTGTTCCCTGTCATGATCAAATATCCGCTAGAAGATCCAGAATAAGCAAAGTGCCAAAAATA
The DNA here is from genome assembly GCA_030408175.1 of Trifolium repens. Lineage (NCBI taxonomy): Eukaryota > Viridiplantae > Streptophyta > Magnoliopsida > Fabales > Fabaceae > Trifolium > Trifolium repens. The sequence continues at coordinate 52,408,114 of CP125851.1, forward strand.
ATTGATCATCTTCGAGTGATAAACTTTTTGGTTAGGTATGCTGATAAAGGAATAAGATTTCTTAACAAGGGAAGACTTTTGAACAAGTAGTGGTTCTTCAAATGCCAATCTCCAATAAATTTTATGAAATGCCCTCCATTTTTTGCAAACACAAGCAAATTCGAAGAGGTCATCGAAATCTAGAGTTCTGGAAATGATATCAAGGACATCCCAAGGAAGTTGACATTTCTCTGCTACCTTCTTCACTTTTTTCCCTTTGTATCACAACAACGGCAATGTTAGGTGACTATTAGATATATGCTTTTTCATCCTCAAATGAAAATTAACATTCTAATTCTAATTGAAAGCATGAAAATTGTAATTAATATCTTAAATACTACTACGAAGCACATCAGAGATATATGCATGGCATAAACATGGCGGAGAGAATAAAAATATATATACCAAAAAACTGCAGAAATTATCAACATATGAAGTATAATAATAAATAATCATAAACTACTAACCTGTCTTATTATGACCATGAAGCTGAAATGGAAGTGTGATTTTATATTCCTTTGGTAGGAAGGCATTGAATCCCAAAATTAAATTTGTATGCCCTTTAAAGAGCTCTTTCACTATTGCCACTACACCTCTTATGTCAATTCCTTGAGCCGTGTGATCATTGATGACTTGTAAAAACTCAAAATATATTTCCATGTTATTTTGAAACACATGTCTGACTTTATTGAGAAATGCATCTTTTATCACTAATTGATGACCTTGTTTATGATCATGATACAATGGAAGTTTGATTTGATATTCATCTGGCATGAAGTTGCTGAATTCCAAAAGTAAATCAGTGTGTTCCTTAAACAGCTTGTTTCCCATTTCAACGACACTTAATATTCCAGTTTTGTGATCCTTGTAATCCTTCATGACTTGTACAAACTCAGAATATTTTTCCTTGTTATCTTTAAACACAACTTTTACTTGAGTGATAAACGCTGCTAGTTCTTGCTGCCGTCGATCATCCATTAATGGACGAATGTTGATTCGATATTCCTTTGGCATCAAGTTGCTGATTCCCAAAATTAAATGTTTATATTGACCGTTGCTTTGACAACTCTTGGATCAATTCGTCCAGCCCTGTAATCCATCATGACTTGTGAAAGTTCAGAAAACTTTGAAAAGCATATATCATACTAAAAATATCATCAAAAAAGGCAGTTGTTTGCAAATTGGGGATGGTAGAACTACTAAGATATGGGAAGATACATGGCTGACCCATCATGTTTATTTGGTTCGTGATCTCATCAATGAGAATAATCAGAGTTGGGACCTTAATCTCTAATTCAGGAAATAAGCAGAATCCCTATTCTCAACCTGTTTGACCAATCGGCGGACCTTTGGAATGATCACATCTATCACTCATAACATTTGGTGGTGTGCTCGTAATAAGAAAATATATGAGGATAATGACATACCTGCGATAAGGGGTGTCAATAAAATCCGTTTATCCATTATCCATCCAATCCATTTAAAAATTTATCCATCCAATCCATCCATTAGTAAAAATGTTGGTTAATGGATTGGATTGGATCCATCCATTTAATTAAATGGATGGATCCAATCCATCCACCTTAATTTCAAAATCTAATGGATAATTGATCATTATTAATTTCAAATCCAATGGATTGTCACTTTTAAAAAAAAATAATAAAATTCTATAGTACAATGAATTTATGTAAAAAATAAAACCTAAATAATTGATTGTGAAAAATTATATAAAAGTTGGAAACAAACCAATAAAAAACTTAATAAAAACTGTTTTTTTTTTTTAAATTAATAACATAAAAAAACTGAAAATAAAACTTAGCCTAACAAAAAATGAAAAAAAAAATTAATAAAAAAGGAATTTTTTAAAACAGTTCCAGTTTTCTTTTTTTTTTTTTACTTTAAAAATCCAGATTTTATATTAATATAAATATCATATAATTTAATAATCTAATAAAAATATATTAAAATAAAATTGATGAAGTCAACGCCGGAGCCACCGGTCAACACCGGAGCTCCGCCACCGGACCACCGGCCACCGCCGCCGGACCACCGTGGGTCGCCGGAAAATCTGGGTTCCGCCGCCACCGGATATCAAAAAATCTGTTTGGGCTCACTAATAAAAATCTGTTTTTACACTATTTCAAAAAATAAATCTATTTTATTAATTATTTAAAATGCTTTTGGAAAATAAAAAAATAAATTTAATTTAGTTGATGGATTGGATGGATATCCATCCATTTAAAATCTCATAATGGATGGATTGGATTTTATCTCTAACGGATGGATTGGATTGGATTCTTTTGATAAAATTTTGATGGATTGTTAATGGATAAATGGATTATTTTGATCCATCCATTAACAATCCAATCCAAATCCATCCGATCCATCCATTTTGACACCCCTGCGATAAATACAAGATGTGTGGAGTTACTGCAAACAAACAGAGCAACCACGCCAATTCAACAGACAGAAGGTCTATGGCGATGGGGCTTAGGATTTGGAATGACGCCTGCGACGTTTTTGCCGTTCAACTGGCCAGTGATTTGTGTATCGATTCGGTAAGGATTGCGTCTAGAGATTTCAATGGATATCCATGGAAGCGGATATTGTGATATCTGTGTCCGTGTCCGCTCCGTCAGACAAATATGATATCCTCGTCCGCTCCATATCCGTACGGATATCCGCTAAGCGGGTAATCCACGGATATTGAACTATCCGCGGATATTAACAGATATTCATGGATGATATTACCAGGTATGGATTTTATTGCCATCCCTAATTGCGTCGGATTGTCAAACTGTCAAATGTTGTTAAGGATGAGAAGAAAATTAGGTCTTATCGGGGTATGGCGCCCTTGGAAAGACAGCCATCCAGGGGGATGTATGTATAATGAAATGGGGCTCAAGCCCCCGCAAGCAAAGGAAAAAATTATAACCATGTCTATTTACTATAAGAAATTTTTTATTATATATTTATTTTAGCCCCCATAAAAAATTAAGTCCATTAACTTACGCATTGTTATGAATAATTAAGATAGTGCTTTAGTGGATGATCATCATTGATCTTCCCTTTCCTATAACTTTCACTAAGTGGGTGGTCTTTAAATTATATGATCATCTACTCCCTTGTTTGTATCCTATAAATAAGACCCCTTTGTTATAATGTAAAGACACAATTGTGATGAGTTGAATACAAAGCTCTCATTCTCCCTATCTCCATGCTTTAGTTCTTGAGTTTATTTCTAACATGTTATCGGCACGAAGCTCTGACGACACAACTGGAGAATTTGAGCATGGCATGATTCACTTTGTTGTAAGTTTTGCATTCTTAATCTCTCCTTAAGATCATCCACAAAATTACCTTTATCTATTTAAAAGAGGGTCCGTTTAGAATGGACAAAAACATGTTTTGGTCCATAATGGACAGATGGTTAGAACCATTGGATTAAATAGATTCATTGATTTTGTGATGTACTCTCTCCATTAGATAATGCCCTCTTTTATTTTTCTCTCTTATCCTTAGTGTCTTCATCTCTTTCCGATTTCAGTTTCCAGCAACATCAATTAATACCTTGTGTGGCTATGGAAAACCAAACCATCATTCATAAAAATAATATAAGGAATTTCAAAAAGATTTTATTTTTGTCATAAAAAGAGAAGAGAAAATGAACTTTCACGAGAAAAGTTTATGAATATTCAATCTATAAAATAAAACTAAAATTAAATTAAATTAAATCACAATAAAATATTTAGAATCAAATTAGTTCATCGGTCATGATTTATTTTCTATGAATGAAAACCCAATCCAATTGTTCTATGGTCTTTTTTAAACAGATATTGTTCTATATCTGTGTTAATCATGACTCTCAAATCTCAACTTGCTTGTTCCCCTCTTTCTCACTTTATTTTTTCTTCTTTAAATAAATAATTTTGGTTCTACCCCTTTGTCTTATGCAATATGAATGAAATTTAACAAGATGAGATTGTAGTTGGTTGGACTTTGGGGGTTTGGAGAATGCAGATAAAAAGTGTAATGAAAGAGAAAGAGTTGAAGAGTTAAATTTAGTGTGTGGATGAACCATGATAAATTTTGGTGAGTTATTTAATCCAAGGGTAAAAAGCAAATTGGTCCAAGATGGACCAATCTTTTTACTGGTTCATTTTATACGGAACCTTTAAAAGATTCAAAGAGATATTTTAGTTCAATTAAAAGAGGTGCGCATTGCTAATTTACACCTTAATTTTTAGGTGGGTGTAAATTAGCAATCCTATAATCCTGTGTGGCCAAGGCACAATTGGCCTTAACATGTGTCCGCCCCTGCGCACGGTTGAAGGATTCGCTAGCTTTGCCTCCCTAATAAAAAAGCCACCAAAACGTGCTGTTTTTCTTCTTGCAATTTCGAAAACATAACAGAAAAACAGAGAACTATTTTCTATGAAAATAAAGTCCTCAAAGCATGATGTTACAACATACATCCTAGGCACAAGATCATTTCCAACAAACACATTTCCAAGTGATAAAAAACTTCAATTAAGTTAGGATAAATATTTCTAACTGTAATGGACAATATATCCGGAAAGACACTAGTATCAAAATGTTAAGACAATGTTACAAATACATTTATCTTCTCTTTTTTCCACCTTTTCCAGATTTGTTAGAAGGTCCAGCAGTTGTGGTTGATGTTGATGCAGTCTCCTGCTTCTTGGTCCTTCCATGATGTTTAGGGACCATCTCTGCAACGCGTAACATTAGTTGCTTTCCTGCAAAGATATATATAAAAAAATTGATAATATGAGACACTAGTATATTTCACATTCATCAAATATATGGTTCTCGAAGAAAATTATCTTCCAATCCTTTTGATATGTGATGCTTGCAAAAGAGTTGCGATTCTCAACTTGACATTGACAAAGACCTTAAAAAATAAGCTATCATCATTTATAATATCATTATTAGATGCATGTATTTTAGAGTATCTTAGATGATCTCTCTGGAGTGGGTTTTATGTTTCATTGAATCTTGTTATTTATTTCCCTATTTAAATAGAACTCGGTGTTTAAATATTGTTATAAATAATTACTCTATTTTCTCGTTTCCTTCTTTCTCTGCTTAAATCCTAGATTTCTTTAGGCTTAAACATTTGTGTCTAGAATAGCTTAATCTTGATATGTGGTTGTTATTTTTAAAATAGGTTGCAAAATAGATCTACATGGTAAGATGACGGGTTTCCGTCGCTAGGTTACATTGTTAGTGCATAGTCATTAAACTATAATTATTAATAACAGAAATCTTTAGGCAGTTGGGTTTTTTCTGCATTTCAAACACAATACATCCAAGCAGAACCAATATTATCTCATTAGACCAAATATGCTATACCCAAGCAACAAGGTTAATCCATTACATGCATAATGTATGGCTACTCTTTTCCATTCCTTGCTTTGGGATTCAATTTCATTTCTAAGAAAGAAAGGAAGAAAAAAGAGAATATTTTCATCGGTTTTCACGCATGCTTTTAAGCTTCCCCTATGCGAGCACATAATTTACTCATATCGTTGTACTGCTACTTTTATCTTAAACAAAATGGCATAACATCAACCCACCAGTCTAACTCCTAATTTCAAATACTGCTCTAAGGTCATCCACGATTAAAACTTAAATGTGACCAATACCAATCCAGAGTCCAGTTCCGGTCCATGGCCATAAAACTGAAATATTATAAGGTGTGTATACTGGTAGAAAGTGTCATCAATGTAGATAGACTTAATGATAGTTGACAAAGTATCCTAACTTAAACTCTTAAAAGCCAGTATCTCTTTGTCACATACAAAATTTACAAATAAAATATAAATAGACAATTTAGTTGTTAGCGACTCAGTGCCAATCAAAATGCTGACTGACAGAGTGACGGCAACATCAGAGATGGCAAAAGATATCAAAGTAATGTTCTGCCAAGAAAGCATTTGATTGAAATGGGTGTCCTCCTCAGGCTATAGCAAGCATTTGATTGAAATGCTCATATAGTCATATCCTATCTTATCAACACCTATCTAACATAAGGTTCAGCCATTAAGGTATTACTATTAGTCATATATGAGTATTATATTCTGAGTATTGTAGTAGTGACTTAGATCGATCTATCAATCTACTCTAAGGAAAGTCTTTTTCCCAATGAAACAATCCGAAATTTTATGCCTTTGTTTTCTGCCATTTTATTCTCTAGAACAGGATCTTTATCTTCTACCTCTATCTAATCAAAGACAAGTCTTCTGTTCCACAGAATATCTCGACATTGCACGGGATCTTCACTAATACTAGTTTTATATTCAAATAATACAAAATGGCAAAATAGCTAAGAACTATGAACTCAAGTATACAAAATTAACATAATTGTTATAATTATTGAGAAACTTACTGGAAGAGATGGATGGATTGATAAGAGTCCCATCCTCCTTTTTCAGCAAAACCCTAACTCGTCCCCGTTGCATAAAATCACGAGGATAAGCCTTGTCTATCTGTGATCATCAATAAATCAATACATTTTCCAATAAACAATTCCACATAGCAATGCGATGGATTCAAATTGAAAAAATTGAGAAGAAAAATACCTCGATTGCATAGGGAAGTTTAAGATAATTGCAACAATCCCCAATTTCAGCACAAGTAGGGTTTTCACATGCTTTGGCGATGCCAATTCGTCTTCCTTCAGCTACAGTCTTTTTGGAATTGATGTAAACAGGATACAACACAATCCACTTCTTTATGTTTGGTAATTCAGCTTCCATGTTACTGTGAAATTGAAATCAAAGCAATTTCAAACGAGATCTATGACTGTGATAAAGATGATCAAAATTTGAAGAAAAATATTTACTAGGTGGTGAAGAATGAGGAAGAAGGTGTTGGTTTCAGTAATATATTGGGCCTATAGGCCAAACCCAACCTATTTCAGGCCCATTTTAGTGAGAGGAATATTTTTGGAAATTATTACTTTTTCCACTTCATTTTTTACTTATACACTCTCTTTCACGTTTTCTTTTGTTTTAGACGAAGTGGTAAACATCATTGAAAATCACATACACAGATGCGAGATTCAGAGTTTGAACTCGGATGAAGATTCCAGTTGAGTTAGGACTTGTAGATCTCTTTCTCGTTTTTATCATAGCAATATTAATGGACTAATTTGTTACAATTTCTTTTGAAAAATTATTATGATACAAAAATAAGTTAACGTTTCTGCAATCCCTTTGTAAACGATGTATCATTAAAAAAACCAAATATACATACAGAATTTTAGGATTGATTTATATTTTATCATTAATTTCAGAATACTCGTCTTCACTTTATAAAAAAATTGAGAGACTGTTATAAAAAAAATATTGAGGGGTCGATTTGTACGCTATATTTATAGTGGATGAAGTCTTTCGTAGGCACAAATTCAAATAAAATATATCTGGACACACACACATAAATCAAAAACATTAAAAGAAAAGAAAAGATAATCACAACAAATTTACATCATTTAAATTTTTTTCTCTTTAATTTTTTTATTGTGTGAATGTGCCTAACCAAATTTTATGTGTTGTACCCATACAAGTATTTCTCATTTATTTGTATAAAAAAATGTTTTCAAAATATAACTCGTACATTATCCGGATCTATAACAACGACCTAGTTTGTAAATTGTACTACAAGTCATGTCATAGTCTTTACTCTTTTCTTTTGTATAAGATTAAGAAGAAGCCATATGTGCAAGTTTTGCAAGGTAGTATTTATTTTCTTCCTATTACAATTTGAAGCAACGTATATCCCTAAGCGAGAAATGAATACACTTTAAAAAAAAGCAAACTTGTATAACCTTTTTGCTTTTAGTCATGCAAAAGGAGGAGAATATATGCCTACTTCGTTGAACGTATTACAATGTCTTCATAGAAAAGATAAGGAAATAAAACCCACCTCTACTCTACCCCTATAAATAACAGCAACAAAAAATTGAAAATATAGCCAACATTTGTGAACTCATTACCATAGTCCATACATACACAGCTAGCCATGGACACCAAAGATGATGGTTTGTTTCCATTCTCTCTTTTTATTGGGTAGCATCTTTAAAAAAGTCCATTTACATGTATTTTCATTAAATAAATAAAAAATTGGCTTGTTTGCATCTATGCAACGTGAAATGTACAATCAATAAACCTATGGGTATAATGAGTGCATGACTGTTTTTTTTTTTGGTAGGGCATGACTGATTTAAGTACATAATATATTTCATTAAACAAAAAAATACATTTTTTTAGCGGTGGGTAATTACCAATCATTAGTTTTTTTTTATCATTATTAATAGTTGTTGAGATAGCAAGAAAAAGTATATTTAATTTCTTAAGAAAATTTATCTCATGGAAGAATCTGAAATTGTTTTATGCTTATATTGTAAAAATAAAATTGCAGGTATTTCTAGATCTATAGTAGAAGCTTCGCCAGCTCATTACATAATGAAAATACAATCATTTTCACTCCTCACTAATAATTCTATAGAGAGGTATGAATCAGGGAAATTTGAAGCTGGAGGCCACAAATGGTAAACATTTATATGATCCTTTTGATATATGATCTAGCTAACTATAATTTCAGTTAATGAGTCTAAGTATTGATTATTCACTATCTCATGCATGATAATTTTGGTCTCTAATTTAGAGTGAATAATGGACTATGTTAAAAATGTGACTATGCCTCCCAGGAAGTTAGTTCTATACCCGACTGGAAACAAGAGCAAGAATGTAAAGGACCATATTTCACTATACTTGGTGTTGGATGAATCAAGCTCACTTCATCCTGGTTGGGAAATCTATGTAAATTTTAGATTGTTTTTATTTGATCACAACAATGACAACTACCTAGTTGTTCAAGGTATTAACTTTTTTTAGTATATTCACTTGACAATATTTTTCCATGAAAAAATATTTAGTAGATTATATCAGTTTATCAACCCCGGGTTGTATATATAAACTACAACAAACAAATCAAAGCTAGAATCTTTTACCATTTTTGAACTACTGCATTTCATAGATGCTGCGAAAAAGGAAAGAAGATTTCACAGAATGAAAGTTGAATGGGGATTTGATCAATTTATTCCTCTCAAGGATTTCAATCTTGGCTCTAAAGGTTATCTGGTAGATGATATATGTGCATTTGGAGCAGAAGTCTTTGTTTGCAGGGAAAGAAACACAGGTAAAGGAGAATCTTTGATCATGATAAAGGATGCCCTCCCCTACAAGCATGCCTGGGATATTAAGGACTTCTCAAAGTTGGATTCAGAATGTTGTGATTCTAAGCCATTCGATGCTGGAAACTACACGTGGTACAAAGACTTAACCTCTTTTTTCATGCTAAACTAAATGAATGAACTCCATTCAAAGAGTATTGTTTAAACTCAACTTGAAACTTGACAGCTTAACAATTTACTAAATGAATGATATGCTGATTTTTGCAGGAAGATAAAACTATATCCCAATGGAAAAGACAATGACTTGGGCAGATATCTTGCTCTGTACTTAACTTTAGCTAACCCGGCATCCCTTTCTCCGGGTTCTAAAATATATGCACAAACAACATTACGCATACTTGATCAAAAGCAAGTCAAGAGTCAGTATGGGAAAGGTAAAATTTGTTTCAATTTGAAGTGCAATTGTTCAAGAAAAATGCTAGCTACACAAAATGATAGTTGATCGAATAATTAACATTATGGGCAACATTTTTAGGTGTCTAAGCAAACAAAATCATAGGTTCGGTTTACTAATCAATAGTTCTATTTCTTTATGTCCTCCACTTGCAGCTAACTACTGGTTTAGTGCCTCAAGCCATGAACATGGCTTTTCCAGATTTCTTTTGCTCAGTAGTCTCAACAGTCAATACTTGGGGTACCTAGTGAAGGACACTTGCTTGGTAGATGTTGAGGTTACAGTTCTTGGGGTGGTTGATGCATTGTCTTGAGATTGTTTTAAGGCATATATGTGTTATTAAAGAATGTAGTTGCAGTGGAGCCTAGGATAAATAAAAAATTTAAAGAAAATTAGCAGTAGTGCTCCTGTGAATTCTACAAATCCATGCTTTCTATGAGTGTAACAAGCTTCAATTTATGTACATGTCTTTATTCTAATTGGGTGTTGACATCCCGAGTCATCTATACATATCAATATATCATGAAGAAAAAAATGGCTGTCTAAATCTTTACAATGTGAACTTTATTTGAAGTGCAACAAATCATTGTTTACAGTAGAGAATCACGTATTGTCATGTCATACATACATGTACATTATGTACTGAATTTATTTACAAATAACAATACACAATTGGGAAATACTTGAAGGAATTAATCATCAAATGCAATTTATGCGCCACCAAGTTAACCAAATGTTTTCTCACTGCTGTAACACATATACAGAAACCCATCATCATCCTTGTAAGTTTGGTAGATGGAGTTCATAAGACTAGCTGTAGATGGAACCACAAAGACACAGATAAGACATACATTAGCTTCCATTTAAGAAGACAAGATTTGACTCATCTAAATTGAGTAGTAGTAAAACGAGAAAATCAATAGTTGCTATTTCAATCATCCATAATTTGTTATGCATTTGCATATGATTGATATAAAACATTGATTTATTCGTCAACATTTGATATTGTCCACTTTAGAGAAGCCACACCGCATCCAAGAAAACATAACTTTAACTAATAAGTACTCTAACAAGATTATTGTGAATACATAAAATGCATTTACCAGTCTGAGGCAGCGTGTTTTTGACAAAAATAAACAGAGCTTTCCCAGGAGTCAAACTTAGCCTATTACTTAAAATGTGAATAAATTGCCCAACAGACATATCTCGAGGAACCAGATATCTAAATGAGAGAAAAACACGAGAAGAGATTAGGCCCTTTCAGTCAAGAATGCATTATAGTTCAATCTTATAAGTTATAATTACAACAATAAATGAAAAAAAAATAAAAAAATATAACAGAAGCAATCCTATACTCCCATCATTGAAAAGAATTCTACAATATATATCCTTGGAATTAGGAGTTAGGACTAAGTCAGACTCAACAATAGCTTGCAAGAAAAGCATTTTCCAAATTTTATAAACACAGTCATATCTCTAGTCGATGCAGACACTTTTCTCCCATTCAGGACTAGACATCTGAAGCGTTGAAAATAAAGATGGAATAACATGGATCTCTCAACTCAACAAACATATACAAAATTGACAAATTTTATTGTTGACTTGTTAAAAGTATAACACAAAAGCTAGCAATTTCATTTACCTAACTAAAAGCATTATAAATTATAATTATTATATTGACTATTTTGAAATGCATAATTGGAAAATCCCCAAAATAAGAGAATTCTTAATGCAAACTACTATATAGTAATAATATATAACCTAATTTAAGAAAAATTCAAAGAGAAACATAAAATCAAAACATACTTCTTCTTGTCCATTTCAGGTAGGTCTGTTCTAGAATATTTCTCAATAATAACCTGCAATAATACACAATGCAAGAAAAAAAAACATAAATTAAAATAATAAAAAATGAGTAAAATTGAAGGTAGAAAAAAAAAAAGTGATACCGGAACTCGATCGGGATATTTAACAAGGATGCTTTGCGATTCCTTGCGTCGTTCATCTGTTAAAATCAACACACATCAATGTAAATTAATAATATGATCACAAATTAATAGTAATAATTTAGGTATTTATGTTTTTGATATTGAAATGTGAGGAAATTTGAGATGAAAGTAAAATTGAAAATATACCGATTGAGAATTCTTGTTTGAAGGATTTGATCTTTCCCATGATGAGATGATATTGATGTGAATTTTTTATGGTTGAACAGAGCTAAGAAAGAAGAAAATAACGTGATGAGAAAGAGTGTAAAGTTTTGAATGAAAATGGAATTACAAGAAATGGTTCTATAATATTCCGTTGCGTCCACCGTCAAATTTATTGGCGTTAACGTGAAAGTCAATGTCAATCAACAACAGAAACACGTTAAGTACCAGACATAAAACTTTAGATGGGCTTTTCATTATGGGCTTTCTGTGGGCTTGTATGTAGAATATTGCTTTGTGCACCCTCCTCAGTTCTCATTGATTGTGGTGACTCAAAATGGTTTAGGATAAATGAAGACATTACATATGAAAACATATTATGCATGTGTGTGCAAAACGTTAATATCACATTTTTTTTTGGATACTCATCATGACACAAAAGCCAAGTGTTGATCTATAGTCTTTAAGTTGGTATGCCAAATAAACCACATGTTTAAAGGACCACAAAGGATGTGAGTTCCTAACCACTTGATCAACCAAAGTTTTTAGTATGCACTTACAATTATTACTCCCTCCATTTCAAGATTTTCGTCCTTTAAAAGTTATTTTTACTTTTATTTTACAAAGAGAGAAAAAATTTATTTAATTAATGTTTTAGTTTTAGTAAGAGTACAAATGACAAAGTATTACTAATTATGTATTGGTTTCTTAAAATGACTAAAGATTTGGTACAAAACTAAAAAGCTAAAGGACCAAAGATTTGGTACAAAATAACTAATTAGCGTAAGAATGGATATGTACAAAATAATTGTTTTTTGCATTTTTAAATGCTACTACTCTTTTTTTTGTCATATAGCATAGTGGCTAGAAATTTCACTCATAAGGTGGATAAGTGGGATGATTGAGGTTCGAACTTCAATCCCTGCATTAATGCTACTACTTTACTAGGTTAATAGTACTAGTATCATTCTTCCTCAAATAAATAAATAAATGTAGAAATATAATATAGGGTAAAATGGTGTTTACCCCCCTGCAAAGTAGGCGACTTCTGGATTACCCCCCTGGAAAAAATTTCGTTTAGATTCCCCCCTTACAAAATTTGGTTTTCTGGATTCCCCCCTCAAAATCACTACGTGGCAGCTGACTGAGCCAGAATCTCCACGTGGCAGAAGGAATCTCCACGTGTCAGCTGCCACGTAGGAAAATCAACATTAAAAAAAAAAAAATTGCCACATCATTTAATGATTTTTTTTTTTTTATTTTACTGAAATTTTATTAATTATGCTTTTTTAAAAAAGGTGAGAATTTTCTGCCCAAGGGGGATTCGAACCCGTCCCCTCTTACTCATGGGTTCAATCCCTTACCATTGGACTACGCGCGCACAATTGATAACATAACAGCTTAAAATGTATATAACTTAAAACAAGCGCACAGAACCAACAAAACCAACAAAATCAAAGGAAAGGAAGAAGCATCGACATCTTCACTATCATCATCAAAACTGGAGGAGTCATGTTCAAATGCCTCATTGCAGGGTGAAAAACATCGGAACACAAAGCCTTAAATTGTCAACACCATAGCTCGAAGATGTCAATACAACTCGGGAACAAAAAGCAAGTAGCTACAGACCAAAGCTTGAATATTTTTTTTTGAACAGGCAAACAATTATTAAGCTCACTCCCTAACAAGAGGTAGAGGAGAGGCAAAAGAACCAAGATACAATAAGGGGAATAGGGAGAAAGAGAGCCAACAGACCACTAAACTCCCTCCCCCACTACAAAACGAAAACAGCCCCTGTTACACAATCTAATAAAATACAAACCAATTGAAACTAAAAAAATACAAACCAGCCCTCCCAGCCAAAACAGGGCCAGCGAACAATGTAACAGCCCGTTTTTTTCAAGGCCAGAAAAGTCAATATTTTTTTTTTTTTCAACTAACACTCAGAGTGCGCATAGAATATTTTTCAATGAGCCGGCATTCAAATATACAAAAGAACTCATTACCATAAGGTGCTTCGACAAGCAAAGTGTATTCCTGAATAATTACAATTCAAGTCTAAGTATTCAAATACTTACAACAAAAACAAGTTAGAATCCTATGCTAACCAAAAAGCACGGTGCACAAAACACACCGGCGCATAATCTAACTATACTAAGCTTCACCACGTGCTCACTATGGCCTAGAACTGCCACCGTCGTCACCACGACCTAACCCATCATCTGGGTGGGATGAGCCCGCAAATGAAAGAAAGGGTCACCACAAAATAAAAGTATGTATATATATAACCGGTGCGAAAGATGTACACATAACAAATTTCCACATACACAAGAGAAAGCTCTTTAACACGATAGCAATTCCCACCAACGGGTTCATATTTATAATGCACACATAGCCTATCAATGCAGACTCTAAATGATTGTGATCACCCTAGCCGGGTCTTTTTCACATGCATGAATTCCGGAATCAACCTCTCTATAGAAGGCGTAGGTCTCAGGTGGGATAACACCTCCTACTATTGGTGGGATAACACCAGGTAGAGTCACACAGACAATACCAAAACAATCACGGTGGGATAACACCGGGTGAGTCACACAGACAAACACCAACTCAATAAAATCCAGTAGGATTTGGCGAAGTCACACAGACATACACCTAGGCACGCAACTATGAAATGCATGGCATATATTCTCTTTGGCATATACAGGATAGTCACACAGACAAAATCCCCGCGTAGTCCTATCTGACGCACGCATTCATATATGCTCATGCAAACAATCACATAGCCTAAAGCCTATGTACAAACCATCACAACATACATACATTTTCTCAATCATATGTAAATTGCACACGCATTTATAACCACGTTCTCATCAACGAGAATACATAAGTACAAACATGCCAAAGCACACAGCAATGCATAAACAGCAAACCAAACATGTCGTAACCGTTTTGAAAGACGGAAATAAAATGGAGCCCTTACTTCAGCAAGCTTCCGTTAACTTTTCTCGCATAATTCTACAACTCGCGCTTCCTAAAATATAAGCAGCGTACAATCAATAAAATATTCCTCGTTTATCCTATCGAAACGAAACTTGTTCTCAAAGCTCTAGAGGGGTTTAAGGTACTTTCTAACTCTCCCACCTAGCGATTCCAAGTTCTTCCCAATCCGATAAAAATTCACGAAGTTAAAGACATTATTTTTGTCACACGAAATTCATTTTTGTTTCAAAGCATACAAAGAACCAATATTGTTTTCAACCCTAAACAAATCATTTTCACACAACAAACTCATTTGAAAACAAACGAGAAACTCTTCAAAAATATTCAACAAAAATCAGAGTTTTCTTGCATCGCAAGTTTTCAAGTTTTTCTTGCCAAGTAAAACCATATGCTTCTACTCTTCTAAAACTATAACCATATACTACCTCAATGATCATGTTCTCCACATTATGGACTTTTAAAAATTTTGAAATCTTTTCCCTTCTCCTCAATTGGCCACGGCCAAGAATGTGAAAAACACCTAATCACTCAAAATTTTTCAATTCCAAAAGCATGGTAATATCTTATAATACCCCAAAATCATTTATCCGAACAATCCAAAACATTTTAGGTCGAATCGCAACTTTCGACAATTCTCAAATTGGTTTTCTAAAGGCAAAAGCAACTCATTTTCTTTTATAACAAAACCATAACCAATCAAACTTTAAAACCATGATTAAGTCCTCCTAAAATGACTTAACAAAATTTGAAAACTCTTCCCTTTCCCTTAAATGGTGCCACGGCCAAACTAGGAAAAATAAGGCCGACACCTAAAATTTTTCATTACAAAACCCTAGTAATCATCTACTAGCTCCTTAAGTCGTTGAATTGATCAATCACACTACTTTAAGGATCGAAACGAAATTTCTTAAAATATGTTCATCGAATCGCTCAAGAACACCGAATAAATTATTTTCTTATTTTTCAAAACAAAGTTTATAATCAAGAATCCATTTTGCCACAAAGCTTAAAACTAACATCAAAAATCAAATCACAAAACAAAATCCAAGTTTATGATCTTTTCAAAAATTTTCTTCAAACCCTTAACCAAAATTTGTGAAAACTTCAAATCAACCATGGAAATCAACACTACTTAGCTTAATCACACTAGTTTATCACTCATGAACAACTTTCAAGCAAGAGAAATCATTCCTTAACAATTTCTCACAAAATCCTCTCAAGAACATAATCTAACAAATCATCAAATTCCATGAGTTTGTCTAGCTAAGGAAAGGAAGGAAGCTTAGTTACCTTAAGAAGATGATGATCCTTGCAAGTCCTATGATCCAACAAGCCTAAAATCCAAGCTTTTGGTGAGCAAATGGAAAAGTTCTTGGATGAAGAACAAGGGTGGAAAGCCACGGCAAAACAAGAAGGAAAATGAGTGAAATTGTGATTTTTCTTAAGTCTTTTTAATGACCAAAAGTCATGGTCTTGTTGCCTAATCCACCCTTGGATCAAATAGTGTTAATTTGCTAAGATTCAAATCTAGCCATTGGATCAATTCTAAGCTTATCCTCACAAGATATTTTCTATGCTTCAAGAAGCCACCTCGCCTCACAGCTCTCGCGCGTCGCGACGAACGTAAAACACAAAAACAGAAAACCTACGGAAAGAACGTCTATCGTTTTTCCATTCCAAAACTTATCGCCGAATCTTTTTCCGCGACTGTAATTTTCTTCCATACCTTAGAAAATTAATCTCAGGACATATCCTAACTCGCGCAGATATATAAAACTTCCACCCGAAACCTCACTTAAAACAGACGCAGTAAGATTTTCCATCAGCGGGTAAAATCCTACTCGTTTTTCCAAAAACAAGAATAATCCAAAACTCGTCATTCTGACTTCACAGAAATCTCCTCATACTTAAAAGAAGACTATAACCCAAAAGTCTG
The DNA here is from genome assembly GCA_030408175.1 of Trifolium repens. Taxonomy (NCBI): domain Eukaryota; kingdom Viridiplantae; phylum Streptophyta; class Magnoliopsida; order Fabales; family Fabaceae; genus Trifolium; species Trifolium repens. The sequence continues at coordinate 52,424,916 of CP125851.1, forward strand.
TGCCTTTCCAGCGCACGAGCACAAAACAGGCTCCGTTTCAGCAAAAATCTCATTAATGTGACGATACTCACAAAACCGTTTCACCAAAACCCTAAAAACTTAGCCGACACTAAAGTTCCTTAGGAAAACTGTACAGTGAAATCTTGGGTCTTACATTACTACCCTCCAAAAAGAAGTTTCGTCCTCGAAACTAAAGTTAAGGATAACGACTCAACCAGTCATTACCATCACCAACACAACAAAATCCCACAGGATTAGGTGCAGCCACACAGATGCTAACACCGGGTGAAGTCGCACAGATACTCTCACCAACACACTGGCACAACCGTGCACCAACCGCAACTCTCAACGAGTTCACCACTCAAAAATTTCCTAGGGTCCATACACAAAATTCCAAAGTCACTCTTTTTGTCTCCGCGACATAGCCTAATCCACTAGGTTCACGCGCAGCAGTGACTGGCTACCCTCCAAAAAGAAACACTGAAGTTCTCTGTGCATCACCAAAGCTAGCAAAACTAGTCAATTCCAATCAACACGATTCTCGTCTACCATCAACAATAAATTAAGGACGGCCAGTCCCTCAATTTGTCAATAGACAGTCGACAATCTTGATGGTGGTTTAGACCATCTTTACCCAACTTAAGTGATACTTCATTCCGCTTATGCTCAAGGTCCTCCGAGGCACAATGGTCCAACACTTCCTTCGAGGTTTTCCCACACGTTTCCCTCGATCTCTTACGAATACAAGATCAAAGTCGTAAGACACGACGCTCAACACACGTCGCATAAGCTCTCATGCTTCCACTCTTGAAGCATCCGTGGAGTATCATCCAATAGTAGTACAGTGCCACTACGGCAAGTACCACCCAAAACCATTACATTCCACAAAAGTTGTCCTTTCTATCGAAGAACTTCACACCATATCCCTGAGTCCGCAACTCAATGAATATGTCGAACCGTATGTTCACATTCGAATTTCGTTCCAAACACGACTTAAATAATACCATCCCAACCTCCGGTTGGTGATTACAGCTCCTCATAGTCTTGTCACTTGCCAAACTATACCATCTATTTCTCTTGTACTCCCTTTATCCAAATCCCCAATTCCCCAGAATCGGTCCCTTATATGTTCACATTACTTCCAAAACGACACTTAGATAAATCTCGCGTGCCTTAAACAAAACGCTTATCCTCGTCGACTACCATCGTCGGCACACATCCTCTTCACATCGTATTCTCATTCTATTCCTGAACTCTCCTGAGTTCCTTTTTCTCTTACAATTAAATCCTCTCTTACTCAAAAGAGCTTGTCACCCTGACCATTCTTAATTATTCCCAACATCACCCTTTCTGTCGAGATACCTACTTCCAAAATAAATCTTAAGGTACTCATCACATCACTATTGTCCCACTGTCCATGTAGACCATATCCGCATTCCTTTACTTACTCAATACAGATTTCCATTATGCTACGTCTCTCTTCATTGTAACCACTACAATGAATCGAAGCCCTACCAGCTTCCACCAAACTTTGCCACTAGACAATTGCTTACCCTTTATTATTACTGCATACAACACATGCGCCGCCATGACATCCATTTAGGTGGTGCTTTCGAATCCTTAATATACACGCACAATCATAATTTTCCAAATTATATGGGAGGGAATTTCCATTCGCCAATCCTCCATTGACATAAGCCACATTCTCATGTGCTTCTCTCTTACTCATTCTCAACACGGCTTTCCAATGGCTAACATCGTCTGCGACTAATCTCATCGATCTACTAATTTGCAATTTTTTTAGTTCAACAACAACCTAAAGTTGGTTCCCAAACCACCATGACACATAACTTATTGGTTCCAAACAACATCTTTAATTTTCCACACACAATCCAAATATGCTCGTTCCACATCAACTTGTTTCCAATCAAGCACACTCTTCTCCATTCGATTGGTCCTTCATCATCGTGACTATTCTAAAGTTATAAAGTCTGTTCCCTCCGGGGAATCAATTTCCAGATCTCAAGTTCCAGCTAATCTTGCTCCTACATCTAGTCACTCATCGTTTTCTTATTCACTTCTAACTTTTACTAACGATCATCAATTGTACTCTTCATAATCGAACGCCCCAATAAATTAATTCCTCAAGTTCCTATTAAGTATTTCTCTATGCATAACTATCTCTAGTCTTACCATCGTCATGTCACTATAATTTACTTTCAAATCAACATATCTTACTCATACATCAAGCCATGAAACACTTATCTCAAATCTTAATGCTTGGCCTATCAAGACAGCTACCAACGCACAACACTTTGCTATGATTTTATTCTTAGTAAGTTCGATATCCAAATCAAACTCTTGAATCCAATCTTCAAGAACTCTAAAAACTCTTCGTACCATCCATTTAATCCTAATACACAATAAAAGTCCTTCCAACTATCGACTTTCATTGTCTTAGTATTCGTGTTAACGAACTCCTTTTCTACTCAACCACGACATTCTTAGAAAATATCCAAAAATTCTCGTCCATAACTTGAATTTATTCAAAACTTGCCCACCTCAACTCTCATGGTATCATAAATTCAAGCTGCTACTTAGTCCTTCAACCATTTTGGTTGATCAAAATCGTTAACTTATATGCACATCCACACAGGATCTCTACGCAATCTTGACTAATCTTTTCAAACTACTCAACCAGTTTACTTCCTCTTATGGTTTACCTGCCAATAGTTAACAATTCTAGCTTACGCTACTAAAATTCTCAAGGTATTTCCATACTATACACCTCCAGTATTACCTATCAGTGATATGCAACTCAATTTCGAAGGTTGAACTCCTCGTTCTTTACCTAAATATCTCTCCAAATCCATCTTTATTCAACAATCAATTACTTATCGTTGTATCTCACATCGACATCCATACTTACTATCTCCCGAACTATGTATAGATTGTCACTTATCAACGTGATACTTGGTCTCCTACCTTCAATCATCACAAGATTCATCCTTACTAATCTTAGTTTCGAATCTAATTATCTCACACACTTGAATTAAACACTTATGGTACCCATCGTTCGCATAAATGCCGTATAACACCACCAGGTTTTCTCACTCTGGATGTACAACGTCCTTTAATTCCAATTCAAGTTGCCTCAATTATTATCCAATCATTGTAATTAAATCCAACTGACATCTCTGCATGCTCCACCATTCTACAATGGTTGCATCCTCTTGACAATTGAATGACTTCATCAAGTCTCGTCCGAACTCACAAGAACGGATATCCAGCACCTTCTTCAAAAGGTATCCCAATCTGATCCTTACTTGCAATCCTTTATCAGTCGACGTCCACACGTCCGTACTCAACACCTCCGGGTGACAACGACCCATGCCACTTCCAAGAATCCTTTGTGGTTCTCGTTCGCCTCAAGTCCATCCTCCTCGGACCACTCTGTCTAAGGAATTCAGAGACACTCGTCGACTAAATTCGACCAAGGCTCGGGGTTTCACAATTCCACTTACTGAAGCCTCACTCCCTGCATTACTTCAGTAAGACACAAACCAGTGTCTAAGCATATCTCATGCTAGACTCAAAACAACCAACCACATAACCCACAACACAACAAAAACAACCGCTAGAACTAACACAACTCTAGCTATGTTCTAACCGACTCTGGACTAACGACTCAAGTGTACACTTTCCCTTTGAAGATTTAAAGCCGTGCTCTGATACCAATTGTAACAGCCCGTTTTTTTCAAGGCCAGAAAAGTCAATATTTTTTTTTTCAACTAACACTCAGAGTGCGCATAGAATATTTTTCAATGAGCCGGCATTCAAATATACAAAAGAACTCATTACCATAAGGTGCTTCGACAAGCAAAGTGTATTCCTGAATAATTACAATCCAAGTCTAAGTATTCAAATACTTACAACAAAAACAAGTTAGAATCCTATGCTAACCAAAAAGCACGGTGCACAAAACACACCGGCGCATAGTCTAACTATACTAAGCTTCACCACGTGCTCACTATGGCCTAGAACTGCCACCGTCGTCACCACGACCTAACCCATCATCTGGGTGGGATGAGCCCGCAAATGAAAGAAAGGGTCACCACAAAATAAAAGTATGTATATATATAACCGGTGCGAAAGATGTACACATAACAAATTTCCACATACACAAGAGAAAGCTCTTTAACACGATAGCAATTCCCACCAACGGGTTCATATTTATAATGCACACATAGCCTATCAATGCAGACTCTAAATGATTGTGATCACCTTAGCCGGGTCTTTTTCACATGCATGAATTCCGGAATCAACCTCTCTATAGAAGGCGTAGGTCTCAGGTGGGATAACACCTCCTACTATTGGTGGGATAACACCAGGTAGAGTCACACAGACAATACCAAAACAATCACGGTGGGATAACACCGGGTGAGTCACACAGACAAACACCAACTCAATAAAATCCAGTAGGATTTGGCGAAGTCACACAGACATACACCTAGGCACGCAACTATGAAATGCATGGCATATATTCTCTTTGGCATATACAGGATAGTCACACAGACAAAATCCCCGCGTAGTCCTATCTGACGCACGCATTCATATATGCTCATGCAAACAATCACATAGCCTAAAGCCTATGTACAAACCATCACAACATACATACATTTTCTCAATCATATGTAAATTGCACACGCATTTATAACCACGTTCTCATCAACGAGAATACATAAGTACAAACATGCCAAAGCACACAGCAATGCATAAACAGCAAACCAAACATGTCGTAACCGTTTTGAAAGACGGAAATAAAATGGAGCCCTTACCTCAGCAAGCTTCCGTTAACTTTTCTCGCATAATTCTACAACTCGCGCTTCCTAAAATATAAGCAGCGTACAATCAATAAAATATTCCTCGTTTATCCTATCGAAACGAAACTTGTTCTCAAAGCTCTAGAGGGGTTTAAGGTACTTTCTAACTCTCCCACCTAGCGATTCCAAGTTCTTCCCAATCCGATAAAAATTCACGAAGTTAAAGACATTATTTTTGTCACACGAAATTCATTTTTGTTTCAAAGCATACAAAGAACCAATATTGTTTTCAACCCTAAACAAATCATTTTCACACAACAAACTCATTTGAAAACAAACGAGAAACTCTTCAAAAATATTCAACAAAAATCAGAGTTTTCTTGCATCGCAAGTTTTCAAGTTTTTCTTGCCAAGTAAAACCATATGCTTCTACTCTTCTAAAACTATAACCATATACTACCTCAATGATCAACTTCTCCACATTATGGACTTTTAAAAATTTTGAAATCTTTTCCCTTCTCCTCAATTGGCCACGGCCAAGAATGTGAAAAACACCTAATCACTCAAAATTTTTCAATTCCAAAAGCATGGTAATATCTTATAATACCCCAAAATCATTTATCCGAACAATCCAAAACATTTTAGGTCGAATCGCAACTTTCGACAATTCTCAAATTGGTTTTCTAAAGGCAAAAGCAACTCATTTTCTTTTCTAACAAAACCATAACCAATCAAACTTTAAAACCATGATTAAGTCCTCCTAAAATGACTTAACAAAATTTGAAAACTCTTCCCTTTCCCTTAAATGGTGCCACGGCCAAACTAGGAAAAATAAGGCCGACACCTAAAATTTTTCATTACAAAACCCTAGTAATCATCTACTAGCACTACAAGAAAACCAATGATTAGCCACGGTCGAAACCGTAGCAAATAATGATCATAGCCGTGGCTAACAGGTCTTGCCACGCTAGGTTGTGTTGTGGCTAGGAAGGGCGTCGCTAAATTTTTGCCACGGCTATTTTATGATTTTGCCGCGGTTGAGGTAGCCGTTGTAACATTTTGTTAGCCACAGTCTTTAATTTTTAGCCACGGTTACATTCGTGGTTAAGGTTAACTGAGGACCCAGTTTGATTTCAATTTGCTACGGTTTTGACCGTGGCTAAGATGCAATTTTTTTTTTTTAAAAAAAGCACTTTTTTACTTCAGTTTTGTGGTCAAAATATAGGACAACTAAAATGAAAGACAACAAACCGCCAAAAGTTAATACCAGTGATCAAATTGCATGACATCCATACATCATGATACATCCATACAAAATGTAGTAGAAACAAAATTACATTACATCTATAATGTATTCCACCAAGACTAATGTTTGGGATAGATGGATATTAAAGCCAACAAGCTCAAAATCTAATAACCTAAAGCTTGCATTACTAAAAGCAAAGAACATAAAAACAAGAATTTCAATAGGAAGCTATAGATGAAGACACCTCACTGGCCCAAAAAGCAGCATGTTCCTAGTTGGTTTAATTACTAGAACCTGTCAATTAAAGGAAAATGTACGCAAACATTTTTTAATTAAATATCAACAATGGTATAATGTAAAACATACATACGTCATAAGACTATATTGAAGAAATACCTTGGTTGAAGATAGGTAGTTCATCACCAAATTTGCCTTGCAAAAAGCTAGTGAGAAATGCCAATTGGTTTTGAGTTTGTGTAAGTTGATCCTTAGTCTCCTCATATCCAGTTAACTTTTCTTCCAAAGAGTGCACTTGCTTCTTCAAATCCTCAACATTTTGACTAGAACTACCAGCATTTACAAATTCAGAGAAATGCTTGCGCGTACCAAAAACCTTAGTGGGGCAAACACTAACACCTAATACACGCACTCGACCTGAATGCTCAGCTCCATACACTTTTCCAACAGCATCATCTGGATAAGCATTAATCTTTAAGGGAACACCTAAAGTAGCAGATCGCTCTTGATCTTGAAGCAAATTCTCTGATATCTTATCCTATTAAAAGACAGGTAATCAACAATATTTAAGATGCATGCAATTACTTACCATAAGCTGAATACAATAATTTGAATATCTTCTCCTAATGCATTTAAAGTTAATAGCACATAGCACATATTAACAGGGCTTGTTTTGTTGATATGTAAGAGTATAAATGGATCACACCAATTCAGGTCCTGCTTCAAACAGGGCTTGTTTTATTTCCCAAATTTAAGATGTTGGCACTAGGGAGAAATCAAGAACAAAACAAACCCACAATTTTACAATAAAGCACAAGTAAATATAAACAAATTTCTAGAAAAATGAAAAGGCAATGCAATCATTTTACTTACCGCAATGGCTTTTCCTTTGTCATTCACATAGTTCCCATTCTTCTTTATCAAAGTTGACAAAAGAACCTCACCACGACATACAGGTCTATTTAATTGTAGCTCCTAACATTAATACAATAAAAATTAACAAGTACTTATCATATATAACTTACTTAAACTTTACTATAATAAAGAATTATAGAAATGATCTAAAACAACTTACCATTTGATGACCCCTTCTTGCATTGCTCTTGGTACCTCCAGCATGCGAGACTTTCAACTTCTGGCGATTTCTTGTATTTTGCTCACTTATTTTCTATAGTTATTAAATGTTAGTCATTATATAGCTTCAAAGTTTACCAAAGAGGGCTGACATGGTTACAAAACACTACACTAGTAGGTGAAACAAACTAAAGAGCAAATCCTCAAAAGTTAAAATAAAAAACAAGAGGAAAGTTGCACACTTTGCCACCTGAAGCCAACAAAACCATGTAAAACCATGCAGTTGATATTACTTAACTACATTTAGCATACGAGTGCTTGTGCTTATGCATAATCTGTTTCTACAATCAATAAGTGGATGAGAGAATTACAAATGCCATAACTCAAACCATTGAACTACTCTAACAGTACACAATGTTATCTCGAAGGAAAAATATGTTTGTAATACAATGAGACCAAACAAAAGTAGCCTGAGATAAGATTAATTGAATTGAAGTTGATTTTAGATTAAAAGTACAAAAAAAGACAAGTTACCACATGAGACCAAACAAAAGTAGTCTGAAATAGCAGACAACAATAGCAATACAATGAATATTTATACCTTCATTTTGTCATCTTTATAGTGAGTCACAAAATTACTCCATTCAGTTGGCGGCACACTAGAAGGACGATTAGCAAGTATCTCTTTCTTACTTTTGTTGGGGTAAAAGTGTTGACACCTTAACTTATATTTATAGGCCTTCCATCTTTCTCCTAGTATACTCCATGTCCATTTGATTCCAGCAACATAATCAAACTCAAAATGATCCTTCATAGATTATATTCAAAAATCAATATTTAATGACAAGAAATACTCTAAAACAATAAGAGTACTGGTCATTTTAGATAATAACCTCGATACACTTCCATTGTGCTTTGCCATTCTCCACTGGCATCGAATCCCATCTTTCAATAGATATAGGACAAAATGCAGACTTTTGAGCGAGAGCACCAAGAAATCTCACAAGTAAGTTTGAACCATTATCAATGCCTTGTCCATTACCACCAATTTCCACAAGAACTTTCTTTGTCTTTTCCAAATGCCAAACTTGTTTTTCCACCATTCTTCGAATTGTAATTTCTCCGGTACAAGTATCTAACATTATGTACATGAAGCACAGTTAATATATGTCTAATTTGTAAAACCATCAAATTAGATAATAAACTTAATAATGTTACTCTAACCTCTGATTTTGATAAGTAAGGGCTCCTCTTTTTGTTGAGACCCTGTTTCATTTGGGCATGAAGAAGAGTCAAATGTGTCGTTCTCGATTGAGTTATCTGTCATGTTGACATTTGCAAATTGGTCATCCAGCTGATTGTTGATATTTTGTTGGGGATGGTCTTCGAAAGTCTCCCCATCATTCTGATTTTCTTGTCCTTGTAACCTTTCTAACAATTCTTGTCCTGAAATCTTACGTCTTTTCCTCATATCAAAGCGATACCTATATGAAAGAAGCATGACTAAATTACAAATGTCATAACTCAAACCAATAAACTACTCTAACAGTATCCAATGTCATCTATATCATTACAAGTAAAAGACAAGTTCTAAAACAATTGAATCAAGCTAATTACACTAATTAGCTAACTATATGTCCCATCCCTGTTAACTCCCTTCTTTTTTTCTAAAACAGTGAGATGAACATGTAAATAGAAGGGTTAACTATAGAGCTATACAGCAGTTACCAATTATAAGCATATTGATATTTCTACCGATGGATTGCATATTTACCAATATCTGATTATCTATATCATATATGACCAACTTATCCCCTGCTACCTTTTCTTTAGTAATTGTAAGATGGCTAACAAAATCATACTACAACCAATTTAATTTGTCTAAAATTTGAAGCTTTGTAATCAGATTACAAACAGCAAAACATAAGATTCCTTTCTTTGCTCAAAATAAAAACAGGCTCTAGTCTAGAGTTGCTGAGACAAAACATTTTCTAATTAAAGATAATCAAATGAAATAGGTTCTTAAAGATAATCAACTTTTAAGTCAACAGTATAGCTTTTGCCAAAATTATTGTCATACAGTATTTCGCTGAGCAACTGTCAATCCAAATATGCACTAAAAGGCAAGTAAGTGCATCAAGTTTGTATATTAACTTCAGAAACTGCCCAGATAAGAAACTGGATTTCGACCTCCATGAAATCAAAACTCTGATTCCAGAAGATACACAACCCAGAACTACTAGCCTGAAAGACAAACAGGCTTGATGAAATGCATTGTCAAATTGGTGCACTGCAGTTATGCATGTTAAATTTCATTGTAAATCAAGTCAGTAAGAAATTCCATTTAAATGACAATTACCCTTGAAACTGACTTTATACACAAAAGTTTAGATAAATAGAAACCTCAATTAATGCATAAATGAAAATGAAAGTACATATGAGATATAACACAGCACTTTCAGTTTGTGTTGGTGTTGGTTTTACTCCTGTTCCTTCTAACCTTCACATCCATTAGCCTAGAGGCAAAGACTTCACTACATCCAACTAAGCAAAGCAAAACTAATTTAGGCTATGCTAGCAGCAACTATTATATCTAACTTAGCTATTATAACCTACGGGGATTAGTCAACATATAACACAAATCAGCTCTTAGCACGAGTTGATGAGAACTAAAAGTCGAAATATGCCACGCAAATGACTCGGTCACAAAGACTGGCTAAAAAATAAGTGACCATTGTATTGGCATCATTCCACTATAGGCAGATCTGAGCACTCCTATTGAAGACTGCACTTTGTTTGTTACCTTTATAACTTATTCACCACCATAGAGATGAAAGCTCGCTCGTATCAACATCAAATAGACTAGGATCTGGAGATGGTATGTTTTCAAAATAATCAAAAGCTATTTTTATAACTTATTTTTAAGTCAAAAGCTATACTGTTGACTTAAAAATGAAATAGTTGCTGAGTCATAAATAAAGATAATCAAATGACATATTATGCTAGCAAACTAAATTACTTATGATCTGATGCATCATGCATGTTTCCCACATCTTCCACTGCCATAAGCTGTTGCAGAAGCAAATCTAGTTCCTTATTTTGTTCCTCCAAAATCTCACCATTTCTATTGAACATCCCATGCACAACCATTACCACATAATTAACACCATAGCAATTAACAATATATCTAATTAGGGTCACTTTCAATGTGAACCTAATTTCAATTAACAATATATCTAATTAGTTATAAAATAGAAAGAATCATATCAAAGGGAAATATATTGAATAAATCTTCATATAAATTGAAGAACAATCAAATCTCAAAGAGAAATAGCAAGGGTTTCATATATATATAAACAAATCTAATAGAGAACAATCAATCTAATGGAGTACACCATAGTATCTACCAAAATCAGTTTTCAAATGTGTAAATCAGTTTTCAGAAGTGCAAATCCGATTCAATACTTTGAAAATAAATCAAAACCAAACTAAGGAGAAGTTTAAAGTTTTTACCAAACAAAATTGTGATGATTGATGAGGATTGAGGATAACGCATATCACAGAGAGTAGCACGGCTGAAGAAGGAGTAGGTGGTGGCACTGTGGAGGTGGTGACGCGGTGGATTTAGGGTTCCGTTTCCATTTCGCAGAGAGTTTTCGTTTCCGTTTCGCAGAGAGAGAGAAAATTTGAAATAGAAATTAATAAAAGTAAATGATAATAATAATAAAGGAGGGAAAATAAAAAAGAAGGAAAAAAAAGAAGGCGCGGAAACTATTTTCGCGAGAGAGGGAAATCTGGAATGGGAATTCATTTAGCCACGGTATAACCGTGGCAAATCATATAATATAGCCACATTCACAATGCCGTGACTAATTAACCGTGGCTAAGTAGCGTTTCTTTTGTAGTGTAGCTCCTTAAGTCGTTGAATTGATCAATCACACTACTTTAAGGATCGAAACGAAATTTCTTAAAATATGTTCATCGAATCGCTCAAGAACACCGAATAAATTATTTTCTTATTTTTCAAAACAAAGTTTATAATCAAGAATCCATTTTGCCACAAAGCTTAAAACTAACATCAAAAATCAAATCACAAAACAAAATCCAAGTTTATGATCTTTTCAAAATTTTTCTTCAAACCCTTAACCAAAATTTGTGAAAACTTCAAATCAACCATGGAAATCAACACTACTTAGCTTAATCACACTAGTTTATCACTCATGAACAACTTTCAAGCAAGAGAAATCATTCCTTAACAATTTCTCACAAAATCCTCTCAAGAACATAATCTAACAAATCATCAAATTCCATGAGTTTGTCTAGCTAAGGAAAGGAAGGAAGCTTAGTTACCTTAAGAAGATGATGATCCTTGCAAGTCCTATGATCCAACAAGCCTAAAATCCAAGCTTTTGGTGAGCAAATGGAAAAGTTCTTGGATGAAGAACAAGGGTGGAAAGCCACGGCAAAACAAGAAGGAAAATGAGTGAAATTGTGATTTTTCTTAAGTCTTTTTAATGACCAAAAGTCATGGTCTTGTTGCCTAATCCACCCTTGGATCAAATAGTGTTAATTTGCTAAGATTCAAATCTAGCCATTGGATCAATTCTAAGCTTATCCTCACAAGATATTTTCTATGCTTCAAGAAGCCACCTCGCCTCACAGCTCTCGCGCGTCGCGACGAACGTAAAACACAAAAACAGAAAACCTACGGAAAGAACGTCTATCGTTTTTCCATTCCAAAACTTATCGCCGAATCTTTTTCCGCGACTGTAATTTTCTTCCATACCTTAGAAAATTAATCTCAGGACATATCCTAACTCGCGCAGATATATAAAACTTCCACCCGAAACCTCACTTAAAACAGACGCAGTAAGATTTTCCATCAGCGGGTAAAATCCTACTCGTTTTTCCAAAAACAAGAATAATCCAAAACTCGTCATTCTGACTTCACAGAAATCTCCTCATACTTAAAAGAAGACTATAACCCAAAAGTCTGTGCCTTTCCAGCGCACGAGCACAAAACAGGCTCCGTTTCAGCAAAAATCTCATTAATGTGACGATACTCACAAAACCGTTTCACCAAAACCCTAAAAACTTAGCTGACACTAAAGTTCCTTAGGAAAACTGTACAGTGAAATCTTGGGTCTTACAAACAACAACAACAACAGCGCTAATTTGATGCTCCCTTTCCTTTGATTTTGTTGGTTTTGTTGGTTCTGTGTGCTTTTTTTAATTTATATACATTTTAAGCTGATATATTAGCAACTGTGCGCGCGTAGTCCAGTGGTAAGGGAGGGAGCCCATGAGTAAGAGGGGACGGGTACGAATCCCCCTGCGGCAGAAAATTCTAATCTTTTTTAAAAAAGCATAATTAATAAAATTTCAGTAAAAAAAAACAAAAAAAATCATTAAATGACGTGGCAATTTTTTTTATGTTGATTTTCCTACGTGGCAGCTGACACGTGGAGATTCCTTCTGCCACGTGGAGATTCTGGCTCAGTCAGCTGCCACGTAGTGATTTTGAGGGGGGAATCCAGAAAACCAAATTTTGTAAGGGGGGAATCTGAACGAATTTTTTTCCAGGGGGGGTAATCCAGAAGTCGCCTACTTTGCAGGGGGGTAAACATCATTTTACCCTATAATATATATATATATAGACACTCCAATTCTATGTATAAACAAAATCAAATCGGCTACTTCTAAATAAGCATGTATTCTCCTTTTGATTTTCCTCTTTCAAAAAATAATACTTCCCATCCGCAAATATAAAATTCTGTTGACCGGATAGATGATAAGAATTAAAGAAACTATAATATTAAATATTTTGACAATTAATAAGGTAGTTCGAATGGTAGTTACCACTATTAGGAATATTATTAGAGTGGTTGGGGTTGGAACTCCAAATTTCACATATCTTCATATTTAAATGTGTGAGTCTAGCCAGTAAGCTACTTGACCGAAAAAAGATTATACAATAGTGAGTTCCGTGAGCATAATTCAATATAGAGACATTGTATATCATATGTGGGATTAAATTTCGAACTTTGATATTTTTTCTTATTCATATGTTTTTTGTTTATAATAGAGCTGGGAACCGAACTCATATCTCTAGCATCCTACCCAAACTCCTTATCACTTGACCAAACTTTTTTTTATAAGTAAGAATTTTATTAAAAGAGTTCAATCCAGCATCACAATGAAAAAACTCCACCCACTACAGAGATCTCGGTATCTCACCATATCATTTGTTTGATAATTGGTCTAACAAAGAAAATACAAAGTCATAAATACAAATACAAAGTCATGGCTCGGTAACACGGGTCTATGACCTAAGTGGGGGTATATATTAAAGTGGCGGGAATTATCAGCAGTTCTCTTGAGCTATAAGTGATTGAGATGAGTAGTGTCTTGAGATGAATCTTTCTATCTTAAAGCTGTTGACATTCCATAAGACCACTAGACCAAATTTAATGGTTTTACTCATTTTAAAAGATGAAATTCTAACAATTGATCTACTTGATAAAATAAAAATATAAAGCAATGCTCCCATGAGATTCGAACTCATTATCTTCCACTTATTTATTTTACTAAGAGGTAAATTTTTACTATTAAACTATTTGACAATAAAAATTATAAAAAATATGTATACTCACGCCATTTGTGGTTTATTTATTGCATGACGAATTACTTATATATATAACAAAAATGTCACTTCAATACCATTTTCAAATAAAAATACGACAAATTTATATATCCATGTCATTTTTTATTATTTTTTAATACTTTTTACACATCTAGAAAAATTGTGCATAGAAAGAAGCAGAATATCAGTGTCGTATTTTTGTCTATAAAAAATTATTCATATAACATAGCTCTATCGATAAAGTATTTTTTTTAAAAAACTATTGGTGCAAACAAAAAATCTGTATTGTAAAAAAAAAAGGAAAATAGTAACTTTTTTTCAAAGGGTGTTGTATTTAGCAATTCAACTTATATACGAATAATTCTTTTTTAACCAACCGATCCTCACTTGAAAGATGTTTTGATGATCTAAATTTTGATCATAAGACCATATTGATGGATTTTTCAATGGAGACTTTTATACCCCTAGTCCCTAGAACTCAGGGGCGTGCAAGGATGAGAAAGGATTGTCTCGTGTCACGTTACCGTCTTGTGAAACTTGAGTCATTAGATTGAAAAAAAAAAAAAATGTAGATTTTTAATGGTGGATGCATTCACTGCTCCCTTTCCAATCACTTTTGTATGGGAGAGGATCTTCTCTCGTGCGAGCATACATACGCGCAAAGAAACACCTTTTTTATTAGTAAAATATATAATTTTGTAAAAAAGAAAAATGTTAAGTTCCATTTGATTCGGGTTTTAATGTTTATCAAAAATAAAATTGAATAAAATTGATTGGCTTTATTCGATTCAGTTGACCAGTTTAAATTATTTATAAAAAAAACAATTCATTCATTGTGTGTATCCTTTATTATCATTGTTTTAGTGTATTCCATGTTATCATTTATTCAAACTATTATTTTCTATATAAACTATCGTATGCTATATATTTTTCAATCAACTTCAAAATAAATAAATTATACAACATATTAAAAACGTGATAAACTAACATAATTTTATTTTTATTTTATTTAATTAGAGAAAAATTTATAATACAAAATCAAATAAATTAACATATATTATTTCATATATTTTTTTTAAAAATAGTATTAATAAAATATACGATTCACAAATTCAAAATGACTTTCTTCAATTCAGTTTGATTTTTAATTCGAATCAAAATAGATCGATTAATTTTTAATTTAGTTTGATTTAATTTGTTAGTTTGATCGGTTTTATTTACGTGAAACTTCAGTACAAATATTATTTGGATATTTATCTATTGGTACGTAATTGATTTGGATAGTTCTATCAGATTTTCAAATAGTATTTAATATAGAAAAATAATTCAACACTATTTATGAACTTATCATAATTTTTTCACCTTTATAAATATACTTATACTCATTTAAATAAGATGTACTCCCTCCGTCCCATTTTAAATGACATTTTTTTGACTTAGTGTACTATTCATTTGACCTGCTTTGACCTTATTTTTCTACTAATATATATATACATGCAAGTATTAACATATGAGATGTTGTTTGATTTGTCTCGACGAATACTTTCAAAATATACCATTTTTATAATTTTTAATAATAGATAATTAGAGATATTAACAATTAAAGTTGTTCATTGGCAAACGTGTTAGTGGTCAAACGGATCATTTATTTTGGGACAGAGGGAGTATATCGTAAAAATTTTATCTTATATTTAAATTAAACAGCTCACATCTCTAAACATAGGATAGGGTTGGCATCAAATTATTATGACAACAAAAATATACACGCCATTCAAAAAGTTAACAAACCTCGAGATTTTTACAAATCTTTTCCCAAAAATAATGTAAAACTGGAAAATTATTGTATAGGCATAAACATAAATAATAGAGTATTAAACAAATTCACATAAATAAAAAATAAAATTAAAGATAAAAAAGATAAATTGAAGTTGATTGATATAACTATATTATTTTTGTTTTAAATTTTTAGATTTGTATATATAACTAAATATATTTTATTTGGGTTTGTGTATGTGCAAGTCGTCTTACTCTGTAGAATTTGTCATTTTCACTTGGTATTGTTGGTTTGAGGATGATGTGGCACCATAACCCACCTAACTATTTTTTTCCCTACTAAACCCACCTAACTATTTTATGCACCGCAAATATAAATATATCAATAGTCAAATTTGATGTGAATTTTAAATTATAGTACGCGCTTTTCATAGCTCCTTACTTACTTACCTTGTGTGTTTGGCAACACTAATTGGAAGGAAAATTTCTTGTAGAAATTGACGAATAAATTTATAATAAAAATTATTTTAAATTTATTTATCAATTTTTGCAATTTTATCTTCTTCCATTTTTCTTTCTTCCAACTAAACTGAGCCTAAATAATATATATATATATATAGGAAAATGTTGATTTGTGTAATGATTTACGGTGAAAAAAGATAAGAAATATTCCCTCCGACTTTATTTATAAGCAAAAGTTGTTTTTTAGATTCATTTAATAACTAATGTATTTAGCTTAAATATAAACTAGATATATTACTTTTCCAATAAATCTTAAAAACAACTATTGCTTATAAATAAGGTCAAAAGGAGTATAATTTTTATAGTGTTCGTTGGGATAGAAAATAATTTCGTCCCAAAATTCCATCCTAATTTGATTTTCTTTTAGCAGTGACAACTATTTTATATTTTTCTTTGAATTAGGAACCAGATCACCAAAATAATAGCGAGTTATATATTTATGGACTAAAATGAATATTTTTCCATTGGCATGCATTTTTAACACACGTCCAAATGTCCAATGGCAAAGAAATAAATAGTTGGTGTGGACTACCGGACTAAAGAGGAAAATTTAAGTTTTATAAATATTTACTCCATCCGGTCTCATATATAAGCAAGGTTTGTTTTTTTAATTCATTAAAAAGGTGATGTATGTGGTCTATAATATGGACTAAATACAAAACTTTTTCAATGAATAAAAAAAAACAACTTTTGCTTATATATATATGAGACCGGATGAAGTACTTTATATGGGATGAGGTTCCTCTCGGGTGGAACTTTAACCGGAGTGGCTCAAGTATCTCCAAGATATTATTCAAACATTTCATTTGAAGAAACTTTTTATTAAAAAATTTAAACACTACAATTTCTAATGCGTTGATTTTATAAATTCCCATACAAATTCTATAAAAACTTATTATTTAAAGTGTTAAAGAATGATACGAGGATGTACCAAAAAAAAAGAATGATACGAGGATACACTACAAAAGAAACGCTACTTAGCCACGGTTAATTAGTCACGGCATTGTGAATGTGGCTATATTATATGATTTGCCACGGTTATACCGTGGCTAAATGAATTCCCATTCCAGATTTCCCTCTCTCGCGAAAATAGTTTCCGCGCCTTCTTTTTTTTCCTTCTTTTTTATTTTCCCTCCTTTATTATTATTATCATTTACTTT
Source organism: Trifolium repens (assembly GCA_030408175.1). Classification (NCBI taxonomy): domain Eukaryota; kingdom Viridiplantae; phylum Streptophyta; class Magnoliopsida; order Fabales; family Fabaceae; genus Trifolium; species Trifolium repens. The sequence goes on from CP125851.1 coordinate 52,442,394, forward strand.
TATTAATTTCTATTTCAAATTTTCTCTCTCTCTGCGAAACGGAAACGAAAACTCTCTGCGAAATGGAAACGGAACCCTAAATCCACCGCGTCACCACCTCCACAGTGCCACCACCTACTCCTTCTTCAGCCGTGCTACTCTCTGTGATATGCGTTATCCTCAATCCTCATCAATCATCACAATTTTGTTTGGTAAAAACTTTAAACTTCTCCTTAGTTTGGTTTTGATTTATTTTCAAAGTATTGAATCGGATTTGCACTTCTGAAAACTGATTTACACATTTGAAAACTGATTTTGGTAGATACTATGGTGTACTCCATTAGATTGATTGTTCTCTATTAGATTTGTTTATATATATATGAAACCCTTGCTATTTCTCTTTGAGATTTGATTGTTCTTCAATTTATATGAAGATTTATTCAATATATTTCCCTTTGATATGATTCTTTCTATTTTATAACTAATTAGATATATTGTTAATTGAAATTAGGTTCACATTGAAAGTGACCCTAATTAGATATATTGTTAATTGCTATGGTGTTAATTATGTGGTAATGGTTGTGCATGGGATGTTCAATAGAAATGGTGAGATTTTGGAGGAACAAAATAAGGAACTAGATTTGCTTCTGCAACAGCTTATGGCAGTGGAAGATGTGGGAAACATGCATGATGCATCAGATCATAAGTAATTTAGTTTGCTAGCATAATATGTCATTTGATTATCTTTATTTATGACTCAGCAACTATTTCATTTTTAAGTCAACAGTATAGCTTTTGACTTAAAAATAAGTTATAAAAATAGCTTTTGATTATTTTGAAAACATACCATCTCCAGATCCTAGTCTATTTGATGTTGATACGAGCGAGCTTTCATCTCTATGGTGGTGAATAAGTTATAAAGGTAACAAACAAAGTGCAGTCTTCAATAGGAGTGCTCAGATCTGCCTATAGTGGAATGATGCCAATACAATGGTCACTTATTTTTTAGCCAGTCTTTGTGACCGAGTCATTTGCGTGGCATATTTCGACTTTTAGTTCTCATCAACTCGTGCTAAGAGCTGATTTGTGTTATATGTTGACTAATCCCCGTAGGTTATAATAGCTAAGTTAGATATAATAGTTGCTGCTAGCATAGCCTAAATTAGTTTTGCTTTGCTTAGTTGGATGTAGTGAAGTCTTTGCCTCTAGGCTAATGGATGTGAAGGTTAGAAGGAACAGGAGTAAAACCAACACCAACACAAACTGAAAGTGCTGTGTTATATCTCATATGTACTTTCATTTTCATTTATGCATTAATTGAGGTTTCTATTTATCTAAACTTTTGTGTATAAAGTCAGTTTCAAGGGTAATTGTCATTTAAATGGAATTTCTTACTGACTTGATTTACAATGAAATTTAACATGCATAACTGCAGTGCACCAATTTGACAATGCATTTCATCAAGCCTGTTTGTCTTTCAGGCTAGTAGTTCTGGGTTGTGTATCTTCTGGAATCAGAGTTTTGATTTCATGGAGGTCGAAATCCAGTTTCTTATCTGGGCAGTTTCTGAAGTTAATATACAAACTTGATGCACTTACTTGCCTTTTAGTGCATATTTGGATTGACAGTTGCTCAGCGAAATACTGTATGACAATAATTTTGGCAAAAGCTATACTGTTGACTTAAAAGTTGATTATCTTTAAGAACCTATTTCATTTGATTATCTTTAATTAGAAAATGTTTTGTCTCAGCAACTCTAGACTAGAGCCTGTTTTTATTTTGAGCAAAGAAAGGAATCTTATGTTTTGCTGTTTGTAATCTGATTACAAAGCTTCAAATTTTAGACAAATTAAATTGGTTGTAGTATGATTTTGTTAGCCATCTTACAATTACTAAAGAAAAGGTAGCAGGGGATAAGTTGGTCATATATGATATAGATAATCAGATATTGGTAAATATGCAATCCATCGGTAGAAATATCAATATGCTTATAATTGGTAACTGCTGTATAGCTCTATAGTTAACCCTTCTATTTACATGTTCATCTCACTGTTTTAGAAAAAAAGAAGGGAGTTAACAGGGATGGGACATATAGTTAGCTAATTAGTGTAATTAGCTTGATTCAATTGTTTTAGAACTTGTCTTTTACTTGTAATGATATAGATGACATTGGATACTGTTAGAGTAGTTTATTGGTTTGAGTTATGACATTTGTAATTTAGTCATGCTTCTTTCATATAGGTATCGCTTTGATATGAGGAAAAGACGTAAGATTTCAGGACAAGAATTGTTAGAAAGGTTACAAGGACAAGAAAATCAGAATGATGGGGAGACTTTCGAAGACCATCCCCAACAAAATATCAACAATCAGCTGGATGACCAATTTGCAAATGTCAACATGACAGATAACTCAATCGAGAACGACACATTTGACTCTTCTTCATGCCCAAATGAAACAGGGTCTCAACAAAAAGAGGAGCCCTTACTTATCAAAATCAGAGGTTAGAGTAACATTATTAAGTTTATTATCTAATTTGATGGTTTTACAAATTAGACATATATTAACTGTGCTTCATGTACATAATGTTAGATACTTGTACCGGAGAAATTACAATTCGAAGAATGGTGGAAAAACAAGTTTGGCATTTGGAAAAGACAAAGAAAGTTCTTGTGGAAATTGGTGGTAATGGACAAGGCATTGATAATGGTTCAAACTTACTTGTGAGATTTCTTGGTGCTCTCGCTCAAAAGTCTGCATTTTGTCCTATATCTATTGAAAGATGGGATTCGATGCCAGTGGAGAATGGCAAAGCACAATGGAAGTGTATCGAGGTTATTATCTAAAATGACCAGTACTCTTATTGTTTTAGAGTATTTCTTGTCATTAAATATTGATTTTTGAATATAATCTATGAAGGATCATTTTGAGTTTGATTATGTTGCTGGAATCAAATGGACATGGAGTATACTAGGAGAAAGATGGAAGGCCTATAAATATAAGTTAAGGTGTCAACACTTTTACCCCAACAAAAGTAAGAAAGAGATACTTGCTAATCGTCCTTCTAGTGTGCCGCCAACTGAATGGAGTAATTTTGTGACTCACTATAAAGATGACAAAATGAAGGTATAAATATTCATTGTATTGCTATTGTTGTCTGCTATTTCAGACTACTTTTGTTTGGTCTCATGTGGTAACTTGTCTTTTTTTGTACTTTTAATCTAAAATCAACTTCAATTCAATTAATCTTATCTCAGGCTACTTTTGTTTGGTCTCATTGTATTACAAACATATTTTTCCTTCGAGATAACATTGTGTACTGTTAGAGTAGTTCAATGGTTTGAGTTATGGCATTTGTAATTCTCTCATCCACTTATTGATTGTAGAAACAGATTATGCATAAGCACAAGCACTCGTATGCTAAATGTAGTTAAGTAATATCAACTGCATGGTTTTACATGGTTTTGTTGGCTTCAGGTGGCAAAGTGTGCAACTTTCCTCTTGTTTTTTATTTTAACTTTTGAGGATTTGCTCTTTAGTTTGTTTCACCTACTAGTGTAGTGTTTTGTAACCATGTCAGCCCTCTTTGGTAAACTTTGAAGCTATATAATGACTAACATTTAATAACTATAGAAAATAAGTGAGCAAAATACAAGAAATCGCCAGAAGTTGAAAGTCTCGCATGCTGGAGGTACCAAGAGCAATGCAAGAAGGGGTCATCAAATGGTAAGTTGTTTTAGATCATTTCTATAATTCTTTATTATAGTAAAGTTTAAGTAAGTTATATATGATAAGTACTTGTTAATTTTTATTGTATTAATGTTAGGAGCTACAATTAAATAGACCTGTATGTCGTGGTGAGGTTCTTTTGTCAACTTTGATAAAGAAGAATGGGAACTATGTGAATGACAAAGGAAAAGCCATTGCGGTAAGTAAAATGATTGCATTGCCTTTTCATTTTTCTAGAAATTTGTTTATATTTACTTGTGCTTTATTGTAAAATTGTGGGTTTGTTTTGTTCTTGATTTCTCCCTAGTGCCAACATCTTAAATTTGGGAAATAAAACAAGCCCTGTTTGAAGCAGGACCTGAATTGGTGTGATCCATTTATACTCTTACATATCAACAAAACAAGCCCTGTTAATATGTGCTATGTGCTATTAACTTTAAATGCATTAGGAGAAGATATTCAAATTATTGTATTCAGCTTATGGTAAGTAATTGCATGCATCTTAAATATTGTTGATTACCTGTCTTTTAATAGGATAAGATATCAGAGAATTTGCTTCAAGATCAAGAGCGATCTGCTACTTTAGGTGTTCCCTTAAAGATTAATGCTTATCCAGATGATGCTGTTGGAAAAGTGTATGGAGCTGAGCATTCAGGTCGAGTGCGTGTATTAGGTGTTAGTGTTTGCCCCACTAAGGTTTTTGGTACGCGCAAGCATTTCTCTGAATTTGTAAATGCTGGTAGTTCTAGTCAAAATGTTGAGGATTTGAAGAAGCAAGTGCACTCTTTGGAAGAAAAGTTAACTGGATATGAGGAGACTAAGGATCAACTTACACAAACTCAAAACCAATTGGCATTTCTCACTAGCTTTTTGCAAGGCAAATTTGGTGATGAACTACCTATCTTCAACCAAGGTATTTCTTCAATATAGTCTTATGACGTATGTATGTTTTACATTATACCATTGTTGATATTTAATTAAAAAATGTTTGCGTACATTTTCCTTTAATTGACAGGTTCTAGTAATTAAACCAACTAGGAACATGCTGCTTTTTGGGCCAGTGAGGTGTCTTCATCTATAGCTTCCTATTGAAATTCTTGTTTTTATGTTCTTTGCTTTTAGTAATGCAAGCTTTAGGTTATTAGATTTTGAGCTTGTTGGCTTTAATATCCATCTATCCCAAACATTAGTCTTGGTGGAATACATTATAGATGTAATGTAATTTTGTTTCTACTACATTTTGTATGGATGTATCATGATGTATGGATGTCATGCAATTTGATCACTGGTATTAACTTTTGGCGGTTTGTTGTCTTTCATTTTAGTTGTCCTATATTTTGACCACAAAACTGAAGTAAAAAAGTGCTTTTTTTAAAAAAAAAAAATTGCATCTTAGCCACGGTCAAAACCGTAGCAAATTGAAATCAAACTGGGTCCTCAGTTAACCTTAACCACGAATGTAACCGTGGCTAAAAATTAAAGACTGTGGCTAACAAAATGTTACAACGGCTACCTCAACCGCGGCAAAATCATAAAATAGCCGTGGCAAAAATTTAGCGACGCCCTTCCTAGCCACAACACAACCTAGCGTGGCAAGACCTGTTAGCCACGGCTATGATCATTATTTGCTACGGTTTCGACCGTGGCTAATCATTGGTTTTCTTGTAGTGATACTCGTTGGCATTTACCATTTTTTTAATAATGAAAATTAAATGTAGTGAAGAAAAAGTGTAGAAAAAGTGAATGAATGAAATTTTACACAAGAGCATCAAATTTGGGGAACTTAGAGATGAGGGACTTAATTACTTTTAGAGAGCACAAATTGTCATATAAAATTTAGGGAATTGGTGAAATCAAAGGACATTATTTGAATGTTACTGCGCACACATGTAAAGAAATGATAAAAAGGGCTGTATTTGCTAGAGAATTGGGCCACTAAGGAAACAAAAGAGGAAAATCTTATATTGAAAACAACATTTCTTTTACTTTAAAGATATTGACCACACAAATACCAAGATAATTTTGTTTAAGCAATCGATAAACAACTTTAACCAAATTTACTCTAATGACATTAAAATAAGCAATTCATATTTAATCTCATCAATATATATACTTTTTTTTGGAAAATAACACCACCACTCCCACATCAATAACTGAAGGCCCCAATATCTATTAAAATAATAATTTTTATTGTTAAGGTTTCATTTACTAGAGTTATTTTATGAAGTTTCGTTGCTTATTTATTTTTAAACCACTTTACATGACATGTCACTCAATTCAAATGCTAAAATAAAATAAGGTCAAGATGCTTAGTTTTAAGGTCCCAACAAGCTACTTACATCGGAGATGCTCCAAGATTCTGTTTGGTAAAAAATAGTCGATATCTGAAAAATTAGTCAATATTCCTCCAAAACCCAATTTTTACCGTAACAAAAAATGTTGGTTACTGATAGACATAAATAGTTGCATTTAAAAAGAATGCTTTGTTATATTCTTAAGACTAAATTTAAATTGAGGACATTTGATTAAAGTGAAAGAAAAATATTACCATCTCAATTAAACGTTGTTAAATATCTCATTGCATCCTTTAAAATTTTATAGCCTTAGCAATTTTATTTCATTTTGTCTCTCTTAATTAATATTTTCATCCTAATAACTTCTTAATTCATCTCATCTTCTTTGTGTTTTTTGTTAGCTACTCTCATTTTTTTGTTTACTAAAGAGGATACATGCATGGTGCATGCTTCATAAAAAAACAGAGTGATACATGCTGTATGCATACGACTTACAAAGGATTCAAATTTGGTATTTGGTGGATAAGCTGAAAAACCTCCCCATATTAAAACATTTTTAAATAGATTAATTTTCATGCACTTACTTTGCAAAACATATTTAGCATATACATTTAATCAAATCACATTAAATATTTTCTTTTTCGATTAATTTTTTTTTTGGTACATAGACAAAATGGTAAAGTCATTATAAACTCACACACACAAGTGAGAGAGCCGGGATTCAAACCCCAATGTCTCATAATACACACTATCCAAAGTAAAATTTTTTCTCAATAGAGCCATACTCCAAAGTTGGTTTCTTTTCTTAGTATAATTTGAGAAAAGAAAAAATAATTATTTTTTCCTTATAATTTGGGATGGAGGGAGTATATCTCTTCTTCTTTTACATCTTTGCTTCAAATTTCACAAAGTGAGCATGCAGTGCAAGTTAATAGAGACTAAGAAAGAAGAAAATGGTTAGAGTTTGGCAAATGAAACCAGAATGAAGGATAAATCTGCTATTCTAATTGTTCCTATTGAAATTCTAAAATCCAATAATTGAGTTTGAACTCAACCTTGAGGATCATAAAGCTAATTTCAGATCTTGGTGAAGGGAATTAAAGTACCGGTTCAACTTGCAGAACCGAAAAAACCGGCGATTTTCCGGTTTATATTTGGTTTATCTCCGATTCTACTACGTGACGGTTTTCATGATCAATCGGACCAAACAAAGGTCCGACTCTCGGTCCAACCAGTCGAACCGACCAATCTGGTCCGATTTTAATTACCTTGGTCACTATATATTATTTGCCAAATAAGTATTTATAGTTATATTTTAAGAATTGATTTTAAAAAGTGGCATGCCTCGGTTGAGAAATTTTATATTATTTTTTATCTTACAAAAAATAATATTCCTAGTTGAATAAAAGTTTAGTTATATATATTCCTCCTCTAGCCGGCCCTAATTTACAAAAAATTCTTGTCTCCAAGCTCTCTTTGTTCATCATAGAGGGGTGATTTTGGGTCACTTTTGGCCTAAAATCACCCCCCTACACCTTTTTTTCTTTTCTTTTAATTTAAATAAGTGATTTTCACATAAATTAAGTTTTTCTTTTGTGCTTTTTTGTGATTTCGTCGTCTAAGTGCGGCGTTGTGTTGGCCGTCGTCTTGTGCGGCGTTATTTGATTTCCCGTTTTGTTGCGGTGTTCTTTGATTCTTCTCGAAAGATTATCTTCGGTCAATTACAGATTCAATCAATGATTTGGACATCAACGTTGCAGATCCGGAAGCATGGATATTCCGGTGATTTTAATTTTATCATATTATTTGTTGTAGGCATTATGCCGTTGCATGCTATTAACTCGGATGCTGTGAGTTTGTTCGCAGATTCATCCTTTACGTTTTTAGCGAAGTTGAATATGTGGTTGTATTTGATGTATCTGTCGATTTGAATGAATGAATATTATTTTGTTTGTGTAAGAAAAACTAAAATAAATAATATTCCTAAAAGTTTATTTATTTATTTATTATTTATGATTAGTGCATACGAAAAAAAGAGCAGTTTTTTCATTTATGATTATTATTCAAAAAATTATACATTCAATAGTAAAGAAATGACCATTTTTTATCATTTTTTTTTTAACTAACAACCGAATTAATATTTATTTTTTGATATATGAATTAGCTGCCCAACACTAGGGGACCAGATAAGATTTGGCAGGGTAATTTTCCTCAAAAATAATGTAACCAAGCCTTGAAGGATCTTGTTTCTTAATAATATCCCTTTTTTATTTTTTCACAAAGAAGACTTTGTATTTTTCCTTAAGAACAAAAAGAAGACATTGTATTCACTCCAATATTATATATAAGCAAATTTTAATTTTTTAGATATATTAAAAAAGTAATGTACCTAAACTATATTATTGATCAAATACATTATTTTTTTAATAAATTTAAAAAGTGTAAATTTGTTTGTATATAAAACAGATGAGCATATTACTACACCCGATTTTTATTATAAGAAAAAATTTGCTTTCTAGATTCATAAAATATTTAATGTATTTAATTCATAATATGATCTAGATACATAAAAAATTCTATGAATCTATTGTTTTTTTTCTTTTAACAAAAATATGAGGAAGTGGTAATTAAGAATTAGGATCTGATTTAGTCAAAATAAAAATTAGGATCTGATTCATTAAAACAAAAACAAAAAAGGATAAGAGTAAGATTATTACTAGGGGTGAGCACGAACCCGCAATCCGACTCGAAACCGACATAACCGCCAACATACGGAAGCACTTGGTCGGGTGCGGGTCGGGTCTCGGGTCAACACTTGTGAAAAATCGGTCATGAACGGTTGTATACGGGCGGGTGCGGGTCTCTAAAATTTATTTCTTCATAACCGAAACCGACCGAACAATTACTAAAATATAAATTAAATTTTTTTTCTTCAGTTTTGAGCACCTCTTAATCTCTTATACACTTCTCTTTGTTAATTTTGTCTATCTTTGATAGAGAAGAAAACTGTTATATTTTACAAGTTTATGTGAAAGATAATATTCTAGATTTATATTAATTATTACTTCTCATCTACTATCTATTATTGTCGTAGGATTAACAAATTTGAAACAAAATAATAATTGCATCTCATCATTTTTATTGTATCATTTGTTGCCGTGTGTACGAAATATCGAACTATTTGAAGAATAATATTTTTTTGATCAATGAAATTTTAGATGTAACAACAAAGTTTCAATGTAACCCGTTAAAACCGACCCGCTATACCCGTCACCCGTATGACCCGAACCCGAACAAACCGAAGATGTAGATGGTCGGAATTGTGTCCAAATTAAGAGGCCGCGATTTTTATCGGTTTTACGATTTTCGGCCCGAATCCGACCGAACCCGACCGATGCTCACCCCTAATTATTACTAGTTGAGCGTGGAATGGAATCCACCTTTTACTTGGACTTGAATATTGAATTCACCAACCTCCTTCCAAATTGAGCGACGGCTGAGATTAATCGAATGAGAATCATAACCGTTCATTTTGTAGATTCGGTGCAAATGCAAATGCAAATGGATGAACCTAACCCAAATTCCCACCATGTTCACGCGCTTTCACTGATACCAAACCTGCCAACCATTTTCTTCCTGTGCTGAATTGTTGCCTATAAATTCGAGACTCATTTCTCACGTTTACACTCGTACAGCTTCACACCACTCCTCGAAGCAAAGTAACCGTTTCTCTCTACTCTTCTACAGTACCTTCTCTCTCTCTCTCAAGGTACTTCACTTCTTTTTCTTCTTCCGTTGTTTGTTGCTAGTTAGTTACATTTCATCTTCGATTTTTCTTTTGTGTTCTTATCGTTGTATAGATTTTGTATGTAGCTATTCAATTGCAGTATTTGTTTTCACTTTATGATTTCTTTGATTCATTCTGAAATTATTGTTAGGTTGATTGTGTTTTTTAATTTTGTTAGGAAAAACCTAATTTCAAATGCACTGTGTCTCGTTAATTTACGCTGTTACATGTGGAATTTGATTTAGAATTTCAGATCTAGTAGATTTTACATATTATAATTTGTTATTATTATCTTCGAGAATTTGCTCATTTTTGTTTTTGGAAAATTCTCTGTTTGTTAGAATCTCGGTGATACTGATTTTGCAAAAGCCAGGTGTATGATTGGTATCATTGTGGATGGATTTGTTGCAATTATGGTGAAAAAATCACGGCGTAATCTCAGCAAATCCACCTGAATATTCCAAACATGCACTTTGAATATTTTATTCTACGAACTACACAAATGGTTGGAATAAGATTTTGGCGTGAAATGGGGTCATCACGATGTTAAGAGGATTTTAGGATTTTTTTTGGAGTTATATGTATTTTTACTTGGTTTGTGTATGGTTGAAAAATGAGAAGTCTGTGTGAATTTGTTGTGCAGCTAGTAAAGATGGCAGCAGCTGTAGAGACCTTCCTTTTTACCTCTGAGTCAGTGAACGAGGGACACCCTGACAAGCTTTGTGATCAAATCTCTGATGCTGTGCTAGATGCATGCCTTGAACAGGACGTAGACAGCAAGGTTGCTTGTGAAACTTGCACCAAGACCAACTTGGTTATGGTTTTTGGTGAGATCACAACAAAGGCTAAGGTTGACTATGAGAAAATTGTGCGTGACACCTGCAGGAAAATTGGGTTTGTTTCTGATGATGTGGGTCTTGATGCTGACAACTGCAAGGTTCTTGTTAACATTGAGCAGCAGAGTCCTGATATTGCTCAGGGTGTACATGGTCATCTTACCAAAAGACCTGAGGATATTGGTGCTGGTGACCAGGGTCACATGTTTGGCTATGCCACTGATGAGACTCCTGAGTTGATGCCTTTGAGCCATGTTCTTGCAACCAAGCTCGGTGCTCGTCTCACTGAGGTTCGCAAGAATGGTACTTGCCCTTGGTTGAGACCTGATGGTAAGACTCAAGTCACTGTTGAGTATTACAATGACAATGGTGCCATGGTTCCTGTTCGTGTGCACACTGTACTCATCTCTACTCAACATGATGAGACTGTTACCAATGATGAAATTGCTGCTGATCTCAAAGAGCATGTCATCAAGCCTGTGATTCCTGAGAAGTACCTTGATTCCAAGACCATTTTCCACTTGAACCCATCTGGCCGTTTTGTCATTGGAGGTCCTCATGGTGATGCTGGTCTCACTGGTCGGAAGATCATCATCGATACTTATGGTGGTTGGGGTGCACACGGTGGCGGTGCCTTCTCTGGAAAAGACCCAACTAAGGTTGATAGGAGTGGAGCTTACATTGTGAGGCAAGCTGCCAAGAGCATTGTTGCAAGTGGACTTGCAAGGAGGTGCATTGTGCAAGTCTCCTATGCTATTGGTGTTCCTGAGCCTTTGTCTGTCTTTGTTGACACATATGGAACTGGGAAGATCCCTGACAAGGAGATCCTCACTATTGTGAAGAACAACTTTGATTTCAGGCCTGGCATGATCTCTATCAACCTTGATCTCTTGAGGGGTGGCAATGGCAGGTTCTTGAAGACTGCTGCTTATGGACATTTTGGTAGGGATGATTCTGATTTCACATGGGAAGTGGTGAAGCCTCTTAAATGGGAGAAAGCCTAAGTGCCCTCTGTCCTGGGTGTTTTGAACCTTTATCTCCATAGTATCTACTAAACTTCAAAGCTTTTAACCCAGTGTCTCTTTTTTTTTCTCTGTTTTTTTGTATTTTGGGATTATTTTTTTACATCAGCAATATAAAAAGTGCTCTCGGTTTCTATGTTGTTCAATACATGTCGCAATATATCATATCAAGAGAAAGTATTATGTCCAATATATGATAGTACTTTTTTTTGAGCGAAAATATTCTGTCTATGAACTCTCATGCAATTCACCCCAAAAAATGTGTATGAAGAATAGGTACTCGGTTGAAATTACATATGGTCTGTTTATTATGTTAAAATAGACGCAAACTATTGTTTTAGAAAAACAATTTTTTCAAATGCTTAGGTTGTAACTTGTAAGTGACTTTTTTTTGTGTACAAGAGAAAGAAAATAGACAAACTAAGAGACTAATCGATCATGTGAAATTTTTAATTGAAGTTATACGAAATTATAATGCCTTTCTCCGGATTGTCTTGGATTGGAAGCTTAAGGTATGTTTGGGTCTATGGAAAGAAAGTGGGAGGAAGGAAATTTACGGAAATCGATAAATAAATTTAGACTAAACTTTAATCTAAGTTCATCCATCGATTTCTGTAATTTTCCTTCCTCCCACTTTCTTTCCATAGAACCAAACGGAGTGTAAGTTTCCATGGTCTGAGACGAAGCTGGTGACAAGACACGAGATCCCAAAACTTAATAACTCATGGAGCATTTGTTGCTGGTTTTTCTCTCTGTGGAAGCTTAGTGTTTTGGAGTATTTTCTGGTTAGCTCTTTAACAGCGCTGACTTTAGTGTTTGTCCTGTTTGTAAAGGGAGGCTTAATCTGTTGTTGTATTGGCTGGCCATTTTTTTGTTATGAGGCTGTTACATGGTTGGATAGTTAGGACCTTTTAGTGCTGTGCTATCATATTTATATTGGGGAGGTCTCTTGTTTTGTATTGGTAGCTCTATTGCATCAGATTTGCTTTTGAGTGATAATTTTGAACTGATGTATCAGGAACTATTTGTATTACTTTAGGCATTCCTTATGCCTAGTTTAATACATTCTCTTTCTTTTTGCCTTTGCAAAAAAATAGTGCGGAGTGGTTTAGGTTTTGTGAGATAAAATTTTAGTCGAATAATAGGAAATAGATCCGGTTGAATTGATTTATTTTTTAATTTATGAAAATAATTTATACAAATAAATAATTTTTTATATGTTATTAAAAGTTTGTTAATATAATTTATGAAAAAATAGCTTATAAAAATACAATTAGTTGGTGAGAACTTATAAATTAATCTAAAAGTTTATTTTTTATTTACATAAACTGTTTCACATTAATCAAAACGGGCCATTATATGTAAATTTTGGTGTAGTTGTAAATAATTTGAATATCACTTATACAATAATATTAACAGTTAATTAATAAATTAAAGATAGATATTATACGTACATCATAATAAATCATATGATTGTTATAATTACAACCTTTAATTTTTCCACTTTATACTTTACTCAATTTAGATGTTTCAAATTCCAGTATTATACACTATTGAGTTTTGAATAAAAAATCTAAATCACAACAAACAATAAATTACAAATACCGATTTTGGTTAAACTTTTTGAACTTGATCAAAACCACTCAGAAGTTGATCCAGTGTCCTAATCGAGACACTCAGACAAATTTTTAATTTTCATAATATTATTTAAAATAAATTAATTGAAATGCATGATTTAAGGAGTCGTTGCATATTCTCCCGTCATGTTGTATGCTCATTCTTTAGATAAAAACACCCCTTTTTGTCATGTTTTTCACCATCCACACCCCTACAATATTCAACGACTCCTTGTATTATTAATTCCGAAATAAAATACCTCTTTTTGTGTTTGGATGGTAGACATTTTTAGAAAATGTTTTCACAGAATATAACTTCACTGTTTCAAAAAAATAAATAAACCACGTATATAGTAAATTTATTGTTTGACATTTTCTTTTAAAAAAGGTGCATTGTAAAATATAAACAAATAATTTACGATACACATCACACACAAAGAGGGTTGGGAGGAGAAAAGTGGAGGATGAATTTTTTTCCCATTTTGCAAAAAATGTGAGGGTGTGATTGAAAGGTGTAAGGGTGGCAGTAATATCATCCGATAAATGAAAAAGATATGGCTCGGCTAGAGGTTCTTTTTGGTTCGGACTATCAACAGGCTTTAATTGGGCTGCTCTTTATTTTTTGACATGCGAATTACTATTCTGGCCCCTATATTACTCTTAGGTCCCCCAAATTTACGAAATTATCCCAAGTCATTTTGGAACGTAAGTTCTAAAAATGCATAATTTTGGGAAATTTGTGTTTATTTTAGGATCTGAAATCTATTTTTAAACATGTTTTGTCATGAAAAAACCAAGCCAAAACGTAACTGATGTTAGGTTCCTGAGTTTTGGTCATATAAGACTATTTTGGAACGTAGGTTCTGAACCCGCTTATTTTCGGATTGTAGACTCCAAAATTAAAGAGCATTTCGGATCATAGGTTCCAAACGAAACTGGATCCAAATTGAGAATACTTTTAGGTTTTTGGAGGGCCTAAGAGTATTTTTCGATTTTTGGGAGCATTTCCGATTCCTCGCCATTCAATTGGATTGACAATTAAGGGGAACTTTATTTATTTTTATGGAAAGTGAAAAAAATATGTTAAGAGAGATTGTTCATAAATTATAAATAAAGGTAATTTATTTTTTTATACGAAATTATCACCGTTATTTAGTTGTGACTAATCTTCACCGCGAATTTATGGGACACGTAAAATGAGTTCTTCCTTCTCAAAACTAAATTGTTTCCATACATAGAAGTTACAGATTAAATTCATAATCACTTACTTAAAAGACTCAAATCACTCAATAGTTGATAAATATAAGTAGTGTCGTTGATGGATAGTAGACAAAAATGTTGCAACCTTGCAAGTATGAGGTATCTCCTAATAATTAACATATTTGATTTGTGCAGAGGATATATCACAAAATCACAAAACCCAAAAATGGTAAAATTATTCTCCTTTTGATTCTAAAACAAAATAATGGCTAAGTTACATATTAGATCTTTTAACTTATTTTTTGATTTTATTTTGGTTTCATAACTATTTTTTGTTCTATTTTAATCGCTCAACTCTAATTCTGCCAATCAAATCGATCTTTTCCGATAAATTTTAATAATTCTCTTAACTAGTGCATATATGACATTGTTACTTCTTTTACCCTCCTTCTGCAAATTAGGCTTCTAATGTAATGAAAAAATCCAATAACATAATATGATTTTATTAAAACGAAAACAGTTAAGAAACTACAACAGAACAAAAAAACAAGTACGTGACCAAAATAAAATTTAAAAAAATAAGTTACGAGATCTAATATGTAATTTAGCCTAAAATAATTCTCCTTTAGCTGTGTCCGCGAATTATTTTTGTGAAGTAAGGTGTGTGGAATGAGCTGGTTTTATATGAATGCATGTGAGTCATGTGACAATTTAGTCTTCAATTATTAATATTGCTTTACATTTAGTGTGCTACCTTAATGAAGGACAAAAGATATATTTCATGATAAGGTTATGCATTGAAATTTCTCTATGGTTTTTATAAAATGTAATTTATTTTTCAAATATTGTATGTGTAACAAGTCGTTTTATAAAATAATACAAAAACAGTGTAACAACGAACAAGTTGTAAAATTAAACAACAAAAATATGGAAAGCAAGGTATAACAGCATGGCCCAGACAGTGATATTGTTGGAGGCTAAAAGAAAAAGACAGATCTAATCTAAGTGAAGAAATGCTCAAAGAAAAGTCACAGCTAGTTAGTTAAGGGTGGTACCCCATAGATACGTATCCTTATGATAATGATAATCTCAGGTGAAGCAAAACATTATTAACGAACCAACAGTAAATAATTAATAATTAAACTTCAACTTTGATACCTTTAAATCAAGACACACATATTGAATCAACAATGTGTCAACGGATTCAGATCTGCAGTAAAAATGTAAAATGACACAGTAACTAATCACAGCAGTTGATGTTTAATAAGACTATCCTAATTACATATCAATTTTAATATTGTTCAAAGATCTCAACTGTTAGTTTAGATTAGACGGTTGAGAGGAGTAACTGCATCGCACAATTATTGCAGAAAATTCAACCTCTAATTAAATGCAATTATTTTCTAGAATTGTTTTTATTTATTTTTATAAAATTAAACATAAATTACATTTATTTTATTTTCTCTACAACTAACGATCAATAATTTTTTTTTATATCATGAAACTTATTCCAAGAAGGGGAAAAAAATACGCTCTTAATTACTTATATTTTACTTTTTTTAATATGTGTAAACTATTTTTTTTCCTTATAAATCGAAACGGAGAAAATACATCATAAGTGTAATATTTTTCATACCGCCTATCAATGATAATAATCATATAATTGAAACATCATTTTTTAACAATCATACTTTTACAATATGCATGTGAGTGTGATTTGTCATGTATTAATCTCTATATATAATAAGCTAAAAGTAGATTAAAATAATTATTAGGTTAACTAGAAGTTTTTTTATTTTTGGGAAATGCTAACCGATTAATAGTTGTAGAGTTTTAAGTTAAGATTTTTTTTTGGTATTAAAATAATTTATCTTAATAAAAATCACATTTTTTTTACGGTAATATATTAATTTATCTTGATATAAATCACATATGATCTTAAAGAAAAAGTAATATATTTTTATTAGGAAAAAATAATAATGTACCAGATGTTTAATTTGTTTTGGTGGAAATAATTTTTTTTATATTGCTTTCTTAATATAAAATATGGTTTAAATTTAAGATTTAGTGCAAGATTTATTTTGACAAAATACACAAGATTTTTTATATGTTAATCCTTAGGGGAAAAAACTCCTCAATTCACACTTTGACAGCACAATTTGAAAATATCTTGTCCAACTTATTAAATTCAGAACTAAAAATATAACAGTGTTAAATTTTTTAGGACAGTTTTGTTGATATTGTAATTATTATTTTTTTTACTTTCACAGTCAATTTAATCTGGTTCGAGATTCAGTTCTGACATCAAGTGGTTTCAGTCCTCTTTCGATCGTTATTATGGGAGATCGAACTATTGTTCTTCCTATCAAATCCAGCGTCAATCACCACTAAACTAACTAACGATTTGTGTAGATATTATAATTATGCTAAATTTAAAGGATAAATTGTATATAGTTCTCACTAAATATATTTAATTTAAAGATACAGTAGCTCACGTGCTTTTGAACACGTAGTAGTACTATAATATTAAGTATAGCATATTCTTTTTGTCAAAAAAATAAATAAAAGTATAGCATATTGTTCAACCTCATATCTAGATTATGTGTCATAACTTTGAAAACAAAATACAGTACATGTTAGGAGTATAAACTATTTCAATACATTATTATTCAATTCAATTCAACTAGCCGCCATTGAACCTCGAAAGTCCACATGCAAAATATGCATAAGCATAATTAAAACATTCAACAAATGAATGCTAGAATTTGAAATTAATTGCATATGAAACTTTGGCGTTACTTAATATGGAAGGGCAGGCAAGGTAATTATTCTAAGATAAGTATGAAATAATTTTTAATTCAATTTGATCTTTGTTGAACAAATACATCTAACAATTATTAAAAATAAAGACCATCACATCTTTTTGGTACATATACATTGATATTACTCATCCGTTTCTTTTTATAAGAGACAATTCATTTTTTAGATTCATTCAATAATTAATGTATTTGGTCTATATTATAGTTTAAATATATTTATTATTAAATGAATCTAAAAAGTCAACGGTTTCTTATAAAAAAGAACGGAGAGAGTATTATTTTTTTGTATGAAATAGACGCTATTATTTGAATAGTAAATAATGATTTGATTGATTCCTTCCTCTTTCCTAAGCATCTTTGGTGTCTTCCTCCAAAACTAAAACTCATAGCTGGCACATATATTTCATAATAGACAAAAAGTTTGAAAAAAAAAGTTAATTATTAAATTAAAGATTTAAGATTAGACAAAGTGCTTTTGGAGACAAATCTGGGTCTATCACTTATGAAAACTAAACCACTTATATGTTTAAAAACTCAAAGGAATGTGATAGATATAAAAATATACTAACAGTAGCCACTTTTCTAATACAACAACTGTTTCAAAGATAATGACTTTTATTATATTAATATCAATTAAAAATAATAATAGAAAAAAATAAAAAATAAATAAAGCTTTTACCAACCCGCTGTTGATATGAGTGCGGTAAGTCACTCGGACACTTCAAACAAGTGGTCATAAAATTACTTATGTGTACAACAAATATTAATCAGAAAAACGAAGACTATTTTATATGTCTGATCACCCTTCAACACCTTTTACGTAAATAGTTACAAACTAACACATGCTTATCAAGAAAATTTAGTTGAAAGAGGGAAAACATACCTTATGTATCAGAAAATTGTCAGATAGATTAGTAATCGCTAACTGCGGTTAGGGATACTTCATTCCTCTAACATCATTATTAAAAAATAAAATAAAGCTTTCATGTGGGAAATCATGTGAGAAAACAATCACCTTAAGGAATTTGTTGTGTTGTGCAGGGTCAATGAAAGGAATAGGGATGAAGAAATTCTAAAATAATAATTGCATAGAAAAGGAGAAGAACCAAAGTTAATAAACACCAATCTAACAAACCAAACAACTCTTTAGTTGTTGTCTTTGTAGATGTAACAAAACAACTCTCTCTTCATATGAACCTTTGACAATCATATGGTTAAATTGGTTTGTTTCTTAATCAAGTGTCACTCTCAAGTGGTGGCTGCTTTTGAAGCTTCATAAGCACTTTCAAAAACACTCAAATTCTATGCTTCATGCATCCCTTTAAAATTTGTAACAATCATTGGTAACTTTTCACATAACATATTTGTGATTATTAGGAGCTTAAAAGATTAGTAGTGATGGAGTTAACACCAAGAGGAAGAAATAACTTAACTCCAAGAGGAAGAAATCAAGGCCATGTTGTGACTTTTGATAGAGATGCAGATTCATTTGTTGAGGAAGATAAAGAGCTTCAATCTAAATGGGCTGCTATAGAGAAATTACCAACTTTCAAAAGAATTAAAACTTCTTTTGTTGATGAAATTACTCAGGAGGAAAATGGTAGTAGATGGCAAAGAAGTAGTAGTAAAAGGGTTGTTGATGTTACTAAACTTGGAGCTGTGGATAAGCGTTTGTTTATTGATAAGCTTATAAAGCATATTGAGAATGATAATCTCAACTTACTTCAGAAACTTAGAGAAAGGATGGAAAGGTAATTTATTCACAACTAATTCTGATATTTTTGGCATCTAATTCTGTACTAGAATAGCTTTTGGACTTGTTTGGATTGACTTATTTTAGCTTATTTACTGACATAAGCACTTGTGAGACTGTTTAGGAGCTTATGGAAACAACTTATGACCTAGCCATAAGCTGTTTATAGCTTAATTCCATAATTTCTCTTGGATAGCTTATGAAAACAACTTATAGATTATATGAAACCGTTTGACTTTATTTTATCTTTTGTTATAGAAATATCTTATATATAAGTGCTTATATGATAAACGCTTAAGCTATAAATACTCAATTAAGTTGTTTATCCAAACATCAAAGTTTTAACCAATTTAACGGATGAAGCTTTTTTGACTGGCATATCTAGTTTGTCTTTTAACATTGAAAGTTTAGAACTTATTTCTGTCGATTTTGTAGCGACATCTACTTCAAGTTATTGAAAAGTCATTTTATTTATTATCAATGAGCTAAAGAAGCTATATAAGTTGATATTAGTACATTATTATTTTTGAAGAATTGAGATATTGGTTTGTTTTCAGAGTAGATGTGAAGTTACCTAGTGTGGAAGTGAGCTACAAGAATCTGAATGTAGAAGCAGAATGTGAGGTTGTTCAAGGGAAGCCACTCCCTACTCTATGGAACTCTTTTTCTAGCTTATTTTCGGTAAGTATGCTTCCACCCTTAACCTACCTTTGTTACTGCATCATCTTAACTAACTTAACTAAAGTTAGGTACTAACCTTATAAACCAATGATGGGCTAATATGTGGCTTGAACAGGGTTTAGTGAAGACTATATATTGCAATTCTCAAGACACCAAGATGGGCATTCTGAACGATGTTAGTGGCATCATAAAACCATCAAGGTAAGCAAATATGTTACATTTGACAAATTATTTAGGAAGCTATTAGCCTATTACTGACAATAAAAGGACGTACTCATACTTATGTTAATATATGCTCAAGCACAAAGATTCAGAATTCGGTTCCTTAAAATTCGCAACTATCATATGCTCCATTAAGACATATTAGCGCGGATATAGTAATTTGATCAAAAAACAAAATGATGAAGCTTACAATAAAAATACGGACATAATTGCTAAAGTCATCAAATATGGTTCTTAATGCAGGCTTACTCTTCTTCTTGGTCCACCTAGCTGTGGGAAAACTACCTTGCTAATGGCACTGGCTGGAAAATTAGAGCAATCTCTCACGGTCAGTATTTTAAACACAGTATTATAGAATAAAATTAATGGACAAAATTTATGGAGTTCAAGTGATTTTTTTAGTATAACTCAAAAATCAATCAAGATTAGGCCAATTAATACAAGACATTGAGCAAGCTGAATTTCTATGAACGCCGTGATATCATACCCATCCTAACTTTTTATATTTATCTTTAGGTTTCTGGAGAAATCAGTTACAATGGTCACAAGCTAGATGAATTTGTTCCTCAAAAATCATCAGCATACATAAGCCAGTATGACCTGCATATTCCTGAGATGACAGTGAGGGAAACAATCGACTTCTCGGCACGCTGTCAAGGGGTTGGAAGCAGAGCTGGTAAGTTTTCTTGCTTATTAAATCCTAGATTATCGACAGAATTGTAACTAAGACAATACCAGTAGGCACTCATACATATGCTTTGTATTTCAGATATTATGACTGAAATCACCAGGAAAGAAAAAGAACAAGGAATCTTCCCTGACCCGGATATCGATACCTATATGAAGGTAATAATTGTAGTAAGGACAAACTATATGTCATAATTAGAAAAGAAACCAGTTGACAGAAAATAACATAGAATTTTGCAGGCTATTTCAGTTGAAGGACAAAGCGAAAATCTTCAGACAGAATATGTTTTAAAGGTACATATGCTTCAAGCGGGGCTGAGTTAGAACACAAAGTTACTTCGTGGCTCATTTGCGATATTTATATTCTTTTAACACGTGGATTCAAATTTTTGATATCTTAGATACTCGGATTGGATATTTGTGCGGACACACTGGTTGGAGATGCACTAGATAGAGGCATTTCAGGTGGACAAAAGAAAAGGCTAACTACAGGTATCGTGAAATTTAAATAATGTTTTTTGTCATTTTTGATATTAACCCTCCGGTTCCCAAAGGATTGTTCCAACCAGGATTCGAACTCGGGTTCTCCCGAACGATTCAACCTTAACTGAAACTCATGAACTACTTTCTTATCATTTTGTTACAAATACAAAAATCCAGGACTAAAAAATATCCTTTTAACTTGCAAGAACTTCTCTTGGCTGAACATTCATAAGTTGAGAAGCCTTGCCTCTTTACTAGAGCAGTGATATATAAAGGCCAGTGAGACTTGTGGATGGACTGCAAATATACTAAATATTTCTCAGAAACATTTTCTCCTTAATACATACATTTAATTTTTTTCCAAATCATATTGCAGGAGAGATGATTGTAGGTCCCATAAAAGCACTTTTTATGGATGAAATATCAACTGGGTTAGACAGCTCCACTACTTTTCAAATAGTTACATGCCTCCAGCAATTGGTGCACATCACAGATGCAACAGCAGTGCTTTCACTCCTCCAACCAGCACCGGAAACCTTTGAGTTATTTGATGATCTTATATTGATGGCAGAGGGGAAGATAGTATACCATGGCCCCTGCAGTCAAGCAATCCAATTCTTTAGGGATTGCGGTTTCTGGTGCCCTGAAAGAAAAGGAGTGGCAGACTTTCTTCAAGAGGTAGGAATGGAAACTGTGTCCCTTACCTTTGTTGAGTACTCAAGAAGGATGTCATTGAGCCAAAAGTTCAAGTGATTTTCCTCATAGCCTCACATGTAACAAATTTCATGCATTAGTAGATAGTTAATGAATATAATAAGGTGTCACAACTCATTAACCATCAACATAATACAATTAACCACGATTTTCTGATGTATATTTGAACACAAATTGTGTTTAATACATATCATGTATATTTAAAACCGCAAAACATAATTTGGACTACTATAATGAATATCACGTATCTTGAACACCTGAAAATCGTGGTTAATGACATTCAAAGTCGTGGTTAGTAATGTTGGCTGATGGTTAATGAGTTGCAACACCTACTATTCATTAGCCATCCAACAAAAGTAATTAACCACATATTTGAGTGCGGCTAACCATCGAAACTGTTGTCAATTTTGTGTCAAAATATCATTTCTTTTTCGTCATAGCCTAACAAGTCACTAATTTCATGCATGTGTAGGTTACCTCTAAGAAGGATCAAAGGCAATACTGGTACCGTACAGATATTCCTTACAGTTACGTTTCAGTGGATGAGTTCTCCCAGATCTTCAAATCAAGTTACTGGGGAAGAATGTTAGATGATGAGCTTTCAAAACCATATGATAAATCTCAATCTCATAAAAGTTCTTTATCATATAGCAAGTACTCATTGGGAAAATTGGATTTGTTTAAAGCTTGTATGAAGAGGGAGATTCTTCTGATGAAACGAAATTCGTTTATCTATATATTCAAAACTGTGCAGGTTACTATATCCACATCAAGTTCAAGTTCAACTCAGCTAAGTAGTAGTACCCGAACACTTTCAATCTAATTTTTTTTTTTCTCTCCTTTATTTTGCAGCTTACAATCACTGCAATCATAACAATGACGGTTTTCTTGCGCACACAGCTCGATGTGGACTTGTTAGGATCAAACTATTTATTAGGTTCATTGTACTATACGCTTGTTCGTCTCATGACGAATGGCGTTGCCGAGTTGATCATGACGATTACTAGACTCCCAGTTGTTTATAAGCAGAAAGCATTCTATCTGTATCCAGCTTGGGCTTACTGTCTTCCAGCTGCAATTCTAAAGATACCATTTTCGGTTCTTGATTCTCTTGTTTGGACATCAATAACATATTATGTTATAGGCTACAGCCCAGAAATAACAAGGCATGTAACTTGTGTTGTATGTAAATATAGCCAAATGTTTTTCTTTTTGCAAGTTTTTTCTTATGCATTTTCTTTATCGGATCAGGTTCCTCCGCCAGTTTCTTTTGCTTATCTTTCTGCATATGTCATCAACCTCCTTGTGTCGTTCACTTGCCGCCGTTTTTAAAACTGATGTTGCAGCTACAACCGTTGGTTCCTTGGTCTTAGTACTCATGTTCTTGTTTGGAGGCTTTATTCTTCCTCGACGTAAGCCACTTTATGTAATATATAGTCCTAGTTATAACATGTAGTACTAATTACTAAGTAACTCATCATGAAGTTTATTCTCTGCAGCATCATTGCCAAAGTGGTTGAGATGGGGTTTTTGGCTTTCTCCCATGTCATATGGGGAAATAGGAATAACACTCAATGAATTTCTTGCTCCCCGCTGGCAAAAGGTATCTTCTAAGATGATTTATTTGATTTCATGATAGGTCACAATATACATTTATATGGATTCAATTCATATACACTGTCAGTATAAAGATTTTTTACACCATCAATGAGTCATGATCGTCAGATCTTTAAAAACGTTTGAAGTTTATCATAATACTACTGAAGTCACATAATTGGTTGTGATTGATTTACAGTGTAATTTTTTTTTACACTGACAGTGTATCAAAATGAATCTCCATTTATTATAGCTATTTTATTATTGTTATTTTCATTATTATTCAGATCACAGACGGAAACATTACCGTTGGAAGGGAAATTCTCAAGAGTCGTGGTTTAGACTTTGATAGCAACTTCTTCTGGATATCGATTGGAGCATTACTTGGTTTTACTGTGGCATTTGATATTCTATTTGTGGTAGCATTAACTTACTTAAAAGGTGAGTCCTATCCAAGTTTGTACAAGGAAAAATATCAAACAATTGTTTTGATTTTACTCATTTCACTGATTTATTTATCGGAAATGCATTCAGAGCCTAAGCTATCTCGAGCTTTAGTTTCAAAAAAGAAGCTGCCTCAACTAAAAGGAGGAGAAAGAAGTAACGAAGTTGAATTAAAAAATAAGTCAGTAGCAGTTGATATTAGCCACACATCAAAGGAAACTCAAAACACAGGTGAAAAAGAAGAAGATACTTTATGGTATAACTTATATCAAAATTGAATTCTTTCTTTCAAACAGATATTAAGAACTTTTGGTATCTTTTGCATGATTGGTTATGCAGGGAAAATGGTTCTACCCTTTTTGCCACTGTCAATAGCATTTAAAGATGTCCAGTATTTTGTTGACACTCCTCCGGTAATATTCATAACTATGTTGTTGTTGTTGTCATGTGATTATGTATATTGTTGACAAGGTTGTCAATTAAGAAATTTAAATGTCCTTTTGAGTAGGAGATGAAAAAACATGGTTCGAACGAGAAAAATCTACAATTGCTCTGCGATATCACGGGAGCTTTTAGGCCAGGAATCCTAACTGCACTGATGGGAGTCAGTGGAGCAGGGAAGACAACACTCATGGATGTTCTTTCAGGAAGAAAAACTGGAGGAATCATTGAAGGAGATATAAGAATCGGAGGGTACCCTAAAGTGCAAAAGACATTTGCAAGAGTTTCA
Source organism: Trifolium repens (assembly GCA_030408175.1). Classification (NCBI taxonomy): domain Eukaryota; kingdom Viridiplantae; phylum Streptophyta; class Magnoliopsida; order Fabales; family Fabaceae; genus Trifolium; species Trifolium repens. Next base: position 52,466,984 of record CP125851.1, read on the forward strand.
GGTTACTGTGAGCAAAATGACATACATTCTCCATATATAACAGTTGAAGAATCTGTTCGATACTCAGCTTGGTTGCGGTTGCCGAGGGAGATTGATTCAGCAACAAAAGGGGTACATACGACTGTGACATTCTTATCACTTGCATCATTGTTTGTCATTCTCACATAAAAGATGTATTTTGTAACTTTCTCTGTGTATCTATTGAGCAGAAATTCGTGGAAGAAGTACTTGAAACAATTGAACTTGATGATATAAAGGATAGTTTAGTTGGCATTACTGGCCAAAGTGGATTATCGACAGAGCAACGTAAAAGACTAACCATTGCAGTGGAGCTTGTCTCAAATCCATCAATCATTTTTATGGATGAACCTACATCAGGTTTGGATGCCCGAGCTGCAGCTGTTGTTATGCGTGCAGTGAAGAATGTTGTTGCCACTGGTAGGACCACAGTTTGCACTATACATCAGCCAAGCATTGATATATTTGAGACTTTTGATGAGGTAGTCAAAAGTACCTTCTGTCAATCGATTAGTGTATAGATAATAATAATAATATACAGATCAACAAATAAAAATGAGTTCTTTTTCGTGCAGTTGATTCTAATGAAATCTGGAGGAAAGATAATTTATAATGGAATGTTAGGCCATCATTCAAATAAGCTGATTGAATATTTTCAGGTATGCTCAAACCCGAAGCAAACTATATAGTATTTTAGATTCTGGAAAGATCCATACGATCGTCTTATTTGCTAAAGTTTTTTTTTCTTGCAATGTGATTGACAAAAAGCTGTGCCCTATTCTTCACTCTTTTGCTCAAGTTGTTGAAACTTATATAATTAACTTAACTGTTCATCAGAGTATACCGGGAGTTCCAAAGATCAAGGACAATTATAATCCTGCAACATGGATGATGGAAGCTACCTCAGCAGCTGTAGAAGACGAACTTAAAATCGATTTCGCTAATATATACAAAGAGTCACCCCTTAACCGGTGAGCATCTTGTTGGCTGTCGTACATTTTCACAGAAAAACAAACAAAAAATTCTCTTTTTCATGTTTTATGTGTACCAATACAAATGTAAAGAACACGTATCTCATGATTTCAATTATTATTTCTATTTATAGGGAAACCCTTGAAATGGTGAGAGTGTTAAGTGAACCAGAACAAGGTTCAAAAGACTTGAACTTTTCAACTCGCTTCCCACAAAATTACTTGGGGCAGTTTATGGCGTGCCTATGGAAGCAACACTTATCGTATTGGAGAAGTCCCGAGTACAATTTAATAAGATTTGTGTTCATGATTGTTGCGGCAATAATATTTGGGGCAGTATTTTGGCAGAAAGGGAAAGAAATGTAAGTTTGCTTTCTTAGTGTTTGCATGATTCCAGTGTTGTGTTAACTCGAAGCAGTAGAGAGTAATAAATATTGACAAATGGTTTTTCAATGTTTAAAGAAACACTCAGCAGGATTTGTTCAATGTGTTTGGATCAATGTATATTGCTGTAATATTCTTGGGCATAAATTACTGTTCGACAATTCTACCGTATGTAGCAACCGAGCGATCCGTCTTGTATCGAGAAAAATTTGCAGGAATGTATTCTTCCATGGCTTATTCATTTGCACAGGTACGATGCTGCTTAATTAAAGCAAATTCAATTGGTATTGATTTGATAGTAAAACCAGTGATGTTACAATCAATGATTTTTTTTTTTATTAATGTAGGTGGCTATTGAAATACCATATATCTTAGTGCAAGCAATTTTATATGTGGCTATCACATATCCAATGATTGGTTTCCACTGGTCAGTTCAGAAGGTCTTTTGGTACTTCTACACCACATTCTGCACATTTTTATACTTTGTGTATCTTGGAATGCTGATAATGTCTTTAAGCTCAAATCTGGATCTAGCTTCTGTATTGTCAACTGCAGTCTACACCATATTCAATCTCTTTTCTGGATTCCTCATGCCAGGACCTGTAAGTCTCCTTGATCTCCACAAAACTCTTTTTCATAATTTCGTCTTTATCTCATCACAAGGACCTGAAGTTGTGGCTTGAATAACGTGCGTGTGTGGTTCTAGGTGGCAAAAATTTGACTAATGTTGTAACTATATTATGTGCAGAAAATTCCTAAATGGTGGGTTTGGTGCTACTGGATTTGCCCTACAGCTTGGTCCTTAAAAGGCCTCTTAACTTCACAATATGGAGACATGGAGAAGGAAATACTCATATTTGGGGACAAAAAATCAGTTGGTGCCTTTCTAGAGGATTACTATGGGTTCAGGCATGACAGATTAAGTGTTGTGGCTGTTGTGCTCATTGCTTACCCAATTATTTATGCATCTCTCTTTGCCTATTGCATAGGGAAAATAAATTACCAAAAAAGATAGAAACAGATATTACAGATTGCTTCTTTTGCAGTATGGTGGTTTCATTTTTCATGTATAGAAGAAATATAGGAATAGCACAAGGCCTATCTTGCAATTGTTTATATATATAACATACATTTTTGTTTTGTTTTTGGTAGTAAATGATGTAGATTGTGTTATTTTATTGTGTATTTTGGGTTTTGATTTGAAATTGTTTATTGTTTTAATGGTTTTTGATTTACTATGAATCATTTTAATGTAGTTTGGAATAGAAATAACAGTTAATATTTGTTTAGCTTTATTGGATCTACACACATTGAGACGTTTTTTATGATTATATGATAAGTATTGAAATAATTCTAATGACTATTTACTGGTAAATGTATGGTACTATAATTTCACCATATGATAGTAGTTCACCGTGATTTTGACAAATCCAACGTAATATTAAAAATGCATTTAGAATGTATTTGAAAACTCATGTCTCTTAAGTTTACAAAAAGGACAACTTTAGCATAAACTCGTGTCACATGTGATTTATGGTGAATCACGTTTGAGATTAGTCCTTTTCCAACTGAACATAACCAACAGCAACAGCAAAAGGTGGATAAAGCTAGAAGACCCACTTGAACTATCAGATTCAATTCAAGTAGAAAATGAAAATTTTAGGTTTCCATGGCGCCCCTTATAGAATTAGTTAAGTGCAAAACTGTCGCATATAATATGACAGGACATACAGAAACGATGAACACAATATGAAATGCAGGTACACAACATGAAGATAAAACATATAAATAAATTAACACATGTTCAGTGTAATTCACTTCAGATTTTAAGAGTAAACACAAATCATTGCAAACTTAATAGTAAATTATTAGATTTGTATCTAATACTTGAATGTGAATATTTCTCATTAGTTTGAAAAGGTTGAAACAACTATTTATATACATAGAGATGGAGTATATCTAAATAGGAATGATATCCTATCATAACTCCAAAAGATACTAACAAATCATACTACAATAAATAACAATATCTCAACACTCCCCCTCAAGGTGGAGCATATATATCATATGCATCCATCTTGTCACATATGTAAGTTATCCGAGGACTTCGTAGAGATTTAGTAAAGATATCAGCAAGTTGATCCTTAGAATTGACAAAGGAAGTTCTGATGACTCCGGAGATAATCTTTTCTCTAATGAAATGACAATCGACTTCTATATGTTTTGTCCTCTCATGAAAAACTGGGTTGGAGGAAAGGTGTAAGGCTGATTGATTATCACATACAAGTTCCATTTGACCAACCTCACAAAAATGCAATTCTTGCAATAAATGTTTCAACCACACAAGCTCACATGTAGCATGAGCCATAGCTCGATATTCGGCTTCTGTACTCGACCGGGAAACAACAGTCTGCTTTTTACTCTTCCATGAGATAAGATTTCCACCTACAAAAATGCAATAACCATAAGTAGACCGCCTATCACTCGGATCTCCTGCCCAATCAGCATCGGAATACCCAACAATATTAGTGTGACCGTTATCAGTGAAAACAAGTCCTTTTCCAGGTGCTCTTTTGATGTACTTAAGAATTCGAACAACTGCATTCCAATGACTGTCACAAGGTGAGTTAAGGAACTGACTTACGACGCTAACGGGAAAAGATATGTCCGGTCGGGTTAAGGTGAGATAATTCAATTTTCCCACTAGTCTTCGGTATCTACCAGGATCAGAATATGGCTCCCCCTGGTTAGGAAGCAACTTTACATTAGGATCCATAGGAGTGTCGACTGGTTTGCAATCTATAAGACCTGTCTCCTCCAAAATATCAAGGGCATATTTCCTCTGAGAGATAGCAATGCCTGACTTTGATTGAGCCACCTCAATCCCGAGAAAGTAACGTAGAGGTCCCAAGTCTTTAGTCTGAAAGTTTTGAAATAGGTGTTTTTTAATGCCTTGATACCGTCATTATCATCACCTGTAATCACAATGTCATCAACATAAACCACAAGATAAATATATTTATTTGATGACGAACATTTAACAAAGACTGAATGATCTGATTCGCAGCGGGTCATCCCAAATTGTTGTAGAACTTTGCTGAAACGACCAAACCATGCTCGAGGTGATTGTTTTAAGCCATATAAGGACTTTTGCAATTTGCATACCAAACTACGTCCCCTCTGAGCAACAAACCCAGGAGGTTGTGTGAATAAGGAGTTGACTTGTCCTCTTAATTATATTTATTAGTTTGTTCCTAGAATTAGGAAAACAAATCAAATATTGATTTGTTCTCATTAAATATAATTATTTAGTGTAATTACCTGTATAGCCTTGTAATCTCGATATATATACAAGAAATAACAATGAGAAAGGCATCAAGCCAATAATTCTGACATGGTATCATTAGGGTTTCGATCCAACCTGTGAGTTTTTCCGTTAATCTTGGCTTTATTCAGCGACACCCCACTGGTTCGCTCTTGAAATTATTTCTTCGGTTCGTGTTTTTTTGTTGCCGCCCTTGCTCTCCGTTGTCGTCGTAGAATCACTTCCCGGTGTGATTCGTTTTGTTCACAATTTCTCGGCTTCGATTTGGGATTCTTGTTTGTGCACTCTAATCGCACACGCCTGTTTTGTTTGCTGCTACAGTGTCACGGTTGCCACAGTACCGCGATTGCTACAGCACTGCGATTGCTACAGTGACGAGTTGCTACAGTACCGCGCCGCTACAGTACCGAGTTGCTACAGTGTTGCGTTTAAAAAAAAAACTTTTATTCTTTGTTGTTACGTGCAGCATCTTCCTTTATTCACTTGCCCATTGTTGTTACTATCTTGTTCCTTTTGCTTTGCTATAATGGCTTCTGAAAAAGCAATTTCTTGTGTCCGTTTTACCGGTAAAAATTATCCTGCTTGGGAATTTCAGTTTAGGCATTATGTTAAAGGGAAGGGATTATGGAGTCACTTAGATGATGTCTCTCTGGCACCATTAGAGACAACTGATTTAAATGACTGGGAAACCAAAGATGCAAAAATTATCACTTGGATTCTCAGTACTATTGATCCTCAGATGATTAATAATTTGCGAGCTTTTTCTACTGCTCAAGAAATGTGGAATTACTTGAAGCGTATCTATGACCAAGATAATGATGCCAGACGTTTTCAGTTGGAGCAAGAGATAGCCAATTACAAACAAGGTAATCTGTCTGTTCAAGAATATTATTCTGGATTTCTAAATTTGTGGACAGAACACTCTGCTATTATCCATGCTAAAGTCCCAAAGAGTTCTCTTGCGGTTGTCCAAGAGGTCTACAATACTAGTAGGCGAGATCAATTTCTCATGAAGCTCCGTCCAGAATTTGAGGTTGTTAGAGGTGCTTTGCTGAATAGGAACCCTGTTCCTTCTTTAGATACATGTGTTGGTGAACTTCTTCGAGAGGAACAACGTCTTGCTACTCAAGGAGCCATGTCTCATGATGCTGTCATTTCTGAGCCTGCTACGGTTGCATATGCTGCTAAAAGTAGAGGTAAAGGTCGTGATGTTCGACAAATTCAATGCTTCTCTTGCAACCAATTTGGACATTATGCTCATAGTTGCGGTGCTAAGAAGTTTTGTAACTATTGCAAGCAACGGGACCATATTATCTCTGATTGCCCAATTCGTCCTCCACGGCGAACACAACGTCCGGTGCAAGCTTTTCATGCCTCTACAAGCTCTGCAGTTGGTCCTTCCACATCTAATGGTGGTGCTTTACAGCCTGAAATTATCCAACAAATGGTAATTTCCGCTCTTTCAGCCTTGGGAATTAAGGGTAAGTCTTCTAGTGTTTCTCGCCCATGGTTTTTTGATTCTGGTGCATCCAATCACATGACAGGATCTTCTGAATATTTGAGCAATTTACATTCTTATCATGGAAATCAGCATATTCAAATTGCTGATGGCAATGTCTTGCCTATCACTGATGTTGGTAACCTCAACTCTGATTTTCGAGATGTGCTTGTATCACCTGGACTTGCTTCCAATTTATTATCTGTTGGTCAATTGGTGGATGACAATTGTAATGTTAATTTTTCTCGTGATGGTTGTCTTGTGCAAGAACAGGTGTCGGGGAAGGTGATCGCGAAGGGGCCTAAAGTAGGAAGACTGTTTCCAATCCAGTTTATTTCTAGTCATTTATCTTTTGCTTGTAATAATGTTTTGAATTCTTATGAGGATTGGCATAGGAAATTGGGTCATCCAAACTCTGTTGTTTTATCTCATTTATTTAAAAATGGTTTGTTGGGAAATAAAAGTGTTGTTTCTAATGGCCCTCTTTCATGTTCTGTTTGCAAATTAGCTAAAAGTAAAACACTACCTTTTCCGTCTGGTGCTTATCGTGCTTCCACTTGTTTTGAGATGATTCATAGTGATGTATGGGGTATGTCTCCGATAGTTTCTCATGCTCGCTATAAATATTTTGTTACCTTTATTGATGATTATAGTCGTTTTACTTGGATATATTTTCTTCGCGCTAAATCTGAAGTGTTCTCTATGTTTAAGAAATTTCTAACATATGTTGAAACTCAATTTCATGCTAATATTCAAATTTTTCGCTCTGACTCTGGTGGTGAGTACATGTCTAATGAGTTTCAGGAGTTTCTTCAACAAAAAGGCATTTTGTTTCAACGCTCTTGTCCTAATACCCCCCAACAAAATGGGATGGCAGAACGCAAGAATCGTCATTTGCTTGATGTAACACGCACGTTACTTCTTCAAGCTTCAGTGCCATCTCGATTTTGGGTGGAGGCTCTTTCCACAGCCGTCTTCTTGATCAACCGTCTTCCATCTTCGGTTATTGAATTTGATTCTCCTTTTTTCCGTCTTTTTAAAACTCAGCCTGATTATAATGATTTACATACTTTCGGGTGTGTGTGTTTTGTTCACTTACCTCCGTTTGAAAGACATAAGCTTGGAGCACAGTCTGTTCAATGTGCATTTTTGGGGTATAGCCATTGTCATAAGGGTTTTGTTTGTTACGATGTATCTAATCGTCGCTTCCGTATTTCTCGGAATGTGACATTTTTTGAGGATCAATTTATGTTTCATCGTGTTTCTCCAGCCATGGATGATGTTGTTACTCTTCCTAATTTTTCCATTATGCCTCAATCTATAGAACGTTATAAACCAGGATATGTATATGTCAGAAAATCCAGACAGCAGGTTCCCACGCCCCTTCCAGACACTGACCCGCCACCTGATCCTGTAACAGTTGAACCACGACGTTCTGGTCGAATATCCCGACCACCAGATCGATATTCACCAGACAGGTATGATTCTTCACATACTTCTTTGACTGCCTCACTCTCTAGTGTATCTGTTCCTACTTGTTACTCACAGGCTGTTAAAGATGTGCGTTGGATAAAAGCAATGAATGAAGAGCTTCAAGCTCTTCAAGAGAATTTCACATGGGATATTGTCTCTTGTCCTCCTGATGTCAAACCCATAGGCTGCAAATGGGTGTATTCTGTGAAATTGAATTCTGATGGGTCTCTCAACCGTTACAAGGCTCGTTTGGTTGCTTTAGGAAACAAGCAGGAATATGGAATTGATTATGATGAGACATTTGCACCGGTTGCCAAAATGACAACTGTTCGCACGATAATCTCTATAGCTGCTTCTAGTGGGTGGTCTCTTCATCAAATGGATGTGAAGAATGCTTTTCTTCATGGTGACTTGACAGAAGATATTTATATGACTCCGCCTCAAGGCCTATTCTCTTCATCTAAAGGGGTGTGCAAGCTCAAACGTTCCTTATATGGTTTGAAACAGGCGCCTAGAGCATGGTATGAGAAATTCCGCTCCACTCTACTTGGGTTCTCCTTTACTCAAAGTCAGTATGATTCCTCTTTATTTATTCATAGCACATCTGCGGGTATTGTTCTTCTTCTTTTGTATGTTGATGATATGGTTATTACTGGTTCTGATCATGCTTCCATTCAGCAACTTAAGCAACAATTACAGTCCGCATTTCACATGAAAGATCTTGGTACTCTACATTATTTTCTTGGTCTTGAGGTTCATTCTACGTCAAAGGGAATATTTCTCCATCAACACAAGTATGCCACCGATTTGATTTCTATGGCTGGTCTCCAATTAGCTAATCCGGTGGACACCCCTCTTGAGGTTAATGTTAAATATCATCGTGATGATGGTGATATTTTGCCTGATCCTTTGTTGTATCGACAACTTGTGGGGAGCCTTAATTATTTGACTATTACTCGTCCTGACATATCTTTTGCTGTTCAGCAAGTGAGTCAGTTTATGCATTCTCCTCGACATCTTCATTTAGCTGCGGTTCGTCGTATAATTCGATATTTGAAAGGAACCTCTCATCGTGGTCTATTCTTTCCCACTGGAATAGCTCCTAAATTGTGTGCTTATAGTGATGCCGATTGGGCAGGGTGTCCTGACACTCGTCGATCAGTAACTGGTTGGTGCATGTTTCTTGGTTCTTTGTTGATCTCATGGAAAAGTAAGAAGCAAGCAAGAGTCTCTAAATCCTCTACTGAATCTGAGTATCGCGCCATGTCTGCTGCTTGCTCGGAAATTATTTGGTTACGTGGTCTTTTGGCTGAACTTGGATTTCCTCAAACTGAGCCTACGTCACTTTATGCCGACAATACAAGTGCCATACAGATTGTTGCAAATCCTGTCTTTCATGAACGCACCAAACATATCGAAGTCGATTGTCATTCAATCCGTGATGCATATGATGACCGACTTATCGCACTTCCTCATGTTAGTACTCAGTTTCAGGTTGCAGATATTCTTACTAAAGTTGTTCCGCGCCCACGCCATCAGTTTCTTGTTAGCAAATTGATGCTCATTGACCAGCCGCATCAATTTGAGGGGGGATGTGAATAAGGAGTTGACTTGTCCTCTTAATTATATTTATTAGTTTGTTCCTAGAATTAGGAAAACAAATCAAATATTGATTTGTTCTCATTAAATATAATTATTTAGTGTAATTACCTGTATAGCCTTGTAATCTCGATATATATACAAGAAATAACAATGAGAAAGGCATCAAGCCAATAATTCTGACAGGTTGCTCCATATAAATCTCCTCTTCCAAGTCGCCGTGCAAGAAAGCATTCTTGATATCCAACTGGAATAAGGGCCATCGTTTCATGGCAGCCATGGCTAAAGAGACGAACAGATGTCATCTTTGCAACTGGTGAGAAAGTATCGCTGTAATCCTGACCGTAGACCTGAGTATAGCCTTTTGCCACTAATCGGGCCTTTAATCTATCAATTTGTCCATCAGGTCCCACTTTGACATTAAACACCCACCTGCAACCAACAACAGATTTTCCAGGAGGCGGTGGAACAAGCTCCCAAGTATGGTTAGATTCTAAAGCTATCATTTCATCAATCATGGCTTGTTTCCACCCTGGATGAGATAATGCTTCGTGAACTGTTTTAGGAATTAAGACAGATGATAAAGCAGAAACAAAAGCAACGTAGGAAGGAGACAATCGATGGTAACTCAAAAAGTTGTACACATGGTAAGGATTAGCTGTAGACCTTTTACCTTTATGAAGAGCAATAGGTAAGTCAGCAGATGGTTCAAGTGGGACCTCAACAGGAGTAGAGATTGGAACAGTATCTGAATCACTAGAATCAATAACAATAGTTTGTGGAGCTGAATCACTAGAATCAATAGGAGTTGTTTTTGGAGCTTCAACATGTCGACGCTCATAAACAATACCATAGCGGCGAAACTCGGGTTTACCTTGTGACTGTTGAGAATTGGGAGTAGGGACAAATGGCTCAAATAATGTAATAGGTATCACTTCGGAAGTAGAAACATATGTAACATCTGTTGTAGAATCAGATTTAGTGGGCGGGGCAAAGAATGGTGTATCCTCGAAGAAAGTAACATCTGCTGAAACATAAAAACGATGTGTAGATGGAGAATAACACCGATACCCCTTTTGGGTTCTAGAATAGCCCAAAAACACACATTTGACAGCTCTTGCAGACAATTTATCGTGGCCAGGAGAGAGATCATGAACAAAACATGTTGAGCCGAATACACGAAGTGGGACAACGTACAGAGGGTCTTTAGGAAACAAAAGTGAGTGTGGAATCTCATTATCCAATACTGAAGATGGCATGCGATTTATCAAATGACAAGCAGTGAGAATAGCATCACCCCAAAATTTAAGTGGTGCATGTGCATTGATCAATAAGGTTCGAGCTGTATCCACTAAATGACAATGTTTTCTCTCTGCAACACCGTTTTGTTGTGGTGTGTGGGGGCAACTGGACTGATGTATGATACCATTGGAAGCCATGAATGACTTGAATGGTGTGGAAAAGTATTCTTTTGCATTGTCACTACGCAAAATTCGAATTGTTTTTCCAAATTGGTTCTTTATCTCTGAACAAAACGTCTGAAAGGCACCAAATAATTGTGAACGGTCCTTCAATAAAGTGATCCAGGTGCATCTAGAAAAATCATCAATGAAAGTGACATAATATCTGTATCCCAAATTAGATGGCACCCGACTAGGACCCCAAACGTCAGAATGAACAATATCAAAGGGAGACATGGATCTTTTGTTGGCACTACTTGGAAAAGATGCTCTAACATGTTTGCCAAGTTGACATGACTCGCAATTCAATGACTTCAAATGTGAAAGATGAGGAACCAACACCTTCAACTTATCTAAACTTGGATGACCCAAACGACGATGAATGATATTTGGAGATGCAGAAACACCACAAACGGTGGATGGATGATTATGAAGGTAATATAAACCTTGTGATTCAAATCTTGTTCCAATAGTCTTACCCGTACCTCGCTCTTGTATAGAGAAAGAGTTAGAACAAAATGTAATGGAACAGTCGAGAGAACTGGTAAGTTTACTAACTGAAATCAAATTAAAAGGTGAGCCAGGTACAAATAACACATAATTCAATGATAGAGATGGCAAAGGTGAAGCTTGACCAACATCAGTAACTTGTGCTTTAGAACCATTAGCAAGAGTGAGACTGTGAGGTATTTTAGGAGGTAACAAGTTAGAGATAAGAGAGGGGTTACCAACGACATGATCTGAAGCACCAGAGTCTAAAATCCATGATCCCACAGAGTGAGATAGACAAGCTGTAGAATTATCGATATAAGCCAAAGTGGCTGCAGCGGAAGTTTGTTGGACAGTCATCAAATCAAACCATCAACCAAACAGAGAATAAACACGTGCAAACAACCAAAGAGAATACGTTCTATCGACTACGAGAAGTGCGCAGTAATAGATTACACATGAAAAACAGTGTCCAAGGGTCTATAAAAACTGAACTAGTAGGCCTTGGAGTGCAGTCACAATGATGATAGACCAAAAATATTGTAGTAATAGTCTTATAGATGATAAAAGAACAAAGAAAACTCCAAAACATGAATCAAATGTGGGACCCACACACTGAAAGTTATCCCAACAGAACCAGGAAGGAAAATCAAGTCAGATGAGACTAACAACGGCAAAAAACAGATGGCTGTAGAGTAGCGCAGCTTCTGTAACGACGGCGCAATGAACAGTACTCGCGGAGTGAACAGTGTCCGCGTATGAACAGTGGTGGCAATTGAACAGTGTTTTGTGAAAATTAGGGTTAGCCTTGATGGCGGCTGAACCCAGATATAAACCTGCTCTGTATACCAACTTGAATGTGAATATTTCTCATTAGTTTGAAAAGGTTGAAACAACTATTTATATACATAGAGATGGAGTATATCTAAATAGGAATGATATCCTATCATAACTCCAAAAGATACTAACAAATCATACTACAATAAATAACAATATCTCAACACTAATCATCATGCCTATTTGTACTAGCATAAAAGTGGGGGGGGGGGGGATGTAAAATACAACTAGGAATATCCAAAGCTTCTGTTGTTTGGTGCGCATCCGACATGGTTAGTGTGCGGTGCGTGTATAATACATTACCTTCATCCAGATATCTTACGGTTACATAAATTATCAAATGGACCCCTACCAATGCTTTTAACTGGCCAAATAGCTTCCTTCGAACAAGATGAAATGGGGTAAATGTAAACATGAGCTCAAATTTGACACAAGACACTAGTAAAGACAGTTATCAGCTTCAACTCATGAATTCGGTGCACTACAAAATGCAGATGTTTAGATTTCATTTCTGTAACTGTAAGTGAAATGGATGCCAAAAATTAAATTCAACTTTACATCAAACGCGTAGAAGTTAGGCAGGAGTTGTTGTCATTCATCATGAAAAATGAAGCCGGCATGCAACTCAGCAACTAACCACTCCGTCCACGCCAAAACAAAGTTAAACAGCTTCTCAAGACAAATGGAGGAGATGAAGAATACAGATGTAATAGGAGTCTGGACTATAAACCACAAATCAGCTAACGATTTCATTCTCAGGTTGGTTCACTATCTTATCATCAGTTACCAACGTCTGCTTTTCCTGCTCCAGATAATATATCTTGTCATTCATACCCTCCTTTCTATATGCCTCAACCATGATTGAGTACGTTGTGTCATCCGGTTGAGCTTGGCTATCTTTCATACGCTTGAAAACTCTCTCCATTTCCATCAAATCTTCCGCTTTTGCACATGCAGATAAGACTGAATTATAAAAGGCAGTGTTCTCAGGTATCTCAAGCTTCGCAGCCAAGTTAACGCTACTAATCACTTTATGGAAGAGGCCTGCATTTGCGAAACCATTGATAAGGCAACAGAATGTCTTGGTATCTGCTCGCATACCCTCGGAACGCATCTGGTTAAATGTATACTCCATGTTTTTAGCATCACCTGCATATGCAAATGCTTCAATCACATTATTATAAGTAGAGGTGGTCCATGGAAATTGCAACTTGCGCATATACTCCATAACAGATGACATTTTGTCATACATTCTTTTCATTCCATAGGAACCAATCAAGATATTAAAAGTACGTGTTTCTGGTTCTATCCCGAAATTACGGAACTTTTCATACCACTTCTCCATCATATCAATCTGACCCATATTACCAAAGACACTAATGATAGTATTCATTGTCCAAACATCAGGCTTGCAATCAGTGCTCTGCAGCATACTTGACAGAACTTTCTCCATCTCATCAAACATCCCAGCCTTGCCATAACCATTCAAAACAATGTTCTGTGTGACAGTGTTAGGCATGATGGATCTTTGAGCCATTTCCTCATACAGCAACTCAACCAATTCAAATTTGCAAGCATCCACGCAGACTTTTATCAATGTACTGTAAGTGAAAACATCAGGCTGACAAAGAGGACGGTTCTTCATCTCATTAAGAATAGATAGCCCCTCATCAATCATGTTGCTCCTGCAATACGCACCGAGCAAAGCCGTATATAGTTCAGGAGTAGGGTCACAACCCTCTTCAATCATTGTGTTAAAAAGCTGACGGGCACGGTGGGGTTGACCAGATTTTCCTAGTAGCACAAGGAGTTTCATGTAAGTCCCTTCTTTGGGTTGGTAAAAGGATTGTTCTCTGAGCATGTCAAATACCTGCCCATATGAATAAGCAAAAGAAAATTAGAATTTAACAAACTAGTATCATCCAAACTCTCAATTTTCATCGAGTCCAATTCAACCATACAAAACCGGCTTATAAAAGTGAGAGATGTCTCCCACTTATAAACATTTTATCAGACCATATCTCATTCAATGACTTCCAACACACTCACTCCCATCACGCCCAGGACTAGATATCTACAACCGATAGTGAGTAGCCCAACAAATCTTGGATAAACTCAAATACCATCTTAAACTTTGAGTCGACTCTAACTCAACCCTACAAAAACGGCTGTCAGGTGAGATGATGTCTCACTTTTTGAGGTCATATCTCATCTACCATGGTACTCTCAACACAAACTACACTATGGAACTAAACTAATTAGAAATCTTAACAAATACACAAACTATGCACTACTAATTGACATAATTCAACAACATAAACATTGTAGAATAAAAGTATAATCCTAAATTTTGAACAGTGAGACATAATAAAGTAATGAATTTGACAGAAAAGATAATACCTCAAGAGCTTGAAGCCACTGCTTCTTATCAATGCGTTCAGATAAAGCTTCGGTAACAGTGCTAACCCAAGCTTTAGCATCGTTCTTTCTGTCCAATTTTTTCTTGATATTTTTAATGGGTTTCCTCCTCGTACCTGGTGTTTCAGAAAAACCAGGAAACTCGCCTTGTTTCCAGTGTTTCTTTTTGACAACTGGTGAGGAATTAGAAGCGGTTTTTGAGGGTGGAGGTGAAACTGCGTAGCGGATAAGACGAAAACTTGGAAGTTTGTGATGGGTTTTGTTGCATTTGTGTTGTGGAATTGGAGAGGGAACGATGGAGGAAGAGAAGGTGAGGGAGACGGAAGCCATATCCATAGTGTACTGATGATTCACAGCTTAGCATTTAATGCCATAGATGGATGAACGAATGAACTCAAAGTGATGTGGTGTGAAAATCAAATAGGTAACCAATCGTTAGTTGCTTCAGTGGTGATTGGCGCTGAAGTTGGTAGGGAGGACCACGGTTCGATCCCCGCAACTACGATCGGGAGGGGGCTGGAATCACTTGATGCCAGAACTGAACCCCGAACCAGATTAAACTGGTGGTGAAAATAAAAATAGGTATGTCTATTTAATTTTGTTATTTTTTTTTTTCTTTTCTTGTAAATCATTTATCTTTTGCGCCAAACAGTAGATTAATCTTTTGAATCATGCGAAATCAAAATGGGCAACAAACTCTACTAAATATAATATCAACCTTGATATTAACTCCTGATCTCGAATCACTAAGTCCCACTAGACACCAACCTGACCCAAAATATTGCACAAACTATTATAAAAGTTGTTTCCATTCACAAATAAATTTTTATATAAATAAAATTACTCAATAACTTATAAATAACTTCACTATTTTATTTTAATAAAAAACTACATTTTGCTATTTCTTTAAAAGTAAAAAATTATTTTCTAAACTTAAGTTGCAATTTTTTATTTTATTAAAAACACTGTCAGTTTTTAATAATTTCCCTTTAGCCTCAAAATATATTGAGACAACACTGTCTAATTGCCACTTGTCAAAGACCGTGTATGTGATGAAGAATTTGTGTTGGTTGTTAGGCTTTAGATAGTAGGTTAATGATGTCTTTATAATACCGTGTTTGCTCAAGACTTTGATTGACTTGGGTGTTAGTTAGAGTTGGGATTAGTTTGTGGACCAGGAATGTTCCAACACATTCATCTATATATGTTTGTTCCAACACAGGTTGATCTACATAGTTACAACTAAAGAGGTAACCTATAAATTTAATGTATTTCTTCGTCGCTCTCTCAGAGAGCCCTAATAGATCTATGAAATTTTACATGTTCATTTAACGTGTCACATATGATACCAAACACATAATAGCATTTCAGTTATCTAGTTGTCCGATTCGGAAAATTTACAAACTATTTTGATTTATGTTCACAGTTATGATGATAATCAATTAGTTTGATGGAGACTTAATTTTGAAGCATTGCAGAAGTACTTTTTAGCATAACACACAATAATTGTGTGACAGAACCAACCATACCATGAAAAAGTTTAGCAATGATAAGAGGAATTTGTTTAATTAGTGAGAAAAAAGAAACGCGGAGGGATAACTAAAAAGATAAAGCATCCTCCTCCGCCAAGTTGGAATGAATGTGTTTGAATGATTGACTTGACTTAAGACAACACAACACAAGTAGCACTAATTATGATTAATTAAACAACGTTTGATGATGTCTTTAAGGGAAGGCCTCATCATATAATATAATATAATATATATATATATATATGTACGTACCTTTCTAATATACTATATTCTAATCTTCTTAACCGGCAAAGTCAAGGTAGTTTCCTCTTCATTCAATATCATTTCATTTCACACAAAACATTCATTCATTCATTCAACAAACCTTTCTTCTTTTCATCTCTCTCTGCGTTTCTATCACTCCAAAACCAACACAAATTCACTCTGCAATTCTTTCTTTCTTAACAGGTTTGTTTGTTTTTCACAACTTCTCTCTCTTTCTGTGTGTGTTTTGTCTTCTTTCCTAACCAGGAAACTTCTTTTCTTTGTTGCTTCCCACACGTTTTTTGTTTTCTTTCTTTCTTTTCATAGGATTATCATCATCATCATCATCATAACTTATCTCTCAACCACAAACTTCACTATTTATTCATAATTCCTTTTATTCACTTTGCTTTCTTTTCTACACACTGCTTTCTTTCACTTCTTCTGGCTTCCTTAATTAAGTTTTAATTCCTCAATCAAATCAATTTATCCTTTGGTGGTAGAATTCATTTTCATTTTCATTACATTTATTTATTTATTGATAAATTTTGATATTAATTTATGTCATTTAGTATGTATGATTCTTTAGAATTTTGATTCATTTATATAATTTATACCATAAAGTCCTCTTCTCTGCAAGGGTTTTGTATTTGATTTTTAACCCTTGTTTGTTCATATTGAAACTTATCTTCAGAACATAGGATCATGGGTTGCTTTGGTTTCTGCAAAGAGAATGATTCTTACACAACTGCTGACAAAGGAATCTACATGCAAAACAATCCTGCAGGTAATAATCCACTATCTAATATCTATTCACCGTCATGGCGTGACTGTCTTTCTTTTTTTACAATTTTCTGCTTTACCTTTTCATGATTTGAATCACAAAGTTTGCATGGTTTTTATAGTCTTACAGATTCTTACTCTAGACAATATAATTTGAACTATTTTTGTTGACAATTTACATTTTTTGTTATATTTTTCTGTGGCATTCTAAAGTTATCTTCTTCAATCTTGTCATAATTGTGTATATGTGTACTTGTGTTAGCACTGAAATTGTATTTCATTTTGATTCCACTGTTATACAATGTAGGGAACTCAAGTTATCATGGAAGACACACACCAATAACCGTTCCTCGGCCTATAAATCTTCAACCTATTTCTGTCCCTTCTGTTACAGTAGATGAATTAAGGTCTTTGACAGATAATTTTGGTACAAAGACTTTCATCGGTGAGGGTGCATACGGAAAAGTATATCGCGCTATATTGAAAAATGGACGCGAAGTGGCAATTAAAAAGTTGGATTCCACTAAACAGCCAGACCAAGAATTTCTTTCTCAGGTTCAGTTCAAAACAACAGTCATATACTTGTTTTTATAAGATAATCAAAGTACATCATCATCTTATCTTATGTTTGCATTCAGTACATTAAACTTTTAATTCTTTAACTTAACATAGGTCTCCATCGTATCAAGGCTAAAGCATGAAAATGTTGTTGAGCTTGTTACTTATTGTGTCGATGGTCCTTTGCGTGCCCTTGCGTATGAGTATGCTCCTAATGGATCCCTTCATGATATTCTACATGGTTAGTCACTCCTAATAGTAATATCATATCAACATAACTCTTCATTTTATGTATGTTATGCAATTATTTAACATGAATTTTGGATACAGGACGCAAAGGTGTGAAGGGTGCAGAACCTGGTCAAGTTCTGACATGGGCTCAAAGAGTTAAAATTGCTGTTGGAGCAGCCAGAGGGCTTGAATATCTTCATGAAAAGGCGGAGGTTCATATTGTCCATCGTTACATTAAATCTAGTAACATACTTCTATTTGAGGACGATGTTGCTAAGATTGCTGATTTTGATCTGTCGAATCAAGCCCCCGATGCTGCAGCACGTCTTCATTCTACCCGTGTTCTTGGAACTTTTGGTTATCATGCTCCAGAGTATGTTCTTCCTGGATGCCTAATTTATTCGACTTTTTTTCTTTTCTCATTGCATCTTGCTTTTTAACATACAAAAAGACTACTAGTATTAAACAAAAAAGTAGCTTTTTCAAATAATGAGATTACATTAATTTATACTGTTACAGCTGTGATTCTTAAGAACTAATAACAATGGCTTGATTTTTTGTATGACAGATATGCAATGACTGGAAACCTCAGTTCAAAGAGTGATGTATACAGTTTTGGAGTCATACTGTTGGAACTCTTAACTGGGCGTAAACCTGTTGATCATACACTTCCCCGGGGACAGCAAAGCCTCGTGACATGGGTATGCCATCATTCTTTTCTCCTTCTGTTAATGATAGGATTTAATTCATATACATTGTTAGTGTAAAGATTGATTACACTGTCATCATAACCGTCAGATCATTAAAACTTTTCATTGTGATTTATTGATGGTATGAAATGTTTTATACCGACGGTGTATCAAAATTAAACTCTTCATTTGTATGTCTTGTTCTCCCTTCTATTAAATTTTGGATTTTACACAATGTGATTCTTTGTTCATCGGATTTTATCAGGCAACACCAAAACTTAGTGAAGATAAGGTGAAACAGTGTGTTGATGTTAGACTAAAGGGAGAGTACCCTTCCAAGTCAGTTGCAAAGGTAATTAATTTGGTCATATTTCCATTTTGTAGATGAAATGTTGTTATTGAAGGTAGTTTGTTTGTTATAATACAGTTTTCATTGATTTGTTGTATTTCTGTTATAGATGGCTGCTGTTGCTGCACTGTGTGTTCAATATGAGGCCGAGTTTCGACCAAATATGAGCATCATTGTCAAAGCTTTACAGCCTCTGATGAATAATACTCGTCCTGCTCAATCAAGGGAACCACGCAACTTGTAAATTCATAAATCAAACCCATCATTTCTTAGATTGATTGTGTTGATGACACAATTGACTTTTGTGACTCAATATGAAAGCATCATTTGTAGTATTTATTTTACCTAACATTTGTATTTTAAGTAAACATTAGTAAGAAAATAGTGATTCATATTTAGGTTTCTGGTTTTGAGTGTCTTGTGTTATGTTGGAACTTCATATTTTTGCTACAACCCATGTACAAGTGAAAATATTATATTATATATACTACTACTGAACATGTGTCTATTTGCATGTTAAAATGAAATTTCCTCTCAATGATGCAAGGGGAATTTGCTGTGGAACTTTGAAACGGATCTGGATTGTCTGCTATGCTTTTTGCATGCAGTTTCACGCGGTTTTGAATCTCGGTTGTTAGATAGAGATCGGACGATTTATATTTAAAATACAGTTTTATAATGTAAAACGATCTCAGCCGTCGATCAGAGGGCAAGATCTGTTACAGCACCCTGCTGTAACAGCAGGAAATCTGATTCCACTTTGAAACCTTTTAAATTTATTGTTGGATAGCATGAATAATCTTGTACTAGTAAGTGCTTAATGGTTAGACTAATGAATGGTTCAACTCTCAAAATAATCTAAGAATATAGAGATTTTAGTTCACCAATATAATAGATTGAAAATGTTAAAAAATATAGATTAACAAATCAGGATCGAAATCAAAATGTAGAAACTAGAAACTGAAGACAGATTAATAATCAAAATCATTAGTGAAAAAAAGCTGTATGTTTGTAGTAAATTTTTCTCATTTTTATTATACTAAAAAATATTTTATTTTCACTGGATCTTCTGTTGTAGCTTTTAATGATATGAAAATTCATTGTTTATTGTTAGATATTGGCCTAAGCAATGTTGATATAAAACTTCATTATTTATCATCGACAGATTATTAAATTCATTTTAAAAATAGTAAATCCTCCCATAAGTTGGAAAACCTGTGCTGCTGCTTGAAGTGAAAGCAAAAAGTGGTTGTTAATGTGGTCAAGAAATTTTCCTTTGCCACAATTATAGACAATAATAAGGCACATATTTTGTGTCTTCACGCTTTATATAATTTTCTTGTGTCAGACACAAGGAAACATAACTTTACAATCCTAATGAGTGGTGAAACAAATAGAAATACAAGGTGAAAAGTATGAATAGAAATGATCTGTACAAAATACAAACTGGTGTAAAAGATCTGTTGAATCCCGTATTCACACACAATAATCTACATCCTAACATCTACATGATCCAAGTTATAGCAGCCAAATAGGTATATCACAAAGTAACTCTTATCCAGCTCCATGAATATGACGTAAAATGAGGCAGTTATCATGACTCGCACGAAAAGAATGCAAAAACGGCTCATTCACTTGCGTGTACCTTGACTTGGAATATAGGTACTTCTAGCCTTTTGATTCATAGTTTTACTTTCGCTGATTTTTTCTTACATTTCTTCCGCTGGACTTGGAATCTGGATGATCGCTCTTCTCTGTATCAGAAATCTCCTTCTGCGTCTCCACATCAGTATTTGTGGCATTACTTTTCCTGCGTCTTCGATCCTGAAAAACCAATCACTTCATTTGATAAAATGATCACGTTTCAAGCACACTAAAGTTGAAACTTGCAGCAGGTCTTAAAATTGCAAGGAACAGATGGAATTTCATTCAAAAAAATAACTGCTACGAAATGTTTGAAATCGGCGATTTTATAGATGAGAATGAGAAGTCAAACCTCTCTAGGTATAGGATATTCTTCTGATTCAAGCATGCGGACCACTTGACTCATTTTGGGTCTTTTTTCAGAATCTGGATCAACACACCTCAAAGCAGTCAACAGGACTCGTTTAAGTGCGCTTGTTGATGGTCTGGTTTCAATGTTTGGGTCTACCACCTCTTCTGCGTGCCTATTACCTACCATCATCTTCAGCCAATCGACCAAATTTACCTACAACAATCACCCAAATGATAGTTAGGTGAGTCCGAAAAATCCAAAATATAAGAGATAAGTGATATGGAAATATTTAAAGTCACAAAGTAGTTCAGACTTCAGAGAAATTTCTAATGTATGTTATTCAAGATATGTATCATATCAGTGAAGAAAATGAAAGTTTGTTATGTAACTCTCATGAATTATCCACATACAATATACATGACAACATGCGCATAAAAGTCTTGAATATTCTATACAGATTACTAAGGACATACCTCAGCGGCTGAGCGGCTATAATCCACTGGGTCTCTTCCAGTAATTGCTTCAAGGAGCAATACGCCATAGCTATAAACATCACTCTTCTCGTTTAGTAAGCCAGAATTGGCATATTCTGGAGCAACATATCTGAAAAATGCAAAAGAATCATTAAAAGGAGAACATAGTCTACTAGAGACAGTTAAAAAGGCCAACACGGTTCACTTTAGAAGAGTCGAACAATTATCTGCAATGTTATGGTGAAATGATATTTTACAAGTGACAATAAATTGCAAATTGTTTATGCAAAGCCGTTCATGATTAGATTTTATTAATCTAAAAGAGTAACTATGCCAGATATCAATTTGCAGCAAAAATTACCAAAACAATATACAAAAGAGCATTAATAACACAAGAAAAATTACATTACAATCATAAAACAAGCAGGTCGTAAATCTGTAGACAGAGAGCTTACCCAAAAGTACCCATTACTCGAGTCGTAATGTGACTTTTTCCTGCACCAAGTAACTTGGCTAGTCCAAAGTCGGATATTTTGGCATTGAAGTCATCATCGATTAGAATATTACTCGACTTAATATCTCGATGGACAACTTTTGGCTCAATTGCTTCGTGCAAGTAAGCCAGCCTGCAAGATAATCATAAGATCAGTAAAATGAAACTCACCAAAAGTAAAAAGGAAATTTCTACCAAAACAAATCAGGGATGTTTATTAAATGATCGTACGCTTTAGCTGTTCCAAGAAGAATTTTAATACGAGCATCCCATGTGAGAAAACCATATTGCTGCATGGCTCCATGAAGCCATTGCTCTAAATTTCCATTGTTAACATACTCATAAACCAACAACCTGAAATTAACAGAATTTCTAAGGATCAAGAATCCAAATTATACAAACCAGTACTCAGAGTCTAATGCAAATGAATTCTAGTATAAGCTACAGCAAATGTTGACAAAGTAGTTGTGAAAAGCTTCGAAGCTATTTCAAGCCAACCAAATGGCCAAAATCAAGATGAAAGTAGATGCAAACAGACAAGTGAGCGCGCGCACACACACGCAAATGTTGGTGATGATTCACCTTTTTGTTTGAGTGAGAGAGAGAGAGAGAGAGAGAGAGAGAGAGAGAGAGAATTTTCATATATTGTCGACAAATCACAACCACTCATATGTGTGACTTTAGAAATAGTTATGGTTAAAGTCAATGTTTTCAATGATTTTATGTAATAGATTGAAAGTGTATATGAATTAAATCATAAATAAGAAAAACAAAAGTGCGAATCTGGATATTTAATTGAGCCCTAAATAAAATATAGACCAAGATGGTATGGTTACCTGTGAGTGCCTTCAATGCAAAAACCCAAAAGTCTAACCAAGTTCTTGTGCCTCACATGACCAATAGCCTCAACTTCCACTCTAAATTCCTTTTCAGCTTGTCCACTGCATGATGAACATAAATAGTATTATAAACTAGCTGCTTACAAACATGGTAATAAAACATGAAACAATATACTATAAAACAAAGCTTTAGGACTTATAATATAAAGTAATCTTGCAATTCAATTAAATGAAGTCCAATACTCACAGATTATTTAGTAGCTTCTTAATAGCTACTGGATTCCCATTGATCAACTGGCCTTGATAAACAACTCCATATCCTCCTTCACCAATAATATTCGCTTTTGAAAACTTGTTTGTTGCGAGTTCTAGGTCCCTCAATGTAAACCAGTGCCCCCAGCCAAGGTGAGAGAATTCAGGAAGACCAGACAGAGGCGACGGTGAAGTCAAAGAAAGCCTGTGTGCAGAAAGGGATTTGGCACCATTTTCTTCACCTGATTGAGAACCAGCAGCATCTTTCTCGATGTGAATAAACGAGCCTGATTGGCTGTTATATTCCCCATTCTTCGTTTGGAGCAAAATCTTTTCGGAATCTTTGTCGCTAAATTTGTCGTAAAGACTCGTAAAAGCGCCATTCTGAGGACGACTATTTGTTGAAACCTGATCAATGCTAATCTCTTTAATCTCTTCTGAAACAGATAACCTGTGGCTAAGTGGAAGCATGCCATTGACTCTTCTGGATTTCTTTTTTGAAGTAAGACATATCGATAACACTAGAAGAATGATTACAATGAATAAACCAACTATTAGCCCCATTAATTCCCATGCTTCCAACCCAAAAACAGATGTTTTTTTTGACAACCTTGAGCTCAGATCAGACGCCATTTAACTGCTGCCAATATATCTACAAAAATCAGTTTTTTTTTTAACACACAGTTAAATATAAGAAATCACTTTATCAATACATCATCAAATAAAGTAGCAAAATAACCAAAACAACATGATTGACCACCACAGTAACAATACGAAACTCTTGTACTGGATGGATTCTACACACCATGGATAAATTTGGTACAAGAAATAAACTCACACACCCACGAAATTCAAGCTAGAAAACATATATCATTTTCATATAAAGGCAAATGGATACAGAAATTCATTTCCCCTATAAAAATGCAAAAATAAAAATAAAAAAATATGCTGCATATGAGACTCAGTATTCATATACCAGACAAATCAAGCAAATTAGACTCAGAGATGTGAAAGAAAATTGTAACAAGTTGACTTCAAAGTTTTTAGGAAATACAAATATCTTAAGAAGGCTGAAGAGCCCAAAAACAAAAAAAAACCAAATCATTGTTATATAGTACTTAATAACCAAATAACATAGATAAATCAAAACATCATTCACTTTGTACAAAAGAAAGATGAGTCAAATAAAAATTCACAATAGCTAACAAAAAATAATCAAGCAAGTACCAATTAATTACCATAAAAAAATAAAAAATAAATCATTTTCTAACATCATCATCACCCTTTGATTTTCCAGCAATGTCACATAGGTTTAAGATTAACAAAAACCACATAAGAGAGAGCATCTTAATACCTATGATCAAGAACCTAAAACCTTCACAGAGATTTCACAAAAGCTCCTTTGAAGCCCCCTGAAAAAATCAACTTAAACAAAACTAGATCTCTCAAGCACTCAAAATCCTCTAGGAAGTGAATTCAATAGCACAAACATACCCAATTGAAACCCATTATCAAAACATGATTTTGTTATATGGGTTTTATCAATCTCACAAATGGGTATCTGTTTTCAATCTCAAAAAGGAAACTTTTCACTTTTGAGAACACAAACAAGAACTATCCCTCACCTCACGGCAAGGAAGCGGAACTTTTGTGAAGTTGTTGGAGGGAAATGGAGAAAACATGAGAAGAAGGAAATGATGTTGTTGTTGTGAGATTAATAAACAAGACAATGGAATTAATAATGTTATGAGTGGTAGTTGGTGACATGGAGTGAGTCTCATTCCCATACCATAGCAGTAAAAAAGAAGCATCAAAATAGAAACTTCCTTTGCTGTTCCTTCAAAATTTCTTCTCTTTATTCATTCTTATTATGTGATTGTGATGTGATGCGTGCCTTCTTTCTTAACCCTTTTTCAATTTTTTATTTGTTTTAATTATTCTTAAGCATGACGGTGACAGTGACAGACAAACAGATGCTTCATTGGCATCCTTCTATGAAGCCCCGATACGCGACACGATACGGATACGATACGATACTGATACGCCGATACGTGAAAAATTTAAAAAATCCATATCCGATACTGGCGCGATACGTTATTTAAAAATTAATTTTAAAATTAAATATATAAATGCACAATATATAAATATGACTAAAATCAATAATATTAATTATGATAATTTTTTTTAAAAGACAAAAAATTATTATTATTATTATTATTATTATTATTATTATTATAAACGCCAATAGTTCATTGTAAAAGGAGTACACACAAGCCAATAAGCTTGCACAAAAGCAAAACAGTTTGAGGCTCAACATACAAGGGCTCCTCAGTTCTAACTAAAGACATATAATAGTCATGACATCACCAGTACATTTTAAGTCATACATCTTAAGTTAAGTATTATACAAAAAGAACATCATTAGTACTATCCTAAAAAACATCACCAATACTATCAAAAAAAAAACACATAGTTAGTTACCCGTGTAACAACATAATAGTTTGACATTCACTAGGAAACACGGATTGTATCGGATATTATTTTTTTATTTAAAAATAAATATTTAACCGATACTTTTCCGATACGAGTATCGGAAAGTATCGGACGCGTATCGGATATTATTTTTTTATTTAAAAATAAAGATTTAACCGATACTCTTCCGATACGAGTATCGGGACGTATCGGACGAGTATCGGTATCGAGGACGTATCGGACACGATATTTCATCATTTTTAGAGTATCGGGGCTTCATAGGCATCCTTTGACATTTTATTTAGGCTTAAAGATCATTTTCATCGTGGAAGTTTACATTTTTTTGGTTTTAGTCTCTGTATATTTTTTTGTTGCAAATATGTTCCTGTATGTTCAATTTTTTTGGTTTTAGTCCCTTAAAACTAAAATCCGCAGGAAAATCCACAGAAACTAACGAATTTTCCTGCAGATTTTCCTGCGGATTTTAGTTTTAAGGACTAAAATCAAAATGATTTGCACATGCAGGGACTAATTTGCAACAAAAAAAGATACAGGGACTAAAACAAAAAAATTATGAACTTACAGGGACGAAAATGATGTTTAAGCCTTTTATTTATCATTTTTTTTTCTTTTTTTTCTTTTTTTTTCACCACCAGTTTAATCTAGTTTAGTCTTATTTTCACTACCATTTTAATCTAATTTAATCTGGTTCGGGGGCCAATTCTGACATCAAGTGGTTCTAGCCCCCTCTCGATCGCAGTTGCGGGGGATTGAACAGTGGTCCGCCCTACCAAGTTCAGCGTCAATCACTACTGAACCAACTAACGATTGGTTTTATTTATCATTCTTTGTTTAAGTTAATAACTCTCTTCGGTATTAAATATTAAAAAAAAAAATAGATATATTAAAATATTTATATATGATGATACATTAAATTGGGATCAATATAAATATATTATATATTGTACTATTTAGTTAACGTATCGTATCATAATTTGTAACGATAAAAACTTATGCATGGAGTGGTCATCCCACTTATTCATCTTATGAGTGGAATTTCAAGCCATTAGGCTACTTGACAAAAAAAAAAAACTTATGCATGGAGTCAACAAGGGTTGTTTCAATAAGTAAAAAGGGAGTGACTTCAACTTTTATCATCGGTGTGCGAACTTATTTGGTGAGTGATATCTCTATTATATACATTACGAGATTCCCACGGAGCTTTCTCGTGCATTCTCAATAATAATTGCTTATGTGGCATACAATTAGAGATTGTCTTGCTTATGTATCATTCAGAGTTTTTGGCTTAAGGTATGTTGTTCGAATCCCACTGGCAACAATAATAGAATTTTTATAATATTTTATGAAAAACTACTTTTCTTTTTGTAGAGAAAATTACCTTATAATTACTAACAAAGGTATGTTGTTCGAATCCCATTGACAACAATAATTGAATTTTTATAATTTTTTTTTTTGTAAAAACTCTTTCAAATATTATATTTTTATAATTTATGGTATTTTAAACTTTCCATAACCTTCATTCGAACTTTTTTAAGAACCTTAATTTATTAATCTGAGTGGAGAGATTCACACATAGGTTTTCCCATTTGACGCTCACGCATGAAGATTGCTTCTTTGTGGTACGGTGAAAAAAAAATTGAGAATAGAAACAGGGTCAAAGTATGTTAATATTCATTTAAAAAATAGTATAAAATTTACAATTATTTTTTGTTGATGAAGACCTACAGAGTTCTGTGTTAAAGATATATCGTATTTTCATACTCAAATAAACTAAAAAAAATCAATCTCATAGACAATTGAAAAAACGTATATAACCTTCTAAATAATATAAAATGAAAAAAAGACATAGACAACCTTCAAAAGAAAAAATAACATATGAAAATAAATATTATTGAAAAAAATAAAAATTATCCTGTGTTTGACAATGAACCTAATGTAAATTTTCTATAAAGAGTGGACTCGAGATGAAAAATAAAAAAAAATCATGGTATATTTTAGTTTTATGGGTACGGTCCCAAAAAATCCTAAGGCCATGAAAAATCAAAGCATATTTTCCTTTGAGAATGAAGTTTTTAATTATTTTATATTTATAGGATCACTATACAGTTTCGGGATGAAGATGAGATAAAGAATCTATCTCATAATAGTGTAAAATGGGAAGCGAAGTAATACTCTTAATCTCGCTTTATTCTGTAACATCGTTAAATCTATATTATGCAAAACCTATCTCAATTTTACCTTAGAATTTTAAACCAAATTAATCAAATAATATATCAAAATAAACATATAAATAATATTAAAAAGGGAAATTATCCCGTGCACGGCACGGGCTAACATACTAGTATAAGTACATATGTCAACATTTCTTGAGTTTTGAGGTTTTTTATGATCCTGATAAGTCTTTGGATATCCAATTCAAGTAATATTTTTTTCACAATTTTTTAATATTTTAGTAGTAAATTTTTAATTTTAATTATATTTTTGTCAAATTATAAATAAACTTCTAGAGCTATTGAATATAGAGAATAGAGATAGATAAAGTTTGTATTATTCTTTTCACATGTATATATTTACATCATAACAAAAGTCATATTTATATGATACAAAGAAGAAAGTAAAAGACCAAAGACAATTAAAGTTCACTTCATTAGTGGGAGTTATAAGACAAGGAAGAAATTATGATGGATATCCGGTAAATCTTCAACTAAGACTTATTATTCATAACAAATCATTTTCTTTGGTCTGATATTCAACTAAGGCTTAGTATTCATTACAAACTTTCAATATTTATATTTCATCATTTTCTTTTCACAATAAAAAAAAATTGATTTGTATCTCATCATTTTCACATCTTCAGGTGACGGACTACTGGTCCAAAAATCTTTCACTTTCAAAGTGAGTTTAATTATGTCGCAATTGCATTTTTTCATTTAGTCAATCATTGTATTGTCCATAATCCTCAATAAACTTTTTAATTCATGATCACCATGATCTCTTATCACATATAGCGCCATATTATATATAAAAATATCGTTAACGTTGACTTTCTTTCGGTTTCGTCGTATTTTATTCATGACATAATTTGTCAAGATCTCTATATTTTTCATAAATTTTAGGTACCCAATAAGTTCTTATGGAATAGAAAAATCAATTAAGTCAAATACTCTTTTCATATCATCACTTGAGTTATCTTTCTTAGCTCCTTTTCTCATATGAGGATTTTTACTTTTGGAACCGACTAACCTACCACGCTTAGGGGTGGTTAAGACTCATTTGCAATATAAGATTGTCCAATAGGGACATCCATTTCGATTGGAGCATTAGCAACTAATAGTTGATTTCATAAATTTGCAAATGATTTATTGTTCTGTTGAACAAATAAGGGGGTGATATTTAGTTGGACCGTGTCCAAAGAATAAAAATGGCTGCTGTCAATTGCGCAGCATTTCTGTATCTATTTCGAATCTATCCTTTACAATGAAGCATTAGCTCCTATTTATAGATTACAAAAAGTGGTAGTTATGGAGAGCCACGATCAAGGATACCCCATGATCATGGCGGTTTCTTCTTCTTGCTCCGCCTCCCACGTGGTGGTGATGGACGGTTTCTTCCTATCCTCGTGGAGATCATGGTGGTAGGGGGTGGTTACACCCTCCTGTATGCCGTCGTTTCTGGCGGGATCTTTTATATTGGCAGTAGATATTTGGGGCGAGGGCGTCGTCTATGAGGCAGATCGCCTCTGCTTTGCTTTCCCGCCAAGTTACGTATTTGAATCTCAAGACTTGTATAATTGGGCCATTCGCGAATTTGGGCCTATATCCTGATTTTGGGCCTTACCCCAGTCCATTTATCTTTTGAACATTCGGTTCAAACTATTTTATATGAAGATCAAGATGAGATAATAATAATAACAATAATTTATTTTAAGTGATTCATTTGAACTTCTGGTTCATGATTTCCAGCTGATTATTCTTTCCCCCTAATATTGGAAAAATTAATTCATCACTTGATAATCAACCTACAAGGTTGTAAATAAGTCTCCAATCTTTAGCTCAAGATACTTTATAATAGATGGAGATTCATATCAAATACATTTTCCAAATATTCTTTAAGAGTTCATCTTAGTGCATTACATTGGAGCAATTGGAACATACACAACACATTAAAAAATGCTTATATGAAAAATGTTAGGTTATAAACCTAAACTCAATTGCAAATTAAGGGGACGACTTTCAAATAATAGCGTATTGACTTGATGCGAAGCAAAAACTCAATATAACATGTTCCCAAAGTAGAATTTTGAAGTTATGATTTCATAAGTGTCAATCACACATTTAACTTTATACGTCTAAAGAATAGATCTTCGAGTCCATATTTTTTAATTATATATGAAGATCAAGATGAGATATTAATAATAATAACAATAATTTATTTTAAGTGATTCATTTGAACTTCTGGTTCATGATTTCCAGCTGATTATTCTTTCCCCCTAATATTGGAAAAATTAATTCATCACTTGATAATCAACCTACAAGGTTGTAAATAAGTCTCCAATCTTTAGCTCAAGATACTTTATAATAGATGGAGATTCATATCAAATACATTTTCCAAATATTCTTTAAGAGTTCATCTTAGTGCATTACATTGGAGCAATTGGAACATACACAACACATTAAAAAATGCTTATATGAAAAATGTTAGGTTATAAACCTAAACTCAATTGCAAATTAAGGGGACGACTTTCAAATAATAGCTTATTGACTTGATGCGAAGCAAAAACTCAATATAACATGTTCCCAAAGTAGAATTTTGAAGTTATGATTTCATAAGTGTCAATCACACATTTAACTTTATACGTCTAAAGAATAGATCTTCGGGTCCATATTTTTTAATTAGCATGTGCTGCAATATATTTAATATCAATTTTGATTGACATATAATACTTATCTAATATGCTTTCTGAAAAATTTAAAAAATGAGCTCTTTGTCAAATTAGTTGAGAAAATAATTTCACAAACTTTTGGTTGTAACTTGACTGACCATTTAGACCAAGTGCAATGAGGGTGTTTAATGGGTGTTGACTGGCTGTTGAATGAAAATGGACCATTGGAGTAACATGTTGAATTTAAAGAGAAGATGAATCCAGTTAACATGTTTAATTGATGCGCAGGGGGACAGGTGGCAGCTTCTGATTGGCTCACGAGATTTTTACCTCATCTTATCTTTAAACTCAATTATTTCAATGCAAATTAATTTTTTTTTTTTTTATTTTTTCACCAAAATTCGTAATTTTTTTTCTCTATAAATAGAGACTTGGTTCATTTGATTTGGACACAGAAAAAAAAAACCAAGTTTTCACTATCTTAATCTTGTTTATCTTTCAATTAGTGTTTAATTTGAAGTTTTAGTCCTTTTTTTTGGTGTGAAATGGATCCCAATAATAATTTCAACACTCAAAAGTGGTGGGGTAGAGAAGGTGGTGGTGTAGGGTGTTGAATGAAAAAACTATTGGAGAGTGTAAAAATTGAATGGGGTGTTGAATTATTAGGTGGAAGAGAGAGAAGATGATGTGGAGTGTAAAAAGTGGAAAAGTGGGGTGTTGAATGTTTTTTGTCATTGTACATGGTCTTAGTTTTGATGCATCAATTAAAGTCAGAGAATATCTAAATGGTAATTGGTGTAGCGATGTTCGTTGGAACCGTTTTTCATCGAAATCGCTTTTCATCGAATCTATATATGATTCTGAATTACATGAATTATAGATGAATTTATGGTTTGTATTGATTTTTTTTATTTTTTTATTTATTAGATGTGGACAAAAGAATTAGAAAAGCTTTTTCAGGAGGCGATGGATGAATACAATGAAGAACCCACCCTTAGTCAGATTCAATCCAATACCAAGTATAAAATTCCCGGGAATTTAAAATCAGGGACTCTCTCTTTACTGATAGCGGTAAAGAGAATGAGCCGCTGCTTCAACAGATATTATCTAAAGTTAAGGTAAGGATAACATCTTCCTTGTTATTTTTCCTCTTTTTTTTATTAAGTATTAATCATAAAATATGATTGGCTCAGGCTGCTGTTGGTGAAAGTCATCGTTTTACTGCTCTAAACACCGTTAATGCTGGTACCACCAGTAAAGAGAATGAGTCGCTGCCTCAACAGATTTTGTGGCTTTGATTAAACATCTGACGAGAAATTAGTAACGTTGAGAGTTTCCTCCCTGCATCATGTAGAATATTTAAATGGTATTTGACATAAATGTAGTAGGAATTTTGTAAAAATGAAATAAACAGGGGTTAAAATTTACAACCATTTAATACTTCAATCATATATAATGTTTATTCTCACATGACATGCATGACTCAAATAGTCATATTTAATACATGAAAAATAAGAGATAATATTTTTTACAATATATTTTGATGGATATATAGTTGTTGCTGGTGTTATTTGTTATTAAAATGCATGACTATAGTAAACATATTTAATTCATGAGAATGAGAGAAAATCAATTGAGTGTGAATTATCTAATATTCAAAATAAATTTTTTAATATATATTTTCTTTAATTAAATTATCTATTACGAGTATATAAATATCTTATTTGTATAATAATTGATGTATTTTTATCTCTTGACTAAATTTTAGATTACTATAAAGACTACTTTTGGTACTCGTACGATCCTAATAGTTTCTTTTATTTTTATGCATGTGTGCGGAAATATGAAAGAAAGAAAAAGAAATAAAAAAAAATTGATAAAAACAAATGATAAACGAAGCACGTAAGTAATTATATTTTGATAATATAATAGAATATTAAAAATATATGTGATTATTTAAATATAATAAATTATTTGATAAATAATAGATACATAAATGTAGTAGAAATTTTGTAAAATTGAAATAAAAAGGGTTAAAATTTACAACCATTCAGTATTTCAATCATATATAATATTTAGTCTTACATGACATGCATGACTCAAATAGTCATATTTAATACATGAAAAATAAGAGATATTATTTTTTTACAATATATTTTGATGGATATATAGTTGTTGGTGGTGTTATTTGTTATTAAAATACATGACGATAGTAAACATATTTAATTTATGAGAATGAGAGAAAATTAATTGAGTGTGAATTATCTAATATTCAAAATAATTTTTTTTATTTAAAATGAATAATATGTTAATTGTTTTTATATTTTCTTTAATTAAATTATCTATTACGAGTATTTGTATAATAATTGATGTATTTTTTGATCTCTTGACTAAATTTTAGATTACTATAAAGACTATTTTTTTTTTTTAAGAATTGGAGGGATAAATTTGTGTTGAAATATATCAAGTGTGAGTTAAGTCTCACATTGGTTGGAAGAGTTAAGGTTAAATATTTTATAAGTGATATATCTCTTAAACTTAATGCCTTAAGATTTTGTATAAATGTGTGTCAAAAGTCAGTTGTAAGATTGCTCAATGTCCAATGTGTTAATCCAATTGAGTGATACCCCCTCCCTCACAGCCCAACAATGGTATCAAAACATGGTTAGGGTTAGGGGAGCAATAAGTGAGTCGTGATGGATCGTGGACACAGAAAGACTCACACTTGAAGGGAGATGTTAAGATATATTAAGAAACTAATTAAATATCAAACCAACTCCACACTCTAATATATATTACTTTTGATCTTTATTATAAAAAAATTTATATTTTAGATTCATAAAATATTTGATATATTTAGTTTATAATATGATCTATATAAATAAAATATTTTATGAATTGAAAAAGCAATATTTTTTTATAATAAGGACCGAAGAGAGAGTACTAGTATTAGAGATGCACTAGTTAAATGTCAAATCGCTCCACCTAAAAACAAAGATGTGGTAGTGTTACGCAGAATCGAACATTTTATACACAAAAATCCTGCATGTATTGCGAATTGTGACACACACATTGAATATTTCTATGTGTTTTTTTTTTAACAAATTTCTATGTTTCTTAATATCGGTGATCTCATATTTTTATGACTAGTGTTATATTTATTTGAGTACAATTTTCTTTACACTAATACATGTGCTGAATATAAAAATGAACTACTACTACTTCTAATTGTTCAATGGAGTATTAAATTCACTTTAGTGTCTCTCTATCTCTCATCTTTTCATGTTGTTAGTAGTCAAACATCATTTTTAAAACACGTAATTAGACAGATAACTACTAATTAGTGTGATGTTTAAGAATGTTAGACTGCATACCAAATACTATAAGCCGAAAGTCGTCATTTTTTGTATTGTAAATTCCAACACTCTTGAATTGCGTAAATTTCATTTTATTTTTAATTTCTTTTATTTATTGAGACTTCGTTATCCCATTAAGTGGCCTTCATAGTCAAGAAAACAGACTAGACACCATATCATTTTTTTTATAGCCACAACAAAACCCCGTTTATAAAATTGCCTAATATTAATAAAAATATTAGATTAATAAAATTGATCAATTAAATATATCATGATATATTTAATTTAAAATTTAGATAAAATATATTAACTATTTTTTGTTCAATATTAAAGAGTCTTGCTAACGATAGTGCTCCCGAGTCACTTTTTAAGCATCTTAAATAGCAAATTGTTATGAAAATGTGTGAAGTCAATATATTAAAAAATGAAATATTTAACTTTTTAAATAAATAATTTCTTTAAATGAAATGCAGAGACACTCGCTAGTATTTTTCTGATATTTTTTTTATATTTAAAATTGGAAGAATGTAATAATATTTTTTAATAGACAAAACTATAAAAAAAAGTTGAAAATTTGTACTCTTGCTAGTGGTTCAAGTTTTTACCTTTGTCCTTTCTCGTTTACAAATCAAAACTCTTTTTTTTTTGTACAATACTATTTTCAATTCAGCAATGCTAAATGGTACGAAGGATGAATGCAAGAAATGATATGTACGGTTGTAATTGGTGAGTTAAATTAATTAATTCCTATTTTTAAGGAAATCATGGTGGATGTGATTGTTAAAATTATAATTTACAACTTCACTGATTTCGTTTTTGTGGTTCCCCGTACAAACTAGCATTTTCCATTTCAATTAGAAGAAAGATAAACCCAAGTATCAAAAAGATAAAATTTTATTTCAAAGTTATTCATAGTTAATTAACTGATTGAACTCAAGTAGTAATTAATAAACTTTATCTTAAAATGAATTCTTTAAAATAATATAGGTTTAATTTTTTAGAGAAATAATTTTTTGTCAGACTTTATATATTTTCCAATTGAAATTCAAATAACTAAAGTAAATTCCGACAAAAAATTGTTGAACTCAAGTTACCTCTTGATTTATTCTAGGAAAACTATTCAACTCAAGTATCTATTTTTTGTTTTAGGAATTAGAGGGTTAAAAAAATAAATTTCCTCAAATAAATTAAGTACATATGAAAGAATTTATGAAAAAGACATAAAACTATTTTGAAAATGTTTCAACTCAACTCAAGTTATCCATGTTTTTTGAGGAAAGATGGAAAGCAAGTCTCACATTGCAAGTCATTGTATAGATTGGTTTGAATTAATTCACAAGACAAGGCTACATTTCGGTCCTAAAGGCCAATGATTGGTTTGAATTAATGTCTAAGTTTGCATACATACACCACGAGCCGAGTCTTATTAATGCTTTGTTACCATATCACATGTTATTTTTTTTTTTAATATAACTATCTTATTTATTTCCTAATATATTTTCATAAATATCGACTAATATGGAGTAGTTTGCATATATTACAATAATATTTCTAATAACTAAATTATGTTCATAGTAACAAGATTAACTATGATTTGTTGTTATTTATTAGGGATGTAAATAAGTCGAACCCTTTTTTATAAAAATATAAAATAATTCAGACTCTCAAACAAAAGGACCTATGATTTGTAAAAACATATTTATACCAAAAAAAAGAGGTTAAAGTAGTATTAAGTTTATCGATTATAGTTTATGGACTGTTTTATTTTGAGGCCGTCGTAATTGATCGTTTGTCATGCATAAATTATGACAGTGCTACAAAATATCTTAAAAAAAACTTAGCGAATTATAACTCCATTGATAATTTCTTCCGTCCCATATTTTTCCAAAAACTATTTTCATGTATCAAAACTACAGTTTTGTTAGACTTTGTAACGCTGCAAATCCAATACCCATATGTTTTTTTAGAACTATTTTCAAAAGTAATTAATTAAGCAAGAGTCTTCTTTGACTATAATAACCATTCCAAAAGCAGGTGCCAGCTGGGTTTAGACAAAGATTGTTTCAATTACAATTAAGAATTGGCAAATACTAAAATGTGTGACTTATAAAAAAAATAAATTAAAATGTGCTTTAAGAATATATGATAAAAGAACTTGATATGAAAATATTATTTTTGAAAGTTGTGCGTTTAATTTTTTAAAAGTTAAGTCGCTCATAATTTTTCTTTGAGGGAAAAAATATTATTTCTCACTAAATTCTCTTTCTCCTTCACCGGTAGGAGAGAAGTGATTTTGGGTCATCTTTTGACTTAGAATCACCCATTTGCATTTTCTTTTTTTCTTTCTTTTTCTTTTATTAATATAAATAAATAGTTTTCACATAGATCAAGTTTATTCTTTTGTGTTTTTTTTCTTTGTGATTTTATCGTTTGAGTGTGGCGTTGTGTTATTTGTCGTCTTGTACGGTACTATTTAATTTCTCGTATTGATGCGGTGTTCATTTGATTCTTATTGAAATATTGACTTTAGTTAATAACAAATTAAATCAATGATTTTGACATCAACATTACATATCTGAGACATAGATATTTCAGTCACTTTAATTTTATAATCTTATTTGTAATAGACATTTTGTCATGAGTTTAATTGTTATGCATTGTCAGTGTAAAACTTTTTTACACATGCATCCAATGATGTGTTGCCACATCATTTAATGAATGTGATACATCATGTGTTTTTAAACACAATACATGATGTGTTAATATATTATTGGACGTATGTAGGGTTGGGAATAGGCCAATCGGCCTCCAAGGGCCTTCGGCCTGGCCTGTCTTAGGCCTGACCTGGCCTGTTTATTAAAAATGCCAGACTCAGGCCTTGAAAAAAGTCTGTTTATCTAAATATGCCAGACTTAGGCTTTTAAAAAAGCATGCGAAGCCTGATAGGCCGGCCTAGTTATATTTAATAATTATTCTTTATATAATATTATTATTTATATCTTGTATAAAAAATAAATATTATTTATATAAATACAAATATTTATTAGACAATATATATATATATATATATATATATATATATATATATATATATATATATATATATATATATATATATATATAGGGGAGGGATCAAATTACACCGGTGTAACATTTGAGTAATGTTACACCGCTCAATAATGCTTCAACGGATTCAAATTATACAAAATCCACCGTTGGATTGAAAGTTTATATCGTATAGATCATCTATGTTGAGTTTTACAAAAATCTAAAATCGTTTGATATGTTATTGAGACACATCAAGATTAACGGTTTGGGCGTTTTTATTGAATACCGTTAATCTTTATGTGTCTCAAAAATATGCCAAACGATTTTAGATTTTTGTAAAACTCAACATAGATGATCTATTGGATATAAACTTTCAATCCAACGGTGAATTTTTTAAAATTTGAATTCGTTGAAGCGTTATTGAGCGGTGTAACATTACTCAAATGTTACACCGGTGTAATTTGATCCCTCCCCATATATATATATTTTGACAAAGACAAATTATATTTTTTAGACAAATTAGAAATTATTTGTTTATTTTTTTGACAAAGACAAATTATATGCTTTTATAGTACAAATTATAAACTTTGTCGTAATCGTATTTGTTATTTTATTAGCTTTTAATTTTTGTGATAATCATTTTATTAGTGTTTTCTTAATGTTGTAGAAATTATAAAAAATTAAATATGAAATAGGCTTTAAGGCCTATTTAATTAGTCTATTTAAAAAGACTATATATAGGCATTTATGTAACACATGCTTTTAAATAGGCTACAAGGTCAGGCCAGGCTTTAAACAGGCCCAGGCCAGGCCAAAAAAAATTGTATTTGATAGGCCTAGGCCAGGCTTAGGCTTGAAGAAAAATCATAGGCCAGGCTCAGGCCTGTCAAAACTTGGCCTGGCCTAGACGTATGTGTAAAATAACTTTACACTGACAGTGTATATAAATTAAATTCTTTTGTCATTGTATAGATTCATCTTTTAGGTTTTTAGCAATGTTAATTGTAATTGGTGTATTCTATCAATCCGAAAGAATTTTCCGCCGCCTTTATGCTTGCATAATTTGTTGCCTTTAATGATGATCGAAAATTAATTATTAGAGACTAATTGCTATGCTTCATAATATTAGAGATGAATTGTTGCCTTTTTAACTTCTCTATTTTTTTTATAAAAAAAAACTTTTGAAAAAAGTCAACTCATTTTAGTATGAAATTAATTTATACATCTACTGATCTACACATAAATACTATAATTTTTTTAAAATAAAAACACCTTGAAATACTCCTTAATCAAATCCCATCAGAATTAGTACATCAAAGTAAACCCCTTAATCAAATCTCCATCCCAACAGAACTGAAATGTAAAATATTACAAACAAACAAACAAACAATGATAATTTGATTACATAGTCTACCGGCATAGATTTCATTTCAATTAAAAAGTTCTCATAATAGTATCTTGTTCTAATAAGTCATTGGACAAGAATCTTTGATGTTGGAAGTTAAGGTCAAAGAGCTTTCTTTGAAACAAATCATTTGGTATATGATGTACTTTGATTCATGTTTCTACTAAACATAGAATTCAATTAATCATATAAGTCATTAGGCTGGAAATTATTGGTGGTGGTATATCAAAATTTGGACATGGGGTATGCCGTTTGAGACATGTCCACTAGTTTATGATCTTAAACATACACGCAACATTTTCAATTATGGTTTGATGCTGCTGTTGTTAATTAGTAGTTGAAACTGATTTGTCCATTAAGTGGTTATAATTTTAATTTATAGTTAGCTTAGCTGGTATTGTCACCACATTTTCATTCATTCATGCATTAATATATAATCGTATAGAATTATGAGATCCTTAATAATACAGTAGTTCACATGTACTATCTATAAAAATAATATATGGAGTATAAAGGTTGGTTTTGGTTAATCGGTTTGGAGAAATAATAATAATTTTTTTATAATAATGAGGGCCTAAGCCCAGTTTGGAGAAATAATTATGTTTTCCCTAATTAATAATGTAGTTAATTGTCATGAATTAATTATGACGCTGACTACAATTAATTTTAGGAAGTTTGGTAAAAAAATATTTTTAAATATTTTTATATGAAAAAGGCAAAGTTCAAAAGAGATTTTTTTTTGAAATTATATGTACATTTTTAGATATGCAAGTCTCAAATATGTCATTAAAAAGGATACTTTAATATTTGTTGGAGGTGTTTAGTTAAAAGTTAAAATATTAAAAGAATTTTGCATAAGACTATGATTAGCTAGCAAATTTGTGCTTTTGTCGCCTTCCCACCACATGTGCTGAAATTGAGTATGCCAATCCAAAGTGGAGGCTCTGTGCAAAATATAAAAGTGGCCATATGGAGTATAAAGGTTGGTTTTGGTTAATCGGTTTGGAGAAATAATAATAATTTTTTTATAATAATTGGTTTTGGCTAATTTTTTAAAAAAATTAGTTTTTGGAGGCTCTGTGCAAAATATAAAAGTGGCCATTTAATAATTTATTTTTTTTATTATTGATTTAAATTGCATATAATTTTCTTAAAAAAATAACCATTCTTATTCTTGTAAACATATAAATTATCAATATTAAAAGCTCAAAAAAAATTATCAATATTAAACCAATTGCATTAAATCAAATAGGACAAAAAAAAATACCTAAAAAAAAAAAGGACAAAAAATATAAAATAATTATCTTTGTATATAACGTCAAGAAGGAACACCCTAATCTAAGATTAAATTTTATGCAAAGATTAAAATGGACTAGAATTATATTTACGAGTATAGATAACTAATCTATTGATACTCATTTGATATTTTATGAACATTAACAATATATAACTATTATTTTAGGGCCTAAAAATTAATCTATTAATATACATCTGATATTTTATGGGTATAAATAATATATAAGTAATATTATATGACCTCAACATTTTGAGTTGAGGCCCTCAAAATTTGGAGACCCGGTGTCGTTGCACATCCTGCACGTGTGTGCGGGACGCTCCTGCTGATAAACTCCTATATTTGACGAATCATAAGGGGAATGGCCTCACTAGGGTTGCATCTCCCTATAACCATGTCAATCAACAACGAGGTGAGTAACTCCTCGTCTTTGAGCCAATTTCAATCCCTTATACATGCCTCACATTTAGACATGGAACACGTCACAAGTACCAATCTTCTAAGTGTAGCCATGAATCCACTGACCATCTGAATCATGCAACAAACCACCACACCCAAAATGACCCACTAATTTCTTGGGTGCTCTATCACAATTTAGCGTGAACCAACCTTCTTGGGGATGTTTCCATCCTATGAAAATATGGTGTCTATATGTTGTTGACCTATAGTAAAATTATAGTGCTCACATCTGTCGATATCTTTCACCTATAGTCAAATGGTGTCCATCTGCCGCTGATGTATAATGAAAATGGCATTGAATAATTTTTTATTGTGAACACTTATTACCAATGTCATGTCATATTTTTATATTATTTTATATCTAAAAAATTTATATTTTAAATGAATTTTACTTAGATGCACCGACATTTAACAATATACGTTGGGTATAAAAAAATTCACTATTTTTTATTAATTTAAGCACGCGTGTTTCTTGAAGCCATCCACGTAAACCTTAAGGCCCGTTTGATGGCCAGGATAAGAGACAGGATAGCATATCTGTATCATATCCTGTCACAATCCAGTGTTTGATGAGACAACATGATAGGATAAATTAATCCTGGAACTTATTCATCCTGCCTCTGTAGTTATAATTCTTATCCTGACTATGAGCTGGGTTAGAAACCAACAGGATAGGATAAGAAACAAAATTACCGATTTGTCCCTAAAAAATGTATTTTAAAATATAATAAATAAACATATAATAAATATAGATATAAAAAATATAATATATTTTAATATTAAATTAAAATTTATTATTATTTATTTATTGAAATTCAAATATTTAGAATAATTATTATTAAAAATTAATTTCAAAAAATATATGTAACTGTTGCATAAGGGTAATCTCATCATTTAAATATTACATTTTAATTTTATCATGTTATAGATTAAAGTAAAACATGTTACATAATTAAAATAAATAAAAAAATAGTAAATAA
The DNA here is from genome assembly GCA_030408175.1 of Trifolium repens. NCBI lineage: Eukaryota > Viridiplantae > Streptophyta > Magnoliopsida > Fabales > Fabaceae > Trifolium > Trifolium repens. Next base: position 52,507,811 of record CP125851.1, read on the forward strand.
TGTTATCATCTTTCTTATCATGTGTGCACCAAACATATGATAGGATAAATGCTTATCCCATCACTATCATATCATATCCTTATCCAGCTTCTTATCATATCATGTCTCTATCCTATCATGTGCATCAAACAGGCCCTTAAAGTCTTTTTTAGTTTAAATATACTCTCTCAAATAATAATTATATAAAAAAAATCAGATGTATTCAATAATAATATATTTAATCTATAATATACTTTTACTTATAATAATTATAATTAGACTTAATTGCAGTTTTGGTCCCTCTATTCTTATCATTTTATAGATTTGGTTCCTCTATTTTAAATTACGACAATTTTGGTCTCCCAATCATAATTTTTAATTATAAATTGACGATATGATATGTTTTAAATAACGTGGTATATGATGTGGTAATAAGAAAATACTAACATCAAAGACATTATAAGAAAAATCTTTAATAAAGTTAATTTAAACATGTTGTATCACATATTTTAAAATATGTGTTGGAGGAAACCAAAATTGTCAAATTTTAAAATAGAGAAATTAATTTTGCAAAATAATAAAAATAGGGGGATAGTTAAACTTTATAATTATAGCGAGAAGCTACAAGTCCATTAAAAAATATTCATGCATATTCGATTAATCATCCAAAGTACATTTAAACTTTAAAGGATTTTATACCACTGTCAAATAGAAATCTAGACCAAAGTGCAGTGACATTTTGGTTAAGATTGTTCTTTTGGCCTCTATATTGAGTCCTCTAAAATTTTACAAAATTACTTTTATATATTTTGCAACGTAGATTTCAAACACACATAATTTTACAATGTAAGTTCCGAATTTTTTTTTTTATTTTTTTAAGTTTTTTAATTTTAAATTTCAGAAGCCAAATTTTGAAATTCTGCGTGTTTGAAACATACATTCCAAAATGATAGAAAATCTATTTGTATCATAGGATCCGAATCTGTTTGTATCCTAGAATCTAAAATTTATTTTTAAACACGTTCTCTTATGAGCAAATCGAGCCAAAACGTAAATGATGCCAGGTTTTTGCGTTTAGTCAAATAAGACCGTTTCGGTAAGGAGATTCCAAAATCGCCTATTTTTGGACCGTAGGTTCCGAAATTAGAGAGTATTTCAGATCGTGGGTTCCAAAAAAATTTCCCGTCGCCAACTTAAGATCTTTGAAAAGAGAATTTTCAAAGCCTGGAAGCAAAGCAACTTTAAGCTCCTCTTCAACATTCGAAGTAGTTGATTATCCCAAAATCAAAACGTGGTTAGCATTGCTCCAGGAGCCTGTTCAACATGGAAGTGTCTTACAGATCACTTTGAAAGGCCACATATCCGATCAGGCCAAAACCAGATTTTCCACGGTATTATCTCTGCCTCAAAATTGTTAAAAGCAGCTTATTTCTGCTATGTATCTTAATTCTTAAATAATATTCAAACTTTAAAATGCGGTTGGGGCAAACTCGACGAAATTCGAAGGCAAATATTAAACTTTAGAAAATCAGGAAAAATTATTGTGGCATATCTGCCTCAAGGTAGAGAAAAAAAGAATATTATGTTGCGTGCGCTTGTGAAGAAATTTATGTGTTTCTCTGTTTAGAGACACTCTTCAAGAGACTTGTTATTTGAGAAGTCTGTATGACAACTTTGGAATTGTACCCGTAATTAAACCAACCACAAAGACGCTAGCTGACTGCGTTGTTGGATAAAATCTATTCAAATCGGCTGGATACATTACGGTCTTTTCTGCAAGAGTAAAGGCGTCTACGACCAAGCTGTGCATTCAATGCTGACGAGGTTATGACTAGTTTGAAAGAGAGGCTTCAGGCGAAATCACTGCCAACTGTATGTTTCAAACAATACTCTCGAGTTAGAAGATGGACGGTTGTAATATCTGGGGGTAAAGAAGTAATAGCGACTAGCGAGCCATCATCCGAGTCCCAGGGGTCGATGAGGATAGAATGAACTTAAGGGAGATGATCCGTAGAGTCAGACGTCAACAAAATTTAAGGCTGTTATCTTCCAAATTGACAGGGTAGGAAACAATGTTTCTGTAGCTGATGATATGTGGAATGAAATCAGGATTCAATCTCTGATGTGGCAGTAAGTGCAGGATACTACATAGCAATGGGAGCAGAAACTATTGTTGCGGAAAACCTTTCTTTATTAGGTTTAATTGGAGTGGGCTCTGAAAACTTTAACCTTGGGAGTCTTTATGAAATTTATTGGTATGAAAGGACTTTGCATGAAGGGATTTGTTAGCTAAGTTCCTTGCCACTTAGCAGCGTTTAGTTGGTTCGAATGATGCAGATCTATTAGAGCATGCTAAGGTACTTGTATGATCTAATGATTTGACTATTTGAGAATAAAACACAACCAAACCTTGTGTTTTGCCTCATTCTTCAGTTTGTTTCAATAGTATTAAAACACTTATGAGTTGATACATTTGTTGTACACTTGTACCTTGTGTTATACTTATAGGTTATTTCTTCCACTCTTTTTTAAACATTTAGATGATCCCTAAATTAAATAAATCTACCACTTTTGGTATATAAGTACTTTCTAGTGACATCCAATTTTTTACCTTGCAGAAAAGAGATGCAATGCAAACATATATGCAGAATGAATTCCATTGGCATATTCCTTTGGATTTAGGGGACATAATTCTTCAGTTGTATTTGCCCCTTATAAGTGAAGCAGCTTTCACATAATACTACATTCATGTTATTATTATAAAGAAGGAGGTATATACTATGTATGTATGATGTTATAAAAAAGCAGCTTTCAGAAATTGCATATATACAAGGCTAGCAACAAAGTTTACATTCAATGTTTCATTCATTTGTGTCAAATTGGAATTATTATTTTTCTTTCTAAGTCTAGATGTTTATTTAATTGAAATGCTCTTTCTCCTTGCTAGATTGTTGAGTGCCTTGTTTGGATTAGTTTTTGTCCGTGGTAAAATAGACTTTTATATTCCAGTTTGGATCTGTAATATTTATTTGAAGTAGATTCCTATTATTATACTTTAAAAACTTGAAGCAAAGCACACTTTTACTTTCAATTTATGACCTGGAAATGTAATATGTTGATGCCATTATCTCACATGGATGATGATGAAGTTGTACAAAATCAAGGCTGAATGAATCATGAATGATGAAATGATGTATTTAGATTTTTTAAGCAACTTAGTCTTATATGTTTTGGCAAGTAAATATGCCTAATTGGTTTAGACATGTACTTTTGCCACCTTATGGATTATAGGGCGTGTCGTACGAAAATGACCAAAATACCCCTGTCCGTTACTCAAGTAGCGGACACCCCCCAAAAGCACCCTACAATTATAACGTCCGCTACTTAAGTAGCGGACAATATTTTTCAAAATTTCTCATTTTTACTACATCCGTGACTTAAGCCACAGATGAATATTTTGGTCATTTCGTAGGGCGCGCGAGTAACTCATAGGGTGACAAAAGTAATTTTCATTGTTTTATTTCATTATTAAAAAATTAGTGTTTTGTGCCATGTTTGGTTTTTTATTATTAAGAATTTTGGAAAAAGTTGTTAGGCCAAAAATCCAATACTAGCCCAATTGTGGCCCAAACTGAATAAATCCAAGAAAGTTTCTCTTTCCACCCCATGTTTTTTTTCACCCCTCTAGCATGCAATTTTTTTTTCAAAAATACGTTCCGAAGTTTTTTTCTAGTGTAAAATTTACACTAAAAAAAAATCGAAAAATGTTTCCTGAAATATTTTGCGTGCTAGAGGGGTGGGAAGAGAAATTGTCTAAATCCAATTGTTTCACATGGTTAAACTGAAACCTGCCTAAACCATTAGCTTAATTGTATGAAATTGGCCCGAATCTACTCATAGCCGACTAGTGTCCACCCCTAGTTAATGATACACACTGGTTCAGTCCATGGGTTACTTGATTTTTTAAAAATGAATATCAAGAATTGAACTGATTTTTGAACCAAACCACAAAAGATCATTTTTTTTCCTTCCAATTTGGTTTAGATTTTCAATTTAATCAATTTTGTCTAGTCGCCTTACACTCCTCCTTGCCTACCTTCGATCAAATGAATGCTACTCGGCCTCATCATCTATAATCTGGTTGAATAGCTTTCATTCGTCGTCATCTCATAATGGTCCAAACACCCAGACATTCACCATAAACTACCCCTACTCCTAGTTTTGCCACACCAGTATCAGCTCCTATTACCAAGTTAAAAAATAAACATTTTTTGAATTTTTTTTTTTACAAAATACTCAGTAATAGAAAAGTGATTCACAAAATAAACATATCTTAAAATTTTCTAACAAAATTAGGATATAATTAAACCCTATTTATGATATGTTGTTAGAAAGTATGACAACTACACGAGATATAGATACATAGACAGTATCTGAGTCAGTGTATTGATATTAGAGAGCGTTACTCATCCTCTGCTCATATCATATTTATATAATTCACAGTTGCGGTATCTACACTCCACAGAGACCCACATGCTTCAAACCACACACAACTAGTACAAACAACAACACACAGAAAATTAATTTTAAAACCCCATCATTTATCACTCTTTTTCTTCTCTTCTGCTTAACACTATTTTTGTGTTTCTCTTCACGCGCTTTCTCTTTAGATCTTCACGACATTACTTCGTGCTACACAGATCCGTACAATTTCTCTTTTTTTGCTTTTTTTCTTGCTTCCAAATCATGCTGCAGATACAAAGATAGTAACTTTACTCAAATCAAGAACATGGGTCTGTGTTTTTAGCTACCATAAACAAAACAACTAGTTTTGCCTCAGAATCATAAGTTGTTTTTGGAATCCAAGTCCTCAAACCAAGACAAAATGATCAGCAAAACGCTTTTTTTGACTTATTTTTACTTGTTTATCTACATCTTGCTTTCTTCTGGTGTCATTTTGTATAACAAGGTACTCTTTTTTTACTTCTAATTTTACCTTAAAACTATGTTCAATGCATTAATTAACTCTTAATTTGTTGTTGAATCTCATAAATTTTGGTTTTTTTGTAGTGGGTTTTGTCTCCGAAGTACTTTAACTTTCCACTTCCTATTACATTGACCATGATTCATATGGGATTTTCTGGAGCAGTTGCATTTTTACTTGTCCGGGTATTTAAGGTATGTCATTCTGTTCTGATTTGGAAATGCTGCTTTTTTGGGGTTTGTTTATGGTCAATTTCATTCAATGTCGGTTCTACATGGTCAAGTGTTTTTTTTTGGGATAACAATAACATTGTTTGATGTTGATTGTATGAGAAGTTTGTGTAGTAATTGTAGTTGATGTTACAATTACTGTGTTTTTTATTGGATTATAGTCTCTGATCTTGATTGCATCTCATGTAATGTAACAATCTTTCGGGGAACCATCTACCCTATATTTATTTATGTGTGCAAACATGTTTATGTTTCACTTTGATTATTAGGATGTTGTTACTTTGCCTACACTGTTTTTGATTGATCAATTTTCATTGTCTGATTTGCAGGTTGTAACTCCTGTTAAAATGTCATTTGAAATGTGAGTGTGCCCTTGATTTGAAGTATTCTTGTGCCTTGTTCTCCTTTGAGCAACTTATTTCTAAACATGTTCTTTTTGTCACAGATATGCAACTTGTGTCATACCAATAAGTGCCTTCTTTGCATCAAGTCTCTGGTAAGCACTGCAAATAGGCAACCTAAAGTTTTATGATTTCATACCAATTAAGTGCATGTCCATGCAAAGTCTCAAAATCGAGATCCTACCTAAGATTGGAAAGTGGAAGCTTTTCATGTGCCCCACTTATGAGTAAATATGATACTTTCAGTTTGATATCAAGTTTACTCGATACACATTAGACTGGATCTGTTGCTCCTGCATTGACTACTTAACTTAAGCTAGTGAGATGTTAAAGTAGGCATGAAGTTCTACGTTCTCTATAGATAACCCTCTATCAAAGAATCTGGTATAGTGAAGACTATAGTTAAGTATCTAGATTTACTTCAAATTCTCTTACCAACAAAAGGCCATTCATTACCAGACCCCTTGGAACAGCTTATCGGTTGCCTTATATATATAGACACACATATGTGATTGCCATAAACTAGGTTTACTTTTCAGCACTACACACATATATTTATAATTTGTTCACTTTCTTTCATTTAACTATGTTCAAAGTATGATATTTCTAAGAAACTATGATAGCTCACGTGTATTATTTTCTTAGATTACCCTGGTTGTCAGCACTAAAGTTTCTGTATTCTATACATGCTTTATTCACATGCTTGTGCCTCATTTTGTCTCGGTACTTTTGAAGGTACAACCATATTTATATTTATACGGGAAATATGTTTTTTATTGCTTGCTACAGGTTCGGTAACACGGCTTATTTGCATATTTCGGTGGCTTTTATCCAGATGCTCAAAGCTCTAAGTATGTTTTAACAAACTTCAAATGTTTCTCTTAGTTTCAATGATAAATCCCTTAACTTAAAAACTTGTTGTTTCAGTGCCAGTTGCAACATTCCTTGTGGCTATTTTGTGCGGCATTGACAAAGCAAGGTGTGATGTGTTCTTCAACATGCTGCTAGTTAGTGTTGGAGTTGTCGTTTCCTCCTATGGGGAGATTCATTTTAATATAGTTGGTACAGTTTACCAGGTCACAGGCATCTTTGCAGAAGCTTTTCGACTGGTCTTAACACAAGTCCTTTTACAAAAGAAGGGCTTGAATTTAAATCCCATTACAAGCTTATATTACATAGCTCCATGCAGGTATTTTTGTGTTGATGCTTCCAACTAGTTTTCTCTAAAAGATTGTTAAAATAGTCAATTGAGTCTGTACTGTACAACTGTCATGTTAACCCACAGCAGTGTTATCTTCAAGGTTTAGTTAATAATCATGTTGGTAATAGTAATACTCGCTTTTGGGAAATGTGCCTCAACAACATGCACGCACACGACACGAGTGATATGCAATTAGAATTCTATATCTTTGACTTTGAGTTTCTTCAAACTATGAGATTTATATCATATCTTTCTTATTCTCTTGCTTTTTAGGTCAAGAAAATACACCATGTTATTGGAAGTAATATCAATGATTGTTGCATATCTGCAAATCCAACATACCATATGATCCGCTAACTTGATTGTACTTTGTTATATGCAGTTTTGTTTTTCTCTTTGTGCCTTGGTACCTTCTGGAAAAGCCCATGATGGAAGTTTCACAGATTCAGTTCAATTTTTGGATCTTTTTTTCAAATGCTCTGTGTGCTCTAGCCTTGAATTTTTCCATTTTCCTAGTTATTGGTAGAACTGGTGCTGTAACCATCCGGGTTGCCGGTGTGCTTAAAGACTGGATATTAATAGCCCTTTCAACAGTTATATTTCCAGAGTCTACAATAACTGGATTGAATATAATTGGCTATGGTATTGGTAAGTTTTGTTTGTAACGCAACATTTTTAATCTCCCATCCTCTCCGCTCCGCCCTCTTACATATTTGACCTGCAGCGCTATGTGGAGTTGTGATGTATAATTACATAAAGGTCAGGGATGTCCGAGCCTCTCAAATAACCGCTGAAAGTATTCCTGATCGAATCACAAAGGTATCTTCTTGACATATTTATTAGTAGTATTAATGAAAACTTGTTATACATGCAAGAGTAAGAAATGAAGTGATAGAATAAACCGAATGAAACTGTCCTAAGCACATTTTTATCATCTGACATACAGGACTGGAAACTTGAGAAGAAGTCATCTGATATATATGTGCCAGATAACGCCGGCAACAACGAGGGTGGCAATGGTTCTGCCTCTGATATGATTGTTGATGAAGAAGCACCGCTAATTTCTTCATCAAGGTTATCTCATATTGGACGTACGCAGCTAACGAACCATGCAACAGGAAAATGATAATCCAAATACAGGATTCAATTTATGTCTTACCCTTTTTGAAAGAGAACAAGAAATAGGAAGTTGAGTCAAAATGCACAACACTCCTCTCATTCATTTTAGATAGTATGTATGCTTTGCTTTATAATGAAATCACACTTGCTTGCACTTTGTAATTACATTCATGGATTTTAAGACCAAATTCTCTAAGGTATATCTTATAATAGTGATTTTAAATTTATTTACCAACTCTTTAGAAGAGTCTTGCTTTCTTAAAGATTTTAAATTCATTCACTAATGAGCCAAAATTGTTTGGTTTCATTTTGATATGGTTACCATTCTTGCTAATATCTCAGTTAATTGAAATGTATTTGCTGTAAAAAGAAATGAGTTCACTATATTCTGTATGTTTAACTTCATGATTTAATACTCAATATTCAAAAATCTTTCACTATGTTTTATGCTGACAATTTTCAAAACTTTTGGCAAATTCATAATTTTAAGAAATTAAACATAAAACCAAACACAGTTAGCAAACAAATAGTTGTTACCCTTTCTTTTATATTAATTGAATTTAGAAAGTGGATTGATTAGATTAGCACTATTTTTCATTCAAACGTATAATGTGAGAATTTTTTAATTTATAAATACATATAATGCTAATTTTAGGAGCAAAAAACAACCATACCTATCAAGGACTTGGTGGTCCAGGTAAAGAATATATCAATAAACAGGTTTTTTTTTTGTTTTTTTTTTATTATATTTTTTTTAAGAATCCATATGAACAGCTGCAAACACAATGTTGAATAAATGTAATTTACAAAACTGACCCAGCAGACAGTTTGAAAATGTATGCATATATTACACATCAAAAAATAGGGAAAGGGAGGGGAATGAACCTCCTTTAAATTAGACACATATACACCACAAATGTCACAGTAGAGTATTACTTTCTCTCTAGCCCTAAATTTTTGGAATGTTACATGAAGAAACGTGGCAATCAAGGAAAAGCAGAAGACTCTCGTCTGATTTACATAGAATCACAAACAGTATATGCAAGAATTCTTAAAAAAGAAAGAATAACTGGAAAGATCAAAATGATGCCTCCAGAAAGCAATCCTCTAATATTTCTGTCGTTAAGAACAAGAACCAAGTTGGTAGGACTAGGATGGAGAAAACTCTTGTTCAAATGTATGAATTAATCGAAAATCTCCCCAGTCCGTACATACAAAAGCCTCCTTGAGGGAACTGGAGGCGCCAATCCTGGGATATCCCTAATATCTTTGTTGTTGGGATTCACAATCTGCGAAAAAAATATTACATGTCAAGTAATGGAAGATCTGTTGTGCACGTAAACATTCAAAAAGCAATCACTAGTAAATACAAACCCAGTTCTCATCAGTTATTTTCGTATAGAATAATGATTTACCAAAATTATTAGTTCATGAAAAAGATGCTTCTCTCAAATAAAATTAGTTTTGAAGGGAAAGAATATCCACAACATAGTCAAATTCATAGATAAAATGAACACAGTACCTTCACGACAATAATGGCAATTACACCACAGACGATAAGAAACAGAAAAAGCATGATGCATTTGTCTGTAGCTACCTGATAACAGGGGAAAGGACAATTTAGTTCCATGACAGGTTTGGAGGAAGTTAAATAGTGCATATAAAAGAGGAAATTGAAGCAACCTGTCTACCGATCTCCTTAACCAGTTGGGAGGCTTTCTTAATTGAAAAATTAATTGAATCAAGCTCATTAACAATACGGCCCATTTGATCAGTCTGCATAATTTGAAAAGAGAATTAGTTGTCATATTAGTTATCCTCTAGACTCTTCGCTTCATATAGCATACTCAATTCAAATCAAACTTACTTGGCCCTTCAAGGTAGCAGCAGTGTTGGTGCCAACTTCAATTGTTTGATGTACAACCTACATTTTGACAGGGGTAAGACCAATGGCGCAGGGACAATGGAGTCACAAATTTGAAGTCACTCACCTGCTTGGATCTCTCAATAGCCTGATCAGTCTCATCCATTGTCTTCATCCCAGCATTGACAAGTTCTTGATTTGACATTTCTGTAGGATAAGCCAGATGAGTATTATTGCCAATATAAGTAGGTACTACACGTAAAAACATTAAAAAAAAATGCCTCGGCCCCAAACACCAAGAAGGATGCACCAAAAATATGAAAGCCTGAAGTATGCTATTGCGAAAATTGGCACTCAGACACAATGCACGTATTCTACATTGAGACTGGTCAACACAGAAACACAAATATACAGTGAAAAAATCAACTTCAGTGTATATTCCAAAGTGCTTATGTCAACTAATTGGTCTGAACTATAAATTCCATTGAACATGTTACCTGATGCCAGTTGAACATTTGCTCCAGCTGTAGGTTCACTTGCTCCAGCTCCCATGTCAAAAAGTTCAAGCTTTTTATTACCAATGGTATTCATGTACCTGTTTGTCATCCAAGTGATAATATCAATTCTACTATAAAACTTCTAATTAGAAGTAAATTACTATCTTCATCCCTAAATATTTTCTTTTCCCTTTTTATAAGACCCCTGTTGAATTTTTAATTGCATTAACTATTTCTTTTCTTACCCCTTTTTCTGCAATCAACAACAAACACTGTGTTGAGACTTGCGAAGATAACCATAGTACCATACTCTCTCTCTTGAAGAATAAACTTGTAAAAAGTAAAAACAATATCAAGTATTAACAAATTTAATACTACTACCAACTTTTTAAATTCTCATGATTTAGTCAACGGGGTCCTATTTTTAGGGACTTCAATAGTATAAAATAAGGAAAGTAAATTTTGCTTTATTGTTTCTACCAACACTGACAGGAAACATATATCATTAGTTCAAGCTTTTGAAAGCTGAACATGCCTCCAACAAAAATTTGTATTACTCATTTGATTTGTTTCATAAACTTCCAATAACCAATCAAATGCTAAAAACAGAAATGAAAGGAGTATATAAGTAAGCTTACGTTTTTCTCAGTGCCACATACGAGTTTAGCTCCTTGATCTGCAAGTAAAATGAATGTTATAAACATAAGAGTTTGTTATTTAAGTGCATGCGCATGCAATATATAACAAAAATATGGACAATCGCCGGACTGATTATTTTTTTTACCATATGGTGGTCACTTAATTTGATGTTTTGACAATATGCAAATTTATTATAACTTGTTAAACACATAAAACAAAAATTATAAGTTGAGTGTTAATCCACAATACAAGGAAAATCATGAACCCCTTCCAAACTTTGAAGAGGAAGATACTAGATTTCCAACATAAGCAAGACCAAAAAATGGGTTCTGGGTATTGACCATTGATTGCTTTTCGTCATTGAGTTGCTTGTTCACTTCTTCGGGATTTCCTGCCCCTTCATCTTTGATTCCACGATCAAAATCTTTTATCAACCTGAAGCCATTAACATAAAAAAATTGCTTCAGATCCCAAGAATGCCATAAATCCCGAAAAGAAATCACAAAATATATCAAAATTCAAATTGTAAAGAAATATCACTTCTTTCATGAAAAAATGCAACTCTGTCAAAATATGTAGTCTACAAACAAAATACATAACCAGTATGATAAACCAAAAAAAAAACCTATCATGGGACCTCCTAGCCATACAATAATTATTCTTAGCATTAGGCCAAGCCTTCTCTTGCTAAAATACTCAAGTGTCATTTAGAGATATAAAATAATATTCACATTAAGGCCCAATTTACCTTTTGCAGTCCTTCATCTTCCCGGTGAGTTCCTCCAGCTGATTACTCTGTCTATTGGAATCTTTAATCTTATCCAGCTTCTGGAAGCCATTTCTGTATGCAAAGTGCAAAAGGTGCTTATATTAAAAAAAAATGGTAATGAAATTAACGCTGTACATATTATCCACACTCCAACATGTATCTACAAATGCTTAAACAGTCGGATCTATAAGCACTTATATGCTTATAATGATATTTGTAAGTGAAGAACAATAAACTCGTTTTAATTGAAAAGTGATAGGACTTAGTATTACGGGGGTGCTTGACTCCCACATCGAGTGGTATTGGGATGCTCGGTGAAACACTCAAGTGGCTTGGTTCATCACCCTTAATTACTAATTTTAGGGGATGATTCCACAAGCATTTGGATGCTTATCAGTTGGTACTAGAGCAGGTTGTCGGTGTCTCGGAGAAGGCCACTGACGGAGGGTTTTGACTCACAACACAAGGAAGTTGAGCGAAGTGTCGCCAAGTGAAGAGTCGTGGAGTGCAGTCATCAAGGACATTGAATCTCATTGGAGATGCTATAATAGAGACTTGGGTATTCTAGGACGCCTAAGTTCACATCAAGTAGTATGGGATGCTTGGGGAAGTACTTAAGAGGTTTGGTTCCTCCCCCTTGATAGTTAGAGAAGGTTCCCAAAGTGTGTTACTGCTTGTCAAGAAACTTCTATAATAATGAGTTAGAAACTGATACAAGCCGGTCCATAATCTTTCAAGTATAACGCGCAAACAAGTAACAACAAACAACCGTTAGTCTGCGCTACCCACACTTACAATCTAACAACCTGATTGTTTCTACACAACATGAAATAAAACCATGATCATGTATATCATCAAGTGGCACCAAAGACAATCCTTCTTGTAATTGAACTAAAATCCTCCCATAGCTACATAACCAACCGACTATGTTGATTTAGAAACCACAAAACACCTAAATTTTTGACTATAACAACATCAAATCGGAACTTTACTCAATAATTTATAGCTTTTCAAACCAAAAAAAAAAACCCAAAATTCAAATTGACAAAAAAAATAATCTTGCATATGATAAATTGGTAATCCTCCAATGTAAAAAAAAAAATCACATAATAACGATCTATTGTATTATTAATCACATTCACACCCCTAAAAATAGCTAAAATGTTAATTTTCTTTGTAAAAGCAATATTAACAGAAGGAATAAATCAATCAAGTATGAAACATGAAATAAAAACGCAGAATTGAAGAGTTAAAATTAAGAATAACGATGATGATGCATACGCTAGGGCTCGGAAGATGTCACGAATTTCACCATGGATCTGTTCGAGCTGAGGGGACATATTCAAGTTGGTAGCCATGGATGCCGGAGATTGAGTTTAACCTCAAAATCTCGGCAAAATTGAATATCGGAGAGAAACCCTAAGTTGTTGTTGTTGATGAGAGAGGGTGATGAAGAAGCATTAGTGATGTTGGTTGATTTAGGAAGAAATGCAGAATGTGGAAGATGGATAATTGGATTGCGTGATAGTGAGAGAATGAAAAAGGGAAGAACAGAGAGACAACAGAATACAGCAATACACAACACAACGGAACGAAGAAGTTGGGACCTGTGTGCTGTGAGATGTAAGAGAGAGAGAGATTTCTTGTTACATCAATATTTTTTTAATTATTTATTTATTATATTTTCTTTAATCCACTTCTTAACAAAACAGCTTTACAGAGCGATAATTATAAGAAAAATATTATTAATAATTATTTATTGTTAAATTAGGGCAGTATGGGTATGAACATAAAATAATATGATGATATATTTTTTTGGTAGATAAAGAGGGTTAATGCCAAAATAAAAAAAAAAACTACAGAGTCAACTGAATATTCTTAGGTATGAAGTCCCGATTCCATAACATGAATATTAAAAGAATCTAAAGAGAAGTTAAAATTAGCTAGTTAATTAGCACTTCTATTTATAGGCCTAAGTTATTATGCATAAGGCAATTTTTATGCACCGTGCATAAGTCAATATCCACCCTCAGATCCAAACAATACGTGTAATAATCCATGACTGAATAACTTTGTATTTTTGCTTGCTCAATTTCGCCCACATTTTATATGCGATTCGATCACCGATTTCGAAAACTAATACCTCAAACATTCATAAAATCGAACGACGATCAAAACGGTATAAAGAACGTCGAGTTTCGTTGATTATTGAGGGAGAACGAACCGGGTCGACGAACCGGGTCGTCGCGACCCGTTTTTGCAGAAAATGGGTGAGGAAGATGATGAACAGTGACGCGCCTCCACGCCCACTCTCGCTGGCGGCGCGTGGGGGCGCGTGCGGTGCCAAGGAGACTCCAAATTTTTTTATTTTTTTTACAAAAAAATAGGAAATAATTTTCTGGGAATTTTGGGACCATTTAGGTATTTTTCTGAGACCTGGAACTATTTTTAGTTAATTAAATGAGGTAAATATGCTTTTATAAATATCAGGTATTAATAAAATTTTCTCAAAATTTTATTTAGGGTATTTTGAATTATTTGGAACGGTTGGGGATACCTCACTCTCTCTGGTTTTATATCGTCTTAAGAATTTAAATTTATGACCATTATTATAGTTAAATGAGCATTAGTGCCTAGATGTTATACACTGAAACCATTTGTCTAGTTAAATGGTTTCATAGAGTTATACATTGAAACCATTAGTCTAGTTAAAAGGTTTCATAGCGTTATACACTGAAACTAGTTAAATGGTTTCATAGCGTTATACACTGAAACCATTAGTCTTTTTATTTGGTTTCAAGATGTTATATACTGAAACCATTAGTCTAGTTAAATGGTTTCATAGCGTTATACACGGAAACCATTATTCTAGTTAAATGGTTTCATAGTGTTATACACTGAAACAATTAGTCTTGTTATTTGGTTTCAAGATGTTATACACTGAAATCATTAGTTTAGTTAAATAGCGTTATACACTGAAACCATTATTTTGGATAAATGGTTTCATGTGGGCATTAGTGCCAAGATGTTATACACTGAAACCATTGTTATTAAGTAAAACATCACATAACCATTTTACAAAACCATGCTACATAAAACAAAAAATCATATAAAGCAATTAAGGTTAGTTTAGTTGAGAAAAATTGGGATAGTATGCATGAGATATTGGATTCGATTATTTTTTTAGCATAGAAATATGGAGGGGACAAAAAAAAATTGGGGGGCAAAAGTCATATGGGGTGTGCGAGAAATTTGGGGGGTGTATGAGAATTTTGGGGGGTGTATGAGAAATTTGGGGGTGTACGAGAAATTTGGGGGTGCACAAGTAATTTGGGGGTGCACAAGTAATTTTGGGGTATACAAGTAATTTGGGGGGTGCATGAGTAATTTGGGGGGTGCACTAAGTAAACTTATGCATGGTGCATAAGGATGGCTTATGCATAATAACCAATCCCCTATTTATAACCTCAGTAGGAGGAGTCTCCATAATATAATATGTTGATATATTTATAGGGATAAAAAATTTATGTTAAAATAAATTGTTGATGCATATAAATATGTATATAGTTCTCGTGAATTTAGTTCGGTTGATTGATACATTATACATCATATTTTAT
The DNA here is from genome assembly GCA_030408175.1 of Trifolium repens. Taxonomy (NCBI): domain Eukaryota; kingdom Viridiplantae; phylum Streptophyta; class Magnoliopsida; order Fabales; family Fabaceae; genus Trifolium; species Trifolium repens. Next base: position 52,523,111 of record CP125851.1, read on the forward strand.
ATACAAGTGCCGGAATTCGAATACCGAACCCTCCATTTATCTACCTTAAAATAGAAATTTTAGCAATTAGGGTACCTAACAAAAATTATTTTAACAAGTGACGATCAAATTTATTTTAACAAGAGATTCTTCTTTGAAAAAGAAATTAATGAAACTAAAACTTAAAAAATAATATATTCTTGGTGTATTCTCATTTCATAAACTTATTTTATAGTATAATAAATTCATAAACTAAAAGTAAAAGAATTACATAAATTTATTTAACCCCTTGTTTATTTGTAATTAATTTTTTTAGAATATTTGAGCACAATGGTGTATGCTCATTTCTCTCTATTCACACCCTGATTTTCTCTAATAGTAGTATATAGTATATACCAATACCATAGTCAAGGTTGGAATCCCACAACGGCATGATACTTTATGGTCTTTGTGAAGCTAAATATTGCTTCCAATTTTATTTAGAAATCTATACACATAGTACGTACTACTACATAGAAATTATAAAGCATGTGCATAATGATGTTAGGAATGAATGAGTTGAATCCAGTTGTTGAGTTTGAAATGATTGGGATGAATATTAATATTAATAAAAACAAAACAATTAGCAAAGGTTGAGGTGGAATGAGTTGTATTGTCGTGAGCCAAAACAGGAAAATGGAATACTAGTAGTACCTAATCTCACCTCATGTTTAACCTGCAATATCAATTTCAAACATACCAACCACAACTCTAGAAAATGTTTTTCCATTTCTTATTTTTATTAATTTTGTTCAAAATTTAAGTCCTTTTTCTAACGTATCCTTAGAAAACTAATAGTAGTTTATACTAATTTATTATTTTAATTATTAAAGTGTAATTTGCATTCAAAGTATCTATCTGTATAAATTTGACACCATCATAATGGTAAAAGTTATGAGAATTTGTAAAGTAAAGTAGTGATTAAGAAACAACAAACAATGCCAACACAAGCATCTCATTGGTACATATTGTGATAAGTTGACGCATTGCATGGTGTGAGTTCAACTGGTGGGTGATCTGTTTTGTAAACATGCTAAACTTTGTTTTATCAAAAGAATTTTAAAAATTTGATCATTTTATTATTTATTTTTAAAATCAACAATCAAAATGGAGGAAGTGGCACCGAAGTTGGAAGTTCAATTTGGGTCACTTTTCATCATCATCAATGGTACATATTTTGGCAGAATTCATTTTTCTAGAGTATATGTGATGTTAATAAATTATTGATATATGCCGATATATTCCAGTTATTGATAATAATTTTTAATTTTATAACAACTATTTTCTTCTTCTAAAGAAAGCATTATGCAACTCGCAGGGATGTGAGAACCAATCATGGAGAACTTTTGTACTGCTAATAACTTTCCCACCAGAGTGCTCAAAGTGGAAGAAACATCTTCACTGAATTATGCACATAAATGATATTATTTGTTTGACTACACTCTACATACATAGCATGACAGAGTTTCATCTGTATAAGTATACACAGTACATTTTTTTTTTCCATCTGTAGTTCTGTACAAATACATACATGCTAGTATAATTTTTTCCATACAACAAAGTACTTCATTTTAAGCTTAATAATTAATATTATCATTTACCAGTAGTCTTTACAAGAACATTCTCCATTGCTAAAATGGTGGAAACGGTTCCTGTCTCTTATTAATATATCACGGTCATAAACCTTTGAAATCAGTTTACATGCTTGATGACAATCTTTACAAATCCTCAGATTCTTGGTGATTCGAAGAGTTTCTCCTCGTTTACTTTTTAATAAACCATAACCAATTGCAAGTTTTTCACTATGGTAGAACAACGGGTTTTCCCATTCCTCCTCATCTAAATCATGCAAAACACCGCCAATGTCAGGAACATAACCAACCAACCCGATTGATTCCAACATTTCATCAACTTTGGCATATATTGCTTTAGCTAGAGGATGATCCTTACCCCCTGCAACAAATTCATTAACATTGCCCTCCATTTCAATCATGGAAAACCCTGGTGCCTTCTTCACTCCCCTATCATTCATCAATTTCCTCACACAAGCAACTTGTTCCCATTTACCATGACTAGCATATATATTAGCCAGCATTACATAACGTCCACTATTACCAGGCTCTAGTTCAATCACTCTCTTCCCAACCCACTCTCCTAACTCAAGGTTTCCATGTATTTTACAAGCACCAAGAAGTGCACCCAACACACTAGCATCAGGACTCATTGGCATCTCATCCAATACCTTTTTCGCTTCACCTATCCTTCCGGTCCGCGCAAGCAAATCAACCATACAACCATAATGCTCATTAGCCGGCTCAACAGCATGAACCTCAGTCATATAACGAAAGTAATAACGCCCTTCCTGAACCAATCCGGAATGAGCACACGCTGCTAAGACATTAACAAAAGTGATCCCATCAGGGACAACCATTTCTCTTTCCATCTCCTTAAAAAGCTGAATTGCATCCTCTCCTTTCCCGTGCATCGCTAGCCCTCCAATCATGCAATTCCACGAAGAAACTCCTTTCTCAGGCAACCCATTAAACACTTGAGACGCCTTCTCCAAACAACCACACTTACAATACATGTCAATAATGGTCGTAGCAAGCTTGGAGTCCAACTCAATCCCACTCCTCTCAACATATCCATGTATCCACTTACCTTGCTCCAAAGCTCCAAGTCCCGTACAAGCAGAAATCATACTAGCAGCCAAAAATTTATCCAACTCCACTTTCTCCACCCTCATCCTATTAAACAAATCAAACGCCTCCTTAAAACGATTACTCTGTACAAAACACGCTATCATAGCATTCCAAGAAGCAGAGTTCTTGCAATTCATGAGTTCAAAAACACGAAAAGCCTCATCCACATCTCCACAATGAGAGTACCCAGAAATAACAGTAGTCCAAGACACATAACTTCGTTCAGGCATTTTATCAAACACCTTTCTAGCATCATCCAAATAACCAAAACTAAAGTAAACATGAATCAAATTGTTGAGAGCAAAAACATCTGATCCAAATCCAAATTTGATGACATGTGCATGAATCTGTTTTACTTGTTTATGAAGAGAACAAGACCTTATGAGAATGGGGAAGGTGAAAGAATTGGGTGTGAGTGATTGTTGAAGCATTTGGGAATAGAAGAGAAGAGCATTAAAGGGTGTTTTTGATTGGGATTTGAAGAGGGTGTTGTAGAGAAAAGTGTCTGGGTTTGGAATGGTGTTGAAAACTTTGAGAGCGTAATGGAAATGGTCGTGTTTGGAGCAGAAGTTGATGATGCGAGACATGGCATGATTGTCGGTGGAGAGACCAATGCGAATAAGGAGGGAGTGGTGTTGTTTTAATTCTGTCATGGTTGAACATTTCTCCACCGCACGGAGTATTGGCGTCGGTGGTGGTAATGGTTGCACCAGACAACAACAACTGTTGCTACTCATTTTCAGATTGTTTGTGTCTTCTCTTCCTCCTTGTTGTTCTTTGGTTTGTGAACCGTTAGACAAGGAAATTTACATCCCGCCAAAGTTAACCGTTAAATGTTGGTAACATTTTGTAAGGTTCAATTTATTAAATTATTTATTTATTTTAAAATTTGGTATCTTTGTCGTTCGATTAATTGAGGGGTATAATCCTACCGTCCATTTGGCTCGACTAGACTAAATTAAAGGTGTAAAAATTTCTCTGCCCTCGTTAAAAGATTTATCAAGAAAAACTTAGTGAGATAAAACTTTAGTGAATGAAAAAAGAGTATAGAGATAAAACAAGGATACAAACGTAAACAACAAGATCAAAAAACTTATATAAAGATAAACTTAATCTATTGCAATTAAAATCATTCTAAATAGAGTTAGGCAAGTTATTTCACCAAGTGAAATTATTTGTAGATAAACCAATGTTACCATTTTATCAACACAAGAATACTCTTCTCTAAAAATGTGAGTGACTTTAAAATACATTTTGAAAAAAAGATACATGCAATGTAACAAAAATGATGTCAATTAATTTCTAACAAAAAATGATATCAACCCTTATCTAAAGCAATTTCAATAGTCAAAATAACTCTCATCAATTCAGCATTGGGAGCAAAGAAAACATCAATATTGGAAGCATATCAACCTAAAAAATTAGCTTGATATATAGTATCTAAATACATCATCACAAGCTACATTGTGAGAACTACCATGAAAACTTCATCTGAGTTGCATTTAGTCCAAAAAATTAAAAAATAATGCCACAAGATCTGTTTGATTTTAGGAGTCTTAGTAATAGCTTCAAGAATCACAAATTCTTTCATGTTAGGAGTAGCAAAAATGTTAGTATAATTAAACAATGTTAAAAATATTAATAATGACACTCAGAACGACAAACCTGCATTGATGAGACTAAAACTTATCCCAATTTCTAAAAAATAAGGATATGGTGCACAGAGCTAGTGTCAATATATACATCAATGATATGCTGCAGCCAACTCTAAAATTGATTAGCAAAAAGGAAAAATACTTGATTAGATACAATTACAAATTTGATGTGTTAGACACACATAAATAAAAAGTAAAAAATAAAAAATCAAAGAGAAAATGATTAAAATAATATTAATTAATGTGAAGATTTTATTTTCATTTTAATTTTTTGACTGATTTATGTTTGCTTAAATATTGTGCCTATATTATTGTGTCCAGGTAAGAATATCCCAGCAAAATGACGCAAGCAAAAAACACTTAACATATAAATACCGTATATTTAAAATAGTGTATTTAATGTTTTAAAATTATAAAAATCACTTTTTATAAAAATTTAAAGGAAAATGCTAAATAGTGTCCCGAAGAACTAGTTAAGGAGTAGTAAAAATGTTTTGGAACTTGTGTAGTCAATTTTTAAAAGTATAAAAAGTGATCTTTTTAATACAAAAGTTTCTTTTTTAGGAGGACCCAAATTTAAATTAAAGACTTAATAAAAAATATATAATTTTCAAAGCAATTTAAATAAGGTAGGAAAGTATGTCCCAATAAAAGAAGTGAGAACCAATGAAAAGTGAATGAAACCGCAACGACAAGATCAAGTTTCATCCACAAATATTGGTGTTTTGTTTGTTGTCACTTGTCACCACCACCACCAACAACAACAAACACATTTCATTTCATTCAATTCAATCATCAATGTGAAGAAAAATCAAACCAGAATGGAACTCTTACACTTACACGCTTCCGATTTCCCAACTCGCCACCATTCTCTTTCCAAACCAACCACCATCTCTTCCACCGCTCACCACCGTTTACTCTCCCTCTTTTTCCCCAACCGACCCACACGAGTCACCGGCCTCCGTTGGTCCTCTCCTAAAGCTTGTGCGGTGGAAGTTCCCGGTGGAGGGAAGATGGTTATAGAACTCGTTGGTGCTTTCAACGATTTGACGGATAGGATGAAAGTGTTGTCAACGAGTTCCTCTGGTCTTCTTTTCAAATCATTGAAACTTTCCATTCCTGTTCTTCAAAGCTCTCCTCTTACTCCTGATGGTCGTTCTCCTCTTTCCAAAGCCTTATCCATTGCCATGCTTCTCGCTGATCTTCAGGTATCTTATACTCTTCTCATTTTCACTCACACTTACTTTCATTCATTCATTTTCATTTATATAATTTAGAAATTCGTGTATTTTGGTGTAAAAGGTTTTACACTGCCACAAATCACACTTGTTTGTTACAACCAAGTGATTAATGGATTCTCTCTGAGACAAATCGTTCCGGAGAACCCGAGTTCAATTCTGGTTCATTGACAGTTTTATCTTGAAGTGACATTTAGAGAGAAATGAAGATAGTATTTGTTGAATTTGTGGTATTTAGGGGGAAGAATAAGGGAAAATATAAATATCATTGATAATGAACTAAATGAAATATTTACATATACCAAATAGTATGATACTAACTTGGTATTTATAACCAAGTGAATATATTTAAATCTAAACTAAATCCCTTAATTATAGGGTTTAGAATAACCAAACCTAATTATTGAGATATTTCTAAACAAACTATATCATAAAACTTAAGCATATCTTAAGATATTTTCCTATTCTAACACTCCCCCTCAAGCTAAAGCTTACTAAGCTTTAAGCTTGTTACAAAATTAACCCTGATAATAAATTAAATCCCTTTGATAGCATATACAACGAAGAGTAGCAACCAAAGAAGTAGTAGAGCAGCGGCCGAACTAATGAATCCGTATCAAATTATGTAAAAATACCCGCGGATAAAGTATCACAAACGGAGCCCGCGGATTAAAGCATCACAAACGGAAAGCCTGCGGATTAAAGCATCACAAATGGGAACCGCGGATTAAGGTATCACAAACGGGATATTAGGACCACCAAAACAAAGACCAAGAGAGACTAACGATCAATCTGGAAAAACGGTGGCTAAAAGTAAAGGATTCATGGAAAAGTGGCATATAGGCTGCATATGTGAGGGTAACATATGAATAGGGTTAGAATAGAAATCAAAGACAATAAACAAGAATCATAAAGGTGAAACAAAATAAAAAAGAAATCCTAATGACGTCTAGGGTTTATATGAAGAAAAAAGGTAAAGTGAAGAATAACCGAGAGTTAATTCTTCTCGGAAAATATGCGGAAGCGTATCCCAAAAATCGGGAGCTCATGATACCATGTTGAATTTGTGGTATTTAGGGGGAAGAATAAGGGAAAATAATAAGAAAATATAAATATTATTGATAATGAACTAAATGAAATATTTTTTTTTTTTTTTTTTTGGTTTTCACCACCAGTTTAATCTGATTCGGGGGTCAGTTCTGGCATCACGTGGTTCCAGCCCCCTCCCGATCGCAGTTGCGGGGGATCGAACCGTGGTCCTCCCTACCAAGTTCAGCGCCAATCACCACTGAACCAACTAACGATTGGTAACTAAATGAAATATTTACATAGAATATTTACATACGAAATAGTATGATACTAACTTGGTATTTATAACCAAGTGAATATATTTAAATCTAAACTAAATCCCTTAATTATAGGGTTTAGAATAACCAAACCTAATTATTGAGATATTTCTAAACAAACTATAACATAAAACTTAAGCATATCTTAAGATATTTTCCTATTCTAACAGTATTGTTTATTTAGTCTAAGTTTGGATTAGTTTATAGTTTTATTAATGTTTCTTGATTGAGATAAGTAGTTGACCTTAACTAATAAAAAATAGAAAACCTTAGAAGGTTGTTGATGGATAATGTTAGATAATAGATATTGAAGGTTACAAAATAGATAAGTAGTTGACATAAGTGTATTTTTTGTTCCACTTTTGGAGGAAGCAAAATTGATTTCGGCATGTTTGGATGTTCTCGGATAGAATTTATTTTGCCTCCATAATTTAATCTCACTTGAAGTTAGAATTTGAAGTTTGCCTCTAAAAGCTTCAAATTTATTATTCAACTAACTTTTATATGAATATATTTGACCATAAATTACTTCAGAATCAATTTTACATAATCAGTTCATTCAAAATCAATTTTGCACGAATGTATATAGAAGATTATTTTTATCCAAACAAAGTCTTACTGAAAATATTAGAAGCTCGGTTTGAGTATCATAATTTCATTTCGTTTATTGTTTCTTTATAGTAAATGTGATTGCAGATGGATGCAGAAGTTATATCTGCTGGAATATTGAGAGAGGTGTGGGAAGTAGGTGAGTTAAGTCTACATGAAATTCGAAGTCAGATAGGTTCTGCGACTGCTCATTTGGTTCACGAGAGTTTGCGTGTTAAGAACTTTGCATCTAGAGTTGATGTTCTGGATGATCATAACGCTGCTGCTTTGAGAAAGTTCTGTCTAACTTACTATGACATCAGGGCTTTGATTTTGGACTTGGCTTTGAAGCTTGACATGATGAGGCATCTCGGTCATCTTCCAAGGTATCAGCAGCAGATCATTTCTCTGCAAGTTATGAAAATATATGCTCCTCTTGCTCATGCTGTAGGAACTAACTACATATCACTTGAATTGGAAGATCTCTCATTTCAGTATTTGTTTCCTTATTCGTATCTTTATGTGGATACATGGTTGAGAAGTCAAGAGTCAGGAGGTATATCTCTTATTGATGTATACAAGGACAACCTGCTGCAGTCACTAAAAGTCGACCCCTTACTTGCGGAATTGGTGGATGATATCTCAGTTAAAGGTCGCTATAAAAGTCGTTACAGCACAATGAAGAAGCTCTTGAAGGATGGTCGGAGGCCAGAAGATGTAAATGACGTGCTTGGGCTACGGGTGGTGTTGAATCCTAAGCCTGGAGATAATGCAATGGAAGCTGGAGAGAAAGCATGCTACAGAGCTCATGAAATCATTCAATCGATGTGGAAAGAAATCCCTTCTCGGACTAAAGATTATATTGCTAGGCCAAAAGGGAATGGATACAAAAGTTTGCATATGGCAGTGGATGTAAGTGACATAGGGAGGACTAGACCTTTGATGGAAATACAGATAAGAACAACTGAAATGGATAGGTTAGCTGTTGGTGGAATGGCATCTCATTCATTATACAAGGCTGGTCTTACTGATCCAGAGGAGGTTAGTGTTTTCTTTGAACTTGTCTGTATTCATTCATCTTCGTAAGAAGATTTACTTTTTGAGTACTGTGTGAAAAGCTTATCTGGAATTTGTATACCATCTAGACCTAACTCCTAAGACAAGACAAAAAGGAGATTGGCATTAATTGTTTTGGTTTTTTGATACTCAGGCAAAGCGTTTGAAGACCATCATGCTTGCCGCAGCTGAACTGGCTGCTTTGCGCCTTAAAGATTTTCCTAGTCCAAATCATAAAGGGATCGAGTTTGATGAGAGAGATAGAGTATTTCGCCTTCTTGACAAGAATGGAGATGGTAAAATAAGCATCGAAGAACTTACAGAGGTGATAGAGGAGCTTGGTGCACCAGGAGAAGACGCGCATGACATGATGCTGCTTCTTGACTCGAACAGTGACGGCTCCCTCAGCTCAGATGAATTCCAGATGTTCCAAAAACAGGTGATTTTATGTCTTGTCAAGGACAGATTGATATTTGATGGTCGGTTCAAACTGACTACATTTTTCCTTGCATTGATGTGTCTTTCTACAATAGATACCGCCTTCTGTTCCTTTCTATTACAATAAAATGTTAGCTGAATGAATCTTCTGTCTCTTTTGTAACTCTAGTGGTATTTGGTTTTGTAGGTTGAGATGGTACGTAATTTAGAGGACAGAGATGATGAATACAAGAAAATATTGGATGAGAAACTTCATATGGAAGACGACAGTGGTTTAATTCAGGTATATAATAAGGAGTTCGGCAACAGACTTGTGAGCTAGTGATGTATCTATTTGAAACAAACAACGAACAAAACACTCATTTTACTTCACTTGTCACGAACGATTTGCTTTCCACGGATGCACTCCTCCTCCTTGCTCTCTGCACCCCTACCCTCCAAAAGGAAGAAAAAAGGAAAGGTCCATATGTAAAGAGGTATATTTTCCTTTTAAATTATGGATGAACCCTCACTCATTGATGCTCACTTAGATAATCTATTATGGATGAACCCTCAACCTCTTCTCAAAGGAAGTGAAAAAACAGTCATTAGCTAGAACCATATGTAAAGAGGTATATTTTGATTGTAAATTAATTAATGGCACAGTGAAATTCCATTGATCAAGTAATTCTCTCAAAATATTGTCTCTACTTATTTTTATTATTTTATAATTCAATGTCATCTTTGAAATCTAGATGCAATGAAGAGAGAAAAGTTAACTTATTTTATAATTCAATTCCATGATAAACAAAAGCCCTGGAAAACAACACTGAAGCTGTGAAGTTGCAAGGCAAGATACCTAATTTCATGCTCACTAAAACTTATTTTTACATAGTGATGTTTGGAGTCCAACTATTTAATTGATTGCTAAATTCAAAACTGGTGCTACTACTATCAAACATAATAGTATCTCTCTCACAAAGGCCAATGAGATCAGTAAATGCTATAATTTTGATATGTCATTCCAAGTATATGACCCTACAACTTTCACTTCTGAGCTCATTAGTGCTTTCCTTGGGGAACACTCAAATCATTTAATAACTTCTTGCATAACTGCACCACATGAAAAATATATAGACATTAGCATCTGATATTATATTAGGATATAATAACTGGTGTGTGTGAGGGAGTTGGTGTAAGTACCTGTCTATATACAGAGGCATCTCCATGACACTTCCTTAATTCTACTACATACAATGATGAACTTATTTCAAAAACCTGCTATATTTGAAGAGGTAAAGTTAGTTTCTTAATGTATGCAAACTATGCAGATATTAAGATGCAAGATGAAACATCCAGTACCTCTATTGCCACTGAGAGGCTGCCAAGAGTTTTATGCTCCTTGTTCTCTTGTATCACTTTCATCTGAAATATGAATATTATATTTAATTATTGGCCAAACAAAAATGAGTTTTTACATGCAAATTTGTAGCAAATAGAGTAGCTTTTTCTAAACATTAGCAATAGTACTAACTTTGCCATTTTTCTTTTGAACTCTAAATTTCATTTCTGTCGCAGAATTTTCAATCTTTGTCATCAGATCTTTGGCTGAAAGATTAGCTGTAAACCTTATCTTCCTCTCAGATACATCCTGTTAACTCAAATCACGTTGTATGCGAAAAATGTGTGAGTTTTCCTTAGAAAGTAACGAAAAATTGTGCTCAAAATATGTATCAATGAAAATTTCCTGCTAACTAGTAACTTCAATTCTCACCTCACTCTCAAAAAAGCCAGAGAGGTCTAGGCATGAAGACATCCCTATCAACTGAAATGCATTCATACGGATTGGTGATTCTAAACTCATTTTTTCTTCTTCATGTGACTATTATCAAGGAAATAGTACAGGGTTACAAATTACAATAGAGGAAAAAGGCAAAGTTGAAACTCAAAAGAAGTTGCATTCTAGATATAGTGCATGTTTGGAATCATAGTAATTTTGAGAAAATCACGGTGACACAGTGTATTTATTTAACTTTTGTCAAAATCACGGTGATACACTATGATTTTGCCAAACTCAACACCATGGACACACACTGATAGTTCAAAAGTATACCAGTTCACGGGCGGAAAAAGCTTGATTGTCAACGTATACATCTTCCTCCTCGTCTTCAAGATCTGCTTGATTATATCCTTCCTTGAACCACAAATCTTCTTTGATCCCCGCCATTGTTATTCTAGTTTGAGGGTTTGGATCAAGAATCCTCTTTATAATGTTTTGTGCACCAGGTGATAACCATTTTGGCATTTGAAAATCTCCTTTCAAAACCTGTTATCTCCACAAGATAAAAAAAAAATCAAGAACAAATTTATTAAACCACTATGCTAGGCCTAGCCATATAAAATTAAAAGGAGAATTTGCAACATCTGAATTATATACCTTCTGATAGAGAACTGCAAGATTTCTATCATCAAAAGGAAGGTATCCTGCTAGGACTACATACAAGATAACACCACATGCCCATACATCTGATGATGCACCATTATAGCCCCTATTAGCAAGAATCTCTGGTGCAACATAATTTGGACTTCCACATGTTGTATGCAGCAATCCATCTGCCTACAAATTTCCAAACCGTTATTATCAATAACCAAACTAATATAGAAGAAACAGTCATTTTGGTCCTTAAATGTGCAAGGCGCTGTCACGAGTCTATAAATGTATCAAAATTATAAAAACATACATGAATGTGTCTTTTGTTTGTCATTTTAGCATTCAAATGTGTTTTTCATTAATTAGTATAGTCCTCGAACGTGTCTTTCATTAGTCGGTAAAAAAATTACTAACAAAAGAGACACTTAGGCATGCGTTTGTAAATTGTAATTTTGAAATCTTCAGAGACTATAGTCACAGTGCCTCACACATTTAAGTACTAAATTGACTGTGGACTCAAATATTATATTTCGGATTTTGGTGTGGTTCAAAGCATATCTTACCCTAAACTGTTGGGGTAAAGCACTAAGACCAAAATCGGTTATCTTTAGATTCCCTTTGACATCCACAAGTACATTCTCAAGCTGCAAAAAGATAGCATCACCAAGTAAGTAGTGCAATTTTAACTTCTATAAACAACTTAAATAAACGCTTATAGCATAAATACTTATCATAAGTTGTTTTCACAAGCTATCACAGAGAGCTTATGAAAATAGCTGAAAACAGTTTATGGAGATGTCATAAGTTGTTTTCATAATTTTTAGAATAGTCCCAAAAGTCACAAGTACTTATGTCTAAATAAGCTCAAATAAGTCAAACAGACCCAAAGAATGAACCTTGAGATCCCTGTGGAAGACACCTTTACTGTGGCAGTGGCTCACACCATCAATCAACTGGTGAAACAGCTTTCTACCTTCACCTTCAGTAAGTTTACCCTTGGATGCCTATGAATTCAATTAACCTCATTAAATGTCATTAACTTAATCACACATATGACATCAATATATAGCAAGAAAATTAATGACACTTACAATTTTGTCAAATAACTCCTCTCCAGTCACGTACTCAAGTACCATGTAAATTTTGAGCGCGGCTTTGCTCCAGTTTTGGTAGCTCCTGTTATGCCTGTTAATTAGACAGATAGCTGACATGTGGTAAAATTAATTTTAATGGCTGAGATTAAAAGTCTTATAATTAAGTATAAATAAATAGGGAACACAGAATAACACGCTTCTTCTGCTTCTTTTAGATTTTCTGTTCAATCTTCACCTCACACCTTCCACTCGCCGATGTTGGCTGTTGCCAGTTTCCATTCCAATTCCAATAGATAACAGTAAAACGCAATAGTGAGCTCTTCTCTGTAAGGAATCAATTTTGACCTTTATTTTAACTTTAATTGAAACTGTCAAAAATTAAAAATTCATTAAAACTAACTATATTTATACTTGTCACATATTCATAATCGATTACCATAGCCTTGCTCTGTTAAAGGGAGCAAAGTGGATTGGTTTTGTGACGAGATTTAGAGGAGACGGCGAGATTCGTTCATGACAACGAGGTGATGTGTGATGGTTGTGTGAGAAGAATGGAGGAAGGACGCCGCAACGCCTATGTGACGGACGAAGATTTGGCGGCAAGAGGAAGAAGCGGCTAGTTGAAGATGGAACAATGACTACAAGATGAAGAAGAAGCATATGACGTGTGCCTGTTGTTTTGTCTATGTTCAATGTTCATACTTCTCTCTTTTGTTGTGTTTTTATTTATTATTAAAACAAATACTTAATTATAAGACTTTTTAATCTCAGCCATTAAAATTAATTTTACCACATGTCAGCCATCTGTATAACTGACAGGCATAACTAGAGCTACCAAAACTGGAGCAAAGCTGCGCTCGTAAATTTTTGTTTTACTAGCCAAGACCTACATAATTATGATCATAATATATAATCAGAAACATCAATTATACAAATTAATCATAGAAATGCAAGTTGGTAATACAATTGAGAAACTCATTAGTGTTCATAATTCATGGAGAGGGACCGTTGTAACATGGTTATGCAATTAATTCCTAGGGCCATCCAATATTTTATTTTCAACAATATGTTTTCTTATTTGTTCAAGAGAAAACAATAAACAATAATCATTTTCGTCCTCAAATATTTGAGATGTTATTATCGTTTCTGAATTTATCGAAATTACAAAAAATATATGTGAGTGTATATTTTATTAGTAATTATTTAGATTAAAAAATGTTTTTGTTATTTTGGTATAACTATATATAGTGACAACTAGTATTATTTTGAAATGAAAATAAACATGAATGAAGCCATAATTTGAATGGATGGTTTCATGTGATAAAAGTATGATAATAAGGTGCAGTACACGCAAGAATGATAGTACTAAATTATGGGTTAGAATAGAACCACACAAGTAACAACTAACATCACCAAAAAATAATGTTAAACACGACATCCAAATAAGTAATCCTAAATGTTTGAACTGTTACAAACCAAAGTTAGATGATTCCTAACGTGATTTGATTTGATTGGTTTTGCTCACGCTGTTTCCTCATGAGCTCAACGCCATCATAATAATATTCATAATCATATAATAAATAAAATTCTTTGTAATTCAACTACCGTCCATGTTATTTTATTTATTTATGACTTGTTGTAAAGTCAAAATTAGAGAACTAATTAGCTCAAACCTTTGAACTCTGCTAAGTTGGGTTATTGAGTTAGGACTTAGGAATAACTAAAATATTGTTACAAACGTTATTAACATTAATTATTTTGTAAGGAGTAAATAAAGTGCAGAAAATTAGTATTTAAATTTACCAAAAAAGACATAGACTCCCACTAAACTGTTCCCACTCCTAGGTTCGATATATGTAACGACTAACAAATCATCGCTGGTTTGATTTGATTGATTATATGATTGGTCCCAGTATAATCGATTTTTTAAAATAAACATTTATAAATTATTCATATATTAAAATTAAATACTGGATTATTTTTATTTTTTTGACAAAATATGCTGGATTTTTTTAATCAAAGAATATATTTTAATTGGTGTGACAAAGCACATAAAATATAGTTTTTGCGGACCAACCACCGCCATGTTATTAAAAACTGCAAAATCAAAATCAGATAATGAGTTGGGATTAGTAACTATTTTCCTTATTTTTTCATACCATGACATTTATAAATGTGACAGATTTATAAATGTAAAACTCTGGCTCGTGTTCAGTGTTCTCAATAAAATAAACATTTCATTTCCTATCACATGTCGATGATCTCAATAATCTCATAACCTTAGTGCATTTGGGTTACCAACTAGATCCAAAAATAATCATCAACCAAATGGATTATGTGCAACAGCTTGGGATTTTAATATCTTTAATAATAAAATACAATACTATATATAGATTTGAGAGATAATGGCATAATTACCTCGTATAGTTTAACAACATTGGGATGCCTTAGGAGCTTTAAGGCACCTATTTCCCTCTTTATCTGCAATTTCACACACATTATTTATTATATTAGATTAGATACATAATATAAAAACTATGATCTTATAATTCTTTTTTGTACAAATAATATATTTAAAATTAATATAAGGAGTAAATGAAATTCTACATGCAGCTGTAACCAAAACCTTGAATCTTTACACACAATAAAAAACAAAATCATTGAATAAATATTTCAATGAATTGGAATTAATCAAATACAGGGATCATCAATGGCAATAAGTTAGGAATCATAGACATTAGATTATTTTATGAAGACGATTACTCCTTAACAGGCCTGACATTTGGTGGACCAGATACATCCGACCCAGTTATTAGGCCTAATATGAGGACAAAATGTCTACCAGCATTTGGCGACTCCGACTCGGTCACTAGGCCGATCATCGAGGTCAATGATGAGCTCGATAACCAACCTAAAATAAATTTTCCTTCCATTATATTATGAGGAAAAAAAAAAACAGGGGAAAATTAATGAAAGAGAAGAAAAATGCAAATGAAACAAACCTGGTTGGTGATATTGAGATCAATGATCTTGTTCTTGTCAATAATCTTAATAGCATAAGGTTGTTTAGAATCAGTGTTCCTAGCAAACTTAACTTTACCGAAATTACCCTCACCAAGAATCCTACCCAACTCATATTTCCCAAGTTTCACTCCTTCTTCTTCACCATGCAACTTCTTATTCTGCTTCTTTCCAAGGTTCAATATCACCATTTTTATTCTTCTTTGAAAAAATGGATTAACAATTGAAAGTTGAAACACCCTTTTGAACAAAACGTAGAAAATCAATCAAAGACAACAGGTTTGATTTGTCGTTTTCTTTAGTTGCAAATGAATCCCGTGGCTCTGCTTTTCACTTTTCAATGTGTAACGCATGATACAGTAGAATGATGGATATAGGTAGATAAGACAACGGTTGAGAAATTAATTAGCAACAGTTTGTGAATTTTGCAAACTATGGAAAAGAAAGTGAAGATTTTGAAGAGATGAAATTGATGGAGATTGAAAGACAATGGTACACCATTCTCTATGCATCTAAGTTTTCAGCCACTCTCTTATAAATACTTTGAGTCACCTTTGTATTTGTTATTTTTGTGATCGGGATTTTCTATTGTGCTAATGTAGGTAATTACTCAACCTCCTTTTTTATTGTGCTTAGTTAATTGATAACTACTACTCAATCTCCTTGTTTGTTGTGCTTAGTTATTAAGAAATTTTTTTTTTTTTTTTACTAAAAAAAAAATTGAAAACTAACTTTTGTGTGAAATTTATTTCTGAGTATATACAAATATTTAAATTTGTGTAAAAAAATTTATTTGTATAGAGTGAAGGGCAAAAGTGGCAATAAAAAAAGTTTACAATAAAAGGAGTATTCTCTTTATATATTGGTATAAAATAGATAAGAAAAAAATTATTTTTATAAATTCATTAAATATAAATGATGTATTTAAATACATATATTCATTATTCAATGAATCTAAAATACATTAATTATTTATTGATTTTAATTTTTTTCCTTTTAATAGAGGTTGGTGGGAGTAATAAATTTCAATGATTTTATTTTTTGACAAAAAATTTGTTATTCAATGAATTTAAAATGCATCAATTATTCATTGATTTTAATTTTTTTTCTTATAATAGAGATTGACTATAGGAAAAAGTTTAAATGATTTTAAACTCCCTAAATTGATGAATTAGTGGAGCGTTTGAGTTCAAACCCCGACACATGTTTATTTAATGTAATATTTCTACCATTTAAGGTAAGTTTGTGGGGGGAGTTAATTAAAATTTTAATAAATAAAAATAATAAGTAAAATATATATAATTTTTTTTGGTAAGGATATATAATAATATATTAATATCAATAAAAATTTCAATTATAAGTAAAATAGCATTTTATTTTTTTATTAGAAATTTAATATTGCAAAAACTTTCTTATATTTTTAACAAACATAATTTATATCGATACAATTTTAATAAGTATAGTCCGCGAAAAAGTGAAGAGATATAGCACGTTTCTATAGTCACCACTCACTATTCTATCTCAATATTCAAAATGTTGATTCAGCGACGAATGTGTCTATCTAATTTGATTCTTAGGTTAAACACCTATTATTGTGGATGTTATAAGTATTGAAAAGTGAAGATCGTATGTTCGAATCTGCACCTGAAAATGTCAAATATCTATCCACCCTTCTGCTTTATGAGAGCTTCTTATGGTATATACTTCATCCGTTCATTTTTATAAGATACAATTCACCTTTTTAGATTCATTGAATAATTAATGTATTTGGTCTATAATTTAGACTAGATACATTAATTATTCAATGAATCTAGAAAAGTGAATTGTCTCTTATAAAAAGGAACGGATGGAGTATTAAGTTGCCTATTTAAAAAGAGTTATATAGTCTAAGAAACTCAAAATAATTAAACATATTCTTTTGATTTTTTGGGTTGAATTGATATCCTCTATACCAAATTCGCACTCAAAAACTTTATTATTGTTACATTTTTAAGATTGAATTCAAACTCATATTTCAATTTAACTGAGAGAGATTTTTACCATCTCTTTTAACTTTCAATTGCTATAGGGTAAACCTATTATTTTTACAGATCCTCTAAAACTTCGGTTTTTGTTATTTAGTCATAAAAAAAAAAAAAAAGTTAAAATATAGGTGGTATCACGTATTTGATTTTAATTTTTTTTTTAATTTAGAAAATCACGTATTTGATTAAAAAAAGGTGGTATCACGTATTTGGATTTTTGTGGGGAAGGCTAAAAAGATTATGACATTTTCTTTTTCATTTCCAATTGATAATTGTTCAATTTTTGTCTTGACGGAATGATAATTGTTCACAATAAATTGATAATTTCGTATAAAAAAAAATAATAAATTGATAATTTTAGTTGATACATAAGCCGTGATAAAAGATGTTGTTACAGAATAATAATTATGATTATTGTTCAAAATATAAATTATAATTTTAGAAATTCTTAACCTTAATTTTACGAAAATGTTTGTGTTAACCTTAAATTACTACTCATTTGTTTGTATAATATTCATCTGTCCCAAAATGAGTGACACATTTGACTATTTCATGGATGCCGATGTATAACTTTGACGATTAATATTTTTAATTATATCATAGTAAAAATTATAAAAATTTGATATTTTAAAAATATTTATCGAGACGAATCCAACAACATCTTATATACTAATATTTATTTTTATTTATTAGTAAAAAATTATAATCAAAACAATATATGTAAATAGTGTAATATAATCAACTGTGTCACTTAATTTGAGACGAATGAAATATTTAAATTACTCGTATTCCTTGAAATGCAATCTATCTAAAATTGTTTTATTTTTGCACGGGACCCTCTCAGCTGAGATACTTCCTTCCTTGTCGCAGCGTCCACAATGAGAAGTTTCTCTGTCTTTTGACCTTAATTTCCCATATCAAATCTTAATATTTTGTTGCAAACTTATCCTTACTAGTTTATTCTGTTTTTGACACGTTATAGGTTATACCACTCCTTAGGCACCAAGTAATGGGTGAGAAAGAAAGTTAAGAGACTTGGATCACGAGCAAGATTAACAGCTTAAATGATGTCTTATACCACAATTAATTTACTTGGTTTAAATATCTTGGTCTATAGTAAAAAAAATGATAGAAATATAAGGGAATGTAAACCAACAAATTCAAGTTGGATGGTTGAAATGGATAAATGTCTTGTTGGCACAAAGATGATAGAATGAATAGAAAGGAAATGTATTAAATGAGCTTGTAATAAGAATGACGGCTACAAAGAGAATAAAGCACTTACTTCTAAGATGATATAACTACTCCTATTTATACACAAGGACCAGGGCCGGCCCAGACCCAGTGCAGTCTGTTCTGTATATCTGGGCCTCCAATTTAGAAGGGCCTCAAAGTTTTTATTTTATTCCAGTCTTACTTAATATCTATTCATAAAAAAAAAAGGCCAACTTAGTAAACTATTTTATTCAAGGAAAAGAAAGGCCCAAGTAAAAAGTGAAAAGTCCAGTCCTATCCATCATCATTCATCAGTCATCACGTGTGGTCGTGTGTCACACAATAGGAGGAAGAGTAGAAAATTGTTCTTTCTTTCTTACAAGCAAAATAGGAGTACACTTGAACACAACACACCTCCCTATAACAAAATGAGGACTAATGTTATTTATATTATGGTTAATTAGAATAAATAAATTTTTGAGTTTATGAAAAAATAGTCTTTACAAATAAATAAATTTTAATGTCAATTAATATATTCTCAGTAATAAAAATTATATCGTCATAGTTAATACAAAAAAAATTATATCTTCATAAACTTTATTTTCATAGACTACCATGACAATTTTGAGAACAACACATAAAAACTTATTCTTGTTCAAAAAAACTTATAAAAACTTATTTATTTGGATAAACTTTTTGCATTAGCTAAAAAATAAACTAATTCAAACAAAACACGCGTAAACTATAATTAGAATATTAATATTTTGCATATTAGTAATAAAGATGATTATTTTTTAGGTTATAAATGTTATTTACAATTTAAATAACGATTACCTTTTTTTTTTTGCATATTTAGTGCCGGGCCTCCAAATAACCAGGACCGGCCCTGACAAGGACTAGGTCATAAAGACAGCATAGTAAAATACTAAAATACCCTTAAATATAAATTACTTCTAACACCATCCCTTAATTTATATTTACACAAAACTAACAACACCAATTTCATCCCTCAAACGAAGAAATTGGTCAGTCTTGATTGCCTTTGTCATCACATCTGCAAGCTGCTTCTGAGTGCTACAGTGCACAACTTCAAGCACTCCATTCTGAACCTGATTCCTCAGAAAGTGATACTTGGTCTCAATATGCTTGCTTCTCCCATGCAGCACTGGGTTCTTGGCAAGATTGATTGCAGACTTGTTATCAATCATCAGCTTCAGAGGCTTGTTTACCTCAATCTTCAGATCCTGCAGTAGGTTCAGAATCCACACAGCTTGACATGCAGTCAGAGCGCCTGCAATATACTCAGCTTCACAGGTTGATAGAGCAACAACATGTTGCTTCTTGGAACACCAAGAAATAGGACCACCCAGGAATTTGAACAAGTACCCAGAAGTACTTCTTCTATCAACCCTGTCTCCACACCAATCAGAGTCTGAATAGCTCAGAAGTTCTAATTCAGTCTTTCCTTTAAAAGGGAATAGCACTCCATGCTTCAGAGTTCCTTTGATATACCTCATAATCCTAACAGCAGCTTGGTAATGGGACCATTTTGGTTTACTCATAAATCTGCTAACCATTCCAACCGCAAAGCAAATATCAGGTCTGGTATTGCACAGATACCTCAGAGAACCAACCAACTGTTTGAAGGTTGTAGCATCCACATCTTCTCCATCAGAATCAGAGTCAAGCTTCTGATTCGTATCAGAAGGTGTAATTGCAATTTTACAATTTTCCAGCTTAAATCTCTTCAGAAGCTCAAGTTCATACTTCATCTGGTGTAAAATGATTCCTTTCTCAGAATACAGAAATTCCATCCCTAGAAAGTAACTCATTTTACCAAGGTCTGTCATCTCAAATTCATTCATCAGAACCTTCTTGAACTTAGCTATCTCTTGTTCAGAGCTTCCTGTCAGCAATATGTCATCAACATACAAACATACCAGAATCATATTGCCTTCTGAAGTGTGTTGAGTATAGACACCATACTCCAACTCACATTTCTGAAACCCATGCTTCTTGAAGAAAGAATCAATCTTCATATTCCAGGCTCTGGGTGCCTGTTTCAATCCATACAAGGCTTTATGTAATCTATACACCATCCCTTCCTGATTCTTTTTCTCATAAAGACAGCATAGTAAAATACTAAAATACCCTTAAATATAAATTACTTCTAACACCATCCCTTAATTTATATTTACACAAAACTAACAACACCAATTCCATCCCTCAAACGAAGAAATTGGTCAGTCTTGATTGTCTTTGTCATCACATCTGCAAGCTGCTTCTGAGTGCTACAGTGCACAACTTCAAGCACTCCATTCTGAACCTGATTCCTCAGAAAGTGATACTTGGTCTCAATATGCTTGCTTCTCCCATGCAGCACTGGGTTCTTGGCAAGATTGATTGCATACTTGTTATCAATCATCAGCTTCAGAGGCTTGTTTACCTCAATCTTCAGATCCTGCAGTAGGTTCAAAATCCACACAGCTTGACATGCAGTCAGAGCGCCTGCAATATACTCAGCTTCACAGGTTGATAGAGCAACAACATGTTGCTTCTTGGAACACCAAGAAATAGGACCACCCAGGAATTTGAACAAGTACCCAGAAGTACTTCTTCTATCAACCCTGTCTCCACACCAATCAGAGTCTGAATAGCTCAGAAGTTCTAATTCAGTCTTTCCTTTAAAAGGGAATAGCACTCCATGCTTCAGAGTTCCTTTGATATACCTCATAATCCTAACAGCAGCTTGGTAATGGGACCATTTTGGTTTACTCATAAATCTGCTAACCATTCCAACCGCAAAGCAAATATCAGGTCTGGTATTGCACAGATACCTCAGAGAACCAACCAACTGTTTGAAGGTTGTAGCATCCACATCTTCTCCATCAGAATCAGAGTCAAGCTTCTGATTCGTATCAGAAGGTGTAATTGCAATTTTGCAATTTTCCAGCTTAAATCTCTTCAGAAGCTCAAGTTCATACTTCATCTGGTGTAAAATGATTCCTTTCTCAGAATACATAAATTCCATCCCTAGAAAGTAACTCATTTTACCAAGGTCTGTCATCTCAAATTCATTCATCAGAACCTTCTTGAACTTAGCTATCTCTTGTTCAGAGCTTCCTGTCAGCAATATGTCATCAACATACAAACATACCAGAATCATATTGCCTTCTGAAGTGTGTTGAGTATAGACACCATACTCCAACTCACATTTCTGAAACCCATGCTTCTTGAAGAAAGAATCAATCTTCATATTCCAGGCTCTGGGTGCCTGTTTCAATCCATACAAGGCTTTATGTAATCTATACACCATCCCTTCCTGATTCTTTTTCTCAAAACCAGGAGGTTGTGACACATATACCTCCTCTTGTAATGGACCATTCAGAAATGCAGATTTCACATCTAAATGCATCAGAGGCCAATTCATGTTAGCAGCTATTGCGATTACCAGTCTAATTGTTTCATGTCTTGCTACAGGTGCAAACACTTCAGAATAATCTAGCCCAGGTTTCTGCAGAAATCCTCTTGCTACTAACCTCGCTTTGTGTTTGCCAATTGATCCATCTGGCTTTAGCTTCTGCTTGAAAACCCATCTGACACTGATGGCTTTCTTGCCTTTTGGAAGTTCTGATAGCTTCCAAGTTTTGTTTCTCTTGATAGCATCAAGTTCTTCTTTCATGGCCTGCAACCAGACTGGCTGCTTAAGAGCCTCTTCTGTACTCACGGGTTCAGAGTCTACTAACATAGCACACTGAATAACTTCTCCCTCAGAGTCTACTTCAGTGTCTTGCAGCATATCAAAATCTGCAAACCTTCTTGGGATGCTTCTGATTCTCTGTGGTCTTTGACTTTGTTCCACAGAATTTCCTTCAGAAGTTGGAATTTCAGAAGTGCTATCTTCAGAGCCTCTGTCTATTGAAGTTGCTCCTTCAGAAGCTTGACCTTCAAAGCCATCTTCAGGACCACCTTCAGAGTCTCCTTCTGAATCAGAGTCTCCTTCAGAACTAGAGTCTCCTTCAGAACCTGAATCTTCATCAGAGTCTCCTTCTAGAATTCTCACATCAGAATTGGATTGAGTTTTATTCCAATCCCAAGTTTCTAATTCTTTCACAATGACGTCTCTGCTGAATTCAATTTTGTTAGTCTCTGGACAATAAAGTTTGTAAGCACCTGTACTGTGGTACCCTATCAACAACATTACTTTGCTTCTATCATCCAGCTTATGTCTTCTGGCTTCTGGGACATGTTTGTAACAAACAGAACCAAATACCTTCAAATGGCTAACACTTTGCTTATCTCCAGTCCACTTCTGAATAGGAACTATTTCTTTCAGCTTCTTTGTTGGACATCTGTTGAGCACATAACATGCTGTTGCAACAGCTTCACCCCATAAATTATGAGGAAGCTTCTTCTCTTTCAGCATGCTTCTCACCATATCAAGCAAAGTACGATTTCTTCTTTCAGCAAGACCATTGTGTTGAGGAGTGTAAGGAGCAGTAACCTCATGCTCAATTCCATTCTCCTCACAGAAAGTTTTAAACTCATTGGAATTAAACTCACCACCACCATCAGTTCTGAGAATCTTCAGCTTCTGACCACTCTGTTTCTCAGCTTTTACTTTGAACTTCTGAAACTCAGCAAACACTTCATGTTTGAACTTTATCAGGGATACCCATGTCATTCTAGTGAACTCATCTACAAATGACACAAAGTATTTATTCCCTCCAATTGATGCTACTGGAAATGGACCACACACATCAGAATGTACTACTCCCAAGGCATGCTTTGCTCTTGGAGCTACTCCTGATGCAAATGATAGTCTTGGTTGCTTCCCTTCCATGCACACCTTGCATGATTTCTCAGGTTTCTTGATTGTAGGAATTCCATTTACCAGATTCTTTGACCTCAGATGCTCCAGGCTTCTAAAGTTCAAGTGACCAAATCTTCTGTGCCACAGCTCACTATCCTTCTCAACACTTGTTGCACTAAGGCATTCAGAGTCTGCAGTTCTAACATTCACCTTGAATGTCCTGTTCCTTCCCTGTTCTGACTCCAAAATCAGCTTCTGATTACGATCATACAGCTTCAGAAGATTGTCCTTCATGGTAACTGAGAATCCTTTCTCAATCAGTTGCCCTACGCTCATCAGATTGCTTTTCATGCCAGGTACATACCATACATTCTGAATCAAAGCTGATTTTCCATTGTTTAGAATGACCTTGACATTTCCCATACCTTCAGCATTAAGGTATTTATCATCAGCACATCTGATCTTTGTACTCTTGCCAGAGTCAAAGTCAACCAACCACTTCTTGTTTCCAGTAAGATGATTTGAACACCCTGTGTCCATATACCACCACTCTGATGAATTTATATCATCAGTTTCAGAAGCCATTAGCAACACAGATTCATCATCAGAGTCACCAGAGCTTCTGGCTATGTTTGCTTCTTCTGACTTCCTTTCTTTGTTTGAACGACACTCAGAAGCAAAATGACCAAACTTCTGACAACTGTAGCATTGGATCTTCTTCTTGTCAAACCTCTCCTTTCCTTTCTGATATTTCTGCTTATCAGAAGTTGAGGTTTCTAGCTTCTGAACTCCATCAGACCTTCTCTTGGCTTCTGACCAAGACTGCTTCTGATGTTTCTTTCCAGAGTCTGCTTTTAGAGCCTGCTGCTCTACTTCTCTTTCAGAGTTTCTCTCAGTCAGTCGCAACTCTTGTGCTTCTAGACTGCTTTGTAGCTCTTCAATTCTCATGGAACTCAAATCCTTGGAATGTTCAATAGCTACCACAATGTAATCAAACTGAGGGGTAAGGGATCTCAATACCTTCTCAATGATTACTTGTTCTGAGAGTGTTTCTCCACAAGCCTTCATCTCATTAGTGATCAGAATCATTCTTGAGATGTACTCAGGGACCTTCTCATTGTTCTTCATGTTGAGATTCTCATACTGCTTTCGTAAGGACTGAAGCTTCACCTTCTTCACTGATGCATCACCGCCATAGCATCTGATCAGTGTGTCCCACGCGGCCTTCGCCGTTTCTGAGTCAGCAATCTTCTCAAACACATTCTCATCCACACACTGATGGATGTAGAACAACGCCCTCTGATCCTTCTTCTTCGTATCCTTCTGAGCAAGCTTTTGTGCATCTGTTGCATCTGCTGCTACTGGAACATAACCTTCAGTAACAAGTTCCAATACATCTTGAGCACCAAACAGAACAATCATCTGTTTCATCCAACGATTCCAGTTTTTGCCATCAAACACTGGAAGCTTGGTACTCATACCACCGTTTCCGTTCATCTTCAAACTTTGTGCTTTCACTTAAAAATCTCACTAACACTCGTGTTTCCCAATCCCGCAGAATCAGAAAATGTGATTCTGTTACAACTTCGTTCAAGATTCAACTCGAATTCAAGAAACGAAATCAATCACACAACGCCTCACGTTTCACTCGTGTTTCCCGTGGATTCGAACCGGAGCTCTAGATACCAATTGTTGGCACAAAGATGATAGAATGAATAGAAAGGAAATGTATTAAATGAGCTTGTAATAAGAATGACGGCTACAAAGAGAATAAGGCACTTACTTCTAAGATGATATAACTACTCCTATTTATACACAAGGACTAGGTCATAAAGACAGCATAGTAAAATACTAAAATACCCTTAAATATAAATTACTTCTAACATGTCTCAAGTGTTTTATTATGTGATACGAAAATACCGCATAAGTTAAAAGAATTTTTTTATTGAACAAGTGTAAAACTGATGATGTGGTATGAGACCAGCAGTGCTATTCGGTACGAGGGTAGCCAAAACGAAAGGCAAGAATAACATGTTAGAAAAAAAACAAAAAAGAACAAGCATATAATCTATGAGTGGAGCGCAAATCATGGTGTAGTTGGGATATATATCTAATGGTTGTGATGCTTCTTGCGTTTCGTTTCGTACCAACAAGCATTATTCGGTATGAGACAATGTGTTAGACCGTAAAGAACCAAGACGAATTAAAGTAAACATAGCGAAAAATGAGATAATGTATAAATTTCTAATAATTTATCGTTTCGTTTATTTATAGAAAAATACGTGGTATATGATCAAATTTTATGATTTTTTTTTTGTTGTTGTTGATTTTGCTCATTACTAGTTTGTTCTCTAAGGTAGCTGAGGCAAAAGAAAAGGTTTTTTGGGTACAAAAGAAAAGTTCTATTATTTTAATATTAGTCATATTTTTAGTTCTCATAAGTCAAAAAGTTCTTTTTATTTTAATATTAAGCATAGTAGGACGGCACCGCGCAATACATGTGAGCCATATTTTTCTTATGAAACCGTGAAAAAATTATTTTATTTTGTCATATATTAATTAATTTAAGTCATGTGAGTTTGTACACAAATTTATTATTTTTATTTTTAATGATGTAGAATTTATGTTTTTATTTATATTCAATATAATATCAATCAATACTTTCAAAAAAAAAAAATATCTATCGAAATAAACGAATGAATGATTATCATTATTTTTAATTTTAAAAATAAACATTTTTTTATAGAAGCCAAATAAATATAAATATATTAAACAAAATAGCACAAGGAATGCTTAATAAAGTATAAACATGAGTAAAGAGAACGAAAGTTAATCCGCTACAATGAGTGAGAATTGTAGTAGTAGATTGAGTTAAAAAGTTTGATCTTCCCCCCAACCAAAAGGGTTAAAGGGGTAAGGTTCTTTCTTTTGTAGTTGCACGAAACTAAGTAAGTGTCCTCTTTTGAGAAAGGAGGAGTTCCCTAAACCTAAAGGATTAGTTCCTCAAGTCTAGTTAACTCAACAACTTAACTTAACATGAATAACGAGCGAACTTTCCTCGACTGTAGTGAGAGTAGAAACTAGCTTGATAAGAGAAACTGCCTAACTTGACAATAGCTCGACTAGGTCGCTTCGCTTTGAAAAAGAAAAAAAAAACGTTTTTCTTGTATTTATTGTTTATTTTTATTTATTACTTGTACTTGATTGAGTACATGTAGTAATAGTGGAGTTGAAGAGGCTGCTATCTTCCTTGTAAATGCTCACTTCGCAGACTTTATGGATAAAGAATAGATATGACTTACAAAAAGGTACCCGTAAGTTTGTTGTCATATCTCTGCCTGTAGGTAGTAAATCCCTGCTCTTTCTGATAAGCGGATAAGTTGAGGGACTTGCTTCCTAAAAGGCACAATTAAGTTATGACAACTATTACTATTTATTTTGATGAATATATATAGCCCATACTCGCAATGTACTAGAAATTAATTGTCCATGTGTAAGCATGCATTATTGAGAAATAATAATTCTTGCAAACAAATTGTGGCCACAATAAGAATCCTTAGATAAGTTTTTGGTATCATGCAAGCAGGTAGTGAAGGTTCAATAAACATAACATTCTCTTTTGTCCCCTCCCACGCATCTCGTTCCATATATATGTTTGTTTGTGGAGTTGTCCTATTTTGGTTGTTACCAACTGTATATATTATTAATGGGGTTTGCTAATTTAGACCCACTTAAAAATATGTGGGTCTAAATTAGTAATGTGCACCTTTTCTAATGGACAACAAATACCCTTGATATTTACTTATTTAACATTAGCAATTGAGGGTTAGTTAGGTAAATTTAATTAAATAAAGTGTGCACCCACTTTGCTAATTTAGACCCACTTAATTATAAATATATGCAACCTTAATAAACAACCTAGCAAATCAAAAAACATGTGAGTCTAAATTAGCAAGGTGCACCTTTTCACTTTGGACAAAAAAACCCTTCATATTTAGTTATTTTATACCAGGAAATTGAGGGTTTGTTAGGTAAATTTTATTAAATGATGTGCACTCACTTTATTAATTTACACCCACTTAATTATAAATACATGTAACCTAAATAAACAATCTAAGAAGTAAAAAAAATTGTTTGTTACAAGAACTAAGTTACAAAATTGAAATTTGTAAACAGTGATAATAAAGGGTAGTCCATCCTATAATAAAGCGTAGCCTTAATACGGAGTACCTTGTTAAGCTTCATCATGTGATTAAACTCTTTAAATTGTTTGCCAAGAGAATAAACTAGCTTGCATTTTACAAAATAGAAAAAAAAAAAAAAAAACATGTTGTTTTATGTTTTTGAAACATTGAAACATAAAGGTGTTTATAAATAAAGTGGGTCTAAATTAGCAAAGTGGGTGCAAATTAAGGAACATTTTTAATGAAAGTTACAAAACTAACCCTTAAGTTATTAGTTTTAAATAAGTAAATATCAAGGGTATTTTTTGTCCAAAGTGAAAAGGTGCACATTGCTAATTTAGACCCACATGTTTTTAAGTGGGTCTAAATTAGTAAACCCCATTATGTATGTATTATTATTCAGCCTAACATCAAGCCACAAGGATTAATTAGGAACATCACGTGTTCAATGGAAGTCCACGACCACAAGCTGTTAAAAGCAACAAATACTAAATATTTATCTTGCTCTAGGTGGCCACCAGCACCAAATGTTTCTTTAAGGTCACAAAGTCACCCATGTGTCGTTTTGTAATTTTCACTCCAGCATAAACAATTATTAATTTTAGGAAGAAAAAAAAAAGAACAAAAGGAATCATAATAGAGAACTATAATCTTTGAAGAACAATGGCGGAGCTAGGTCTATGGTATAAGGGTGCAAACTATTAAATTATATATAGTCGGTTTGATTTTTAAAAATTTCTTACAAAATTTGAATAAAATCAAACCAATGAAGAACATATTCATTTGATTAGATTGGATAGTTAATTAATTATGAGGTTGTGGTTAATTAAATAATTTAGGCATAAGTAAAATATAATATTTATATGGACAAAACTTAAGTGCAGTACCATAGGCACTGTTTTTACTGTTCCCAATTAAAACTCGACACGTGTAGCACCATATAACTTCTCTCTAACGCCGTTTCAATTGCTTCTCATTCTCTCTTTGTGTTCAATTCTCCTTCTCCATGATTCTGTCCACTTTCAACACACCATCACCATAGCCTCTCTATCTTCTAATTAATCGCATGATACTACCGCTATTAGAAATAGTCGGCCGACAAACCATAAATCCACCATGAGACATCGTTATATCGGCTAGCACATCTCCACAACAAGTATATTCACTCTCTGTGTCTCTAATATATGATTTGATTCGTTTCAAGTACTTTAAATCAATGTCAAAATTTCTTGTTTTTGCTGCAAAATCCTCACAATCCCCACTTTTCTTATTTCACCGTTATTTATATTCATTCAATTTTCAATGTTTACTTATTTATTTTAGGCTTAAATAGTGTTTTAGCCCCTGCAATTGTCTCTTGTTTTGAAAAGAGTCCCTGTTAAAAAAAAAACTTTGATTTTAGTCCCTGCAAAATTTGAAAGTTTTGAAAAGAGCCCCTGAACAAGAATCTTTGATGTCATGTTACCATTTTATTGTCAGGTACACCAAAGGGCTTGTCAGGTAAAGTCTCTGGTGCACCAACTATAGGTTGTGGTCCAAAATAGCAAGTCCTACCACTCGTTCTTAACTTGTTGAAATCATGCTTCTTTACTTTTTTTGGGGGATTTTAAAGTTGTTGCAGCAACAAATTCAACTTTGGATGGAGGTTTAAACTGTGATGTTGCAGACTTAAGATGTGGACTAAATTTTGGCAATAAAATGGTGATATGGCATCAAGGATTTCTGCTCAGGGACTATTTTCAAAACTTTTAAATTTTGCAGAGACTAAAATCAATTTTTGTTTAACAGGAGCTCTTTTCAAAAGAAGAGACTGGGGCTAAAATACTATTTAAGCCTTTATTTTATACTGTAATAATTAAGGATGTATTCTTTTATAATTAAGGATGTACTCTTAATTTAAGTGCAAAACTTCCAACAATTTATCGGTTGAACTTTCTATTTGGAAGTAAATGATTGTGCAAGTTCATCTTTTGATGGGTGGATCAAGTTGTTTTTACAGCGTCAAAGAAGACGTTAACGACGTTTTGTTAAATAAAGTGAAGAAACAAAGTTAGCGTGAAAATAGCAAAACCGTACATGTGTTCAAAATTCATTGGAAAACAGTAAAAACAGTACTTATGGTACTGTATCTAAGTTTTATCCTATTTATATTTATATTGTTATGTGGATTTATTGGGTTGTTTAGTTGGGCTTTATGCCTTTAGATCAATTATGAATAGAAAATTTCTTTTCCAATCCCTCAAATTTCTTTTCTCACTCAGAAAATTTGGGGAAATGTTTGACGATTTTTTTAAGGCAAAAAAAGTTACCCACCCCCCAAAACTAAAGGAAAATTTTGGGGGAAGGGAGAGAAATTGCATTGAAAAAAATTTCAAAAAAAATTTCCCGAAGTTTTTCTGCGTGAAAGGAGAAATTTGGGGTTGAGAAGAGAAACCATCTTATGAGTATTATATACAGTATGTAGTGTGTCGTTTTTAGCTTTAATAGTTTTCCATAAATTATAGTCTTGATAGAAAAAATAATAGGTGCAAATGAGTAATAGGTTTAGCATGGTTCGATACCCATGGTTAAAAATTTGTTTTAATTTTAATAGTACAATAATAGGTGCAAAAAGCTTGTCAAAAAAAGTTAATAGGTGCAAAAAGCAAAGTATAATGGGGGTGCAAAAGAAAAATAATAGAAATATAGGCTCAAAATTCTAAAACTCAGGGTGCATGTGAACCCCCTCATCTACTAGTGGCTCCACCAGGTTGATCAGTATTTACAATAACGTACATATATAGCTTATCTACAAAGTTTCAAATTTAAACTCAAAATGTTCCATAAGGTAAAGGTGCAACTATTTGTGTAAACTCCAATTGATTTCTAAACATTTTTAATGAATAGTTGAAATTACTACTAGTTGTACTCCATTTGTTAGTGATTTCCGATTAAGCTGTAACATATTTGAATTTAAACTGAAGCAATCATTAATTTGACTTTTCTTACATTTAAGTTGAACTCTGAATTAATTTCTCGAAAGAAACGAAGGTTAACACAAAAATTAATTCTTTGTCAAAAAATAAACACAAAAGCTAACTCATACTTTTCAAAAATTTATAAACATTTCATTTACTGTTAAGTTATCTACATTGAATAAAAGATGATATGAAAAAATGTTTATAAGTATGGACAATTTGTCATGTTACAAGTTAATTTTGTAAGATTGAATTAGACTCAACTCAAACCATAAAATGATATCAGCTACATTTTATAAATGTTCCACAGAAAAACTTGCTTATAATTGAAAGATAACATAAAACTAACTCTAGTTTATTTTTGAAAATATTTGATAATGAAATTTATGTTAATTTTTCTTGCTGATAAAAAATTATTAAAATTGTTTTCACTATTTCAAAAATACACAATTTCTACTAACATTGTTAGTTCATTTAAAAAAAGAAAATGTTAAATAATGCACCAGGTGCACTAGTTAAGGAAGCTTAATATAGTAAAGTTATCTTGGAGTTTGTGCAGTCAATATTTTTAAAGTAGAAAAAATACAATTTTCAATGCACAATTTTCTTTTTTTGATTCATTAACTAGTGCACCTGTATACTAATTAGCATGGCCCTTTAAAAAATATCGCATTTTTTGGGATCATTCGCAGGTCTAAGGGGGCTTACAAAACAAACAAGTGAGTGAGAACGGAATGTTCGTGAACAATCTAGCCCTAAGGAGCTGTGCCAGGACAGCTAAACGAGCTACTTGGGTATGAGCTACAAGCTCCTCATATTGGATTGCACGATAAAGATATTAGCCATTGAATGCATTATTTTTAATGGGGAATGAGTAAGTGATCTTTAGTACCCTATGTAACGGTGAATGTCCCCCTCGAGGGGGTATGAGGGAAGAACTCGCTATTTTTATTAAGAAAGAAATGAACTATAATCCCTGCATATTATAATGTTAAATAACACATCATTTTATTAAATGAGTTAAAGAGAACACATATTTTTTCTAAAAATGAAAACCAAATATTTTTGGACCTAAATTTTGCAAATGGGAGTGAACACAATTTCAAGTGAAAATTGGCATCTTGCCAATGATAAAAGAGCAGCCCACATTTAGTGAGGTCAGAATACTCTTGATCTTCTTTTAAAGATTCTTCGATGGATTTTCGGTCACCCTATCAATGTTAACGTCCGCTACTTATAAAAAACAATTTTAATAGCAGATAGAAGTATTTTGATAAAATTATAGGGTGTATGAGAAATTGTATGCTTTATGCATTTCCTGTTAATGTCCGTTACTTACAAAAAACAATTTTGATATCGGACAGAGATATTTTGGTAAAATCATAGGACACACGATAAATCCTTTTCTTTATAGTGGTTGTTCTTCATCCTCTACAGAGATATTTCTCGGTTGAAAATCAGAGGTAGGATTATCAGACTATTATTAGGTTGCATCCTAAACATTGCATTTTTTTGGCAAAATCACTTTGGGCACACATCGACAAAACTGTTGTGAATTCGATCCAAATAACCACACCAATAACCTTTTCCACTAGTGTGAGGCAAAACAATTAAAGCAACCAACAATAACAATGGATATCCAAGCAATAATAATATCAACCAAAGCTAAAAACTATGAAAGCAATAAAGAACACAATCGAAATTGTTTACCCAGTTCGGTGTTAACGAACCTAATCTGGGGGAGAGAGATCTCCGTTCCACTACCAATCATCTTCCTCAATCTTGATTACAATGAGATTTACAAGAGTTACAAGAAATTAGACAATCCCTAATTTCTACCCTTTTCCCAAATCTCTTCCCGTGACCAAGAGATTTCATTGATAAGTGTTTCCTAGGTGTTACAATGGTTACCCCAACCCTAGAAGTGACCCAAGAGAAGCCCTCTAACACTCTAGCCTTGATGTTGGTAAAACCCCCATTGAAACCCTAATTTTCTTTCTCTCTCTCGTGCTCTCTCTTGCTGCAGAAAATCAGAACAGGCATATATATAATCGCGTCCGCGCCGCGCGCCACCTACCGGCGCCCCGCGCCAGGCCACCAGACGCCACAGCTCAAACGAGCCTCTCCTGGGCGCCTGGCGCCAACCCCTGCTCCTTTGACAGATTTTCTGCATCAACAAGTTTTCAAGGCAATTCTCAACAATCTCCACCTTGCCTTTAAAACGATGGTGATGCCAACTTCCCACCAACCACCGTGCTGCTACACCACATCCTCTTCGAACCCCGGAATGCCTTCCGTCCTCTCGAAGAAACTCTTGCCTCCGACTATCCATGGAATTTTGGCATAGCCCTACAAGATTCACCACTCCTTCTTCGACCCCCAGAGTGAACCGCTCCGTACTCTCGAAGAAACACTTGCATCCAACTATCATCGGAATTTTAGATAGTCATACAAGCTTCACCATACCCTCTTCAGCCCCTGGATTGTTCATGTCCATACTCCTGAAGAATTGCTTGCCTCTCAACTTAACCTTGGAATTTTAGCTAAGTTCCACAAGCTGCAACATCGGACTTTCCTTGTATCCAACTACCTCCAATAGCCTACAAGTTTCCAAGTCTCAACATTGTTGCTTCCAATTGTCTCCCTGAAGATCTTCCATGTTTTGCACTTCTTCAGCCACAATCGGAACATAATCCACAAAGTTTCCATAGCCATACCACTTTGATGCAACAATACCGCTCTCCTCCCTATTTCTCATTAAATAGCCAAGAGCTATTGTTGATTGTTTGTCTTCCTCTAGTCCCACTAGTAACAAACTCCACCTCAAACCGAGATTCCTCCATCAAAGTCTCAAACCGGTATATCCACTATGTTTCCCACCTTGTAACGCAAAACTTTTCAACTACTCCGAAACACACTTCAAGTCATTGTTAGTCTTCAACATTTCCCGTTTAGTTCTACCACCTAGTTAAACTTCGTTTCACTAGTCACACTAAACTTATGTCACTAACAAGTATCAACCGAAGTTCCACAACTCCACCATATGAGGAACACCACTAGTAACAAATGCATAACCAACAGTAGAACCAACTATCTATGCATTTTAAGTTCAAGAAAATACCTCACATCATGTAAAAGAGACTCACCGATACCTTGAACCTTACAAGCTTTCCCGTCTTCAAGATGAACAGCTCCACCTTCAACTAGCTTTAGGGCTTCAAAAATAATCTTTCTCTCAACACATGTGATAGGAGCATCAAAGTCCACGACTTAAGACTCCACCGATTCCGAACTTCATACCACTAGTTTTTCCGCATCCTCATAACCAAGTTGTTGTTTCAAGAGCCACCCGAGTATTATTCCACCGCCTCTCCAGGCCGACCTTCATCGCAATCTCCATTAGCTTTTTACCTTTGAGGTACCGGATAACCACACTCCATGTTTTATCCATCTTCTCAACCATTAAAATTGCTTCCATCTTCACTTTCCACAATTCAAAATTGTTTCCGGAAAGTCTCACACATGGTGCCTTAATTTGTTAAAACCCTTGCCCCACGGTGGGCGCCAATTGTTGTGAATTCGATCCAAATAACCACACCAATAACCTTTTCCACTAGTGTGAGGCAAAACAATTAAAGCAACCAACAATAACAATGGATATCCAAGCAATAATAATATCAACCAAAGCTAAAAACTATGAAAGCAATAAAGAACACAATCGAAATTGTTTACCCAGTTCGGTGTTAACGAACCTAATCTGGGGGAGAGAGATCTCCGTTCCACTACCAATCATCTTCCTCAATCTTGATTACAATGAGATTTACAAGAGTTACAAGAAATTAGACAATCCCTAATTTCTACCCTTTTCCCAAATCTCTTCCCGTGACCAAGAGATTTCATTGATAAGTGTTTCCTAGGTGTTACAATGGTTACCCCAACCCTAGAAGTGACCCAAGAGAAGCCCTCTAACACTCTAGCCTTGATGTTGGTAAAACCCCCATTGAAACCCTAATTTTCTTTCTCTCTCTCGTGCTCTCTCTTGCTGCAGAAAATCAGAACAGGCATATATATAATCGCGTCCGCGCCGCGCGCCACCTACCGGCGCCCCGCGCCAGGCCACCAGACGCCACAGCTCAAACGAGCCTCTCCTGGGCGCCTGGCGCCAACCCCTGCTCCTTTGACAGATTTTCTGCATCAACAAGTTTTCAAGGCAATTCTCAACAAAAACTATACAATTTTTAAGCCATTTAAAATGTACACCTCCAAACAAATGTAGATCGAAAATATACTTCTAAATAATTATATTTTTGGTACATCAAAATAATAATTATTCATAGAAATGTTGGAGGATTGTATTATTGTAACTATTATTTATGAAGATTATAAGGAAACAAAAGCATATTTGATTTGATACAAAATGTTCAAACTTGTGCTATGTGGTTGCTAACATGAGAGACCAAGCACAGCACTAGCAAACAAAACAACAAAGACACATAATCCCATAATATATGATATATACATACACAAGATCTTGTTTTCTATGAAAGCATAATTGAACAACTATTGTGACAGAACAAGTAATGAGATATTTAAAGCTCAGCATCACGGCTCTTTCCACTCAATTTGTCTTTCACTTGTTGTGATTTTTGTTTGGCAGCATCTATGGTTTCCTTTGCTGCATTTGCTATGTTACTTGCTTTCTCTGCTGCTGTGTCCTTCACTTCTTTAGCTTTCTCTGCACTGTATTCTCCTGTCCCTAATCATCACACATTCAATCCTCAGCCATTTCATTTTATTTACCTTAAAATATTTAGTAAAATGTTTTATTAAATTAAACTGCATTTGAACTTGATATAGACTTTTATATCTTCATATAGTAAGATAGTGCTATGTGAAACAAAAAATTCAGGATGTAATTAGTACATGACAAAGAGTGTCTTTTTTTTTTTTCTCTATATTACCATGCGCAAACTAGAAATGTTAGTAAAAGAAATGAAGTTTGAAGTGTACAAACCAGAGGCAGCATCTTGGATTTTATCTTTAGTTTTCTGAGTAGTATCAGTTGCATAATTTGTGGTTTTCTGAGTG
The DNA here is from genome assembly GCA_030408175.1 of Trifolium repens. Lineage (NCBI taxonomy): Eukaryota > Viridiplantae > Streptophyta > Magnoliopsida > Fabales > Fabaceae > Trifolium > Trifolium repens. The sequence continues at coordinate 52,558,958 of CP125851.1, forward strand.
GTGTCATTGGCATATTCAGAAGCCTCTTTGGTTTTTTGAGCAGCATCATTGGCATATTTAGAAGCTTCTTTGGTTTTCTGAGAAGCATCATTGGCATAATCTTTGGACTTGTATGTGGCATCATTGGCATACTCTTTTGTCTTCTCTGCAGCATCACCTGCATAGTCTTTAGACTTGTATGCTGCATCACCTGCATAATCCTTTGCTTTCTGTGCAGCATCCTCAGCATAGTCTTTAGACTTATATGCAGCATCACCAGCATAGTCTTTGGTCTTATATGCTGCATCTTTGGTCTTCTCTGCAGCATCACCTGCATAGTCTTTGGTTTTGTATGCTGCATCACCTGCATAGTCTTTTGTCTTGTATGCTGCATCTTTGGCTTTTTGAGCAGCATCACCAGCATATTCTGTGGACTTGTATGCAGCATCACCAGCATAATCTTTGGTCTTGTATGCAGCATCTTTGGCTTTTTGAGCAGCATCACTTGCATATTCTTTGGTCTTCTCCGCAGCATCACCAGCATAATCTTTGGTCTTGTATGCTGCATCAGTTGCATACTCTTTGCTCTTCTCCGCGGCATCACCAGCATAGTCTTTGGTCTTATAAGCAGCATCTTTGGACTTCTCTGCAGCATCACCTGCATACTCTTTAGTCTTCTCTGCAGCATCACCTGCATACTCTTTAGATTTGTATGCTGCACCAGTGGCATATTCTTTGGCCTTCTGTGCAGCTTTCTGTGCAGCATCAGTAGCATATTCTTTAGCCTTCTGTGCAGCACTACCGGTATATTCTCTAGCCTTATGAATAGCTTCACCAGCAAAGTCTCTATTGTCTTCTGCATCATCATCATCTTCATAGCTTCCAGTAGCATCACTGGCATATTGTTTAATCTTCTCAGAAGCATCAGTGGCATAATTCCTGATCTTTTGAGAAGCATCCCAAGCATAATCTTTAGTTTTCTCAGCAGCATCATGGGCATGATCACTGGCTTTTTTAGCAGTATCCTTGGATTTCTGTGCAGTTTCATCTGCATATTCTTTGGCTTTGTGTGCAGTGTCTGAAGCATATTCAGATGCCTTATCAGTTGTGGTGCTTTCCTTATCTTTGTCTTTGAAGCCAAGTCCTTCAGTGAGTTTCTCTTTGGCCCATTCAGTCCATGATTCTGCTGCTTCTTTCCCTTCTTTACCAGTTTCTGATGCTTTGTTTGCAGTCTCCATGGTCTTGGCTTTCACATCTTCAAAATCCTGACTTTCCTCTTTGTTTGAGGGCATGTGACCAACACTAGAAGATTTACAGTTAATGGCAAACACAAAGAGTAACAACACTGTTACCAAAACCACCCTTGTAGCCATAACTATGTAATTATGTGTGTGACAACAACAACAAAAAAAAAACAAAATGAAAGGGAAAAATGTGAGAGAATAAATGAAAAACTTGTTTGTGGTTTTCAAATTGTTGTAATGTAGAATGTGAGAGAAGAGAGAGTTCTTGAATGAATGATAGAGGTTGGTATATTGGAGGGAGTTTAAAAAGGAATGAGTTGAGGGACATGATGGCAAGGTAACATGCAACGTGGCTTGGTTAGAGAAAAGTTGAATTTTACGTGTCAGTTAAAGAAACAAAGTATGTTAAATTACTGGTTTTTTGATTTGTTTTGATGTTTGCGGTTTCCAAGTTAGTGTGTACGTGTCATAAAAATAACGTTGATGACTTTGAAACATAGATGCACCGTTTGTTGAATTTGATTTGATAAAACAAAAAGAAAGAATAGCAAAATTTCAAACGAGTTCCTTTTTGCTTGCTTAATGTATTCATTCCTGATTTTGCTTTAGCTTCTTACATTTCTATCCTTGCCACCGCCAAATGAATTCTTATCATTAAACTCACTTCATTCATGTGTTACTTTCTTTTTTTAAATGGTGAGAAATCACATAGGGTAATGCTTATGTTTACGAAAAGTGAAAATAAGAAAGAGAAGAAAGAATCTTCACCCTTCATTATAAAACCCATCACCCCATGATTTCTCTTAAAAAACAAAGTGTAACTGCAAGTCCTATTATTTAGCATAGACCAAGTGTTATTCTTCTATTTCGTGTGCCAATTCCTCCGTAATAAATAGCAGGACTCAATCACATAACATGGCTCAGAATTGAGTCTGAACTAAAAGACAATGTAAGCAAATAAACTCCAAAAGAAACCTCCTGCAACCACTTGGATATATATAGCAGAAATGCATTAATAATCATTAATAATCACATCACATAAGCATACAAGCTTCTGATGTTTAAGTTTAGTGTGTAATTGCAGTTCACCACTGATGCCATCAAAACCATAAGGAAGCAAAATTTTGACAAATCATTTACAATCATCAAGGTAAAATATTTTGGAGTAAATCGAGTATCTCCGCACACAACCGTAAAGAATAATCTCTCGAGTTTTGTAAAACTCAAATTGACAGTAAACTCTCCCACACGTTTTAATACTAATTGCCATAACTCGGATTCGAACTTGAGCCCAGACCCGGGTTATTTCATCTAAACGCTCTTGGGTTCTTTCTATCACGGTAAAAGATGCCATTAGATGGAAAAAAAAAGCACATCACATCACTAAACTTTTTCTTTTGCTAAAACAGAAAGCTACATATATCTCCAGCAAAGAGAAACTAATCTTATATCATCATAAAATATCTCTAAAATTATATCATTCAAAAAGAGCTACAATGATTCTATATTTGTCATTCATTAATTCACCAAAGCACCCGGAATAGATTTCACCTATAAAAAACTCATTTGCTTGCAGCTCAAGATGTCTCATACCAGTCATACTGAGAAATAACACAATTCTTGTCCAACTTTGAATATCTTTAGCAAGAACTCTATTCCATTAAATAGTAAATTAAACAGTTAGAAAATTGCAATGGCGAAAGCCTACACAAAGAGCACATGGTTTTGGTTCTTTCTAAACACAAAAAGGTATACTTAGCCGGATGAAGTAATTTGTTCTCTGTCAGATAACAACTGATTGATAGAGAAAATGAAGAAAAAAGTAACTGACTAGTCTCTACTTAGGAAGCACATGAATTTGGAGACTCAAACTAGGTCCATATATCCACTAAAATGTATCTTCACAGCCATTCTCAATCATGCTTGGAAATATTTGCATCTTGCTTCATTAAAGATTCCCTGTGTCACACAAATGTTTCATAAATTTTGTCATTATTGCTTGCTGATGAAAATAACCATGTAATTCCAATAACCACTATTAAGCATCTACATTCAATGTAATAGTATCAAACATTAAACATACTCCCAAATTTGGGATGCATAACACACTGTCTCATAATGAAGACATAGCAGGTCAAACTGCTAATAGACTCAGAAAAAAACATAATTGAGATACATATCCTCACTTTAGTTCACATGAATGCAATTGCTTTGTTACTCATATAAGACCCTCTTTGTATAATTATATTTTCTTCTAAAATCTGAATTTGAAGGTGTGTGGAATTGGGTTTGAGTTTTCAAAACAACCAAACCAAACAGGCTATTTAGCAGCAACAATTCAGATTGAAGGTGTGGACACATATTGGTGTCCGTCACTGACACAACATTAACATATGTAGTTACACTTGAGAATAAGATTTTGGTATTGATACTGAATGACTTGAGAGATAAGCTCTCAGCTTGATACTATTTATAATGAAAACTGTACAAAGAGAATCCCTTAATTAAGGTAATAAATATGGACTAAATCAATCCTAATAAACGCAGAATTATATCCAAGGAATATCTTAATAGTAAAGATTCAAGTCGGTGCATATCTCCACAATTACATTCAATCACTCGAATTTCCTCAAATTATTTCCGAAGTTTATGCGTCTGTGTTCATGGCGTGTCCAGTGTTCGAGTGTGTATCAGTATTTCATAGTAGTCACTTGGAAAATTGAAAGCTCTAAAAATACATGAATTCATTCCGGTAATTCTATGCAACAATTAAGCATGGAAACATAGACACATACACATGGAAGTAATACATTTTAGACAAAAAATCAACCTAGTTCATGCAGAAGAGAGAGAGAGAGAGAGAGAGAGAGAGAGAGAGAGAGAGAGAGAGAGAGAGAGAGAGACTTACTATGCAGCAACACTATGAAATTTTGCACGTCTTCCGATTGTGGCCAAGTCCCTTGCATTTACCGCACTGCAGCTGACGTTTAATTATATCTATCGATTCAACCTGCTTTGATTTTGGCCGACCAGGAGGGCGCTTAGTTGGTGGAGGGGTTACAGTAACTACTTCCATAGCCGATTCAACTTGGACTGGTCTGTCAATATCCGGCAGAGCGTGAATTGGTTCTGCATATGTTAATCTGTAATTCTCAACTGTGAAGTATCTGGAACAATAGTCATACAGGTCCCTACCAATACATTCAAAGACAGCAATAGCATGGCAGCAAGGAAGGCCAGTAAGTTTCCATCCCTTGCAGCTACAATCCCAATTATCAATATCAACAATTTCAACAGATTCTCCACAGACCTCAAATGTGGTACCTTGTGAGAGCAACACTTGTAGCGAGCGAGCATCTGATGTTTCCTTTTGGATAATTTCCTCTTTGGATGGTGTCAATTTTGTCATCCATTGATTAGACTCCTCTCGTCGCGTGCTAATTGTTTCCATCATATTACCTCGTAATACATCAATCATCTGAGTGATTGGCAACTCGTGTGCCTCTGACACCCAACTGTAAAATTGCTGTCCGAAATTGGATGTCATATGATTATACCTAGCTCCATTGAAGAATGCATTGGACCAATGCTCTGGCTCACTCTGTATGACCCAGTTGTATGCGTCAGGAGAAATACCTTTTATATTCTCAATACTACGTTCAAAAATTTCCGGTCTGGATGCATAAGCAGCGGCATAAAAATCATTAACCATGAAACGTCTGGCTTCATGAGAAAATTGTCCCTTTAAGTCCCTGTTCAGTTTGTCAGCAAGGTGCCGTAAACAATAGCCATGGTAGCAATTTTCAAATATCTCAGACAATGACGTTTTTAACCCATTCTGAAAATCTGCAACAAATGTAATCTGTTCAGTTGTTGATAAAGCTGATTTCAGCTCCTGAAGAAACCAATGCCAGTTGTCATCAGTTTCGGCATCTACAACCGCAAAGGCTACAGGAAAAATGCCATCATTTCCATCAACAGAAGTTGCAGCCAATAATTCTCCTTGATATTTTGAGTTTAAAGGAGTTCTATCAAGGAAAAGGAGAGGGCGACAGGCTTGACGGAAACCAATTATTGAGGCATGAAATGATACAAAAAGGCGGTGGAAACTTGAGTCCTCTTTAGTCGTGAATGTTGCAAAACTCCCTGGATTGGTCTCTTTTATCTTCTCACAGAAGAATGGCAATTGAGTATATGCCTCTTTATAGGAGCCTTGGAGTTGCTCTCTAGCAATTTCTTTTGCACGCCATGCTTGAGAATAGTTTAGCTGAATCCCATACTCCCGCTTTATGTCGTCTGCGATGTCCTTTGGCTTGTAATTGGGTGAAGCTTTCAATTTCTCTTTTATAATACTTCCCACCCAACCTCTAGTCGCCCGATACCCAGCTTTGACAGCTGATCCTTCGCAAGTATGATCTTTGGTCATTTTCTTGATGCAAATTAACTGAGTGGTTGACAACTTTGATGCATATATTCTCCAGGGACAGCCTTGAGATTTACATTTGACTGTGACACGATGACTATCATTTTTTTTATATCTGTACGCAAAACCATGAGCAATGGAGTATTTATGCAATGCCTCTCGGAATTCACTAAAACTATTAAACCTTTGGTCCACACCAGTGATGGTATTTTCCCATTGTTGTGCCGCTCTATGACGCTTATCATCATTGGCCCCAGAACAAAGAGATTGCGCAGGAGCCTCATTAGCTACATCCACCTCAATTTGATCAATGCATTGTTCAGCATCAACAGCCGCTACATTAATAGGGACAACAACAGGAACAACAGCTTCTGATACGGTTGTCCTGCTTGACCTGCATTACCATATATTCTATAAAATTTACAAAATAATTCAGAAATAAAAGGATCTGGAACTAAATTGTTTAATATATGCTATGTCCATTCATTTTAGTCACAACCGCGACATCAGAGTTATGTAAGTCACGTTTTTATCTGTAGACAACCGTAAAACAGGGTTATCAAATTAAGATTTAAATCGTGAATCAGAAGACCTACTTTTCAAATCGTAAATCTCATCACGGTGAATTAGGGTTCAGCCTAATCAATCAAGACTCGGAATGAGATTCATGTTCAAAATAGATGCACACTAGATATTCGTATTGATTTGATTTAGTTTTGTATCAACCCGATATACAACTACGTGTGTATTGAAAGATACCGATATATATGATGTGCCATATGGTTTGAAATTTAAAAGGTTCAAATATAATTTTAGTCCCTGTAAGTTTTTTTGCTTAGATTTTGTCCCTGCAAATTCAAAAACTATTGATTTTTCCCCCTTATGTGATACATAGCCCAATAAAATCATGCAACATTGCCCAATAAGCTTACAGTAAGGACTAAAATCAACAATTTTTAAATCTGCAGAGACCGAGTCCAAAGAAAAATATATATATATATAGACTAAAACCAAAATACGCTATAAATGTAGGGACTAAAATCCTATTTAAATCAATTTAAAATGTACAAGTCTAGCATCATACCCAAGCAGCTATTTCTACAATTATGGGCCAATTTAAACTATACAATGTCTATCAAAAGCAAAGGAAGTATATTAAAACAAATATCGAATAATAAAACAAAAAAAACTTATGAATAACTACCTACTAGCAGGCATGTTGGACGTGTTTCGAGCCGCCACTTCCTCAGTTATAACAAAGACATCAACAGTGCTAGCATCACCAAGGAAACTAACCATCCGTTGTAAATCCTTATCTTTCGATACTGTAATGAGTGTTTTCTTGTTTCCAGGAAGAAAGTACTTGATGCTCATGGTGTTAACATTGCAGTTAAACATTTCAGCAATTTCTGACTTAAAATCAGTCAAACTTGTCTCCTGATCAATGTCAATTGCATAAGCATCACCTCCATTATATGACATTGATCCATCTTTGTTGGTCACAAACTCACCTCCTGATTGACATATAGCTATAACTTTCTTTGTAGCTGTAGCAGCCATGTCCTATAAAAAAAAGTGGTACTATATATTAATTTTTCCTTAATTTTTGCAAGAAAAACAAAGTACAGTACTATGTAGCTGTCAGAAGTGAAAGAAACATCAGTGAAATGTAAAATGGGTTGGTTGCATTTGACATTCTGAACCCATAATTGCAAAATGCCCAAAATCGTTAAGTATAATTTAGTATCAAAACAGAAAATTGAAATTCACATGGAACAAATAGAACATAATATGCAATGAAAATTTATGATAAAAATTGAATCTTTAATGGAAAAAAACATTGCCCACGTGAGAAATCAGCGATTTTGATGAGAAGATAACAAAAGAAACCATGAATGAACAAGAGAAAAACCTAACCGGCGGAAGAGAGGACACCGTCGCCAATCAAAGAGCTTCCAATTTTCTGAAACTGTAATTATCTCCGTACGACGACGTATTTCCTGTGGGATTTTTTTTTTTGGCTTTATTTCCTGTTTGATTTTTTTTAATACACACAGGCTAAATAGAAATAGAAATTAATTTAAAATTGATTTTCATACACGTATTTTCATATATGTCATTTTTATAAAAAAATAAAATATATCAGGACCAATTTTTTTTTTCTCAACTCCAAACAATTTGATTTTTTTTTTTCGGTCGTCATGGCCGAACTTTGGAGTATTTTCTCAACTCTCCAAACAATGTGAAAGAAAGATCGTCGGTTTGTTTCTCTTAAGTCGGATTTAATAGCGACAACTTTTAATAGTTTGCGGTTTTATGAATATATTTTATCTTTATTATTTTATATGTTCTCATTTTTTTTTCACAACCTTCCTTATAAGTTTGGGCAAATTTTTTATGATAGAATGTTACCCAATATTTATGTTGTATAAAAAATAATATTGTAAATTTTTTAAGAAGGATGATAATTTTCTTTTATCCAAAAGTGTGTCTCTTCTTATCTTTCTTTCTTTATTAAAAACTTTTCAAATCGAAGTGAAACTTAAAGTAATTTTAAGGGATTGTAATTTATGATTTGTATGAATATCTTAAATTTTATTTTTAATCCTTATAAAAATTTAATATGTTTTGGTATCTCAAATGTTTTCCAATAAATAAATTTAATTCACATTATGTTAAAAAATTCTAAATTTCAATAAATAAATTTTATATGATATTTTAAACATTCCCATAAAAAATTATTCAAATTTTTAAAAATTAATAATAATTAAACAAATTTAATTTAGTAGAAACTAAAACCATATGCAATAAATTTAGTAGGGAGAACCACAGTTGATCCTCCGCAACTGCGATTGGAAATGGACTGAAACCACATGATGACATAACATACCTTCAAACCAAATTAAATCATTAGTGAAAAGAAAATAAATAAATAAATAAAACCATATGCAATAAAAAATTTAATAGAAGTTAAATAACTTGGAAAGTTCTCGAACTAAAACATATTTTGAACTAAAATAGTGTGCATTATTGTACCAAAATAAATAAATAAATTATCTGTATCACCATGATGGATAAAGAGGAAGAACAGCATTGGTAGATGTTTGTGAGATGAGTTGTGCAGCAGCAGCGCTGGTTGCTCCGTTTCCGTCTCCATCTTCTTCAACTTCTCTTCTTTCTGTATGTATCATCAATCATCACAATCTCTCTCTCTCTCTCTCTCTACCTCTCTTTCATTCTTCAATAATAACTTCTTTTCTCTTTTTTTAGTTGAATTCTGCAGCTGATGTTGTGGAAGTGAAGCTCAATCAAGACTCTGCCTATAAATGGCGCCTCGTTTTGGCTTATGATGGAACCCGATACGCAGGCATGAATAACACATTCCCTATTTCTAGCTTTTGTTACTTGCCACATATGTTTCACTTTGTAATTCATTTTCTGTTATGATTCTGTAACTATTCTCTACTAGTCACAATATCAGTGACACTTCTTGCATATTGCATATGTGAAATTCAATTACAATATCTGGTTAACTTTTCTGTTTCATTCAACAATCTCAAACATTGTTATCATGAAGTTCTGATGTTATCACTGTTATTATAAGTACAAATTTAGGTTTATCTAAAAAGTGAATTTTGTTACAAATAAGTCCTTTAAGTTTTATGTTTGTATCATATATGTTCTTTAAGTTTTTTAAATAACAAATAAGTCCTTTAAGTTTGTAATTTATAACAAATAAGTCCTTTAAATTTTCCATTTGTAACAGATAAGGACCTATCTGTTACAAAGGGAAAACTTAAAGGACCTATTTGTTATAAATTACAAACTTAAAGGACCTATTTATAATTTAAAAAACTTAAGGACTCTATCTGATACAAACGTAAAACTTAATTGACTTATACATGCATTTTGCCTATTTGCAATGACAAAACTATTTCTTTTATGTTTTTTGCTTTCACTATTGAATAAAGTTTTGAGCTTGATGTAATAGTTTAGTCTAAAAAGGATACCAAATCTCAGCATTAATTCTTAAGCCATATAGAAAAGTGTAGTTTTCCGGAATTTAATAACTGAAAACATTGTTAAATAAATAGTTGAATTCTTTCTGTTTTTCAATTATTTTGAATGGAGATTATATTTTCAGGCTGGCAATATCAGGAGTCTCCCCCTACTGTACAATGCGCATTAGAAAAAGCTTTAATTCAAAGCACAAAGCTTCAAAGGAAGGATCTCCAGTTGGTTGGTGCAAGCAGGACTGATGCAGGAGTCCATGCTTGGGGTCAGGTCCGACCTTGTTCCGTTTGTGCAATTTCAACTTTCAAATGACAACCATTGGATTGGAATTTTATATCTTGTTGTGACTGTAGGTTGCACATTTTGTTACACCATTTAATTACGAAAACTTGGATAGAGTTTACATGGCTTTGAACGGTCTTCTTCCTTCTGATATCCGAGTTAGAGAGATAAGCCCTGCATCTGCTGAATTCCATGCTCGTTTTTCTGTAAAAAGTAAGATTTATCATTACAAGATTTATAGTGATACCATCATGGACCCGTTCCAGCGCCGTTTTGCTTACCATAATATGTATATACTCAATACCGCTGCTATGAGAGAAGCTGCAAAATATTTTATTGGGAAGCATGATTTCACTTCTTTCGAAAATGCATCTCACAATGATCGCGTACCGGATCCAGTGAAGCATATTTTCCGGTTCGATGTGAAAGAAATGGTAGAGTTTTTCCCTACTACTGTTAGCATTATTAGTATTTTGCACAAAATTTTCCATGTTTGTAGTATCTTCTTGGTTTATTTTTTATGAACTAGGAATACTCTAAAGCTTATAACATTTCAATATCAATGTGTAGGGAGCTCTTTTGCAGCTAGAAGTTGAAGGCTCGGGTTTCTTGTATAGACAAGTCCGAAACATGGTATTCATGTAAACAATTATAATCAATATATATTATATATAAGATAATTACACCTGAACAAAAGGTAGACGGGCAACAAGCTGCGCCGCTAAACCTTTCTGTAAACAATTGCTTTGCAATTGCAAAATTAATGTATAGTTGATGGTATTGACATATATCTGTTTGCATTTCCAGGTGGCTTTGTTGCTTCAGATCGGGAAAGAAGCGATCCCTCCTGACATTGTTCCACATATTTTGGCAAGTCGAGATCGCAAGGAGCTGGCAAAATACAGCTTTTATTTGCCACCACATGGTCTTTGTCTTGTTTCTATCAACTATAATGAAAGTCACCTGTTGCCTCCACCAGATTCCCCTGCAAAAAGTTTTGGTATGCATCATACCATAAGAAAATGCAAGGTTGTATACTGTTGATAATAACTAGGTAGCAGAACAAAACAGTTTAAAATTTAAATATTTATGGACCGATTTTTTTCACATTCATTTGATACGTGCGCTTCAAGTTTCATAATCATAAATTGCTGGAGCAGTGGGAGGCATAAAATAGGAATTTAGCTTTTAGGGCTGTTTCAGAGATGTAATTGGGTTGAATTTCTGTATTTGATTAGTGATATTTGTTTAATCCAAAAAATTAGTTTAATGATGACTACATTTTGCTAGCATCATCGGTGAAAATTTATTTGTGAAGCAGCTACTTTGACTTAATTGACAAGTGTACAAGTATAATGGAAAGTTTCTTGGACTTTTCCCGTTTTGTGCCTTCATGGTATGGTCCTTAGAAATTTCAAGACCTTTAATGCAAAGTAAAAGCCTCCTTAACTAAGGGTTGTTTTCTTATTAACACTAGTTTGACAGAAAGATAACTGGTTTATTACCAGTTACAAATTGGTTTTGAACAAAAATGGTTATAAAATCACTTTGAAGTTCATTACTAAGAGGATTCAATTGCAGCAATATAATATTTGTATACTGATCTACGATATTATAAAGCTCACATTTGGATTAAAAAAGTGAACACTCTGAAACCGTGGAGTTTGGAGTGTAACGACTTGGTTTGGTTTGACTTTCTTCATTAAATAAAAGCTCCAAACTGATCAAACCTACATTAGTTTGGTTTGATTTTCGGTGTTTTTCAAAAATGAAACCAAATCAAACTAAACCAATGATATACGGTTTGATTTGGTTGACCAGTTTACTTTAAAATACAATTAAAAAAACACTAGTCATTTAACTTTTCCAACTTTTAGTTCAATTGAGCTATCCAACCCGTTAATTATATAACTTTCAAAAATTTATATCCTTTATTTAGTCAATGAATTAACATTCCTTAGGGAAATAGCAATCGTTCTTATTTTAAACATTTTAAACATTAATCATACAAATTTAATGGTTTTTAGTTTTAAAATATATTTTGAAAACAAAACACAATCAAACAAGTCCTTTACTGATTGTGTACTTAGAAAAATATTAGTTAAGTTTCTTTTTTCTATATATTCTAAGTGTAACTTTTACCGTTTGAAATATGTTTAGTTATTAAGGTTTTTTTCTTTCTCTCTTTCAATGTTGCTTCTTGAAGTTGAAGGTGGCAATGACATTGTCTTGAAGTTTACATCGCCATGAACGCCTGGCGCCAGGATCATGCTGACGATATTCGTTCAAAATACATAAATTTTTCTTTAACATTTATATCCAGATAGCATTGACTCATTCAAGACCATGAAAAAAACATAATGAGAAACTTGTAACATTAAAACTTTTGGAATTACACCCATAATGTTTGTAAGAGTGTAACTTATTAAAACCAAATACAAATACAGGATACAAATTTTGTGGCAATGTTCCATAATGTTTTTTTGCCAAATTGTGATGTGATCACATCATATAAATTATGAATTAGAATTCATTTGATACCAATTTCAGAGTCATTTGGAAACAAAATCCCTAGTCCCTAGTAATATTGAGGACATGATATCAGCCTAACTAATACATGGTATCATCATCACAGCATTAAATACTGTTGCAATGATACATCTGCGTATAATATCACCAGCAGATTCTTTATTTCTGATATTTATCCTCCTCATTTTACTTCCATTTTTCCCTAGGAAGAAGGTTTATTATTGAATTGTGAACAATAGTGTGCGTATGAGTCATGTGCGAGATTCTGCAGAACACAGAAACGTATCAAAATCAGTTCAAAATTCAAATAATGGCCTAATGTTTGATAACAATAAATGACAAGGTAAGAAAAAGGTTGTTTGAATACCTGTTCCTGTGAGCGGAAATACATGAAGGGTGTATAATATAAAAAGTTTGATACCCTTGACGTATAAATATCAGCATATCTGCAATAATAAATTTAAACAGTTGAATATCAAACGAGCGAGATGATCAAATAATATCATGGACATCAAAAGGAAAGCACTTACTTCTCAATTTGTCTCATCAAGTGACTTTTATCCCAAAGTCCAGCACGAGATAGGAAACCCCACCTAATGTAGAGAGGTACATCAAGTTAATAACAAATGCACGTGGTGAAATGACAGAGTACAGTTAGAGTTTTTTAATTCGTTGAAATCACCTTGAATTGAAGAGCCCCCCATCTGCCTCCAGCATTGGAGCAATTTTATTATCTAGTCGTTGCATAACAATAAGTAGCTTTTGCATGCTTTCAGTGAGGTCTTCATCATCCATGTGCGTTGCTGCAAGGGTCTTTAAGTACATTGAAAATCTTTCTATTAGACTATTAGTGTTTAAGTAATAGGCCAATAAATATGAGTACAAGTACCATATAAGAATTTCTTAGAATTTGAATTTTAGGCCTCACTTAACCACAAAAAGCTACCTCAAGATATAAGGATTACCCAAGCCTTATAAGGACTGACTTGGCCATATCCATCTATAGTCGATGTGGGATCAGGGATCAGGATCTCAACACATCCTCTCACGCCCAATAACAGAGATCTTAAAACACTCCCACACCAAGGATTGGTCATCTGGAACGTGGACAAATTCAGGTGGCCCGATGATAATATATCTAGAGACTAGAATAGACTTTGATACAATCTTAGAAATTTGAACTTTAGGCTTAACTCAACCCCATAAGCTAGCTCAAGAGGTTTATATTACTCAAGTTTACACTTTATAAGGACTAATTTAGCCTTATCTCTAGTCAATATGGGATTCAACATAATTGCACCTAATAATAAACCATAAAATGTAGCACATACGATAGGATTATTGTAGGACCAGAACTTACTTGAGCAGGCCGGTCTTTGCTCCGCCTTTGTAAAGCCAGTCGAAGCTGGTTAAAGAGATCTCCCACAACTTCCTTTTGATTTATAAGCTCTATCAATGATTCTCTATCACTTCGGCAATTAATCAATGCACTGTACTGCAGTTTTAACATTTACAAAAGTACAACGACAATTAATAGTTGGATCCAGCAAAGGCACGTGTTTTCTCTATACACAATTCAACAAGCAATAATATCATTTTCCCTTCAAAAAAAGGTGTATTATTTTTTTTAAATTGAAAAAATAAATCTTGTTTCAGAAATTTCTTTACTACCAAATGAGGCCAATGAGAACTGATTATACTAACCTCATCTTCGAGTTCTCTACAAATCAACGCTGTTCGCCATCGCAAATGGACTTTGGATTGACTGACATCAGTGTAAATATGATCACCAACATACAAAATCTCATCTCCATGGATACCTAGAGAATTTTCAACCATCTGTGCACTTCCCCCCGAGTACAAACCACCTGCAGAAGATGGCAAAGCACAATAATAATCAATAGTAAAATTAGCAGCAGACCACCGTCAGTGCTTTTCTTCTTTGTATTGGTGGCTCTCAGATTAGTACCAAATCTGTCTACTGTCTTAAACCTTTTGCCTTTGTTAAAGGGAAAAAAGCTCCATCTGTCTTAATTTGTATGCTCACACTCCATTATTATATCAATCTTAATTGTTAGAGCATTAAAAATATTTGATTTTAATTGTATATACCTAAAAATTCATACAAATGATGGTTTGTGATTGGTCGAAAGTGTACAAAGTTTTACACCGATAGTGTGTATCAAAATTAATCTCTTCTAATGTCATGAATTTATTATCCAAGTTCATATCAGAACTGAAAAATGGGTAAATCTGTGAAAGATAATGTTGAAAATAAAATAGAATCGTGTAAATAAGGAAAATATCTTGTAAATATGATTAGAATATTCTGTAATTATTTCTGTTATTCTTTGTATTTATTGCCCCGAGTCTATATAAAGGTTCTCCGTCGTGTAGTTGAAACACGCAATTGTGTTTTATGCATACGTCTCTCTTATTTTCTTTCTCTCAACATGGGATCAGAGCCTATTGAGAGGAAACCCTAAACCAGGCGTACCCAGCAGTCTCTCACTGTCCTCCAGTGATATTTTTTGGCAAACCGTGTTGCAACTCTGGTTTGCCTCTCCGCCGCTGCAATGACCCATTCTGGCTTTCTGTTTCGACAAATTCCCGTCCACACACGCCTCTGACACGTGGACATCGGCACTCTGTTATCGTTGTTATTCTCCTACATCCCAACAATACCTCATATTGGCTGATGTTACCTTATTCGAGTCAGTTCCATACTTTGAGTCGACCCACTTAGCTCATGAGACTCTTCTTGCAGGTATTGCTGTTCCACCTGCTATTGTCCCTCTCAACAGATAAGATTAGGAATTATTTTCTTGAAACTACTCTTGATATGAAATTGATGATGGTTTTGCAATTTGAATTTTGCGGCATCCATGTTAGAATCTTTGTAGCCATCAATGCAGGTACTGTCTAGGTGTACCTAGCAGCCTAGCTATATGTGAAAGATACGGTTGGGCCAGCCTAGCTATATCTTTGTAACCTTTCTAAGATAGTAACCGAGCCCCCTCCACCACTTATAAATATAGAATAGCGCTTGTCCTTTGATAACATTTTGAAATAATATTCATAATAATTTTCTACATATTATTTAGCATTAGTCTATACGTTTGAACTTTGGGTTCATGACCCCTTCATTCATATATGAATATAAAATTAATTTTTTAAGAAATATGTTATATTCTCTATTAAGAAAAATAAGAATCCTCTTATACCTAGAGAAAATAAATAAACAAATTACCCGGTTGAGCCTTGAAGCATGGGCGCATTAGACCCTCGCCTGTCACCACTTCATACATGGGGCTTGACGTTTGGAAGAACTCTGGTTTTCTCGCTGACACAATTACCTATCCATTAAAAGTGCCACATCATTTATGAAAGGTTTATAGAGCATTTGGCATCACTCCAATGTCAAGAAAGTTCAGTTTTATTGATAAAGCAACTTATATGAACTTACAATTTCAAAAAGATCTCGCCAACCCATATCATTCGGAAGGAATCTATTGAAAGAATGCCGCATCATTTTGTCTGTGTAATGAAAGTCCGAGTTGGTAATAAGCACAAGTTTTTTGCCGGCCTGTTTCATGAGGATAACAGTGTAAGGAGTAATAAGGGCATCAAATGCTAAGCAGAAATTATAACAATAGAGGAAATATACCTCCTTCTGATCCAAAAGTGCCAAAGGTAATTCAGGATCAGGCTCCACAAACTGTTCAGGCTTAGACATGATCTCACTCTGCATAATTTTCATAAGTCATTTGGTGTGAACAAAGAACAACATCAAATTTTCATAGGGGCCAAGATACAAAGAAGATTGTGTTGACCTTAAGACGGCCTTCAACATGAGCCCAGAAAAGAGCTTTTCCAACAGCCTGAAAGTTGTGCCAATGGTAAAGAAAAAATTCCCTGATTAAATATAGTGTTCACAAAAACTTTTGCACCATATTACCTTATAAAGACCTTTATAATCAAGCGGACCAAGATCTGCTGGTATGGTCCCATCATCCAATCTGTCCACCATCTGAAATAAATTATATATCATCAATAAAGTCCCATTATAATATAATCACGCATAATTATCCATATAAATGCTTCATATCTTAATATTTCTCAACTCCCTCGTGAATTCCAATACCTACTAGAAATTTGCTAACACGTAACTGTCTATGTAATAGTCAACAAGGGATTGTTGTTGAAACAGCAAAAATTTATTAATAGCAACCAATGCTCAAATTTAAGACACCAACAAAACTACCCTTTGTAGAGAGATAAAAAGAATCAACTAAGATATGAATACTAGTGCAAAATGAACTTTACATTATAGCATAATAGATCTCTATTGCTGAAAGTTTAGTGGTTTCACAGCTAATTGCAACATACCTGCATGTAGGCCACTGCTTCGGACACGGAGAACAGTGTATTGAGAAACTCCCATTGACTTTCTTTCCGCAGGTCCACCAGTTCTCTTCCGTATATCTCACTTCCATTGCATACAAAATTAAGTAGCACTACAGAAACTATTACACAAATGACATCTACTAAGCTATTAATGCGTGTGAGCACAGGCGCGTGATGAGTGATAGTGCATACGTATGTCAATGTGAATGTTTTGCTACAGGGCATTCAATCAATTAACAGTACATGGTCCATGTCCACGTGCAAATATACAATGCACAAATCTATGGTACTTTCAGAAAATGGGCTTTTGGTGTTAAACAGAAACCTGAGGTGAAACCTTGACTCTGTTGTTTTGGCTATTTGAATTAAGCATTGATTTTCAAAACAACGTAATTATTTGAATAAAGTGATATATGTCTTGTTAGGTTAGTTAGTTCAGAATGCGATGATATAACAAGTGACTCTGCATTGATATCCATTATCTGAAATCAAAATTACAATTTACAAGGCCTGACACTTACCTAACAGCTCGAGTAGATAACATTTTGGTGCCATGCATGGCTCGTTTTACATAACCAAATCGATCAGCTTTAACCAAGTTGCCTCTCTCTTTGTCTATGACAAGGCCTCTAATTACCTGAACAATTTAGAAATAGAATGCAAAGATTACTCCAACAAACAAAAGATAATATGGATTAGATTTCCAAATGCCTTCAGCTTGCCAGAGAAAACATATTACCAGGTCCGGATCAAATGCAAGTCCATCAACAGGGAAGCCCATGTTCTTCAGGTTTTCCATACAGTAATCATAAGCCCGGCCTTCCCAAGCCTACAGTTCCAGGTAACGTAAATCAAATAAATAACCTCTTTCATACTTTATAATTTTATGCTTTGAAGTACCATGACAAAGATTTTAACATACAAGAATAAAAACTTCAAGCACGTAGTTAGGGAGAAATACTTGGTAGTGCAGCAAAATTTACGAATAAAAGAATATCTTAGAATTAATGAGTACAAAATTCCTACATTACCAACCAACTTGAGTTACATAAAGTTTTAATTGCAAATGTCACATATGATACAACTGAAAATTGAACAAAGAAGTTACATCTGCACATTTGGTAATTAAATTTATAATAACTCATACAAACTATCTGATACATAAGAAAGAGGTTTACCATCACATTATAATGGACAAGGGTGTAGTCCATGTCATATCCAATGGCACTAATTGACCTCAGATTCAATGTACGGGTGCAGAATATTCCACGAGGTGAATTTCTGGATGAAGAGGGGCTCTACATGAGGACAAGAAACAACACACCAGTCAAAATCCTAACAGAGAAGAAGCGCACAAATTGAAGGTAACGAAATTAGAGTGATAGTCAGAAATACTAATTAAATTAAGAAAATAACAAGCGGTGAAAGAACTAGTAGGGTTGATATTGACATAAGTATCACATTTTCACCTGAAAAGCTAGCATTTGCATGAATGGAAAAAAACAGATAATCTGCTATGGGATTCGGTGATAATGAAAAAAGCAATACACAAATGATAACAAACGTAGATTACATAAAGCATCAACCTTTCAAAAAGGTTTATGAAACTATGAAGGACCATGATTCACAAGAGATATTTAAAGTGGGAGAGGCCTATGCAATTTCTAGAGCTAGATGGATTGTTTAAACATGTTTAGTAAATCTAACATAGAATCTTTCTATCCAAAAACATCAGCAAACTAGAAAAGACGCATGTAAGCAAAAATAATGCACCGGAATGCCCAAATCTTTTAGCAAATCTTCTGCCTCTCTAGCCTCAGTTCTAGCCACTTCCTCGATTGGACCTTCAAATGCAGCATCACCAATTCCTACAAATGAGGAAACCAATATTTTACTTGTAGGCATAAATTTATGAAAACAATATTCAATGTAGTAATGCCTGATATTGTGACGAGAACATCCAAGTCTGTTTGGTTTGAGAAAACAATTTCGACTTTTACCGATAATTACAAAATAAATGAAACCATCACACGGTATCCACAATTTTCTATACAAATATTTGAAAACAACAATAAATAAAGTAAAAACAATGTGGCAGTTTTGTTATTACCGCCAAAGTAAACTAGTTTTACACTGACGTCCAATCAGAATGCAGCATTAAGCAGTTATCTTTCAATTACAGCTACAAAATTGGCTTACATGGAAATCTAGTAACTTCTCATTGGATATCAGTGTAAAACTATTTAACACCGAACATGTATCTCCATTAAACTCTATTATCAATTCAATCCATACAAGACTAGAATAACTGATGATTGGTTGGTCAATGTACTATTCCAATTTCCAATATTCAAAACAATAAGACAGACAGGTCCATATCATGATTCAAACAAAAGACACACCCAACAAAAAACACGTGCAATAAACAAAACTTTGAAACTAGTAGTGAAGTAGTGAAAATAAAAATGAACAGCCAAAAGGGTCAGAGAAAAAACAATGAAAATATAGAAAAGTTTCAAAATTTACCAAAAGCCTCAAGCTGTTCCAACTTAACATTCAAATCACCCTTAGTGCTTTCACCAAGATAATCAACGTCACACTTGTTCGGCGGAGTCACCGAGAAAACGTCACCGCCGATGGACTTTGAGTCAACGGTACAGTAACAGAGTGTCAAAGCTTTGGACAACTTCACATTCGTCGCGTTATGTGAAGTGGGTATGTTGAAAGATACGTTTTTGAAGGAGTTGGCGATGGTGGGGACCACTGACGATGAAGTATCGACGGTGTGAAGGGTGAACATGGAGAGAACGTCCGCCGCATACATGTGTTGGCACGGGAGTTGGTGACGGAAGCAGAATCTTTGTCGGAGGAACAGTGAAAGTGTGAGTGATGAATTGTGGATAGAAAGAGGAACAGAACAGAACATGAAGGAAAATAAACACACACACACACAATAATTTTTTTAATTTTTTTTTGGAGTTTGGATTTTATGATTTTGGTTAAAGGCCCAAACTCCAAAGCCTTTTTGTTTAGTCAAAGTCAACCAAAACAATATTTATTTATTAGATATATTTAAATTACAATGAATTTCTTATTGTCAAAAAGTGATTGGATTCACACATCTATAAGTGTAAAAAGTTATGGTAAAATTCATGTCTTGCAGATTAATGTTATAGTGATTAAATTCATACACTTTAAGTGTAAAAATGAAAATTTTATGATCAAATTCATGTCTTACATATCAACATTGTAGTGACTAGATTCACACACCTTAGTAAAAAATAAAAAATTTAGGATCAAATTTATGTATTGTATATCAATGTTATAGTAAGCATATTCACACATGTGTAAAAAATAAAAAAATTTAAGATCAAATTTATGTCAATCACCAATTACAATTATTGTACCCCTACCTACCATATGCATTTGGAATTTATTTATTTATTTATTGAATAATTTGTTGGATAATGCTCTCCAATATACAATACAACATGTTTCAGGAGAAGGTTGAAATCTGAGAATGAATAAATGCACAACCATAAATATTGGATAAATGAGACATACATGAGATATTTGTGACTCATTATTTGCATGTACTCACTCTCAAGATACATTACCACAATTTAACATTTTCTCTCCTTAAGTAAATAGTGACTTGAACGTTGGAATATTAATATATTGTTGCAGGCACCTTTTCCTCTTTGGTACTTGAAGATCACATCACACTCAACGAAATACAGATCTGACCATTTTTTTACATCAGAAGAACATTATCATATGAGCACTCAATTAACATAAAGACATGGAAAATTATACTTTTTATGAGAAAAATAAAATAAAATTTATATAACCTAAAATTGATCGGTGAAAACTCAAACCTACAATATATTAGTATACGAACTAAGATTCTCTACGTCACACATTCATTTTCGATAAGGAATACACATGTGAGATGAGAGAGAATATTTTGAAAAAACAAAGAAAAATATATAAAAGAATTAGACAGATAAATAAAATGACATTAATATATTTTATTACAAAGAATCCAATTTGGTACATATATTTCAATTTATCTATTGACATGTGTTGAACATTAAATATAAGTACATCTTTTAATAGAGAAATTCAATCATTACCTGACATGTTGGTAGATATATTCAAATTTGGGAGCTTCTATGGTGAAGTCCACATTTGGACTGTATTGGTGCAGTCTTTTTGTGGCCCAATAAGAAAGTGACACGTGGAATAAATATTATCATTTTTATTTATTTATTTATAGATTTCTCTATCCTAAGATCGAGGTTGTGCTCTGATACCAGAGTTTGTGCAGAGTTTGTGCAAAATGCGGAAAGTTAAATCTAAATTCTTTTGTCCAATTTTTCAAGTTGCAAAGACAGTCCTGTTACTGAGCTTTGTAGTTTATGCAGTTCTTTTTGTTCTGAGATTTCAAAATCTCTTTTGGGTGGTGCTACTCTAAGGCTTTGGCTTCTAAATAGCGATATTTCTTCTGTTTCTTCAAACAGATTTTTGTCAACTTCTATTAGGGAACAACTATTCCTTGCTGGATTTCTAAATATAGGTGATTCTAATGTTACTATAGGTGTGAATAATTCATCAATATGAATTGTATCTTTTCCTGTAAATTTTATGCTATGGTGTGAATTACTTAGAGCATAATTAATCCTATAGCAGATTGTGAAGGGATGATTACCTTTTTTCATAAGATTTGGGTTTTCCAGTTTATAGTGAAAAACTATAGATCTGTCTAGATCTTTATCTTTTAGGGATAACCCCATTTGTAAGTTTATATCAAACTTAATTTTTCCATATTTCAAATTACCTTTTCCTTGTGCAATTATTGATTGTCTTCTATCTAAAATCATGGAATCCTCTAAAACTATTTCTAGGGGTGAGTCAATTCCTTTCATAAAAGTACTTTTAATTAAAATCTGAATGGTTGATATGTGAATATAACCAATTTTATTTTTTTCTTTCTCAGAAAGATTTTCAATTCTTTTTCTAATTTATGTCCTATCTATAGTAGATACAACTATATTTCCATAAGTAGAGTCAATTGGAATTGCTTCTTCTCCAACCATTATTCCAAATTTCAAAATATTTTTTCTTGAGAAAAATTCCTTGAATTTATTAAACTTTCGTTTAAAGTTTTCTTCTGCGGTTAAAGATAAATCTGCTTTTTATATATTATGATCTAGCATGCTATCAGCAAAATAACTAGATGTATTTTCAAAAAGTGAAATTTCAGACATGATAATTTTTCAGAAAAGTCTTAATAGTTTCTTTTTTTATGTCTTGGTTGTTTTTAACAATAAATATTCAGAAATAATTAAATATCCGAATTGTTCTAAAAAAAATCTATACCAAACAAAAACTTATTTAGTTGTTAGTACTTTTAATTGAAATTATCATACCGATAATATGGTATTGAAATGTAACTTTTGAATTTAAAAGAGATATAATCATACCTGATTGAACTCTCTGTTTGATGTTAATGAAATCTTCGTCTTGAAGATGTTTTGTGTTTTGGAATATAATCTGTTGATTATATTATTGTTATGGGCGATCCTTCCAGAGTATTACCTCAAGGATCTAGCTCCTCCAGAGTATTACCTCAAGAGCTACTTCTTAGAAATGATTCTAAGGACAGAAGAAATAATTCTTCAGAAAACTAGATAGTAGTTTCATATATTTTTCAACTGTGTTTACAAATGAGCTGAATGCTCTAATTTATAGTGGAGAAGGGCTCACATAGGTAAGACGTCTCTTTTCATGACAGCACACTATAGTGACATGCACTCAGAAAAGCATCATGCACTAACTTAAAGTAATACACACTAAGGAAAAACGACAAACAGTTATTTACATTATTTCAAAGTTTATCACTAAGTGGTTCCCATCTGACTCAGATGTGATAAGATACCACTGTACATTATTGTCTACATTGTGATGTGTAGTTTTGTGTTGTCAGCTTCCTTGTCTTCTTGTGCCGACGATTTTTCTAGGCAGTTTTTACAATTATGCCCTTTGTAATACTGTGAAAAAATTCTACAGCATTCTTCTCTGATTGCTCTAGGTAATTTTTCATAGTCTTCCTTGAGTTGGTCAACTCTTGCTTCAAGATTTTTGACTGCATTGATGTCTTTCTCTTTTGCAGGCTTTCTTGAGTCGCTGTACACAACCATTGTTGAATTTTCGTAAACAATTCTGTAGTTGTTTTGAGAAAATAATCTTGTTACTTTCTGATGAAAGTTTTTGATTTGTGCAATGTAACTGGAAGGGTGTCATTCACTACTTTCTTTGCTCATTGTTGGGTATTGTTTGTTTGAGATCCCAATTTTAATGAGGTATTGTGGTTTTGTAACCAGTTCCAAGGTGTTCTCATCATACCATGGATATGTTGAGTCGATCTGCAAGAATATCTCTTTTCCTTTTGCAAATAGACTGTTGAATTTTTGTGTTAAATTTTGGAGTTCCTTGGGAAGATATTTAAGTTCTCCAAATACCTTTCCGGGTTGCTCTTCCAAGTATATGGTACTGATTAGTCCATTTTGAAAGAACGATAAACAGATTTGACTGTCTATACCTGGAAGTAAAACTGCTCTAGTGCAATTAAACTTGTTAACTGGATAGAAGCATTCAGTGGTGAATTCTTCTACATAGTGGTTTAGCCATTTCCATCTGAGACTAAATTCCATATAAGTTGGATCAGTTATTTGAAAATTCTTCTGATGTTCGAGCTGGCGAATTTTGTCGATTGACAACTTCTTTTTTGACTCCATTGTAGGAGATTTTTGGAAGTTTTTTGCTGTTGTAATCTCTTTGTAGGCTCCATAAAGTGTCTGTTCCGCTTCTTTCATGGTTTTGTATCCTTTGTGACGTACATTCTTGCCAATGATATGTTGTTTAGCTATCGCCCATTTTCTATAGATCCCTTTCATTGGACCATCGAATATGACATAGGCTTCAAACTTTCCCATTTCATTGTCTACGGGATCGCTTATTTGGATGGTTGTTGGTAAACCATTTTTTCTGGCTTCATCTTCTTCCTCAACTTCTTCAGCCCATGATTTTTTGCTGTTTGAAGTTGTCCCTGAGGATTCGGCTTCCTGTTCTTCATTTGAATTTGATTTCCATCCGTTAGGTGTTACTGCTTCAATGAGAATTTCTGAACTTTCTGGGGATGTATATTTTACATAGTAATCATACTTTCCAGAAGGTTGTCCTAGCAAGTCTCAGTTTTCTTTATCTTTGAGAACTTTGTTTAAGCTTGTTGTTGGTGTTGAAGACTGGTCTATATTTGTTGTCATGTTTTGCAAACTTTTGAGTGTTGTAATCATCTCCCCCCTCTCGTCGGAGATCTTTTTTCTTCTAGAATCAATGGCAGCGAGCTGCTCATCTTTCTGCTATATGTTATTTTGAAGTAGCTTTATTGCTTGCTCCATTCTCTCGTTAGTGTATCTGCAAAACTGTTTTGTTCAGATTTTATGTATTGAATATATGACTCGAATTGTTGTAACTTCATCTGCCATCTTATTAGTCTGCCTTGTTTATGGTCAACTTTAATTTTATATCTCCAAAATCCTGTAAGATATTTAGAGTCTGTACGAAGAAGAAACCTTGATGGTAATAAATCAATTTTCCATTTTTCTAATATCTTTACACATGCCAGAGTTTCTAGTTCCTGGATATAGTATCTAGATTCTGTATCTGTAAATGTACCAGAAATATATTTACATAAATGTAATTTTTCAGTATCCTTTATCAGGATTTTAGAAGCACTGTAATCAATGCCTTTTATAGTATCTGTCCCTTCCCTCGAAGTTTCAGATTCTTTTGATTGAAGATCCTTAGATTCTTCAATTTTATATCCCTTCTCATTAAGAGAAAGTTTTGTTTTACCATTAGGTAAGGCTCTCATACAACCTGCCCAGGTTGTTTGTGATGCATCTGTTTCTATAATTAAAAAATATTCTTTCGTTGGATTGTAAAGCTCAGGCAAAACTTGAATTTTTTCTTTAATTGTTTTAACAATATCAGAATCTGTTTTGGTCCAAGACCATGGAATTTTTTCTGAAATTTTCTTTTGCAAATGTTTTCTTTCTTTTGCTAAGTCTTTGAAAAATCCTTCATTAGCAATATAATTTAAACATCCAAGAAATCTTTGGATTTGTTTTCTATCAGAAAGCTCATTTGGAAAAGCTTGTATTTTTTCTTGGGTATGAGGTGCTAGACTCAGTTCCCCATTTTCTTTTAGGATCAAACCAAGGTATTCTATTTCTTTTTGTAAAAGTTTTGATTTCTTTTTTGAAATCACAATACCTTTTTCTTTAATTCTTAAAAGAACAGTTTCTATATCTTGAAGATGTTGTTCTTTACTTCCTTTTGTGAAAATAAGTATATCATTTATATATGCTAGACATATATGGTCCAATCCTTGAAGAGATTGATCCATAAATCTCTGATATATTGATGGTGCTTGTTTTAGTCCAAAAGGTAAAATATTCCATTCGAAATGTTGTTGTGGTGGACATGAAAAAGCTGTTAATGGTTTTGTTTCTTCGGCTAGTCTTAGCTGGTAATAGCCAGACTTTGCATCTAAGGAAGAAAACCAATTACATCCTTTTATTTTTTCTAGAATAAAATCTTTTCTTGGTAATTTATAAGAATCTCCAACTGTTGCCAGATTAAGTTTCTTATAATTAATTACCATTATTCTCTTTCCTCTTTTTATTTCGTTGTGATTTTCAACATAAAAAGCTGGTGCAGAATGTGGGCTTGATGAGGGTCTAATAAGGTCCTTATCAAGTAGATATTTACATTCTTGTTGAAATTCTTCCACATCTCTAATAGAATATGGAATCCTATTTGGAACATTTATCTCGTCATTTGGGTTCTTGAGTTTAATGACTATAAGTTCATGATTAGTGTTTTTAAGGCTGTCTAGAGGGTTATCTGAACAAACTTCATCTAATCTTTCTTCTATATTGATATGGAAGCTTCTTTCTTCCCACATCGTTCTTAATTCTCTAAGGTTTCCCTTAATAAGATTTAAGATCTCATTTCTAGTAACTATTTTGGTGGTTACCATTTTGCTATTCTTAGGATTTCTCAAGTCCTTCCATTGAAGTGATATAGTATCCTTTCTTTGAGTAAAAGGTTCATATAACTTTAAAAAGTTATTTCCTATAATTAAGTCTAATCCTGAATCATGGAGGTATATTGTTGGGATAAAAAACTTATATCCTTCAATTTCTATAGATACATCTCTAAGGTTAAATCATATCTGATGTTTTGATTTATCTGCAACTATTATTTCTTTTGGTTTGGCTAATCTTTCCCAATTTCTAGAGATAGATTTTTTCCCGAAACAAAGAGTTGCACTTGTATCTATATAGGCTAAAAGATTTCTATTTTTTAGTACTATTTTAATAAATGTAGCACTTGGATTTCCTTTACCAAGTACCTTCTTCGACATCTGAATCTGTTTCTGTGCAGTATTCATAAATTTTTTCATCAGATTCTATGTCTGATTCTATAGGTTCATATCCTATTGCATATATTGCATGTAAGACATTTTTCTTAGGATTCTTCTTCTTAGGACACTCATTTGCATAGTGACCTTCTTCATGACATAACCAACATGTACATGATTTTTTACCCTGTGGGCATGTTTTCTTCTTAGGGTAAGGTTGTTTTTTCCTAAAGAATTTTTTGTCTCCTTTTCTGAATTTTCTAAAAGGGACTTTCTTGAATTTATTTCTCTTATAAGGTGGCCTTATATTTCTGGGTTTCTTTCTAGAGTTGCAACCATAGTTTCCTATTTTGTCTTGTAGTTTGTTACAACAAAGAGATACTTGAGCTTCTCTTTTAGCTATCTTTTGACTACACATTTCTTGAAGCCAGATTTTTAGGGAAGTTATTCTTCCTCCTAAAGTATCGTCTACTTTTCCTTCTGCTAATGCTGAGGTAAAAAACGCCTTAACTTGAGCCGATACTTTTTCTGGTAACTTGTCATAGAATAGTTCTAACAAGTTCCTAGAGATTCTAGTACTATTATCTATATTATAGTAATAATCCTGAAATTCACAAATGAAATTATCTACATAGCACATATTGCAGATTTTTAGGTTGGTGATTTTCCAAAGGTTTTGGTCAGAAAATGCTATTTTTGATTGAATGGAATTTTTCCATCCTTTGAATTCTTTTATTAGTAATCCATAGACCCAATCTACTACTAAGGTTCCTGTTAGAGGTAATTCTCCCATAACCTCTGGTGGTAAGGTAGAAATGTATTTATATGCATTTCCTCTAGTTTTATATTGAAGATAGTTGAAAACTTCAATTGCTCCTAAATGTTTAAGATCCTCGTTTAACTGGATTAACACACTATTTGTATTATACCAATCCCTAAGATCTTTTGCTGCATCAACACTGCAGTCTATATCTAAAATCCCTTGTCCTTGGAATGGATTTTGCGAAGGTACATAATAATGAGGTACTTTCTGGAATTTTTGTTTGGTGAATTCTCTTTCAAAATCTGCAGGTCTTTTAGTTCCTGAAGTTTCTCCTTGTTCTTCTATTTTTACATAATGAGGATTTTCAATCTCATTTTCGTTAGCCTCTTCTTCTGAGCTAAAGTCATAAATAATCTGATTATTATCCTCTGATTTGTCATCATAAGTTTCCTGACTTTTACCACTAATATCTAGAGAGACCATTAGTCTTTCTAAATTTTCTAATTGCCTATTAAGGGCTTCTTCTCTATCATCCATATCTAAAAGTAATTAGACGGTGGTTTGATTCTTAATTGTGTGGACTCAGAAGTTTCTTCGAGTTTAGAAGTTTTTTCTTGAGGTTGGTTTTGTGGTATTTCTATTTGTTTTCCCTTATCTTCCCCCTTCTTAAGAAATTGAGATAACTCATTCAGAGTTAAATATTCTTCTTTATTTTCTAAGAGTTTTGAAAGAACCTCTAATTTAATGTAGATATTCTCCATATTTCTTTCTTGTTTTTCTTGAAATTCATCCATTCTTTGGTGAGAATTTTGATAGCAACAATTTTTTATTATGTAAGCTAACATACAAGCTATATTATTGAGTTGCGGATTTGCTGTATGGAAAAGATGAGGATATTTATGTGATTCATCTTCTTTATAGCAGACAAAGTTTTCTTCATAAAAATTCCATGTTTCATGAGGTTTATACTTACTTTCTTCGGACTGTAAGTTTTCTAAATAGGATGTTTGTCTACCCTATATCGGAGATCAGAAAAGCTATCTAAGACTTTCTGTAAAACGTGTGATATACTACCTTCAGTCATCTTGCCATAAACTTAAGGTTTTTCTGAAGTAATTTAACCATTTGACCATATTGTTTGGATAATTGTCTATCAATATTCTTAAAGAATAATTCTGTGTCTCTAAACTATTTAATTTGTAATCTATACAGACTTAGCTTAGCTAAATTTGGGGTAAAATTAATTGTTCCATAAATTAATTTCTTGTTTGGATTCCTAATCCAATTCATAATTTTTCTTAACTTACTAAGTCGGTTGATTCATGGACCGATTTAAAAAGTTTGGGCTGTATTGGAGCAGTCCCTTTGCTGGCTGTACCATAGAATTTGCCTTCAAATTTATAGATGGTTTTGCCAATTCTCTATGGTATGATGACATCACTAACTTGTTTCCCAAGAATTTTGCATATTCAACTCCCAATTTGTCAAATGATAGTACAGTACTACAGTTTATGTAAACAATCAGAATGAATTTAATAAAAAATTAAAAAATAAGAATGGAAAGCATGAATAAACAGTACATAGTATTTTACTAAACCATAATTTGGAGTATTTATCCATCAACCAATGAGAACAAGTTATATACTAAGTAGGTTTGTATGTGATCCCTACAAGTTTGTTACAAGTTAATTGTGAGGACACATGCAAATCTACTTATATGATTTGTTCTCAATGGTTGATAGGTAAATACTCCTAAATTATAAAGGGTTAGAAACTTAAAATAGGCATAACTTTTTATTATTATTATTATTATTATTATTATTACTAGCCGCCAGTGCCCGTTTGTGTGATCGATATTCTCGCAAATATAAATAACTATTTAATCTATTTTTATATGGAAGTTATTTTTCAACATATACAAATATTTAAATAGAGTGAAGGGCAAAAATGACAATATTCTTTATATATTGGTATAAATAATAGTAATAGATAATAGATAACAAATCATCTCTATTAATTTGGTGATTTTATTCATCAATTGTGCTAATAATTTGGAAATGTGGTTACTTTATTTTTTTTGGTAGTTTTTTTAAGGGTAAAATAGGAATAATGAAAAAGTCATTCCAAAAATTTATATCCTTTTTATATATAGTAATAGATTATTATTATTATTGATACACTTGATATATATTCTAGTTTATAATCTAACAAATTCAGAAGATATTTTATTTGTCTACACAATGTTAAGTCTAAATCTAATTCTGTTAAGAGCACAAGGTATATAATACAATGAGTACAGGCTAATCGATGAAGAATTACAATTTGATTTAGAGTTTGTGTTTGAATATTAATAACAAGACCTTAATAATAAAAAATGTAAAAATTTTAAAATAATTATCATCTATTTAAATTGTAAATAACATAAAAAAAAAAACACATAAAAAAATAAACATCATAATCAAGGATTAAATTTGATTCAAATATTGAAATGACTTGGTGGTTGAGTTTGTAAAAATTCACTCACTATTTCTATTCTGCGTTGCTTGCTACAGCTTTGCCATCTTCTGTGAAGGCAAAATTACTTCAGTTTGTTCAACTATCACAGTGATTTATTTATGTCATTAACTCTTTTATATTTAATGATAATCAAACTTTTAAACACAACATAAATTTATTAATTTGGAATAGACAGCTAAATAGAAAAAGATAAAACAATTTGAATGATAATATAGTTGACTTGCAGCTCAAGAAATGTGTGGACATAAACTTCCAATTAATTTATTAAAATCATTTGACCAATACAACATAATTTGAACTATATATTAGTAAGAACTAGAAATTTTACATACACCAACCTATCTATTACATTACTCAGTAACTGAATTCCACTTTCAAACTAGTTTCCCCTCTTCTTTGCAGGCAAGACTTACTCTCTTGACTCTTAATTCTTTTCACTGTTTCATATATACAGTTTTTGTTTTACCTGTTTCCATTTTATCATGTGCTGAAGATTAAAATATTTAAGTTTGAAGAACACTATCTTGTTGTATGTTACTTACTAACTTGAATCTAGAAATGCTTTTTCTGCAGAGGGGTTTGTAAGCAAAACAAGTCTTCCTCCGAGAAAATGGCAACGGATATCAGTTTGGAAGGAGATATTCCGAGTCTTCAACCAGTTGTAGATATTGACAGAAAGCAAGATTCAGAGAAAAACAAGGCCAAAGATGCAAAAACCGACACAGTACACTTATACAAGCTTTTCACATTTGCCGATCCTTTGGATCGTTTATTGATGTTTCTGGGGACTGTGGGTGCTATTGGGAATGGAATATCTATACCCTTGATGCTTTTAGTATTTGGCAATTTGATCAATGCATTTGGAGATTCCACGGACTCAATCGTTGTTGATGAAGTCTCCAAGGTAATTTTCTCACTAGTCTTGTATGCCGTTCATCGCTCCCAACAACTTTGAAACAAACTCCTACGAACTTACTAACAACGACTTAGTTACTTTGATCAGGTGTCTCTAAAATTTGTATACTTGGGGGCAGGTGCCTTTGTTGGGTCATTTTTGCGTAAGTACATTAGTTTCCCGATTAGTTCTTACAATCTAACTTATTGGTTTGGTTCATTATGACCCCAAATAAACCTTGTATGCTATGTACCAGAGTTAACATGCTGGATGATCACCGGAGAGAGACAGGCTGCAAGAATTAGAGGCTTATACCTTAAAACTATTTTGAGACAAGATGTTAGCTTCTTTGATAAGGAAACTAACACTGGGGAGGTTGTTGGAAGGATGTCAGGTGATACTGTTCTTATTAAAGATGCCATGGGGGAGAAGGTACATCATACTATCATAAATCACCACCATTTTGTTTTCCTCAATTACCTTAACAAAAGAATTTAAGTTCTTTATTGTCCCCCCCGCCCCCTCCTTCGATTTCAGGTGGGACAGTTCATACAGTTTGTAGCAACTTTCATAGGAGGTTTTGTCATAGCATTCACTAAGGGATGGCTTCTTACTGTTGTCATGCTATCTAGTATACCGCTTATTGTCTTGTCTGGTGCTATGACAAGTATGGTTATTGCAAAAGCAACATCAACTGGACAAGAAGCTTATTCTAAATCAGCAAGTGTGGTAGAGCAGACAATAAGTTCCATCCGAACTGTAAGCACACTAGCGAAAAAAATAACCTTGGCATTTTGTTTTATAATGTTATTACAAAGTATATAAATTATGTCGATTGTTCCAATGCAGGTTGCATCATTTACTGGGGAGAAAGAAGCTATAGCTAAATATAATCAGTCCTTAATCAAGGTCTACAAGACTTCAGTGCAGGAGGCACTAGCATCTGGTGTGGGGTTTGCTACACTCTTTTTTGTTTTTACCTCGAGTTATGCTTTGGCCGTATGGTTTGGCGGGAAACTGATAATAGAGAAAGGATATACAGGAGGGGATGTTATCACAATAATTTTTTGTGTATTTACTGGTTCGATGTAAGATTTGTGTTGCTTTTCCTTCATATGAGCCTATAATTTCTAAAATTTATTTCCTTTCCATTTCATAAGGTATGAATATGTTTTTTTCTCCTAACTATATTTCTGTTTCCAACACTAGGAATCTTGGGCAGACATCTCCAAGCCTAAGTGCTTTTGCCGCAGGACAAGCTGCAGCCTTTAAGATGTTTGAAACGATTAAAAGGAAGCCGGAAATTGATGCCTATGACACAACTGGGAAAAAGCTTGATGATATTCGCGGAGACATAGAGCTTAGGGAGGTTTGCTTTAGTTACCCTACAAGACCAGATGAATTAATATTCAATGGATTTTCTCTTTCATTACCGAGCGGCACTACTGCAGCTTTGGTAGGACAAAGTGGGAGTGGGAAATCTACAGTCGTTAGTTTGATAGAGAGATTCTATGATCCAACGGATGGAGAAGTTCTCATTGATGGCATTAACCTCAAAGAATTTCAACTGAAATGGATTAGACAGAAAATAGGCCTGGTCAGCCAAGAACCCGTTCTCTTTACTTGCAGCATTAAGGAGAATATTGCCTATGGCAGAGATGGTGCAACTGATGATGAAATCAAAGCTGCAGCGGAACTTGCTAATGCCGCCAAATTTATAGATAAACTTCCTCAGGTGAACTCTTAAATCTTTATTAAAATGTAGAAACTGCATGCATAGCAATTTCTTGTTTAATAGTTTGAAATATTCTGTGTGTTCTTTAATATTGAATGCGGTCTTTTCTGCCTTAATAATTTTATAAAATTATGGATAATGATCTTAGGGACTAGATACAATGGTTGGTGAGCATGGAACACAGCTCTCTGGAGGTCAAAAGCAAAGAGTGGCAATCGCAAGAGCAATTTTGAAAGATCCAAGAATCCTACTTCTTGATGAAGCTACAAGTGCCCTTGATGCAGAATCTGAGAGAATTGTACAAGAGGCATTGGACAGAATAATGATAAACCGGACAACTATCGTTGTAGCTCACCGCTTAAGTACAATAAGAAATGTTGATACCATTGCTGTCATTCAACAAGGAAAAATAGTTGAAAGAGGTAGGCACATTATTTTGCGACGAAAATCTAATTTCTGTATGAATCATAATTCATAGAAAGCATGAAGCCTAAATGTTTATATGCTTCCATAGCATTCTCATATTTTTCAATTGATTAGGTTCGCATGATGTGCTCACCAAGGATCCCAATGGAGCCTATAGTCAGCTTATTAGACTGCAAGAAACAAAGGGGTCAGAACAAAATGACGTAAACGACACAAACAAGTCAAACAGTATAGTGCATTCTGGAAGACAATCAAGTCAAAGATCTTTTTCCTCGAGATCTATAAGCCAAGGGTCATCTGGAAACAGTGGTCATCACTCATTCTCAGCATCGCATGTTGCACCCACAACTGATGGCTTCTTAGAAACTGCAGATGGTGAATCTCAAGCTTCTCTTTCAATAGTTTCTTCACCACCAGAAGTGCCACTTTATCGCCTGGCATATTTTAACAAGCCTGAGATTCTAGTCTTATTGTTGGGGACTATAGCTGCAGTGCTGCAAGGAATATTAATGCCCATTTTCGGGGTCTTGCTTTCTAAAATGATAAGTATTTTCTACAAGCCAGCTCATGAACTTCGTCATGATTCAAAAGTTTGGGCAGTAGTGTTTGAAGCGGTTGCTGTGGCAACATTACTCGTTATTCCATGTAGATTCTACTTTTTTGGTATTGCTGGAGGTAAGTTGATCCAAAGGATCCGGAACGTGTGTTTTGAGAAAATAGTTCACATGAATGTAAGTTGGTTTGACGAGGCTGAGCATTCAAGCGGAGCACTTGGAGCAAGGCTCTCCACCGATGCAGCTTCAGTTAGAGCGCTGGTTGGGGATGCACTTGGTTTGCTAGTTCAAAATATTGCTACAGTAATAGCTGGCTTGGTAATTGCTTTTCAAGCATGCTGGCAGCTTGCTTTTATAGTCCTTGCTTTGGCGCCTCTATTAGGACTAAATGGATATGTGCAAGTAAAAGTCTTGAAAGGATTTAGCGCAGATGCAAAGGTTTGTTAGCGACTTCTATCAACTAACCAACTAATATTGTGAACGAATATGAAAATGTGCTATGAGTGCATTTTTGACTCATCCAAATGTTATGTCAATATACTGATACTCTTTTTACCTAACAGAAATTGTACGAGGAAGCAAGTCAAGTGGCGAATGATGCTGTAGGGAGTATAAGAACGGTTTCTTCTTTCTGTGCTGAAGAGAAGGTGATGGAATTATATCAAGGAAAATGTGAGGGACCAATTAAGAAAGGCATAAGGCGAGGGATAATAAGTGGATTTGGTTTTGGGTTATCATTCTTCGTGCTGTATTCAGTTTATGCCTGCTGTTTTTATGCTGGAGCTCGACTTGTAGAGGATGGCAAATCTACATTCTCAGATGTTTTTCTTGTAAGTTACTCTCCTAACTTGTTCACCATTACATACATTCTATCACTTTCACAATTATTTGCTAAGTTGATGAAACAAAAATCTGACCTAACATTTTTCTAGCATTGATATTTTGTTTCCTGATTTGTAGGTCTTTTTTGCTCTCAACATGGCAGCTATGGGAGTCTCTCAATCTGGGTCCTTGCTCCCTGATTCAAGTAATGCAAACGGTGCTACTGCGTCCATATTTGCTATTCTTGATCAGAAGTCACAAATAGACCCTAGTGATGAATCTGGAATGACACTGGAACAAGTCAAGGGAGAAATTGAGTTTAACCATGTTAGTTTTAAGTATCCTATTAGACCCGATGTTCAAATATTTAGAGATCTTTGCTTGAACATTCACAGCGGCAAGGTTGTTTTTCTATTTCACATCTTATCAAAAGAATATCTAAATTGTTCTTCCTAATTTAAAAAATAGCTAACAGATTATCCATTTATTGATATAAAAAAACAGACAGTTGCACTGGTTGGAGAAAGTGGAAGTGGAAAATCAACAGTGATCTCATTGCTACAAAGATTCTATGACCCTAACTCAGGACACATTACACTTGATGGAATAGAAATTCAAAGGATGCAAGTGAAATGGATGAGACAACAGATGGGACTGGTAAGCCAAGAGCCAGTTCTTTTCAATGATACGGTTCGAGCCAATATTGCATACGGAAAAGGAGGAGATGCAACAGAGGCAGAAATTATAGCTGCGGCAGAACTTGCAAATGCTCACCAGTTCATAAGTAGTTTGCAGACGGTAAATTGCATATTATCTTTTCACCGGTGCAATATAGTAAATAAAAATAAAAGACTACATAGGTCTAAATTCTTGAACATGATACTATATATGCAGGGTTATGACACGATAGTAGGCGAGAGAGGAATTCAATTATCTGGGGGACAGAAGCAGCGGGTGGCAATTGCACGAGCAATGGTGAAGAATCCAAAAATACTGCTACTAGATGAAGCAACAAGCGCACTTGATGCTGAGTCTGAAAAGGTGGTACAAGATGCACTTGACCGTGTTATGGTGGAGCGAACAACAATAATAGTGGCTCATAGGTTATCAACTATTAAGGGTGCAGATTTAATTGCGGTAGTTAAGAATGGTGTTATAGCAGAGAAAGGAAAACATGAAGCATTGCTCCATAAAGGTGGTGATTATGCTTCTTTAGTGGCATTGCATACACACGCAGGCGCTTCTTCATCTTAGATTCCTTATGCCTCAACCCTTGCTGTAAAATAATGTGCTTGGTCCCTTTCATGGTTTCATTTGCGTGTAAACTAAAATAGTGATAGGACCATGAACATGACCAGTTCAGATAGTTAGTTTTTTTTTTTAATCAGTTCAATTAGTTAGTCAATAGAGTGTCAATGAGGAAGCAAATACAAAGAAACTAGGTATGTGGCAGTTAGGTTCAGTTAGTAAGATACGAATTACAATGAATATGTATATAAGCTATGTATATATTTGTATTAAACACACAATATCATATTGATGTCAGTCTCTTAGGTAATCTTGAAAGATCTAGTTATTGGTGACATCTATTTGTTGCGGTATATTTATGTTGATGATGATATGTTATGCGCATTTGACTTATTATTGTACTCCGCTCATTTTATACTTTTGAGTATGATAACTCACTTCTTTGTGTCCATATTTAATATCCAACAATATATCAAATAAGATTATCTCGAATAAAGAGAACGAAAATAAGTGAATTAAAATTTCAATTGGAAAATCCAAATAATTGCTTCTTGTTTTAGACTACTCTTGTTGACTTGTCCAATGTGATGTGACCATAAGCCTAAACTTATTACATGACTAAGAAACTAAAACCTAATAAAAACTCAACAAGGCTGCAAAAATGATCAATCATTACAAATCTTATATGAAAGGAACAATGGTAGAAACTACAAAAATAATTTAATTGTGAAGTCAAATTTTTTAACATGAATGTGTTAAACTTAAACCTACTCTAATTTAGTTTTTGTTACCCTACAACAAAGTCACTGTCCTCTAACTCAAACTCTAAGCATGCTCTCTCTTAAGAGCCAAAAATGTAGCAACAAATTCATCATACTCTGGTAATTTAGGATGAACATGTTTTGGCATTTGAGAAGGAGATGAAAATGTACTTAACAAATTATCTTTGAAACTTTCCAACCATTTTGAAGGCATAGTATACAAGGCTCTTAAGAATGGAGTTGTTGTTAAGCAGTCACAAGTCTTTGGACTATCCAAGTTGCAGCTACATTCACTCATGCTTGATTCACTATTGCTTCATTTAGATCATTTGGACAGTCCCTAACATAAAATTATTATTAATTTTATTATGAGAAAGGGTTGGTGTAACAATCACATTTTAATTTATGAAGCTAGATAAGAAATAATACATACCTGTGATTTCTTATATATGAGAGTTGCTCAAGGATAAATTCAAAAGAAGTGATCTAAGAATGCATATGCAGCAATTAGTCTTTCATCTTGAATAAGCTGCTCAACCTGAAATTTCCAGAGAATCAAAATGTGCACATACTAGTATTTATTAGAAATTAGTATTGGGTCTAACTCATCCTCACAAAACCGGCTTGTAAGGTGAGGATTGCCTCTTACTTATAAAGACTTATTCAGGCCATCTCTCAACCGATGTGGGACTTCTTAACACACCCCCTCACGCCCAGCACTATTGGGCTTGGTGCGTGGATATAAACGGTAGGTGGCCCGATAACGGGTGGCCCAACGGATCTTGAAGAGGCTCTGATACCATATTAGAAATTAGTATTGGGCCTAACTCATCCTCACAAAACCGGCTTGTAAGGTGAGGATTGCCTCTTACTTATAAAGACTTATTCAGGTCATCTCTCAACCGATGTGGGACTTCTTAACAGTATTTAAACTCACTTTCAAATTAAATTAAATTTTATAATTTATTTTTTTTATATAATTTAAAGAAAAAAAATTACTAAATTTTGTGTGTGCTGATTTTATACCAAAAAATTAAAATGTACATGCACATAATACATATTTTTTACAATAAGCATGAAATTAAAAACTAGGAATTGGTCTACCAAAAAAATAAATAAATAAACACTAGGAATTGTTTGCCTCTTGAGAGCAATATCTTCTTGATGGCCATTGAGTAATTAAATTTGCCAAGACATTGCGCAACTGCATTGCCATTGTTTGCCTCTTGTTCTTCAAAAAAACGAGTCTGCATCTTGCTGTTTTAATTGCTGCAATTCAAAAATTAATAATATATATAATGGTGGAGTTAAACATGTTAAATATGCTTAGATCTCAACCCCAAAAGCTAGCTCAAAGGGTGAGGTTGCCCTCACATATTTATACATTTCACATTCCGAAAACCTAAGCAATGTGGGACTTCAAACAAACCAACCTTGACATAACAATATTTTTTTTTTTATTTTTGTAAGAAGTATTAAGAAACTTCGTATCAGCTCTCAACAAGTATATTGCAGATCAAATTATTCAGTTTCTGAATATCATGTGTAAGCACGACTTTCTTCGCAGCTCTCGAGTTCTTTATGGTATATCTTTTGTTGCCTGCTTTGGCAATTCCATGTTTTCGTGATGAGTGATTGAGTTTTACCAATTTTTGCTATTACTATTAAACAATTTCAATGGGCAGGAACTTGCATGCATGTTCGTGATAAGTGTCTTTTTTTAAAATTTGGATTTTATCTATCTATTGTGGAGATAGATGTCTTACTATATTCTCTAAAGTGAGTTTTTTCCTAATTCTTTTTCAAAAGGGTCAACTAGTGCTATAATTTTGTCAAGTTTTTAATAATGTATTATTTTTTGTGCTTCTGGATGACTAATGGACTGGTTGCAAATCAATATCTTTTTCTGCAGCGGATAATATTCGCCTTCATGAGTTTTTTAAGACACCATATTTCAAGTCAGGGATTCACACTCTCCCAGGTGCTCAGGATTTGTGGAAGCTAATGCTGGACTAATTCATGTTTTTGAAATGCCTTAACATATGTTGCTGCAAGAAAATGACTACCTAGAGGGATATGACACAATCATATTCTTTTCCCCATTTTGAGCAACACTAATGAAAGATTCGAACAAGTTGTGTTCACTATAGTCTTCCCTTTTCTTTTTTGTTATAATGAATGAGTTGTGTTATTCAAAATTTAGTGAATTTCATCAAATCCTTCATCAGCCATATGCATAGACGTTCATGATTGGATTGGATTGGATTGGATTGCAGCATTGCTGCTATGTAATTCTCTTTTATTGCATTGCTGATATTGAACGGTTGTTCTGATTCAACAGATATACAACCATTATTGTAGTCGGAATTATTTACATTATTATATAGTGCATCATCTATATATAGAACAGAACACTATCTTCAAATATACAAATTACTCATTCTTCTCAATCAACTTGATGCCATAAGCTTGTATAATATCCAATGCTGCAAAGACCACAACCGACAAATAAGCATTCATAAAAATTGCTATATTCTGACAAATGGAGCAACCGATCAAAACAAAATATGCAGTCACCTGGAGTGTATACTTGAGGTATGATGGGCCTTAAGACACCTCTTGTCTGAATTTTGTTTGTAAGTAATAGCTGCAAATAAAGATGCCACAAATTCATAAACAGTGTTTACTTAATTGGACTACAACAGTTTAGAGAACAAAAAAGGGAGGGAAAGTACCAGAGCTCCAACAGCAGCTGGAATACCAACAGTAAGTGCCATGGCAGTAGTGGTTTTTCCATCAGCAATCTTCCCAAATTCAAGCAAAGTAGCTGTATGCTTCTCTGTTATTTGGCTGTTTGGGTATTCTACCTCCACTTCATGGTGCAAAAGCACCATATCCTGCTTACAAATCAGATTAATATCCATGCTTTAATATGTAAACTCTTCACATTCATGCAACATCAAAAGCACTTTGGCAGCAGTATAATATACCTTTTCTGTGTTGGAGTAGGATAATCTCTCCTCCATGCGGAAACATGCAACATCAAAAGCACTTTTGCAGGAAGCAGGGATTTCTGTTTCATCAACAAGTCCCAAAAATCTACATGAGAGAACACAATCAGGTTAAGACAATGATTTTCCAATAATAATAAGAGGGTTTTAAATGGCTTACATGATTGTTTTTGCTGTCATCATCATTGAAGATCTTTGATCTTTGCAATGTCCTAGTGTTGATATTCTTTCTGTGATATCCTCCTCTCTTATCAATGCTCTATCCGGATCTTCATGAACAATTTTCAGAAGGTCAAACATGAATTTTCTAAAGGTTGGTCTCTCTTCATTCTTTAGAATCGGATGAACTTCACTGTTGAATAAGCCAATCCTAGAAAGTGTTGCCATGATCTCACTAAACCCTGTACGCGAAGTAG
The DNA here is from genome assembly GCA_030408175.1 of Trifolium repens. Taxonomy (NCBI): domain Eukaryota; kingdom Viridiplantae; phylum Streptophyta; class Magnoliopsida; order Fabales; family Fabaceae; genus Trifolium; species Trifolium repens. The sequence goes on from CP125851.1 coordinate 52,598,477, forward strand.
CTAAAAATAAGTTCCATAAAGATAAATAAACTTTTCATACACGAACACACAAAGCCTGGATTAGTTAATTTATGTATCAGAGAATGCCACTGCCTCGCCAAATATTGCCTAATGTCGATAAAATATGTATCAGTGAATGTTATTAATCAGTGGAAGAAGTTGGACTGAAAAATAGTAAAACCATAAGGAAACCATGCCTTCATAACGGAGTGTTCCTCGAAAGATAGTTGATGCTTCAGATCCTATTCCATATAAATCTCCGTAAAGTAAAGAGTTGCGGTTTGGAAGACATTCCAAAGCAAAAGCAGGAAAGTCGGGTATCCTTATTCTTGTAGCTGAATCATAAAGATTTTCCCCTATCCAATAAACAAGTATTATGCAGTGAGCTTATGAGTGCTTCAAGCAAATGTAACACGTGAGGGTCAGACTCGTTCATGATGGACCAAATAAACTATGCATCCTATAATCAAATTATAGAAAATTCCATGCATGTTATTGATGGTAAATGTATGCATACATATTACAGAAATATGTCAAGACAGTTCAAAAAAGGAATAGAAAATATAATCATGCTTGTTGCTGTCTTGGAATTATATTCCCAGTTTATTGAAAGCTTACCATCAATATGTACAGTTTTGCCATGGTCTTTGTAAGTGGCAGGATTGCGCCCAGCTCGGATGGCCCCTACAGGATTCCAACTGAAATAATTGGCAACCAAATGAGCCATTATTTATAGCAACGTCAACAACCATCAATTTTTGTACCATGCTAGTAAAGAGATATATAACTGCTGTGATCACTAAGTCATCACATCAGATTAACAAGTGATATATCATAAACACTATTGTACCTGTGAAATGTGCTTAAAAAGATTGGCATTATCCGTCACATCAAGCTGAATTCCAGTTACATTTGGAATGCCTTCAACAATCTGCACTGATCTAATATCAAATCTAGGATCCTTAGGGAAACACTAGTTATGCTTCCATTAAAGAACTAATGTAAAAGCAAATATACCTGTTCTGCATCCTTCAGGTACAAAGATCCCACAATCACATTGACATCAATTTGATCTTCAAAATCATCTTCCAACAATGTTTTATACCACTGGCTTGTTCCAAATGATGATATCATTTCGGCAGCTGGCTGACAGACTCGACCAGCACCAAGAATCAAAACTGCAGCCTTCTCTTTTGGATCAGATTCCTTCTCCATACCGTTCTCTTGAACTTTACCAAGCTTAAGTGAAATTTTATTTGAATTTTGATTTGAAAATCTATTATTTTCAGTTGGATTAGCAAGAGAGGTTAAAGAATCAATGATTTGATCTAGAACAGCCTTATCATCCGCACCAACCTGTTGACAACAAAGCATGTTTTTACAATATTAATTATAAGAAGTTCACTAGGTCGATACAAAAATCATAAGATATTTTCCATTAACAAAAAGACTATAAACCAAAGAGTGTCAAGCCAAATGCTATGCCTTGTCCTGAATTTGTCATGGCCGACAATGGCCATGCTTGAATTGGCACCCCTCTGAGAGAGGAATGGAGAAACAGAAGAAGACACTGAATGCAATTGAGTAACAGGACAAAAATTGTAGTGTATTCAGAATATAATCATGAATGCCTTCTGGTATGGGAACGGTACGGGTACGACATTTTTGACAAAAACAAAGGTACGGGCATGTCAATATAAAATAAATTGTTAATTATAAGAAAACATGAAAGAATTATATTGTTCAAATGGCAACAAAACATCAAAATCAAAAAGCTATTTGTTCAAAAAACTTAAAGATCTATATACTGAAAATCACAATATCTTTGCCCATAAGTAATCATTCCAGTTTGAAATAAATGACTACTTACTTCAAGTTCAGAGTATGATATTGCATCAACACTCTGACCCACATGACAATTGACCAAGTGGAAGGATCCTCCAGCTGTTTCAATAATATCTAGTGCCTCATTTATCAGAAACTGATCAAATAAGTGACCACTCAACGATACCTGTCAGTCGTATTCACCGATCATAATCAGAAGATTAAATATCAAACAGTAGGATTATCATGGTTATCTACTATACAAATTCATTTTGACATATATAATACAACCAATGGATAATAATATTGAAACTGATGAACGCACCGATGTGTTGTATTTGGTCTTGGTAGATAATGAATTTGCTGCTGAGTTTTCTGAGACATCCCTGCAAGCCATTTTGAGAGGCTATTGTAAAAAAGAGGTGCCAAAACAAACAAAATGAAAATAAAGAGTTTCCTTTGAGAATTTATTACAGTTAGTTAATGAAAAATAGATGAGAACATACTCAGAATCAGATTTCCGCATGCGTGGGATATAATCATATAAGGAGGTTAGGACACCTCCATGAACTATGCAAGCTCTCCTTAAGTGAGCAGGCAAGTTTGTAATGTCTGTAGCAGAAGCCAAATGTGTGACAAATTGGGACAGTACATTTCCAAAATATTGTGAAGCCTAGCCATATAATGAAATCGAATATTCAATCATTTTCAAAACCTGTTATAGCATTCTCTTATCCAATGGATGTGTAATACACTTACCTCTTTTGCAAATTCTGTTGGAAGAATGTCAACAGCTAAACATATAACTCCATTCCCATCCATGTCATCGTGGTAGGAATCCGTTATTGCATCATATCTAACAACAATTTAAATTAAACATCACAAAGATATAAAAAATTAATAACCTCACCATAAAAAAGTCACATGGTATACCGGAAAAAGGGTGAATCAATTGATGTAGCACGATTAACAAACTCAAGTGAACCGCCTATATCAAAAGTTATGTCCGCTATTCCAACAAGTGGACATCCCTTTCTCATCAAATCTTGAATCTGCTTATAGCTCAACAATGGAGGAAATCTTTTCTCCCAATACATGCAATTAACTAACATAACCAAATGTCAGTCATAGACTCATATTGCTTAAGCAACATTTCAGACCAAAATGTATCAAATATCAGCAGTAAGCATGAATGGGCCTACCAATAACAGATGCATAGGGTGCTACTCTTTCATGGAAAACTGGATTGTAATGTTCAGGGTGTGCATAGTAGTCTACCTGACATAACCATATCAGGTTAGCATATTAGATACAAATCTAAGGAAAAGAGGCATTATTAGACATTAGTAGATTAATTATACAGTTTGGGTAAGGAGGCAGAATATGAAAGAATATAGACTCAAAACAACAGGATATTAAATTGCTAAGGTGTATTATGATATGGAACCACCAAATACTAACCCAATAGTCCTATTTATAATAATATTGCACCCCTAGTTCTAATTAAACAAGGGAACAAATAAAAATAACAAAAAACATCCAATTTATTGTGTAACATCGTCTTCGTCAAAATGTTTTGTACATATTCAAATGCAAAGATTCTGCTTTGTTTTTCTAATATCAGTCTTTATTTTGTTTTAATAAATATTATAACTAATCAAGGCATAGCCAAATACAACATTATTCAAAATATGTCCACACAACCAACGAACAAGAAAATGGAATATTCAGGACATTGAACTAATTCAGAAAAACAAAGAAAAAAGAGCTTACCTTTATTAAATTCAAAATTATAATGGGATTTCCATATCTTTTGACAAGATTTTCAAAGTGGAGTCTAGTAGCTTGATAATTCTGGTCCTTCTTGGACACTGAGGAAGAACATATGATCACATAAGCAAAACATATGGACAGAAACACGTCAAAGTAGAGAAGATGAGAGAAAAATAACTTACCGACTAGTGACTACTAATGCTACAATATCCATAAAATGGGAAGACATACCTATAACATCTGGTTTAATATTTAGACGTGAAGTTTCCTGTGACCAGAAAAGAGGGATCGAGCCACGATTCTGGATGACAGAGCTAATCGGGATGGGAAGACCTTCTGGAACATCCTCAAAGACTATTTGTTCGGTCTCAACATCATTTGCTACTCTGCCCTTCTCATTAACACCACGCCTCAAATACCTACACATAGTAATTAAATAAATGAAGCCATGAACTGCAAGTATAATATTTGCAAATATGTCTCTATTTTTCAAGATTGTGCTGCCTGCACTATGCTTCTCGCCATTTTTTAAATAAACATCTTTGAAAGAAGAAAACAAAATAGATGCATACTACCATAAGAACATAAAAGATAAATTCTTCCATAAGATACGCACTTTTTGTTTAAACTACAAAGGCATGGTGACAATTCAAAATGGCTAGAAAATACAAGGAACGACTCAAACACAGCTGTATAACAGTATAAGAATCATATGTTTGATAGACTAGTTAGCTAGCAAATTCTGTACAAAGTCAAGTTATAGAATCAGATGTGTAACAAACTGAGGCATACATAAGAAAATGACTCAACGGCGCATACAATGCATTTTTGGAAATAAAATATAATGAAATTTACAAACCTAGTGCCAGCATAATGGCGTGATCTTCTCGCAATGAGCATCAGTATGAACTCCCGTCCAGATATCTCAAGTGTGTCCTAATGAAGCCACCAATAGACATCAGAGGAGAGAAGAGAGAGAAGAGAGAACGGAGAGTAAGAGTGAGAGAGAGAAATGTTTGTGACAAATGAGGTTTTGTGAAGGGAGTGGAGTATTTATACCCGCTGATCCTGTGCCTGCATCTCCACAGTGTTACCATGCACTAGCGTACTTATGGTCTTCTGATCTTTGATCAGACGGCCCTGATCCCTCTTGTTGACTTTTCCCACTGACTTTGTTTAATTTATAGGACAAAACTTACATACATTGTCATAGATGCAGTTTTTACTTTTCCTCTCACAAAGAGGTAGTTATTTCAATTGAAAAACAATTTTCTTTTTTTTTTTAAATTAAAAAACACAAAAAACTACTTCTTTGTGAGTGGAACAACAAAAACTGAATTAAAGAGGAAGCCAAAATAAAATGTGAGCGCTCATGCACTATACGGCTTTTTGGCGTCGCCCTATCTTTATCTTGTCTTGCTGGAGTGGAGGCAAATTTTCTAAAAAAGCGGTTGATTAGGTTCTCGCGTCCCTATGCCCAAAAAAAGGGATGGGCGAGTTCGGTTCGAGTGTTCACTGATCGGGTGGATCTATATGCTGAGGGGGTGAGACAAGGTGTAGTACCATTGAAGTTATTAAGGAAGAGGATGTGGGTTCAAACCTTGGTGGTGACCTTTCCACCACTATTTTCGTTTTTTTAGCTTTTTTTTATATGTTGTTTGGTTGTTGGGCTTTAGGCCCAGCACTACTAAGAAAACCCCCCTGTTATACTATTTGCACCCCTTTTTCTGCTACTTTTTTTTTAATCACTTTTTTAGCTTATGAAAATAAGTGCTTATTTGAACAAATAGATATTTAGATTTTTGGGTCAAATATTTGCACTAATATCAATATCTTTTCTCAAATCACTTATTTTATTTTTATTAGCTTATAAATCATTTTCATCTACTTAATTGTTTTTTTTAGCTTACATAATAAGTGCTTATTGGACCCTTTTTTTTATTGCACTTTTATTTATTTTGTTCTATTGTTTTCTAGGATTTAGTTTACTTCATTGTATTTTTATTTATTTACTCATTGTTTGCACTATTATTTATTTTGATTATCATGATTTAGAATATATTTAGGGGCAATGTAAAAATAAATGAGAACTATTACATTGCATGCATATTTATTTATTCCGTTTTATGTCAAGTAGTATAGTAAGTCTAAGGAAAATGGGAATTTCATTTTGATCCAACGTCATTATGAAATCCCTCGCGCTTAGTTAATTACTTAATTTATCATGTCTAGTTTAATTTATTCGCGTCTAGTTTACTTATCGCGCTTAACCTTTTTATGAAAAAAAAATCTCAAAAATATTCAAATATTCAAAATCTCAAAAACATTCAAATATTCCAAACATCATCAAAAACATTCTTTATCAAAAAACCTTGGACTTCAAACCAAGTGATCTCTTCTTTTCTCAAATCAAATTCAAATACTTTTTATCAACAAACCTTTGATTTCAAACCAAATGATCACGTCTTTTCTCAAATCAAACTTCAATCAACTTTAATCATATTTAGACTTTTTCACAATTTAAAATCAATCAATCACACACTTTATTTTTCTTACGCTATTTCGGCTTCTTACCTTTTCAAAACTTTTTCAAAACCTTAAAATCAATCAAACAACTCACTCGGCTCTTTTTACCCCGAACTACAAGGTTTTGATCCCTCACGGGTACGTAGTGCAAATGACTATATGTCTTCCCAAATAAAAAAAAATAACAAAAAACATTTTTCTCTTTTCTTTTTCAAATCACCGCTTTAATCTTTTTTACATTTAAGCAACATTTACAAATTAATAAGCAAATAATTTAGCACAAAGATAAAAAAAAAATAGGAGGTTCCTATAGAGTACTATAGACGTTTAGGGTGCTAATACATTCCCTTAACGTAACCAACCCCCGAACCTTTAATTTCTCAAAAAATAGGGTTATTACGAACTTTTCCCCTTTTTTTGGAAAAATAAAAGCTCGGTGGTGAATCTAAAAATTGCGAGTCAACGCTAAATAATAGCTTGATATCCAAAAATCACCGCGACAAAACCGAATCGAGCTTTCGGTTACATGTCCTTGATGAACATTCTGCAAGTAACATCAGTTAACTAGGCATCATCGAAGCACTCTCTATCTAGTGGAACCAGTAAATAAGTGATTGCCAGATCACAACAAACAGCAAGTTGGAACGACCAAAATTGTATTCGGAAGTTTGAATGAGAATCTCTAAGAAATTTTCTAAGCTATTGGAATTGGAAACATCAAAGAGTAATTTGAGGGATTTCCTAATTTTCTGTCTTCAACATTGTTTTTCACTTTAGTTACAATTGCATTGTGTTTGTGATGATGATGATGCAATGATGTTGTTGGTGAAGGATCGAGGAAGATGAAGAGAAGATTTGGGGATTTTTTTTAGAAATTAGGGTTCTTCATTTTTTAAGATTTTTATTAGATTTTTTTTATATAATTTTTTTTTTTTTTGGTCAAGTAGCCTAAATGGCAAGACTCACACATTTAAATATGGAGAAACGTGGAATTGAAGGTTGAAAAACACAAGAAGGGGGGGTTGAATTGTGTTTTGGGTTTTCTAAATTTAAAGACTTTTCGCAATGGTTAAGTTAAACAACACACAATATAAGAGAGTAGAGAAAAGGAGACACACAAATTTTATACTGGTTCCTCCCACAAAATAGGAGTAGTCCAGTCCTCTTGTTCCTCACAAGAGATTTTACTATAATCACTCAGATTACAAATGCTCAAGCATCAAGCAAGAGACTTCCAATGCTCAAGCACAAAGCAAGAGACTTCCAATGCTCAAGCACAATTACAAGACTACTTAAAAATGTTTCAAGAAATTTCTAAGTGTTTGTGAGCTTTTGAATTTGACAGAGTATAGGCGCGTTCAGAAGCTTGGAGTCTTGTTATTAATCTTCAAAGATCTTCTTCCTTATATAGCTAGGAAATGTGAACTTAAAGATTATAGCCGTTTGAAGAAATCTTGAGACGCTCCATTTGTATTGATCAGTGTGCTAATAGCTGTTCTGATTGGCAGTGTTAGCAGCGTTGACGTTTTCTACAAAATGGATGATTCATTTTGGCTTTAGATTTCTGAAACGCAGTTTAAGCCAAATGAGGAAATACTCGTTCTTGTAGCCTGACTTGAAAGAGACCTTTCCATGGTCAAACCTTTTTCACCTTGATTCCATCAGTGAGACCAAGACTACAAGACACAGTCTCCAAGTGTTCAGATTTGATATAGCCCAGAATTCCTTGCTTCAGAATTTTGGTGACTTCAGAACTTTAATGTGCTCAGATGTATACATTCAGAAGCGTTGGTTCAGAAGTGATTCATTCAGAATTCCAATGTGCTCAGATATGCAAATTTTAACTTTTAATCCTGCACACTTGAGTAAATTATTAGTACAACCAATTGATCTTTAAATACTTTGTTATCATCAAAATCAAACGAAGAGATACAAAACCAATTTTGTTCCAACAGAATTCGGGGTTCGAACCCCAACCACTCCAATAATGTCCTTGGTAGCTACCATTTAAGCTACACTTATGAGACTTTTATAAAAAAAAATTATTAATTAATCATTAAATTAAATTACATAAAATAAACTAATGATATGGAAAATAACATTTCTTAGTCAACCTTGGCATATCAATGCCACATCATCAATTGAGATGCCACGTCATTAAAATGAGAGAGGGACCATAAAAAAATATTGACTTTTAAAATAAAGGATCAAAAAGTTGAGTTTTAAAATAAAGGGACCAAAAGTTCAAAAATATCAAAATTTGCATTTAAGCCAAATATTAAATGACACAACTATGTTAAAACGTTCTCTCTCGGTCAGTGCCAGCCCTAATTTCTAGTTTTTCCTTTTGAGATTTCTTCTTACTCCACCGGTAAGGGGGTGGTTTTAGATCATTTTTTACCTAAAATCACCCCCATTTTTTTTTCTTTTGTATTTGTGAGTTCGCCGTCGAGTGCGGCGTTGTGTTGGTCGTCGTCTTGTTACGACGTTGTTTAGTTTCCCGTCTTGTTGCGGTGTTCGTTTAGTTCATTTTCAATGATCGACTTTAGTCAATTGCAGATTCAATCAATGATTTGAACATCAACGTTGCAGATTCGGAAGCATGGACATTCTAGTGACTTTAATTTTATCATATTATTTGTAGGCATTTTGCCGTTTTATGCTATTAACTTGATGTTGTGAGTTTGTTCACTGATTCATCCTTTTTGTTTTTAGCGATGTTGAATTTGTATTTGCATATTTTGTACTCTATTGATTATTGGAATGAATGAATATCGTTATTTTTAGTTAAAAAAAATAAAATAAAATGACACAACTACATCTACTATGGTACTTCCTCCGTTCCAAAATATAAGTCGTTTTGAAAGAAAAAAAATTGTACCAAATTATAAAACGCTTTACATTAGCAGTGAAACATTTATTACTCTTTTTCATATTATACTCTTAACTATTTATTTCTCTTTCTTCTTTCAATTATTCAATTTATCTTTCTCATACAATTAATGAAAGACAATTTTGTAAACTAACTCATAATTACTCTTTTCTATACAATATTAATTACATTTCTTAATTTGTGTAATGTGATCAAAACGACTTATATTTTAAAATGGATGAAGTATTTAGTAATTACTTTTCATAGTATAATTTCATTTTATTCCGTACCTACTGATTCTTAGGTGCATGAAATACAAGGTTAGGACTTTTAAGAACAAGTTTTTTGGTTGGATCTGACCCAAATTGGATTTTAAATACATAAATTTCAATTTTTGGTTAGAAAATTTAAACAAACATGGTTATAATTGTCTAACAAGGTTTCTTATGCGATTGTGGTAACCACCGCATGAGTAATATTGCGGTTCAATGGATTTTAGAGAGACTCTGATATTATGTTAGAAATTATTAGAAATAAGTATGAATTTAACTCATCCTTACAAAACCGACTTGTAAGGTGAGGACTGTCATTTCCTTAAAAACACTTGTCAAGATCATCTTATATTTGATATGAGACTTTTTAACAATTACAAAATTAGACAAAATGCATCCATAAGTCCTTTAAATTTTACGTTTGTAACAAATTGATCCTAATAATAAATTGAAACGTTGTTTACCACAATTGCCATCCACGGATATACAAACAATTCAGCATTGTCGGCTTTCACGTCGGACTCTAGCTTATCATCAATATCAATCTTTTTCTCAATAAGATCCATTATATCGTTGTACGACAAATCTACATCGATATATCTTTTAAGCGCCGAGTGTTTAGTAGCACCATACTTATCGGTTACACTTGTGTCACGTGACAATTCATCGCCATGTTTGTGAAGGTCGGTTAAAGAAGAATATTGGTTCCGACAAAATGGACATTGAAAGACACCTTTCAAAGTATAGTTACCCTGTTTCAACAAACAATGATGGTACTGCATACCCTTCTTCTTGACATTATGACTCATATCTAAAAATGAAAACAAAAATAGTTAACAAACACGAATATCATAAGCTTCATACAATGATGAACATGTTAACAATAATATAAAAAGGTTGAAATATTCGTGTTTGTTAACTATTTTTGTTTTCATTTTTAGATACGAGTCATAATGTCAAGAAGAAGGGTATGCAGTAGCATTATTGTTTGTTGAAACATGGTAACTATACTTTGAAAGGTGTCTTTCAATGTCCATTTTGTCGGAACCAATATTCTTCTTTAACCGACCTTCGCAAATATGCCGATGAATTGTCACGTGACAAGAGTGTAACCGATAAGTATGGTGCTACTAAACACTCGGCGCTTAAAAGATATATCGATGTAGATTTGTCGTACAACGATAGAATGGATCTTGTTGAGAAAAAGATTGATATTGATGATAAGCTAGAGTCCGACGTGAAAGCCGACAATGCTGAATTGTTTGTATATTCGTGGATGGCAATTGTGGTAAACAACGTTTCAATTTATTATAAGGATCAATCTGTTACAAACGTAAAACTTAAAGGACTTATGGATGCATTTTGTCTAATTTTGTAATTGTTAAAAAGTTTCACATCAAATATAAGATGATCTTGACAAGTGTTTTTAAGGAAATGACAATCCACACCTTACAAGTCGGTTTTGTAAGGATGAGTTAAATTCATACTTATTTCTAATAATTTCTAACATAATATCAGAGTCTCTCTAAAATCCATTGGACCGCAATATTACTCATGCGGTGGTTACCACAATCGCATAAAAAACCTTGTTAGACAATTATAACCATGTTTGTTTAAATTTTCTAACCAAAAATTGAAATTTATGTATTTAAAATCCAATTTGGGTCAGATCCAACCAAAAAACGTGTTCTTAAAAGTCCTAACCTTGTATTTCAAGCACCTAAGAATCAGTAGGTACGGAATAAAATGAAATTATACTATGAAAAGTAATTACTAAACATTCTGACTTACACTTTTTTTTTCTCCCATCTATTACCATTATATGATCTATCTTATAAATTGTGTTAAATGCTCCAAATTATTTTTGTTTCACGTGAGCCAATTCAATAAATGTGGGAGACCCCATAAAAGTAAATCACTTACTTATATAGGATAAAAGCAAAACTTTAAAATAATAAACAAGTTCAATACTCTCTTTTCTTGGGAACCGGATCCTCTCCTTCACTAAATGTCTCCTTCTCCCTCCTTCAACAAATCTTCACCTTTGGATCAATCTCATGGTCAAAAATGTAAAATAGAATAAGAGTTGATAAAACAATAGCCTAAATCCTAAATCTGAATTGCTCATTCTCTTCAACCCATATGCCCAGTTCCGACGATACGCCCCAATTCCGACGAGATCACCAACAGTGACCGGCGGCGAAGTGGTGGGTGGCGAAGTGACGCGGTGGGCGGCGAAGTGACCTCTTTAAATAAGCAAGATCTGGTTTAATCAAAAAATAAAAATAACATGTTGCAAGATTTGAATCTTACATTAAGCAAGCTATTTGAATCTTACATTAAGCAATTATACAGTAAGCAAGGAGAGATTCTGCAAATGAAGAGATATTGCAGCCACTTTTTTGTGGAAGATGAAATAGGAAAAGGTTTGCTGTGAAACGACAAAGGACATTTTGTTTTGAGAAGACATCTTTGTTCCCATCCGTTAGATTTATCTGGTGATTCAGATTTGGAGAAGGAGGGAGAAGGAGACAGTTAGGGAAGGAGAGGATCTGGATCCCTTTTCTTGTCAAATGAGAACAAAAGCTTAAGGGCATCTCCAATGCAAGTGTCTTATTGGGTTCTTAAAGCTTAGCAACCATATCTTATTTTATTTTACCATTGGAGTTGGATGACATGACATTCAAAGTTGCTTATAAATAAGGGATGAAACTTCATGTTGCAACTCTTACCTTGAGTGGCTTCGCAATAAAATTCATTATTTTAATAGGGATTAGGTGGGGCCCATACTTATTATTTGAATCAAAATTAAGTGAAAATAAAAAATATATATAAATTGGTAGGATCGAATATGAGTTGCTTATTTTAATGCCATTGGAGTAAAATTGGTTAAAGTTGCTTATCAATTGCTTAGATCCTACATGGCAATTTGGGTCCACAAAAAGTAAGTTAAGCCACCTATCTAAGCTCCCCCCATTGGAGATGCCCTAAGTATATGTGATAAAGAAAAAATTTGTCGGTAATACAAAGTGTTCAGATTGTATAAAAAAATTAAAAAAGAAACAGGTGATGAGAACAAATTAAAAAAGAAACAGGTGATGAGAAACTATTTAAATTGGAAAAAACAGTTTGATAATTTTTAGTTGAGATAAAACAGTTTTGCTGTTTTTTTTTATAAAATTACAAAATTACCCTTTATATTAAACTTACTTAAAATAGTGAAAGAAATGTATTGTTGTCCAAAGTGAAAAGGTGCACATTGCTAATTTATACCCACATGTTGTTAAATGGGTCTAAATTAGCAAACCCCATGTGTATATATAATAGTAGTAATATTTAGTTTTACTTGCAGAGATTGATCGATGGCAAATTTGACAGGAAGGACAATTTTTGTAGGAAAACTTATATATATATATAAGAACAATCCTCGTTTTTGTCCATGGCTGGTTAGGAACTATGTCAATCATTGTTTACAAGAGGGATTGTATGAGCAGAAGAACATAAAGTCTGATTCAAAATCGGTTCAGGTGATCATCAATATCACTGTGAACTCTTCTGACTTAGTAAATATTAATAAGATTTTCAAGTATTGTTTTACACATAGTCACCAGGTTCGCAATTCGCTTCGGTACGTGGTACGAATTCGGGTACGCGGTTTGCGACCTTTAAAGAATTCGGTACGTGGGGTTATACATAGTTGGTACGTTATTCGGTACGTTGTACGTTCTAATATATAAATCGGTATGCTATAAATAAATAAAAAAAGAAGGAGAAAAATAAATAACGAAAAATATCAATTATCATAAAATTAAAATAAACTTTTATGTAGTAATTTGTTATCAACAAAAATAAATGCTCAATTCTTATTTTAATTTTTATTTTTTACAGAAACTCTTCTATTAGTTAAATAATAAGATTTTAATATAATAATATAACATAGTGACAGGCAATTTAAAAAAATTGAGTTTTAGAAATAATCTGTTACTCTGTTATTAGTAAAAAGATTGGGAAAAAATAAACACTGTGTAGACTATATGATACTTGTCAATATAGAGAGAAATTAGAAGTCCCACATCGGTGGGTTTGGAAACATTGATAAGGCGAACTGGCGATAAATATGCAGTAGTGTAAGCCTTTTATTTCTGTTTTTTTTTTGCTTTCACCACCAGTTGAATCTGATTCGGGGGTCAGTTCTGGCATCAAGTGGTTCCAGCCCCTTCTCGATCGCAGTTGCAATGTTCATTGCACTTGTGGGTTCATTGGTACCGTTCGGTTTCCATTGCTCAATGCAGTTATTAATATTTTTCTCTTTATAATTAATAGGTTTCTAGTACTGCGAATTCGGTATTTGGTTTTCTGCGAATTCTATGCGAATTTGCGTGAACCAATTCGAAAAAGTACCCTGAACCGGTACTTGCGAACCGGTTCGCGGTTCTCCACTAAACCAGCGAATTCTGTGACTATAGTTTTACATTGATTGAGGTGAAATCTATCAAACACCACTGTGATATTTAGTTAGTTATGAAAAATTAACTTGATGAAGTTGAATACATCATTACTCCCCCAAAATCAATTATTCAAAGTTGTAAGATTCAACTTATAAAAATTTACATACATGCCATATAATTATACAATGTGCTTATATTCAAACCATTCAATTATTGAAGTTTAGAAACTCTTGCTGAAGATAAGTTCACATCCAATATACTTTACCTACACACTGCAATAGTATATCATCATTTAGATTCAATGAATTATACAAGTACTACTTTTCAGGGAGAAAAAATGTCACTTAAGTTTGATTTTGTTTAAGTAGCATCTCATTAATCACTTTTTCCAAGTTCATATATGAACAACCTCCAGGTTTCGTGTCCTCCACCGCCTTCTTTTTCATCTCAGTTGTCTTCTGCCTCATCTTCTTTCCTTTATCGCCCACCATCAATTCATTGACCAGCTTCTCGACCTCTTCTCTCTTAACATTATTATCAATTTTGATTCCGATCTCCCATGTATCGCAAATATATCTACAGTTTACTGGCTGATCAACGAAAAGTGGCCAACACAACATTGGCACTCCAGCGCAGATGCTTTCGGTGGTTGAGTTCCATCCACAATGAGTCAAGAATCCACCAATTGAAGGGTGGTTCAGCACTTGCTCTTGTGGACACCAAGCTGCGATTAGGCCTCTATCTGAAATTTCATTCACAAACTTGGATGACAAAACAACCGAGCCACCAATGACAAGGTCAGGCCTAATGATCCACAAAAATGGTTGCTTGCTATTGGCTAATCCCCAAGCAAACTCTAACAGTTTTTCCGCAGTCATAACTGTCATGCTCCCAAAATTCACATAAACAACGGACCCCGGTTCCTTAGATTCAAGCCAACCAAGACACTCGGTATCTTCTTTCCAAAGATTTGTACTTAAAGGTACTAAGCGGTTTTCCGGACTTTGATATAGAAGTGAAGAGAGAGGCCCGATGGCATAAACACAAGGAAACATAGTCGAGAGAACATTAATTACACCACTCTCCAGTTCAGTAGATGTATTAAAAATTATAGCAGACGCATGTTGAGCCCTTCTTGCCGCTTCAACGGTAAATTCTATTAAGAAATCATTTGGATTTGAAGTCCACATATAATCTGGAAGATCTTTCAATCGAAAGTTTTGCAATCCTGGAATACATTCTAATTTAGTGTCCAAATATCCGTTTGTCAGATAACTCTCATCTGCATATCAAATTTACAAAAGTTTTTAGCTAGGTTGAATTGAATCTCAATACTCCTAATATATGTCATATGAAGAAAGAAAATTAATTATAATTGTTACCTTTTAGTGGTATGAGACCTTTCTCAAACAATGTATGGAAGTGAAAACTAGTCAAGAATGTGAATGCATTGGCTGGACTAAAGAAAACAATAGGTAGTGAAAGTTCTTCAGCAGCTTCTATAGTAAAGCTCATGCTAGAATCAGAAACTAAGCAAGTAACTGGAGGGACAAGACCAACTGTGGCAGAATCATGAAGTCTAGCAAGAAGTTCCCGAAACAAATGAAGGAAGTTCTCTCTGATTGATTTACAAAGCGAGGTTATGTCTTGACTAACATCACCATCCACCGGAGTTAAACCGTCAGGAATAGTCTCAAAGCTAAAATCCGCGATACCATCAAAGGCTTTTGGACCCTTTGATTTGAGCATGCGTTGGTGATTGTATTCAGTGTTGACAAAGGTTATGTAAAAGCCTCTAAGGTGAAGAAGTTTTGCTAGCTTGATCAATGGATTGATATGGCCTTGAGCAGGAAATGGAATCAATACAGCATGTGGCTTTTTATCAGCAAAGTTACTCATATTTGTTTTTCTCTTATGCAATTGCAATTGTAATAGAGAGAAAAGAAAAAAAAATCACCCTATGATATGTAAGAAAACTACAAAGGTTGAACAAGATAATCAGACATATTAGAGTATGTCACATTAAGTTTTAAAATTATTATTATTTTTAGTTAGATATCTTCTATATATGCACAACTACATAGACTAATCTCTTAAGCTTTATGGAATCCAACTTGTGACAAACTCTCTCTAAATTTTTTAACGTTATTGCATGTTTAATTCAAAGATTAAACTGAGACCTTAGTTAAGTTAAAAAAGACTTGCGACAACTCATCTAAATAGTCGATAATTACTTCTTGCATATTTGTTTAGTTTGATTTATATATTTTACATGTAACAAGCAACACTTCACAATACTAGCAATAAAGTAATGAACCGGCCATATTAAGCCCCTCTTAGTCAAGGGCAGGCTGATCCACAAGATCCTTAGTCTAGACTACGGAAGCTCAAATTTGTCTGTTCTTTTAAATAAATAAAGTTAAAACTCTTTTAAAAATATATTTAGCTAAAAATATCACAGTCTCTCTCATTTTGCATTCTGTTCTATTTTATTTTTTTAAAAGAAATTCATAAACAAAAAGGGTTAGCTTATTCCAAAAAATATTTTTTTTCTTTAGCCACATTTTTCTAAAATATTTAATTTGCATATGTATATATTAATATAGCAAAACTAAAAAGGTACAATTTCTATTTTTTAATAAAAAAATACATCTATTATAAAAAAAAAACATCTATTTTTAATTAAAAACAATTATTATGTATAATATAATGAAATATATAATTTTTTAATTATCAACTTTATGCAAATATTTGTTCTAAGTCAATTATTGACTTAAGTTTTTAATAATCAAACTTGACTTTATTATGATTTATTTTTTTAAAGAGAGTTTATTAAATTTTCATATGAATAACTTTTGTATTTATTATTTAATTTATAAATATTTTAAATTTTTTTGTCAAATGATCAAGTGGCTAGAAATTTAATGCTTAAAATGATTTTATATTTTAATTTTTTTAACAGCCATCTGAATTTTTTCTTCTAGCTCCACCATTTATGGGTTAGATTATTTCACCGTTTTTATTATGATTCAAGTTGTTTCTATTTTTTATTACCGTATTTTAAATTTAGTGAGGTGAAAGTGCAGAACAACCGGAGAAAATCAAAAGATTAAGAAAGAGTTCGAGGAGGAAAGATTGAGGAAAATTGCTATTTAGGCCCCCCATCATTACTCTCAGGCCCCCCATCGTGACAAAAATACCCTTACGAAGGGTTTTGTAAGCTAGGATACGAAATAATCCAATTTTGTATTCTAAAATACGAAACAATGTTAAACACCCAATTTTGTATTCTAGAATACGAAATAACCTTGTTGTGCGTAATAAAACACAAATTCGTATCCTAGGGTACGAAATGTGTTTTTCTTTTTAAAAATTTAAGGTTTCAGCCCGTAGAATACGAAATACACATTTTTTTGAAAACGCTTTACATTCATATTCTAGAATACGAAAACGCTTCATTTCGTATCCTAGGATACGAAAACGATTAACTTCGTATTGTAGAATACGAAATCGACGTATATGACTGTCGGGTGCCCTAACATTACTTTCATAACCACTTAAACCCTCAACCTTCAAAATACGATCTTAGACGAAATTTTGACGTTTGGAAGGCTTCAGATCAACGTTTCTTCATTTATTGAAGGTTCTCACACTCATTTGGAGTCATAGAACAGGTAAGGGACACGCATTATGCATTTGTTTATGTATTATGTTTGTGATGATTTTGATTATATTATTTGATAAACGAAGGTGTTTAGATGGCCGAACCTCCAGATGAATTGAAACAAAAAATTGATGAAGCCGACATTGTTAAAGATGTGGATGTCGTGCTTCCCACAATCATTTGGAGTCATAGAACAGGTAATGCTCTCACATGCATTATGCATTTGTTTATGTATTATGTTTGTGATGATTTTGATTGTATTATTTGATATATGAAGGTGTTTAGATGGCCGAACCTTCGGTTGAATTGAAACAAAAAATTGATGAAGCTGACATTTATAAAGATGTGAATGTTGCACCCGACATTACTCAAGCTATTGATGTTGCACCCAAAATTGCTCAATCTAATGTTGTTGGACCTGGTATTGATCAACCTAACGTTTCCGTTAACACCGCCAAATATTTTTTTAACGACGAAAAGTATAAGGTTCGAAATGACTTGATTGATTGGTGTAAACGTGAGGCTGCAAAAGCCGGGTTTACTATTGTGATTGAGAAATCTGATAACGGTGCTGATCGAAGGAAAAGTATTTCGTATTGGGTTGCGAAAGACGCGGTTTGTACAAAGAATCGAAAAGAAAGTTAAAGAAAGAAGACACGGCAACAAGGAAATGTCAGTATCCGTTTAGAAACTAGAATACGAAAGACATTAATTTCATACCGTAGAATACAAATGATAACTATTTCAGATCATAGAATATGAAATATGCGTTTTCATATCGTAGAATACAAAATTATGGTTTTTTGGTTTCATATCCTACGATATGGAATTTTTTTGATTTCGTATCCTAGAACCCAAAGTGTCCTCAGCCTAAAAGTGGGGGTATTTTGGGATTTTTGGGGGGTCTTGGAGCATCAAGGGGGGCTTAAACAGCAAATTTCAAGATTGAGTTAATTAAGACAAATTGTGGGGTTTGGTTATTATACATAAGTCATCCTTATGCACCATGCATAAGTTACTTAGTGCACCCTCCAAATTACTCGTGCAACCCCCAAATTACTTGTGCACCCCCCAAATTACTTATGCACCCCTCAAATTTCTCATGCACCCCCATATGACTTTTGCCCCCCAATTTTTTTTTCTCCCCTCCACATTTCTATCCTAAACCATTTTGCTGTAGGAATGATTTCAGAGATGTGCACTCAAAAACCATTAAGTGTATAAGATGGTTTTGGAGTACAACCCTATAATTAGAATAGAAACAATAATTGTGGTTTAATGGTTTCGATTGTCTTATATGAGAAACCAAAATTATTGTTAAATGGTTTTAAATAATGATTATAATTGTACCAAAAAAATAAAAAATAATGATTATAATAAAAAACCATTAAACCATTTTGTTGTGGGAATGGTTTCAGATGGTTGTAATAAAAAAACCATTAGGTGCATAAAATGGTTTTGGAGTACAACCCTATAATTAGAATAGAGACAATAATTGTGATTTAATGGTTTAGATTGTCTTATATGAGAAACCAAAATTATTGTTAAATGATTTTAAATAATGATTATAATTGTACCAAAAAAAAATAAAAAATAATGATTCTAATTATAGGTTGTACTTCAAAACCATCTTATGCACTTAATGATTTTGGAGTGTATATATCTGAAACCATTCCCACAGCAAAATGGTTTAGGCTAGAAATGTGGGGGGGACAAAAAAAAATTGGGGGCACAAGTCATCTGGGGGTGCGTGAGAAATTGGGTGGGTGCACGAGAAATTTGAGGGGGTGCACGAGAAATTTGGGGGGGGGGGTGCACGAGATATATGGGGGGTGTACAAGAAATTTGGGGGGGGTGCACGAGAAATTTGGGGGTGCGCGAGAAATTTGGGGGGTATGCGAGAAATTTGATGGGTGTGAGATTAGGTGTGAGTGTGTGAGTTGAGATTGGCTATGATTATTACATGTGGATACTCAATCTAATGGGTGTTATTGACTTATGTACCATGCATAAGGATTACACTTATGTATAATAACTTCCCCCAAATTGTGATCATTTTTTCTTTCTATTAATCTCACCCCTTTAGCTAATCTAACAGTTCAAAACTTCGCTGCAAATGTTGAGGCAAACAATTTAGTTGCGGACGATCTGTATCCCTTATTTTTTTAAAGTTTAATTGTCATTTTAAAATTCGATAATTTTGGTCTCTTTGACATATATTTTATCTAAAACATGATGATACAAGATGTTTTAAATTAACTTTATAAAATGTTTTTCTTATAATTTTATCGATGTTGTTATTTTCTCAAATCATCTACCATCACATCATCAATTTATAGTTAAGAATTATGATATGACGAGTTTTAAAATAGGGAACCAAATCTGCAAAATAATTAAAATAGGGGACTAAATGTTGGGAAAATAACCGGCATAGAGAAAATAAAAGAACACAATCACAACACAAAACAATCTAGTATGGGGGAGAGAGCAACTCTCCGTTCCACTAAATTCAAAGAGTAACTTTACACAAGATTCCCATAAGGGTTACAAGAATTAGTCTTCAAACCTAACTCTACCCTCATCCCGAATCTCTTCCCGTGGCCAAGAGACTCAATGATTTAGACTATCCAAGATGTATTCAATAACCCTTTGCCCAAACCTAGAGTCGTACCAAGAGACAACCCCTCTTGTTTCTCTCTAAAACCCTAGCTTTTGTGTTGGCAACAAATCCTAATTGAATTCCCTACATCTTGATTGCTCTCATATTTTTCTATGAATAAATCAACCTCTATTTATAGAAAAAGACAAGTCTTCAAAATAGAAACAAATCTATTTTAAAAACAAACCGAATCTTGCCAAAAATATAAACCTTTATTTTTAAACATATCCAGTTTAAAAACAAATAAAATCTTGCAGAAACATATTTTAAGATTTTAAGGCAATCTTCACAAATCTCATTAATGTGAGATTTTCCAACATGTATATTTTCAACCAATATCAACACCAAAAATGCAATTAAGGCTTTTATTTTAATTGGAAGACTTTGTTGTTCCTTTCCCAGCTGCTTCCCAGAGGTTCTTCTTCTTCTTCTTCTTCTTCTTCTTCTTCTTCTTCTTCTTCTTCTTCTTCTTCTAATTCCATTTCATTCATCGTTGTTGTTTTTATTGAAACTGCTAAATATATTTTTGGTATGTATTGTTATAATGTTTAATCGTTTGTTGGATAATATTTAAGAAGGATGTAGAATATGGTTGCAGTAATTTACTAATTTATAGTTGGATTAATTGCAGTTTTGGTCCCCATATTTTCATTATTTTGCTCATTTATTCCTACATCCGTGACTTAAGTCACGAATGATATTTTGGTCATTTCGTAGAGCGCGCGAGCAACCCGTAGGATGACAAAAGTAATTCTCTCATATTTTTAGTGTGTGAGTCCATTTATTGGGTTATTACATCCAATATTTTTTCTTAAGCGTTCAAGATTTTTACAACTTCGACTAATTTATTGTTAATTAATTATCGCTTTTTAATTATTGTTAGTAACATAATCGTACCTTTTAAATGGATATTACACATTGAACAAACATATTAATAAGGGTCATGTTAACTTGTGCACCAAGGGCACATGATAAGCTACCTAAAAGTAGAAAGTTAGCATTTAATGATGTAAAATATTCAATGTTTTGAAAGTTAAATGCACAAATTTCAAGAAAATATTTCTATTTTAGCATCCTTAGCATGTGCCCTTGATGCATAAGTTAACATTTTCCTATTAATAAATAAATCAACCGCACATTTTATCCTAGATACAATCAATCAATTAAGTCTTTCTTCGTTCACATGTTTGATGTGTGTGTACATGTTTAAGAATATTATGATGCATGAATGATTTGATGATGTTTTGGGATAGTAATTTCCCGGAAATTGTAGAAAGAGGCGAGTTCAAAATCAAAGTGGAATAAAAGTCAATGGAAAGATCGCTTATACTTTTCAAAAATTTATATCTTAGCTATAAAGACTAGTAGTAATAAGCACAAGTAATACTACAGTGTTTTTATTTGGGGATCACGTAATGGATTTATCATTGGATTCTCATATAGTGGGGTGGCCATCCCTATTTCATGTGCGTGACTGCCAAGCAACCATTCACTCCATGCTTTCATTAATTTTTTTTTTTTTTAATATAGTTAAGGAAAATGTTAATTAATGCTCTCGTGGGGAAATACTAGTTGAAGATATTAATTAAATATAGTAGAATTGTCTTAAAATTTGTGTAGTTAATATTTTTAAGATATAAAACTAGTAGATAACCCGTCCTATCGGACGGGTCGAAACGATACGCTATTTTTTTTTTTATAGTTACGATTTCTTTTAAGTTATAACTTCATTTTCAACATATTTAGTATTTGGACATTTGGTATCAATTTTTTAGTTTCACATGCTATGGATATTTATTTAAAGTTAATTTGTAATCAAAATATAGTAATAAGTTGTTATGAGTTATATGAATCAGTAGCATACTTTGTCCCATGTATAATTTATTTAATATGCATGTAGTTATTTTGCAATTAGTATCAGTTCTATGTATCGATAGCATAATTTGTTCCATGTATCATTTACTTACTATATATAATCGTTATTTTAAAATTGTTATGAGTTATATGAATCAGTAGCATACTTTTTCCCATATATAATTTATTTAATATATATGGTAGTTATTTTAAAATTATCATCAGTTCTATAAATCAGTAGTATAATTTGGCCCACGTATGAATCAATGAGATATTTCCTGTATTAGTACATATTTCCCTTTTTGTCAATTTTATGAATCAATAACATAATTTGTCCCATATCTGATTTATTTAATATAAATGATAATTATTTTGAAATTGATATCAATTCTATGTATTAGTAGTATAATTTGTCCCATGTATGATTTACTTATTATATATAATCGTTATTTTGAAATTATTATGAGTTATATAAATCAGTAGCATACCTTATCCCATGTAAAATCAGTAGTTATATAAAATTGTAATGAGTTATATGAATCAGTAGCATTATTTGTCTCATATGCATGTATGATTTATTTAGTATATATGATAGTTATTTTGAAATTGCCATGAGTTATACGAATCAATAGCATACTTTGTCCCATGTATAATTTATTTAATATATATGGTAGTTATTTTAAAATTATCATCAGTTCTATGAATCAGTAGTATAATTTGTCTCACATTTGAATTACTTAATTAATATATATGATAGTTATTTTAAAATTGTAATGAGTTATATGAATCAGCCATGAGTTATACGAATCAATAACATACTTTGTCCCATGTATAATTTATTTAATATATATGGTAGTTATTTTAAAATTATCATCAGTTCTATGAATCAGTAGTATAATTTGTCCCACATTTGAATTACTTAATTAATATATATGATAGTTATTTTAAAATTGTAATGAGTTATATGAATCAGTAGCATTATTTGTCTCATATGCATGTATGATTTATTTAGTATATATGATAGTTATTTTGAAATTGCTATTAGTTATATGAATGAGTAGCATAACTTGTGTCAACTAATGCCTATTCGGCGTGCCACGCGTCTAAAAAAAATGTTACATCATAGACCAAAATGACTAATAAATTGCAGAGTCGGAAACTATTTTGTATTTTTTCTTCAATCAGGAATCAAAATAACAATGAATTGCACATTAAGAAACTAAAATGGATATTTCCCGTAAATATATTTACTATTTTGGTTATCATACTCTTAAACACATGTTAACATAATAACAAATTTGTGTTTTTTCTATTATGTAAGAAATTCAAATTAACGTTAAATGTTTCTCGTAGTTTTCTTATAAAAGAAAAAAAAAAGATTCGTGTAGTTAACATGTATAAAAACTATTTAACTACAATTTGGTTAAGTTACCATTATCGTCGCGTTACACCTATATTTTTAGAAGTTACATTTTACCAATTAAAATTAAAGAAAAAAAATTGAATTTATTTAATCAGTACTATGAATCAATAATATAATTTCTTATGTATAATTTATTTAATATATATAATAATTATTTTGAAATTGTTATGAATTCTATGAATCAATAGCATAACATGTCCCGTATATGATAGTTATTTTAACAAATATATCTTTTTCTTTTTTAATTAGTGCTCCGAAAATACTAATTAATATGAGTGCATGAAAATAAGATTCATCTTTTACATATATCAAAATAAAATTTTAATTTAATTAGTAAGTGATACGCAACATGGTTGAGTTTAATGAAAAAAGTTGGACCTACAATGTATGAAGAAAGAGTCATGAACCTTTAGAACCGAGATTTTATTTTAATCAATCTCAATAAGCGAAAAAGTAAGAAATGAAAAAGGTAAATTTTATATATTTTTAAAATATTAATTACACAAATTCTAAGATAATTTTACTATATTTGATTTCCTCAACTATTGGCCTGAAACACTATTAGCATTTTCCATAAGAATTTCTTTTCAAAACAATTGTTGTTTTGTCTTTTGAAAATTATTTTTAAAAAGAATGGTCTATCTTGACTGTAATAGTGATATATGACTATAATACAAGTTACTAACATATATAATTGAAAAAGTTAAGCCACCTATCTAAGCTCCCCCCATTGGAGATGCCCTAAGTATATGTGATAAAGAAAAAATTTGTCGGTAATACAAAGTGTTCAGATTGTATAAAAAAATTTAAAAAGAAACAGGTGATGAGAACAAATTAAAAAAGAAACAGGTGATGAGAAACTATTTAAATTGGAAAAAACAGTTTGATAATTTTTAGTTGAGATAAAACAGTTTTGCTGTTTTTTTTTATAAAATTACAAAATTACCCTTTATATTAAACTTACTTAAAATAGTGAAAGAAATGTATTGTTGTCCAAAGTGAAAAGGTGCACATTGCTAATTTATACCCATATGTTGTTAAATGGGTCTAAATTAGCAAACCCCATGTGTATATATAATAGTAGTAATATTTAGTTTTACTTGCAGAGATTGATCGATGGCAAATTTGACAGGAAGGACAATTTTTGTAGGAAAACTTATATATATATATATAAGAACAATCCTCGTTTTTGTCCATGGCTGGTTAGGAACTATGTCAATCATTGTTTACAAGAGGGATTGTATGAGCAGAAGAACATAAAGTCTGATTCAAAATCGGTTCAGGTGATCATCAATATCACTGTGAACTCTTCTGACTTAGTAAATATTAATAAGATTTTCAAGTATTGTTTTACACATAGTCACCAGGTTCGCAATTCGCTTCGGTACGTGGTACGAATTCGGGTACGCGGTTTGCGACCTTTAAAGAATTCGGTACGTGGGGTTATACATAGTTGGTACGTTATTCGGTACGTTGTACGTTCTAATATATAAATCGGTATGCTATAAATAAATAAAAAAAGAAGGAGAAAAATAAATAACGAAAAATATCAATTATCATAAAATTAAAATAAACTTTTATGTAGTAATTTGTTATCAACAAAAATAAATGCTCAATTCTTATTTTAATTTTTATTTTTTACAGAAACTCTTCTATTAGTTAAATAATAAGATTTTAATATAATAATATAACATAGTGACAGGCAATTTAAAAAAATTGAGTTTTAGAAATAGTCTGTTACTCTGTTATTAGTAAAAAGATTGGGAAAAAATAAACACTGTGTAGACTATATGATACTTGTCAATATAGAGAGAAATTAGAAGTCCCACATCGGTGGGTTTGGAAACATTGATAAGGCGAACTGGCGATAAATATGCAGTAGTGTAAGCCTTTTATTTCTGTTTTTTTTTGCTTTCACCACCAGTTGAATCTGATTCGGGGGTCAGTTCTGGCATCAAGTGGTTCCAGCCCCTTCTCGATCGCAGTTGCAATGTTCATTGCACTTGTGGGTTCATTGGTACCGTTCGGTTTCCATTGCTCAATGCAGTTATTAATATTTTTCTCTTTATAATTAATAGGTTTCTAGTACTGCGAATTCGGTATTTGGTTTTCTGCGAATTCTATGCGAATTTGCGTGAACCAATTCGAAAAAGTACCCTGAACCGGTACTTGCGAACCGGTTCGCGGTTCTCCACTAAACCAGCGAATTCTGTGACTATAGTTTTACATTGATTGAGGTGAAATCTATCAAACACCACTGTGATATTTAGTTAGTTATGAAAAATTAACTTGATGAAGTTGAATACATCATTACTCCCCCAAAATCAATTATTCAAAGTTGTAAGATTCAACTTATAAAAATTTACATACATGCCATATAATTATACAATGTGCTTATATTCAAACCATTCAATTATTGAAGTTTAGAAACTCTTGCTGAAGATAAGTTCACATCCAATATACTTTACCTACACACTGCAATAGTATATCATCATTTAGATTCAATGAATTATACAAGTACTACTTTTCAGGGAGAAAAAATGTCACTTAAGTTTGATTTTGTTTAAGTAGCATCTCATTAATCACTTTTTCCAAGTTCATATATGAACAACCTCCAGGTTTCGTGTCCTCCACCGCCTTCTTTTTCATCTCAGTTGTCTTCTGCCTCATCTTCTTTCCTTTATCGCCCACCATCAATTCATTGACCAGCTTCTCGACCTCTTCTCTCTTAACATTATTATCAATTTTGATTCCGATCTCCCATGTATCGCAAATATATCTACAGTTTACTGGCTGATCAACGAAAAGTGGCCAACACAACATTGGCACTCCAGCGCAGATGCTTTCGGTGGTTGAGTTCCATCCACAATGAGTCAAGAATCCACCAATTGATGGGTGGTTCAGCACTTGCTCTTGTGGACACCAAGCTGCGATTAGGCCTCTATCTGAAATTTCATTCACAAACTTGGATGACAAAACAACCGAGCCACCAATGACAAGGTCAGGCCTAATGATCCACAAAAATGGTTGCTTGCTATTGGCTAATCCCCAAGCAAACTAACAGTTTTTCCGCAGTCATAACTGTCATGCTCCCAAAATTCACATAAACAACGGACCCCGGTTCCTTAGATTCAAGCCAACCAAGACACTCGGTATCTTCTTTCCAAAGATTTGTACTTAAAGGTACTAAGCGGTTTTCCGGACTTTGATATAGAAGTGAAGAGAGAGGCCCGATGGCATAAACACAAGGAAACATAGTCGAGAGAACATTAATTACACCACTCTCCAGTTCAGTAGATGTATTAAAAATTATAGCAGACGCATGTTGAGCCCTTCTTGCCGCTTCAACGGTAAATTCTATTAAGAAATCATTTGGATTTGAAGTCCACATATAATCTGGAAGATCTTTCAATCGAAAGTTTTGCAATCCTGGAATACATTCTAATTTAGTGTCCAAATATCCGTTTGTCAGATAACTCTCATCTGCATATCAAATTTACAAAAGTTTTTAGCTAGGTTGAATTGAATCTCAATACTCCTAATATATGTCATATGAAGAAAGAAAATTAATTATAATTGTTACCTTTTAGTGGTATGAGACCTTTCTCAAACAATGTATGGAAGTGAAAACTAGTCAAGAATGTGAATGCATTGGCTGGACTAAAGAAAACAATAGGTAGTGAAAGTTCTTCAGCAGCTTCTATAGTAAAGCTCATGCTAGAATCAGAAACTAAGCAAGTAACTGGAGGGACAAGACCAACTGTGGCAGAATCATGAAGTCTAGCAAGAAGTTCCCGAAACAAATGAAGGAAGTTCTCTCTGATTGATTTACAAAGCGAGGTTATGTCTTGACTAACATCACCATCCACCGGAGTTAAACCGTCAGGAATAGTCTCAAAGCTAAAATCCGCGATACCATCAAAGGCTTTTGGACCCTTTGATTTGAGCATGCGTTGGTGATTGTATTCAGTGTTGACAAAGGTTATGTAAAAGCCTCTAAGGTGAAGAAGTTTTGCTAGCTTGATCAATGGATTGATATGGCCTTGAGCAGGAAATGGAATCAACACAGCATGTGGCTTTTTATCAGCAAAGTTACTCATATTTGTTTTTCTCTTATGCAATTGCAATTGTAATAGAGAGAAAAGAAAAGAAAAAATTCACCCCATGATATGTAAGAATAAGATAAACAGACATATTAGAGTATGTTACATTAAGTTTTAAAATTATTATTATTTTTAATTGGATATCTTCTACGCACAACTACATATATAGACTAATCCCTAAAGCTTTCTGGGACCCAACTAGTGGCAATCTGTCTCTAAAAAATTTAATGTTATTCAATGTTCAATTCAAAGATTGAACTCGAGACCTTAGTTAAGTTAAAAAAGACTTGAGACAACTCATCTAAATAGTAGCGGATTACTTCTTCCATATTTGTTTATTTTGATTTATATATTTTATCATGTAACAAGCAAACACAAGCAACAAATTTGTCTTAGTCAAGGGAAGGCTGATCCACAAGATCCTCATAGTCTAGACTACGTAATGCTCAAATTTGTCTGTTCTTTTAAATAAATAAAATTAAAACTCTTTTAAAAATATAAATCATAGTATATATATACGACTAAAAATACCTTAGTCTCTCTCATTTTGCATTCTGTTCTATTTTTATTTTATTTTTTAAAAACAACTTCCATAAACAAAAAGGGTTGGCTTATTCCAAAAAAATATTTTTTCTTTAGCCACATTTTTCTAAAATATTGAATTTGTATATGTATCTCATGGAGCTCTCTCATGCATTCTCAATAAAAGTTACATGGAAGATATTCAATTAGAGCTTCATAGAAAATTGCTTAGATGATATTCAATTAGAGCTTCTCAATTTTATTTTATTTTGTATCTTTTTTTTTTGTATCAAATATCTTTCTTTTTTGTATAAAAAAATATTATATAAAAAATGTTGTCGGATTTATATAATATCATTCAATTAGATGACATTCAACAACATTTTTTTGGTCAGATCCGTGGTTAGGAGGCGTGCCTTTTTGTGTTAGGTTTAAGCGCTATATGATTTGTCCCTTCATCGGTCGCGTACGGTGGCGGAGATGAGTGAGTTGGGATGGGGAGAGGGTGGGGCGGCGTGGGTGTGGCGTCGTCAATTGTAGGCGTGGGAGGAAGAACTGTTGGGGGAGTTTAGAAGTGTTCTTGCTAACTCTGTTTTGCAGCCTGATATTATCGACCGGTGGGTGTGTCGGTATGATCTCGATGGTGGTTACTCTGTTCGTAGTGCGTACAAAATTCTTACCGTGCTAGATGCCCAAGATACGGCTGATACATCAGATTTAATTTGGCATAAACAGGTGCCTCTGAAAGTGTCGGTGATGGTTTGGCGGTTACTTCGCAACAGGTTGCCGACTAAAGACAACTTGGTGATGCGGCACATTATTCCCCCTGACGCAAGCCTGTGCGTGACTGGTTGTGGGGGTGTGGAGACGGCGCACCATTTGTTCCTTTCCTGTCCGGTTTTTACACCCTTGTAGGGTCTTGTTAGATCCCGGGTTGGCATCTCTTCGGCCAATTCATTTTTGCTTCATGATCATTTTCTTCGGTTTACCTATTCAGCAGGTGGCACCCGATCACGCCGCTTTTTCATGCAGCTGCTCTGGCTATGTTGTATCTGGGTGATTTGGCATGAACGAAAAAATAGAATCTTTAAGGCGAAGGAATCTACGGTTCTTCAATTGCTAGAGAAAGTCAAAGTCCATTCCCTTTGATGGATGAAAGTTTATAATATAACTTTTAATATAAATACACACATGTGGTGGTCAAACCCCTTGATTTCTTTGGGTATTGACAAACTGGTATTTGACTCTTTTTGGGGTTCTGACTAGTACGCCTTGTGCTAGCCAGAACTTGTTATTAATAAATAAGTTCCATTTTTACTTGTTCAAATAAAAATATTTTGTATTGTTGGATATAATTTACATTGCCAAAAATGAAGAAAAATGTCGCCTTGCCAAGAGAATAAATATCATTATGTATCCCAAAAAAAAGAAAAGATTAATTATCATTATCAAGCTAACAAATCTCTTAAGAGATTTTTTTTTTTACACAATTAAGATAATTTTTTAATAAATATCAAGCTAACAAATCTCTTAAGAGAATTTTTTAAGAAATGGAAAAAGTAAATAAAATCAACTTTTTATATTTAAACGAGATCATGAGAATGTTATGTTATGTTTGAGAATATTATTATTTCTTTTTCTTTAATTAATTTGACTCGTTAGCAATGTGATGTGTACATGTTTGAGAATATTATGGTGCATGAATCATTTAGGATAGTAATTTCCAGGAAATTGTAGAAAGAGGAGAGTTCAAAATTAAAGTGGAATTAAAGTCAATGGAAAGAGAGCGTATACTTTTCAAAATTTACTAGTTTTGACGGGTCTATTGACTTTTATTTAGAAAATATTGTTAAATTATAAATGACGTCATTCTGTTATTTTTTTGTAAAATATATTAAATTAAGTCACTTTTTTAATAAAGTAATTGTCCCGTGTATGATTTTTGTGTAATAAATTATAATTAATAATAAAAATATTTAATATTCAATTTCTTTTTTTATTAAAGCAATTGTTCTGTGTATAATTAATTTTTTTTTTATTATAGCAATTGTCCCGTGTATGATTAATTTTTTTTTTATTAAAACAATTGTCCCGTGTATGATTAAATTTTTTTTATTAAAGCAATTGTCCCGTGTATGATTAAATTTTTTTTATTAAAGCAATTGTCCCATGTATGATTAATTTTTTTATTAAAGCAATTGTCCCGTATATGATTAATTTTTTTTTATTAAATCAATTGTCCCGTGCATGATTAAATTATTTTTATTAAAGCAATTGTCTCGTGTATGATTAATTTTTTTTTATTAGAACAATTGTCCCGTGTTTGATTTTTTATATATTAATGATCAACACTTTTTTTTTTACAAAATTATTGATTAACACTTGTCCCGTGATGTTTTAAGTATAATGACAAATATTTACTTCGTAATTATTATAATATATATTTATCAATAATGCACTTCTTCTGTATTTTTTATATAAGAGTAAACAAAAATAGAATAGATTTTTTATAATAAAAATAGATTAGAATTTAACTATTATATAATAATATATTATATTAGAAAATATATTTTTTTTTACGAAATAGAAGATTTGAAATATTTTTACGAATTGATGAGGACAAATTAGAATTTTTAGTAGTAATACCTTTTAATATATTGGGCCTGTTTGAATTTGACTTATTTTTAATCTTATGAAAATAGTTTATGATTATAATTTATAAATAAACTTTTATGTTAATTCATAAGTTTTTTTTACGCATGTTAATTCATAAGCTTTCACTAACAAAAATTATATCCTTATAAATTATTTTCAAGAACTACCTTAAAAAACTTATAAGAATACATAAAAACTTATTTATTTGCATAAGTTATTTCGCATAAACTCATAAATAAGTCAATCCAAACGGGTCGATTGTGTTTTTGTTTCTATTTTTCTGTTCTTTTATTTTTAAGCTCAAATATAAGTATCTTCTTTTATTAGGTTATACTATTTTTATTTTTTATATATAAGTTTTATATGCTAGATAGAGGTGGGAATAGGCTAGGCCGAGCTAGGCTTTGCCAAGCCTGAGCCTGGCCTGTCATAAAAATCGAAGGCCTATGTCTGGCATGTGGCCTATCATAGGCTTATCTTTTAGGCCTGAGCCTGACCTTTTGAAAGCCTATTGTGGTCTATTAGTCTGTTTAAAAGCCTATTTTTCATGAACATATTTAAATATAAAATTATATTTATTTTTAAAATTACTTATGAACTAATAAACCAACGTCCTTTTGTTATTTAACATGATATTTTACATAATTTAATTATATATGTCATTATATTTCAATTCTAGTTTATAATAATACATTTATATATATGTGAAAAACTAATGTAGATTAATAAACTTAAATTACTGAAAAAGTTAATAAATATATAATTTAATCAAAGTACAAATTTTAATATATAAATAATAATAGTATTAAAAAAATTATTCATATTAATTTAAATAGGCCGGCCTAGTAGGCTTAAAAGGCTTTTTTAATAGCCTGCAGCCTGGCCTATTTAACTAAATAGGCTTATGAAAAAGCCTTTGCTTGCCCTATTTAAAGAAATAGGTTGGCCTGGCCTGAACCTATATAGGCTAGGCCTTAAGGCCTCGTAGGCCGGCCTGGCCTATTCCCACCTCTAATGCTAGATTGAATTACTATTTTTTCATTTAAAAAAAAAAGTTACTATTTTTGAACCGTATCTTTTATAGTGATTTTTGTTCATATTTTTATGTGTAAATTTATTTTAATTAAATTTTTATGGGAAGATTTATTTGATGCTTATCTTCTTTTTTTCCTATTTTTGTTTTGTGTTTTTTTGTTTGTTTAGAGATGTGGTTTCTGATGCTATTTTTATGGAAAGATTTATTTTATGCTCATCTTTTTTTTCCTATTTTTATTTTTATTTTTTTGTATTTTTTTAATTAGTTTAGAGTTAAAATTACATTTAAGGGCATAAAACTTGGAACACCGTTAAAAGTAATAAGGACAAACTTGGATTTTTAATAGTAGTTTCTTTTAATATATTGTAAGTAGATATTTTATCTAAAGACTAGTAATAAGCATTAAGCACAAGCAATAATACTACTACAGTGTTTTTATTTGGGGATCACGTAATGGATTTTTCATTGGATTCTCATATCATTCAATTCAAATGGTGGCCCTGCGTGACTGCCAAGGAAACAATTCACTCCATCCATTTTGTTGCTTTCATTTCATAATTTTTTTTTTAATATATTTAAAGAAAATGTTAATTAATGCTCTCGTGTTAAAGAAATTAAATATAGTAAAATCGTCTTATAATTTATATTGTCAATATTTTTAATATTTAAAATATGATATTTTTAATGTAATTTTTTTTCTTAATTAGTATTCCGAAAATACGAGTTAGGTTACTTTTTTTTTTTTTGAATGGCAAAATATATTATTAACCAGGTCTATGCACAAGACGAACAGAGACCGGTGAAAAAAGAAATACATAACATAGGTGCCGTATATATGCGGAACACCTAAAGAAAAAAACTCCTAAACAAACACCTCCTAATCAAGAATCATCTCCTAATCCCAAATCAGAAAAGCACCCCTCAGATTCCAGACTACCAGAGCAGTCACCAACCCAGCCCAGAAAATTGCCACAACTAGATGCTAACTCCCGAACTCGAAGCAAAAGCGCTCGGCCCATCAGAATCCAGAATCAGCTCCATCAGGCGAACCGCTGACCAGACAAAGGTAGAAAGTGAACCCAGGCAGACAAGTCTCGGCAACGACAGAGGCACCACCATGAGGCCGGTAGTGGCGAGAAATAAACACCAAAGAAACAAAACACCAACCGAGGATAAAACAGTTGACGCCGACGCGGAAGAGGTCAACTCAGATACATAGAGACCTGCAAATCTCAACAGATTTGAAAACCTTCAGCGACTCAAAAAGAGTCATGCAAATCTCAATAGATTTGAAAAGTGGTCAGAGAATCTAAAATCAAAGAAAACCAATCACACGACATCAACCGCAACCTTATCACCACCAACCACCACCACCACCTCACCACCGCAACCTTAGGTTACTTGATATCACATATTACTTTCTCCGTCTCAAAATAAATGACCTAATTTCGACTTAGGTTACTATTCATATGATTTACTTTGACCATATTTTTCTACTAATATGTACATGTAAATATTAGCAAATAAAATGTTGTTTGATTTGTCTCGTCGAGTACTTTTAAAATATACGATTTTTATAATTTTTAATAATAGAAAATTAAATATATTAATGATTAAAGTTGTGCATGGACAAACGTGAATACAGTCAAATATGTCATTTATTTTGGAATGTATTGTATTTTATTATCCTTCATTTACATATCAATTTTAATCAATCTCAATAAGCAAGAACAAATCTATAAGTAAGTAAATTTTATATATTTTTAAAAATATTAACTATACAAATTTTAAGATAACTTTGTTATATTTGATTTTCGCATCTTGTGGTCCGAAGCACTATTAATTTCCATAAGAATGTTTTTTCAAAACAATTGTTGTTTTGTCTTTTGAAAATTATTTTTAAAAAGAATGGTCTATCTTGACTGTAATAGTGATATATGACTATAATACAAGTTACTAACATATATAATTGAAAAAGTTTTTAATCAGATGGAATGATATTGAATTTGTTAACATTTTGTTTATTAAATTAATTTAATAACCATAATCTCCAACACAACATAAACCAAATATTTTGGACAAGACAAACTTTAATAAACAAATAATTAGAACTAGAATAAAATTCAACTTGCGTGTCAAGAAATTGCATATGCAGATTCCAACTTTTCTACTATATAAGATACTAGTAAGAATAAGACATATTTCATTCACTGACTTATTACATAAGTTGCAACCATTTTGAAACTAACAATTATTTTTTCTTCATTCATTCATTCATTTCTAAATTTGCTTGCTACGGCTAGTTTTCCATCATCTTTGAAGGCCAAAATTACTTCGTCTTTTGGTTCAAAAAGGTTCAAACTCGATTCTGACAACCTTGCTCTTTACTAAGCAATTGTTCGCTACACGAGTCTTTCAGAGTTCGAATAAAACTATATATCTTTGTGTGTTACTGACTTGAATCATATAAATGCTTTTTTATGCAGCTTTATACAAACTAGAGTCATTGGTAAAGGGGTTTGTAAGCAAAGCAAGGCTTCATCTAAGGAAATGGATATAGATGCTGCAAGTATTCAGCCAGTAGTAGATTCTGGAAGCAAGCAAGATTCAGAGAAGAACAAAGCTAAAGATGAAAAAACCAATACAGTACCTTTATACAAGCTTTTTTCATTTGCTGATTCTTTGGATCATTTATTGATGATTGTTGGGACTATTGGTGCTATTGGGAATGGAATCTCCATGCCTTTGATGACTTTGATATTTGGAAATATGATTAATGCATTTGGTGGATCATCAAGCACCAAAGAAGTTGTTGATGAAGTTTCCAAGGTAATCAATCAATCATCCTGACTTTATTTTATCTTTTGTAACTTATATGATAAGCATATATGCTATAAGCGCTTAATTAAGGTGTTTATCGAAACAAAGCCTAATCCATGTTACTGTGTTCAGGTGTCCTTGAAATTCGTATACTTGGCTGCGGGTACCTTTGTTGCGTCTCTTTTGCGTAAGTACATTAGTTTATCTATTAGTTCTTACAATCTAACTTATTAGTTTGGCTCATTATGATCTAAAAAGAAACCATTTTGATATGTATCAGAATTGACATGCTGGATGATCACTGGTGAGAGACAGGCTGCAAGAATTAGAGGTTTATACCTACAAACAATTTTGAGGCAAGACGTGAGTTTCTTTGATAAGGAAACTAATACTGGTGAGGTTGTTGGAAGAATGTCGGGTGATACTGTTCTTATTCAAGATGCCATGGGTGAGAAGGTATGATGAACCGCGGTTCAAGTCATAAATCATCATCATCATCATCATCATTTATATTGGAATTCTTAACATCTATTTTTTCCCTTTTGATTTCAGGTGGGGCAGTTTCTACAGTTAATTGCTACATTCTTTGGAGGTTTTGTTGTCGCATTCATCAAGGGATGGCTTTTAACCGTTGTGATGATGTCGTGTATTCCACTTCTTGTCTTGTCTGGTGCCGTGATGAGCATGGTTATTACAAAAGCATCTTCCAGTGGACAAACAGCTTATTCTAAAGCAGCAACTGTAGTAGAGCAGACAATCGGTTCTATCAGAACTGTAAGCAAACTTTCAGAAACAACTCCTTTTATTTTTCTTTTCTTTTAATTATAGCAGAATATATAAATGACTTCCGTTTTTCCAACGCAGGTTGCGTCGTTCACCGGAGAGAAACAAGCCATAGCTAAATATGACCAGTCCTTAATTGATGCTTACAAAACTGTAGTGAAAGAGGCCCTAGCTTCTGGTTTGGGGTTTGGTTCACTCTTCTTTGTTCTTATTTCTAGTTATGGTTTGGCAGTATGGTTTGGTGGAAAGATGGTAATCGAGAAAGGTTATACAGGAGGGGAAGTTGTCACTATAATTTTTGCTGTATTGACTGGATCCATGTAAGTTTTGCGTTCCTTTTCTTCGCTTGAGCTTATCATTTGTAAATTTAATTTCTTTATCATACCAGAGAATTTAGAACCTGGACCAAATACACGTATTTTTTTGCTTATATTTTGTTACAAAGGGAGTACATGTTTTACCTTCCTAAGTATATTTCTATTTCCAATTCCAGGTCTCTGGGACAAGCATCTCCAAGCTTGAGTGCTTTTGCTGCAGGACAAGCTGCGGCATTTAAGATGTTTGAAACGATTAAAAGGAAGCCAGAAATTGATGCTTATGACACAACCGGTAAAAAGCTTGATGATATTCGTGGAGACATAGAGCTTAGGGAGGTTTGCTTTAGTTATCCTACAAGGCCAGATGAACCGATATTCAATGGATTTTCTCTTGCAATACCAAGTGGGACTACTGTAGCTTTGGTAGGGCAAAGTGGGAGTGGGAAATCCACAGTTGTCAGTTTGATAGAGAGATTTTACGATCCACAAGCTGGTGAAGTTCTAATCGATGGTATCAACCTCAAAGAATTTCAACTTAAATGGATCCGACAGAAAATTGGCCTAGTGAGTCAGGAACCGGTTCTCTTTACTTGTAGCATTAAAGAGAATATTGCCTATGGTAAGGATGGTGCAACTGATGAAGAAATCAGAGCTGCAGCAGAACTTGCTAATGCCGCCAAATTTATAGATAAACTTCCTCAGGTGAACTCTCAAATCTTTATTAAAATGTTGAAACTGCATAGCAATTTCTTGTTACAGTTTGAAATATTTTGTGTTCCTTCGTATTGAACGCGGTCTTTTCTGCCTTAATAATTTTATAAAATTATGGATAATGATCTTAGGGACTAGACACCATGGTTGGTGAGCATGGAACTCAGCTCTCCGGAGGTCAAAAGCAAAGAGTTGCAATTGCAAGAGCAATTCTGAAAGATCCAAGAATCCTACTTCTTGATGAAGCTACAAGCGCGCTTGGTGCGGAATCTGAAAGAGTAGTACAAGAGGCATTGGACAGAATAATGGTAAACCGAACAACTGTCATTGTAGCTCATCGCTTAAGTACCATAAAGAATGCTGATACCATTGCGGTTATTCATCAAGGAAAAATAATTGAAAGAGGTATATATACACATATATTCTGGTGTGCCAAAATCAAACTGAATGTTTATTATATACCTTACCGTATTCTTATACTTTTTTCAATTGATCAGGTTCACATGCTCATCTCACAAGGGACCCCGATGGATCCTATAGCCAGCTCATTAGGCTGCAAGAAATGAAGGGGTCAGAACAGAATGTTGCAAATGACACAAACAAGTCAAACAGTCTAGTGTTATCTGAAAAACGATCGAGTCATAGATCTTTATCCTCGAGGTCTATAAGTCGAGTGTCATCTGGAGGTGGTGACAGTGGTCGTCACTCATTCACAGCGTCCTTTGGTGTGCCAACCACAATAGTTGGCTTCTCAGAAACCGCGGATGGTGGAACTCAAGCTCCTCCTTCAAAAGTTTCTTCACCACCAGATGTGCCGCTTTATCGCCTGGCCTATTTAAACAAGCCAGAAATTCCTGTCTTAATTATAGGGACAATAGCTGCAGTGCTGCACGGTGTAATATTACCGGTTTTCGGCCTCTTGATATCGAAAATGATAAGTATTTTCTACGAGCCACATGACGAACTTCGTCACGATTCAAAGGTTTGGGCGTTAATATTTGTTGGGCTTGGTGTTGCCTCGTTATTCATTTTTCCATGTAGATTCTACTTTTTCGGCATTGCTGGAGGTAAGTTGATCAAAAGGATAAGGAAAATGTGTTTTGAGAAGGTAGTTCACATGGAAGTAAGTTGGTTTGACGAAGCTGAGCATTCAAGTGGAGCAATTGGAGCAAGGCTCTCAACCGATGCAGCTTCAATTCGAGCTTTGGTTGGTGATGCACTCGGTTTACTGGTTGAAAATATTGCTACAGCTATAGCTGGCTTGGTAATTGCTTTTGTAGCCAGCTGGCAGCTTGCTCTTGTAATCCTTGCTTTGGTGCCTCTACTAGGACTTAATGGATTTTTGCAAGTGAAGTTCTTGAAAGGGTTCAGCAATGATTCAAAGGTTTGTTCTTGATCTTGACTTCCATTAACCAAACATGAGTCAAAATTGTTACAATACAAGAATTATCTCTATATGCATTTTTGACTTAGCTTTATGTTGTGAATACTGATATACTTTTCAATGAACAGAAATTGTACGAGGAGGCAAGTCAAGTGGCGAACGATGCAGTGGGGAGTATAAGAACCATTGCTTCTTTCTGTTCTGAAGAGAAGGTGATGAACCTATATAAGAAAAAATGTGAGGGACCAATTAAGACAGGCATAAGGCGAGGAATAGTAAGCGGATTTGGTTTTGGGATATCATTCTTCGTGCTGTATGCAGTTTATGCAACCAGTTTTTATGCTGGAGCACGTCTCGTCGAGGATGGAAAAGCTTCATTCTCAGACGTTTTTCGTGTAAGTTACTCTCCATAATATTCTTATTATATCTTTAAGGTTTTGGGTCAAGATGTTATGTATTGTAGTTTTTTGAGCCTATTCGCTGCTTCCTGATTTGCAGGTATTTTTTGCCCTAAGCATGGCAGCTATAGGACTCTCTCAATCCGGGTCGTTGCTACCTGATTCGACTAAGGCAAAAAGTGCAGCTGCTTCCATATTTGCTATTCTTGATAGGAAATCACTCATAGATCCAAATGATGAATCAGGAATGACATTGGAAGAAGTCAAGGGAGAAATTGAGTTAAAGCATGTCAGTTTCAAGTATCCTACTAGACCCGATGTTCAAATATTCAGAGATCTTAGCTTGACTATTCACTGTGGCAAGGTAATTTTCTAATACACTACTCTAAATTGTTCTATGTAAAGGAGGAACGTACAAAATAACTAACATATTGATTATGTTATCGATAAAATATCAGACAGTTGCACTCGTTGGAGAAAGTGGAAGCGGAAAATCAACAGTGATATCGTTAATACAAAGATTTTATGATCCAGATTCAGGTCACATTACACTTGATGGAAAAGAAATCCAAAGTCTACAAGTGAAATGGCTAAGACAACAAATGGCTCTAGTAAGCCAAGAGCCTGTTCTTTTCAATGATACCATCAGAGCCAATATTGCATACGGAAAAGGAGGAGATGCATCGGAAGCAGAGATTATAGCTGCAGCAGAATTAGCAAATGCGCACAAGTTTATAAGTAGTTTGCAAAAGGTATAATATTGCGACATCTATTAATATTTCTCATATTCGTATAAATTATACGCATTGTCTGAATTTTCAATGTAACAGACCTATTCACCGCAGAAATACATGATCTAGTACATAGTACCTAAAAATATATAATGTATGCAGGGTTATGATACAATAGTAGGAGAGAGAGGAGTTCAATTATCCGGGGGACAGAAACAGCGTGTGGCAATTGCGAGAGCTATAGTGAAGAATCCAAAAATACTATTACTAGATGAAGCAACTAGTGCACTTGATGCTGAGTCTGAGAAGGTGGTTCAAGATGCACTTGATCGTGTTATGGTGGAGCGGACGACAATAATAGTAGCTCATAGGTTATCAACAATTAAGGGTGCAGATTTAATTGCAGTAGTTAAGAATGGTGTTATAGCAGAGAAAGGAAAACATGAAGCATTGCTCCATAAGGGTGGTGACTATGCTTCTTTAGTAGCATTGCACACAAGTGCTTCTACATCTTAGACCACTCACTTTTTCATGCTTTTATATGTACATAGATGTTTGTGATTTTGTCCTTCTCCATGATTAGTTAAGTTTAAATACTAAGCTCTCTGATGGCTTTATTTATATGTAATAGTTATGATTTTTCTTTTTCTTAATATTGAATAAGTGATAAAGAAGGTTTCTATTGTTTCTTGACTTTCTTCTGCTTTTGACTCATAAAATGATTCATATACATATATAATTTTTTCATGTCAAAATTTTTCAGTGTAGATTTTGATTTTTTTAAAATATAAAATACCATATTAAAACCCGGACTATCTAATCTACATCCCACAATCAATCATAGAAGTATTTACTACAAAGTTTAAAGGTGTTTATAGGTACAAGTGATCCGTTCAACCTGATGATCTAACTCATTATATTTGAACTCATTCAAGTGTAGGCCTAGGTTCAGCCCACTCCATTCAAACCTTAAGTTGTTTGGTTCAGATAACGGATTTATGATTTCAAACTTGTGAACCCGCAAACATAACCCATTCAAATATTTATTTTATTTTAAAAAAATTAATATAATTTATGACTTTTATGTATTGATTTAAAAATGTTTCAATTTAAATCAAGTGTTAAAATTTTAAACTGTAGAATTTAGCCTAAGTATCGGAAATTTTATGAAAAAATGTCATTTAATTATATTTTATTTTGGATTAAAAAAGAAGAAGAAATCATAGACCCAATTATCCAAACCAAACTAACCCGCTCATCACCGAAATGTGTTAATTCGGGTCTAATGTGAAATTTACGGAATTTTGACCCTACTCAAACCAATGAAATTTGATCGAGTTGGATAACATATTTAGTCAAAGTGAATCCAACCCGTAAACGCACAATCCAAATCCGTCCTAAATTGGTTGGAGTGAGCAATGGTGATGAAAATTTCTCAATTCCAACCTCATGTTCTCCCAGACTCTCGAAAACTTCTTTTTTGTACTTTAAAATTATTCATAATTTATTTTTTGAAGTTAAAAAAATTTCAAAAAATTGTGGATTCTAAACAATAC
The DNA here is from genome assembly GCA_030408175.1 of Trifolium repens. Lineage (NCBI taxonomy): Eukaryota > Viridiplantae > Streptophyta > Magnoliopsida > Fabales > Fabaceae > Trifolium > Trifolium repens. The sequence goes on from CP125851.1 coordinate 52,638,808, forward strand.
AATCAGGGCCGTCCCTATATATCTAGAGGCCCCGAACAAATTAGATAAAGAGGCCCTTTAAAATAAAATAAATTTAGTAAAATTAATATGTTTTTTAATTAAAAAAATAATTTTAAAAAAAGAGTAATCTTTTATTTGAAATACAATAATATAAATAATATTAAAAAATAGTCATATTATAATTAATAATAACAAAATACACTTCCACACTGATATCTTTAAAAACTGAATGTTTTTAATAAAAATTGCAACTTAATTGTAAAAATTATTTTTTTTAAAGAAGAAATTAATTCTTTATTTTCAAAAAAATTACAAAATATAGTTTTTTTTAAATATAAAAAATTAAAAACTTATTATAAGTTGTAAAGTTATTTTATTTATTTATAGAGATAATTAATTATTTTGTTGCTTTTTGTATATTACTAAGATTATCAAATATCTTATAAAATGAAATTTTAAAAAGATGTTATGGGTGAAACTTGAACTCACACCCTTTGGATACTAGACAAACATGCAAGCCATTGTACCAAGCGCCTTTTTCCCTAACAATGTCTAAGCAAAATTACTTAATCAATACTTTGTATGTTAGACTTCAAAAAAAAAAATGAGGCCCCCAAAATTTGAAGGCCCAGTACTATGGGCCTGTTTGCACGGGCTCTGGGCCGGCCCTGAATACAATACAAGTTAATGTTTAATAAATTATTTTTTATTAATACAGGTTTTTTATTAATATGTATTTTTATTAATACAGTTTTTATTAATGCAGGTTTTTTTATTAATACAAGTTACGGAATATGTATTTATGCGGTTCGAATTTTGCATTCTAAAATAATTGAAAATCCAAACTAATTTAAAAATTAAAATCTAAAATACCGAAACATATATAAAATAAGAAAAAATAAAATAATTGATGTCCTGTTCTTGATTTTTTTTTTAGATATATGAGAGAAATGTAGGTGTCAAGAGAAATTTTTATGGTGATAAGCATGTTGTCAATTGTCACAAGCAACTTAAAGAACTTAAAAAAAAAAAGTTATACAAGTGCCCTCTCTGTATTAGCTATCAGAGTCTGTATGTCAAAAGGAAGAATTTAAAAACATGGACTTTGTTAGAGAACCTTATTGTACAGAGAGGAAAATTAAATTCAATTACTTGTTTATCCCCCAGTTGAGAGCACAAAAAATTAATTGTTTAAACCAAGCGTTAATTGGTGATTGGCGCTGAACTTGGTAGGGAGGATCACGGTTCAATCCCCCGCAACTGCAATCGGGAGGGGGCTGAAACCACTTGATGTCAGAACTGACCCCAAACCAGATTCAACTGGTGGTGACAAAAAAAAAAAAAATTAATTGTTAAAAAATATAAGCTAAAGGTATTATAGGAATTAGTTAACTTTTTTTTTTTGAACAAAGGAGTTAGTTAACTTGTTCCATGTATATTAAACCAAATAAACATATTAAAAAAAGTACAGTTTGAAATATACATGTGGGATGAGTGTAGATTGATTGGTCACAAGGTTTGGGAGCAACAAATTTGTCACAAAAAGCATAAACTTATTGGACTCATTCACTCAAGCATAAACTTTTGTATTCAATCAATCTGGACCTTCTTATTCTCCAACAAGGTTGACTCACTCTTAGGCTCAGCTGTCCCTATTCTATATATTTTTTTATCATAGGCCTCTACCATTTTTCTTTTGTTATCTTCTTACTTTTCTCTCTTTTAAATATGCTATCGTACCATATAAAATAATACTATATCAATTAAGAACAAAGATTGTACATTGTAAAATCTATATTTATATGCTATGATCAGAAAAATTGGTTGTCTTATTTTAAGATAATGCTATTTGGAAAAGAATCATATAGATACTTTTTTTTGTTTTGTTTAGCAAACATCATGCGGTCCCCATGTTTCTCTAGTCAAATCAGTAACATAATGATATAAAAATAAAAACAAAAGTTGAGAGGATGCAATCTAGAGATTATTTTTTTGAGTTGGAATACTAATAATGCGTTTGTCCATTCAATGCAATGTTATTTAATTATTAACCTTAGTATAAACAAATTGGTAGTAACATTACCTGCACTTGTCTTAGAGATTCTGCTCAAACATAATATAGGTTTCCTACCTAGTAACATCAAAGTGGCACAATTAACAAGAAAAAGAACTTCTCAGACAGTATAGAATTATATGCTGCTGTTGAAATTTGATACTATCAATTACTATATGCAAACAAGTTTAGGCGAGTTAGGTTCCGAGAGCTCACTAGAGTCAGAGAAAATGTAAGAATGAATGATTCAATAATGGTTGAAACATAATTCAAGAATGAATGATTAGAGTTTTTAGTGTACCTGTTATACTTTCCAAATGTAAACTCCATCTATCTCTTATGGGAATTTCTAACAAAAATCACGGGTATTAAAAAAAGTTGGAGTAATAAATTTATATGAAATGTGTGTGACTATTACTAAATTACCCTTTGTGTAATATTTTAAAGAGTGAAGATCCATTTTGATCCCTCACAAATTTTTGACGAGACAATTCAGTCTTGACAAAAATAAAACCCAAATTAATCCCTGACATTTTCATATTAAGGATAAACTAGTCCCCGATTCTTCTAACATAGGGACTAATTTGTCTCCAATATAAAAATATCAGGGACTAATTTGGGTTTTATTTTTGTCAAGGACTGAATTGTCCCGTCTAAAATTTGTGAAAGAGAAAAATGAGTCTTCATTATACTTTAAAAATACATTTTTCCCCCTTATAATATCAAAGAGTTCATTTTTATTTTGACAGAATCAAAGAGTTCATGTTTTTTATTAAGCAAAGAGTTCATGTTATTCCATGGTGCATTTAAACCATACATAAACTGCTAGCTTTAGTAATAAGCATCTGATTCTGGACTAATCTTTTGCTTTATCTCATGATTTAAAGATAGTCAAGTTAGCTTGCAATGCTAAACTATTGCCAACTGTTCCATCAAACATAGTTCTTATAGTTTCCTTCATTCTTTTGTTGCTTTGTAGGCAAGAAGCACCTCTACCTCAAGTTTGCAAAAAGGTTTGTTTTGGCTTTTTTACTTTTGTCATTAAATCACAATGACAAGAACAATTGAATTTGTTTTTGGCTTTTCTACTTTGCCTGCTAGCTATTTTCATCTGTTACTCTTCAATTCCCATTATTCACTATTGTTGAATTTGTTAAAGTCAACTAGTTTCAAATTTAGGCAGTGTTTTATTTTTGACATATATAGAATAAAAATTCATCTCTTTGGATTGACTTATTTGAGCTTAATCTACTAACATAAGTACTTAATAAACTGTTTGGAAAAACTTATAGAAACAACTTATGGAAACATCTTATGACATGTCCAGATGGAGAGCTTATGAAAATAACTTGTAGCTTATATGAAAATAGTTTAAATTTATTTTATCTTTTGTTATGAAAATAGTTTATATATAAGCACTTACATGATAAACGCTTATACTATTAACGCTTAATTAAGTTGTTTACTCAAACAAGACTTAATGGAATAGCTGAATTAGAGTTGCTAACTCAAACCATTGTGTTGTCTTCAGCAGCTGTTTCATTGAGGTTTCTGTAAGCTATAAGCAACAGAGAAAATGTTGGAAAAGACTAGTTTGGATGAAGATATTACTTCAACTGAGATGACAGGGTCGGCAAGTCATCATCCACCAGTTCCAGAAGGTTCTGAAAATGTTCAAGACATGGCTGAAATGAACCAGCAGAATTCAAAGAAGAACAAGGTGAAGGATCAAAGCAATAAAACAGTACCCTTTTACAAGCTTTTCTCATTTGCAGACTCTTGGGATTATATGCTTATGTTTGTTGGTACTTTAAGTGCTGTTGGGAATGGAATCTCTATGCCTTTAATGACTATAATTATCGGAGATGCTCTTGATGCTTTTGGAGGAAATGTTAACACTAAACAAATAGTTCATCAAGTTTCCAAGGTAACAACTATTCATTAAGAATCCATTTCTGAAATATCTATAGGGAAGATGTGATGTTAGTGTTATATGAAACAGTTTCTTATAAATTGTCTCAAGTTTTTGTTGAAGCATACAAGTGTAATGTAATTTTTGTTCTAAATTTATATCTTATCATTTTCCAAATGTCTATTTTGGTTTCAATCAGTGTCATTGATTATGTTGTTCAATAATGATTCAATAAGAGTTAACTTTAGTTTTGAGGGCAACATTTTCAATTTTTAAATTATCCTATTTTCATTTCATGATTCACAATGGTTCATTTCATGCTCTCAGGTGTCCCTCAAGTTTGCAATCATGGGTGCATGCACTTTTTTTGCAGTGTTTCTACGTAAGCATGCCGAATTTTCTAGCTTAGCACGATTCAACTAAATATAACTAGAAGATTATAAATATAAAAAATATATCTTAAGATTTAAATATCAAGAGTTGGTTATGCATGCAATCTTGTAGAGGTGTCTTGCTGGATGATCACAGGAGAGATACAGTCTGCAAGAATACGAGCATTATACCTAAAAGCGATTTTACGGCAAGATATCAGTTTTTTTGATACAGAAACAAACAGTGGTGAAGTTGTTGGAAGAATGTCAGGTGATACAGTTCTTATTCAAGAAGCCATGGGAGAGAAGGTATTAATACAGAATCAAGGGTTGATACATTCTTAACAAAATTTGAAGATAATAATAACTTATTCTTCCTTTTTTGGTTGATACATTCTCAGGTAGGAAAATTCATACAGTATGTGTCATGTTTTTTAGGAGGTTTAGTTGTGGCATTCATCAAGGGTTGGCTTTTAACCCTTATCCTTCTATCGTCTCTCCCTCTTCTTGTCCTCTCTGGTTCATTAATGAGCTTTGCATATGCAATGATGGCTTCCCGTGGACAAGCAGCTTATTCTGAAGCAGCAATTATAGTAGAGCGGATAATCGGTTCAATTCGAACAGTATGCATGCCAACTCCCTCCATAAAGAACCTTTCATTGTTTTTATTTTTCATGTTTCTAACTAAGGATACACAACACAATTACTCCAATGCGCGCAGGTTGCATCATTTACCGGCGAAAAGCAAGCTATAGCTCAATACAATATATCCTTATCTAAATCTTATAGAATTGGCGTGCAAGAAGGACTAGCTATTGGTTTAGGCCTCGGTACAGTTCGTTTATTTGTTTATTGCACTTATGCTTTGACCGTATGGTTCGGAGGGAAGATGGTACTAGAGAAAGGTTATACTGGAGGTGAAGTCATAAGTGTATTTTTTGCAATACTAACAGGTTCCATGTAAGTCAAGTTAAGTTAGTATTTTGCAAGACGATTATATGCACATATAAATACATAACTTTATATGAGCTAATTTTATTTTCTAGGTCTCTAGGACAGGCATCTCCATGTTTAACCGCATTTGCTGCAGGACAAGCTGCAGCCTTTAAGATGTTTGAAACAATTAAAAGGAAGCCAGCAATCGATGCTTATGATACGACTGGACGAAAGCTTGATGACATTCGCGGAGACATAGAACTTAGGGAGGTTTGCTTTAGTTATCCTGCAAGACCAAATGAAATGATATTCAATGCATTTTCTATCTCAATATCAAGTGGCACTACCGCGGCTTTGGTAGGGCAAAGTGGGAGTGGGAAATCGACGGTTATAAGTTTGATAGAGAGATTTTATGATCCACAAGGTGGTGAAATTCTCATTGATAGTATCAACCTTAGAGAATTTCAACTGAAATGGATCAGACAGAAAATAGGCCTAGTCAGTCAAGAACCAGTTCTCTTTGCTGGTAGCATTAAAGAGAACATTGGCTATGGTAAGGATGCTGCAACCGATGAAGAAATCAGAGCTGCAGCCGAATTTGCTAATGCTGCTAACTTCATTGATAAATTCCCGCATGTGAGCTCTTAATTCTTGATTCATTCATCTTGTGAAAATTAAGTTTTGAGTTATACAATACAAGACTGAAGACTATTTTATAGTATATATTTTTTCGTTAAATGTTATGTCCCTTTTACTTTACTAGTTCTGGAAATTTTTTAATTCAGGGACTTGAAACAATGGTCGGCGAGCACGGTGCTCAGCTTTCTGGAGGCCAAAAGCAAAGAATTGCTATAGCAAGAGCAATTCTGAAAGATCCAAGAATTCTACTCCTTGATGAAGCAACAAGCGCACTTGATGCAGAATCTGAAAGATTAGTACAAGAGACACTAGACAGAATTATGATAAACCGAACAACTATCATCATCGCCCACCGTCTTAGCACAATAAGGAATGTTGACAGCGTTGCAGTTATTCACCAAGGGAAAGTAGTAGAAAAAGGTACACATACATGCATGCATACTAAATATGGTGCAATGTAGCATTCTTATATCTTCTAACTGATTATTAGGTACACATGCTGAGCTCACTAAAGATCCTGATGGAGCTTATAGTCAACTCATTAGGCTGCAAGAAATTAAAAAGGATTCATCCGAACAGTATGATGCTAATGACTCAGATAAGCTAGAAAACTTTGTAGATTCTGGAAGAGAGTCAAGCCAAAGGTCTTTAAGCCGTGGATCATCAGGGATAGGAAAAAGAAGTGACAACTCATTCCGAGTATCAAATTCTATTCCTACCACACTAGTAAAAGGAGCTGAAGTTGTTCCTTCAAATTCAGCATCATCACATATAAGTAAAACTCAAGATGTCCCAGATGTCCCATTTCTCCGCCTCGCTTATCTTAACAAGCCTGAAATCCCAGTATTACTCATAGGGACTCTAGCTGCAGCAGTTATCGGAGCAATACTACCTATTGTGGGATTTCTAACCTCCAAGATGATAAATACATTCTTTGAGCCTGCAGATGAACTTCGTCAAGACTCAAAGTTTTGGTCACTAATATTTGTTTCCCTTAGTGTGGCTTGCTTCGCTTTTCATCCATTAAGGTCCTACTTTTTTGCGGTTGCTGGTTCGAAATTGATAAAAAGGATCCGCTTGATGTGCTTTGAGAAAATAATTCACATGGAAGTAGGCTGGTTTGATAAAGCTGAGAATTCAAGTGGTGCACTTGGAGCAAGGCTGTCAACTGATGCTGCTTCAATTCGAACTTTGGTTGGCGATGCACTTGGTTTGCTTGTTCAAGATATTTCTACAGTTATTACAGCCTTGGTAATTTCCTTTGAGGCGAATTGGCAGCTTTCTCTCATCATTATTGTTTTGTTACCTCTACTATTTGTAAATGGACATTTTCAAATTAAGTCCATGCAAGGATTCAACACAGATGCAAAGGTTTGTGCCTTACACCATGTGCTTCAACTGTAATCACAATGCATCTTTGTCTCTAAATATTTTTAGTACATATTTTGTTCCTATATAATTAGTACTAATCTCAATTTGACATGATGTTACTATGCTCCATATATGTTTCACAGAAACTATTTGAGGAAGCAAGTCAAGTAGCGAAGGATGCAGTAGGGAATATCAGAACAGTTTCTGCTTTCTGTGCCGAAGAGAAGGTGATGGAGTTATATCAGAAGAAATGTGTAGTACCAGTCCAGACAGGAAAAAGGCAGGGTTTAGTTAGTGGAATTGGTTTTGGCATATCAAACTTCTTTTTGTTTTGTGTCTATGCATGCAGTTTTTATGCTGGCGCCCAACTTGTTGAGAAGGGAAAAACATCAATATCAGAAGTTTTTCAAGTAAGTTATTATTCCAACTTGAAGGCGATTTCAGTTAGTGTTATTTTGTCAAGTTCTGACTGGAAAAATTAGCGGCCAGACTTTAATTAATTACCTCCTGGCCGAAGTCAAATTCAAGTTCTTTTTTTACTTGTATCAATTGTTACTTTCAAAGAATATTCTAATTTGTCATAACTTTTATCAACAAGGATATTTTAAGATCTAAGTTCATCATATTGTTTTAGTATTAAAACTTTAATTTCTTAATTTTCAGGTATTTTTCTCTCTCACTATGGCAGCTGTCGCAATAGCTCAATCCGGCTTCACGGCACCAGGAGCTAGTAAAGCAAAAAGTTCTGCTGCTTCTATATTTGCTATTCTTGATCAGAAATCAACAATAGACACCAGTGATGAATCAGGAATGACACTAGAAGATGTGAAAGGAGAGATAGAGTTTCACAATGTCGCTTTCAAGTATCCAACTAGACCCGATGTTCATATATTCAAAAAGCTTTCCTTAACCATTCGTTCAGGACAGGTACCATAAAAAGTTAGATATTGGTTTTATGCATAATTATTACAAGAACTCACTATCATAAAAGTCCATCTAGGTCTTTCTTAGAGGGAAGCTTAAAGTTTGGTTATTTCAATCAGACAGTTGCATTGGTTGGAGAAAGTGGAAGTGGAAAATCAACAGTGATCTCATTGTTGCAAAGATTTTATGATCCAGATTCAGGTCAGATTAAACTGGATGGAACAGAAATCCAAAAGCTACAACTTAAATGGTTTAGGCAACAAATGGGCCTGGTAAGCCAAGAGCCTGTGCTGTTCAATGACACCATCAGAGCCAACATTGCTTATGGAAAAGGTGGTAATGCAACTGAGACTGAAATTATAGCTGCGGCAGAACTGGCAAATGCTCATAAGTTCATTAGCAGTTTGCAACAGGTAAACTACACACAATTTATGAAGCTATAATATGTAGACACCGGACACGATACTGACTCTAATATGTAGACACCTATAAGTATTTAAGAAAATAATTGTGATTGAACGTAACTAACTACATGTGTAGAATCTTCATGTCAAACACTAAACACGCTTTCGATTTGAAGTTTCGGTGCAAGATAGTACACATTACTCAATGAGCTGAAATTGTTCTCAAAACTTTTTCAACAAACATGTGAAATCCAATATTTTGAATAACTTAGTTATCTATGAAAAACAACATATGCAGGGGTATGATACAATAGTAGGGGAGAGAGGGACTCAACTATCCGGAGGACAGAAGCAACGCGTAGCAATTGCGAGAGCCATAGTGAACAGTCCAAGAATATTACTATTAGATGAAGCCACAAGTGCACTTGATGCTGAGTCTGAAAAAGTGGTTCAAGATGCACTTGATAGAGTGAGGGTGGACAGAACAACCATTGTGGTGGCTCATAGATTATCTACCATAAAGGGTGCAAATTCAATAGCAGTTGTTAAAAATGGAGTCATTGAAGAAAAAGGAAAGCATGACACATTGCTCAACAAGGGTGGTACCTATGCTTCTTTAGTAGCATTGCATACAAGTACCACTTCTTCATCTTATTAAGACACTCTTTCAACTTCTTGCAGTATCTATTTTCTGATGGTTTTTTAATCTCTTGCACTTGTTTTCATTTTTCATATTTTATAAGAATAAGAATTCTTGATTTTATTTATCAATTTCTCAATTGTTTCATCTCTTTAGGGAATAATCAAATTTGTCATATAGTAATTTTGTTATATCTTTTGTTCTCCTAATAAATTCATTAAATTTTTTATATATTTCATAATTCCTAGTTAACTTTGTTTATATTTCATCAAACCATTTCATTTTCTGATTCTATTTTTTCACATTCCATTTTATTTTAAATTTGTTTTTAAAACATAAGTTTGACAAGGGATTATTGATAATAAGAAAATTAAATACTACAATATAACTAAAGAAAAACCAGGGTGGGGGGGAGCTCCGAGTTTTGGAAGGCATATACAAATATTAAAAGTGACCCATTAATAAAAAAACATAAATTTTTTTTAAATAAAAAAAAATCTTCCTTAATTTAAATTGCAAATAACATCAAAAAATAATCATCCTTATGATTAACATAAAAAAATTCATATTTTAATTATATTTTGATCTCTCTTCACACACATATCTATCTCTAGTTCAATATCACCATCTTAATGCAGTCACATGAATGTTCACATCTTATGGCATAACCCATAAGTCCTCTCCCCTCTTTGGGTTGCGGATTCAATTTTTTTTTATAAAAAAAGTTAAAAATAGAGAATTTAAATTATGTTATGAATATTAGTGGATGTCCATATAGGTTTCAGGCCCATGTCATTGGCCCATTACATTTGTCTATAAATGAGACCTATTGTAACTAAACCCTAATCCTAATAATGAATATCAGAAACTATTATTTCTCTCTTCTCTCACTTCTTCATCTATATTATTCCTATTATTACATCAATTTATAACACGTTATCAACACGATACTCTACCAAATTATTATTGCAAAGGTACGTGTATAAAACTCTTGTAATTTTATTTTGGAAAATGCTAGTTATAGCGAAACTATCATTCACGAAAGAACAGCGAATGACGTGGCCAACATAAAAACTTATCCTCTTCCTTTTTCTTTTTTTTTCTTTCTTCACGCATCTCTTGCTTCCGTCTTTGTACTGAGACCAATCCCTTTGTGTTGCGCTACTCTCTAATTCTTTTACCTTCGACAACACCAACTACTCAATTCCAATCCTCTCTATTGACTCAAATTAGCTTCAAAATTGAAATCAAATCAATTTTGGATAATGAACCTCTTGAACAAAGCACTCACGGTTTAAAGATATAAACTCAAAGGGAAATCAAATCAATTGATTTCATTCTTTAAGAGTCAGAGTCATCACAATCAATTTTATTCTGGATAATTAACCTCTTGAACAAAAATAGCCTCTAAATTGAAATCAAATAAATTCCATTCATCTCAAATATTCACTTTACCAAGAGTCGGAGTCACCACAACCACCACAAGTTTTACCGACGACAATCGACAGCACCGGAGAAGATCACAAACTGGCTAACTTGTCTTTGTTGAATCGTCGTGAGATTTTGACTCGCCGAGTCAGACAACTCGCTTGCTTTTACAGAGGTCACAATCAAGCTTTAATGGGTGAACTGAATCTGAGCAAATAGTATTGAAAGAGGTTTAATGGAACGACACTTATGGAGCAGGAACGGTTGATACTTAGCCAATGCCATTTTTATTAATAAAAAATAGCGTTCGTGATGTTTTCGCGAGGATTTCTTTCGCGACAAATAGCAGCACTGTTTTATTTTACGTATTAGCATACTGTTCTGAAATCATTGCAACATGATTTGCAACATGCTTCAAATAAAAAAAAAACGGTGCACTTTAAAAAATTTTAGTTACTGCTAATGCTATGACCTGCGATGCATTTTAGTTCTTCTAAATTATAAAAGCTGTGAATACTATTTCCCTTTAATTATGTTTTGATTTTATTAGTTTATTTATTTCATATATATTTTAGAAAAATATATATTCATGCATTCTTAAAGAATTGCAAATTATATTATTATACAGTTCCTGAAGAACTAATAAATTTAATCTATGAATTCCTGAAGAATTCAACAAACTTAGTTCTTGAAGAACTAATAAATTTAATTTATGAATTCCCGAAGAATTCAACAAATGGTCTAGTTCCTGAAGAACTTAGAAAAATATTAATTTTTATGAATTCCAGAAGAATTCAATAGTTTAGTTCCTGAAGAACTTAACAAACTCAATTTATATTCTCTATGAATTCCTGAAGAATTCAATAATCAACTTATCAACGCATCTTTGTTGAATTAAAAAAAAAGAAATTCTATAGATATGATTTTATTGTATAGTTCTTGGAGAACTAATAAAATAAATACTTTTTTTTTTCTTCAATGAATTTTAGATGAATTTAATATTCCTACATCCTAGAAGGATTGCGATAAGATTGAATATTGATTCACAATTTTTGGTCCAGAAGCACCATAATGAAAATTTTGAAATATGAACCCTGAAGATTCATAGCATACGGTCCTGAAGCATCGTGATGAAATTTTTTAAAATATGAATCCTGAAGATTCATAAACCTACATTTTTAAAAGTAAGTAGAATGTCTAATAAAATATGAATCCTGAAGATTCATAGCTATCCGTTTGTTTCGTAACGAATATAATATTGAAACAAGAAAAGAAGAGATGTCAAATATCTCTATATATTACGAAACATATTTTGGATAAAATAAGTGTAATGAAAATGTTATAAACCAGAAGTTTATATGACACTTATAAATATACTGGTGCAATTGAAGCACACAATATTGTAAACCGGAAGTTTACAAATCATATTAAATTTATCGTTGGCAATACCGGTTGGGTCATCCCGGATTATTATGATGCGAAAAAGAAATTCTATAGATATGTATTGAAGGGCCTGAAGTTCCTTCATTATAATAAATGAGCATATTCTATTGATATATCATGTGAACCAATTATATTTTTAATTGATGCATCAACTAAATGGTCACATGTACGTTTGTTGTCAACTCACAACCAGAAGTTTGTGAGATACTGATTTGGTTAAGAGCTCATATTTATATAAAACATTTGATAAGTATCGTATGTCAAATCAAAATTGATATTGAACAACTTGAAGTATATGTTCATAAAAAAAATGGACTTGAAGATCCATTATTTAGACGTCTAAAGTTAATTAAATGAACGATACTTATGAAATCAAAGCTTCTAATTTTTATTATGGGAACACTCAAACGACTATGTTGAGATATTGTTTCGCATCAATGCCAATAAGTTATAATATGAAAGTCCTCCCCTTAATTTGCAATTAAATTTAGGTTTATAACTTAATATTTTTCATATAAGCATTTTTTGATGTGTTGGTATGTTCCAGTTGCTCCAATATAATGCATTAAGATGAATTGTTAAAGAATATTGGGAAAATAAATTTATAGCCCAGAAGGCTACTTCTCAAGTGATGAACTAATTTTCCCAATATTAGGGGGAGAGAATAAGCAGCTGAAAATGTGAAACAGAAGTTCAATTGAATCACTTGATATAATATAAATTATTATCTCATATTGATCCTCTTAGAAATCAGTATGAACAAGAAGTTCATAAGATAAATCATTTGCAAAGTTTATGAAATAAACTATCTGCTGCTAATGCTCCAATCAAAATGGATGTCCCTGTTGGACAGTCTTATATTGCAAATGAACCTTAACCACCTCTGAAGCATGGTAGGTGAGTCGGTTTCAAAGATAAAAATCCTCAAATAAAAAAAGGAGCTAATATGAAATATGACCCAAGTGAGGATATGAAAAGAGTATTTGACATAATTGATTTTTTAGTTCCGGAAGAACTTATCAAGTACTTGAAAGTTATGAAAATAAAGAGATCTCGACGAATTATGTCATGGATGGAAATTATGTCATGAATGAAATATGATTGAACCGAGATGAAGTCAACGTTGACAATATTTTTACAATAATAAAGCACTATATATGACAGATGATAATGAGGATCATAGATCAAAGTCTATTAAAAATAATAGACAAGACATTGATTGTCTAAATGAAATGATGCAATTGCTACATAATTAAAACCACTTTGCAAAGTGAAAGATTTTTGGACCTGCAGTCCGTACATCTGAAGATGTGAAAATGATGAGATAAGAATCAATTTTCTTGCGAAAAAGAAAATAATATTGATAAGAATCAAGTTTGACTTGTTATTCAAGCATAATGGTAAAAGTTTTTTTTATCAAAACTCCTGAAGAGCTTTTGAAATATGTTGATCCAAGAAAAGTTTGAAATGAAATAGATTTGATGATAAGAGTTTATTTGGAATTGCATACTTTGTATTTCAACAAGATTTTGTGTACCAAGAAACTTATATATCAAAGGTACTAAATCATTTTGATATTAACAAATATGATTTGTTGTCACTTGATGTGAACAAAGATCTTTTCATGTCTCAAGAAAATGATCAGTTATTTGAATTGGTCTTAAAGTACCATATTTTAGTTCTGTTGAGAACACTATTGCATTTTGCTAATTATGTATGTGATGATATCAATAAACTCAAAGATATTGGAATATCACCTAATTATGTGAAAGTTTTAGCACTACATCAAAGAAGTTCAGAATGTGGTTTTGTTGAGGTTTGTTATTCTACATACACAAGAAACTTGAAAAAGATAGTATCACATCCACGGCTAATTCAGAGAAGAGTATATTAAAGGAGGAGAATCAATATTTCTACAAATCAGTCATCATCAAGTAAAGCTATTTATCAACTACGTTGAAGATTAATTGAGATTATTCGTCTCAGATATAAATGTCTTTATGAGGGGGAGATAAAATTGTGTTCTGCACTCTTTTTCCCTTATCCATGGTTTTATCCCATTGGGTTTTCCTGGTAAGGTTTTTAACGAGGCAGTCCAAACACAAAGGATGTTGTACTCTTTTTCCTTCACTAGAATTTTTTCCCACTAGGTTTTTTCTAATAAAGGTTTTAACGAGGCACATTCTCGATGGACATACATCCAAGGGGGAGTGTTATGAATATTAGTGGATGTCCATATAGGTTTCAGGCCCATGTCATTGGCCCATTACATTTGTCTATAAATGAGACCTATTGTAACTAAACCCTAATCCTAATAATGAATATCAGAGACTATTATTTCTCTCTTCTCTCACTTCTTCATCTATATTATTCCTATTATTACATCAGTTTATAACAAATTACGAAATTAAAAATATGAGAACTAAAATTCTACTATATCACATAAAATAAGGAGATTAAAATTGAAATTAAGGTTAAATATAATGTGTGGTCCCCTCTACCAAATTAAAAATAAGCTTAATAATGAAAACAAGTTTATGTATTGACAATGTTGTGCAATAATTTTTCCCTTGTTTCTTATGGATCAATTAACAAACGTGGGTTCGGTTATGGTGCATAAGGAATTGTTTATGCACCGTGCATAAATAAGTAAGTTTACCGGTACATTTGTTTTAAAGTGTACCGATTTGGAAAAATGTTGCCGGTACACTTTTTCTCAACTGTACCGGTATACGGTACACTTTTTTTTTTCAAGTGTACCGGTATGCATGTTAAAATCGCACTACGTTTATTACATGTGGAGGACTAATCCGATAATTGTTATTCACTTATGCACCGTGCATAAAGAATTGACTTATGCACCATAACTTCTTTTGCCTAGAATGTGTTTTACATTTGGCTAACATGCAAAAAAAATTTATAACCTGAAAGTACTTGGATGAGATCAATCAACCTGGACCTTCCTATTGTATATTTTTATCGTACCATATAAAATAAACCAAACATTTATCAATTTAGAACTTGTACATTGTAAATCTATATTTATATGCTCTGATCAGGAAAATTGGTTGTCTTATTTTATGATAATGCTATTTGGAAAAGAATCATATAGATACTTTTATCTAGTCAAAAAATAAAAAATCATGCCGTCCCCATGTTTCTCAAGTCAAATTAGTACCATCATTCATTCAAAAAAAAGAAAAGAAAAGTAGTACCATAATGATATAGAAATCAAATAAAAACAAAAGGAGAGGCTGCAATGAATATTAACCTACAAGAAAAAAAACAAAGATACCAAGGACAGGCTGCAATCAAAAAAAATAAATAGTACCATTAATGCAATGTTACTTAATTTTTATTTTTTATTTTTTTGTTACAAACAATATTACTTAATTATTAACCTACAAGAAGAAACAAAAAATCACGCAGAAAGTCTAGAGTTATACTACGGAGTATTGTTGAAATTTATTATCAATTTTTTTATGCAAAAAAGTTTAAGCGAGTTGGATTCTGGGCCGAGAACGTGTCAAGGCTAGAGCACCAACAAAATACTCACGCATAATCCAACAATGAGGTCCTCATAACCACAATGAAATTCGAATTCTTACCAAAGAACCAACAACCTACATTGACTTAATATAAATTTCATCATATAATACTTCAAACATAATTCAAGGATAAATGATTATAAACTCCAAGTGCTATTTTTTTAAGTAGATGGTGGGTGATACTTTCCGAATACATAATTTTTTTCCTTATAATATCAAAGAGTTCATGTTATTCCATGGTAATAAGCATGTGATATCTGTAGTATTCTTTTGTAATACTAATCTATTGCCAACTGTTCCATCAAACTTAATTAGTTTCCTTCATTCTTCTGTTGCTTTGTAGGCAAAAAGCACCTCTACCTGAACTTTGCAAAAAGGTTTGTTTTGGCTTTTTTGCTTTTGTCATAATTAGTTTCTAGTGCTATATTTTGACATCTAAGAATAAAACCTCATTTGTTTGGATTGACTTATTTAAGCTTAATCTACTGACATAAGTACTTGTAAAATTGTTTGGAAAAACTTACGGAAACAACTTATGGAAACAACTTATGACATCTCTCCTTGATAGCTTATAAAACAATTTGCAGCTTATATGAAAATAGTTTAACTATATTTGATCTTTTGTTATAAAAATAGTTTGTATATAAGCACTTATATGATAAGAGCTTATGATATTAACTCATAATTAAGTTGTTTATCCAAACAGGACTTAATGGAATAGCTGAACTAGAGTTGCTAACTCAAACCATTAAATTTTCTTCAACAGCTGTTTCATTGTGGTTTCTGTAAGCTATAAGCAACCAAGAAAATGTTGGCTAAGACTAGTTTGGATGAAGATATAGCCTCAACTGAGATGACAGGGTCAGCAAGTCATCATCCACCAATTCCTGCAGGTTCTGATAATTTCCAAGAAATGGTTGACATGCACCAAGATACCAAGAAGAACAAGGTGAAGGATCAAAGCAATAAAACAGTACCCTTTTACAAGCTTTTCTCATTTGCAGACTCTTGGGATTATTTGTTGATGATTGCTGGGACTACAAGTGCTGTAGGGAATGGAGTCTCTATGCCTTTAATGGCTATAATTATTGGGGACACTCTTGATGCTTTTGGAGAAAATGTAAACACTAAACAAGTAGTTCATCAAGTTTCCAAGGTAACAAACTACTATTCATTAAGAATCCATTTGTGAAATATCTATAGGGAAGATGTGAAAATAGTGTCATATGGAATGGTTTTCTTATAAATTGTCTCACATGTTTTCATACAAGTGTAAAGTAATTATTTGTGTTCAATCTGTGTCACTGACTCTGTTGTGCAATAAGTTTGTTCCTTGTGAGTATCTAATTCACCATGGTTCATTTCATGCTCTCAGGTCTCTCTCAAGTTTGCAATTTTAGGTGCATGTGCTTTTTTTGCAGTGTTTCTACGTAAGCATGCCGAATTTCTAGCTTAGTATGACTCGACTAAATATAATTTATTTTACGATTAAATAACAAGAGTCGGTTATACTTGCAATCTTGCAGAGGTGTCTTGCTGGATGGTCACAGGAGAGAGACAAGCTGCAAGGATAAGGGCTTTTTACCTCAAAGCAGTTTTAAGGCAAGATATCAGTTTCTTTGACAAGGAAACAAACAGTGGTGAAGTTGTTGGAAGAATGTCAGGTGATACAGTTTTTATTCAAGAAGCCATGGGAGAGAAGGTATTAATGCAGCATCATTTGATCTAACTATGATAACAAAGTTTGAAGTTGATAATAACTTGTTCTTCCTTTTTTGGGAGATATGTTCTCAGGTAGGAAAATTCATACAGTGTGTGTCATGTTTATTAGGAGGTTTAGTTGTGGCATTCATCAAGGGTTGGCTTCTAGCCCTTGTCCTTCTATCGTCTATCCCTCTTCTTCTCCTCTCTGGTTCAATAATGAGCTTTGTATTCGCAATGATGGCGTCCCGTGGACAAGCAGCTTATTCTGAAGCAGCAACTATAGTAGAGCGGATAATCGGTTCTATTAGAACAGTATGCATGCCAACTCCCTCCATAAAGAACCTTCCACTGTTTTTTTTCCTTTCATGTTTCTAACTATGGATACACAACAAATTACTCCAATGTGCGCAGGTTGCATCATTTACCGGCGAAAAGCAAGCTATAGCTCAGTACAATCAATCCTTAACTAAAGCTTATAAAATTGGAGTGCAAGAAGGATTGGCTATTGGTTTAGGATTCGGTTCGGCTCGTTTATTAGTTTATTTCACTTATGCTTTGACCGTATGGTTCGGAGGGAAGATGGTACTAGAGAAAGGTTATACAGGAGGTGAAGTCATAAGTGTATTTTTTGCAATTCTAACAGGTTCCTTGTAAGTCAAGTTAGTTTTTTGCAAGCAGATTAGATGAACATACAATACATCACTTTTGAATGGCTAATTTGATTTTCTAGGTCTCTAGGACAGGCATCTCCATGTTTAACTGCATTTGCAGCTGGACAAGCTGCAGCCTTTAATATGTTTGAAACAATTAAAAGGAGGCCAGAAATTGATGCTTATGATACTACTGGGAGAAAGCTTGATGACATCCGCGGAGACATAGAGCTTAGGGAGGTTTGCTTTAGTTATCCTACAAGACCAAATGAATTGATATTCAATGCATTTTCTATTTCAATATCAAGTGGCACTACTGCGGCTTTGGTAGGGCAAAGTGGGAGTGGGAAATCTACGGTTATTAGTTTGATAGAGAGATTTTATGATCCACAAGGTGGTGAAATCCTCATTGACAGTATCAACCTTAGAGAATTTCAACTGAAATGGATCAGACAGAAAATTGGCCTAGTCAGTCAAGAACCAGTTCTCTTTGCTTGTAGCATTAAAGAGAACATTGGCTATGGTAAGGGTGCGGCAACCGATGAAGAAATCAGATATGCAGCAGAACTTGCTAATGCTGCTAACTTCATTGATAAATTTCCCCATGTGAGATCTCAATGTCAGTTTTGAATATATAATAGTGCTGAAGAATATTTTATAATAGATGTTTTTTCTTTAAATGTTAAGTCCCTTTTGGAAAATTATTAATATTAGGGACTTGAAACGATGGTCGGAGAGCATGGAGCTCAGCTTTCTGGAGGCCAAAAGCAAAGAATTGCTATAGCAAGAGCAATTCTGAAAGATCCAAGAATTTTACTACTCGATGAAGCAACAAGTGCTCTTGACATGGAATCGGAAAGGGTGGTACAAGAAACACTAGACAGAATCATGATAAACCGAACAACCATCATCGTAGCTCACCGCCTAAGCACAATAAGGAATGCTGATATCATTGCCGTTGTTCACCAAGGAAAAGTAGTAGAAAAAGGTATACATACACACATATTACATGCATGCATGCACACATGCTTGCATACTAAATATGATACGATGAAGCTTTCTTATACCTTCTAACTGATTATTAGGTACACATGCTGAGCTCACTAAAGATCCTGATGGAGCTTATAGTCAACTCATTAGGCTGCAAGAAATTAACAAGGATTCATCAGAACAATATGATGCTAATGACTCAGATAAGCTAGAAAACATTGTAGATTCTGGAAGAGAGTCAAGCCAAAGGTCTCTAAGCCGTGAATCATCTGCAACCGGAAACAGCAGTGACAACTCCTTCAAAGCATCAAATTTTATTCCTACCACATTTGTACGAGGATCTGAATTTTCTCCTTCAGAAGAAGCAGCATCACTTAATAGTAAAACTCAAGATGTTCCGTTTCTCCGCCTCGCTTATCTTAACAAGCCTGAAATCCCCATTTTACTCATAGGGACTCTAGCAGCAGCAGTTACTGGAGCAATGCTGCCTATTCTAGGACTTCTACTCTCCAAGATGATAAATACATTCTTTGAGCCTGCAGACAAACTTCGTAAAGACTCAAAGTTTTGGGCATTAATATTTATTTCCTTTGGTGTGGCTTCCTTTGCTTTCCATCCATTAAGGTCCTACTTTTTTGCAGTAGCTGGTTCGAAGTTGATAAAAAGGATCCGGTTAATGTGTTTTGAGAAAATAATTCACATGGAAGTAGGCTGGTTTGATAAAGCTGAGAATTCAAGTGGTGCGCTTGGAGCAAGGCTGTCAACTGATGCTGCTTCAATTCGAACTTTGGTTGGCGATGCACTCGGTTTGCTTGTTCAAGATATTGCTACAGTTATGACAGCCTTGGTAATCTCCTTTGAAGCAAATTGGCAGCTTTCTCTCATCATTATTGTTTTGGTACCTCTAATATTAGTAAATGGACATTTTCAAATCAAGTCCATGCAAGGATTCAACACAGATGCAAAGGTTTGTGCCGTACACCATGTGCTTCAACAGTAATCACAATGCATCTTTGACTCTAAATATTTTTAGTACATATTTAATTAGAACTAATCTCAATTTGACATGATGTTACCGTGCTCTATATATGTTTCACAGAAATTATATGAGGAAGCAAGCCAAGTAGCGAACGATGCGGTAGGGAATATCAGAACAGTTTCTGCTTTCTGTGCCGAAGAGAAGGTGATGGAATTATACCAGAAGAAATGTGTAGTACCAGTCCAGACAGGAAAAAGGCAGGGTTTAGTCAGTGGAATTGGTTTTGGCATATCAATCTTCTTTCTGTTTTGTGTCTATGCATGCAGTTTTTACGCCGGCGCACAACTTGTTGAGCATGGCAAAACAACAATATCAGAAGTTTTTCAAGTAAGTTATTGCCCCAACTTGGAGGCCACTTCAGATTGTGATCTTTTGTTGAATCCTGACTGAACAATTCTTGATCAGGCGTTACTTACCTCTTCGCCGAAGTCAGATTCGAGTTCTTTTTCTACTTTATCAATTGTTACTGTTAAAGAATAAGCTAATTTCTCATCACTTGTATCAAAAAGGATATTTTAAGATCGAAGTTCATCATATTGGTCTAGCATTAAAACTGTAATTTACTAATTTTCAGGTATTTTTCTCTCTCAATATGGCAGCCGTTGCAATATCTCAGTCCGGCTTCATGGCACCAGGAGCCAGTAAAGCAAAAAGTTCAGCTGCTTCTATATTTGCTATTCTTGATCAGAAATCAACAATAGACACCAGTGATGAATCAGGAATGACACTAGAAGATGTGAAAGGGGTGATAAAGTTTCACAATGTCACTTTCAAGTATCCAACTAGGCCTGATGTTCATATATTCAAAAATCTTTCATTAACCATTCATTCAGGACAGGTACCTTAAAAAAGTTAAATATTGGTTTAATAATGCATAATTCTCACAAGAAACCGCTATCATAAATATTCACCTATCTATTTCTTAAATAAAAGCTTAAAGTTTGGTTATTTCAATTAGACAGTTGCATTGGTTGGAGAAAGTGGAAGTGGAAAATCAACAGTGATCTCATTGTTGCAAAGATTTTATGATCCTGATTCAGGTCAGATTAAACTGGATGGAACAGAAATCCAAAAGCTACAACTTAAATGGTTTAGGCAGCAAATGGGCCTGGTAAGCCAAGAGCCTGTGTTGTTCAATGACACCATCAGAGCCAACATTGCTTATGGAAAAGGTGGTAATGCAACTGAGACTGAAATTATAGCTGCGGCAGAACTGGCAAATGCTCATAAGTTCATTAGCAGTTTGCAGCAGGTAAACTATGCACAATTTATGAAGCACTAACACGTACACAGAAACTAGGACTGTTTATGGTCAGGTCAGGAAGGAAACCGAACTGAACCATTACTAAAATTTGGTAAAACTGAACCAAACTATTAGTCATTCATCCCAAACCAAAACGAACTAGTATAAAGGTCTGGTGCACCGTTTTTGTGGTTTCAAATATTCGAACCGAAAATATCTTTATAAAAAAACTAATTGTGCTTTTAACCGAACTGAATCTTTGTGAATGAAACTGTACCAAATTATCATCATTAACTAACATTAGACTGGTGAAAAAACCCAATGGCACCATAAAAAAGCCGAACTGTGAGTCAGTTCTGGTTTTTCAGTGCGGCGCAGTTCACTTTGGTATAACTGTTTGGTTTTTGGTTTTTTTAAACAATTCCACCGGACACGATACTGACTCTAATATGAAGACACGTGTAGGAATTGAAGAAAATAAATGTGATTGAATGTAACTACATGTGTCGGTACTCAATGAGCTGAAATTGTTCTCCAAACTTTTTCAACAAACATGCGAAATCCAATATTTTGAATAACTAGTTATCTATGAAAAACAACATATGCAGGGGTATGATACAATAGTAGGGGAGAGAGGGACTCAACTATCCGGAGGACAGAAGCAACGCGTAGCAATTGCGAGAGCCATAGTTAACAGTCCAAGAATATTACTATTAGATGAAGCCACAAGTGCACTTGATGCTGAGTCTGAAAAAGTGGTTCAAGATGCACTTGATAGAGTGAGGGTGGACAGAACCACCATTGTGGTGGCTCATAGATTATCTACCATAAAGGGTGCAAATTCAATAGCAGTTGTTAAAAATGGAGTCATTGAAGAAAAAGGAAAGCATGACACATTGCTCAACAAGGGTGGTACCTATGCTTCTTTAGTAGCATTGCATACAAGTACCACTTCTTCATCTTATTAAGACACTCTTTCATCTTGTTGTATCTATTTTCTGATGGTTTCTTAATCTCTATATATATATATATGAAGTTTCTTTTCATATTCTATAGAGAAATCTTTATTTTCTATCAATTTTCACTATTGTTTCTTCTCATTAGTACTTTTATTATATTTTTGTGGATTTAAAGGATATGCATAGTCAATGCAAAACGGTTCAAACTTCACAAAATGTTAATACATAGAGCATTGCTATTTAGCATGAAATTTTTACACAAGAAATGCAAGAATTAACACATGGCAAAATCTTAAAGGATGATGTCATTTAATCTTCTTTTTTAGTGGAAAACATGGGTGGTTATGGATGTAATCAAGGGTGAGGATTTATTCTTCTCTTTCTTGCATCAAAAAATTCTTGCTAAATAGCATTTTCCTAATACATAAATGTTCACGGAAAAATCAATTTGAAGTTCAGAAACAAATTACAATTGTTAGCAAGCTAATACTAGTTTGCTAGACACAAATTAAATGATAAACACACCTTTAATTGACTATGGTCTGAACCGGACAATCCACAGAACCGGTGCCCTTTTCAGCAAACCGTCCGGTCCAAAAGAAAACAAAATCTCCCTTTGAGAAATGCTGAAGTGCACAGCAGATTGTTTGATTCACCTGATTATTTTGTTTCCTTTGTTCCAATTTGATTCAAAATGGTTTTAACCACATGAGAGTACATTAAGCAATATAGCATCATGAAATTAAATAATTCATTAGTAGTGCCACTTATCAATATCCATTTTATTTTTAATTTAATCTTTAGTTGTGTTTTTTTAGTCATTTTAGTACTCATGTGTTTTTAATCAAATGTGAATTCTTAGATACTTTAGAGTAAGAGATATGTTATTTGTTAAGAATGATTTAAGAGAAGAAATGCAAGAATAAAAATGATGTAGTTTTAATTTTCTTTTTTTGTGAAAATCATGGGGAGTAGTGAACGTAAACAAAAGTAGAATTTTATTCTTACAATTTTTCTCTTTAGTTTTTTTTTTTTTACTAAAAAACTTTTCCCATAGAGTAATTGGTTATGTACCGTATTCTATAGAGATTATTTATTCAAAATTTAAATAAATTAATACAAAAATATAACATGATATTAAATGATTAGATGATAAATACATATCCGACTAAATTCTAGTATACCGCAATGTTCACTTTCTTTTTGTTAAGTGACCTAGCTGCTAAAATTTTTATCTTTAAATGTGATAATCGGGATTCTAACCCGACTCCCCACATATATAATGCAATATTCTATCAATTAAATTAAATTTACGTACCCAAAATATTCACTTTAATTGATCAATTTAATCTTTAAATATTAGTATTTTGAGTTGGCCTCATCTACCCACACTTTGACCAAACACGATGCACAAGTTGTTTTTAACTGTTAGATTGAATAGAGAGCACATCTTTATTATAGTCTGTCAATACTAGATCTACAACTTTCCTTCTTGGGCCCCACCACCAAACTCAACACCACCTCCTTAGACCTTCTCTCCCCATTTCTATCGACATATCTGACGATACCCATATCCCTCCTCTAGCACCACTCTATGTAGGGGTACTAGCACAAAGCGCAAAGCGGCAACTGCTCTAAAGAATTGTATAACTCTAAAGTATACTTTTCATGATGTAAATAAATATGAAAGGCAAGGAAATAAATTGTTTGTAAAAATTTATCACCTTTGTTGATGAAGGAAATAAATGTATACAATATGGAAAGAAAGGAAATGAAAAATTTCAAGTCAACCATAGTTTTGAGAGACTGATAAAAATTTATCACCTTAAAGATTAAATTTGTGCTTTGTTTTATCTTGTATTTTTATTTTTTTTAAGAATTATTAGAATACGTGTTCGTGTTTCTTCAGTTTCAAATTCATGATTGTTTTGTTCCTTCCGTTTTTTATTTTTTGTTCTAGAGCTTTATGTGAATTAATAATATTTTCCACCATTGATTGTAGTTGCAATAGAGTGGATAGGAATGGAGGAAGAAGGTTTAAGGAGGTGGTGTAACTGGTGTTGAGTTTGGTGGTGGGCCCAAGAAGGGAAAATTGTAGATCTAGTATTGAGAGATTATAACAAAGATGTGCTTTCTATTCAATCTAACGACTAAAAATTAATTTGTGCATGGTGGGAAAGTATTATACTTTCCCATGTTAAATGCCACCCATATATTAATGTATCAGTAATCAATGGGGTGTTTGTCAAAAAAATAAAATATATATCAATGTCGTGCAATTCGTCTCTCCATAATGTCGTGCTATATCTTTGCCTTTACCGTTACCCCCAAAATTGATTAAGAATTCGACCTAAATTTCGTCCTCACCGCACGCAAAATCCACCGTCGCGCAACCACCGCCCACCGCACCTCCCTACTACCGTCCACCGTCGGAAACTCATCTCTCTGATTTCTGTTCTCTCGCAGGTCTCTCTCTCTCTCTGTGCCACAAAACCCCTTTTTTCCTCACTCCCTAATTTCTCATTTTTTGTTAACTACTCAACTTGTTATTGATTTATGGTTTTCCCTATAACTATTGTTGAATGTTGTTATTGAGTTGTTTATTTGTTATTCAATTTTGTTAAAGTTGATTTATTTGTTGATAAATGGTTATTTGATTTATTGAACTTTGCATAAATTGTTTTCCACAAGTTGCTCAAAGGTCCATTTTTTTTTTTATTTGTTTGTATATTGGTTTATATTTATTGTTATTGTTTATTGATTTATTGATTTGCATAAGAAAATTAAAGATAAATGAGTAATTTTTAGGAGGAAAGCTTGTGATGATGAAAGAAATGAAGTTTAGAAAAATTGAAAAATTAACTTCTTTTTTTTCAAGTGGAAAGTTTGTGAGGAGGAAAACTTTAGAAAAATTGCTTCAAATATATGTAGCGCTCATTGTGTAATGTAGCATTTTAAGTCATGTAGTTTAATTTTTTAATGATCAATTATGTTTTTGTTACAACTTAAATCTTTTATATAAAAATATGATTTGCATATTTGATTTATAAATTAAAATTTATTTAGCAGCCTACCCTAATATTTTAGTCTAGCTCCGCCATTGCTGATGAATCACAATTGCAAGAATGAATTGAATTAGGTATTATTCTGAATTATTCAAGTTGGTGTTGGCATTTAAAGCTGAATGAATTTTATGAACCCTAATGAAACAAGGTGTTCTTTGTAGTGGTGATATTGATCTACATGAGCTTTGAAGTTTGAATTTATACTATGAAGACTCATCTTTGTCATAGATTTTAATGTATTTGTCATGGATATTTTGTTTATATTTGTATTTATTTGTTATGGAATTAATTTTATAAAGTTATGACTATGCATGAGTTCTCTATGAAGTTTAGCACCATATTCATTTAATCGGTTCAACTGTTGATTGAATCAATTGAGCCATGACCTAGAGGTCTCATCCGTTTGGACCTCTGGTCTAGTTTTTAAAACATTGACTTTAGGTTTTAGATAGTAGTTTGGAGGGTAACTTTGACATGTACTATTTAGGTGTTTTCATTTTTGCAATTATGATCTATTAAACATATCCTATTCACATCTCAGCCTTAAGCATGGATCCAGAAGCCGCAAGAAACGCACGGGAGGCTTTAGACCTGGCATTTCACATGTCCAATATACTCGACACGGGTTTAGACCGTCATACACTTTCTATTCTCATGGCTCTTTGTGATCTTGGGGTAAATCCTGAAGCACTTGCTGCTATTGTCAAGGAACTTAGAAAGGAGAAACTCCCACGGTCACCATTGCATCCTACACCCCCTTCTTAATCATGAATGTGTTTGCTGCTCCCTCTCTCCAATATTGTTTTGTGGAAGGTATTTTTTATGTTTACATTTGAATTGTATGCATAGAGAGGTTGGTTTTACTAGAAATGCTGATTAAATTTTTGGAGCATTATAGATAAATGGAACAATGGAAGAGTAGTTTAGGTGTATAAGATTTCTGCCTAATAGAAGTATTAGTTGTGTTCGGTTCTTTTGGTTAATTTTTCCAATTAATAGAAATGTGACGTGAAGACTGTTTAATTACAAAAGTTATTGTCTAACTCTATTGTAAGATTGGTTTATCTTGGAAGCAATATGTATTTTAGCAAGGTTTCCTGCATTTGTAAGATTTTTGGAAGCTACATTTTTAAAAGATGGGGTATATTTTTTTTCTATTTCATAACTTCTTTTTTTCATTCAAGTTGTTTTAGCCTCTTTATTGGTAAACTTAAATCAGGTTTGAAGCTTCCTAGCTTAATGAGGCTTGCCCATCATTCTTATGTTTATAGGTCCTATGAACATTGATTAACTTTTAGTTCATTATTACATGTTCTGTTTCCAAGGATTTTTATTCTTTGTTTTCATGCCTTTTAGGGATCGTAATGTCTGCATCTTCACTTCATATAGAAAGTACATTTTATCAACCTGTGAGGACTGTAATGTATTTCTGTGGAATGTTAGTGATGGTCAGTATAACTCCATGAATGGCATGGAGATTAGATCCTGTGAGTGCATTTTTCAAATTGTATCTGTTGCAATAATTTGATGTCATTTAAAATCTCAAAATGTTCAAAATGCAAAACAATTGAATGTCTTGCTTGAGTAAGAAGTCACAAGCTACTTGGGGAGTGCAACTATAGCACAATAGAAGAAACACAGTAGTGTTCTCTTATAATGAATTTGTGGCTTACATGGGCCAAAATTGGTTCACATTGAAATTCGTATGAAAACTCAACTCATTCCTTCATATTCTGCATGTTTGTACTAACTAATCACATTATTCTGTTTCAAATTAAAACTCACCTTATGTTTTACAAATTAATCTTTTTAAACATTGATATCAATAACAACATGTACAAATATATTTGATTTTTCAATATTAGCTGCGATTAGCATGTAGTCTATACTTAACTGTGACACTTGAAAACACAATACTAAGGTTAGTGGCGCCGAATATGAAAGATCCACTCAAAAACTACATACACAATTCCATACATGACAAAGGGAAGTTGCAGCATAGTCCTTTTATTGTTTGTTTGTGTTATATATGTGTGGTCATGTGGATGCAAATACCATTTTATTGTGGTCAAATTGTCTCTAGTAATTGGTCCGAGTGATAAGAGATCTAGATACATGTGTCTACTTTATATCTATAACACGGTTATAAAAAGATCATGATCGACCCATGGGTAGGCCTATTCATTGATGCATTTAATTTAACAGCACAAATCTGTTCAAAGTTTCATAAACAATCTTCAAGGATGTATTAAGGATCCCACCATAAGATTGTGTTTGTTGTTATTAGGAAAGCAAGTGTATTTTACTCTTTCTATCATTATTAGTGGGTTTAGTGGTGTGAAATGTGTAAACACCTGATGTCTTATCATGATTCACGCCTCAAACTTGCTTATCACTCACTATCCCTTCCTTAAAGCTGCAGCCAACAATTCTTTACTTATATCATTATTTGTGGAATTAAACAAATATATCAATTAGTGGGTCATTTTCTTAAATAAAAATATGGTTTGCATATCTTCATTTTCCTTAAATCATTATTTGTGAAATTAAACAAATATCAATTAGTATCATTTTTAAAAAATAAAAATGCCGATTTGCATATCTTCATTGTACATCTATTATTACTGCTACACCTTTTTACATTAGGCTATATAGCACATGAGTTCACTAGGCTTACTTTCAAAAAAAACAATCAGATTTTTTGGAAATTATTTATCGATAAAATTGGTAGATATTTTTGCATCAATAATAAGATTAAAAATGTGACCAAAAAAAATAACAAGTTTAAAAACATGTAAAATTTGATATACTTTACTTTAAAAAAATAAAAATTAAAACAACAGCACTAGATAGAAACATTGTCCCTACATATAATGAGCATCAAATCAACCACTAAATTTGCATCAATGGATAACTAAAAATGATAAATCACTTGATTTTGTCAACTGCTTAGCTTCAAATCTACAATTTATAAATGGATATAAAAATAATATGCAGGCCCCATCTTTTAATCTTTATGTCAAGCTCATATCTTAGTTCGCTTAATTTCCAAATAAAGTATATTTTCATGATTTCATCAAGTCAATTAATAAAACTAGAAATTAATCTTTCTAACCTACACTTTTAGCTTAGCATTTGCTATGTTGTGCACAGCTTATATCAAAGTTTGAATGCTTATGCCAATGGTTGAATATAAGATACTAACAAAACAGGTAAATGTATTCCTCAAGTAATAAGAGGGATTTCAAATGAAGAGTGCAAAGTGAAAAATACCATATAAGGTAATGACTTTTCAAGTGATGAACTTATACTTTCCAAACCCAAGTACAAAAATTTTATGCCTATTTTTAGCTAATAGAATCCGTATAAATTTTGATCGAGATAGTTAATGCTCCCAACATTCCAAGCTTCCAACAAGACATACACTAGTGGTTTTTTGTTAGGCAAAATACATAGAGGTTTTAAGTTTAATAGTTAAATCCTTTAATTTTTTAATTTTTTTAGGTAATACTAGTTATTATTTAAGTTTTTTAGGTAACAAATAGGTCTTGTATGTTTCTAACTTTTTGCATTGTTATCCTTTTAGTTACCCTCCGTTACCAAAACTTGTTCACCGTTGCTTTCTAGTTACCTTGTTGCACTGTGACTGTTAACGTTGACTCTCACCATGATGAATATTTTGATGAAAAGACACATATGTAGAGGGAGATTAACCGGAAGGGTAATAGAGCAACAAGTTAGAATTTAAAAGACATATTTATCACCTAAAAAACTTAAAGTACCTCACTGTTACAAACATGAAATTTAAAGGATATTTGGATGCATTTTCCCTATTTGTTATTGAACTTACAATATGTAAACAAAGATAAATGAGTTTAAAGTGACATATGTGAAGTCAATTAAGAGATTATATATGTCCATCTAGGTTGTCGAATCAAACACTATCTCTTAAAACGTTAAGAGATTGAATCTAATTCGATAACCTAGATGGATGACCATATATGATCATGTGAACACAAAGAAATTCAAATCTGCCAATTATCTGTTGGAAAGGGACACACAAAAAATATTTGGATCAAAAGGGATATTGATAGAAGTTTGTTAATAAGTTATTTAAAAACTATAGTTTGATAAACTAGTTTGATTAAAGCGATTTTTCTCATCTTAAGATACTTAATTCTTGTAATTAGGAAAATGTAACAGGTAGAAAAAAAGGTTTAATTTTTTCAAACCTCTATGCAAGACGGTTAGAATTTAATAAAACTCTTAATATTAATTTAATAAATCACAACTACCATAAAATATGACACCTGATCTGACATGAAATCACAACAAACAAGCGAAAACTTGAAATTTTTCCTTATATATTTTAAGTATTCCTTCAAAGGAAAATCACTTATTTACCTATATACTCAACCTTCTACAACCCTTGTTCTATCCATAGCCTTCCCCTTCATCATACATATTTCCAACTCTCTCATAATCAAGTATAAATTGTCACAAAAGAAGAAAAAAAAATGCATATAAGACAAGTATATCCACGTACCTAACACATTGGTGAATGGTGGGACTAATTGTTGAAAGCCAAAAGGTACCCATTTTCTCTGTTTGTGAGTCTTCATAATTCATATATCTCTTACACTAAACTCATATATCTTCATATATTACTTTCTAGATGATGGCATCAAAGAGATTTTGTTGGCATGGCTTCAAGACTGCAACATTACTATGAAATATACTACAACTTCTTAATTAGAAAGGTATTTATGTTGTTAATTAGGAGTAATTGTTTAGCTTTAGCAAAAACTAATTTAAACATTGCTTTAATTAATTAACTTTTCTATGAACTCCGACATCTTTATAGGCAAATATTAATAAGTCGGTGATTATGTTAGTTTTCAGTATTCGAACCTTTGACATCATAATTTAATTTAATTTAATTAGTTCAACAACCGAGCTATCTGCTTGAAACGTACAACTAGTACTACTCGTAATTTAATTTGATTTGTGGCCTTTTATAACTTAAAGGCATATATTTATTCCTTGATTGTAAAAGGAAAATAATATAGTTGCGTTTGATTATTGACAACATCTTCCAATAGCAAAGTTGCTAAACATTTTTTAAAAGATATAAAATTGATGAACAAAAAGGCAATGTAACCTTAAATTGTGTCTAGCTAGTTAGCTTGCATGCAGCTAAAAAGGATGCTAAAATAGAAATATTTTCTTGAAATTTGTGCCTTTAACTTTCAAAACATTAAATATTTTACATCATTAAATGCTAACTTTCTACTTTTAGATAGCTTATCATGTGCCCTTGATGCACAAGTTAACATGACCCGATAATAAAATACAATAGTATCTATATATAATTGGCCTAATAATTTTAATTTAACATAGAAAATAGCTGAATGTGGTCCTAGTTTTCTGATCAAAACAATAGAGACAAACAAGTGATTAAGTAAAAAATTTGTTAGCATTTGCTCTTAATTATATGGAATATATATGTGGCAACATATTACTGAGAGTACTAAACGGTGGCTCTAAACTCTAGTAGGTTTATTCACTTTCATGCACATATATTCATGTGAATATGCTTCTGCACTTTTATTCACATTTCACGGATTCACTCATCACATTTGGCATATATGTTAAACTTGCCAATCATTCATGTTTAGTCTATTTAGGTAATGCTACAAAATTTTATATACAAACCATATTTTGTCCACAAATGTACTTGACATTGCATAATTTACATGAATTTCTTATAATATATATATAACCCCTTTATATTTGGATATAAGATTCCTCTACAATATAAATTTACTTAATTATCTCTGTTAAATAAGTAGGTAAATAATGTCCTACATGTAGTACACACTATGAGACAAATTATATACAAAGGTGTGTTACGTTTTGCGGTAACGAAACTTGATTTTGAAAATAAATTGAATAGAATGTAATTTTTGTTTATCTTAACTGAAAAGTGATTTTTGACAATTTATAAATGTAATATAATTTTTAACAATTTTTAACTCGAGTCTAACTCTAAATAAGTTGGCACCCATAGTAGAGCGATGAGTAACCCAAACGCTTCATGAATATCCACTTTATATAAACGAGTAAATTATTTATATCTTTGTAAGGACGAATTGACGGGAGTGGATTGTCTCTCTTTAAAAAAATCTGGTGTATTCTCGACCGGATATTAGAGAGAAGTAAAAATTATGAACAGCTGGTGATGGAATTTTAATGATAAAATGTAGAAAATTTGAGTTCAAATATTGATCTCTCCGATAGTATTTCTAATAGTTATTAACAAAGTTATCCTTATAATATCCCTCTTCACTTTTTTATTTATTTACCAACTATGTGTATATATTCCCTGTAATAACCCCTTTTGTGGAAACCAATATAGGAGCATACTATTTTAACTTTTTGCTTTTATAGCGTTAAGTAAGGAATTTGTGACTATGGCTCATATGAGTCTTGATTCGTTGTGTCTTTTAATACAAAATATTTAGATATCAAGTATACTTTTCCTTCAAATTAAATCATACCTTGAGCAAAATATCTCATGTATATTAGCATTTTTTTAAAAAGGAAAAAACAACTTTATTATTTTAATTCTAGTAAGAAAGTTTTATTATTCCAAAAAATAATTAAATTTTAAAAATAAATAAATACTATTCTTTTATAGTAATTTTTTTTTAACTTCTTAGCATATTTTTATCTTTTCAATATACAGGATCTTTTTAGAATTAGTTATTATTATAATAGTGAATTAGAAGAATCAAAAAGTATAATTAATTTTTTTCTTCACTAAAATATGATAAATATTATTTATATACATGGATAATATAATTTTTTTACACATTCATCTAATTAAATGCCTCCAACTAAATATTTGTAGAGAAGTTTTATGAATTAACCTACAAAAAGTGCCATGAAATGAATCCCTTTATTAAGTGGTTTTGCTTTACAAAGTGAAGTGATGCATCACTTGAAGAAACACTTGATCCTATGCCTACTTAGATTTGCGTGGCTACCCTCTTTTTTATGATAACAAATAAAAAAAAAAAAAAAGGAAAACCTATGCCAAAGCAATGTACATTGTCTTCCATTCACCTCACGACAAGTGCTCCTTGTGTATTTTCTAATTAATAGAAATTGAATTTACAGAGTTACAGTACTCTCAAGATTACAACTTACAACGTCACATTTTGCATACTAATTATTTGTTTAAAATATTCTATACTTTTTATGAATAATCATTGAAAATAGTAGTATACTATTATTTTATAATTTATTTTTAATTATTATATTAAAATCAAATAAAAGTATTATTGTTTATTTTCTATTCGAACTCAAATATTTAAGATGTAATTTTTATAAACATCCATATGATTAAAACATAAAGCAAAATAATTTATCTTGAAAGTAACTCAATCATTAATTTAGTTCTAAATTTAATTAGGACTAAAGATATGAAAAAAAATCAATTATGTAACCAAATATATCTAATTACTATAATGTTATTTTGTTATATATTGTTTCAATTAAAATATGTTCACAAATATCTAGGTGGATACTTGTGCATAATATGCCTACAATGCATATAATATAATCTTAAACTTCTTTTTGACAAAAATATCATCTTAAACTTAAAAATATATAATTTGATTTTTTTGGGTCAAATATAATTTGATATTTTAATAATATTTAATTAAAATTAAAAATTAAATAAATACATATATTATTAACCAAATGCACTATTATCCCAAAATAATTTATCATTAGTGAACTATATCTTCATTGTAAATATTGAAAACACATGAATTTTGTTATGCCTATTAATGCAATCATGTCATCATGTATAGTTTGTTTTTTTTACTTCTTTATCAATAACATATTATCTTAAACTTAAAGTGAATGGCTTTGTTTTCTTACAAAATGAATTGCTTTACTTTAGCTCCACCAATTAACAAATCTCTGAATATGTTAACTTTTTATCTTTCTTTATATTTGATCCCCCTCAATGATATGTAATTGTCTTTGCTTCAATTTGTGGTGGTAATTAGCCGTGAAGATAAGGAAAGGAATGCATTACAAACCGACCTTTATAAATTTGATTTTGACATCAAATCAAATAGTTTATAAATTTTATTCTATTATTATTAGTTTATAAAGAGACATTATTATGCATGCTTTGTCTTCACCTATGATCAAAGTGTTGTTTACCCCTATAGGTATTTAGGTAATTATTATTATTATTGCTGCTCATGTAGTACTAATAATAATAGAATAAAATCATTTGGAAATCAATGAGGTTTGTTTTTTCTTTAAGCTAGAACTAGAATGCAAGACAAATTAATTAAAGGTGTCATGAGAATGTCTGAAAATCAATTATACTCACTCGGTTTAATTAATTAGTTTAAGGGTTAGGAAATTGTCCAAACTAATATACCCTTGAAAGACATGTGTGTTGTCCGTTGGTACTTGACACCATTAACAATAATTAGAAGACACGCAACTTCATATTTATATTTCAAATAACTAAAATGTTCCTTCCACAAAAATTTAGTATTCTTTCTGTTACAATATATAAGCAAAAATATATTTTTTAGGTTAATTATACAATGTATCTGGACAATAAATTATTCAGATACATTAATTATACAATGAATTTAGAAAGTGGATTTTTGCTTATATATTGTAACGGATGGAGTATATGAGAATCCTAAATAAAATATAATATACAAAGGAAAAAAAATAGGTATATATAACTAAACAGTAAATGTAATAGCCTAAAATCCATAAAATTAAATATAATTTTTTGGTTAGGTAAATTAAATATTATTATTTCTACACTAAGTTAGACATATGTTAAAGGATAAAAAAATTGAATAAAAGTGAATATCATTTTAATCTTTTACAACTTTTCTACGATTCAATTTAAATTTGTCCCCGATATTTTTATGCTGGTTACAAATTAATGTTTCTATTATAATGAATGAAGGACTAGTATATTATGTTTGGAAATGAAAATGTTAAGAATGAATTTAAATTTTATTTTTATTAGAGATTAAATTGGACCATAAAAAAATAGTGAGAGATAAAAATTAATCTTTATTCTTTATGTTTACTTTATTCCTTAACTAAGTCAGAGTACTTGTCTTGATTAAATATGTTGGGTTTCATAATATGATGATGAAATTCAAGTACGGATGATCTTGGATTTCACATGATTGCATTAATGTTGAGGACCCATACAATTGAGATTTTATCTTCTCTTTATTTGCATAACTAAGAATCTAATGGTTAATGAGTTTTTTTACGATGAACCTTTCAAAAAAAAATTTAAATTAAATTTATAGTAAGATTTATTTTTTGTTAGATTTTATTTATCTCACAGCTAAATTTGAAATTACTAAAAGCTCTTCTCCCAAAAATCGGATAATTAATACTTAAAGATGAAACAATTTTAGACCAACTACCACCGGCCATATGGTAATCATCATGCCTATGGATGATTGCTCAATGCTCTCTTCTTGTATTGTTCAAGCATATATATATATATATATGGGATGTATCAAGTGAGAAAACTTGTTTTATATGAGAGTGAGAGGGTCTTTTATCAACCATTGGATCAAAATGAATGGCTTAGATTAAAATCTTTAATATAGTCACTCAAGTAGTTTAAAATACCAAACTAAAAAGTCACGGCCTCTCTTTCTCGCCTCTTCCTCTCCCCGGCCTCTCGTCTTTCTAGATTACCTAAACGAATTTTTCTGCCAAATCTACCAAAGCACAAAATTCTTGTTTCATTCAGCTCAATTGTAACACGAACTCTTTTTCAGTTTGAGTTCGGCTCGTTTAAAGTTTATGAATAGTTCGGTTCGGCTCGTCAGGTTCAACTCATTAAATTAAATCGCATGATTTAAGTCATTTTTTTTTTGTCAAAATTTCAA
Source organism: Trifolium repens (assembly GCA_030408175.1). Taxonomy (NCBI): domain Eukaryota; kingdom Viridiplantae; phylum Streptophyta; class Magnoliopsida; order Fabales; family Fabaceae; genus Trifolium; species Trifolium repens. Next base: position 52,674,098 of record CP125851.1, read on the forward strand.
AATTTGATCTTTAATCTTTTGAACTATTTTTTGAAAGAAAAGACAAATATTAAATTAAAATAAAAGTCATCCCAAGTGTATATTAGATAAACACGTACAAAATTTAAATCGGCATAAACCGATACAAATAACAAAATTACAAAGGAAAAAAACAACAAAATTCCACAATTATTTTCAAAATATTCTTCCAATTCCAAACTTCAATAGGTATCCCCTTCAAGATAAAATTGCATCCGATAAAATGATTTAGAAAGTTTTATATATATATAATCAAACTAGTTCATGAGTTAAACGAGTCGAACTATATATAATTTATGTTCAGCTCATTTATTTAACGAACATAATTTTTAACTCAAGTTCAGCTCATTTGGTTCATGAACCAAGTTCACAAGTCAAATATCGAATTGAGCTTCAAATTATTTACAAGCTGGCTCGGATCACTAGGCCTAATATTATCCAAAAATTATTTCTGATAAAATTTAACACTATTAGTATAAATCTTTCGACATAATAAGTAGATTATGAGTATTAGAGAAGAAGAGCAATTACCAGTAAATATATTCAAGTTGGATCTTTTGTTGGATATATGAAAAGAGTATGTAATCAAAAAAGGAATAAAAGAAATATAAACCAACAAAACTTTTTGGGTCAAGTAGTTTAATTATTATTTTACAGTGAATGAATAAAATGTTCCGAATTTAAATAGTTAAAATTTAATTAGAGCTGGGAATAGGCTAGGCCCGGCTAGGCTTTGCCAAGCTTGAGTCTGGCCTGTCATAAAAATCGAAGGCCTAAGCCTGATCTGTGGCCTATCATAGGCTTATCTTTTAGGCCTGAGTCTGGCCTTTTGAAAGTCTACTGTGGTCTATTAGCCTGTTTAAAAGCCTATTTTTCATAAACATATTTAAATAAAAAATTATATTTATTTTTAAAATTATTTATGAACTAATAAACCAACGTTCTTTTATTATTTAACATGATATTTTACAGAATTTGATTATATATGTCATTATATTTCAATTCTAGTTTATAATAATACATTTATATATGTGAAAAACTAATGTAGATTAATAAATTTAAATTACTGAAAAAATTAATAAATATATAATTTAATCAAAGTACAAATTTTAATATATAAATAATAATAGTATTAAAAATATTATTCATATTAATTTAAATAGGTCGGCCTAGTAGGCTAAAAGGCTTTTTTAATAGCCTGCAGCCTGACCTATTTAACTAAATAAGCTTATGAAAAAGTCTTGACCTGCCATATTTAAAGAAATAGGCTGGCCTAACCTGAGCCTATATAGGCTAGGCCTCGTAGGCCGGCCTTGCCAATTCCCACCTCTAAATTTAACATAAGTATATAACAAATTTTTTTTGGGTACAATATATAACAATGTTTCTACTAACTCGGCTAATATTACAACACATTGATATTTTTCTTACAATTTGATTTTTAATTTTTTATCCTCTCATTCTAAAAGCATATAAGAAAATTCAACTATTTTCTTTTTCAGAATAAGACAAAAAAATATTAAAATTATATATTTGTAGCCAAACCCACTTTAACATAAAGTCATAATCTGAATTCGGTGGTCGTGTGGAACCAACCAAAGAGACAGAAGATAGACCTTAGGATATATTGTGATCATGTGCCAACACAAGTTGAATAAGACACAAAAATAAAATGGTTTTTTTGTGCCTTGTTGGATCATTGTGTCCCTTCACCTTATGTCACTTTCTATTGGGGTGGTCAACTTGAAACCCCTCAAGGTTAGGTTTATTTATTTTTATTCAATGTTTATTAGTTTAGAAGATGAGATAGTTTGATAATAATTTTCACTTTGCACTTCAAAATAAAAGGTCTACCTAATTTAATTTAGAACCTAGATCAAATTTCACCTAATTAGAAATATGTTGGAAATCAAGTTTTAGAGTGAGTGCTATTGACATTCCTTTCTAATCTAATACTCCTAATTGAATTGTAAGTAAACCTCACCTTAATTTTTTTGAATTGAAATATAAATTTTAAATGATACTTATATCTTTTCATTACAAGTTTATAGTTTATTTTACTAGCTTATATCTTATTTTTCAGATGCTATTTCAAGTAGTTTATGAGCTGAGCTAAAACTTATCATTTTTTCTTCCAATTTTACCACTGATAATTTACTTGCAAAAATTAAATATTAATTAAATATAACTTTTTTATATCATTTCATACTTACAAGCTAGTTAAATCGATAATTTTATCAAACGCTACAAATTCAATTAACTAATTTATTCACTATAAACTAAAAACTAATTTATAAGTTATTCGCCATAATTCATCAATTGCTATTTTTTTTTTTTATCATAGCCATAATTCTCACACAAGCTATAAGTTGAACACCATCATGATTGCATCAAACTAACTAACTAACTATAATATCAATCAATAATCAATCTCCTTTGTACATGGGGGTCAGTTAGGTTGAAGGTATTCATCTATGGCTACCATCTACCATCAAGATTTAATCTTCCACTCAAACACAAACACTAAACACACGGGTGTCGTATAAAGTTTGTTTTTTTTCATTCTACGTGTCAGCTTCCTGTTACAACAACAACAACATTCATTCACAAAGATCACTTCTTTTTTCAGACCCCATTTTCTGAATCATAACCATGAAGCACAAAACACCAACACCAACATCATCAACAACACCAAGAACTGTGTTGAAACAACAACATCATAGTGAAACAACAACAACACCAACACCAACACGTTTAAGACTAAGAGCTTCTTCTAAAGCTAAAGAATCTCCAAAAACACCACCAGCAACTGAAATTGTTAATAGGGTCTCTACTACCATTTCATCAACAAGAGCTAAATCAGTACCTCCAGATATGAAGAATAATTCAAAGCCCAAAAGGGGTATTGTTGTGATGAACAAAGTTGAAGAGGTTGAGAGTTCTCATAAGGGTGGTGAAGAGGCTAAGGTTATTGTTGTTACTCGGCCGCGGCGAAGGAGAATTGAGGATGATCCTGATGTAAAAGAGAAGAAAGAATTAATGCAAAAGCTTGAGGTGAGTGAGAATTTGATCAAGAATTTGCAGTCTGAGGTGAAGGCATTGAAAGATGAATTGGATAAAGTTAAGAGCTTGAATATTGATCTTGAGTCTCAGAATATGAAGCTTAATCAGAATCTTGCTTCTGCTGAAGCTAAGATAGCAGATAATGGCACTAGTAGTAGAAAGGTGAGAATTTTATATATTTATTGGTTTGTTTTCTTGTATTTTGCTTCAAAGTGCATGGAATGTGTTTGTTCAAATGTTTCATTGAAGAAAGAAATCATTTTGTTGTTGTTACTTGTTAGTGTATGATTGGAATTTCCATAGTGTTATGGTCTAACTTATATGGTGGTACAAAATTGAGATAAATTGTTTGTTTTGGTATGCATAAAATGTTATCTATCAATGAATCTGATTTTTTTTTTCTTTTTCTTGAACGAAGAAGGAACCAATTGGAGAACACCAGAGTCCTAAATTTAAAGACATACAAAAACTCATTGCTGACAAATTAGAAAGGTCTAAGGTAAAAAAAGAAGCTAATCCTGAGGTGATTTTTGTTAAAGCTTCAATTCAAGCTCCAAAACCAAGTCAAGCCATTCCTGAAATTACAAGTTTAGGAAGAAAATCTCCACCAAACCAATGCCTCTTTCCACCTCCACCGCCGCCGCCGCCACCAATTCCGTCTCGTCCTTTGGCAAAATTGTCCAACACTCAAAAATCTCCTCCAATTGTGCAACTATTTCACTCCATAAAGAATCAGGATGGGAAGAAAGACTTGAAAGGATCAATGAATCAGCATCATAAACCGATAACTAACAGTGCACACAATAGCATTGTAGGAGAAATTCAAAACCGTTCGGCTCATCTTTTAGCTGTAAGCATTGCATTTAATTTTGCTTACTAACTTTCCAATTTGTTCCATTAATCAGTGAGTGATGATTGACCATTGTTTCCAGATAAGGGAGGACATTCAAACAAAAGGAGAGTTCATTAATGACCTTATTAAAAAGGTGGTTGATGCAGCCTACGTGGACATTGAAGATGTCCTCAAGTTTGTTGATTGGCTTGATGGTGAACTTTCCACTTTGGTAAGTTTCTGGCAGTTAATTATTGGTGGTCCAATGACTCTATCATTGATGCAACCAGTATGTGTGTTTCTTCTTTATAAGATAGAGTTATATTATAACCTCTGGCGTCTATTGAGCACAAATTGTGGTTAATAAATGTCATTGTATATTTAAACACAATTTGGATGGTTAATGAACATATTTGTATATTTGAACACTTTGGTTAATTGTGTTCAGTAGATGGTTAATGAGTTGCGACACGTTGTTTGATTCATTAACCATCTACCAAACGCAATTCACCAAATATTTTAACTGTGTTAACCATGAGGTGGTAAAACATTATCAATGCCTGGTTTCTTAGTAGCTTCTTATGATCCTGTATTGTGCAGGCTGATGAGCGTGCGGTCTTGAAGCATTTTAAGTGGCCTGAGAAGAAAGCTGATGCAATGCGTGAGGCTGCAGTTGAGTATCGTGAGCTTAAAATGTTAGAACAAGAGATATCGTCTTACAAGGATGACCTTGACATTCCATGTGTAGCTAGTTTGAAAAAGATGGCAAGCCTATTAGACAAGTAAGATTATTTTGACAAATGATTCTATTTATGAATTAAAGATATGACGGATTTTCAGGTTGGAAGGGCTAACTCTTTCCCTCGTTATGATAGGTCTGAGCGGAGCATACAGAAGCTAATCATGCTGCGGAATTCTGTCACGCGTTCATATCAAACGTACAACATTCCAACTGCATGGATGCTTGATTCGGGAATAACGAGCAAGGTATTTTTTTCTATGCTTTTATTCGTGAAATGAAAAACGATGACTCTAATGCCCCTATTGGCCTTTGAAATGCTTATTAGAACTTGAGTTGATTAGTTGTACACCGATGTATGCAGATAAAGCAGGCTTCCATGACACTGGTCAAGATGTACATGAAAAGATTGACAATGGAGCTTGAATCCAATAGAAATTCAGACAGAGAATCTAGTCAAGATTCTCTTCTACTACAGGGTGTGCATTTTGCATATAGAGCCCATCAGGTATTTTTTTTAGCAACTTTTAAGGGATGTATCATGTACATGAAGAATGTAGAAATTGTTCAGAAACGCGTCAATAAAACAGATCGTAACTTGAAGCCTTAAATTCCCTTAATGTGCAATTGCCATCAAAAGAAAAAATGCATAAGTGGTGAAAATGTCAGATATTTTGAAAATTGAGGGAATAAAGTCGTGGATTTTAAAAATCGAGGGGTCAGAGTTGTAAATGAGGCAAAATAGGAATATCAAAATTTTGTATGGATGAAGAACCAAATATACCTCATTTTGAGTAGATAAACTTAAACTAAATGCCAAAATTTGATCATTTGTTGTTTTGCAGTTTGCTGGAGGTTTGGACTCAGAAACATTGTGTGCATTTGAAGAGATAAGGCAACGAGTACCGGGACACCTGGCGGGGTCGCGAGAACTTTTAGCTTGCATAGCATCCTCATGAGAAGTAAATGATTTTTAATACTGCTGCTAATGATGACAAAAAGTTGGCTACTAAACATTCATTATTCTTTAAAAAAATATCTTCTTCAATGCTGCTTGCTTACTATGAAGTATGAACCACTCACTATCACTCAGAACAGTCAGAAGATTTTGTGAAGAAAATACACTCCAATCAATCCTTAGATAAGTCTGCTATGAAATTGTTACAGCCTGTCTCAATCTAGGAATAGTATCTTCATTTAATTTCAATAGTGAACTTTTTGAGATAGTTGACTCTAAATGTAATGTTGTAAGAAGCTTTGCCACATATATTTAACATTTACAAAGGTACTCTAATAATGTAATATACTCATGTTTCAAATCATCATGTGTAGTATTTGTCAAATACATATTGAAGCTGTGTTCTAGACAATGGCAGATAGATATTACTCAATTACACAATTGTTCACTTTAGGTGAATGAGTTCACCAGGAATTATGAAATGATAAAGAACTCAATGAGCACTGACATGGAACTTGACTATTAATCACTAACACTAACCAAATTTTTACATTGGCAATGAGATTAGTAATAATTAATAACCTTAATGCAGAATTATTGGCCATTTTGCACCAGCTTCATATTAGTTGAAGTTTGGGAATCCATAACCATAATCTCATTTTTTTTAACTCCCTAATTGCTATAAAGTTAGTTAATGAAACGGGAAGAAATCGGGGAAAATTATTATACATAAGTGTAATTCTTATGCATGGTACATAAGTCAATAACACCCATTAGATTGAGCATCCACATGTAATAATCCTAGCCAATCTCAACTCACACACTCACACCTAATCTCACACCCCCCAAATTTCTCCTGCACCCCCTCAAATTTCTCGTGCACCCCCTAAATTTCTCACGCACCCCCCAAATTTCTCACGCACCCCCAGATGACTTGTGCCCCCAATTTTTGTTTTTTTTTGTCCCCCACATTTCTAGTCTAAACCATTTTGTTGTGGGAATAGTTTCAGATATATACACTCCTAAACTATTAAGTGCATAAGATGGTTTTGAAGTACAACCTATAATTAGAATCATTATTTTTTATTTTTTTGGGTACAATTATAATCGTTATTTAAAATCATTTAACAATAATTTTGGTTTCTCATATAAGACAATCTAAACCATTAAATCACAATTATTGTTTCTATTCTAATTATAGGGTTGTACTCCAAAACCATTTTATGCACCTAATGATTTTTTATTACAACCATCTGAAACCATTCCCACAGCAAAATGGTTTAATGGTTTTTTATTATAATCATTATTTTTTATTTTTTTGGTACAATTATAATCATTATTTAAATCCATTTAACAATAATTTTGGTTTCTCATATAAGAGAATCGAAACCAATAAACCACAATTATTGTTTCTATTCTAATTATAGGGTTGTACTCCAAAACCATCTTATGCACTTAATGGTTTTTGAGTGCATATCTATGAAACCATTCCCATAGCAAAATGGTTTAGGATAGAAATGTGGAGGGGAGAAAAAAAAATTTGGGGGAAAAAGTCATATGGGGGTGTGCGAGAAACTTGGGGGGATGCGCGAGAAATTTGGGGGGTGCATAAGTAATTTGGGAGGTGCACGAGTAATTTGGGGGGTGCACGAGTAATTTGGGGGGTGCACTAAGTAACTTATGCATGGTGCATAAGGATGACTTATGCATAATAACCAAACCCGAAGAAATCAATGCGTAGATTTTTTCAACAAAAAAGTAACATCTTAGCATAACATTTTAAAAATTGTCTCATTTCGTTGAACCCCGATAAAATTTACTGTTTTATTTATTTATTTTAAAATTTAATATTCAATTTAAAAGCCGACTAATTTAAAAAATATCAATTCTACCTCGGTGGTTATGTTTACACATGCTTTGAGAATCTAGGAAATGTTTTAGTTTTTTTTTTTTGATAGAGGGAAATGTTTTAGTTTTAAAATAAAATAAAAGATAAGTCAAAAATGTGTTTTGATTGAAGGATACTTTTCATCACATACAAGAGATTTGTAATTTTTCTTCTCAAGGGTTCCTACAATAATTCAATATGAAGATAATGTTGCACAAATTGCAAATTTGGAGGAGATTATAATAAAGAAGATATGTCAGGTCTTTCTACGAAGTCAACGTTAAATAAAGCTTTAGAGAAATTAATATGGGAGATTATTTGATTTTTCTTCACCTCATATATAATTGTCTTTATGAGGGGGAGACATGTTCTGCACTCTTTTTCCTTTCACCATGGTTTTGTCCCACTGGGTTTTCCTGGTAAGGTTTTTAATGAGTCAGTTCACACGCAAATGATGATGTACTTTTTTTCCTTCACTAAGATTTTTTCCCAATGAGTTTTTCTCTAGTAAGATTTTAATGAGGCATATCCTCGATGAACATCTAAGGGGAGTGTTATGAATAATTCTAATAGATGTCCATTATGTTTTGGCTCATATCATTGACCCAATATATATTGTCATATAAATAGAGCTTATGTTACAATGTAAATACACACTTGAAAAGAATAATATAAATCCTATTATTTCTCTATTCTCTCTTTCTCTCCTCCATCTATATTATTATATATTCTTAGTCATATTTAGATTAGTTTCGTAACAATTAATTAATATTTGTATGAAGAAAAAAGAACACAAAGGTCACGTCTCTATTTGTAGTGTCTTTTCCAAATATAAAACGCACCGTTTTAAGTACACGTGTGTTTCTTTTACACGTCAGCAAACCCTTCACACTTATCACCAGTTGTCATTCATTTCAACCTTACGATGCAACAAGATTACAACGAACGGCAGATATCAAACCAATTCGTAAGCCCGCCATGTGCAAACTGAAAACGGTCACACGCCCGCCACATTCAAACACAAACCACATGCCACCTCACCAACACCCAATCAAAACTCGCCACGTAAGTTCCAATTCAAAAATCAATTCCAATAAACAAAGATAACATAACCTTGACCAAAAAAAAAAAAAAAACAAAGATAACATAACAAAAAAGGAAACAAAAACAACACTTTGAAGTTTCAATTTCAATTTCAACGATTCTCACCGTCACCGTCACCGTCAGACATGGAGGTTTCCGGCACCGTTCTCCGTCAGATAACCTACATATCCGGCGCTGGGTTCCACTCCCGTTTTCATGGCGTGGTTCCACGGAGAGACGTTGTTAGAGTGAGAATTTCATCTATGGGTTCTGGTTTCCATGATGAAGGTCACGTTCAGTATTACCAAGATACCAAAAATAGAGAACCTGTTATGAGTACTAAGAAGAAATTGAAATTGCTCAAACGTTTCTCTAAAAACGTTTTTTCTTTTCCTCAATTAGGGTTTGCTTCAGATTCAAATCAACCTAATCTCTTGGAGCATCTTCAAAACCTCACCACGGTATTTTTTTTAATCCCCTCTTTCATTTTTATTTTTGCCATTTAAATTTTTACATGCTTTAGAATTTTCTGAATTATTCCTTATTTTCTTTAATTAAAAATTAGTTTTAGTTTTTTTTTTCCTTCCCTTTCTACCACAAATTCCAATGATGATGATTATAATTATGACAATAACTAATGGGTCTTGTAAAGTGTCGTAAATTTAAAAGTAGAATTATCATGTTAGTTGTTATAGTGGTAATTAGCGTTGGACATGGTAGGGAAGACACAGTTCAATCCCCGCAACAGCATTCAAAGGGGCTGGAATCACTTGATGTAATGACCCCCGAAACAGATTAGGCGGTCTAGTGGGCCGGATAGTACTGGTGGTGGAAAAAAAGTAGAATTTTTGCATTGAAAAGTATACTAATATTTTGACTTAGTACGAATTTTAAGACGAATATTTCTAAATTTGAGTTTCTTATCATGTGCGCTAATTGAATTGATTTTTAAAATTTGCAGGGTGGTGGTGAGGAATTGCTTAGAGAGCTAGAGAAAGTAAGAGCAGAGCAGAGCAGAAGGAATTGAAGAAAAAAATGAAACAAGAGAAGAAAATGGCTAAATCTAAAGCCTCCAAGATGAAAACTTGTAATAAATCTGAATCGTCGTCTTCATCCTCTGAATCTGAGTCAAGTGATAGTGAATGTGGTGAAGTTGTTGACATGAACACCATCAGAGGAACTAGTGTTGGTGTTGCCACAAAGCCAGTGGAGGAATTGGAGTTACAGCAACCAGCTTCGCCATCCATATTGCCCCTCCAGACCACCGTTGATGGTGAAGGTTCCACACAACATCATCATGTTATGGATGTGTGTTCTACAAATGATGCTTCTGTTGTTGGGTTTAAGAAAGAGACTAATGTGGTTATCCCTGCAGCTCAAAAGAGGATTGAGGTATGCATGGGTAACAAATGCAAAAAATCAGGGGCTGCTGCATTGTTGCAAGAGTTTGAGAAGGTGGTGGGTGTTGAAGGTGTTGGTTCTGTTGTTGGATGTAAGTGTATGGGAAAGTGTAAAAGTGCTCCTAATGTGAGAATTCAGAACTCTGTGGATCATAGCATGGTTCAAGGACTTGATGATTCTGTTAAGATTCCAAGTAACCCTCTCTGCATTGGGGTTGGTTTGGAGGATGTGGATACTATTGTGGCTAGATTTTTAGGGGAGAGTCATGAAGATTTGGGTATTGCTGCTACAACTTCTTGATGCACAAGGCAGTCGAAATGGCTAGTTAGTGTGCTAAATGCCGATTGTATTGTATTGTATATATAGCGTGGAGGAACCGAGGAAATATCATTACTATCACTTCCTTCTTAAGTTGTTAATATCAACTTCATTTTGTATGAAAATATATGAAAGTTAGTTTTATGTACTATGGTTTTCTATTTCCTATATTCATCTGGTAGAACTTGCCCTTGGATTTACAACTTTATGTACAGTGTATGAGAGAAATTATAATGCCATTCTTTTAACTCCAATTTGTCACGGTAGTAATTTTGAAGGATAATGGTGGTGTTTTCATTGTTGACCTGATTGTTCTTGTTTGCACCCTCCTTTGATTGCATTTCAAGTTTTATGGAGCTATGAAAGAATGTCTTCTCCCCCAATATTTCTTACATTGGAAAAAATGAGGTATCTAAAGACTTTCCCTTGAGAAAGAGGAAAACCCGGGAAAGAGAAAAGAACCCGGGGCTAAGGTATGATTAGCATAATTAAGAGGAGAGCTGAACTATCAGTCGTTGTTAGTGAAACAAAAGAGAGGGAGAAGGGAAAAGGAAAGGGGCTCAAACTAGCCAACCTAAAACAGAGTGAAGGGAGATAACTAAGGGGCATCATAGCAACATGGCAGAAATATAAAATTAGTATTGAGTAGAGTAGTTTACAAGCTACATTCATATGATAATACTATTACATTCATATGATAATACTATTTACAAGTCCCACACACAACTAGGAGGGAACAATTAGTTAAGGGATAAACACAAAATCTGTTGCAAGACTTCACCTATTTAGAGTTGCAACTTGCCAGTCCGGCTGTCCTGTGCTGACCACCTATTTTATATACCTATATAGCCGAATAGATTCAAGCTACTGCATACGCCTTTCTCTTGGAGTAACATAGCGTCGACATGTGATCGTATTCCTTTATGAGAACCTGCTGTCATGTCAAAATTCCAAAATATATTACAGGGAAACTTCTAAACAATAACATTGCTGCAACATTCTCCAAGTAGAGGTGAGCAGCTTGCAGATACACAACAGTTACAGATACTTACCATTTCACAGAACTTTTGGGTCAGTGCCGAGGACGTTTGGGGGTTGACTGATGTTCCAATCCACTACTATTGTTGTCACATCTTCTGACAAATTGGTCAAGTGTTTTCTGCTTTGCAGGGCTACTCAATGGTGGCTGATCATCTGAGACCTTTAAGGTGTTCTCATGGCCATCAAGCATCTGAATTTTTCAATAACTAAAGTTCAGAATTCTTCATAAGAAGTTAAGAACATAAAATCCACACTATTAAAAACTACTCTGAGTACAACTCTTCTCTAAAAGGTATAAATGTAAAGCAGAACTAAACCAACATTTTACTGTGCAGAAACTGAATTTACGATTACTTTCACTTTGCACTACATGTGACAGAGTTCCCAAACAAAATAGAGATATACCTGCCCCAAATTGTCCAGTTTGCTTTGCACTACGTCCCTAAAAAGTGAAAAAGTATAAGGTTATCAATGCATCAGAGACATCAAGTCAATACCAAATACCATTCTAAGTCTCAAAGGACTACAAAAAACAGAAAACCTACCATATGATATCATCAACTGTGTCATTTGCAAGCAAGTAGTATATATTTACTGAAGAAACCTGAAAACAAGAGCTAAAAAGTCATAATCATCACAGCAAAGATTGTTTTTGGATAGAAAAATATTAACTAAGCTTAGCAATGACAGGTGTTTTCTTAAAAGAGGTAATCCATCATAAATTTTTAAGAGATCGTCACAATTTCTAAAATGATACTGTGCTAGTACTCTCTTAGTTTTGATGCTGATTTTTAAACTACAACAGTATTTCAGATCACCCTCTCTTTTCCTTTCTTTTCAACTTAACAACAACCAAGTTTGAGAATACCTGGCCAATTCTATGAACACGGTCTTCGGCCTGAATTAGATCACCAGGAGTCCAAGACAATTCTGCAAAGATGACTGTGCTGGCAGCAGTCAACGTTAACCCGACACCTCCAGCTTTGATGGATAGCTGCAGGACAGGAATATTATTATCTCTAAATTGAACCAGACTTTACACCAGAACTATAGTCCAAACGAGTGAATATCTCATCAGATCAAACAGAAAGATAATTACATGAAAACATATGAATGAAATTTCCATACCACTGCTGCCTTGATAGCATCTTTTTCCTGAAACTCTGTAACTAATTGTTGCCTTGATCCAGAAGGTGTGCCTCCATCAATCCGGATGCATCCAACCTTTTTTTTCTGGAAATTTTTAACAGTTCTCATAAGTGTTTATCATCGCTTCTTGATGAGATGCATAAAATTTTAGTGGCCTTACAAGAAGAAACTCGTGTATCGCATCAATCATTGGTAGATGGTGTGCAAATATAAGAAACTTGCAACCTGCCTGCAACAATCATTACATATATAAAATTACCACATGCAATGGAGATCAACGAGCTTTAATTAGATCACAATAAAAAAACAAAACAACAAAATCAAAGCAGCAACTTTTTAAATTAAGAGTACAAAATGAATTGTTACATTAGAAGAAAATACCCTACATTGTCCTTTTCCATATTATATTATATTTGCAAGCCAAGATCAATGGCATGGAAATATAATTTAGATGTTAAAAATACCCTAGCACTAAGGAATCTGTGCTTCAATTAACCAGTGTTGAAGTTTCACCATTTGTTTCATGGAAGGTTAATCATCACAAAAATTTCTACCATTGAACAGAAACAACATATAGGAACTTGAAGGAATCAAAATTAAGGAGATACGACAAAGTAATATCTTATAAATCCTTGTAGAATCAAAGTCATAACTGTGCGTTGAGTGAGAAAGCTAAAACAAGATCTTAAGTTTTTAGCATTCTTTTAGTTCATATAGATTACAGCAATTGAAAGCATTAATCTTCATTTTTTTTAGGGTTAATAGGTCTTTACCCCCTGCAAAGTAGGTGAATTTTGCGTTACCCCCCTGGAATTTTTTTCTTTGAGATTATCCCCCTGCAAAATTTATTTTTTTGATTTACCCCCTTGGATGCACTTTTTAAATCGGTTATTTTGTTCAACCGATTTAAAAAGTGTTGTTTTAAAATCGGTTATTATGTTTTTTTTTCCTGCCACGTCAGCAAAAGGGGGGTAAATCAAAAAAATAAATTTTGCAAGGGGGTAATCTCAAAGAAAAAAATTTCAAGGGGGTAACGCAAAATTCGCCTACTTTGCAGGGGGTAAAAGCCTATTAACCCTTTTTTTTAAAAGAGAAGAAGCTACGTCATACCTCAATTACAGTTCCAACATAATCAAGAACAGCAGGAATCTTGGCTTCCGCAGAATCAGTATAAATCTGGAATTGAATGAATCAAAGGTTAGTGTTTAATCACATAACAGAGTCATAATATTTTAATATGCCCGCATACAGAAGGGAAATGAACAGACATTGAAGTGAACTATAAACCTTTTCTAGTTCTAGGAAACAATAGCAATTTCTCAAACAAATTGTCTATGTGCACAACTGCTTCCACTAATACCTTGTTAATGAGATTCTTTTGAGCAAACTTGAGTGATTCAGCCTCCTCTTGTGATTTAGAAGCCTTAATTTTGGCTTTTACCCTCTCCAACTGCAAAACAAATATCAATGCTGGTCAGCTTTTACCACCTTAAACTGAACATGCAAGACCTCTTACCATTTTAGAGTAAAATTACCCATACTTGGTAAAACAAATTACGACCATGTTTCTAGATAAAAATGGCTGAGAGCCCATTTCAAACCATTTCAGAAGTATAAAAACAAATCAGTTATCTCTCCATCTCCCCCGAGGCCAGACTACAATCATTTATTCACAAAAGCTTTAAATAAAATACTTGTAACATGAATAACAATAAAAATGTCCCGACAAAGTAAATCAATTTACTCTTTTGAACTTTGAAATTCAACAATCTATGACAAATTTTAGATGCCATAAAATAAACTAAAAGAATATTGCAAAGACACATAGCAACTGCACTTCATAACTAGCTTGAGTTATAACCTAACAAAACTGAACGATGCAATCCTCGTCTCAATATGTACAACAAATATGTTGAATTACCTCGCGAAATAGAGCATTAATTTGCTTCATGTCCTTATCGGCCAAGTCTAGAAAAACCTAAAAATCAATTATAGAACAAATAAATAACTTTTAAGTTGCACCATAAGCTTCATGCATTGACAAAAGCAAGGTCAAAGCGTGCACTATATAATAAAGTATAAAAAGATTACAGAGAAAAAATGGTGATGAATGTACACACTTGTTGCCTACGCTTTACAGGAAGTTCAGAAAGAACATCCTTTTTAAGCCTCCTAATCATCGATGTTGCCTTCATCAAATTGTGCAATTCTTCATGATTACTTGCCCCTTGATAAAGTCCAAAAACTCCCTGGAAGATCCATGCAAACGACAAGCTGGAATATACTTAAACAGTAAAATCAAAAGGAAAGTGGCAAATTTGAAAATCATATATGTAACAAAGAAGAGATGACTTACACCCTTGCAATACCGGTTACCATATTCATGAACATTCTTATACACATCAGGATACAAAGCTTCCAGCTATAACAAAATTCCAAAGAGATTATCAAAATGTAGATTCCATCAATGTTGAGCATTAATGAAGTATTAAACCAAACTAGACATAGATAACTTACCTGTTTGAATAGTTCGATTGGTCGAGATAAAGCAGGAGTTCCACTAAGCAATATTGCATATTTAGCTTTCTGAAATTGGTGCACGGATTTTAGTTTTTAAGTGAAGAAAGCATGAGAATTGCATAGATATTATTCAGCAGCTAAGCAGTCTCTATAGCAACTCGACTAATAACAAAGCTAAAATATGATTCAATCAAAACCAAAATGTTTCACAAATACCACCAGACTACCTTTTGGGGAGTAGGGTAAGTTAATCATGACTCAGAGTGACATACCCTTTGCACATGCTTTTACACACCACAGACTTTTTTTTATTCCTTTTCTTTTTTGTTTAAATTTCTTTCTGATTCTCAGTCTTCCACTTTTATCTTTCATTATATGTTTGTTTTCTATGTTTATTAAACATGTACTTACTTTGGAGCCAAGTATACAAGACCAGAAGCAAGTATGTGATTGTGGCTTTCAAGAATGAGTACCTTTATAATCGGAAGAGAAGCAGTTGTCCTCTTTGCCTGGGCATTTTTCAGAAAGTGTGACTCATCAGCAATTACAACCTGGATAAAAACAGTTTAAGAGTGTGATTTATCAGCAACACTTGGTAAGTACATGCACATAGGTAGACTAGTCATCTTTTCAGGAAAAATAACTGATGGTAAAGTTCTGATATTTAATAGAGATAAATACTAAATGATATAAGATAATTAGAACCAATAGTTGATTATCAAATTCAAGTTGTTTAAAAATAGTGGCGTTGAGTTTCTCTTTTTTTTTTTCAATAGAATAAACGTATCCACCTCATTTATCTACTTTTCTGAAACTGATGGAAGAAAAAACATATAACCCAATAATAATAATAACATCCGCAACAACAACTAAAATGCAAAAATCAAACAGTTGTCAGTTTTTTCAAGCCATTTTGATTTTCAAAACATCACTAGGAAAACCAAAAGAAGATAAAAAATCTATTTTAGTTTTCAGTTTTTTCTTTTGAATCATAGTAGATGGCTATTGTTGCTATAGCTATATATTCTGAAATTCACACAGCCTGAAATGAAATATATCACATAAAATTGTACACAATCATTATCTGATAATTTTGATCAGTGACTATTAAACATCATTGCAGAAAGAACCTAAGGAAGGGGGAATAGCAAATCTTGCACATACTCCATAGCCTTCAACCATCTTTACAGCGTTTTCACAGTTCATTTTTCAATGAACACACCTTTAATAGCCCTAGAATTATGCACCCCTGTCTGTTGATCATGATGAGACTTAAATTTTCAAACATGATGTACTTTATCAAATTTCATGTATTTCGACACTTTTAGTCACAGTATATAGACAACTTCCTCCACAACGAAAGCACATACTGACAAATAGTTAAGATTAGGACTTAGGAACCACGACGAAAGTCAGAAAAATTACATAACTGGGTAACACTAACCTTAAAATCAGACGCCATAAGCGCATTTTGCATCTTTGGCACCAAATCATATGAGATAATGTTGAATAGTCCATCCAGATGAATGCTGTTTTTGGTACTTGAAGAGACTATGTTGAAACCTCCTCTATTTGATCCACCACTTTGAGATAAGACAACCTAATCATATTGGGTAAGATAAGACAATTTAAAATATTGAGATAAATGATATACTTTATCAGAAGGGGAACATAAAGAAACAAAAAATAACTGCAGAAAATTTTCAATACAACCATAAAGGGATCATGGAAAACTTACAAGTATATCTGATGAAGGAATATACAGCCATTGTTGAATCATCTAGATCAAAGCAAAACAATAAGGATATAAGTTACCAATTGTGTTCAATAAATGACGAAAAATATGGAAATATAATCCTTACAGAAGCCCATTGCAAGCGTAATGCAGATGGTGCTAGAATAAGAACGGGCCACGAATCCTGAACGCATGAAGCTACAGCAATGGCCTGCAAAAGCCAATAGAAGTTATAGGTGTAACTCTTATGTGGTACGGTACTTATGATTACATTGAATTACGTCATTTTCTCAAATTATTATCAGTGTAGATGTGTCAGTGTCGTGTCCGGTGTCCATGTTTGTGTCTGTGCTTCGTAGGTTGAATGTATCGAAATAGTTTAGTTTTAGACAGTGAATTGCCTGCAATGTTTTCCCCAGTCCCATTTCATCCGCTAAAAAAGCACGGCATCCATGCTGCAATATAAACCTGAAAACAAATAAATAATAACTAAAATCAAGGCATGGTAGAAAACAAATTACAGAGGGAAAAAAACAAATATTATGAGAGTGATGGGAAAAAAGCAAGCCAGTACATACCTTATACCGTCTCGTTGAAATGGCAAAAGCTTTGATTCAACATAGCTAGGGATCTTATCATATCGATCTTTCAGTAACGACAAAAAAAATAAACTTCAGAATTTTTTGGGAAATGAACAATATATACGTAAAGCCTTTGCTGATATAGAAAGGAGAGAATAGAAAAACTGATAGTCAAAACATTCAGCTTATACCTCGAAGATCAGGAGCAGAAGTGGAAGCAGTGATAGCACGTTGCACTAAGGGATCTAAGTTCTCCACCTATAAAATAATTTGCATAAATGTAGGGAGAAGGCTAGAACATATAGAAATTAAGGGCCAAAATAATCTCAAATAAAAATCACAAACGTAATCACAAAAATATGGCATACATCCTTAGTAATCCTAACTCTAGGATAGCAGATTATTATTATTCAATGAACAAAAAATTTATATGAATTAGTGATCCCAATTTCCACCGGTCCTATTATCCACATGTGATGCTTTTCTTCTCTGATAATCTCATTCAATCTCATTAGAAGTTTAGAACATCTAAGGGTGCGTGCATACACAATGTGTTGGTTGTACAAGAAAAATAAACTAGGTGGAAGGTAATAAAGAAAAAAGAAAATTAAAAAGCATGGTTGAAATTAAATTATCTCCATTGTAGAAATTTGAGTTGAAGCTCGTGAACGTATGAATTCTCTCAAGCCAGAAAATCCAGATCAACCACGTAAAACAGTCTATTTGCTAAGAAAAAGAGGAAACAAACTGCCAAAAAGACAAGCATTACTTTCTAGCTTATATTCAAACAGTCAGGACAAATGGACAAATCAACAACCATATGCAGTGGTTGAACATGTCAGTATTGATACAAAAGATCTTCAGAAAGATCCACACAGCACAGCCAATATGTACTGAGAAACGAAACTCGCTCCGCGTCCATAATTAAGCTACTTCGCAATAAAATCCAAAAAATTGTGATAGTTTCCCAAAACAGACCTGGAAAGGTCCACCCACCAAAACATATACTGGAGATAGCAATTAGGTAGGTAATCATGAACCATATCCTCGTCTCTATGCTACCTAAATTTCTCAGAACTTCAGTCTCATTCACTCCTATTCAAAATGTATTTGATTCCCTATACCTTGCTCATCTCACCATATTCAATCTTAAGATGTGAAAGTCAGTTATCCTTCATAATCTGGAGTCTCGAGACAAACCCTAAAATCTCTATATCAAATAAGATACAAACAAAAAGAAAAAGAAGAATATGGGAGGGTGTGTCCGCAATAATCTAAGGAGGGCCACATGTACATAGCACTACACCTATGAGTGGAGAGACTGTTTCTATATCAACAACATATGTCCACCAGATCACAAGACACTGTCACTGACAACAATGTTGTTGCTATGCCAAGACATGCCCACAAGGTAACCAATTCATCTCGAAGAAAAGTATATATGCCAAAGTTATTTGCCTTACAGTATTAATTAGTAACACTAACTTCTCAACTGCAAAGGAAATTATAAATGGAAGAAGTTATTACCTGAACATTATAACCAGATATTTCTCTAAGAACCTTTTCTGCTTCCGACAAAGAAGATAAAGGGAACATCCATAACCTGCATGCAGACCCGAAAGTTATAATTAGCTAAGGCAACAAAGCAGACAGGCAATCCCAATCCACAGAACTAATGCAGTCAGCAACGGAATGCGCACACACATTGAAGGAAGAGTGAAGAAGAGACGTACCGTTCTTTGGCATTCCAAGAAGATTTGGGGATTCTTCTAAAAGCAGCAACTATTACCTATCACAAACCAAAGTCAAAAGCATGAGCTAGAAAGTTCTGCACCGGCTCTCGTATACAAGGTGAATTATAATATAAAACCCTATTTGTGGAACAAACATAACTGAAATAAAAAATATAAAATCCAATAAAATGTGGAAATAGTGAAGAAATAAAACCTGATCATATTGAAACTTAGCTGCAATATGTCCACTGGAATGGAGAAGAAATTTGACGGAAACTTTTGTCAATTCTTTAGAATTCTCATCTGTTAATACATTATAAGTAATAAATAAAGGGAAACATAAATAATAATGATGGAGAAACAATATAATTAAATGGTGAAGAAGAAGAAAAGCATATATATATACCATTGTTATTGTTAATGTTGTTAGTTCCTCCTGATTTGAATGAAGGGGGGAGTGCTCTAGCACCTTGAGGCAATGAAGGGGGATTTGCAGAAGAAGAAGAAGAAGATGGAGGAAGAGGGTTTGGAGAATGAGAAGAGGAAGAAGAAGAAGAAGGAGGAGGGTTGGAGCGGAGTTGAGCAATCTTCTGATAAGCGTCTCTTTCAAGAGAATCAAGGTCTTCGCCGCTCAAATCCCAGTCTTCTGGTTCCATAACTAACCCCTTTCAAACACACACTCTGTTTTTTTTCTCTCTTTTTTCAATTCAATTTCGGACTCACTTTATTTGCTTTCATTGTTTTTGTGGTTTTATTCTCTTTTATGTATTGGTAGGTTACACATGTTACAAATCAGTTGGGAGAGATAGAAAAAGCTGTTTCAATTTTTAAAGGTAGAATAAATTTACTACTAATTTTTTTTATGAATTAACTAGTAATTAATAATTTAATAATTTTTAAATGTGCTAATAAATGTGTGTCAAAAAATAAATGTACTAATAAATGTAAATATTAATAAAAAATAAAATTATGCATTTTTGAATTAAAAAAATAAGAAAAAGGGGTTTATGCGTTCGTATTATAAAAGATAAATGGCAGTCCGTCTCCATTCACGATTTTACGTTACAATCTTACTTCAACTTCATCTCCTATTCTCTAGGGTTTCTCTTTATCTCTCTCACAACGAGTTAACTGAAGCTCACTATCTTACGGTCCGTCTCTCACTCTTGCCGCAAACTGAAGTTGAAACTTCAAGTTATTTTGGAACTTCAAGTCTTTTTTTTTGGATATTTAAAATTGTAAGACACTGTTATGTTATTTTGGATAAACAACTTTTATTGGTATTTTGGAATTTCAAGTTTATTTTTTTTATACTTAAAATAGTTTGATACTAAAATGTTATATTGTAAACGGTACTAACCGAACCAATAAAAGTTGCATTGATTTGGTTTGGATAGCTTTTTATAAAGGGTCATGCTAACTAGTATCCGGGGCACTAGTTAAGGATACAAAAAAAGTAAATTTTATATTGGAAACACAACTTTTCTTACTTTTCAAATATTGACTACATAACTTTTGATATAACTTTACTATTTTAAGTATCATTAACTAGTGTCGGGGCATTAGTTAACATTTTCCTTTTATAAATCAACGAAACTAAATCGAACCGCATACATTTTTTATCTCGCCGTTAGAATAACTTTTATGTTGAGAAATTTAACCGATAGTTAATAGTTAACACTGGGATGAGTAGGATATATCCATGTCATTCATTCCCAGTTCCCACCATTTTTTCCTTTTCACGTTTCCCCATTTGTACACTCCTTCTCTTTATTTCTAGGGTTACCGTTAACACTGTCCACAAACGGAGCTTCTTCCTCCTCCATCGATGCCATTCCGATGAATCCCTTTCAACCTTCACCGGAGACATGTCACTGTTGCGGCGCAACTCCAACCACACCTCTTTTCATCCACACAATTTGCTACAGAACAATCAACCGTCGTTTCTGCACAAATTGCGTTCTAAAGCAACAACAAGGCACGTTTTGCCCTATCTGCTTCGAACTCTTCAACGATTCATTCATCCCTAATCTTCACCTCATGTGTATCCGATGTCCCTCAATTGCTCACCGATCATGTGTTCTTCCTTCGTCGACTCCCGATTTCGCTTTCCTTTGTCCTCCTTGCGCCGATCCTAATTTCTCTTACTTCAAAATCGATCGGAGAACTATCGATTTTCATGCAAACAAGGTACTCGCTGCTGCTGCTCAGATTTCTGCTAATACTTTGACTAGAGCGGCTACTGCGATTCGGTTGGATGCTGAGAGACGAGCTATGATTGCGGTTGGAGCTAGGAAGAGAGCTGTGGAAGCACTCGAGCTTTTCGCCGATTTAGTTGCTAAGGAGCAAGAAGCGGCTTCAACTTCGTCGGAGCAGGAGGATGATTCCGGTACTCAGAATTCTGAATCCGAATCATCAGATTAATTTGTTGTAGTGTCTTTGTTATTGAAACCTAGAAATGAATTTAGGTTATTGAATTGGTTATATTGTTGTGAATTAAATTCCCTGATCTGTTTGTGGTGAGTTTTGATTAGGTTGATTTGATTGCATTATTTGAATATTTATGTTTGTTATAAAATTACAGTTGTTTTTGTAGGATTAGTCGATCAGATTGACTTTAATAAAAACACGGTTGTTTTTGTTATTCCTTGTTCAAATGCAGTCGTTCATGTGTTATAATATATCTTGCATAGATAACTTGTTAGATTATTAATAAATCTAGGGCACAATTACCTTGATATAGATTTTTAAAATACACATTTAGAAGAAAATAAAATTGTATACAAACATGATCTTACTAAGAAACTGTATTGTGCAAAATGTTCAATAATAGTAATATCATAAGATCTAAGCATGTCTATGAAGATTGCACTTTAACGGTGTCAATCTCATTATTTATTTCTCAACCATTTCTGCAAAAACAGTCACAAATGTCCCTCATTTTAGTTTTACCCTCATTATTACAACCCTTGCTCTTTCTTGAGAGGTGGCAAAGATTTGTATTTATAATACAGCATGCCATTGTGCTCTAACGTTATAGGTAGAGAAGGTTTATAGTTTTTGGACAAATTATACTCAAACAGTACCCAAGCTGTAAATAAAGAGTATTCAAGGTACACTCAATTGCAATTTTGAAAAATTATTTCATGTACTGGGTATGTGTATGTCTCCAAAATTAGAGTAGGCTTTAGAGGTCATAATGTTTTTGCACCAATCAATCAGTTTAGAAGTGAATTATATGTCAATTAAGATCTGGGTCGTGTCGAATGAATGGTCTCTAGATGTGTGTATCCTGGTTGATTCAATATCTGTTTGACAATATCCGTGACCTAATTTTGTTGTTGGCCTCCAACTTATAAAATCTACTACAAATTTTTTTCTGCATACTTATTTTTTGCCATGAACTCTTTGCGTAGAAGATGCTATCAGCTTTTCTGTACTTTTTCAATGCAAATGAGTTAGCAATTTTATGTAAGAACCAACAACAAATCTTTACTAATTCATTAAATATGAGTCAGAGAAGGGAAGAATGAGAAACTGTATCCAATCTTCAAGGAAAATTCAGTAGTCCTTGAATATTCTCCTATACACTACTGTCAATTTTCTTTCTCCCTTTCCTCCCTCAGTTCCCTTATATTTCATCCTTCTCCTAACTGTCATAAAAGCACGCGACTGAAGAACTATTAAACCCTTTTTACAAATGATACAACTAATTATTATACCTTGCTTTCTTTCCTATTCCTCCTAATATACACCTCTTTTTTATCAATGGCCCCATATCAAAGATAATCCAAATAAGTAGGAGCAAGGGAGTTATATGCTTAACACCAGTGTTATCAAATATTGTTTGCTCCAAAATTGTTTCTTGCCTGTCAATGATGGGAAGTGTCTTATAACTCTGTCCTGTATCACAGCTTCAATCGAATAAACTCTGTTCTATGTTGGCAAAATGGAAGCCAGGATAAAACATACAATCTCAGTAATTTTATAACCATTCTTTTGTCTGATGAACAGATTCACTCACAATAGATACAGTATGTTATGCTGTAATGTTTTTGTTATCGAAACATATCTCCAGTTTCTGTCTCTCAATCTCAAATTATTGTTATGTGTATGACAGACAATTCAACTAAGCTGCACAACATCATGAAAGAACTATCTTTTATCTTTTTTTTATGTCCCTGGTGGACTTGTGGGCTTAGCTCACTGTTCGTTTCTTTCTCTCTTTTCTTTTCAATTTGAAAAGGTTTTTACTCTTTCCTTATCTACGAGCGAACATTCCCTGCTTTCCCTGACATTCTATTTCATTTTTCAACTCTCATTTTGAATTTTTCACTATTAATTGACAAGAGTAAACTGTCTGCAAATCACTTACTGCCCCAGAAGCTTTTGTTTCTTGAACTTTCTGGGAACCCTCTTGCTCTTGTCTGACTGGCACTACTGGATTACCGGTTATGAACATTTGGGTGAAGGACTGAATTTCTCTTGTTCAAAATGAAAATGGTATCGATTACAAGTACAAAGAGAGGGACTTGACCAACAAGAGACCTCTTCTCCTTTGAATGAACCTTGTTCACCTGCAAATCCGGGTTCTCATCCAGAATGAAAAACTCTAAGCAAATCTGTCATTGTTGTTCAATACATTGATGAGGTCTGGAAGGATAAATCTCCCTCGTGGCCTTCTGCTCCTTACTTGAGAGAGCGCAAGTCAGATGTTGGGCTGACTATTTGTCAAGAAGGTAACTTTCAATGCCTTATAACTGTTATTATTACTTCTAATTACTTGTTTTTTGTTTTGGATGTGCCATTTAACATTGATTCTGATCTTTTAATGCAAAGTGTAATACGGCTGATGCGTACGAAAAGAGCAGAGGAGATAGGTGGCATGAACTTCTGACACTATTGTTTTTAGTTCTTAAATAGTAAAGGATGGCTGATGATGTTTGCAATACTATTTTGTAATAGTCCGAGTGAAGCCACCCAGCATTACTTTATTTTGGTTTTAAGTTTTAACATACGAGTGACGCTACAGCCAATATGTGGTCTGCAAAAGGAGAAAAGAAAGAAGCAGCCATGAAGGGATTCATTGAGGTCCTTAGTGTTGGAGAGACAGCTATAAGTGACCAAGCCTCATTTTGATGGAGATTGCGGCACTTGTTCCATTCTTTTGTTCCATTCATGAGTTTCAAGCATGTGGAACTTTTGAAACCTCCATGTAGAGGCTGAGTGGCCCATGTTTATTGCATGGCCCAAGAGGTGCATGCACACATAGCATTTCTAACTTCTATGCATCCTCAGAACCGGCATGAGTTCCATGACCTCGTTTACAATAGTTCAGTTCCTCCTCGCAGTTAGAATCTTACTCGGAACCGCTCAACTTGAAGACTAATTTACATGGAAGAGTCATTGCCCATTCATTTCCCTTACCAGCCGGGACATCCGCTCCTGGCTTCCCTCAAAGTTGCTCTGACTGACTATTGTTTTTAGTCTTTTACATTGTTTATGATGAGATACCTTGAACATATATATGGCCAAAATAAGAATACTCTGAGCAATTCTCAACCTTTTTAGCTAGCTTTTTAAGTAGAGTTAAGCTAAGTCCAAATTCTAACAGTGTACTGTATATTTGATCACGCTTTGGATGTCTATCCGGCATGTGTTGTGTGTGAGGGACGTTTAAGTTGAACATCTTCAAGAACACTTCCTACTAATCTTTTTTATATTGTATTATGATTGTAATGAAGAACACTTCATACTAATCTTTTTTATATTGTACTATTATGATTGTAATTTAATTTATTTTATAATTTAAAAATTCATTGATTATATACCCGTCTTCTATTCATATCATTTTTTTGAGATAAATTTAGGTCGAGAGTGTTCTATTCATATCATGATGGTGCTTCTGAGCATCAAATAAAATAGAGTTCAAAAGAGAAATATACAAAGCAAAAAATAAAAAGAAAACTCAATTTTATTCGATCCAACAAAACTAAATCCAAAAAAGTTCAACTAACAACATAACAATTTTATTTATTAAGAAATTTTTAATTCCACAGATCCCTTAATTTATTTAGCTTAACACAAAGTCACAAACTCCTCAATTATGCATTGCATTCTGTGTCTTATTCCACCCCAATTTTCTTCCTGTACATCATAACAAACTCATAGACATCCTTTTCATCAGAGACGAATTTGGACACACTTTCTCTCTCCAAACATCTCTTTCCCCATGCAATGAGTTTTGGGCAGTCTAACTTCATTTTGCCTACTGCCTCATAAGTAGAAAACCACTTATAAAAAGGAATGAAAGCAATGTCAAGAAACCCAAATGTGTCACCCCCAAAATATGGATTGTTCCCAAGAACCTCCTCCAATGTCTTCAAATTCTCTTCTAACTCTTTCTTTTCTTTCTCATGTTCACCCACCTTTCCAGTCCATATCTTCTTTGCAACTTCATGCACCTGCATATATTTATACATATAATTGATGTCAACATAATCCATGTATTTTGGCTTAAACAAACAATTAAAAAAATGTATGTGCGATTTGATTTAGGGTTATGCCCACGCATCTCGACCGCCCAATCAAGATTGAATGATTTTAGATTTCAACTTGAACGTTTTAAAAAATAACAAAACCCATATTAACATCCGAATCCGCGAATCACTCGTGATGCATGCGTGACTGCATGCAAACACATTGCACCTAATCTATATTCGTGCGATTGTGACCATGACATAAACTTTTTTTTGTATTCTTGTACACAACTATAACGTGATTGCAATTGTGACAAATCGCTTACATTTCCTATAATACCTTCAGCAAAATATTTTGACTAGATTTTATTTATCTTTCAGGCGAACTTCTCTTTCTCCAGAAACCGGAGGTTAATTAACACACAAAAAATATAAGTATAAAAATTTAAACTGACCTTGTTATCAAAAAAATCA
This sequence comes from Trifolium repens, assembly GCA_030408175.1. Classification (NCBI taxonomy): domain Eukaryota; kingdom Viridiplantae; phylum Streptophyta; class Magnoliopsida; order Fabales; family Fabaceae; genus Trifolium; species Trifolium repens. The sequence continues at coordinate 52,700,110 of CP125851.1, forward strand.
GCCCAGAATCTGGCTTGAGCTCTCTGATATGGATCAGTGGGCAACAATGGAGTTTGATCCTTCCAGACCTCATCAATGTACTCAACAATAATGATGGATTCACAAATAGGCTTCCCATTATGAATAAGGACTGGGATTTTCTTGTGAACTGGATTCATTTGCAGAAGCAGTGCACTCTTGGTGTTGACAAGATCCTCTTCCTTGTACTCATACTTGACACCTTTTTCTGCCAATGCAATCCTAACTCTTATGTCAAACATACTGAGATGATAACCCAACAACACTACCTCATCCCCCATTGTCAAATGAATGAACCAAGAGGTAGAGTATCTTTGAATTTATAGCAATAACATTCAACTCATATTTATGTTAACTTGAAATACATTTATTACTCTTAAATGCTCCCTCCAGTTGAGTCAAAAAAAATAAAGTAATTTCATCCTCCATATGAACAATAAAAAAATATTGTCTAAAAAAATAGTAATAATTAATATTATTTAATTATTTGTGGTAATAAAAAGAATAACTAAATAATTTAAAATATCATTTACTAACACTTTTAGTAAAAAAAATCATTTATTAACACTTATGCTATAAACATAATAGGAAGTTTTTGAAAATAAAATCTGAATCAATTAAAAGTATTTTAGAAAGGTAACACAAAAATAAAATAAAAATATTTTTGAAATATTAATATTATTAAATCTTTCTTTTGAAAGAATATTATTAAGTATTTCAGTTTAAAAATAATATTCAATTCAATATTCAAACCCTCTGAAATTCCTGGCACGCTGAGCACGATGCTCTACCCGATGCTCCAACACTGAGTCCGGTCTAACGCGTAGTAGTTCAAAGCGTATAAACGAAAATCAAATAAAGAAGACAAGTTATTTGTTAACCCAGTTCGGCGAACCTACGTCTGGGGGATACCAATCCAGGAAGGAATATCACTATAATAGTCCTAGTTGCTAAGTCTACAGCAAACGCCCCGTTTACAACTTATAACCTAGGCACTACCAATGACTCTTCTACCTAGGAACTCCTAGATATGAGATCTCATCTCACTTCCTTACAACCTTACAGAACAGCAAGGATTTAACTAACATAAACACAAAAGAGTTTTGGAGACACACTCCTAAAAACTACACACTCGTACCTAAAGGCTTAGAGTGTTACACCACCAAAGATCCTAACTCCGTACTTCAAAGCTTAGGAGAGGAACACAAGTAATACAACTCAATAACAATGTCCTAAGCTTGCATCAAGGTGACACAAGAAAGGCTCACAAAATAACACAACACACGCAAAACCTAGTTCTAGACTCAATCACAATAACGGCGTGAACAACTACAGAATTAGGGTTTTGCAGCTCCTTTAAATACTTCAGACAACTACACATGCATGGGCTTGGTTTGTTTGGCCCAAGCATTTACTCCATATCAATTAAATGAGATTCTCTAAAAATATGTTCTTCAAAGAGATACTCTTCAGAAATATTCTTGACCAGGATCTGAAGCATTAAACAACCTTCCTTATATAAAACCTTATAAAACGCGCCATGCAAGATTCATGAGAGAGAAACCAACATTCCATAAATGGAACTTGTCATGAGCGCTCCTCCTGAGCCATTTCAATGCTCTACGCAATGCCTGAGGCATCGGATCGCATATCTTGCACAAAGTTTATTTTACCAAAAATGCAGCCAATACCAAAGACTCAACAAACTCCCCCTTTGGCAAATTTTTGGCTAAAACAAATTATGACCATACAGATACTACTTAAACAGATACTTCAACTACATTTCTTTTTCTCAACATAAACACACAAGCATAAAGATCTGTAGAGGCTATCCTTCAAAACAGTTACCATACTACTCCTTCATGGAGAACAGTAGAAAAGAACAAGATGTATCTTTTAAGATTATCAGAGAGGCATGCAACAGCGGAACACAAAATAACTACTTCGCCTTAAATGGTCAGGAAAATAAACTTGATAGGATGTGGGATAGAATGCTTCAGCATTTTCACAACACTACTCCCCCTGCACACATGCATGGGATGTTGGAGCATTGTACTCCAACATCTCCCCCTGCAAAATACAAATCAGCTCCCCCTCAACACCTGCATATATCAGATCATGCACACAACCACACAGCTACATACTCCATCCAAAACTATACTACTAGTTACACTGCAGATATATCATAACCAGAGCATGTGCAGAAATAAAACAACCAGCAGACTAATCAATTCATAACCAGAATATATCCAAAGCATACCAAATTTTACTCCCTCTTTTTGCCACAAATTTGACAAAACTAGCAGTATAGAGAGTGAAGAAGTACAGAGATTATTACAAGCCATCAGAATTAAAGTAGTCTAAGCCCATAATAAACAGAACAGAAACAGAACAAACAAGGGCAGCAGCAGAATACACAAATCAAACTAAAAAGAAGTGCTGGACTCAGACACCTCCAGCTCTTCTGTATCACCACCAGCTTCTTCATTCTCAGCTGCATCACCATCAGCAGCATCAACACCATCACCAGCAGCATTCTCACCAGCATTCTCAGCTTCTTCCTCAGCTTCCTCTTGCTTCAGGGCAAGAATAACCTTTACAAGCTCAAGTTTCTGCTCATCCAATGCCTTAACAGCAGCTTCCATGGAGATAATCATAGCTTTCCTGCTCATGGAGGTTGATACAATATTCTCCTGAGGGGCTACTTTCTTTGGATGCACAGAGATATCAGCAACATGTTTTCCCTCAAATAGCTTATAGGAGAGAGTCATGGGTGATTCTCTTTTACACGGAACATCCTCAGGAAGTAGGATGTTGGGGTGTTGATCCAAGATAATACCACATATAATAGTTGGAAAAGCAATTATCAATTTCATAGCCCAGGATTTTCCATGTTCAACAATTTGATCAAATATCAGGGATCCAAAATCAGCACCAGTTCCAATGGCATAAATAAACTTAGCCAGACTAGTGGCTATAGTAGAAGAATGGGTAGTGGGAACCCAATTGATAGCACCTATCCTATTCAGAATTGCATACTTCACAGATAGCATTGCAGAAGGAACCTTACCTTTAAGAGGCCACACCTTGACCTGGTTGGCTGTGATAGTCTTGCAAACCTGGTTAGTGGTTGGTTCAAATCCAGGATAACCATCCTCCTTTCTTCCAAGGTAACTATTTATCACTGCAGGAGAGAAGTTGACACATTTACCTCTGACAAAGACTTGATGAAGCTCCTTGCTGAGGCGATTGTCACAGTCTTCACCAATGTTGACAATAAATTCCTTCACCAGCTTCTCATAGCACTTCCCTAGCCCACACACAGTCTTTATTAAACCAGCTTGGTTAATCAGGTCCATCACCTCCTTACACTCTAGGGCTTCTTCAGACAGTTCCCTTTCTAGGGCCAATCTTCTATGGTAAACAAACTTCCATTTAGCAGCACTGGCACTGAAGTGAAATGACACATTGTCCATTGGCACATCAGGGACATTTTGTGGAATGGATCTCCCAGCTTTCTTCTTCTATGTAGACACAATGCTTGGAGCATTCTGCTCAGCATTCTCAGCAGCAGCATTAGCAGCAATCTTTCTTTTCTTTGGAGTCTTTTGCTTAGATGTTGTAGAGATTGGTGGAACATCCTCCTCAGCATCAGAATCTGAGTCACTCAAATCAATAGTCTTCCTCTTTGATGCCTGCTTCTTCTGTTTAGCAGGTATCTCTACTCTGCTGGATCTCCTAACAGGACCATACATCTTCTTCTTTGTGGATGTAGTAGTCTCAGCTGCTACCTTCTTTTTCTTAGGTGATTTTGTTGCTTCAGCTACAACATTCTTCTTCTTCTTTGTTGACTTTGGTTCTTCAGCTACAACCTCAGTCAATCTTTCTTTTCTCACTCTGAGTCTGCTACCAACACCAGTCTTACCACCCTTCTTCCTAGAGTCACCAACAATCTTCATGATTGTCACATCATCTTCAGTGCTGTCATCTTCATTAGCACCTTCATCTTCATCAGCAGTCACATAATTCAAATTTTCTGACATAGCATTGTCAGTGTTCATATCACCAGTCACAGCTTCTTCTTGTTGCACAGGTGAATCAACAACAGTCTCACCTGGTTATATACTAGGATTACCAGTCACATCAGCAGCAATATTATCTATCACATCATCTTGTGGTTGATCTTGTGCCAAGGATGTTGGAACATCCGGCACAACCTTCACACCAGAAACAGAGTCCACTAGCGATTTGAGAGCATCTTCAGCAATTTTGATGTTCTGAGCATCTTCATCATCTCCTTCATCACTAGGAGTGCTAGGAACATGTTGTTCAGTTATTTCAGCAGTTTTCCCCTTTTGAGAAATTAGGGTTTGAGTAGAATCTTCCTTGCGTGTTTATATTTGTTCATCAGCACACGGTGTTGCGACATCAGATGCGACATTAGTGGTCGCGTTACCTGTATCATCTAGATAAAGCTGCTGCATGTTGAAGTTGGATGAATATCGTGACTTAGATTTCTGAGATTTGGGTTTTCTTGTGGTTGCAGTTTTGGTTTTCCTTTTAGGTTTAGATTTGGGTGAAGATGAAGAGTTTGATGGTGTGGTTTTAAGGATAGAAGCGAATGAGGGGTGAATCATGGTGAGAGGAGTAGCATCGGTAATGATATCGGAAGGTTGTGGTAAGGGTACGGAGAGATTTTCAGTGACGTTGGGAGTGGTGGTGGTTTGCGATGGTGAGGATTTTTGCGGAGAGGTCTTGGTTGGTGAGGTTTGAGTTGATGGTTGAGACATTGTGATGAGGATGATGTTCAGAAAATAGGATTCACAGAGAAAAGTGTGTTTTGTTTTGATGCAGAGATGTGGAGAAGGAGTTGGGAATTTGTAAGTGTAGGGAGATTTATTTGGAAGGAAAATATTTAGAAAAGATTTGAAATGGAAATAACCAACCGTTGATGGTGGCGTGCAAATGTGACGGTTTTGGCCATGATTACCTTGATCAGCGTGTTGCACTTGATGAGGAGAGATAAGAATAACTGCCACACGCCACCCCACAAATAACGGTAATTGCTATGCTTCTTCATGGAGGCAAATTCCTAACTTGCCCCTTAACTTCTCAAACTGTACAGCATCAAGAGCCTTGGTGAAAATATCTGCAACCTGTTCCTTTGTACCAACGTGCTCCAAAACCACTATTTTATTTTCAACCAAATCCCTTATATAATGATGACGGATGTCAATATGTTTTGTTTTACTATGCTGAACTGGATTCTTTGAGATGTTGATGGCACTCATGTTGTCACAATATAATGTTAGAGCATTCTGTTCGACATCGTATTCCTTCAGCATCTGTTTCATCCACACCAATTGTGAGCAGCTACTCCCAGCTGCTATGTACTCTGCCTCTGCTGTAGATAAGGCCACACAATTCTGCTTTTTACTAAACCAGGATATTAGATTGGTGCCCAGAAAGAAACACCCTCCAGAAGTGCTTTTTCTATCATCTGCACTCACAGCCCAATCAGCATCACAATATCCATAAAGAGTAGAATTTTCACAATGAGAATACATTATCCCATACTCACTAGTACCGTTCACATGCTTCAGGATTCTCTTAACTTGAGTTAAGTGGCTTACTTTAGGGTCTGCTTGATATCTAGCACACACCCCAACAGCATAAGTTATGTCAGGTCTACTTGCAGTTAGATACAACAAGCTCCCAATCATGCTTCTATAGAGGCTTTGGTCAACACTTATCCCCTTTTCATCTTTGGTAAGTTTCAAATGAGTAGGTGCTGGTGTTCTTTTGTGTGTAGCATTGTCCATTCCAAATTTTTTGACAATGTTTCTGGCATACTTGCTTTGAGATATGAACATGGTGTCTTCCATTTGCTTAATCTGGAGGCCAAGAAAGTAAGTCAATTCTCCAACAAGACTCATCTCAAACTCTGACTGCATTTGCTTGACAAAATGCTGGACCATCGTGTCCGACATTCCACCAAACACAATGTCATCAACATAGATTTGGGCTATTATAAATTTTCCTCTTTCTTCTTTTACAAACAAGGTTTTGTCTGATCCTCCCTTTCTGTAACCTTGCTCTTCCAAGAATTGAGTCAACCTTTCATACCAGGCCCTAGGTGCTTGTTTGAGACCATATAGGACTTTCTTCAGTTTGTAGACATAATTAGGATGTTCTGGGTTCACAAATCCTTTGGGTTGCTCAACATACACCTCTTCCTGTAGGTATCCATTTAGAAATGCACTCTTTACGTCCATTTGGTATAACTTGAACTTGAGAATGCAGGCCACTCCTAGAAGTAATCTGATGGATTCTAGTCTAGCCACAGGTGCAAAAGTTTCATCAAAGTCAAGCCCTTCAATCTGAGTATATCCTTGTGCCACAAGCCTTGCTTTATTTCTGGTGACAGTACCATTCTCATCTGACTTGTTTTTATACACCCATTTTGTTCCAATTACATTTACATCTTCAGGCCTTGGGACCAAGTCCCATACTTCACTTCTCTCAAATTGATTCAGCTCTTCTTGCATAGCCTCAATCCAAGCTTCATCAGTCAAAGCTTTCTTGACATTCTTTGGCTCAAACAAGGACACAAAGCAAGAATTTGCAACTACATCATTTGTTCTTCTTGTAGTTATCCCTTGTTCAGGGTTCCCTATAACCAGATCCAAGGGATGATTTTTCTGGACACGAACAGAGGGACCTTTGCTTTGTGCTTGAGGTCTTGCACTTTCTTCACCTTCCTCTTCAGGAGTGTCTTCATCAGATTCTGCAGTAGTGGGTTGTGCGGATGCTTCAACATCTTGTTCAGCATTCACAATAACAGGTGTACCTTGATCTATCCCTTCATTAGCTTTCAAGGGAGAGTCATTTACAACAACATTCACAGACTCCATTACAACTTGAGACTTTGAATTGTAAACCCTATAAGCTTTACTGTTTGTGGAGTAACCGAGGAAGATTCCCTCATCACTTTTAGGATCAAGTTTCCTTCTAGGTTCTCTATCAGCTAGGATATAACACTTACTTCCAAAGATATGGAAATGTTTGACTGTTGGTTTTCTATTTTTCCATAGTTCATAAAGAGTATAGGTTGTACCTTTTCTGAGGGTAACTCTATTGTGTACATAACAGGCAGTATTCATAGCTTCAGCCCAAAAGTGAAAAGGAATGTTTTTGGCATGAAGCATGACTCTAGCTGATTCTTGAATCGTTCTGTTCTTCCTTTCTACTATGCCATTCTGTTGAGGGGTTATTGGAGAAGAGTACTCATGCTTAATCCCTTCAGTTGAACATAATTCATCAAACTTGGAGTTCTCGAATTCTCTACCATGGTCACTCCTTATTCTTACAACATTGCTTCCCTTTTCTCTTTGAATCTGGATGCACAGCTCTTTGAAGACATCAAAAGCATCTGATTTTTCTCTAATGAAATTCACCCATGTGTACCTAGAGTAATCATCCACAACAACAAGAGCATACCTCTTTCCTCCCAAGCTTTCAACCTGTATGGGTCCCATGAGATCCATGTGTAGTAATTCAAGAACCTTGGAGGTTGTCTGATGCTCCAGCATTGGATGCGACATTCTGATTTGCTTTCCAATTTGACATTCACCACACACCTTTCCTTCAACGATCTTGAGTTTGGGAAGGCCTCTAATGGCTTCTACTAATATAGCTTTCTTCATTCCTTTCAAATTTAGGTGTCCCAGTTTCTGGTGCCATAGTTGAACTTCATCTTCTGTGGTGATTTGGCAGGTGGATGTGAGAGCTTCTTCCTGAGGCATCCACAGGTAACAATTGTCTTTAGATCTAGTCCCTCTCAGTATTAGTTGACCTTCCTCATTGTTAACCAAACATTCAGACTTAGTGAAGTTAACTTTCATGCCTTGATCACACAGCTGGCTAATGCTGATCAGATTTGCTGTAAGGCCTTTAACTAACAGTACATTCTCCAGGTTGGGCAATCCATTGCTGATTAGATCCTCAATCCCTACTATTTCTCCTTTTGCACCATCTCCAAAAGTTACAAAGCTGGCCTTATAGGATCTTACATTTCTGAGATACTTTTCTTCACCAGTCATATGTCTAGAGCACCCACTATCAAAATACCAATCTTCCCTAGAGTAAGCTCTGAGGGATGTGTGAGCAATTAACCCAACATCTTCTTCTATAGGAAGCTCAGCATTTTCTTCTTTAGGCCTCCACATCTTCTTCACAACACTTTCTTCCTGTACCATATTTGGTTTATGTTCCTAGTTGGGGTATCCATACAACTTGTAGCAAAAAGGTCTAATGTGTCCTCTTTTTCCACAATGATGACACACCCACCTACGATATCTTCTTTGGTTGTTAGGCCTTTGATGTGCGAAAGGTCTTTGTCTTTGATGAGCTGAAGATTTTGGATCAAGAGCAAACTTTGGAACTGGGTAGGCTTTAGAATGTTGAGTCTTCTTTTGTTTCTCAAGAATTCTACACATCTCTTCATATCTAGTGACCAATTCTTTGTAGGTGCTGGCAAGTTCTTCATAAGACACATCTTCATCTTCATCAGATTCCCAATCCTCAACATTAACACATGTCCCAGTGAGAGCAGTAACATGTCTTGCTGATTCATTGTCTTCATCAGTGTCTTCATCTGACCAAGAAACAATTAGCCCTTTCTTTTGTCTTTTTTGATATGTTCCACATTCTGACCTTATGTGTCCATAACCTTCACACTCATGACACTGGACCCCCTTGCCTTGACTGCTTTTATCTTCAGGCTTGGTTTTCTTAAGACTATTCTGCTGTTTGTTGATGTCGAACCGGATGCTCTGCCCATTCTGTCGATTCCTACCTCCAACTCTTTTCAGCACTTTGTTGAATTGTCTACCAAGCATGGCAATAGCATCAGCTATGCTATCTTCCTCTTCATCCTCACTTTGGTCATTGCTTTCATCAGTGTTTGAAACAAAGGCAATGCTTTTGTTCTTCTTGTCACCTCGTTCATTCAAAACAATTTCAAAAGTTTGGAGGGATCCAACAAGTTCATCCATCTTCATAGTGGAGACATCATGTGCTTCCTCAATTGCCGTTACCTGCATATCGAACCTTTTGGGAAGGGACCTGAGAAGTTTCCTTGATAATTTTTCATCAGAAATTTTTTCTCCTAAGGCTTCAAAAGAATTTGCAATGTCAAGAAGACTCAAATGAAAATCTTGGATGCTCTCATCATCTTTCATTCTTAAGGATTCAAATTTGGATGTGAGGTGTTGAATCTTTGACTGTTTTACCTTGGTAGTCCATTCATAGCACTTTTCTAGTATCTCCCATGCTTCTTTGGCTGACACACAGTTTTTGATGAGTTTGAAAACACTAGCGTCTACTCCATTAAAGAGAGCATAAATGGCTTTGTGATTGTAATGCGCTGCAGTTTCCTCTTCTGGAGTCCATTCTACTTCAGGTTTCTTTACCCCCGTTGAGGTACCTTCCTTGCTAGTATAGACAGGATGTTCCCATCCAGTTAGCACAACTTTCCACACATTACTATCAATTGACCGCAAAAAGGCCGTCATTTTGGATTTCCACTGGTCATAGTTGCTGGATCCATTGAGCAATGGTGGTCTGTTCATGTAGCCTCCATCTTTTTCCATGATGCCAGAGAATTCAGGTCCTGAATCTCACCCTAGAAACAGGCAGGGTGCCTGCTCTGATGCCAATTGAAATTCCTGGCACGCTGAGCACGATGCTCTACCCGATGCTCCAACACTGAGTCCGGTCTAACGCGTAGTAGTTCAAAGCGTATAAACGAAAATCAAATAAAGAAGACAAGTTATTTGTTAACCCAGTTCGGCGAACCTACGTCTGGGGGATACCAATCCAGGAAGGAATATCACTATAATAGTCCTAGTTGCTAAGTCTACAGCAAACGCTCCATTTACAACTTATAATCTAGGCACTACCAATGACTCTTCTACCTAGGAACTCCTAGATATGAGATCCCATCCCACTTCCTTACAACCTTACAGAACAGCAAGGATTTAACTAACATAAACACAAAAGAGTTTTGGAGACACACTTCTAAAAACTACACACTCGTACCTAAAGGCTTAGAGTGTTACACCACCAAAGATCCTAACTCTGTACTTCAAAGCTTAGGAGAGGAACACAAGTAATACAACTCAATAACAATGTCCTAAGCTTGCATCAAGGTGACACAAGAAAGGCTCACAAAATAACACAACACACGCAAAACCTAGTTCTAGACTCAATCACAATAACGGCGTGAACAACTACAGAATTAGGGTTTTGCAGCTCCTTTAAATACTTCAGACAACTACACATGAATGGGCTTGGTTTGTTTGGCCCAAGCATTTACTCCATATCAATTAAATGAGATTCTCTAAAAATATGTTCTTCAAAGAGATACTCTTCAGAAATATTCTTGACCAGGATCTGAAGCATTAAACAACCTTCCTTATATAAAACCTTATAAAACGCGCCATGCAAGATTCATGAGAGAGAAACCAACATTCCATAAATGGAACTTGTCATGAGCGCTCCTCCTGAGCCATTTCAATGCTCTACGCAATGCCTGAGGCATCGGATCGCACATCTTGCACAAAGTTTATTTTACCAAAAATGCAGCCAATACCAAAGACTCAACACCCTCATTAATGTTTTAAACTTTTTTTATATTCTACTTTGTATTTATGGTAATATTCTTTTTTGACTAAATATATTTAGGAAACTCCACGTAACCATTAGTGGTCCTCTTTTAATTACCCCTATAGGCTATAGCAGGTTATCAATATTTTATGCAGGAAGGTCATGGTGAGAAGAAAGAAGACTACTCTTTTACGAGGGAACAAATTAAGGAAATAAATAAAAAAGAAATGTGATGCAGAAATGTGTGCAGGAGGGTTTAGCCAGTACGTAGTAATTTTATGGATTCGGATTTGCTATACTAAAATGGATGCCCGTAGTTTTTAATTTTGTCTATTAAATTTAAATTGAACGACTTATATTAAAAATTGTATTTTTCTAATCGAATCAATCTCGACCGTTAAAATTAAATCAAACGGTTTAAAACAAAAAAAAATCATGTTACTGTGTTGCTGCTTTACAACAACAAATATAATTCGATAATTTTACTCACAAGTGGTAATGCTCCAATATATGGTGTTATTTACAAAAACACCACCCTAGAAGATTAAACCACCTAGAGTTGTATGTGGGAGGATTGGATTGGATATGACTAAAATCAAAATTGAAACCACATAAGGTACTTCGGATTAGATCCAATAAAATAACCACTCGTTATAACATTGAGCCGGGTTGGATAAACCTACTAATTTTCGGGTTGGGTTGGATATATAGTGGGTTACCCAAATTATTTTTTCGTTTTTAAAAATTAAATAATTAAATGGAAAATTATTATGTTTTTATATAAAAATAACTCAACGATTGTATTTTCTTAAAAAATAGTGTAACTTAATTGCACTATAAAAAATAACTACCTATTTTGGTCGGGTAAACCCACTAATTTCCAGATTGAATAGTGAGTGATCCGAATAATTTTTCTATTTTTTTATTATTAAATGAGTAAACGATGAATCATCATATTTGTTTTATAAAAATTAATTAACTATCAAATGGCAAAATCTTTGGTATTTTTATAAAAAATACTTCAAAAACTATAACATTGTTAGGTTAGTGGATTTTTCGGGTTGAGTTCGGGTTTTGCCCGAAACTCAAATTTTTATATGAATTTTTCATTTTTGAAACTCATATCCACCCAATTTTTTGAATTGGATTGAGTGAACTTGACTGATTCGGCCGGATTTGCCTAATTCATATAGACCCTAAAACCACCTATATGATGTAAATTAAAGAGGACCTGGTCCCTCTATATTGAGAACTATATATATTAAGGGATTCTAAATATTTACGGTAATATTAAATACATTATTAGTTATTAATTCTATAATATAGTAAAAATAATATTGTCTCTCTTTCTTAGTAAAAAAAAATTGTCTCTCTTTCATTTATACATTTTTTTTTATAATCTACACGGTATAAAATTGTTAAATTGTTGTGGGATAGATTTATTTTATAAAAAAAATATATTTATTTCTCTTAAATAGATAAAAGTATTGAATAATCAATATGAATTGAATAATCAATATATTTATTTCACTTTCAAATTGAAATTCAATTGGCCAAATGTTTTTATTTATACAAATTTCAACAATGGTCTAGAAAGAATAAAGAGAAAATATATACTATACTTTTTGTTTGATTTGGCAAATGAAAGTTGAAAAAGTGTGAAGAAGCTTATGCTGTATAGTTCAAATGCTGATTAATTCATAGACATATACTTGGCTATCATGGACCAGTTCTTTACTAAACATTTGATAAAATTTAAAAGGTATAAAGAAACAATATTATTCATAAGCAACTGCATAGTATATCTCAAATAATCATCTTAGTAGAATCGATTATCTAACATGGAAAATTTATCAAATGATTTGTTGATAGAGATATGGAGTCGTGTTCCATACAAGACAGCAGTGAGAGGCAAATCCATTTCAAAGTGTTTCTTAGCTTTAATATCACAACTCCAATTCATTCAACGATCCATTCTTCATCACCATACTATGAAACAAGATGAAAACAAAAAAGAATGGAAATTCAATTTTATCTCAAAGCGTAAACTTCTCATTTCTTTCTTCCCTAATCTCAATCTTTCTACTCCTGGAAACCAAATTTCCTTCGGTTTTCTTGGCCGAAAATTTGATCCTAAACTCGACAACATGACAAGAAAAAAACATGTTTTATATTCGAAAATTGTTGGATTTTCTAATGGCTTGTTTCTCTGCAAGAAAACTACACGCGGTAGAGTTTACCATGTTTGCAACATCCTCACAAAAGATTATGTCAAACTTCCACTCCCTCCACCGCCGTTAACTGGTCACAATAAACGCGACCGTTTAAGCGAAGGTTTTGTTTGCGAACCTTATTATCACATCGAAGAGAACACAAAAAAGGTCACTTTAAACAATCACAGGTTCAGAGTAGTCCGTTTTCCTCGCTTTGAAGGAACAACTAATGAGATGCTTTGGGGTATAACAAAGTCGGAATTTGAAATGGTGATTTTCTCATCAGAAACAGGAAAATGGAACAAAAAAACCGTGTCCTGCCCGAACGGTTTTACACAATCTCCCATGTTGCCCCTGGGATTTGCATACCAAGGAATATTGTATTTCATGGGAAGAACTAGTATTCTTATGTATGACCCTTTCAACAATGATGAAAAATGTAACATCATTAATTTTCCTAGTGGTGCATCTTCAAATGACATTATATTCAATGGCCACATTGGTGTATGTTGTGGAAAAATTCGAATAGCTTGTTTTAGTAATATTCGATGCTCAGTGATGGTTTGGGAATTGGAAAATGTGGAAGGAGAGTATATTTGGTGTTTAATGCACAAGACACATTTTCCTCTTCCCATACCATGGAGAGATTGTATTGTGGATGAGTTATTGAAGACAGGAGGAAGAGGTGAAATTGTTGATATGGGAACTCGGATTAGAGCTTTTCATCCTTATGATGGCGATGTTGTGTTCTTACAACGTATTCATAGAATTTTTGTTGGAAATTTGAAGATGAATAAGTTTGAAGGTGTTGGTTATGGTAATCATGGGTTTGATTCTTTGCAAATGGTTTCACTTGATTTTCCATTGTGGCCAACTCCAATTCCATCCATAGTAGCATAATGAGTCCCACATCGAAGAAATTGGCTGAAACTGTGTGAGATGATGGTTATAAATGGCAAGTGTATGGCCTCAATTTATATATTCCCAGAATTTTCATAATCTTCAAAAACGTGTTGAAGATTATGAAAATTTTAGGGATATATTTAACACAAGTTTGTAACTATATGGGATATATAAAGCTCGAGTTTGTAAATGTACAATGTCACTAGTTCTATACATTTCAATATAAGTGTTAATGTACCATGTTATTAACTGACAAAATTTTATTAAATTTATTTTACCGTAAATTTATTCATTAAATATAAAAAGATAGAAAAAAAATATATTAATCAAAATTTCAATCCCATAAGGCCTATGTAACTATGTTACAGATTGATATCATTTACAAGAACCAGTGTGCATGTGTCAAGATATATGTATTCAAAACATGCAAGTTTAATTTATTGACAATAATAGGTTATAACCAACTCTAAATTAACAAATCTATATCTGCTGCATCACTGTTGCAATACTACTCCAGGAGAGAGTGAAGAAACAGCTGCATCTAATGCTGCCTTAATAGAAGGATCTTTGACTATAGCTGCAATCACACCATCCATCAAGGAAAGATTTTTCTCTGAGGGTATCATGGTTGAAATCTTAGAAGACAAACTTAATCCCTCATTAGATTGTTGAGGAAAGGGTTGGTAATTGTAGTGGTTTGAAGAAATAGGTGTTTGAAATTTGAAGAAGTTAGTAGAGGGTTGAGTTAAGTCTAATGTTATAGTAGGACATGATGATGCTGATGAATAGAAAGTGGTTAAGCCAGTGGAGGCAGAGGAAGAGAAGAGGCTTGAATTTGATAAAGTATTGTTGCTGCCATGTAAACTAGTGGTTGAACTTGAACCTGAAAGAAACATGCTCAATGCTGCTGATGTTGTATTTGCCATTAACCTTGCTGATGGTGGAAGTGAATGATTATGATTCCCCTCATAGGTTGTGATGAATATAGTCTCATCTATAGAACACCTTTGAACCTGTTGCAAAGTAATTATTTTGTAGTGAAGTGAAGAATAGCTTTTGAGATATCAATTATATAGGTGTCCCATGTTAGGTAGGTAACATTATATTATCATTCACGACATTAATCATCATTTTACAACTGTTCTAGAGAAGATTTGAACTTTGTCCTTTTAAGTTATATATTTAAATTCTTACTGCTGAACTGACACATCATGTACCATTGTTTGACATGGTATGCTACATAATATATCCTAAAAAAGTTCATGAGTATTTTATGAAACATGATAATATATAGAGTTCAATTTCTGCAAGACACTTACTTTCAAGCCATGTAACATCACAAAAGAGTTTACTACAAAATCATATATGAAGGGAGGTGTGAATGTCAAATTTCTTCAAAATGTCACACAAAAAAGACAGGAGGCTCTATATTTAGAGACAAATCTTCATAGAGGTAAGCTCGACTCTCTCTTCGAGGAAGGAAGTCTAAACTTCCAAACATTATTACATTAAACTAAGAACAATAACATAAGCGACACTTCTTCACCTAAAACTTTAAGATATTGAGTATGAGTCTTCTCACTTATTGCTAAATATCATTTTTTTTGGGTCCAATGTGAGACGTACTCTTATAGTCATACTCGCACAGCCCAACAATCAACCTTTAGGTTGCAACTCAAATAAAAAATTCAATACTCACATGCTCATGCCTAGCGGTAGACCTTGATCCAATTTCAACATGACTTACAAAATCTAGAAGCCAAAAGCCGCAATGAACAAATGATCCAGGACCGCAAGAGCCAGGGAGACACACATATCCACAATTTTAACACATTAGATCAATATAAGGGTTATCCTTTTAATATATCCAAACTTATCGATAGTCGTCGATATGGAACTAACCACTCAGATAGTGACCCTTGAACCTAACACTTATTATATTTGGCATGCACATCTAAAATCAAGATAAAATTCATATAAACTCAAGCTAAGTCCACAAAAGTGGAATTACCTGCTTACGAACGGGACATGGTGTTGTTGTTCCCAATCCCATATTGCAACGGTAATAGGCCCGGGGACAGTATGGATTAGCCTTTGATATCTTTTGTCCATACTTTCTCCATCTACACCCATCACTCATCTGATCACAAAAAAAATCACTTAATTAATTTATTAGTGCTAATCCATAATTATTCATTCACAAATATATACTTCTCCTCCATATATTATGCATAAAAATATATATACATATTCATACCAATGAGAAATCTGACCGTGCCCTAATGGACACTCTAGCTTTTTTTCTACAAGAAGAAGCTAATTCAGATGCTTCATCCTCCTCTTTTAATATTTCAGCTTCTTCTTTATTGATTTTATTAGGTGATGTAGATAATTGTTGTTGCTGCTGCATGGCTATTAAGAATTGAGTTTGAAGAAGTGTATATTGTTGAGTTACTTGATTTAACATACATCTTAAAATCTGATTTTCTTTCTTCACCTCCTCCACCTTACTTTCCAGCCACCCCAACTGAATTAAGTCAACTCACAAAATATGTTCGTTAGGGACATCATATTATCAATTCAAAATTGTGCAGAGACGATGAATCCTCAAGATAACTGAGATTCATTTAAGTTATGAAAGATTACCACCGAGTACTGACTTACTTTGAGTTGGGGGATAGGATGTTCTTGATTTTGTGGAGTGATCTCTTCTAAGTCATTATTCAGACTCAAACTTAGACAACTAGATCCAATTCCTACCTGCACAATAATTTCATCACTAAATTATTCAAAAGCAATAAAATATAATACAAGCTTCAAATATATAGCTGCAAAGATGAAATGGAAATTAACTAACAGTATTTTTAATGGAAGCATGTGTATTGTTATCATATAGCATTTCCTGAACTTGTAGCAATTTTTGAAGTGCAACTTTGCCTTCCATTTTTTGTAGCAACAAGATATGAATGATGGATGCAACATTCTTATCCAAGCATATAAAGAGTGTGTACAAGGACTCAAAATTTCTTATCCAAAAGAGGTTGACCTGGTAGCAACGAATTACGGTTTCAGAGTGGGGTCCTCTCTAAATCTTAAGTTAACCAAAACATTATTTTGAACTTAAATGGTTAATGAGCTTCTTCTAGTGGATGGTGAAATTGATCGTCGGAATTAATCGTTTTTGGACCGAATACCGTGCGAATTTATAAAAAAAAAAGTCTTTGTCAAGTATAAGCCATTTACTTGTTATCAAGAAACTAAATTTCCACATAAGATATTAAAAATCATCTAGTTCAATTATAGTGGTAGACTAGAGACTTGAGACTAGAAATAAATGATATATATATATATATATTAGAGGGGAAGAAGCTATCAAGGAATTAAATAAAATTAGTTTTAGATCATAATTATTAAATATACAGTATTGAATATGAAAGGTATATTGTATATTATATACTACTCTAATTAAATGAGATCATAACCTTAAAAAAAAAAAACTTAAATGAGATCATACATAAATGCTGACTAAAGATATTTTTTTATTTTTTATTTAAAAAAAAGAAAAGAAAAAAAGAAAAGAGAGATTTGGTTTTGGGTACAAATAAGGCCTTAAAACATTGTGATTTAAGTAGGCTAAGCAAGAATATATACTACATTGTTTTATAATTAAATAAAAGTGTGTGACTATATATAGTATAGTACTATAGTACTACACTATATGACTATTGTAACATTTTCATTAGATATTTGTTTTTTGTCAAGCAAAAATATTTTGATTTTAGACAAATGTCTAGTGAACACGTATGCATGTTTCTCAATTCTTGCTGGTTGTTGAGCCATGCATCAATTGTCTTCATCAGATTTAATTATATGAAAAGCAATTCATTAATCTTTTAAGTCAACCATCATAGAAGCTGCTACCATCCAACTGCACTGTGTGGACCAACAAAATCAAACGGGTAGACTTCATTTGTTTCCTTTCATCCCATGCAAAGGACAAATAAAAGGAGAAGAAGACAATACTAAAAAAACTTTAAGATATATTGAAAATATGAATCACATCTCTTATAAAAAGTGTATCACATGTTAACTGAATTTGTGAGTCTTGTAAACCTGATATCAAGTTAAATTATTTTTACTCTTTTATTTTTATTGAGATTGTTTATATTAAAGAAATAATATATAGAAAAGAAGGGAGATTATTATTTATTAAAGCCATTGCTTGTAATATGAGGCAATGGCTTGGTATTTCAAAAGAGAGTTTACTATAATACAAATGATTAAAGAGACAGTAGAACATGGACTTGCTTCAAAGTCATAAATCAAATTTCAATCAATCCATGGAAAAGGAATAAATAACGGTGGTAAAGGAAAGCGGCGTTAGTGGACTAGACTGCTTCAACTTTGACTTTAGACTACAATACAATAACTTGACCAAGTCCTTCATGAGGAAACAAAATAGGGGAAATTAAAAGATTCTGCTTTCAAAATTAAAAAAATAAAATAAAAGAATACAAAGTTCAAATTAAAATAAAAATAGACTTTAAGATTAAAACTAATTATACCATAATTATAAACAAAAATTTACTTTTTAAATTCTTTAAATAACTAATGTATATGTACATCAATTATTTAATAATTTTGAAGACTAAATTTGTGCTTATAATAATGGTCAGAGGAGGTCATGTGATCCTTACCAAAAAAAAAAAAGTTATATGAGCTTAACTCAGTTGATATGATACTACATTATACATGTAGGGAGTCGGGGCTCGAACCTCAGTCATCTCACTTATCCATCTTAAAGGTATGCTACTTGACAACAAAAAAAAGGCCAGAGTACTGATATTGAGAGTAAGAAAAAGAAAATTATTCTTGAAAAATGGTTCTGTTAAAATGAATTAGAATAATGTATCGCTTGCGTAAGTGGAGACAAAGCTGTGTAAGTATAACTTTTCAAAATAGAGTAAAAGACAAGGCAGAATAAGTTGATAAATGTGTAAGTGTAGATTCTTCTCCTTTTATCAGCAGAGCAGAGTTTAATGTTCTTGTAGCAAATTCTATAACACCAATAAATTTAAATTCAAGATGCAGTAACTCAGAACAACCAAGCAAGTTTCCCCAATTTGTTACTAGAAGTAAAATCACAATTATAATAGTACTATATTAAAACTTGGGAAGTCCAGAATCCACCTATGTTATTTCAAATAAATGAGATCCAACAGAGTAGAGAACCTTTTTAGTTTTTATCTTTGCATTAAAAATCCCTAAGAATGTTTGTTTAATAAACATCATGAAAGTTGTAACTTCAGAAAAAATAAAAGGTTTACATTTAACATCAGTGGCAATGAGATGATAAAGAAGAGAAAACATTTGGTATCTTCTCATGTGAAAATGTGAATTAGAACAGGTTCAGGATCAGAATAGCAATTATCTATCAACAATTACAATAATTGAAATGAAGCCAATCATTTATGGCTAATTGTCATCACGTGAGAAAGAAAAAAAATGTTAATACATTTGAAATTTAGCCTTTGTTTTCTCAAAAACTTCTTCTGCAATGATGGCCTCGTTACCGTCAGCTCTTTTAATTTCCAACGATGCTTTCTGGTAAAATCCAGTACCTCTCAACGCATCTGCAATAAAATCATCAAAGCCAATAGCAATTGCTGCCTCTGCCTTCGCTCCATAAACCAATCTCTGTTTAAAAAAAACATTGTGATTAGTTATGCTTGAAACAGGACAACGTTGATACAAGTGAGAAACACATAAAAGCAGGTACTTTCCAACCTTAATTCGAGAAAGGTGGATTGCTCCAAAGCACATGGGGCAAGGTTCACAAGAAGCATATATTTCACAATCTGAAAGTTCTATCTGCTTCAGCTTCTTACAAGCCTGCGAATTGAAAGCACTGCATCAATTATTTTTTTTAATTAACATTGCATAAAGTCAATGCATTGAAAACTAGGCATACAGAGTTTAGAGTTTTTTATTTTTTGTGGAATTTAAGAGCTTATAAAGCATGTGATAGCCTTTCTAAAAAGTCTAGAGTGGAATACTGCTGGGAATCAAATTGATATCTAACCATTGATGTTCAAAAAAAGGCAACAAGATGTTAAATTCTGCTAGCAACTATTTCTTTTCCTACAGTTCAATGCTGCAGCATTTTCATCCAATTCATATCTAGATATTAAATTTTAAACAGATAAAGTATCCTATGGCAAGCATAGCCTCATATTATGTATCCTAAAATTATGTCAAATCTTTCAGTAGTATATATCTAATAAATTCAACAACAATTAACAGAGTTCTTGCCACTTTCCAGCAAGAGTTTACTGAAACTATAAGATACTAAAGCCCACAAGATATGGATCATGTTCTACATGCATCAGATCTCAAAATTGAGTATCAAGAATCTAAAATATGTCAAAAACCCTTATTAGGTGAATGTCAAATTCAAACCGACCATTTCACATACAGTTTTTGTGAGAATAAAGAAGACAGGCAAAAATGATCTTAATTAGTAGCTTGACAGTTGCTCTCAAAAAGCTTAAAACAAATAAAGTTGACCAAAGATTGAATGGTATCTTTAGTCGCAGTGTCTGTTACTTTGATGCCTTCAATCTTTCAATCGTGTTAGACCAAAGCTTTTTAAGTTATTAATCCATAGAAATCTTAAGTCAAAATATTAAAACAGCTACTATTCAACCATGTCAGACAAAGCTTTTATGTTCCTAACATTTACATGAATTAAAATTGCTTTGAACGAATCAATTATCAAGTAAGGCAGGGTGTAACCGTCTTGTGCAATGATGAATGCTATTACAATCAGAAAACACAAATGCAATACAGAATACCAATACCTCTCTTATGGCT
Source organism: Trifolium repens (assembly GCA_030408175.1). NCBI lineage: Eukaryota > Viridiplantae > Streptophyta > Magnoliopsida > Fabales > Fabaceae > Trifolium > Trifolium repens. The sequence continues at coordinate 52,720,785 of CP125851.1, forward strand.
GTGACCTCTGCATGAGCAGTTGGATCAGTGTAATTCAGAACCATGTTGTGACAACTAGCAACTACTTCATCCTTGTGAACAATAACAGCACCAAAAGGGCCTCCGTCTCCACAATCTACTCCTTTATATGCTTCTTCGACTGCTCTTCTTAAAAATTTGTGGTCTCTATCTTGCACAGCTAATTAAGCAATGACAACAACATAATACAATTGATAAGAGGAAATCCCAATACCAAGCAGATAAAACAAAAAAACTCCATATTTGTTCTTTTCAAACCCTGAATCATAAGTTTCAAGATTGTATTAAATGAAATTATATGAGTAAGGCTCTGAAACATGGTCATCAACATCTTACAATAACGATACATATGAGTCGTATCTCAATTTGATAAAAAAAAACTAATTCCAATTGATACGAATCTATTATCTATCTTGAACACGAGTCCCATCTTGAGTCTCGATACATTACGGTGAATCTCGATATTTCCAAATAAATCACAACCTAAACTTAGTGTAGTCAATCACTTATTTTTTTTCAATTTTTTATAGCCAAACGCTTTTCTTTTGACATTTGATTTATGTCTTGAATTATCTTGAGTTTAGTAGATTATATATTAACTTATAATTTTGCTATGTCACTTGTTTTTACTTATATGATATATTAGTATTGGTAATGTTGTATCTCAAGATTCATAATAAGATTTGATTCACGAAATTCAAAAATAGGTTTTCCGATTCACGATTTGAATATAGATTTGATAACCATGCTCTGAAATAACTAAACCTAACAACAGCATAATATCATTAACAATCCAGGCCTCAAATCTCAATGGATCAATCAACCAGCCATCGGCAATTTTAGTAAAAAATTGAAGGAAAAAAAAAAGTTCACTGATGCATGCAGAAGCATTACCTTCCTGGTGACCAGCAAATGCAGCAGCTACTGAAACAGTTCCATCCTTAGTTTCTACAACTGGAATAATCAACAAGGAAATTAATACAAAATTAAACACAAAATTTGTTCAGTTAGGTAGGAAAATTCAAGGATCCAAATAAAGCAGTACAAATCTTCAACAACTTTAATTACTTAATTAATCACTTCCATTTAGAAATTCCAAAAGATTTCAGAGTATAATTAAGTTAAATTATTGCAAAAAATTGCTGCAGGAGAATTCCAAAATCGATTAAATTAGGTTAAAAAAAGAGCAATTGATAATGTGCTGCAGGACAATTCCGATCAAAATCAATGAAGAAGATAAGCGAGAAAACCTCATCATAATCATAAAAATCGAAAAAGATAATGAAATTGGAATTTAGATTAAAAAGAAAATAGAATTGAAATAACAGTGATGATGTTATACCCTTAACTTCTTCCATCGGAGAGTTGGGAATCAGATAGAAAGGTTGTTGTTGGGGAAGAAAGGAAAGAAGAGAATGGAGTCCACCGAAATAATAATAACTGAATATCAACTCAAATAAATATAAATAATGGTGAACATATGCTACATATCTTTTTTTTTATTTTTATAATAAATAATAATATAGTTAAGTGAGCTTATCTCAAATTGGTATGACATTTACATTATATATGCAGGCGCCGGGGTTCAAACTCCGGTCATCCCATTTATCCAACTTAAGAATGAAATTTCTAACTATTAGATTATTTGACCAAAAAATAAATATAATATAATAATATATATTTTATTTTGTACAAACAAAAATGAGATATATAAATAAACTGAGTATCATATAAAAGTTTACAAGAGTGTCCAAAAATTATTAAGAAAAATACAACAATTAGTAAGACTCAAACAAAGCAAATAACTCAACCACCGGTAATAATAAGAGTTTAATTGATATGCACTGACGGTGTAAAATAATTTTACACAGTCATCCAATAAGAAACCATCAATCTTCCATGTCATATGAAGAAAGTGGGGTAAAGTAGGGTGACATGGCAGAATACATGATTGTCATTGATTGACAGTGTAAAAGTATTTTACACTGTCAGTGCATATAAATTAAATCCTAATAATAATTTGAGACTAAATAACACTGTAATAATATAGTTAAATGGACATGTGAGTTTCGATTCAAATGTGAATCAAATAAAGGTCGTGAAAAATGAATAAAATAAACCTAAGTCATGTATGCACTTTGCGTTAGAGCTGTCAAAATGGGCCGGCCCGAATGGGCGGCCCGAAAAGCCCGATTTTTTCTCGGGCTTGGGCCTTAAAAATCTAGCCCGAATTAGCATCCGGGTTTTTTAGCCAGGCCCGATAAAGCCCGCAAAAAATATGGGCCGGCCCGAATGGGCCGCGGGCCGCCCGCAAGCCCGATTAAATTATAATAAAAAAATAAAATAAAAAATATGAGTAAACAAGAATAGATGTTTATAATATTTTTACTTGGGCCACCAATCTAAAAGTCCACACAAACATAATAAGTTAACAACACGGCAGCAAGACAACACACACGTCACACACACCTTCTAATTTCATCAAACGCGCATTTAAGAAAATAAATATGCATCAGTAACGCAAATTATATACATGCACTAGTAACGCAAATTATATACACAAGGAAATGAAAAGAAGCTAAAAGTAAAAATAACTTATCGTGACATTAAAACAAATAAATAAATAAGCTAAAAATATAAAACCATGATCGTAAAATATTTCTCTACGTAATTACTCGTAAACTGTAACTAGCTTAAATAACTTTACATTAATACTAACAAATTTCAACCTATTTGTAATTAATTAATGTTGTGATCTCTTTGTCAAATTTATTGGGCACTTAAATTTCTTCTTTTTTCATTACCCTTCATCTATTGCTTTAAAAATGTTTTTTTTTAAAAAAAAACGGGCCGGCCCGAAAGCCCGAGAGCCCGTACCGGGCCGGGCTCGGGCCTTGATTTTGTAGCCCGTTTTTTATCCGGGCTTTTTAAACCCGGCCCGACAAAGCCCAAAGCCCGAATGGGCCGGCCCGAAACGGGCCGGGCCGCCCGTTTTGACAGATCTACTTTGCGTGAAGGAGATTTTTTTTTATCTGATTGTTTAGAAGAAATCACACGTTTTTTTTTAATATTATTTTAATTAAAGATAAATTTATTGAAGATCGATAATTTTATGTGAGGTAGCTAGCAACTACCCTAGTGACTAAATAACAACTATATTCTAATTTTTATTTTTATATTTTGTTTTATGTCAAGTAGTAATCAATATAGTGACGAGATTTACACTTTTTAAATATAAAACAATGAAAAATTTAGGGTAACAACCTTCACACACTTTAAATATAAAAGTGTAACACTTTAAAAATAGGTCAAATTAAGAAAATGTATTTTTACACCTTATTTTTCTATTATACCATTTTTTTTTTTGGAATATATTATACTCTAATTTTAATCCACCAAAAAATTTAAAAGATTATATGAAGAAATTTAGTAAAAAAAAGATACAATAAAAAGATTATATGAATAAAAAAGATACAATAAATAAAAAGATTATATAAAATTTAGTCCATAAAAAAAATTAGGAAGAAGAGTATAATAGACAAAATATAACCTTAAATTATCAAAACGACAAATAATTTGAATCAATTTTTTTTTTTAAAACGACAAAGAAAAAGGAACGTAGTGAATATATATATATATGGATCCGTTGACTCTAGGAGTAAGTCTCCATTGACTTACTCCGCTTAATAACTCGATATCGGCATTATATTTCTTCAATCCAACCGTTGAATTCAAAAATCTCATCGAGTAGATCATCTCCACAAATTTTATAAAAATTCAAAAAATATAATTATGTATTCAGACTATTAAAATTCAACAGTTTTTATTAAAGTTTGTGATACGTTCAATTGAAATTTTAGCAAATTAATGTCTCTAACAATTACTGATTAATCTATGTTTTGTTTTGTCTTATTTAAAAAAAAAGATAGTCTAGATCATATGCATTCCATAGTTGTGGTTGTTAAAATATAAGGTCAGTATATCTTGCCAAAAATAATAAAATACTAGTAGGTGAGTTGTTATTTAATTTTTATTAATTAAGAGTGGTGGATTTTTCTCATCTCATGACTCACTGATTACACACGTTACTCTACCGCCCAATACTTGGCAAATTTTTTATTTTGGTACGTTTCTAAATGATTATAGCAAAAATATACTCTAATATATGTCTTTTTTTTTTACAAGGCTAAAAAACAAAAAAGATAACAAGGCAACAAGGACTATTTCACAAAGGAAAAAGTTCCTGCAGCATCGTTCCTAAGAAGCTCGAAAATGTCTTCCAAAGGAGAAACATGAATTGAGAGATAGACATTTGAAGAAATGCCGAGTTTAACTAGAAAATATGCACATTGGTTTTCCTCTCTAAGAGTATGACATATCGTAGCATTATTGTGAGAAATCAGTTCCTTAATATCTTGGATTAAGACAAGCAAGAGATAGAGGGGCCATCTTTCTACGGTGAAGCAGAGATAGAGTATGGACAAAGTTATGACAAGCCAGCCAAAAGAAAAATTTGATGTTCTCAGGAAGTTGTAATTTCGTGATCCAAGACCATGAATGATTTAGATTGGGATGGGTTGACGTATACTTGTGGGAGTCCAATCATTTGTACCAGCTTCTAGTAGTGTAGTTGACTTTTCCTTTGGCCACCCTTTGGGTTACTCGCGCGCCCTACGAAATGACCAAAATACTCTTCTGTGGCTTAAGTCACGAATGTAGAAAAAATGAGTAATTTTGAAAAATAACATCTCTGACTTAAGTCACGGATGTTATAATTGTAGGGTGTTTTTGGGGGTGTCCCCGCAACATAAGTCACGGATAGAGACATTTTAGTCATTTCAGAGGGCGCGCCCCAAAAACCATAGGGTGACGAAAGTAATTTACTTCCATTTTTGTTGATGGGCCAAACAAAGGCACCAATGACAGAATCATTAAATTAGCGTGCATGTTGTTGATATAGTTCGTGACCACCAGAGGGGATTGAGTGTAAAGAATTTGGGAATAAGGGCTAGTCGAGGATAATACATCTTTGAATGTGAGATGTAAATCATCAATATCATGTAAGGGAATAATGTTTCCTAAAGGACCAAAGGTGCTCCAGGTGCTGAACCAAAAATATGAAGATCCTGAACCTGTGCGCCAAGAGTAATCGTCCTTGAGGACATTTTTAGCATGAACTATAGAAGACCAAGTAGGCAACCATAAAAGTGAGCGTTGGAATGTAGGAAAGTTGGTCCAGCCATATACTTATGAGAGAGGAGGTCGACCCAGAGTTTATTTGAAGATTGAACCATATCCCAAATAAGTTTACTAAAGAGGCAAATATTTGCTTCCCTTGGTCACCTGATTCCTATATATGTCTCATATTAAGTGATATTTTAAAAATATTTATTGAAATAAATTTTATAACATTTATTTGTTAATATTTATTTTTATTTATTAATAAAAAGATACAAGATAAAAATATGTAAATAATTAAAGTGATCACTTAAATAAGACGGAAGAAGTATTTTTTTTATAAGAAGATGGAAGGAGTATTTAATTATTATTGTTTTTCAATAATATATATATATATATATATATATATATTCAACTATTAAATATCATTTTTTTTCTTATACGAGATTAAAATGAGTATATGATAAAATAAACTGGAAAATAATAAATGGATAATTAAGAAAATGTTAAGTAAAAAAATTAAGAAAATGTTAAAAATATTAACAATGCAAAAGCTGTTTAAAATATGAATCTATATTATATATAATTGAGAGGTGATTCATAAGGAGCTGACACGTGGCAATTTACAATATCATTATTTATTGCATTAATTTTTAGTTAATATTTTATAACGTTATATTTTTAATTAAATACTAACATAAATAATATTTATATTATTTATTTCAAAATGTTACATTTTAATTAATTATTGATAACGTTACTTTTTATATTAAATATTTTTTATATTTATTTGAACGTTACATAACAGTTTTGTCGGTTACATATATATTTTTATTTTTATTTTTATATTAATGTTAAGTTGTAACGGATATTTTGTCATAAAATCTTATTTATTTTTTGTCTTTCTAAAGTTATCTATAAATACAAATCATTTTGCCACAAAACTCAGAAAATTTCGAAATCATATTTGCCTACTTCAATTATCGCTAAACATGGCTCCAAAAATTAACCAAATTTACGAAATCAACCAAGCAATGGAAGTTTGAATATTGTTCGTGCAATTCGGATGTGGTTGGTTAGTGATGTATCAAGCAATAGTAGACCATTTTTGTCCGAAAGCAATGTCTCATATGAACGATTTTATTATTGACACATCATTAGGAAAACAATCATGAATATTGGTTGTAAGAGTTGTGCGTTTATGATGATTTATTTTTTTCTATGTATGGAGACTGGATTAGAATTTTTGTGCGAGGAAGATTGATCTGCAAGTTCAAAGACAAACTTTAAGGGGTATGGATTAGAAGATATCCTCATTATATGTTGGTTCTATCAATATTTTTAAATTTATTATATAACAATATTCTATGTTAATTGTATTTATAAATTTCATACTTCACACTCGAAAGAAGAAAAAAAAATCATATTTTGTGTGTGTGTGTGTGTAACTTGACCCAATATATGTGTCAATTTAAGTTTTTGATAATAATGTGTAAAAAAAAAAACCCAGAAGGTTGTGAAAGGGGGAAAGGTTGTTGACTTGATGTGTGTCTTCACTATTTCTGTTAAAAATAAAATATTTTCTTTACAAAACAAATGAGTAGCATCCAATGCAAATGTCCAAATGGACAAAAAAAATTATTAAAATAAAGAAATAGTTGAACATAAATATGTTTCTTTTTAGTCTTTGCTTAATGTTTCTTCATTGAAATTTCAATTTATTATAAATTTGTGTTTTCAAATATTATTCTTTATGAGATTATGTGTCAATTTACCTATATTATTGTTTCTATAAATTTTTTGGTTTGATTGCATCTAAATTTTTCAAAGGTATGGGTCAAAGATGAAGAAGATGTAATGAGAAGAGGAAGAAGAAATTAGCAATTTTGACAATTATAATTTTTATTTAGATTTAGTTCTTCAATTTAAAGAATCAGTTGAACTGGTGTTCAATAGCCATATCACTTCACTATGGGACACGCATGTCTATGATTGCTACCTTCAATTTTTTAATGATGACTAACATTAGGGACCAAAATCAAATTAAACAATTTCAATCTTTCAATGGCTATTTCCTGCAAAAAAAAAAATATACAGAGACTAAAACTAAAAAACGCAAACTTATAGGGAATAACTGCCTATTTAAGCCTAAAATGTTTGACAAATTTTATGTTATATTAAAATGGTATCATATTTTTTTAATTGATCAGTTTATTCTTAATAAAATTGTGGGTAATGGGTGCGAATATGAGTACTCTGATACCTCAAAAGTTCATGTACAGGTACGAGTGTAAATATTGTTACCCACACATGTGTGAATTATAAAACAAATTTATTTAAAATTGAAAAGAACAGACTCTATAAAAATACCTATTTTGTCACAAAAAAATTATCAGAATAACAGAAACATTGAAATTCAGTTCATAAGTTAACTTTCATTTTTTACTCCTTTATTTGTTGGACAAAATTGGAGTATCCAAACGGACTATCCGACCTTCAATGAGATGGCCCAGTTGGGCTACGAGCCCTATCAGATCGGGCCAACAAATCTATATTTAAATACGGTTTTTTTTCGAGGCATGCTAAAAAACTCTATAAAATATTCGTGCTAATATTTTAAGGCCCAAACCCTACATTTATCTGTGCTCGGCGGGCCAGTGCATACGAGCTAATTGATTTTGACAACTTCAGAGCTGTTAAAACGGGCCGAGCCAAAAAGCCCATATTTAAATTCAGACTTTTTCAGGTTGGGGTAAACCTTTAAAAAATTCGGACTAATATTTTAAGTTTTAATCCTTAAATTTATTCCGGCTTTACAAGTTGGTCCATATGAGCTAGCTCATTTTGATAGCTCTAAAACTGTATCTCGAAAAGAGTTAATGCTTTAACATGATGATAAAAAAATATCATCAAAACAACAAAAATACTGAAACATTCACTACAATCTTAGAAACATTATATCCATACATTTAAAAACAGATAAAAATCATTACTTAATTATGACTGAAAAATAGATAACATAAATAACTAGATTACAAAGAGATAGAACTATGTAAAGTTCACAATTGGCGAACTGATCCAATGACCACAATAATTTTAGTTTAGAGTTAAATATATTTTATGTTCCATAAAATATGTCAACTTTTATTTTTAGTCCCTCTATAAATTTTCTTTGAACTTTGGATCCACTAAATTTTATGTTTTAAATTTTAATCCGTTCTTTTTTTTATTGAGTTCATATTGCATGCTCAAAGCGACTTTAAATGAATCTAAATAGTTGTTTTTTCTCAAGAATGACAAGTGGACTCATATACAATAGGTATCCGCAAAAAGGAACACACACATTGGTAATTATCCGCAATAATGAACGGATATGGGTACTTTAGTACCCACCTCTCCCCCATACTCGCATAATATATATATATATATATTTACATTATTATATAAAAATATATGTGTATCAATTTTAAAAAAATATAACACTACTAAACTCTTACAAATTTGCAATTAAAAAATGTGTATTTAGAACATAATGAATATGTCAACAAAGATATATATGAACATTAGTATGATTAATAATAATTTTTTCTATAATTTTCAAATATCAACACTAATTTTTTTTTTTGTAAAATAATTAATAATATTAAAATGATATCTTATTTTTTAATTGATCAATTCATTATTTGTAAAGTTGAAGGTAATGAGTGTGAGTATGGGTACGTGTATGATACGAGTAAAAATATTGTTATACACGCGGATATGAGTCAGGATCTATGAAGCATAAACACTCATCAGATTAGTTGTACCCTGTGTCGGACACAACGTTTCTGATGACACTTAATTATTATTATTTTTTTGGAATTATTATTGATGTTAATGTGTTAGTATCTCTGTCGTGTCTAAGGTTCCTATGTATATTCGTGCTTCATAAATCATAATATAAGCATATATTCAGAATTGAAAGAAAATATATATTCATTATCCGTGCTTGGCACGGGATCCATTCTAGTTTTATTAATATATGTTGTCAATGTAAATTTTTTTACCCATTAATCAATTATAATCACTGTTTATTCATGTGGTTTTGAATGATTTTTAAGCAGTCATTTTTTTGAATATTATAAACAGTTCCTTTGGGAAACATGGTTTCTAAAAGTGATTTTTAGTCCAAATTTACGTTACTTTTATTTTAAACTTTTGGTTTTTTCAAAATTCATATTTAATTTTTCCATGTTAAAAAGTTCTAAATTTTAGATCCAAAGTTTTATAGGAACCCAAAAAACTATAAAGAATTATAAATTTTAGGTCTGAAGTTTTATAGGAACCAAAAATACATGAAAAATAAGATAGAAAGATTACCATTTTGTAGGACCAAAAAATATATAATTTTTTTTCAAATAGTTTAATTGTCATATTTTCACCTATTAAAATAAATAAATGAGAAATTTTAAATTCATACTCTAACTTCTACATTGTAATACTCCCTATATATCTTTGATTCTTTGAGCTATACTCGTGTAGTCATGTAAACTGGTTGCTACATATTATGTTGGAGCTGGAATTTATTTATTAGCCCACAAATTTATTAAATCTTTCAAACATTTGCAATGATGCAAACAAGTTGCTCAATTAATGTCAATGGGTGGTTTACCGTTTATGTCCAGTAAGTACAATTTGTTTGGTAATTGGTAGATTTATAGAGACTCAAATTTAATTCCAGAATTTCTTATTTTTTTACATTATAATGTGTGTGTGTGTCAGTTTTTTTTTTTTTTTACTAAATGTGTATGTGAAAGTTTAGTTAGTAAGTTATTTGACAAAAATAATATGTCAATGAATTTCTTTTTTTAGTTTTTGTGACTCAATCAATTTTTTTTTCTGAACTTTTTTTATTTTGAGTCAATATTGGTCTGAGTTTCTTTATTTAGTCAATACGTTTTTTTTGTTTTTGTTTTGGTAAAGATGGTGATTAGGTATTTGAGCGAGTCTAAGAAGTCGAATAGTGATGGGCTTTAAGAACTTAGAGAGTGTTATGGGCCTTTTGTATTGTTACGCAAAGCGGTCTTTTAATGAACAAGCGTAAAAAAGACAAATTTCTTTTCGCGTCACCACTTTTTTTACACGCCTCATGCGTTTTCAATTTTTTTTTTTTTTGGTTTGCACCACCAGTTGAATCTGGTTCGGGGTTCAGTTCTGGCATCCAGTGGTTCCAGCCCCCTCCCGATCGCAGTTGCGGGGGATCGAACCGTGATCCTCCCTACCAAGTTCAGCGTCAATCACCACTGAACCAACTTCGTATATTAGGTAGCTAGCATTGTAATTAAAAAGGAAAAAAATGCAAATCTTGAAGAAAAAAAATAGTTTGCACTTTAACTAGCAAAACTTATAAAAATATAATCAATTTGTCCCTCCGCCCTCCTCCCATGTTCCATGAAAATATTTTGAATTAAACACCATTTGCAAGTTAAAATAGGAAACCTTTCCCTAAACCATGAAAATATTTTGAATAAAACGCCATATAAATGAGTGATTGAACATGGGAAAAAATATTTCAATTTATAGAGTTTTGTAGTGCATGTGATTAGTCATAATGTTATGTCATAACTGCCAATGATAAATCAAAATTTGGGTGCGTTTGTTTGGGATTTTTTTAAGAAAAAATCTATTTTTTTCTTAAAAAAATTCATTTTGTAATGTTGATAGTGTTTGTTATAGATTTTTTTAAAAATCATTTTCTTAAAAAAATCATTTTTAGCCCCAAAATGAAAAGCTATTTCTAATAGCTTTTCAAGAATCTATTTTTTTAAAACTAAGGAATTTAAGTGTATGAACTTCATTTTTTTTAAAAAATAGATTTTTATGATTGTAAACAAACACAAAATAGCTTTAGATTTTCTTCAAAATCTCTACAAAAAAAAATCATTTTTTTTAAAGCTTAAACAAACGCACTCATTGTCACCATCCAAAATCATTTTTTTTGTCAAGAAAAGATTTACTTTATATATAACTAGCATCCAGACGGGCACGTCAGTCCGCTCTTTTTTGTTTTATTATTGCACTTGCACATTTCAATTAAGTTTTGAAAAAAAATGTACAAATAATATAAACTAATTTTATACTATCAACCAATAACAACCATATAATGCCACCCACTTTACTTCATGTATCCTTTAAACACATTAATTTTAGTGTAAGAATTGTGTTTTGCGCGCACATTGATCTAGGTCATATACAAAGCAACACCATAAGAAGAATTGCTGTTTTTTTATTATCTTCATGGATTAATACTTAAATTTGTCCATATTTTATATATTCATGAACAGAGCCACAAAATAAGGTAACAAAGAGAATTGAAACATAATTTTTGTCTACGAATTATCTTCATGGAATTTGAACAAATTTCCAAAAAAATAAAAAATGCAAAACTAATGAAATTGAAATATAGATAGAGAAATAACGGGATAAAGGTAAAGAAAAATAATGAACAATGTAGAAATTGAAGTGAATATGCATTGTGGAAAACTGGACAAATTTTGTATGGTTTTCTCTTTGTATTATGTGTTTCATTTCCTTCATTCTTCTTTTTTGGTAATGTGAAGAACTAATGTATTAACTTTTATTTGATGCGGTTACTATTTTATTAGACGGTTAGAGTATTGTGGTATTTTAATAAAAAGGCTATATAAATTTTTTTTTTCTCTTTATATATTAGTATAGATGTTATGTTAGTATAATTTTTTTTACACACATATTAAATTAAATTAGGCCATTATATATTTGTGTAGATATTTTAAATACTAACTTAAAAAACTTTTACACCATCTGTGCATAGAAATTAATTTCTTCTCTAAGGGTCCGTTTGGTTCGAAGTTTTTGGAGGGGAGGGGAGGGGAGGTGAGGGAATATTTTAAATTTTTATGTTTGGTTCAATTTTTTAACGAGAGGAGGGGAGAGAAGGGGAGAAGTAATTTACTTTTTTACTCTTAACCTTATAAACTCAAAATAAGGATTAAATTATAACGGATATATTACGTCAAATTTTTTTTTAATGGATATATAACAAAAAAAATCTAATGAGTAGAAAACCTAAATTTTTTTTGTTGTAAAAAAATATAAAACCTAGAATTTTAATATTCCAACAAGGATAATTTTGAATTTTAATAAAAAAATGAGGATAATTTTGTCAACATAATAAATTATGTTTTACCTCGCCTCCCCTCCTTAAAAATCCCTCCCCTCACCTCCCCTCCCCTCCCCTCCTTCTCAATTGAACCAAACAGACCCTAAAACCACAAATAATTTTTTTTTATGATGGATAATTTTTATTTACTTTTATTTCCATTTATAAATATAAAATAATTACACATGAATAAAAGATAGACGGACAATCAAATATGTTGATGGTGTAACCTGAAAATGAATTTAGTTTGTATAAATTGATGGTGTAACTTTTTACACACGCACTCAATGAAATATTTGAGAAGATATTCTAAAAATCAACTTATAAAAATGATGTGATATAATTGGATAGGTGTGTAAAAAATATTACAACATATGAATTAATCTCTTTGAAAATATAGGGAATTCATCACATGGCTTAATAATAATATTGAAGAACCATAATCCTCTCACTCAGCTCAACCATCAATTATTATTAGTGGAAGATTACCAAATCGCAAGTGGCTTTTAAAAGGATTATTAATATTATGTATAGTTGTACACCAATAGTATCCAACTTTTTCCCTTTAAAACGAGATTAATAGAAAGCAAATTAACTATGATTAGTGATTAAGAACCAATAAAATACCTTTAACAATGATTGATATATAAAGAGTAAAGATATCATGCCTTGTATTTGATCAAGTTCAATTGTACGAAATATACGTATACCAACTGTACCCTCCCATTAAGATCCTTAAGAATTAAGATCACATAAAGTTAGACAGCTTGATGGCACAAATATATATATGTATCACCCTTCACCACTTACGGTCACGGTTATGGCTACGCTATCTCTCTACACATAAAGATCAACAAAATTTAACATATACTAGTAACATGAAAAATTCATATACTATATACTATACTAATTAAAGCTGAAAAGAAAGACCTCAATAAAAGCTTCCTTTGGAATTTTCTTTTCTTTTCTTTATTACTTCTAAATCTTTACCTTTTATCCTTTTTGATAAATCTATACGGTACAATGTACAAAGTACACGGCCCAACTTTATATGTTCAAAAGAATTTTATTTATGTATTATTATAAGCACATTTTTATTGCTTATATTAGGCATAGTTGCATTAGTTAAATTCTAGCTAATTATGGGGGAAGAATTATAGCTAAGGTTAAATTCCCCCCTATTTCAAACATCCTATGTGAACAGAATATAATCAAAGAGAATTGATGTAGGGCTGTACACAACTTTCGTTGGACTATAACAACAAGGAAATATTATTTCCTAAATTACATGCATTAATAGACATTAGAAATTTTATTCTAATATAAAGTTTTCTCTATAAAACATTTAAATTGTTTGATTGGAAATAAAAAAGAACATAGAAATGCTATGCTAGTGAGACCCTCTTGCATTGGATACCTATACAATATAAACATGTGTTCGTTTAAAATTAAGTCGAACTTTTATAAATCAACTTGCAAGATGAACACTAAATCTAAATGTGTGCACGAGTTATTTCAACTATTTTATTTAATAGATAAATGTTAATTGTTAAGTACGGTATATCAATTTAACCTATCAAACATGTCTTGGTGATTAAGTTACATTATATTGGTGGAAAATTTCCATAGAATTATTCTCATTTATTATTACCAAAGACATCCTAATCTTGTTGTTAAAGTAGAGTTAGTCTCGGGTTCCAAGAAAGAGAAAAAAAAAAGAAGATGGAAAAAGCCCACAGAAATGAATGGAAGGAAAAGTCATAGAAACATACACACATTCAACAAAGTTAGGACTAGACACATTAATCTAATTCCATAGGCATTATATATTACATATAAAGAAGGCATCTTTTGTGTGGGGGAAACAAAAGCAAACATGGGTAACAAAAAGGATGAACCGCAGAAGGTTCAGTCAATACAAGATATGAGAGGACAACAACATTTGTGCGGAAACAAATTTTCTGCGGTCTAATTTGACGCAGTTTTATATTACAGTCGCCTGATCTAAAATATATAGTTGAGAATGTTTTAAATAATTTTCTAACTACACTAATTTGGATCGTCCCATCTCTAATCATTAATCAATGATCAAAATTCAAAACTCTGTGCAACTTTGTCAAAAAGTATCGCAGCTAATCTGCATTCCACTTGTGTTTTTTTTCTCTCTTCTCTCTTCTCTCCCACAAGTTTTATAACCATGATAAATTGATAACCATTTTTATTAGTAATTTTTCAGAAGAGTAATTGTCATACTAGTTTATTTCACATAAATTAAAAATAAATTATAAATGAAAAAAATAGAATAATAAATCTACTAAATTAACCTAATTAACTACTTATATATTCCCATTATCATTTGTCAAAAAAATAAAATTCCCATTATCATAAATGCAGAGTGAACAATAATAATTTAAAAGTGATAAATATGATATTAATTATAGTAATTGACAAAAAATAATTAAAATATATTGAAACTAATAAAAGCGAGTGAAAATCTTATTTAGACAAATTTATTTTGCAAATGCGACAATTATTTTAGAACGGATGGTATGGACTTATTTATATTCTTGACCATAGAATATGATTATTTTTGTTGCACATGAAGAGATGTTGCATTGCATGTGGCATTCACTTTTTTTTTCTTCTATAGGCTATAAATATGAGCCATGCTAGCTATTTCCATTCCAAGTTCCAACAAAAAGAAGAGAGACATAACATAACATAACATAACATAACCTATAGGTTAACTTAGAGGTGAAGTAAGTTATGGGAGGTAAGAAATCATCTTCATTCTCCTTTTGTGGTATGTTGAAGTCTTGTTTCTCAAGTGGAAGCAGAGATCATGATTACTATTATTATGATGACAATAGCAGAAGGGTGTTTGCAAGTGATGAAGACAGAGGTCGTTGGGTTGCTGAGCCTGGTATTGACAACAAAGCTTCTGCTTTCATTGCTAGATTCTATGCAAACCGTGTCATTGATTCTGAACAACAAATTGCATCTTGAAATTTTATTTATTAATTAATTAAACTCCTTGTTCATTAATTTTGTTTTCCAATAATCCCCTCCACAAATGTAATGTTTCCTTCATTTGGTTGTAGAACTTGTAGTCAGTGTTGTTATAATAATATGAGGTATGAATTCAAACATGCTATAGCTGCAATAATGTGTCTTGTTATTATTACTTATTAATAAATAATGTAAAATTCATTCAATTTTTTGTTTTTAAATCTTATACTCTTATCAATCCTTTTTTATTCAATACTACTTACCTCTTGCACTGGATATAAGCCTTGATCGCGAAACATCGTTAGCAAGGCCTACTGATATTCTACTCCTGAACAGACTTGTCGCGGTCGATTATTTGAAAATATTACTATTAATTAGGATAATAGTATTGAACAAACTAAAACATGGATCTTTGGATATCATTTCATTTGCTACTATCAACATCAACTATGATGATCTTTTCCTTCTTTACCAAACCAGACTACATGCAAGCAACCAAATTAAGAGGTCTAGTGGTGATTGACGCTGTAGGGAGGAACTAACTCCCGAACCAAATTAAGAGGTCTGGTGGCCGGATGGTGGTGAAAAAAAAGAACTTGTATTACATTCTTGATATTTATAAATAAATTTTTTTGGCATACAACTATTTCTTCTTACTTAGGTATGCCAGTCCTGTTTTATTTTGGTTAGTTTTTTTTATGTTGTTAAGGGTATATCAGGTAATTTCTATAGTAAGCAAGCACATGAACGAAACTTTGCAGTCATATAATTTGGTTTCTACCTCATAACCTTCTACTTTTCTTGTATGAATTTGTAATTTGGTATATCTATAGAAAAGCAGTAGATTCTCTTCCTTTGCATCAATCTTTATCCTTTAGCTTTTGGGACAACAGTAACACTCACTGTTTTTCGTATTTATCCAGTTACCTGCTATGGAGCAGAATGAGCTTATCTGACTGCACAACAAAGGGATAGAAAAGTTAATAATCTCTTTTATTTAAAGTTGGTATCAACACACAAAACCATTTTAACGAGATGCCATAGTTATATGTGTTGCATGAAGTGTGAGCCTCTTAGGTGAGTTAAGTCTTACATTGTTTAGAGAAGTGAAGGTTGAATACGTTTTAAGTGAGACGAACCATAAACCTAATATCAGTATAACAAATCCCTAACCTGTCCCCTCTCATGGCTTCTAGCTGAATGATGTACCTCTTTATGAACTCTTATATAATGGCTTGAGTTTTTCGTAATTTAAACACTATTTGGTCACTCATTGTGCGTTAGAGGGGGGTAAATTTTTATATTGAACTTAATTCAGGCTATGAAATCGACTTTTTTAGGTGTACTTTTTTAAGCTTATTACCAAATGAGTGTAGTTTTTAAACAAATTACCAAAAAGGTGTGCGTCGCCAATACCATGTACGAATTACCCCCGTTTGAAAGTCGTCACTGCCATTGACGACTTTTTTTTTTTACATTGAAATTGGTGTGGAGATAATTTGATGGATGACCCAAATCGATGAGGCCCGATAAAATCGTATATTTTATATGGAGTTTAACTAATTAATCGTTACAAAATGGGTCAGAAAGATGAGAGGTGACACTTTATGAGATGTAAAATGTTGAGTCTTAGATTAGTTGATTTATATTCTTACTATGAGAAATATTAATTAATTTTAAACATTCAGTTGCAAATATTATTGTGAAATAGTTAGTGGGATATATTTTAAACAATTCTGTTAATTTAAAAAGTTGAATAAATTTGGGTTCTGCCTATAATAATTATACACTAGGAGATATTCTTACAACAAATCAGAATGAATTTGTTGTTTGTGACAAGAATATGTTAATACTATGTACAATTTTACACTAGGATATATAATTTTAAATACTAGTTAGGGGATAAAACATTCATGTTTGCCAAATTTATTTCTCAAGCTCACATTAGAAAGTTCAAATTCAAAAGACAGGCAAGAATTTGAATCTTGGCATGGTAACCTATAAATCTTAATAATGGAGGAACAATGGTAGTGTGAGTGCCAAACATTACCGTTACTTGCATATACATAAAAGAAGCTTGAACTCTTGACTCTTTGGAAACCATTGGCAAAGGTTGAATGGAATCATCCAAAAATGTACATTAGAATGACAAGATACCATTCCAGCAGCAGCATCTTTTACATCAACCAAATGTTTAACCTTTGAATCGCATGTCTTCTAAGTACTTGTACAAATTAAAACTACTTTCAATGTCGGGAATACTACTCATTTATATGTCACTTCTTGGTTTTTGCATCATTTCAGTCCAAATTTTGTGCTATATGCTTGGTAAACTATAGTATATATATACATATTGCCATCAATTCACTTTTTCCCCACATGGTATGAGTTTTTACTACTTTTATTGGAAACTTATGAGAGGTGTAGTGTAGTTATCATGCAAAACCTTCATATATTTGAATATTTTACATGAACAACTTTGATCGGGGTGGATCGGAGATGATGGCTGGAGTGGGTGATGTGTGACGTAAGATGGTTGCGGTACTCAGGGAGGTAATGTACCTACAAACATTTTAATATTTAAGTCAGTATTTGATAGATTCTCGGCGCAGTTAGTAGATCATAGTTTGTGCTACTTATGGTGCAAATGTCATGTTATAAGTGAAGTTTCAAGTAAATTAGGGTAAATTCTATTGCGGTCATTGGGAGATTCTCGGCGCAGTTAGTGGATCATAGTCTAATGATGATCATGCGGCGATTAATTATTTAATAAACGTTTAATTATTTTAAAATTGCATATTGCTTGATTGTATAATTTTTTCTTTTCTTTTTAGCATTTGTCCAAATGATGTGTTCAAATATGTATATGTTTACCAAGAATTATTATGTGGTTAGTAAAAAATGGAAAGCACACGTCCCGTGAGCTTAGCTTAATTGATAGGATATTACATTATATATGCAGGAGACCGGGGTTCGAACTCGGTCATCCCACTTATCCAACTTAAGAGTGAAATTTCTAGCTACTAGGCTACTTGACAAAAAAAAAAAATGGAAAGCACACAAAAATCTCATCACTTATCCAATGAGTCTTAGAAATTTGAAAGGTAGGGAGGGACCCTACTCATGTCCAAACCAAACAAAACAGAAAAGGAGAATAATTAAAAAAGAATGAAAATAAAAAAAAGAAAGGACAGTAATGTTAAACGAATATAATTTACTTGGTCATTAATTTTGGTGTGACAAAAAAATGTTGAGTACGATTAGTACTCACTGATCAATTCCTGAACTTGTTTTTTTTGGACAGATATATTCATTCCTATTCCTATATACTATAAAATGGAATTCTCACCCCTTTTATATCTTCAGTTTCATCCTTTTAAGTGAAATTAAAGTGTACTATTTTTTGTTTATGTTTTGCCTTGTCCTCTTCTATTTTAACACACAAAAAATAGAGAACACAATTCACATGTTCTTTTCTATCCTGGTTAGCAATCATTCACCTTTTTTATTTTTAAAATTCAAAAATTATGAATAGTTTAAAAACAAACCCCTCCAAAATGGACTCTGTTTTGCCATCTCATTTTATTTGTATATACTGTCCTGTATAGTATTAATTAAGAAAAACGTTTCTTTGTAGGTAAGTTTTTTATATTATTTTATATATAATCAGTGACGGATCCAGAAATTTTGGTCGATGGGGGCAAGATTATGTACGATAAAAATTATATAAAGAAACTTATATTTTGAAAACATACCACTATTAAGACCTTAATATATTATTATTTTAAGGCCAAGACTAGCATGCACAAGGGACTTAGGTCTCCCATGGTGCACAAATTTGTTTAATGGTTGGATTATGATAGTCCACAAATTTTATCATGTCCTACACACACATGAACATTCTTATTTTAATTTTTCTTTCTCTCTCACCGTCCTTTTCTGCCCATCTTCATTGCCAGACTTTGTCACTGTAAAATGACATAAAATGATATCTTTAATTCAATAAAATTTATATCAAATTAATATATATCAAAAGTACTAAAAGAAAGTGACAATATGGATTGATTTTTATAACAAAATATATGACAAAACGTTATATATAAATCAAAACGTACAACAATCTTTTTTTTTGATAAAACGTACAACAATATTTTAAAAAAGAGATATAACGACGAAAATAAAAAAAGGTACAACATATAGTAAGAAAAAAATGGATATGGAAAAGCTTAAAAAAAATAGGTACAAAAAATATTTATTTTTTTTAAAATTGTAATAAATTTTAAAGGATAAAAAAGAATTTAAGATAAATTTATAAGGGTAAAATTGGAAGAAAAAATGATAAGTTATAAGCTATAAGCTCATAAGCTACTTGAAATAGCGTCTGAAAAATATGTTATAAGTCATTAAAATAAGTTATAAGCTCATGATGAAAAGACTGTTACGAAACAGGTCTTTTAGTTTATTAGCTATAAGACATAAGTTATAAGTTAGTTTTTTGGTCTTGCCAAACAGACCCTAATATGGGATGAATATAATTAAAAATTAGCAAAATTGAATTTTTGGTGCTTTATCTTATTTTTTTTGTAACACTTTGGTCTTTTATCTTTTATTTGTAACACTTATTTGGTCCTTTATCTTTTATTTCTAACACTTTGGTCCTTTATCTTTTATAATATTCACATATAAACCCCTTTTCTCATATTTTTTTTTATTAAAAAAATGCGGAATTTTATTTTTTAAATTACATTTTTATTAAAATTAAATAAAACTCATAATTTTGATCAATATGTTCATCATCTTCATCAGTTATTTCTTATTTTTATCTTCTTTAAAGAACCAAAGTGTTACAAATAAAAGATAAAGGACCAAAGTGTTACAAAAAAATAAAGGACCGAATTGTTACAAATAAAAGATAAAGGATCAAAATGTTAAAAAAAATAAGATAAAGATTAAAAGTGTTATTTTGCCTTAAAAATTATACAATGTAGAAAGTCCATGATGGTCTATAATAATCTAATGGATAATATTATTTGTGCACCATGGGAGACCTAAGTCCCTTGTGCATGCTAGCCTTGGCCTTATTTTAATTATTTAACTGTTTAATCTTTATTTTAACAAAAGTTCGAAGAAAAATTGTATAGGGACTAAAAATGAAATTTTGTATATTTAGAGGACCAAAAACATATTTAACCCTATTTTTATAGTAGAAAAGTGGTAGGATTTTATTTACTTTTTCACTTTTAACACTAAAAAATATCAATCTCTATGTTTGTGATTAGAATAATAATTCAAAAATCCATCACTCTTATAGTTTTGCATTTGATTAATTACGAACAAAAAATTTATGAAAAAAAATTTGTTTCATGGTTTGCATTTGTATATAGTGGGGGCAGTATACTCATTCATGTGGAGGCAACAGTAAAAATAATTAACAATATGCATCAAAATATAAGAAAGTAGTGGGGGCAGGTGACCCCAATTTGTTTGCCATAGATTTGTGCCTGTATATAATCAAAATGGCAAAGCCATTATAAACTCACATACATAAATGGAGGAGCGGTGTTCAAACTTGATCATGACGTTCAACCTAATAATTTTGATATTTTTTTGTTAATTGAGCTAGGACTTGTGAATATAACCTGTTTTTAATTCATCAAATCTCAACTATTCATTATTTTTTAAGAAAATACTGTATATAATTCTTAAAAAAAAAAATTATTTGTTTCTTTACTATTAGACTATGCATAAATTGGATCAGATTAAGTGCAACCATAAAGTGTTCTATTCATGCAATCAAGAATTGGTAGTCAGTGAGATTAAAAAAAGTCCGTTCTGATTTAAGTATGGTATTTTTTTTATAAGAAAAAAAATGGAATTATAAGAAATATAAGGTGTACTTAACTCTTACAACCCATAAATCCCTTTAGATGCTACGTAGACGGGCTAAAGGGGTGTCCCAATTCTACCTATGGAATTATAATGGTTATTTCATGTTTATCTGTTCAACAAAAATTCTACCTATGAACCAAAACCACAAAATATACATAATTTAATCAACAAGAACAAGTAAATTCGGTAAAATTCCTCTACACATATATTATTTTGGAGTCACCAAAGACATCACATTGTTGCAAAGCAAATCAAATGCATCACCTTGTGGCCTTTCGTATCTTTCACCAACCTACCAAACAAATTGGAATGACTCTAAGTGTTTTCGAAGACAATATTGTTCACTGGCATCCATCGACAAATTTTTCTCCACATTTGTTGCGAAAACCGACAATTAAACAACACATATTGAATTTCTTCAATCTCGAAAACAAGAAGCACAAGATATATAGCTCATGTGAATTAATAATAACTCCCCTAATACGGTATTTAAATTTCATAGTAAACAAATTATCTCTGATGTTGGTGGTTTATTATAGACTATTTATAAATGGTGGTTCAGATTTTGCAAGATATATTTATCATCATAGAATACTTAATAGTTGTAACACAGTTTCAAAACAAAGAATAAAATGCCATAAGGACTTTTATTTTGATTCCTCCAAGGACTAATATGATACTATGGTATACTATGATAGTGTCCAACACTTTCATTGATTAACTAAGGTAGCACTAATTTACTTATTATTTATTCATTTCCTATCCAAAAAAATGGAACTTTACTTCATAAGATAAGAGCAATGATGATGAGAATGAATAAGATATGTGAGCAAGAAAATGGCCATTAATAAAACGTGATGTAGGGATATACAATTCCCTACCTTAAGAGACAACAAAGACATAATCATGTTCTAAGACTCAGCTCTTATTAAAAAGGAAATAAATAATGGTAGACAACACAGTATATTATTGAATTGTGGTTGCTCCTTGAGTCTTTGTTATTGGGGCATTGTGTTTGTGTTTTTGTTTTTAATTAAAAAAAATAGAAATAGAGTGGAGCACATTATACGTACGGCACCTCATCATGCACTTTGCTCACCCTCCTTTAGGACCCCTTTCTTTATGTCTTCTTCTTTGACCCATTATTACATTGTTTGGGCCCATCTTTAGGATTGTTCAAAAAATGTGCAATAAACTATACACTCCACCACAAATTTATACCTCATTGATATTTTTTATTTTGAATCAAAAAAAAAATTGATCCTAATGATATTTTTAACTAAAAAGAACATTGAAATGAGTTAATTTGAATTAATAATAGGAAAATGGTTTTTTTTTTTTGGGTACAAAGTATATTTTGAGTTTTAATAAATAAATTAAAAAAACCTCTATTCTTCTTAATGTTCCTTCTTCTCAAATGCGTCCATTTCATTTTGATGTTATAGGAAGTAGGACTCCTCGTTTAGTTTCTTAATCTTTCTTTAATTTCCTTACCTTATAAAAAAATGATACTCTCAAAATTTTACTTCAAAACAAATAATAAAGATAATTATTTGAAATTTTATTTGGACATAACTCATCTTGTAAAATTGTCTTAATAATAAGGTATGTCCCTCTATATAATCTTCTTAGGGGCTTTATCTCTTTACAATGTGAGACATGTTTTTCCTAAATATTTCTAGACTTTTGGTTTTGGTACATGAGTAATATAATATGTTATAGCTAGTTAGGGGTGTAAATACTACACACAGTCAATTTTCTCTAGAAGTTTAAGTAAGCTAACATGTTATACTAAACTTTCAAGTAGGTCATATTGAAGTCTAAAAACAAATTTTAAATAGGTAACATGATTGACTTATATCTTAAAATTTTTGTATAGGTCAAATTTGAACCTTCCAAAATATAACTCATCCCAACATATTTCCACCCCTGATTATGATACAATATAAAAAATTTGGGAGCTACATTTCATCACTCCTGATTTATATTTTTTCCAATAATAATAGTTATCTTTGTTTGGGTTGTTAGGCATTGGTTGTCATTGATTTTTGTTCTACTCTTTATTTTTGAACAAGAAGTTCAAGTTCACAACAAAAAAACAAAAGACTCATTTTAATCTCCTAACAAAAACAAAAACTATGATGAAATCTAATTTGATCTTTGAAAAAATAAAAGCCATTTTTAGTCCTTAAAGAAAAAAAGAAAAAAATAACTTGAACAACTTGGCATCTAAATGAACCACCTTTAATAAAAGACAAATTAGTCCCTAACAATAATAAAAAAAATGGACTATTTGGTCCCTAAAAATAATTGAAAGAGACAATTTTCTCTACATCAGCAAAATTCTTAAATAATTTATTTTTCATTAAATCATTTTTCTATTTTTTTCATCTTTTACATTCAAACAATCATCATATATATTGTTATATATATCATTGTAATTGTCAACTACGTAACATGTAACTATCATTACCCTCATTATCAAAATGCTCAAGCCATTCTTTAGGCTGGTTCAAAAAACGTGGCATAAACTATTCACCACCCAATATCTATACCTCATTAAGTGTTTGGCTACCCTTCGTCACAAGACTCACTGTAATTTTGTAAAAATTATAAAGTGTAGTTTTTGAAAAATTACTAAACATATAGGCCAAATGTGTGTTTCGAATAGTAAAAGTGATTTCCCTTGAAGCTACATATAGTACCTTTTACAATGAAAATGATTTTGCATATGTATCATATAAAATTTTTATTTGTCCTCTTACATTTTTTTCCTTATGAGTCAAAAGTAATATTGATCGAAACTATCTAAACATCATTTTGTTTGGTAGGAGAGAAAAAGAGAAGAGAGAAATAGAGACACGGAAAACGATGTATGTATTTGGATTAATACATCGTTTTCCGTGTTTCTATTTCTCTCTTCTCTTTTTCTCTCCTACCATAAGAGTTACTTTTATATTGATATATCCATATATAATTCAACTTTACTCAACTCTACTCAACTCACCTTTAATTAAAATCAATTCCATAAAACTCAATTCTTATCACCAACCAAACATATACTAAGATTTATTATTATAATGTTGTATCAAGTGTAAAGTGGATTAAGTTTCACATTGCTTAGAAAAATGGAGGTTGAACATTTTATATGTAAGAGAACCAATAAATCTAATACCTTAGATTTTGGGTAAAACTGTGATGTCCAACTTACTTGTAAAGTCTTAAAGCTCAATATAGATGATCTTTTGTCTGCAGCTCGTGACCCAACATTTAAACCCAAAAGAAGCATTACTTCCACTTTTCTTGTATAAAAAACAAAAGATGAAATGGTAAATAACCAATAAGTTGTGTTACATTTGATAAATAATTGAATCTCTTGGACATGTGATCATCAAACATTTCATACTTGATGGAACATAAATTAGGAACCTTAAAATGAATCTAATATTTGGAGGGATTAATCTCAAACTATCTCAAGCATACAAACATGCATTAACCAAGATGTAACATTACAAAGTGGAAAAGTAAGGCCGACAATTTTAAAGACCAAACATGCAGTATGTCTACATGTGAAAACCACCTCCACCAATCATCTCAACTGTTTCTTATCAAATGTGTTATTTTAAGGGAAAAGATGTTATGAAACATTAACCATCCCACCAATAATTTTCACTATTCTTTGATCACTTGTCAGTCAGTCACATGATAGATCATTAGATTGCATGTGAAAAGGAATAAACCATGTCTAAACTCTAACTAGATAATTCATTACAAAATTGAAAATTAAAAAAGATCAAGTAGTATTTACAATAAGATCAAAAAACATAAACAATATAATTAATATACTACTACATTGATATAGTATTTTGTTCTCTCCATAATTTATAATTATAATAATAAATAAAAAAAACTAACATTTATAAATTAAAAAGGTATAATAAAAAAAATTACACTAGAGGAAGATTATTTAAAGTGGTAGACATGTAGAGAATGAATTAATGCAAAAAAGGAAATGTCAGTATCATAAGATTAGATTGTTTATGGGTTTTTCCAGATTCCATAAGATATGGCAATATTTTAGCTCTCAATATATGTTGCTTTCGATGTAGGCTCAGGCTAGCGTGAGCAAGCCTATCGTATCTCTCACAGTGGGAGACTGTTTTGCGGCATAAGTTATGGTGCATAAGCCATGTTTATGCACCGTGCATAAATACCTAAAATTGCTTAGCACACCCCCAGATTTCTAGTGCACCCCCCAAATTACTTAGCGCACCCCCCGGATTTTTAGGGGGTGCATTAGAAATTTGGGGGGTGCGCTAGAAATATGGGGGTGCGCTAAGTAATCTGGGGGGTGTGCTAAGCAATCTGGGGGGTGTATTAAGTAATTTTCATTATTTATGCACGGTGCATAAGGAAAAAGCTTATGCACCATAACCACTCCCCTGTTTTGCGGCATAAGTTATGGTGCATAAGCCATGTTTATGCACCGTGCATAAATACCTAAAATTGCTTAGCACACCCCCCAGATTTCTAGTGCACCAATATGGGGGTGCGCTAAGTAATCTGGGGGGTGTGCTAAGCAATCTGGGGGGTGCATTAAGTAATTTTCATTATTTATGCACGGTGCATAAGGAAAAAGCTTATGCACCATAACCACTCCCCTATTTTGCAACATTGGATGGTGATGTTCTACAGATATTATGATGCACACTAACACACCTTACCTCTCTTTCTTCCTCTTTGTCCGCTTCCTCTCTCTTCTTTTTGTCTCTTTGATCCTCTTCCAGTTCCATAGTTGTTTGCTCAATACCATTTCTTTATCTCTCCCAATCTCATACTCTCTTTTTTCTTCTCAAAAGTTCCATGTCTTGCTCATAAAAAAAAGTTGCTTATGCTTAACTTGCATCAAATGATTTGAAAATAAGAGGATAAAATCAAAACAAGTTGTTCTCTACTTATCACAAAAGCATTGTTTTAAGAACCGGACCGGAGGTCGAACCGGTGTGGCCTCTGGTTCAAGGGTCAACCGGTCGGACCGGTTCAACCGTTATTGAACCGTTTATATTGAACCGTTCCTATATTTTTTCTATTTCACAACCGATAAACAAACTAACAGTAACATAATAGAAAATTTAGAAACCTAAAATAAACAATGCACAAACTTATAATAATATAATAGAAACTTAGAAAGATTAGAAACTGGAAGATTATAAATAAACTAAAATTAACTCAAATAATAATAGTAGTAACTTTTTAATATAATATACATCAATTTTAAAATATTTACACAATTTTATAAAATATTGTATTTTTAAATTTTATGTTTAATAAATTTACACTAATTAATCTTATATTTTTAGTAAAAAATTAAAGAGAGAAAATGTAAAAAGATCTTGGACTATTTAATAATTTGTATCAAAGAGAAAAAGAAAAAGGATCATGGACTATATTATAGTAAAGCCCATACCCATTTACTTAACCCTACCCATTTATAATATAAGTGAACAAACACATGGAATCCTATTCCATGTTTGTAGCAGCCGCCGTAAACAAAGCAACTATTTTTCTTCATCTTCAAAGCAAATGTTTTTCATCTTCAAAGCAACTATTTTTCTTTCAACTATTCTTCATCTTCATCTATTGAAATACTTCTATTGTTATTGTAATTGATAAAAGCTATTCAAATACTTCTATTCTTCATCTTCTTTCAACAATTTCTCTACAAACTCTACTACTTCTACACAACTATTCTCAACAACAAAAAGCAAACTTTTTATTTATTTCCATCATCACAACCTCAACTTCTACCATAACAAGAAGAAGGGAAAAAAACTGATTTTAATGGATTAAAGAAAAAAGAAAAAAAGCTTAAATCAGAAAAAGAAAAAATTGAAAAAACAAAAAGAAAAAAAAAAACTTGCGCTATTTTTTTTCAAGTAGGCCAGAACCGGCCGGTTAGCCAAAATCGGGACCGGTTCACCGGTTTTGCCGGTTCACCCCGGTTCACTCCGGTTTGCAGCGGTTTATTAGCGGTTTTTAAGACTAGCGGTTTTGTACTTCTGTCCGGACCGGTGCTGGGTCCGGTTTCCGGGTGAACCGGTCGAACCGGCCGGTCCGGTCCGGTTTTCATAACATTGCACAAAAGAGAAAATTACACTTTATCAACATTTTGCTACTCATAGAATCTTCTCTCTTAAATTTTTAAGGGTTAATAGGCTTATACCCCCTGCAATGTTAGCGAGTTTTGCAATACCCCCTATAAAAAAATTTCTCGTAGATTCCCCTTGCAATGTTAAGATTCCATGCGTTACCCCCTGACTGATGACTGGGTGGAATCTCCACGTGTCGTCGCCAAATGAAAAATAATTTTTAAATTTTTTTTTTATGCCACGTGGCAATTAACTGAAAAAAAAATTAAAAAAAAAACCCAAGAAAGCAAAAAAAAAAAAAAAATTCTTCATCTTCTCCAATGCAATACCTCCAACCAGAAAAAAAAATTCCAAAGAACAAATTACAACCTAAATTTCTTCATCTTCTACAATACCTCCTCTTCATCTTCAAAACTCAAAACTTTTTTGAATAACAGCCAAATTTTATTAATAAGCAACTTTAGGGCGAAAAACAAAACCAAAAACGCAGGGCCCCAAACAAACAAAACCAAAAACGCAAACACCTGGGAGCAAAACAAACAGAACCTGCAACAACACAACAACAATCAATTATCAACAGAAACTCAGAAATCGGAATCAGAAATTCTAAACCCAGAATTCGCTTGCGTTTTGTTTCTGGGTTTTGTTTCGGAATCAATTGTTGTTTATGAACCCAGAAATCAGAATCAATTCTAAACCCATAAATCGGAATCGGAATCAATTGTTGTTTCTGAACCCAGAAATTGAAATCGGAATCGGAATCAATTGTTGTTTCTAGGTTTTGTTTCGTTTTGATGAAATGGGTTTGTATACAGATCTCAACCACTGAGAGAGAGATTTATGGGTTCGTGTTGTTGTTCGCGTTCAATTTCTGGGTTCGTGTTGTTCAATTTTTGGTTTTGTGTTGTTCAATTTATGGATTTGTGTTCCCGCTGTTCCTTTTTGTTGTAATTTTGTTTTGTTGTTGTGCTGTAGTTTTCCTGCTGTGGGTGTGCTGTAGGCCGCGGGGTTGGTTTTAGCCTTAGGGGGTCTGTTTTGCTTCTTTGGTTGTTGTTAGCAGGTTGTTCTTCCTTGTTCTGCTGCGTGTGTTATTGTTCTGTTTGTTTGTCCAGGCTTGGTACTTCTTGTGCCTTGCTCTTGGCTTAATAAAATTTTGCTATTTCAATTTTTTTTTTATGGATTTGTGTTCTTGATGTTCAATCTTTTATTTGTGTTTTTTGTTGTTCAATTTATGTTTGAGATTGTACAACTTGAGTTAAGGTTTGTGAGAAAACTTATTTTGAAGTTGTGAAGATAATATATTTTATAACGTTAATTAGTTAATGTACCAATATAAAACCAATAAATAAGTTAAGGGATCAATCGTACAATTTAATCTAATTTTTTTTTTAAGAAAATTTAATCTAAAAAATTATAAAGTGTATATATTGTATCTGTGTATCCTTAATAATGAACGGTCCTGATTCATTATTTAAGTATTACACCCGTGAGCTATATGAGAAGGTCGCTCACCATAGAAGCCGCCTTCGATGTAACCATATTGGTAATTTAATCAATTGATTTTTATGTTGATGGAACCAATTGACCAGACACACTTTGTAGCAGGGGATGGAGATTTTCAAACCAAATTAAGCTGCATTTAACAATTGATCAATACTGTACCATTATTTAAATTAGCTACTATATATTATGTCATTGTCAACCCATGATTATAAAATCAACTCACCGTCGCACTAGTGTTCACATTTAACAATACAAAGTCTTTATAAATTAAACTATGAATTTTCTAAGACTAGATTTCCATAGCTGAAAATATAGACACACTATTAATGTCAAAATTGGGTGCTAGATGGAGCTAAAATTGAAGTGCCTTTAACTTGAATACCCCACAAAGGGTTGGTTTATTTGTTTCTATGTGTTGTTGCATCTTCCACGTTTCCACTCTCATATCTCATCACTATCATTAATTTGAATTGCTTTAGGTAGGTTTATTCTCCGCATTTACGCGATCAGTAGTAAATATTTATTTGATCAAAATTAGACAGTTTAAGTTTTTTTTTAAAAATATCAAACTTAAAATATTAACTATTTGATTTTGATTCGACCAATATCAATAGTGGAAAACTAAATGTGTGCTTAATTTCAATTCTTTCCACTATCATTGATGTCTAGTCTTCCATTTTCTATGAAAACAAAAAGTTAAAAACATTAACTTTATAAAAAAAAAAACCGCACATCTAATTCAACTTCACCGTGATTCCAAACAGACATGTTAATTGTTAAGTCTTATCCCTACTCTTTCAATTAGTACAAGTGTTCAAAATTTACCGACCTAACTTAGGGTCCACTTCACACAACACAACCACAGTAACAATTTTGTTTTTCCTAAAGAGTTAAAATAAAATTGCACAAAAGACAAGTTTAGATTTTAGCATATCTACTAGTACTCTTGCCCCCTAGTAGAAACGTGTCAATTGAAGAAGAACAAAGAAAGGTTAAAGGAAAGACAAAATTATGCATTGAAGGTAAAGAAGAAAAAAAAGGTTACATAATAGTAATATTTATTTAATTATTAACATAGCATATATGATAGGACCTTCAATGCTTCAATGAAAAGGTTAAGAAGGTTAAACTTTAATTGGTAGAGAAAAGTAAAAGGGTCCACCATATTATTAATTAAAAAAAAAAAAAAATAGTACAATCCAATTGAAAAGATCTTCACGTGTAAGTTGATGTACCATGTGCTTGTGTTCAGTTTTAGCTTTGATGAGAGAGATAAGAGAAGTCAATAAAAAGGAGTGATGTTCCTTGTATCAAATTAACCTCATCTCACGGATCTTGCTCCTCTCTTTCTTTCTCTTTGTTTTTGTGTTCCTCTTCTCACTTTTGTTATTTATTTCAATTCAATAATCCTCTTCTTTCTATATGTGTATTATATAAAAGGCCTAGAGAATACATTCATTGCAAAGATAAGGTATAGCTTATTATTCAAAAGCTTTGTCTCAAAATGGCTTCTTGGAAGAAAACCATCACTACACCATTCAAAAAAGCTTGTACTTTCTTTAAGGAGCAACCCACAAGGGATCATAAGAAGTCTCAAACAGGTTTGTTTATAGTACATCATCCCTTGCTAGCTACAATCTTAATTTCTTCACTTAGACTTAGACCCTTCACAATTTTTTAAATTTTTTATAAATATTTTTTTTTAATTATTTTTCATATAAATAAAAATAAAACACTAGTATGATAATTATTTAAATGGTATATTGTCAGTTAATATACTATTCTTTCTAATAATTTAAAATTGTACTTTTATTTTTATTATAATTTACTGAAAAAATTGTACTTTTATAGAACAATTTTTTTTGTACTTTTAACTTTTAAGTCCAAACCATTTAATTCTTTTTTATTTTGTTTGCAGAACAAGAGAGACGTATAATGGATCTGCAAGGAGAAGTAATGGCATGTGGGTATGAAGATGTTCAAGTTATGTGGTCAATGCTGGATAGGTCCAAATCCACAGCCACAGAGTGTAACATAACTTCTTCAACATGAATTTACTCAAATGCCCTTTTCCATCAAGAAACCAATTAAGAAGTTCAAGTGCATAAATTAGCTGATGTTTTTTTTTATATGCTAATTAATGTTAAGGTCATAGCTGTTGCTATGAATGTTAATGAAAATTAAGATATTTGATATGTGCCCCTTTTTCTTTGAGGAAGAATTTAGGTGGCGGTTTTAGTTTGTAGTAACATTTTCCTAGTCAAAATGTTATGGTAGTAGTACTTGTTGAGAATCCCTGTGATTGGTGATAGAAAATCATGGTGAGATTTTTTTTATTGAAATGAAAAGTACTAGTAAATTGTTTTTTGCTTCCATCTATGCTGACTGTTTCCCTCTGACTGATCAACTTGTTTAATTTTCTGTTAAGCATGGATATTCGTCGAATTTGGTATATTCTTTTTTTTCTTTTGGTACAACGAATTTGGTATATTCTATTGTCACATACGCATCAATGTCTGATACGATATAAACATTTATGGTTACATTATATTATGTTAATGTTTAAAATTATTATAAGTGTCGATGTATTAGGAGTTTATTTGTTGTATCTTATGTCAATGTGTTTCTTATAGTTAATTTTACTCTTATGTGTGATTCTTTGACATTGTGTTTGTTTTCATGAGGAAAGTGGTAAGAGAAAGTAGTAAAAAGAAAATCAAAAGGTAAAAAGAAGAAGATATTTTTCTGATTTTATGATCTGAAAATCAGATATTTGTAAGCACTAGTACTTTGTAGGGTCCAAAATGTTGATCGAAGTTCCTTCAATAATCATGATAAACAATTAAACATGTTATCTTGATGTTTTGTGTAAGGGTAGGTGTAGGACCGTCGGCAACCTAAAAGAACTGTACCTTCTTCCATTAGGATTATTTTTCTAATGTACTTGGTGAATTAATGATTAAATTTCGACGGAAAGATGTATCAATATTCTAGTGTTTGATTAAATTTTGACTGAAAGATATATCAATATTTTAGTGTCTGATTAACTTTAAATAGGATTACCTCAAGTGGTGTGAGCCTTAAGAAAGAAAAAATGTTTCTTCGGCTCATTTTTTATGCAAAATTATTAATAATCAATGTTCTATTAAGAAACAATGTTCTTTTAAAAAGAAAAAACATGTTGAAAGAAATCAAAACAAAATATTATTTAATCTATCTTTGTAATATAGTACATTGCATATAAGATTTTAATAATTCTAATTTTAAAAAATCTCTCAGCAGATGCAATGGAAATAGTGATAGTTAATATTATTCTATAAATATTATGAAACAACTAATGTCATATCATTATCAATAGCTTGTTTAGTACAATAAGGTATAACATCAAAATCATTAGCATCATTCGTTATAAAGTTGTTAGGGCTACCATATTAGCTTTGTCTCTTAGTGAATTTTACCAAAAAATGTTGGATTAAAATTAGGCAAAAAATGAATACAATCACAAATAATAAAATTCAACTTTTAAAAAATATGTTTAATGACTTCTAATTCTTCAAATTGAATTCACCATCAAGATCATCCGAACTTATATGTTTTAGATAAATTTCAAGATGTTTGAAATGCAATTTTAAGTCATTATCAGACAATAAATTAAGCTTTTCAGTATATTTTTTTGTTATTTATTTTTAATGCTTTTAATTTTTTGTTGCTCTTTTTTAAAATAAAATATAAATGACTTTGTGAATGGTTTTTGTGGATATAACACACCAATTATAACTAAACTTCAGTGACCAACAATAGCTAATCATTTTGTTTGTGTGGCGCGAAACTGATACATATGGTGAAAGGTTGCAATATAATTGTTGTTATGCATTTGGTTCTTATGTTCATCGAATGTTGTAGTGGTGCATAGGGTCATAACTTGTGGATAAAATTGTTGTGGGACAATATATATTATGTTGACAGGTTTCAACAAGGTTTGGGAGTCCAAGGTTAATTTGTTGCAACAAATGTGTGGTGTTAAAGCATCAAGTGGTGATGGAGGATAATGGAAGGTTTGGTGTAGTACATAGTGCTGACTCTGCTGAGTATGTGAGTGATTTTTCAACTAGTGTTACTCTGGCTGCATATAATATGTTAAGGGGTGATAGTGGCAACAAAAAACAGGCTCTCTTAAATAACAATAACAATCTGTAATATGTTAAAGTTTGGTTGTCAAAAATTAGATGAAATATATATAAATATGCACACATATTAAATCCCATTTTAGTAATTTACTCACTCGAAAACAATAATTTTGATCCAAACTGTTCTAACAAGTAACAATAAAGTCAATAATATATTAGATAGAAATCACTTTTGATGTAGAGGTATCCAAGCCAAAATAAATTTTCGCCACCACAAAACCAGACACAAGTAATCATGTATAAGACACTCTCACACACTAATAAGCAACTCTCGAAGGGGCCACCAACCGCCTAAATTTTTTATTTTTGCTAATATTTCCCTCCCCCGACAATCCGAGTGGGGAACTAAACCAGCAGCGCTACGAACACTTTCAACAAAACGAGACCCGCCCCTAGCTTGTTTGGATCTCCTACAACATGGTCATTATTCTGTAAAGCTGGAATTTGTGGCTTTAAGTCTATTGTCTAATGTGACCACATTATAAACAACAACAAAAAAGGCGAACACGTGGTAAATGTGAAGACGTCTCCAAACAAAGATTTGAACTTTCGATCATCATGTTGCAAAAGACTAGTCCCTTTGACAAAACCAGCCTATATTGGGGAATCCATCTCCATTTTTAATACCTTCGTTTGGTTTGATTAAATATTATTTGATATGGATCCCCTGCAAGTTTATATTTCACCCTTCAGAACTAATCATTTTCCAAGTTAAGACATATTTTAAGAGTTGAGATCCCTTCAGTTTGATGAAAACTTGATCCTTATGCCTAAAGTTTCGTTTTGGTACAGAAGATATAACAGAACAGTGCATAAAGCAAATGATAATATACATGTAAATAACTTCAATTACAACATTAAAAATATACTCTCTATTGAACTATATGATAAGGTGTGGTTGATTAGAGGGCCAATTCACCTGAAATTTCTCTCTTCCTTTGCTTCAAGGACATCAACTTCTTCATTGGATAGAAGATCCACAATTGGTTCATATACATCCCACTCCTTTCTTTTCCTGATGCATTCAACCAAAACAGCCAAAGCATATGAACTTCTCATTTTGAACTTTATAAGTAAAGCCATAAAATAAAATACAAACATAATCTGTGGAGGGTATTTTTGAACCAAAAATTGTAAATAAGTTTGAATCAAACATACAAAAAATTGCAAACAGGTAGCAAATGAATTGCAGTAAAAACAACTATGCAGACGAAACACATGCGAACAATTAATAAAGCAATCACATAAGTAATGTTGTCAATCTAGGATCAAAGAAAATAGCAATTTATTTTTAATCTAGGATCGGACAATTCCACTATGCAACTGTGCTGTAGTGCAACTATAAACCTTCATTTGACAACATTTTATACTAAATTCCGCATAACTGTTTGATAACAGAAATTTAAAGGTTTACGAATTGTAAACATATATATAAGACTAAAGGAATTTAATTACATTGGCTATCTCCAATTCTTTTATTCTAGTCCACCATTGTTTCAGCAGCTTTTCTTCTTAATTGACATTTAACAGTTTTTTTTTTGGTTCTTAATTGCATAGAGCCACAAAGATACAAGTCACATTATGCCTCTGCTTAGCTGCCTTTCCAAGCTGGGTTTCGGGGCTTTTGATGCTTATAAATTACATAATATTAAAAAAAAAAGAATTTTAACTACGTTAGCACCATGACTAGTGGTAGTTCAAGATGGTGAAATCATAATATAAAAGTTCAGTAGCAATCGTTGAATTTCAGCTAACAAGAGCATACAAATTTATGAAACACACTTACCGAACAACACTTGATTTAATACCAAATAACTTGACCAAGTCCACTGCTACAGCACCTCCTTTGCTGTCAAAAGTGAATAAATAATAGATTAGGGACACGTATATACTCTGAATTTATAGTAAAAATGCATTAAGCGCGTCAACTGAACTAGGATAGAGGTGTATAAAAAACCTGACTGGAGTAAAGTCAGCCCCTCGACGGCCCTTCTTGCTTAATCTGCTTTCTCTTGCTGAAACCACACTTTGAATTGCAATCTGAATATGAAAATGTATTAAGATGATGGTAAATGAGCCATATATATATATATATAACATACAGACATGATAAATTAATCGACCAATAGAATGAATGACCTCGTAAAGCTGTTCTCTGATGGCAAAGGCAACTGCTGGCTGCAAAACAGTAGTATTTTGGTGTTTAGTATGTTTCACATTTCAAGGTTTGTGTGCTTATGGCTTATGCTTGTTATTCTTTCTTGAGAGCAGACAATTTCAACATTATTTCATAATAATTTCAACACTGTTCCATAATAATGGGTACAGTTACACATTCAAGGAAGTACTACAACACATTAACTTTTTACTAGCAATGATTAGATATACTTACTCCAACCTCAGGATCCTCGATGCCCATGTCTCTGCAGAAGATTCTTGCAAACTCTTCAGGATCACTATCAAAGTTGTTCAAGTCCTGGAATTTAACGAATTTAGACACATACATGGCAAAGCAAACCAAAAGATAACAGTTCCAATCTTGTAATACAATATCCTTACTGCAAACTTACCCATAAAAACTGATCCTTTACAAGCGTATGATTTACACGAAGATCGAGCTATAAAAATGAAACAACAAAATTTAGTGAATAGGCAAAATATTGAATTTGGTAACTGGTATATTACACTGATCTCCTTTGAGAGATGCTTAAATTACATTCCTCCCCTCTAATGCTAAAAATTAAAGTCTCATATCCTACAAGAGATGAAATGTACTACATTCCTCCCCTTTTAACAGTGGCGAGTAACTAGAAATTGAAGGAAATCAAGATAGAGTAAAGTGTAAGACATTATTAATTAATGAACATAAAAGAAAGAGAGGGGAGAGGGAGAGACCTTGATGGGGACAATCTTATCTCCAGCATACATATCTTGGCCGTCATAGGATCGAAATTCAGCTAGCTGAGACTGAATGGATTGAGCAATTTGAGTAACAAAAGGGGGAGGTAGCTTCAAATCTTTAACAGTCCTTTTAGCAAAGACGACAATCTCTGAATCCGGATCTATTAATCAATCAATAAGTAATGTGATGATGATGAATTCAATTCAGAAGAGCATAATAATAATAATTACCAGAAGGGTTCCAAGTGAAAGCATCCTTGTATCTATGGCCGTCGATTTCAATGTCAAGACGAATGGGAACAAGGTTTTCGGAAGTTGGCCTGTGTGTGTATGTAAGTGTTTGTCATTCATTCATTCATTCATTCATTCATTGAAAGAAAGAAAGAATTAACTGAGAAGAAGAAGAAGAAGAAACTTACATCCTGAACTTAACGGGGTTTCGGTAGAAACTGGAAAGAGGGGTTTTCATCTTCAATCAATCTCAAGATACGAACGAACGAACGAACACGCCGTCTCAAACCAAATACTCTCTTCTTCCGATTTTCAATTCTTACCACCGCGGGAGCCACTACTACTGCCTCCGTTCCGTTCTGCTAATTACACCCCCACCCCTGTTGCTTCTGCTTTTATTTTACCAATTTTTTTTATATTTTACTTCATTTTTAGCCTAAATTTCACTTTTAATCCATTAACTTGTTAGTTTCATTTTGATCTCTTAATTAATTATTATTTTATTTTGATCATTTAATTATATTTTCATCTGTCAAATAAGTCATTAACACTAGATTTTATAAAGAAAATTCATCAAACCCAGAAAATTCATTATCTTCATCAATTTAACCATGAATTTAGGGAATAGAGTTTTCATTTTGGGGGAAAATTGAACAATAAAATGTAAATTGGATTATCGAATTTTTTAGTTTTTCGAGTTTAGTGATGAGATGATGATAAATTTTTTCAGATTTTTGAGTTTGGTGATGAAGATGATGGTTATGAAAATTAACATTTTTTCATAAAATTTAATGGAAAGGACTTATTTGGCGGACGAAATTTAGTCATTGTATTTTTTTTTTTCAAATGGTCATTGTAGGTTTTTTTTTTCTTTTTCTTTTTAAAATAGACTCAATGAAGATCGAACCTTTTAAAGTTTTTTTTAAGGGTACTAGCAAAATTAGAACTCAAACCTTTTAAAGTTTTGGTTTTTTTTCTTCTTACACTGGTCTTATACTTTTAACTTATAAAAAAAAAACTTTTATTTATTATTGATGAAACTACGATCAATATCTCTTTCTTTTTTTTCCTTTTTTTTTTTTTGACTAACTATCAATATCTCTTTCTAATTCTATGTGAATGCGGGAAAATCTTTGTTGTAGGAAGTCAGTTTCTTTTAAAACATGTTTATCAAGGCAAAAGGATAGACGTTAATGATAATGGGCCAAAAGTAATGGGCCAGCTGAATGCATCTATTATTTTGGAGAGATATCCTTCCTACACCCGATCTGTGTACCTCTCACCCCTATAAACTATTTGAATAACTTTTTTTTACTAAATAAACTATGAGAATAAAGATGGTGGGCAGACAGTGTAAATGATGTTTACACCGACAACAAATAAGAAATCATCATTCTTGCATGTCATATATGTAGTTTCAAAATAACTATACATGAGTAAATTAATGGAGTTTCATTGGATGTCTGTGTAAAAATATTTTACACTGACTGTGCATATTCATTAAATCCATAAACTATTTGAATCGTAATCCCCTAAATTATCCTGCATAATAATGTATAAAAATAAATTTTTCAATTTCGTTGATTAATTTGGCCAACTCCACATTCAAATTTTCCAGAACAAAATTAGAATCTGACAAAATTGATTTTTCGTGTTTATCAAAGTAACACAATTCTTTGAATTGTTCTAGTTTACACAAATTTTGATTTTTTTTTTTTTATAGAAACTCTTATATTTAAAAGGGTCTTATATGGCCTAAACATGGTATAGATTAGGTCTGAGTTCCTTATCGATCAATATGACATATTTTCAACTTAAACTTTATTGGATAGTTTAAATCGAGTCATGCGTATTAAAAAAATTGGTAGTAGATTCATTTATATATTAATGAGCAACATATACATAAAAAACAAATAGTGAGAAATAACATAGCAAAACAATCAAGACAATGACAATCTACAAGAAATGGTATGGGATATAAAATGCAAATAAGGACAAAGGATAATAACTTACTAAGATGCTCTCCTATTCCATTGTATATCTACTAAATTGGAGTTGGTTGGTGGTATGAGATAGAATACATGTGTTGTTGCATACTATTCATTTTTTAAAAACAAACCAAACAATAGATAGCGATTTCTTACCACTCTATTCATTCGATTGTATCTTATTTCATCAATGTAAATAAAAACACATTGTTTCTTTAAAATATAAAATCTCATTGTTATTTCTCACTCACAAACTTAGTACTTTTTTAAATCATTATAAATTAATGGTTTAAATAAAGGTTAAATAGATAAATAAATAAATAAATAAAAAATGTTTATAACAATGAAAGGAAAACCACTATTCTTTACACGAGGGGTGTGGTGTCCATAACCATTAAGTTGTAATGAATCCAACAAAGCAAAGCACATCAAAGTAGAGACAGCAGAAAAAGGCACACCTAGGGAAATTAATTAGGAAAATTGAAGCTGCTTTTCATTGTTTCACTATTAGCTTTGTAATTTTTGAGCTACACATGGGCTTTGAGTATTTAGTACTTCAACCGATAAAGATTGCTCTTCGCGCTTTACATTGTTCATATAAAAAAATACTATATCTTTTGATAAAATACATACTACCGATAATATATATCTCGATTGAATTTACTACTGAAAGATATCTCCTAATAAAATTTATACTACTAAAAGATATCTTATGATCGATGAAGAAATATATGACGGATTCTGATCAAATCAACAAAAGATGAGTAATCATCCCAACTAATCATAGGTAAGATCCATGAAAGAAATACCTTACCACAAGCTACAAAAGATAATTGAGCTAGTTCCACACCACAAGCTTGAAATAATCTAAAGTGCATTCCATCATAAAAGATAGACAACAAAAAAGAATATAGATATGCATTGTTGGTAAGATTGATCAAAGGAAGATGCAATTCAATATACCAATAAAATTACTACAAATTGAGCTAGTTCCAAAAACTATAGCTGGAAATTAACTTAGTAGACCAATCATAAAATTAAACAGAGTAATTAATTAACTCTGTAGCTAGCTAGCTATTCACTAAATTGACAACTAGGTGAGAAGCTATACATCTATGATAATCATTGAAACCAAATTTTCATGTAGAATTTCTACCAATTTAATTTCACCCACCCCAAACTAATTAATAATTAGGACAAAAATTTATGAACAGTGAAAATTGAGGAGTAGCATGTGTCTTGAGAGATTATATGCATTAGTAAATTCACTAGCAGCTGTTAGCTCTTGTGATCTTCAGCCTCTTCACACTTGACAAAAACATCCTGCATCATTAATTGCATAATTTGTCAAAATAATGAAAATGTTGATATCTAACAACATTTTATAGACCATTGAAAATGTAGATGTTTATATATCACTTTGTCTCAACCACTTTGGTCTAGCGTAAGTGGTTGGTACACACAGTGTATCTGAATATTATAAATTTCAAGATACTGAGTTCGATTCCTCAACCACTTAGGTCTAGCACAGGTGGTTGGTACACAGTGTGTCGGAATATTGTAAACCTCGAGATACATAGTTCGATTAATGCTACTAAATGAAAAAACTTACTCCCAAGGCACATCTCCAACCATCATCCAATCTCCTTCTTGATCCTCATAAGTTAGCACATGAAAATTCCAAGAATTAAGTGGTTGAGAGTTAGGAGCTGCAGAAAGAAAAACAAAACAAATTGATATCTAATTATTATACATGGTGGTAAGGTTCAAAAGAAGAAAATAAATTTTATGAAAGATTGGTTAATTTGAATGCTTACAGAGAATCATTGTCCTAAACATATGACAAAGAGCTTTAACAAGTCCATCATAGCTATCATGTTCAAGCAGATTTAATTTTCTACCAATTGGGATTCCTTCCATATAAACTTTGACAAATAAAGAAGATCTTTGATCATGAATATCAATTTGTTTGTTCCTTCTCAATACTGACTTATTAACTGGTGGCCAATCAAATGTTTCTTCTCTGAAATATAACATTATTTAAGATGAAAATTAAGTAACAAAAAAGTGCATAGAAATTAATATAAAAGATTTAGAAGTGTATATACCTTGATGTTGTTGAATTGAATGGTAATTGAGATTGAGAAGAAGGAGAGATGCTAAGACCAAGTTTGAGGTCAGTGCTTAAATCAGTTCTGTTTCTGCAACAGTTGCTGTAGTTGTTACTATCTATTGAAGAAGATGAAGATGAAGAAGATTGAGTTTGATGAGCATCAATTTGTTCTAATTTTTCCATCTTTTTTCAATCAATGTATGTAACTGAATTAATGCTCAAAAGAAAAGCTGTCACCTTAGGTTCCTTATATATATAAGGGACAAACCTTAACCATCAATGTGGTCCTAGTAACTCAGTGTTACATTCGTCTCTCAATATAATAAAAATTGTAAACGAATTTATAAGTGTTTTTTTTAGTAGTCATTTTTGTACTCAAATATGTTTTTAAGCAGTCAATTTAATCCTAAAATGTATTTATTATTATTGATGATCAATTCAGTCTATATTATTAACAAAAGAAACATTAAAAATGTATTTTCAATTCCAATGCATTTAGAAACTAATATAACAGCAAACTACTTTCGAGAATAAAATACTTGTTTACCAATAATAAATTAGTCTAAGTGATAAGAATTTTGAGCCCCTTAAATAAGTGGTCAAAAATTTAATTTCTAACTCTTACATATAAAAACAATTTGATTTAAAAGAAAAAATTTACTTTATATATCACGCAAACCTAACTGAAACTAATAATGACGGTAAAAGCTTTGTAATTTACAGTAAAAAAAAAGTATTTTCATTCATATAATTTTATTTTATTTTTTGTTTGCACCACCAGTTTAATCTGGTTTTTTTATATAAAAGTAGTATTAGAAGCTGCTTTAATTAAGAGAGTGATGTATTAGAGATAGAAGGAATGAGAGA
Organism: Trifolium repens; assembly: GCA_030408175.1. Classification (NCBI taxonomy): domain Eukaryota; kingdom Viridiplantae; phylum Streptophyta; class Magnoliopsida; order Fabales; family Fabaceae; genus Trifolium; species Trifolium repens. The sequence goes on from CP125851.1 coordinate 52,761,998, forward strand.
GAATGAAAAGCAAAGCCAAGTCAGAAATTGGGATGAGTCACATTGGTTATGATTTGCCATGAGGGTGGGCGACATGTCCACAAGGACTAAATTACACGGTTTTCAATTAATTACTTTTTTTGAAGTCTTGGTTGGTTGGAACCTAGATATATCTTATTATTTTAATCAACTTCTTAATCATCTTCCACCCCTCTTTATTTTCTGCTTATTTTAATTTTAGAAGCTTATTATTTTATTTTCATTCCATGGCTGATGTCTTCACATCATTATAGGTACGGATGGCAACGGGTGCCCACGGGTGCGGGTTTTACACTATCCAAACCCGCATTCGAAATCACCACCCGAACCCGAACCCAAACCCAAAGGATATTCGGGTGGTAAAATAACACCCGCACCCTTTGGGTTCGGGTTTTTTCACCCAAACCCGTAGCAAGAACATATAAAAATACAATAGCTACATCGTTTGGTAACAAGCATAGTTCAAATTTTCGAGAAAATACAACAATAAAATTGAGTAATGTTAAATTACAAGTAATTACATTAAAATACAACAATAACATAGTTTGGTAACATAGTATTCAACATATAATTTTAAGAAATTAAATTACAATTATATATACATAGGGATAATTAGGTAATTTAATATTTAAGCGGGTGTAATTTCGGATTTCGGGTGCGGGTTTGAGTGATCCCAAACCCGCACCCGAAATATCGGGTGCCACCCGAACCCGAACCCAAACCCAGTCAACTCGGGTTTCACCCGTTGACTCGGGTGCGGGTGCGGGTGAGCCCCACGGGTTTGGGTGTAGTTGCCATCATTTATAGGAGGACATCATGTTTTGAAATACTGGTGAAGGATTTTGGCTCAATAATCCTGGTCATGGACATGCACACCATGTATAAAAATAATAATAATTATAATAAAATCATAAAGAATGAAAAAAAATTGTACCAAAAAAAAAATCTCTTCAATACTAGTGGTATAATAATCCATTGTAGAATTTAGTGATTTTTTTTTTTCAGTTTAGGGGACCCCTAAAACTAAATTATTGAGTGAACAAAAAAAAACAAAACATTAATTGTTTCTTTGTTGTGTTGGGATTGATTTTTTTCTCTATTTTTTACTATTATTTAGATTTTCTGTAGTTGCAATTTCACTCATTTATATATGTTGCATACTGATAATTGTTAGATCAAAATTGAACCATTCAACAATTAACGATATACTGACTGTATAAATGTGTTGTAATGTAACCGTATAATGTAATTAATTTATTTTTTTCTCATACCAAAAAAACAAATCAAATCATGGTGAGTGAAAAGTTCTATTAAATTGTATAATTTTCTGGTGGAAAACAAACCGGCTTTGAAGGGACTTATAGCCATAATAACAATACTATTGATTGTCTCTACTAATTTTCTTACAAAAGGTCATGTGAAAAGAAATATTTTTTTAGTCCCAAAAAGAAAAAGAAAAGATAGAGTTTAAGTATTTAATTACATTTGTTTGTTGGCCCTTTTTGGGTGTATCCTTATTTGTTAATTGAAAAAGTGAGATAAATAATCAATAGGTTCAGCCAAAATTAACTAAAGATTAACCAAAGTCATGCCAAAACACAAGTGTTGGAAGAGAATGATGGAGACTATGTGTATGAGGACCATTGAATGATCAGTCTTCCATTGAGTACCCACCTCAACTCCTCAAATCAATATAAGTAGAAAAAAATTAAATTGACAGCTTGGTCCATACTATCACCAACCTCATTTGAGAAAATTGGAGTTACTATGATGTTCAGCCTTTTGTAGTAAACTTGGATGCATTTATTCTAGCTAAACATTCATAGATTTTAACTATTGGATACATGTGCAAAAGTTGTTATTTTTTGTTCATGTTCACAGCTCATGTGATAACCAAAATGATAGTTAAGTTATTTTTTCCACTATTTGATAGTATCGTGTTTCGTATTTTGATTTGTTGGTGCAGCCATAAATTCATGCATTTATGCAGTCAATATATCAGTGATCGTTAGAATGAAATTGAATAGTGTAAAAGAAGCAAAATTTGTGTTTTCTTCAATATTATCTTAAATATCGAGCTTGAAATTTGGAGTTTTAATTTATTTTTTTTAAATTATAAAGGTACAAATGTAACAACTAAAAACATAGTATACACTGTATACTTGAGAAGATTAATTGTATAAAGTTGATTACAAGAGGTTATTGCATTTTGGTCAAAAAAAAAGACTCGCCTATTTTTTGTTTTTCTTTGTCTTTTCATTGTTTGTAAAGTGTAATTTTAAGCATAGGAGAATACCAGCTTAATGACATTCATATTTGAACACAAAATTTCGATACCATATACGGATATACCTGACATCGTACACAATACATTCATTTTTAGTGTGTGCTAAGATTCTGAGTAGAGATAAATGTTATTATAAAATCTAAAAACCTAATAAAATATACACGAAAATTTATATATTATCATAATTTTTTTTAAAAAAAATTCATAAAGCTCCTCAATATGAATGATATACATTTTAGGATATTATGTTTACAGCCTTCAAGACACATATAGAGTCTCCCTGCTAACATCCATAAAATTATTTTTGTAATGGTCACATAAATGTACAAAATCATATCACTCATAAACAGTCACATGAGTATTTTTGTAACAAATAGTTATTAAAAGAGTAATAATACAATCTCTTACAAAGTTAAAAAAACTAAAATGACTAATTTGTTACAAACGTTACACTTAAAGACCCATAAATGCATTTGGTTCTAAATGTTACAAATGATATCGGTTCGATTATTATCTCCAACATAAACTAGTAACAAATTAGCATACTAATATTGGTCTCACCTTCACAAATATTTACAATGAAAACAATCTGTACATTTTCTTTTTACGTTCAAAACTTTACTTGCGTAATAAATAAAGTATAAATTATATGATACATTGTAAATGATAAAACAAATAAACTATACAATATAATATAATAACAAAATCAATATAATGCAAACAGATGAGTAAGCCATAAGTATGTTGTAAGAGCCCAAAATGGATTTATTATTCAATGGATCCAACGTGTGAGGTGGGGTTGTAAGTATCAAATATGGAATAAAGAAAAAAAGGAATGCAGAGACAAAGAAACATGATTTAAAGTAACAGTTCTCTTTCAAATTTGCAGAGTAGACAATTTTCCTTCTCTCTGTTGTTATATGTTTTCCATCTTTAATTATCATCATCATGCTCAAATTGTAAAATTATAGAGCTATATGCACTTTTTCCTTTTTAAGAGACATATCAACAAAACAAATTGGACCATACATACAGAGAAATTCATGAATGCATGCAGTTGAATATTAATTTAATTTCATTAGCTTAACAAATTATTAGAGTTTATGTACGTGATAAGCTAAACCTAAATGTATATGTATGGGTCAATCACACAAACCAGGGTCCACCAAGCCATATGTACATATATGTAACCATCATTAAATTATTAATTATAAAAATTTAATTAATCCAACAAATTATGTCCATGTGGTTATCTTGGGTCTTGCCACTTATTATATCCAACACTAAGTTTATCTCTCTTTTTTTCCATGTGGTTATCTTTTTTTTTTGGAATACATGCTACTAAGATTTTTCGTATATGTATAAATTTAAGCAATAAAAGGATTTGAATTCGAGTCAAGCAATAAAAGGATAAGAGTATACAATTTATTTTTTTAAAAAAAAATCATTTTTACGATATGCTAACATTTTCTGTTATAAATTTTTTCAAGTGAGAATCTAATTTGAGTAGTTTCTTTAAAACTAGTATTTTTTATATTGAATTTCTAATTGACTTGCATTCTAGTAAACAAACACAATATAACTTTAAAGAAACTGATTTACTTGAATTTCTAATAGGTATTTACCCCATGTAAAGTAGACGAGTTTTATTTTACCCCCTGCGAAAAATTCTTTTAAGATTCTTCCCTTGCAAAGCAAATTTTTTTGGGTCCCTCCTTGGGTGCAAGGAATTTGCACTTTTTAAATCAGTTGAACAGAATAACTGATTTAAAAAACAACACTTTTTAAATCGGTTGAACAAAATAACTTATTTAAAAAATGCATCCAAGGGGGGACCCAAAAATATTTACTTTGCAATGGAGGAATCTTAAAGGATTTTTTCGCAGGGGGTAAAACAAAACTCCATACTTTGCAGGAGGGTAAATACTATTTACCCTTAATTTTATTTTTAAATTAATCTTTAAACTATTGAATATAAGATCTTTTAATAATCCGTAACAAAGTACACATAAATGTAAGATATTTAACATAAATATGTTGTTATTGATATTATTATTATTTATTGAAATATAATAAAAAATTCTATAAGAAAAGAGCATCATAAATTGTGAAATGTTTAATATTGAACCAATTAATTTACATGTAAACATGACCGGCCAATTTGTTCAAGTGGTAAGGATTTTGGATCCCTTATGTAGATGGTCAAAAGTCTGATTTCAAACTCACGTGCATGGAAAGAATTCAGTTAATTGGTAGGAGGAAAACTCATATATTATATGCCCCATACAGATTCTCCGATAAAAATTAATTAATCATTACGAAGGAGTAATGACCGTTGAAACTTCATATATACAATAATATATACTTATACGATGATAAACCAATATTTTTTTTTTACATGTAAGCATGGACGTGATAAGCTTTGTTAATAAAAAGTGAGATTTATTTACACACAAAAGCTATATAAGCTGGCAGGCATGATGAGAAAAAAAGGAAAAGAAAGTGAAGTGGAAGTTTAGTTAAGGGGAACACCAAATTAATGTACCCATAGTTTGAAGCTTGGAAGTGAGAAATAGTTTACCATCTTATTTAGGCAAGTTTTGGTATATTTGATTCTTTTTACCACCTTTTCTGAATTTGACTAAACAACTCTTTAACTCTAAAGTGAGGACATGATCCCAACTTTGAAACTCTCTTTCTCTTTATTAATCAATTATAATTAAACAAACATACATTGTGCATGTGCTTAAGCATATGTGCTCGCAATGGAAATTCTAACTATATGATGTTTGATCAAAACTGTGAGTATCAAATTTGTAGTCCACAATAAACTCTTTCATTTAAATCTAACTATATATATGTGTTGCTTAGGGTTTATTTAATTTGTTATAATTAATTAACTAATCAATTTAATGTCATACAATATTGTCAAAATCATACGGAAGATATCCAACTTATATGATTTTTTGTATTTTTATATGTGGAATTTGATGGATATATTTTATATGTGGATAAACTCCAATTTTTATTCTCATTTATAAGACCATATGCAATGAGGTTGTTGAATTTAGTTTCAACACCCAAATTTTTTTGCAATGAGGTTGTTGAATATATGCTGGAGGAGAGAGAAGATGAATAAATTCAACATGTTGAATTCTGTGGAGAGAGAAAGATATCACGCCACATGGCAGCACGCGACTGGCTCACGAGATTTTAAACCCATCTTATCTTTTAACTCAATTATTTCAATGCAAATAAATTTGTTTTTTTTTTTTATTTTTTCACCAAAATTCGTAATTTTTTTTTCTCTATAAATAGAGACTTGGTTCAATTTATTTGGACACAGAAAAAAAAACAAAGTTTTTCAATTGATTTGGTTCAATTATTATAATTTTATTTAATCATAAAAAACAAATATTAAAATTTAAATAAAAATATGAAATAAAAAGTGGTGGGGTAGAGAAGGTGGTGGGGTAGGGTGTTGAATGAAAAAACGATTGGAGAGGGTAAAAATTGAATGAGGTGTTGAATTATTAGGTGGAAGAGAGAGAAGATGATGTGGAGTGTAAAAAGTGGAAAAATAGGGTGTTGAATGTTTTTGCCATTGTACATGGTCTAAATCATATTTATATAACTCTATATATAGAGCTACATAAAAATAAATCATATCTTTAAATAACAAACTAATCATATATATAAATTCTAAACATATCATAAAAATTCTAAACAAATCTTAAATCATAAATTCTAATATTATCTTATTTGAAATATGAATCTAAAATATATATTTAAATATAAAATCTTCAAAAAAGATATTTAAGCATATTTCTCAACACCAACTTAGCCTAAGATCATAATTCAATTGATTCAATCAATCAAGTACAATTGAACAATGGTTGATTTGGTTGAATCCAATTCAACTCCAAAGGATTTAGAACCAAACTTGGTTGAATCAACCACCAAATTGATTGATTTTCAATTTAAAAATACTAGAATTTATATGTAAGTAGATATATTTAAGTAATTTTACTAATTATTTAGCGGGCGCGGATAGTATTAAACCTGCATCCGTATCCATTAACTGCGGATAATTAAAATATCCATTTATTTTATCCGTGGATATCCATTAAACTATCCGCTCCATATCCATGGCGGATTTTATCCACAGATATCCGCGGGTATGAATATTTTTGTCATCCCTAGTTACTAATTGAGTTTCTTTTACCAATTAATATGTTAATTGAGTTGTCTGGGCCTCTAATTTCTACTCCCTCCGGTCACATATTTAAGCAAAAAAAACTGTTTAGGCAGTGTTTAAGAAATTCAGTTAGGTGTAGTTAATTTTCTTGATTTAGTGTAAAACATAGTTAAGTTTACTATATTGCCCTTTTTATTCATCTTGGAAATCACATGCTTTTGTAAAAGTGAAGTAAATGCATAAAAAAGGTTAAATTAAATAAGGATATATTAGAAATAGTAGTATTAATTAGTTTAAAAGTTGTTAACTTTTACTTATAATAATAACCAAAATTTAAAGTATTTTTTGCTTATAAATGTGACGGAGGGAGTACTTTTATACATTTTGAAATTTGAAATGGCATTGGCAGCGAGGCTGATAGCATCTAAAATTATTCTTAAAAAAAACAGGCATCTAAAATTATTACAAACCCATATGTTGGCAATGGCATGGAGATAAATTTTGTACCTAACTATCTATAGCTAGGCCTAGAGGTAATGTAATACACAGATTGAACTTTCTTCTTTTCATTTTCTTTTTTTTACTTTTCCCTTTTAGTCCTTTCATTATATATTATTCCTTGATATTATAGTAGATTAGATACATTAAATTTATAATGAATTTAAAAAATGCAATTTTATTTATAAAGTGTTACATAAGGAATACATACTATATTTGTCTCAAAATATAAAACACATTTGGAAAAACAAAGAGATTAAGAATATCAATTGTGGCATTGATATTTGTTTTTACAAATGACCCTTCAAGCGAGAGAATCAATAAATATTTTATTTAGAATATTTATTATGAATTATAGAAAAAAAAAAAAAAGTATTATAATTAGGGGTATATTTGTAAGAAAACAATTAATACTATGAGAAATTTGAAAAAAATTTGTGAATTTATATTTAGTAACGAAAGTAGTAGATATACGAAGATGGCACTATGATATAAATTTGTGTCCACCGCCTAACTTTCTTGATGCTTCCTATTATGTTATGTTGTATTACATGAATATGGAATACATACTTGTTTTATACTGGGATTATGCATTAGTATAATTGTTAATTGCATATATTTTTGCATATGAAATGAAATAGCCAGAAGAGGGTGGAAATTAGAAGCTACAGGGAGCAGAATTATTCCTCAAGAAAAGGGTGAAAGAGAGATCTAAGATTCGGTTTGTTAAAAACAAGGGTAAAAGAAAAGATTGTCCCCCCAATGTTGCTTTAGTTGGACATTCTCCCTTTTCTTTAAGGTTATATGTTATATATTTATTTCATTTCATCATCTATTTGTCACATTGCACTTTGTGTGTAGCTTAAGCAGGGTCAGGTTATCCTGCATAAGGATTATTTATGCAGAATGCATAAACTTCCTATTTGCACCCCCCATTCCGTTATACACCCCCACCCAAAGTTCACCTTAAATCTGATTACTCTGCATAAACCAGAAGACAGCTGCTTAGCACACCCCCCCAGTTGCTTCGTGCGCCCCCCATATACTACCCCATTACTTGTGCGCCCTCCATTTGCTTCGCGCACCCCCCAGTTGTTTTTTTTTTTTCCTTTTTCTCCCTAGATTTTCTTGTGAGCCCCCAAATTTTTTTTCCTCCACAAATTTCTAGCGCGCCCCCAATTTTTTTCCCTCATCCAAACTTCTAGCGCACCCCCACCCAAATTTCTAGTGCGCCCCCCGTTTCCAATTAAATAATAACTTTTGTTCCTTTGAAGTATATATTATAAGAATCCATTTTTAATTAATTTTCGTCATACACCCCCTCGAAACCCAACATAATAACCAATGGTTTCAATGTATAACATCTTGAAACTAAATAACAAGACTAATGGTTTCAATGTATAATGCTATGAAACTATTTAACTAGAATAATTGTTTCAGTGTATAACGCTATGAAACCATTTAACTAGACTAATGGTTTCAGTGTATAACATCTTGAAACCAAATAACAAGACTAATGGTTTCAGTGTATAACGCTATGAAACCATTTAACTAGAATAATGGTTTTAGTGTATAACGCTATGAAACCTTTTAACTAGACTAATGGTTTCAGTGTATAACATCTTGAAACCAAATAACAAGACTAATGGTTTCAGTGTATAACATCTTGGCACTAATGCTCATTTACTATAATAATGGTCATTTAACAAGACGATATAAAACCAGAGAGAGTGAGGTATCCCCAAACGTTCCAAATAATTAAAAATACCCTAAATAAAATTTTGGGAAAATTTTATTAATACCTGATATTTATAAAAGCATATTTACCTTATTTAATTAACTAAAAATAGTTCTAGGTCTCAAAAAAATACCTAACTGGTCCCAAAATTCCCAGAAAATTATTTCCTATTTTTTTGTAAAAAAAATAAAAAAATTTGGAGTCTCCTTGGCACCGCACGCGCCCCCACGCGCCGCCAGTGAGAGTGGGCGTGGAGGCGCGTCACTGTTCATCATCTTCCTCACCCATTTTCTGCAGAAACGGGTCGCGACGACCCGGTTCGTTCTCCCTCAATAATCAACGAAACTCGACGTTCTTTATACCGTTTTGATCGTCGTTCGATTTTATGAATGTTTTAGGTATTAATTTTCGAAATCGGTGATCGAATCGCATATAAAATGTGGCCGAAATTGAGCAAGCAAAAAAACAAAGTTCTTCAGTTATGATTATTACACGTATTGTTTGGATCTGAGGGTGGATATTGACTTATGCACGGTGCATAAAAAATGCCTTATGCATAATAACCTTGGCCGCTTAAGCATATACACCTTCCTCTACATAAAATTTAATTGAAATATTTCTCTATATATTTTTAAATTTTTCTTCAAATTTTCAACTGTGTTAATTATTTTTATTAAATTATTCCTAACTAGTATACCCTTTTTCCTATAAATAAAAAACACCACCACGACAAAAATATAAAGTAATTCTCCCACTTAAATGATATTTCGCATAAATTAAAATAATTGTAATTTTTCTAAATTACCCTTTTTGCTATTAGTGTATTTTCACTATTATAAACACATAATGTTAATTAAAGCGTACAAATATATTTGGAATAACGAATTAAAATTACATTAAAAATTGAAAGCGACAATCATTTTGATTTTTTGTTTTTACAAATGTGATAATTATGGCTAAATAATACTACAAAGTTTTAAAGTTCCATAATAATGTAGTAAAGGAGATGTTATATATATTTAGAGGTAAGGGTTGTGGATCTTATTTCTTCCATTATTCTCATTTCTTTCAAAAAAGTGACATACAAGATGACATTATAAAGGAATTAAGAGGTGGGCATGTCAAAGGAAGAAGTGGGCCTCGTGCATTGAGCCCCAATAATTCCACCTTTGTGTTGGCCCTAAAGATCAACCTAATTAACATCTAATTAAATTGTTCCCCTAAGTGACCTACAATGTCTTATATTTCCACACCTAATTGGTTTCCACGTTTGGATTTTATGAAACCCAATAAAGGTCACTTGTTCAAATCTTTCTCTCCTTTTGTGCATTTTTTTTTTTTTACTATACACCATCTTATTGGAAGTGAGTCTTAATTCATTATTATGATTACTAAGCAAATACAAACATTCCTTCCTTTGGCTCAAATATTAAGCTTACTAGGTTGTTTCCTTAATTGTACGTGTCTTGTGGCAATTAAGCATTTGATTACACCCATGTTATCTTGTCTATGACCAAGTGTTCTTTTTCAATTAATTTTCGGATATTGTTTTTCGTGCATACAAAACATGGAGTGCTTTTATGGAGATAGACATGTCAACACTTTATTTGGTCGACAAAGATTTCAAAACCAGCTGATTTGGACTGCAATCCTCACAACCACGTTGCAACACTTTATTACATATTTGAAGATTATTTATAAGCAGAAAGCATATAAAATTTCAATTAAAGAAGCACTGGATTGGGTTTAGTAGGAAAAAAAAAATAGACTCACTTAATTATTTGACAAACTAATATTTAGTATTAGACAATACTTCAAACAAGATTAATTATTTTCAATGAAGAGCGGAAGAGTGGGGGTGAAATCTTGTCATCCTAGTGTTCAATCAAGTATACCATAATGTTAGTTGTTGTATTGGGCTTATTGGGCCTGTTTGGCACTAGGTTCATTACTTGTCATTGTGTCACTTGTTTGTAGCCTTTATAAGGCAAGTTAATGTGAATGAATAAATCAGAGGATCACTTTTACACAACAAGTGGTATCAGTGGGTCCCAGATCCAAAGGCCTTCACTACAAAAAACTGCAGTTTTTTTTTTGGTTACCGTTGACGACGTTACCGTTGAGTTAGTTACGACCGTTGCAACCGTAACAACGGTTCTTGATCGCTTTTTCTTCACCGGAACTGTTCTATTCCGATCGGTTTCTTCATCTCACCGATTCTTTCATCCTCACCAACACTCTTTCTCCTCCGATCATCTTCTATCCTTTTTCTTTTCCCATTCCAACATCAGAATCCATGGTTGAATCCTCCAATTTCATGCAACCATCGATTCCCAAATTTGACGGGTATTACGAGCATTGGTCAATGCTCATGGAGAATCTTCTCCGTTCGAAAGAGTACTGGAGCCTCATTAAAACCGGTATCGTCACCGCACCGGCGAATGCAACACCAGAGCAGAGAAAGGCAGCTGATGATAGCAAATTGCGCGATTTGAAGGTAAAAAATTATCTTTTCCAGTCAATAGATAGATCGATTCTTGAGACAATCTTGGTTCGTGACACTGCGAGGGATATCTGGGAGGCTATGCGTAGGAAGTACCAAGGCTCCACGAAGGTCAAACGCGTGCAATTGCAGTCGTTGCGTCGCGATTTTGAGGTTCTTGCTATGGGGGAGGGTGAATCTGTCAACGACTACTTTGCAAGAACCCTCGCCATTGCTAATCGAATGACATCACATGGAGAAAGAATGGAGCAGGTTACGATTGTGGAGAAGATATTGAGATCTATGCCTGCGAAATTCAATTACGTAGTGTGTTCGATAGAAGAATCCAATGATGTAACAACTATGTCAATCGATGAACTTCAAAGCAGTTTGCTAGTTCATGAACAAAGAATGAAAGGTCAAAAGGATAGTAGTGAAGAACATGCTCTGAAAGTGAGCAATGCTGGTAGAGGTAGAGGAAGAAGCACTGGAAGGGGTCGTGGTAGAGGCAGAAATGTAAGCAAAGAATTGGTGGAATGCTACAAGTGTCACAAGCTTGGGCACTATCGTAATGAGTGTCCTGAATGGGAAGACAGTGCTAACTATGCAGAGCTTGAGAAAAGAGAAGAAATGTTGTTGATGGCTTATTCAAATGCAGATCAAAGCCTCAAAGAAGAAATATGGTACATTGATAGTGGTTGTAGTAACCACATGGTTGGAACTAAAGACTGGTTCTTTGACTTTGATGAGAGTTTTAGAGAATCAGTGAAGCTTAGTAATGATTCAATAATGGCTGTTATGGGTAGAGGGAATGTCAAGCTAAGCATTGAAGGAAGGATTCATGTTATCACAGATGTTTACTACTTACCAGGCCTAGGCAATAACTTGCTAAGTGTTGGACAATTGCAACAGAAGAATCTCACAATTGTTTTCAAAAACAATGTGTGTCAACTATTCCATGATGAGAAGGGATTGATCCTAACCACTGAAATGACAACCAACAGAATGTATATTGTCATGGCATCTGTGATCATGCCTAAATGTCTCAAAGTTACTGCTGCTGAAGAAACAAGGTTGTGGCATAATAGATATGCTCATCTCAGTGTTAAAGGTTTGAAGACTCTTCACAACAAACAAATGGTTAAAGGCTTGCCTGATCTAAAAGAACTTGAAGATAAATGCACTGATTGCTTGACTGGCAAGCAACACAGAGACACTATACCAAAACAGGCCAATTGGAGAGCATCTAAGAAGCTTGAGTTGATACACTCTGACATTTGTGGACCCATCAACCCTCAATCAAATGGTGGCAACAAGTATTTCATTACCTTTACTGATGACTACAGTAGGAAAACATGGAGTTATTTTTTGCAAGAAAAATCTGGTGCTTTTGATGTGTTTAAGAGGTTTAAGTCATTAGTAGAAAATGAATCTAGTTGCAAAATTTAATGTCTTAGGACTGATAGAGGTGGTGAATACACCTCGACTGAATTCAATAACTTTTGTAACATTAATGGTGTGAAGAGGCAGTTAACAGCAGCTTACACCCCTCAGCAAAATGGGGTGTCTGAAAGGAAAAATAGAACATTATTGAACATGGTTAGAAGTATGTTGTCTGCTAGAAATGTACCTAAGAGGTTCTGGCCTGAAGCAGTAAATTGGGCTACATATGTAGTGAATAGGTGTCCTACACATGCTGTGAAGGATATCACACCAGAAGAGGCTTGGAGTAGAGTCAAGCCCTCTGTGCATCATTTTCGAATTTTTGGGTGTTTAGCTCATGTTCACATTCCTGATGTTCACAGGAAAAAGCTAGATGATAAGAGCATCAAGTGTGTCTTACTTGGTACTAGTGAAGAGTCAAAAGCTTACAAACTGTACAATCCTATTGAAAGAAAGATAATTGTTAGTAGAGATGTTGTATTTGAAGAATCTAAAGGGTGGAATTGGGAGAAGAAGAGTACAATCAAGGTCAGTGAGCATGTAAGTGATAGTGAAGACAACGGTGAAGTTGATCTACAAGATGAAGGGGTTGTGAATGGCACTGATGGCAATAATACTGCTGATGACAACAATACTGATGATGAAAATACTGTTGTTGATGATAGTGAAGATTCTGATGACAACACCAATAATCAAACCCCAAGAATAAGACAACCTCCAGGCTACCTCAGAGATTATGTGACTGGATTGGAGCATATAGACAACCAAAATGATCAGCTTCAAAATCTAGCTATTTCCATGTTCAGCTCAAATGAAGATCTGTGACAACCCTTTTTTCAAAGGCCAGAAAAGGCATTGTTTTTTTTTTATACACATCAGAGTTACGCATAAAAGATTTTAAATGAGCCGGCATTCAAATATACAAAAGAACTCATTACCATAAGGTGCTTCGACAAGCAAAGTGTATTCCTGAATAATTACAATCCAAGTCTAAGTATTCAAATACTTACAACAAAACAAGTTAGAATCCTATGCCTAAACCCAAAAAGCACGGTGTACAACCCACACCGGCGCATAGTCTAACTAAGCCAAAGCTCCAACATCTCACTGGGGCCTGGAACAGCCACCGTCGTCACCACGACCTAACCCATCATCTGGGTGGGATGAGCCCGCAAATGAAAGAAAGGGTCACCACAAAATAAAAGTATGTATATATATAACCGGTGCGAAAGATTGTACACATAACAATAATTCCACAAACACAAGAGAAAGCTCTTAATCTCAAAAGTAATTCCCACCAACGGGTTTATATAAATAAATCACCAAGCCTAATGCAGACTTCTACAATGGGTGTGACAACCGATCACTGGTTCGCCACATGCATGATTTAATTCCGGAATTCAACCTCTCTATAGAAGGCGTAGGTCTCTGGTGGGATAACACCTCCTACTATTGGTGGGATAACACCAGGTAGAGTCGCACAGACAATACCAAAACAATCATGGTGGGATAACACCGGGTGAGTCACACAAGACAACCACCAACTCAATAAAATCCAGTAGGATTTGGCGAAGTCGCACAGACAAACGCCCGGTACGAAGGCAAAGTCACACAGACATACACCTAGGCACGCAACTATGAAATGCATGGCATATATTCTTTTGGCATATACCGGATAGTCACACAGACAAAATCCCCGCGTAGTCTCCATCTGACGTACGCATTCATATATGCTCATGCAAACAATCACATAGCCTAAAGCCTATGTACAAAGCATCACCACATACATACATTTTCTTAATCATATGTAAATTGCACACGTATTTATAACCACGTTCTCATCAACGAGAATACATAAGTACAAACATGTCAAAGCACACAGCAAATGCATAACAGCAAAACCAAGCATGTTGTCACCATTTAAAGACAGAAATAAAGTGGAGCCCTTACCTCGGCAAGTTTCCCTTTAATAAAACTCGTCCAAACAACACACGCGCTTCCTAAAACAAGCAGCGTATCATCAATACATTGTTTCACAACCAATCGTATTGAAACTAAACCAAAAACCCCAAAAACCTAAAGGTTCCTAAGGAAAATCCACTCTTTCGGATATCATACCAAAAACTATCGTATTGATCAACCACCATGAGTTATTTGTACTATTTTTAGGACCCAAAACAATTGTCAAAAGTCTTAAATAATTTGAAATGCAAAATGGCCGTTTTCTTGCGTTACAAGTTACGTACTTTCCGAGTACCCGAAAAACTCGTTTCCAATCCCCGCCACTTCCATAAATAAATAAAAAGGGATTAGAAAGCTAAAAACCAAGTTTAGAAATCAGAATCCAAAATTTTAGGTCTCAGAGCTCGCCCTGGCGAGTTGGCAGCGAGTGAAGGCAGTGAAGACAGGTCTCACTCGCTGTGGAGCTCGCCCTGGCGTGTTCATGACCTGTGACGCTCGCCCCAGCGAGTTGCACCTGTCATGACAGCAAAAACAGCAACTCACACCACCTTTTTCCCCAACCAAGCCTAGTTTGATTCTATTAGTTCCCAACATCTTTTCAAGGCACAAAAGCAAACCATTTTCATAAGCAAGCAATACATCTCCGAAAGCATGTTGGTTGCTTCGAGTGCAAGTTATTTGATTTTCATCTCCAAAATCAAAACCAAACCCAAGCACAAGTTTTATTACGGGCCTTAACCGACCGGTAATCATTTTCAAACATGTTTTCAAAGCGAAAAGCAACACCATATGTCACAAGAGTTTTAAACCACTTGGACCCCAAAATCACCACACAAAACACTTAGGAAATATTTTCATAAACCCCAAAATATTTTTCATCGGATTTTCTAAAACAAAACCATACAACACATTTCCCTTTTGCCCAAAGGTTCAAAGACAACGTTTCTTTTCAAAACCTTACAACTTAACCACATGTTATTGATCAATACATAACCAACCCAAAACCCTAACTTTTCTCATGAGATTTTTCACCAACTCATGGAAAACAAAAATAACAAAGCCTACACATGCTTCTCTAAACCTCATGAACAACATTCATGAAACAAAAACCATGTAAAGTAACATTTCCTAACAAACCCTCATGAGAACATAAACCCAAAAACTCCTAAGCTCTATAAGTCTACCAACCTAGGAGATGAGAAGAGAGGGTTACCTTTAGAAAGTGATTCTCTACAAAATCCCTTTGATCCTACAAGCTTGAAATGAAGTGAAATGGTGAAGAATGGAAAATTTGTGAAGGTTAGAAAGAAAGTAATGGAGTCACACGTGAAAGAGAGAAAGAAAAGAGAGATTTGTGATGTTTTTCTAAGTCCACAAAGTCACCAAACCTCCTTACTATGACAAAGGCTCTTGATAGCCAATCCACCCTTGGATCAAAGCCAAAAGTCCAAGCTTAAACCCTAGCCATTGGATCAATTTGCTTTATGGATAATCACAAGATTTAATCAAATCTTCCAAAACAAGACACGTACTCAGCTCTCGCGCGTCGCGACGAACGTAAATCACAAAAACATAAAACCTACGGAAAGAACGTCTAACGTTAAACATATCCAAAACTTATCGTCGAATCTTTTTCCGCGACTGTAATTTTCTTCCATACCTTAGAAAATTATTCTCAGAACATAACCTCACTCACGCAGATATATAAAACTCCCATCCGAAACCTCACATAAAACAGACGCAGTAAGATTTTACATCCGCGGGTAAAGTCCTACTCGTTTTTTCAAAAACAAGAATAATCCAAAACTTGCTATTCTGAATCCACATCAACCTTCTTATACAAGAAACAGGATCACAAGACAAAAGTCTGTACAATTACAGTGCACGAGCACAAAACAGACACGATTACAGCAAAAACCTATAATTACACGATGTTTCACCACATGAACACATCGAAACCCTAATGTTCCTTAAACCAACTATACAATGAAATCTTGGGTCTTACAAGATCCAAGTACTTATGATGAAGAAGTGAAGTCTGATACATGGAAGAAAGCTATGGACAGTGAAATTCAGTCAATAGAAGCTAATAATACTTGGGAATTGACTAACCTACCACATGGAGTGAAAGCTATTGGTGTTAAGTGGATTTTCAAGACTAAATATAATGAAAAGGGAAGGGTAGAGAAACACAAGGCTAGACTGGTAGCAAAGGGGTACACACAGAAATATGGGATTGACTATAGTGAGGTCTTTGCTCTAGTGGCAAGATGGGATACTATAAGGGCAATTCTTGCATTGGCTGCTCACAAACAGTGGTGTGTGTTCCAGTTAGATGTGAAAAGTGCTTTTCTGCATGGTGAACTAACTGAGGATGTCTATGTGCAACAACCTTTGGGGTATCACAAAAGAGGAATTGATCAAGTTTACAAGCTTAAGAAGGCTCTATATGGTCTGAAGCAGACCCCAAGGGCATGGTACAGTAAGATTGAAGCTTACTTTAACACAGAAAAGTTTGAGAAGTGTACACATGAACCAACTCTGTTTGTTAAGCGTGGAGGTGCAGGGAAGATTCTCATTGTTAGCTTGTATGTAGATGATCTCATCTACACTGGAAATGATGATGAATTGATTGATACCTTCAAAAGATCTATGAGAGAAAAATTTGCTATGACTGATCTTGGAAAAATGAAGTATTTCTTGGGAATTGAAGTTAGCCAATCTGACCAAGGAATATTCATCTACCAACAAAAATATGATTCTGAAATATTGTCAAGATTTGGAATGGAAGACTGCAATGGAGTTTGTAGTCCTATTGTGCCCGGTAGCAAGTTGGTAAAAGATGAAAAAGGAAGAGCTACAGATGCTACACTATACAAGAAAATGATTGGTTGTCTGATGTATCTGCTAGCTACAAGGCCAAACATGACTTTCTCTGTGTGCTTAGCTGCAAGATATATGGAAAGGCCTACTGAGTTACATGTTGCTGCTGTTAAGAGAATCATGAGGTATTTGAAAAGAACATTGAGCTTTGGCATCTTGTATAAGTGCAAAACTGATGAAGGTTTGATAATGCAAGGATGGACTGATTCTGACTATGCTGGTGATCATGATGACAGAAAAAGCACCTCAGGTTATGTGTTTACATTAGGATCAAGTGTTGTGTGTTGGTCCTCTAAGAAACAACCAATTGTTACACTATCCACCACTGAAGCCGAGTTTGTGTCAGCTGCTTCTAGTGCCTGTCAGTGCATATGGCTAAGGAATGTATTGAATCACCTACACTTAACTCAAAGTGACTGTACTACTATCAATTGTGATAATAGTTCATCTATCAAATTGTCCAAGAATCCCATTTTGCATGGACGATGCAAGCACATTGATGTTAGGTATCACTTTCTTAGAGATCTTAGCAGAGATGGTGTCATTGAATTGAAGTTTTGTAAATCACAGGAACAGCTGGCTGATATAATGACAAAGGCACTAAAGGTTGATAGCTTCAACAAATTAAGGGAGGGCTTAGGAATGTGTGATCTTAGCTACATCCAATGATTGGTGTGATCTTGATTGTTTCAAATGTTTTGTCTTCTGTTTCTGTTTTTTGTTGTCTGTTGTTTCATTCCTTAGTTATGCTTTGTAATTGTAGATAGTTGATCTATTGTTAGAGAGATCAACCTAAGGGAGGGTTTGTTAGTTGTTGTATTGGGCCTGTTTGGTACTAGGTTCATTACTTGTCATTGTGTCACTTGTTTGTAGCCTTTATGAGGCAAGTTAATGTGAATGAATAAATCATAGGATCACTTTTACACAACACATAAGAGATTTCTAAAAAAAGTTCAATCAAGTTGTATACAATAAGAGATTTTTTTTAAAAAATAATAAAATTGATATGAATAAATTAAATGTTTTTTTTAAAAAAATAAATAAATAAAGAAGGCTTAAGCCTAAGAAAAAAGACAACTTACAAAGAGATTAAATGAGGGGTGGTAATCCCCATTACATTAGCATGTAGTAAATGACTAAAAGTTACTGGACATGACTCAAAAAAGATCATCACATGCTCGATCAAGCACCCATGACTTGCCAAAGCATCCGCACAATAGATAGTTTCACGATAGGAATGTCGAACCACAACTTCCTACTCAAGAGCAATAGGCCTTCTAATATGCTTGACAAGAGATCTTCCACCAGGACGACTCTTCTCATTAGAAGTGATATGCTTAACAACAACCGTTGAATCAACACACAATTCCACCTTTCTAGCATGTTTAAGGCCTTCCAAATCTCCCCAAAGTTCCGCAATGTAAGTCGAGTCATAACCAATATGCTTAGCAAATTCTCTCAACTATTTACCATCGCTCCCTCTAATAACACCCCCACATCTGATGCATCCTCCGGTTGACGGCAACCATATCTGAGTTTAGTTTCACCCAACCAGCCATAGAAGGCATCCATCTCACCATAATCACGTTTTTTTTTTAATGTTTTTATAGCTTGATTTTCCTTTTCTGCTAAATCATAATCTTTAATATTCTCCATTTTGTAATGAGATATAAAAGATGACCAATATTTTCAATGGCTTAAGATTTGAATGGGGATGTAATGTACAATCTGTTGTTATTCTTGAATAATTGACCTGTTGTTACTTCTTGTGTTCCCCGAACTCTTCTCATCGATAGACCAACCCTTATACTCTCTCTCTCGAATGACATACAAGTAAAATTAACTCATATCTTAACAATTTTTCTCTTATTTAATATTAGTATCTCTAAATTAAAATATCCCTCATTTAATTTAATTTGTTATATTTTTAATGATCAAATTTATTAGTCAAAGAGGTAATTTTCTTTTTTTTTAATAAGAAAAATTTAGGGCAATAGAATGGTGCTACAGTCCAAAGTCTAAGGTAGACAAGACCTTAAAGCTTTTAGAGTACTTGCAAATGTAATTACATAATTACCTCCCTCTAAAAACACTAATGGGGCTCAAACTCAAGACCTTTCAGATCCAAGACATATCTTTTTAATATACACAGTTCAACGATTTTTTGCTTATAATTTATTCCAAATGGAGTAACTTAATTAAAACAAAGAAACAATCGTTGTTTGCTTAAAAAAAAAAAAAGAATTTCAACGAATTGAAGAATAAGTATTAAAAAGTTTGTTGTAATTAACACACACACGTAAGCATTATCATAACCATTTACATGGTGATGCCTCATTGTGATATAAAAGATGTTGTTAGGTCCTTCATAAGAATCATTTTAATGCAACAATAAGTACACTTTTACCATTAGTATGATAAGTCAACCAACCATTATTAGTGTAAATCAACCAACCTAGCTATACTAAATCAACCACATAATTTTGTTCATTCACAATAAAGTGCAACCGAATCCATCAGCTCTGCATTCTTCACCCTATGGTATAACTCTCAAGAGTATAGACATTCCCTTGTGATACTATTATGATGGAACTAAAAATTCGTATCATGATACATAACCACCTACCTAATTTAGATTTACGCTGCAGATCGGAGGCAAATAATGGGCTCGTTCGATTTTTCAAGGAATACAAATTTAGCATGGCAAGGAATGCTACAAATTACCATAAGATTTTGGTGTTCATTATCATCATCACTTTGAGCTTTATCAGTGACATCTTTCAACAATTGAGATTGTTCTACCGAACCAGAAACCTGAAAAAAATAATTGTCAATAAATTTAAACAAGGACCTCAAAATAATAAATTATATTATATATATTCAACTATATAATTTACCTTCATCATTAATAAGGTCTCCGCAACTATATCTTCATTGTTTGCCATCTTCTTTGAATACCTAAACTTGTACAAACATCCCATCTTATAGGATACAACACACATCAGCAATTCATATGAAATATCAAAGACTAACTCAGAAGATTCACATCAACAAAAACTTCAATTCATATCACTCATATGGCCATACTCATTCTCCTCACTACAAAAGTCCCACAATAAGAAACAGTCCCAAAAAATCAAAAGACAAAATTCCACCTTTGTGTTGGCCCTAAAGATCAACCTAATTAACATCTAATTAAATTGTTCCCCTAAGTGACCTACAATGTCTTATATTTCCACACCTAATTGGTTTCCACGTTTGGATTTTATGAAACCCAATAAAGGTCACTTGTTCAAATCTTTCTCTCCTTTTGTGCATTTTTTTTTTTTTACTATACACCATCTTATTGGAAGTGAGTCTTAATTCATTATTATGATTACTAAGCAAATACAAACATTCCTTCCTTTGGCTCAAATATTAAGCTTACTAGGTTGTTTCCTTAATTGTACGTGTCTTGTGGCAATTAAGCATTTGATTACACCCATGTTATCTTGTCTATGACCAAGTGTTCTTTTTCAATTAATTTTCGGATATTGTTTTTCGTGCATACAAAACATGGAGTGCTTTTATGGAGATAGACATGTCAACACTTTATTTGGTCGACAAAGATTTCAAAACCAGCTGATTTGGACTGCAATCCTCACAACCACGTTGCAACACTTTATTACATATTTGAAGATTATTTATAAGCAGAAAGCATATAAAATTTCAATTAAAGAAGCACTGGATTGGGTTTAGTAGGAAAAAAAAAATAGATTCACTTAATTTGACAAACTAATATTTAGTATTTAGACAATACTTCAAACAAGATTAATTTGACAATACTTGTCATCCTAGTGTTCAATCAAGTATACCATAAGAGATTTCTAAAAAAAAGTTCAACCAAGTTGTATACAATAAGAGATTTTTTTAAAAAAATAATAAAATTGACCATGAATAAATTAAATGTTTTTTTAAAAAATAAATAAATAAAGAAGGCTTAAACCTAAGAAAAAAGACAATTTACAAAGAGATAAAACGAGGGGTGGCAATCCCCATTACATTAGCATGTAGTAAATGACTAAAAGTTACCGGACATGACTCAAAAAAGATCATCACATGCTCAATCAAGCACCCATGACTTGCCAAAACATCCGCACAATAGATAGTTTGACGATAGGAATGTTGAACCACAACTTCCTACTCAAGAGCAATAGGCCTTCTAGCAGGACAAGAGATCTTCCGACAGGACTACTCTTCTCATTAGAAGTGATATGCTTAACAACAACCATAGAATCAACACACAATTCCACCTTGCTAAAATTCAACATTCTAGCATGTTTAAGACCTTCCAAACCTCCCCAAAGTTCCGCAACATAAGTCATGTCATAACCAATATGTTTAGCAAATTCTGTCAACCATTCACCATCGCTCCCTCTAATAACACCCCCACATCTAATGCATCCTCCCGGTTAACGGGAACCATATCCGAGTTTAGTTTCACCCAACCCGCCATAGAAGGCATCCATCTCACCATAATCATGTTTTTTTTTTTAATGTTTTTATAGCTTGATTTTCCTTTTCTACTAAATCATAATCCTTAATATTCTCCATTTTGTAACGAGATATAAAAGATGACCAATATTTTCAATGGCTTAAGATTTGAATGGGGATGTAATGTCCAATCTATTGTTATTCTTGAATAATTGATCTGTTGTTACTTCTTGTGCTCCCCAAACTCTTCTCATCGATAGACCAACCCTTATACTCTCTCTCTCGAATGACATACAAGTAAAATTAACTCAT
Organism: Trifolium repens; assembly: GCA_030408175.1. Classification (NCBI taxonomy): domain Eukaryota; kingdom Viridiplantae; phylum Streptophyta; class Magnoliopsida; order Fabales; family Fabaceae; genus Trifolium; species Trifolium repens. The sequence continues at coordinate 52,784,292 of CP125851.1, forward strand.
ATCTTAACAATTTTTCTCTTATTTAATATTAGTATCTCTAAATTAAAATATCCCTCATTTAATTTAATTTGTTATATTTTTAATGATCAAATTTATTAGTCAAAGAGGTAATTTTCTTTTTTTTTAATAAGAAAAATTTAGGGCAATGGAATGGTGCTACAGTCCAAAGTCTAAGGTAGACAAGACCTTAAAGCTCTTAGAGTACTTGCAAATGTAATTACATAATTACCTCCCTCTAAAAACACTAATGGGGCTCAAACTCAAGACCTTTCAGATCCAAGACATATCTTTTTAATATACACAGTTCAACGATTTTTTGCTTATAATTTATTCCAAATGGAGTAACTTAATTAAAACAAAGAAACAATTAGGCCGACATTTGTAAGAAAAATGTTAAATATACTAAAACAAAGAAATGTTATGGAGGTGTATTTGATTGAGATTTTAAATGACGATTTTGGCAAAAAAAAAGTCTTGATAATTTTAAAAGATATTGTTAAATTGTATTGACTCTGTGAAATTTTAAAAGACTTTTTATAATCGAATTTTTAACACGGCTTTTTTTTATTTTTAAAAAGTCTTTTAAAATCCTCGAAAAAATCTCAATGGAATACACCCCACTAGTGCAACCCTAATTTATAAAATGTGAGACACTTTACCTTAACTAATTAGGGTACAAATGAAGTTAAACGATAGAGCACACAAAAAAATTTCTACCGTCACTTTGTATTTCTTTTGAGAGTGAGATATCATTTCATATCTGAATAAGGTGGAGCATCCCTAATGCTTGTGATGGGTATGGTATCCCAATTGGTTTGTATATCAGAGGACATGACATTTTATTTTTGATATCAATGAGGGCCCAAGCCCGAATAAAAAAAAATTACACAGAGATGACATCAGGGGTTGCTATCCCCATTACATCGGCTAACATCACATCATGACACTCCATATGACAAGTTGCATAGTACATCGTATGTGACTCAAGAGTGCACCCAATATTCACAAGGACATCGGCACACTTATTTACTTCCCGATACGTGTGCTTAATTACAACTTCCCAATCTAGCTCCAGCAACCGACGAATACGCATGACTAAAGATCCACCAAGAGGCCTCCCACACCCAGGTTGAAGAAGCACTTGCCTCACGACACTTGAGTCCACCTCCAACTCAATTCTTGTGGAAGAAAATATAGAGCAATTGCTTGGAGATCAGTCACAAATTTAACTACAATTAATTATTTCTATCCATGATCTCTTTGTTTCAATACTTTATTTTTCATTTTTATATGTATACATGACTTCATAGAACCAACCATGCCTAGCTAAATTCAGTCTCAAGTATATACCTCATTAAATTTTTATGATTTCAAAATCAAATTTTCTTTACAAAAACACGGTGAGACGAGGAAAAAGATAAGACTAAATTACAACAAAGAAAATTGATCCAAATATTGAACACCTCCCGAAAAATGAATTTCCACGATTGAACTCGAAGAAATATAAGTATATATATAATGTGTACTGTAAAGAGATAGACATTTGGAGTACAATGATATTAGAAAGCTCCATAGATTGGAACCAGAATCTACTTGCAAAAAATATATTCAATCAAAACTGAATAACCATATTCAAGAAATGGTTTATGTTTACATGAATGAATACTATAATTAATTTATGAAACTACATTGATTTGCTTCTTTTTTTGCTTTCTGGAGATCGGAAAGACGTATTTGTAATGCAATAGCAGAAGAAAAGTATTGAAAGAATGATAAATTTAGCCGAAAACCAAATTATGACAGGTTTTGTCACAAGGGTAAGCACACCCAATAGCTTGGACACCAACTCGGTCAAAAAACCAGTTCCCAACGGAATCTGCGATACCCTGCTTGTATTTTAAGACACACACCCATTAGAAGGATATTGATAAAGCCTTCGCGATGTGAAGCTTATAAAAAACCAGTTCTAGTGTTATGTGTTCAACGAAATTTTATATATAAAAGCGATATAATGAATGAGTTGGAATAGAACACAATAGACTTACTTTATTTCCAATGTGAGGAGAACCGCGGCCAAACCATGTATCCTGTCTTTCAGATTGACAGTGAGCGAAACATGAATTAATGAATAATCCGTTTTGGCGCGACTTTGAGAAGCGTCTTGTAACTCTAAGCATCTGATTTCGAAAACCTATTTCATTTTCAGTCAAGGTTCATGCATTGACACTAATTAGTAGTAACCATGAATATGATACAAACCACATGTAGATTAACAAAGGCATAATTATAAACAAATTAGAAAAAGTTACTCTTTGAAACTTATGATTAATTAATTACCTTGCAGATATTGTATCTGTGGTGAACTGCAACGTGCATAATTTTTTCTGCATTCATACCAATTCCAACGATAGTCAGCAGATGGTGGCGCTAGACTGGCTTGAATCTGCAAATAAAATGGCGAATAACTTCAAATGCAAATACAAATCGAATAACTTTCATCCACATATCTATAATTAGCTTAATAGTTATTTTAAAAAAGATTATTGATTCTGACTTCATGTTGAACAAACTGTAACGTAAATGGCGGAAGGAATTTACCTGCCAAGTATCATAAGCTGCATTTAGAAGAAATAGCGGTGTCCTAACATTGGCAATTAAACGCTGAGGGAAAAAGCACTGCAAACAGAATATCAAAAACGAAATAAAATTAGATTTCTGCATACTATAATTTTAGTATAATAGTACTACTAGCTGTATAATTTTACAATCTTGAAAATTACAAGAATAGCATTTACCAAAATTGGATTGAGGTGATTGGTACAACTCCTTGGAAGGCTCTTCTGCACACCCTGCATGCAAAGATACATCTAGTAAATTTCCGCCGCACCAGAATTTATAGACATCAACCAACCATGAAATTGAAGTTATTTTCTACAATATGATTATTGAAGTTAAACCTACCGATACAGTTATCCGATTACAATGATTATTATATTCTAGTTCAGTAATCAATATAGAGGAGTTAAGTTAGGTGCATCTGTTACAGTTAGAAAATACCTGTAAGGTGACTACACTTCCGAAAAAATTCCTTAAACTGCGACGGCCAGATACATCAATACTGAAATCCCAGACAAATATTTTGTCATTAAATCAAAACCGAGATATGATCAGATTCAGTGAATAAATTAGATTAAAATTGAAAGTTCATTGGTTAATGTTTACGAGTCAAGGAATAATCCAGCATCACTAAAGCACTTTACTCTAGTATTTCTAGAAAACAATTCCCGAAATTCATCGCAATGTAGTATAGCTGATAATCCTCCTGCGGAACATCCAGATAGAAGAGCCTAAAACAAAAACAAAAAAACAAAAAATATATCAAACAGATTTCAGGCATTATATCGTTTTTCTTAGGAGTTATTAATTAGAGGCGAACCTGTTTGGCATAACGCATCCCTTTCGACATTAAATCTTCCATAGCAGCTTGCCATATGCGTTGCCCTCTGAAATACAACCCTGCTTTCTGTGTAGCAAATATTAATTCATATCATTAATTCAATCATCGAGTGAGTTTTAAGCGGGAGGTCCAGGGTTTGAATCCTGATAACTAACATAACAATTAACTTACTAACATTTTACTTATATACAAAAAATACTAAGAAAAAATGTTGGAAAAGAGTTTGCATCCCATTTTTACCGCATTTTGACTGTCTCCGCTAAATGATGCGCCATCACAATAACGAATTTTTACTCTATTCCAATTGAAAAAGTCTGCAGATATAGTCATCGAAAATTGAAGATGTTAATTTCTCTGAATGCAATTAGGAAAATAGTAATAATGTTGCTGAGTCTAAGATTTATGACCTGGATTTTCCTCAGCTTTGTTGCTCAATATTCCAATAAATGGTATTTGTTTTTCCATAAAATACGATGAACCATGACGCGTTTTCTTACTATAAATACAATTTCTGATAGTTCCACACCAGCCTCCTCCCTGTAACCAAAAGGAATGTTATCTATTTTTTAATTATCATATGTTTAATGTCATGTCTTATGACTTATGTGATGAACTTAGTTCAAAGTTCATAGTCTCGTGATCGATCACATACCTCCAAATGTACTAGCCAACTGTTTGATCCGGAACCGTATCCGCGGTGGAAGTGGTAAGCCGGTAAAGATCCATCTAGGCAGACTAGAAAATAGAATACAAATCAATCACATGGAGCAATTATCTGATAGCTTTTGTGTCTTTACAGCTGTGAACTGCATGATATTATTGATTCTAAATAATGAAAGGGCCCATACCACACATAAAGTCAGCTAAATAATCAATAAAAGTTTTATTGCATTACATATATCATCATATCTCCAGATCTCAACTAAAATGTGTCAACAAAAAAAAAAAATTTTACAGGTATAGAATTGTTTTTGACATGTTTGGATGTTTTCAAGTACACTTGATTCTAATTTGAATCTGGAATTATGAGATTTTGACTCCACAAATGATCTTTAGCCTTGAATTTATTTTTCAACCAACTTTTACATGAATTTACATTCAACTCAATTTTAGCCATAATCAATTTGACCGAATCAATTCATTCAAATACCATTTTTGTCGCCGCAGAACCAAACACATTAATGCTTTAGAAACGAAGATTCTCAACTCAATGTCATAACTAAGTATCCACTAAACAATAATGATTTTAATTTGGACAAATAATATGCCTTGAAAACAAAAATACCCTATGAACAAAACAACTATTGATGATTTCATTCATTTATTTACCAAATTAGAAACAAAACATTATGGAACAAAACATAGTATATATGAGTTAATGCAAATGCACAGAGGAACATGGATTTAAGGATTACCAGCTCCTTTAGCAGCAGCTCCACTGATAAGAGTAAGACCAACCATTAAAGGTCTATAGTTGAAACCTCTTCCACTGACATATTGCATGTCTGTCACATTAGCATTCTCTAAAACATCCACCCCTTTCACAATCACAAAGCCTATGAACCCAAACAAACATAGCAGCTTCATCCCCCAAAAGCTCTTGTTTGTTTGGCTCATTGTCATATGTTAAAAGAAGAAACTGACAACCTTAAAAAGTAAGAAAAGAAAGAGTTCAAAAAGAGAAGGAGTGTGAATGGAAAACAACAAGTATATGTAGGAAACTAGAAGGAAAGTAAAGTACAAAAAATGAACTTTGATTGAGAAAGGTGAGTCACAAGTGAGAAAATGGCAATAATAAATAATAAGGTTTTTGAGTTGGGTATAGATTGGTCATTCAATGCAGCAATAACAGCTTGTAATAACGAAACATAGAGAGTTAAAAGTGAGACAGTTTTTGAATAAATGCAAATGATAAAAAGCTTATGGCTATGTTTGGTATCAACCAGAATCACGATGACTCACCGTAATTTTATAAAAGCTACAGAGTATAGTTTCTGTAAAATTACGGTGAATCATTGTGATTCTGGCATATTCATGTAAGAATAATTTAATTATTATAATTAATTTATGGTGACTCATGTGAAATGATGCAATTATTAACGTGAAAGGATGCAAGTATTTATGAAAGAATGTGAATATTCATGTAAAAGAGTGTGAATATTCATGTAAAAGATGCAATAATTCATGAAGAGGTGCAAGTGAATTTCTATAAATATATGTAACTTGATGGAAGTTACCAACTAATTGAAAATGGTTCTGTCTCTTCCATAAAAGTTTCTCTACCATATTACCATCAAGAACGGGTATGAGAAAGAACGAACGGGAAAGAGATAGATTGGGAATAGGAGGATTATTGATATTACTCTACATTCTATTTTCTATCTAGAGGAGAAAGGTATGTCATCTAACGGCTTTATTATGTGAGAATCATATGTTCTAAGATCCTTATAAATATAATAGTTTTCTAGTATGTAGACATGAATGTGAAAACTATAACTTACATGTGGTATCAGAGCATTAGGTTATGGAATTATATGATTCTCCATGAATGTAAATTTTCTCTCACTGAAATAATTGATAATCCATAATTCTGATATTAGAGATTTTAAATTTTCGTAATTTGGAATTTGATTTTGTTATGTTTGATGAACCATGATCCTGTTTGAAAGTAAACGAAATTCCGCGTATGATCACTTCACTTGGCCATAAAATATTGTTGTTTGTACGACATGAATTGGTATATGTGTATGTATACTTTATCTTTTGCAAATTCCATGAATGAATATATATACACGTCAAGCCTTATTATTAATTTAATTACATATATACATGAGAATGAAATACTTGATGCTATAATTTCTTGTAATGATCTACTGTGTTGTCAAAGAAATACCATGTCTCGAAGAGATTTTGGCAGAATAAAATTGAAAAGTGCCTATCCATGTGTTGGAATAAAATATTATGAAAGTTTGTTAATTAATCACTAAAGTGGTCGAACTTATATTTTTATTTAATTCTAAATTTATGATGATTTATAGCTATAAGTGTGTCTATTAATGTTGAATTAAATAGTATGGAAATTTGTTAATCATCAAAGTGATCAAATTTGTATGTGTTTATTTAATTCAAAGTTTAAGATTACTTAATTTCAATTACTCATAGTATGGATGCTAAAATTTATGGTTATTTATATGAGTTAATTGAAAGTTCATTGTTATAAGACATTTCTGGATCACCCAAAGGTTGATTAATTGTTGTTATAACTAATGGACATGAAAGTTGGTAATGTGTGTGCATTAATAGTTTTATTTATATATCCAAAGATAATGAATATTTCTAATTGATGCATATATCATGCCAAATAAATGTTAAATTAATAGCATCATTGTATTTATTGTTGTGTATTGGTGGATCTCCCAAAGGAGAACATTAGTATACAAATAATGATAGTTTTTTGAATCTGAATTGTATGATATTTATTACTCAAAGCACTAACGTTAAGCAAGTTTTTTTTTTTCTTTCAATAGTATCTCAAATTAAATGATACCTTGTCTTTTAGATTTAAGGGAAACATATCTGAAGGACAGTGGGAGCATGATTATTTTTTAGCCCCATATTTTGTAATCTTGCTTACAATTAATGATCTTAGTCTATTATATGAGACTAAGAATTTTCTCTTTAAGAACTTTGAAATGAAAAATATGGGTGAGACAAGTTTTGTGATTAATAATAGACTACAAGAATTGTTAGGCTTGTTTCACAAAACATATATCAATAAAGTTTTAGAGAGATTTAGAATGGTTCCAATAGAAAGGAGACAAAATTAGTCTCATGCAATGTTGAAAGAATGCATTTGAACCGAATGATTGGATATTCAGATTCAGATTTTTCCAACTATAGATACAAGAAAGTAAACATTTGGTTTTCTATATTTTTGTCTGGAGGATTGATATAATGAAAGAGTGTGAAGTAGTCTGTCATTGCTGCATGCACTAATGTTGAATTTATGGCATGCTTTGAGGCCAAAATTCAAACTAATCGGCTGCGGAAATTCATTTCAGGACTTGGACTTGTCGACAGTAATTGCCGAGTTGCTGAAAAATTATTGTGATAATTCTGTAGCAGTCTTCTTCTCGTAAAGCGACAAGTAAATTAAAGGGGCTAATTATATGGAATTGAAATACTTTGTCATTAGAGAAGAAGTTCAGAAACATAAAGTGTCAATTGAACATGTTAATGATTGTTGATCCTTTGACGAAAGGGTTACCACCGAAAGTAATTGGTGGCCATGTAGAAAACATGGACATTATTAATATTAATGAATTGTGATGTTTTATTGATGTATGTTGACACTTGGAGCTCACTAATGTAATGTTTCTGATCCCTTTTGTTTTCTATTAATGTGTTCATGCAATTAATGATGTTGAAAACAAATTAAGTTATTAATAATGACATTATGTTTGAACTCATTTTGCACCTTTCAACTTAAGGTCATATTGAGAAGAATTTCTAATATAGTAGTACATGGAAGGGAATATGTCAATAAATTGATATATAACCGCCATGACTCTTATTGGTTATATTCTTAATTATGATATATGATGGAACCAATGCATGTAAGGTTCAGTGATGCGCATTATGATTGATGTATTGTTAAAAGTCACATGAGTCAAGTGGGAGAATGTAAGAATAATTTAATTATTATAATTAATTTATGGTGACTCATGTGAAATGATGCAATTATTAACGTGAAAGGATGCAAGTATTTATGAAAGAATGTGAATATTCATGTAAAAGAGTGTGAATATTCATGTAAAAGATGCAATAATTCATGAAGAGGTGCAAGTGAATTTCTATAAATATATGTAACTTGATGGAAGTTACCAACTAATTGAAAATGGTTCTGTCTCTTCCATAAAAGTTTCTCTACCATATTACCATCAAGAACGGGTATGAGAAAGAACGAACGGGAAAGAGATAGATTGGGAATAGGAGGATTATTGATATTACTCTACATTCTATTTTCTATCTAGAGGAGAAAGGTATGTCATCTAACGGCTTTATTATGTGAGAATCATATGTTCTAAGATCCTTATAAATATAATAGTTTTCTAGTATGTAGACATGAATGTGAAAACTATAACTTACAATTCACTGTGATACCAAACACACACTATGTTTATGATGAAAAGTTCAAACAATATGGTTGGTGAATGAGAAAAATCCTACATTGTTTCGGCATTTTATAAATAGTACTCACACTTTTCAATCCAACGAGACGTCTTTTACAAATAAAAAAACTGCGAGGACTCGCACAAAGTCAAAAGCGGACAATAACTCAAAACGCAAAGGCAGTGTTGTGAACTTGAGATCAGAATACAATGATACTATATGATAATATAACAATTCAAAATATCCTTTAAGAAAATGGCACCGACATAAATGTGAGAGAGGCAAGGACAGAGCTGTACCTCACTCACTGCCATTACTCTCACTGAGTGTGAGTGTTTGAGAGAGTTGAGGGAGGGTATGGGCCCTATGCAGCTGTGTTATGTTGTGGGAAAATCCAATATCCTAAATAAAAATGTGACCCACCTACTTTTGTACAATAGCTACCAACTTGTCCTGTTCCTTATACCTTTGGTGGTACCGTGCCTATATTTATTAATTCATTATTCATGTACTCCCTCCGGTCCTATATATAAGAAACATTTCACTTTTTAGATACATTATAAAATAGATGTATTTAGACTATATTATTGTCTAGATACATCAATTTTATAATGAATCTAAAAAGTCAACTTTTTCTTATATATAAGATCGGATTCGGAGGGAGTATATATTATTATGCAGGAACCACACTATCTATGGCTCCCACCACACCACATCATGAAAATCGAATCTATCATAAATACTCTCACTGTCTCATATTAAATATTGTTCAAGGTTAGCATTATTCATTCTTTTTAAGAAATGAGTTTATTGAATAAAATATTAGAGTCATTTGGAGGCAGGTAAATGTAGGGTGATGGGATTGTTTCCCAAGATTTTAGGGTTCAAAGAATATTTATAAAAGTTTTCCTCTAAAGGTACTAATCAGGTTTAAACTGTGAAATCTGAGTCTGAGACTTGTTTTTATACCACTAGATCTCTGAAGCATGTGTCATACCCCAATTTTTGACCTAAGATCCCGTCTTATTTGCATTTGTCATATCATTTTGTCCGGAATATTGTTATGTTCTTTCAAATAAAAATTCGACATAGAGGTATTTTTAAATACCTCATTTTTGTGAATTTTAGTCCGAGTGTCCTTTTTGTCCATTTTTAGTTTTAGTTCTTTTCTTATTGTTTTCATCTTCATGTTTATTAATATTAATATTATTATTAAAACAAAAATAAAAAAATAAAAAAGAAAGGAAGAAGCAGAACGTGCTGCATTCCTCTTTCTTTCCCACTTGTTCTTTTCTTTTCTTTTTTTTATATTTATTATTATTATTATTATTATTATTATTATCTTTAATCAATAAACAAATATTAAAAGAAAGAAAAAAGAAAGATCAGAACAATAACAGCAGCCACGCCTCCTTCTTTTCAATTTCAATTTTCAAACCAAAAACAGTATTATGAAAGATTTTGTCTAGCCAGAAAATCTTGAACATACAATTTACAAGCCAATTTTCAATGCGCTTTGCCATTTTTTCTTCTGATTTGTAAGGCTATGAAGTAGCCTTTTGGGTGCAGAGAAACAGAGTTTGAAGAAAGAAAAATTGAGGGTACAGGTTTTACACACTGTGGAGCTTGATGAAGTTGAAAATTCATAAACACATTCACACTATCTCATTGCCATCTCTTTGTCACTATAAATAGAGGTTGGGCTGCAAAGGAAAAGGGACCGAAAAAAATTCATTAGCAGCATAACACAAAAATCTCATCAGTATCCAACACCATAACCAAACAATAAAAATCAGTAACATCACCACTTCACTAACAGAATCCTAACATCAAACAAAACCCAAACATCACAGTAACAACATCACCAATAGCCATTTTCATTTTTCCAACTTCCATCGACTCAAAACCAACAACACATCAATCCATACCAACAACAACATCTCAAAACCACACATAAACCAACACAACAACACACACACATAAACCGAAACCAAAACAAAAGAAAAAGAAAGAAAAAGAAAGAAAGAACAGAACAAACAAAGGTGAGAGGGAGATTTCGACCGCCGTTTCTTTTCCATTCCGATCCGTACGATTGGTGAGCTTTATGTAAATTTCGAGTTCGGATACGTTATGAGCGTATAAAAATAGTGAGGTTTGACATAAAAAGTTTTGGTTTTGGGTGGTTTCCGACGAGAGTCGCCGGAGAAGACGGTGGCGCCACCGCCGGCCGTCCTCTCCGGCGATGAGTGAGCAGAGAGCTCTGTGAGAGAGAACAGAGAGCTTGAGAGAGAAGGGTTAGAAGAGAGATAATTGTTTGTTTAAAATGACAAAACCTGATGAAAAATAAATATATACCCCTCCTCTCTGTTTCTCCGCGCGCCCCCAAACTTTCTCCGTGCGCCCCTGGGTCTGGTTTGATTTATATGTTATTGATGCTGGATTTATAACTGACGTGTGCATCCAGTTCAGTTGGCTAGGGCGCGAGCCCTGGAGCTAACAGGTCATGGGTTCGAGCCCCTGGTTGGATTTTTCTAGCCATTTTTCTTTTATTCCTTTTTTGCTGTTTTTGTTGGATTTTGGGCTTTAGGCAAAAACACTGCTGTCTGCACCCCCTGGCCTTGCTGTCTGCACCCCTTTGTTTTATTTATTTTTATCTTTTAATTATTTATTTGTTCTATTTTACTTGATGTCATTTAATTTTATTTATTTTCACATTATTTATATGTTATATTCTATGTTTAACTAACATCAAAATACCAAAAACATGCAATGTTTGTTTATTTTTATTCATTTCTTATATGTCAAAAAATACAAAAATATGTTGTGTATAATTTATCTCTGTTTAAATCCAAGGGAATGAATGATCGTTTATTTAACCTCGTGTTATTGTTACCCCGCCTGTTTACTTGTTCGTCATTTGCCTCTAAAAATATCAAAAAAAGTCAAAAACATTCAAATATCCAAAACAATCAATTTTCAAAAAGAAATCATTTTCTAATAAACCTCGACTTTCGTCGAGAGACTTTTTCAAATCTTTTTTTCAATAAATGTTTTAACACACTTAAGCATATTTAAACATTTTCAAAAGACTAAAAAACACAAAAACAGTTCAAACCTTTTTGCCATTTGGCTTTTGACTTTAAAACTTTTTTTCAAAGAGTTTAGACATGAGTCATCTATGGTCGAGAATTCTAATTTCCCCATAACAATTAGACAAGAAAAAGTGTTGATTCTTTTCCACTTAGGAGAGTTAGTGGCATACTCGTCGATAATTTCCGAGTGAGAGCCCTTCCCTATTGTGAAGCAAAGATCCACTTTTAGTATGTTTGTGGCGGATTAAAAGGGGTTTAAAACTTAAGATGACAACTCGTCTTTTCTCCTAAAAACAATCTAACAAACCATTTTATAATTTTTACCCCGAACTACGGGATTTTGATCCTTAACGGGTACGTAGTGCAAAAGACCTTGTGTCTTCCCAAATCAAAATTAATAAAACTTTTTTTTCTCTTTTTTTAAAATCATCAAAAATTAATAAAAAAAATATATTCTTTTCTCATCATCTCAAGCAAATTTTACAAGCAAATACTTTTAGCACAAAAAATACATATTTTACAAGAGGTTCCTGTAGAGTACTACAGATACTTAGGGTGCTAATACCTTCCCTTTGTATAACTAACCCCCGTACCTTTGATCTCTGAAAACTGCATTATTTAATTGTTTCATCGCTTCTTTAAATTTTGCATGTTATTTTATGGGTTTGTTTGATCTTTTCCCCTTCCCTTGGATAAATTAAAGTTCGGTGGTGAAATCATAATTTTTGAGAACCAAAGCTAACCAATAGCTGTTGGCGTCCGAAAATCACCGCGACAGAAATGGCGACTTCACTGGGGACTCCCCAAGAGGGTTGAGCCTAACTTGTATATATATGTTTTTGTGCTATTATCATTATGTATGTATATTATTTGCATGCTTGTGTAATTTATCTTTGCATGTATTCTTGACTATTTTGCTTGGGCTTTGTGTGGTGAGATAAGTCCCCTACCCGGACTTGAGTGCACAATAAGATAGGATGGTGGTATAATCAAAGTGACATGTCAAGAGTAGTCTTGATTATGATGCACATGTGATATAACCCCGCTCAGTGGAGGCCTCATGACGGTAGTACTCGTTGTCATGAATAGTCATGACGACGTTATTACTTTCAATATGAGTGTCCCGAGAAGCTGAGGACCTTAGAGTTACCTTAACCCATCTTGGCTTTTTAGGACGTAGTGCGGTGGCTAACCAAGAGTAAGTCTTGAATTAGTTGATACGCAAAACTACACTCAAATGAGATTTTCTTGCGAATATTATCGAACCGTGAGTCAGTCGCGTAAGTCGATAATATCCAAAAGAAGGTCAATGACTTTGGGAACCTGGTAGAACCCGTGATACAGGTACAAATGAAACCATAGTTCTTACCATGTGGGTGGTTCTTACCCTTGACTCCATCATTGAATATCAAACCTTAAACCGTGTTTGTGATCTTGTTTGTGGTTGTTGCATAATCATGCATTCATGCATTCATGAAAATCTTTTTCCATTAATTTCTAAAGGACTTAGAGGGATGACATTGTAAACACTCCCTATTTTGTCAAACTCATTTTGAAAAAAAATTACCTTAAAGTCCTTTGGAAACTTTCTTTTTGCATATAACATCATGCATCATTCTTGCATTCATGGTCTCGAGAGTTTGAGCCTTACGCTTTGCTACTTCTCAAAAGGTAAACCTGTTTCAAAGTGTCCCGACAACCTCATCCAAAGCCAACTCGCAGATATAATACTCGAGCAAGCCAGAAAAAGAAAATGGAAGAAGTGGGGCAAAAGAATGTCGAGCTTCGCAAAGAGAAACAAGTTGGAAGTGTGTTGCCAAAGGTTGTGGAGGAACTCAGAAGAAGCCAGGAATTGTTGAGAGAAGAGGTCAACGGGTTGAAAACTCAAATGAGCTTGATCATACAAATCCTGCTAAATGGAAAAGATAACCCTTCGTCGTGCCCACCACGAGCATACCCAGCACCTCAGACACCTCGGCCATTGGTGATTCCCCTGCATCAACAACAGCCTCGACAACAGGTTCCACAACCATTCAACAATCAGAATCGGGCTCAAAGACCGCCCCAATATGATCCTATCCCAGTAACCTATGAAGAGTTGCTTCCTGTACTAATTGAGAAAAATCTGGTTCAAACTAGGGCACCTCCTTCAGTGCCTGCAAAACTGCCATGGTGGTACAAAGCTACCGTTCTTGTGCTTTCCATCAAGGGGCACCTGGTCATGATACCGAACATTGTTATGTTCTAAAGTCTGAAGTCCAAAAGTTAATAAGGGATAACATTCTTTCCTTCAAGGATTTAAACCCAAATGCTTAAGTTGTCAAACCGTGAGACAAGAAGCGTCTCCTAAAGTCGGTGGACCTACACGGAAGCTCATCCCTAGGATCACTAGGCCTTCCATTTTTAATTCGTAATTTCTTTTATGCCAAGTATCTGTCTGCTTTTAAAGTTGTACTTTTTGATTGGTATTTTTAATGAAAATGAGCATGCATGTTTTTAGAATCCATTCATTCGTATTCACTCTTTTCTTGTGTCATCATACAAATGACAATGTTTTTTCCATTTCACTTTTCATGTTAACAAACTTGAGGGGAGAATGATGTAAACAAATAAACTGAATTTGCTGATATGTGCTTTCAATAGTAAGACCTAGCTAATGATGTAAGGCATTGTTTCACCTCCCCAAACACCGGAGATATAAGGAGATAATCCGTAGTCAACCCCTTCGAGCCCGAAGTTGGTGTTCTTTCTACTTTTCAAAAAAACAAAAAAAAAAAAAAAAAAAAACCTTTATCTTGACCCGGGGCAGGGTAGTCATTCAATTAATTCAATGATACATCCCAATGTAAGAGGATCGATCCATCCAAAATGGAAGAAGTCAGGGGACGAAATTCACCATAATATGTGGCAATCACAATCCTCCTAAAAAAAAAAGAGACAAGCCCGCTAAGTAAAAAAACTTAGGCAAAAGTTAGGGCATCCCGATGGACCACAAAATTCAAAAGAATTGGTCCATACAAAAATAAGGGATTGAGAAAAAGAAAAAAGCTAAACAAGCTTAAAGAGAAAAGTGGTTGCCACTTCAAGGGCCTCATAAGGAGCTTCAACCAAAGCGTCATCATTGTAAAAATTCTCTTGTCGACCAAAGGGTGTCCGATGAATAAATTGAATTTAGGAATGAAGGATATCGAAGAAGGATGGGCGGGTTAAAATAAAACTTTGAGCCTTATAATCTCTTTTTTTCGAAACCTTGAGCCAAGCCACGTTATAACCTTCAAAAGACCTAATTGAAGCTAGGTTAACTATGAAGGCATATTCAGCAAATTATTTTTAAACTGACTCCACCTGTTTGTTGAGTAACTATCTTTTATACACACTGCATGTGTTCTCCATAAAATTTGTTGATTCCAAAACATGCATGTGTATTGCCTCGAAAACGCTTTTTAAAAGAAATAATTTTTCTTGCAAATAGATACTTGGCATAGGGAAATTCGAGCGATGGTCTAATCAAGGTCGAACCGACTCAAGACGCTCCTAACTTGGGGCAAGTTACAACCATTCAAGGATTCAAGTCAGTGGTTAAAGAGCTTTCGCTCTATGTGAATGTTGCTGCAGTCAAAAAAATGCCTAAAAAAATGAGAAAAAAATAAAAGCTCGCCAAGTCGAAAACCTAAAAAGGCGGCTTAGGCAATAGAGAGCGTCCCGATGGACTGAAAACCCGAAAGGGCGGTCCAGGCAAAAATTAGGGGCATCAAAAAAGGAAATATATTCCCGGTGGACTGAAAACCTGAAAAGGCGGTCTAGGCAAAAATTAGGGATTTCAAAGAAAAAACAAAATAAGGCATAATGACTGCAGCGTGCTAATAGAAGAAGTCGAGCCAATCATCCTCTTTAGGCTACTCCTTTGAAGACCCAAGCAAAGAATCTGGGGCAGGGGCAAGTCCTCTCCAATCTTTTGAACTGCTCATCAACAATTGTTGAGTTCAACGTGGGCATTGGAAAATCATGCCAGCAAAAATAGCCGATAACCTACAGCTAGGAAGCCTTGACTACTCCTTAGCCAGCCACTGGGGCACCTTCTGAAAACATTCAGATCGTCAAGCAAGTACTCGTTATGCATTGATAACGTCGCTTTGCTCTAACATTATGCTTTTGAAAAATGGCGACAAACACATTTCTTTAAACTTGTGAACACAAAGGAGGGAGTGTCAACAGCCGTCCCAAGAACGCGTTAAGCCTCGAAGTGCGAAAATGGGTTATTTTGCCAAGAAGAGGGCTCTTGTTTAAATTTCAAATGACGGCTTCTTATCCACTAATGGAACCTTAGGTCTATCATCTCCAGCTGAACAAATTTTTATCAATGTTGGATTTTCTCCTCAGGAAGTTTCAGCTTCCCCAGAAAAGGTTAAACCTTGTAGCCAAACTTTGCTCCATCAATGACTTTTACTCTATCTCCAGCAATATCTATGTATGATCAAGATTTGCCGAGTATTTGGACATACTGCGATGTTGGTTTACCTCCAGTTTTATTCGTCTCGTCATTTTTGTCATCATACACAATGCATATACATGACATTCATGCATACATTCATGCATAACATGCATATTTACATCAATTCATGCATGATTGCATTTCCTGATATTCATTAATTCCTTAATCTCGGTTGTGTTTGTCCCCGAGATTAAAAGTTGGGCGTGTCATTCTTTCAAGTAGATTGTCGGCCATAAGCAGAAAGTGCATATCCTTTCTAAAAATTCCCCACTAAGTTAATCCCTCGTGGAAGAAGGTTGCTTCAGTTGTTTCCCTTACCAAATACATGGATAGGAAGATCCCCAGTCGAGCTCATTTCTCATTGGGTATAGAGTGTTTTTTTTTTTTACTATTTTTCTCCAGTTCTTTCCTGGATTGAATTCAGACACCAAGCAGCAAGTGGCAATCTCTTTATTTGAGTAGCTTGCATACTACCAAAACAAACCCTTAATTTTCTCCAGTGATGTCATCCCCAGTACGCCTGGTCAAAAGACGTTATTGAAAAACTTTACAGACATTTTGCAACTTAACCTACCCATGTCTCTTTTGAAGCTCCTGGTAGAGTTATTGATTTCCTTAAAGGAAACTTTTCATATTACTTTGATAATCAGTAATACTCAAAATTGTCTTTGAGGAACAACCAATATTTTCATATTATCTTTGATGACAGATAATATTTTGGTTTCATTATCTTCAATAACAGATAATGTCTCACCTCTTCCATATTACCTCGATAAATCGGTAATTTTGGTTTCATTATCTTCGATAAACAGATAATTTCTCATCCTGTCGTATTACCATGATAAATTGGTAATATTTGACTTCCCAACCTTGAATAACGGGTAGTGTCTCATCTTCTCCATATTACTTCGATAAATCAGTAATATTTGGGTTTCATTATCTTCGATAAACAGATAATCTCTCATTCGTGTGTATGTCCATGATAAATCGGTAATATTTGACTTCCCTACCTAGAATAACGAGTAGTGTCTCATCTTTTCCATATTACCTTGATAAATCGGTAATATTTGGTTTCATTATCTTTGATGAACAGATAGTGTCTCGTTGTTTCATATTACCTCGATAAACGGTAATATTCAGTTTCATTGTCTTGGTAAACAGATAATGTTTCATTTTCTCATATTATCTTTGATAAACAGATAATATTTCAGTTTCATTTGTCTTGATAAACAGATAATGCTTCATTTTCTCATATTATCTTTGATAAACAGATAATATTTCAGTTTCATTTGTCTTGATAAACAGACAATGTTTCATCCTTTCATGGTTATCTTTGATAACAGATAATATTTCAGTTTCATTATCCTTGATAAACAGATAATGTTTCGTCTTTTAAAAATTACCTTGATGACCGGTAATATTCAGTCTCACTATCTTTGATAAACAGATAATGTCTCTTTCCCTTCATATTGTTTTTTATAACAAATGATGTTCAGCTTCATTGTCTTTGATAAACAGATAATGTTTCATCTTCTATTACCTTTGTTAACAGATAATATTTCAGTTTGATTATCTTGATGAACAGATAATGTTTTCCTTTTCTCATATTATCTTTGATAAACAAATAATATTTCAGTTTCGTTTGTCTTGATGAACAGACAATGTTTCATCTTCTCATATTATCTTTGGTAACAAATAATATTACAGTTTCATTATCTTTGATAAACAGATAATGTCTTTTTCTTCTCATACTATCTTTGATAACAGATAATATTTTAGTTCCATTATCATTGATAAACAGATAATGTTTCATCTTTTCATGTTACTTTGATAATCAGTAATATTCAGTTTCATTGTCTTTAATAAACAGACAATGTCTCACCCTTTCATATTATCTCTGATAACAGATGATATTTTGGTTTCACTATCATTGATAAACATGATAATGTTTCATCTTTTCATATTACTTTGATAATCAGTAATATTCAGTTTCATCGTCTTTGATAAACGGACAGTGTCTCGCCCTTTCATGTTATCTTTGATAACAAATAATATTTTGGTTTCGTTATCTTCGATAACAGATAATGTATCACCTTTTTATATTACTTTGATAATCAGTAATATTCAGTTTCGTCATCTTCAATAAACAGATAATGTTTCATCTTTTCATATTACCTTGATAAACAGGTTATTTTGGTCTCATTATCTTGATAAGGAGATAATGTGTCATATTTTCATCTCGATAAACAGACTATGTGTCATCTTTTCATAATACCTTGATAAACAGGTTACTTTGGTCTCATTGTTGTGATAAGCAGATAATGTCCCGTCTTTTCGTGTTACCTTGATAAACAGGTAATTTTGGTCTCATTGTCTTGATAAACAGATAATGTGTAATCTCTTCCCCAGTGAAACTACTTTGCTTCCCCAGTGGAGTTGGATCCCTTTCCTCAATGGACTTGGGTACCCCTTTTCATTGTTTTCTCTCCCCAGTCGGGCCACTTTTGTTGTTTCCCTGTGAACGTCACTGTTTTCCCCAATAATAAAAGTTTGTCTCTTGTGAATCCACTTTCCCACAAGATTCAGAGTCTTGCATTAGCATTTGCATCATAAACACTCTCGGCATCTTAGGTCCAAAATTGGATATTCTATATTTAAGTCTCTTCATTCTGCCGAGACGAAGATTTCATCTTCATATCTCCAGATGAAGAAAACTTAAATAGGGGCATCTGTCATACCCCAATTTTTGACCTAAGATCCCGTCTTATTTGCATTTGTCATATCATTTTGTCCGGAATATTGTTATGTTCTTTCAAATAAAAATTCGACATAGAGGTATTTTTAAATACCTCATTTTTGTGAATTTTAGTCCGAGTGTCCTTTTTGTCCATTTTTAGTTTTAGTTCTTTTCTTATTGTTTTCATCTTCATGTTTATTAATATTAATATTATTATTAAAACAAAAATAAAAAAATAAAAAAGAAAGGAAGAAGCAGAACGTGCTGCATTCCTCTTTCTTTCCCACTTGTTCTTTTCTTTTCTTTTTTTTATATTTATTATTATTATTATTATTATTATTATTATCTTTAATCAATAAACAAATATTAAAAGAAAGAAAAAAGAAAGATCAGAACAATAACAGCAGCCACGCCTCCTTCTTTTCAATTTCAATTTTCAAACCAAAAACAGTATTATGAAAGATTTTGTCTAGCCAGAAAATCTTGAACATACAATTTACAAGCCAATTTTCAATGCGCTTTGCCATTTTTTCTTCTGATTTGTAAGGCTATGAAGTAGCCTTTTGGGTGCAGAGAAACAGAGTTTGAAGAAAGAAAAATTGAGGGTACAGGTTTTACACACTGTGGAGCTTGATGAAGTTGAAAATTCATAAACACATTCACACTATCTCATTGCCATCTCTTTGTCACTATAAATAGAGGTTGGGCTGCAAAGGAAAAGGGACCGAAAAAAATTCATTAGCAGCATAACACAAAAATCTCATCAGTATCCAACACCATAACCAAACAATAAAAATCAGTAACATCACCACTTCACTAACAGAATCCTAACATCAAACAAAACCCAAACATCACAGTAACAACATCACCAATAGCCATTTTCATTTTTCCAACTTCCATCGACTCAAAACCAACAACACATCAATCCATACCAACAACAACATCTCAAAACCACACATAAACCAACACAACAACACACACACATAAACCGAAACCAAAACAAAAGAAAAAGAAAGAAAAAGAAAGAAAGAACAGAACAAACAAAGGTGAGAGGGAGATTTCGACCGCCGTTTCTTTTCCATTCCGATCCGTACGATTGGTGAGCTTTATGTAAATTTCGAGTTCGGATACGTTATGAGCGTATAAAAATAGTGAGGTTTGACATAAAAAGTTTTGGTTTTGGGTGGTTTCCGACGAGAGTCGCCGGAGAAGACGGTGGCGCCACCGCCGGCCGTCCTCTCCGGCGATGAGTGAGCAGAGAGCTCTGTGAGAGAGAACAGAGAGCTTGAGAGAGAAGGGTTAGAAGAGAGATAATTGTTTGTTTAAAATGACAAAACCTGATGAAAAATAAATATATACCCCTCCTCTCTGTTTCTCCGCGCGCCCCCAAACTTTCTCCGTGCGCCCCTGGGTCTGGTTTGATTTATATGTTATTGATGCTGGATTTATAACTGACGTGTGCATCCAGTTCAGTTGGCTAGGGCGCGAGCCCTGGAGCTAACAGGTCATGGGTTCGAGCCCCTGGTTGGATTTTTCTAGCCATTTTTCTTTTATTCCTTTTTTGCTGTTTTTGTTGGATTTTGGGCTTTAGGCAAAAACACTGCTGTCTGCACCCCCTGGCCTTGCTGTCTGCACCCCTTTGTTTTATTTATTTTTATCTTTTAATTATTTATTTGTTCTATTTTACTTGATGTCATTTAATTTTATTTATTTTCACATTATTTATATGTTATATTCTATGTTTAACTAACATCAAAATACCAAAAACATGCAATGTTTGTTTATTTTTATTCATTTCTTATATGTCAAAAAATACAAAAATATGTTGTGTATAATTTATCTCTGTTTAAATCCAAGGGAATGAATGATCGTTTATTTAACCTCGTGTTATTGTTACCCCGCCTGTTTACTTGTTCGTCATTTGCCTCTAAAAATATCAAAAAAAGTCAAAAACATTCAAATATCCAAAACAATCAATTTTCAAAAAGAAATCATTTTCTAATAAACCTCGACTTTCGTCGAGAGACTTTTTCAAATCTTTTTTTCAATAAATGTTTTAACACACTTAAGCATATTTAAACATTTTCAAAAGACTAAAAAACACAAAAACAGTTCAAACCTTTTTGCCATTTGGCTTTTGACTTTAAAACTTTTTTTCAAAGAGTTTAGACATGAGTCATCTATGGTCGAGAATTCTAATTTCCCCATAACAATTAGACAAGAAAAAGTGTTGATTCTTTTCCACTTAGGAGAGTTAGTGGCATACTCGTCGATAATTTCCGAGTGAGAGCCCTTCCCTATTGTGAAGCAAAGATCCACTTTTAGTATGTTTGTGGCGGATTAAAAGGGGTTTAAAACTTAAGATGACAACTCGTCTTTTCTCCTAAAAACAATCTAACAAACCATTTTATAATTTTTACCCCGAACTACGGGATTTTGATCCTTAACGGGTACGTAGTGCAAAAGACCTTGTGTCTTCCCAAATCAAAATTAATAAAACTTTTTTTTCTCTTTTTTTAAAATCATCAAAAATTAATAAAAAAAATATATTCTTTTCTCATCATCTCAAGCAAATTTTACAAGCAAATACTTTTAGCACAAAAAATACATATTTTACAAGAGGTTCCTGTAGAGTACTACAGATACTTAGGGTGCTAATACCTTCCCTTTGTATAACTAACCCCCGTACCTTTGATCTCTGAAAACTGCATTATTTAATTGTTTCATCGCTTCTTTAAATTTTGCATGTTATTTTATGGGTTTGTTTGATCTTTTCCCCTTCCCTTGGATAAATTAAAGTTCGGTGGTGAAATCATAATTTTTGAGAACCAAAGCTAACCAATAGCTGTTGGCGTCCGAAAATCACCGCGACAGCATGGATACCTCTAAAATGGTGAAGTATTCGTACACCAGATACATTATCGGTCCTGGTTGATTTTTTATAGGCAAATGTTAGTTGTTTAGTATATTGTTAGAAGGGAGGGGAAAATGTTAGTAGCTAGCGATCAAACTCTAGATCTCATTCTTAAACTCCTTCAATATCCCAATCATTTATCACTCGACTACACCTTTAAATTTTTACAATGAATTGATATTGAATTGATTCATAAATTAACACCCTTAATTCTCAACTGAAATCATTAGTCATTTTGATTGGCAAAGTTACTTGAGAATCTAAATAATCAAATTAATATTACAAAATAGGAATTTCTTAGACAAAATTAAAGGAATAAAACAAAAAAGATAAAGTCTATGTGAGTTTAGCTCAGTTGGCAGGAAAAATTACAATATGCAAAAGCCGGGCTTCATATCTAGAATTCCCCGTTTAATGGCATTCATGGTCAGCGGGAGGTTTTGTGTCACTCTTCTTCATTGAGTGGAATATCTTGTAATCTGGACACAGAGCTACCAGACACATTTCCATGATTAGGAGTAGTAGCTAGATGTTTGAGCAACATTTCCCTATCAAATGAAACATCATTTCTATATTTGTACCATTTTGCACAAAAGATATAGACAACAAAATTAAGCATACTAAGTATAGCCAAAAACCAATAGAATAGTTCAACATGGTTTTGGTTCAAGTCTCTTCCTTCTAGCCACCCTTTATTACTCTTTGTAATCTTACTTGTCACTGAGTTTATAATCTCAACAAAAACTGTGCTCAAATAATAACCAATTGATAATGAAAGAAATGAGAAAGATGTCGAAAGCGAACGCATCCCTCGAGGAGCTTCTTTGTAGAAAAACTCTAATAGTCCAACCAATGTAAACATATCAGCAATACCAAATATTGCATAATGAAAAGAAAGCCAAAAGAGGCTGATTTTGTAGTTATGATCATTGATATAGTGTTTTCTTTTCACTTCTACTAACCCTGCTATGATCATTGAGATTGCTGATAAAACTAATCCAACAGCAACTCTTTGTAATTCTGATATTCCATTTGGATGACCGGTTATTTTGCGAACAAGTGGTACGAATGCAAATTCATAAACCGGTATCAAAAGGGTCATGAATACTAGTGGGATCACAGGTATTGATGCTGCTGGAATGGTGAAAGTGCCGATGAATGTGTTCATGAAGGTTCCTTGTTGAACTGAAAAGGTTTGTAGTTGAGCTAAACATGTGTTCATGATAATTGTGCTTAGAAGTATAGGCATCATTCTTGTTAGAATCTTTACTTCTTCTACTTGTGTCACTGTGCATACTTTCCATTTTACTGCTTCTACGCCTTTTGGTAGAACCGCGGCTTTGTCTAGGGCCCTGAACTGGGTAGTGTGAGGTATGAGTTTTATCTTCAAAGTAGATTTATGACTTTCTATTTCATACAACTCATCAGAATTATCAGGTAATTCCACCCTCCAATTCTTCACTGCAACAACCAGAACCTGCAAGAACAATTAAAAAATAATTATTAAGATATACAGAGACACAGACATTAGACACGACACTAATACATTAACTCTTAGATTTGAGTATTGGGTCTAACACATCCTTACAAAACCGGCTTGTAAGGCGATGATTGCCTGCGGGTGGCCCAACGGGAGAAACTCTGATACCATCTTAGAATTGAGTATTGGGCCTAACTCATTCTTACAAAACCGGCTTGTAAAGTGAAGATTGCCTCTTACTTATAAATACATATTCAGGCAATCTCACAACTAATGTGGAACTTCTTAATATTGACATCGATATAATGATAGTTATTTGAGAAAATGGAGAAAATGGTACCTGTAAAATACTCAACAATGGACTCTCTCCTGGAATTCGAGTACGATAAAATCTCTTTCCAGCAAATATGCAAATAAGTGCAGCAGAAGAACATGAGAGAGATATAAGAAAACCTTTGTACCATGCATATTCCGTGCTAACGTAAACAACAAAGGTGACACCTAAGGTAGCTCCAATTGTAATACTAAACAGAAACCAATTGAAGAAGCTAGCAAGTTGAATTCGTTCTTTTGGAATCTTGTCATCAAATTGATCACCTCCTAGAGCAGGTACACACCCTCTGATTCCACCACCACCTAGTGCAAGCAAGTATATTGAAGCATAGAAGAGTAAAGCTTTTGTTCCATGCAAACAACTCTGTTCTCCACATAGTTCTGGTTGAAGTTTCAAGCTGTGTGATTGAATCACAAGTAAGGCATACCCCTGCAATTCAATAATGAATTTTATTTTGAATAAAATTGCGTCTGTGTGTGCACGCACGTATATGCTAGTTCATGCAGTGGCGGATCTACAGCCTGGCCAGATGGGACACTTGCCCAGACTCTGGTAAAAAAATTGGTATTTTAGGGGTTAGTTTAGGGCGAAATTGAGATTTTTTGTTCAAAACTGAAATTTTTCAGTGCAAAACTAAGATTTTGCCCCAGGCTTTATAAATTTTCTGGCTCCGCCACTGAGTTGAAGTATATTCATGCATTTACTATTTTCTTATCAAATAATGAAGTTGTTTAATAAAATACTTTACCAACAACTGGATAATGCCAAAGAGGATACAAGTGTTGAGACGATTCAGATAGGTATCGGAAATGACCCCTCCAACGACGGTCAGCAAGAAGGTAGTTCCCAAGAAGTTTGTGGTGGTGGTTGAAGAGCCAGAGAGGTCAAAATGCATCACAAACAAGCAATATAACACCATGCTTACCATGTTTGCCACGAATCCTATGTTGTCTAGCAACATCATTCCTGCAATCAAAACATATATATAAATGAATTTGTCTTTGTTTAATTCCTTTTATTAATTATTTCAAAACAATTTAGAAGAATTTTGATGAACATATATAGTTTACTCACCAAAGATGAAATAAGTAGCTCTATATCCTCCTTGTTTTGGATTATTGATCACTGCTTGGTATTCAACATCTTTAACACTGGCCTCCTCTTTTGAATCCTGTATTTTTAAAAATAACACATTATGTGCATATAGTTAAGAAAATAATTATGAAAGCTATTCTTATGTAATCTAGTGTTGGAGAATGCTGTAATAACTTAAGGAAATAAAAGTTTAACAAGAATATGATGATTGATGGCTGCACATATAATTTCAAATCATGTTTAGACACACCAAACTTTAGGTTTAATTCACTCTACCGGTTTATGCAAATTGAATGCAATAGAAATAATCGTGAATCCCCATCATGATATTTTGGAAATCCCCATCAAGACAATAGTTGAATAATATTTTACAAAATAAAGATCTCTCAATTTATTTCGTGTACTGGAGAAAACAAGAAATAAATTTGACGGAAGTTTTTGTTGTACATAGAAGAGTTATTAGAATCTATATGTAGCATCTCGTTTGGTTGAGATTCAAAATGTGATTTGCCTTATTATATGGACTAGTTCATTTTGTTAAAAAGATGTCACGAGTCCTAGGATGAGATATGGTGTAGAAATAAGTTTATTATAAGTAAGGACAATAATTTTTTTATAAGTCAATTTTGCAAAGTTGAATTCGACCCAATCCAAATACAATATCAAAGTCTATCTAAAATATGTTGGATCACCTGCTATCAAGTTACTATTATTGAGTCACCCCGGCCACGCTCTAGATGTTCAATACTAGGAGTAAATAAGATATGTTATGAGTCTCACATTAGATAAGATATGATTTGAACATGTGTTTATAAGTAAAAACAATTTTTTCCGATTTAACTCAACCAAAAATCTAAGAAGACGCGACCAAGACTAAATTATGCATAACAAGTTTAAAACAATATTTTTCATGCACTAAAGATATATGATGACATAAAAAGTTGACAATTAAGCTTTAGTAGGGGAAAAAGATTAGCCAAGCAATAATATTGAGCAGTATATAAAATAATGAACCCTTTTTAATTTATGGCTGAAATCAAACACTAATTTTGCATGAGATGTGCAAATAGTTACCATGGATGAGGAAGGCAACAACTTTTTTGAAAGGATAGAAAGAAGGGCTGTATTGGTGGCAATGTTAATTGTGTATAATCCGTAACAAATATGTAGTTTTATAATGATCTGGAAAATCATATGAATTATTTATTGTAGCATGCAACAATGCATTGGTATTGTAAGAAGTGAATCTATCTAGTGCCTCAATTGACCGGCTGGTTCCTAATTTACTAAGCCAATGACCGGCGGGGGGGAAAACATTTGTAGAGAAAAAAATTGGTGTCTTCAGTAGTTTAATACAATTGGTAGTAATATTGTTAATATATGCAATCGTTGAGGTTTAAATTTCAAACACTTATTCATTTTAATGATATAATTTTAGTTACTAAATTATTTGATAAAAAATAAAATAAAATTGGTGAACACTCACGGAAATATGGAGTATTGAATCAACTTAATGATAAAAGTTGGAGGAGATACAAAATTAGCTAGTGACTAATAATTTAAATTTTGATTAGATATGAAGAGAGATAATGATGGGGAAGTTTTAAATGACAATTTTTCATAAGAAAATATTACATAAAAATATATTTACTATTTCACTCATATTAAAAATAGAAAAATTATTCTTATAAAGAAATTAGAAAAATTATTCAATGTAAACATCTTTCCTTTGCTCCAAGTTTTAACTGAAAAATGTTTAGCCTAATAACAATATGATTCTCTTTAAAAAAAAAAATATATAAATTTGATTTCTAGAGTGGTCTATTTGAGAGACAGTTTAACCATATATAAAGAAAATGAATATCTCATTATTGACTAAAAAATTAATCTTATAGTAAATCCAATTGACATAAGTCATGGTGATAATTTGAGGCATCTCCTAGAGATCAAAGACTTTACTCATGGTAAGTTAACAAAAAAAATGCAACAAATACTATAGTTTTTTTTCATTCTAGTTCATATTTATTTATTACTATCCAATAGAGCACTTATACTATGGTTGCAATTAGCAATGAAATATAAAAGCATTTTAACCATAGACGGCAAAACGTTGTATTGGCTTCATTGGTGAAGTGATGGCCCAAAGTAGTCATTATCAAGTCCTCCTAAGTTTGATAATATTGTCCGTCCATCCGTTGCACCACACAACCATTATCAAGTAATCTATGTTTACTT
This sequence comes from Trifolium repens, assembly GCA_030408175.1. NCBI lineage: Eukaryota > Viridiplantae > Streptophyta > Magnoliopsida > Fabales > Fabaceae > Trifolium > Trifolium repens. Next base: position 52,811,300 of record CP125851.1, read on the forward strand.
CTGCTACCATTTTCTGCCGCGCCCTACAATTCTGCCAAAATATCTCTATCTATTATTTAGATAGCGGATACATTCAAAAAACCTCTATCATTATAATGTTCTTTTTTTACTAATACGAAAGAACAATTATATTTTATGGATTCTTATAAAAAAAAAATTATAATATATTGTATTATTTATAACCAAATAATAGGTAACATAACAACAAAACCACATATCTTATTGTGGAAGAAGATTTGTGGCTAAAAATGCAACAACACTAAGAAACGACATTTCATTATTCAATCTAGAAAGAGATGGAACTATCTTTTCATGAGACAAGTTATCTTCACATAAATTGGGTCCATCGCCAGCAACTTTTGCATCATAGTTTGCAGTCATTGGATCTTCAACTAATTCTTGTAACGCACTCTTGAAACTGTCGACCAACTCATTGTAATCAATTGTTGCACACTGTTTTAGGGCTTTAGAAGAAGGATATTTCTTCATCAAATTCTTGAGATAATTTTGGGATTTTGTGGACTTTTCTATTGCCATTTTTAAGTATAACCTACAAAGGGTGAGATAGTCTTTGGCCAAAGTAATTTTAGGGTTGGATTCTAGAAGTTTCAAACAACGTTGTGTTTCATTAGCATCTTTGCATACATTTTTGTACAGTTTGGGGGTAGTTGTTTGTGAAGTTGCAAGAGAAATAAAAATCAATAAAACAGTGAAGAGGAAGATTAACGGTGTTGAAAGATTCATCCTTTTCTTTGAAATGGAGTTTGATTCTATCCTTAATTTATAGATATCATCCTTTGTCAATTAAACAATTGCTATATACTCCGTATTTCACAAAAAACAAAATAATTTCTATATTTTAACAAATTACCATTTTAGAATTCATTTAATGTCGGTCAAACATAATAATTTGAATGAATTTTATCACAAAATAAAAATAAAGAATTGTTGTCCATAAATTTTAATTCAACTGACAAAAAATACTGAAATTATCAAGTCAGACGTCGTGACCACAACTCGAACTTCAGCTCCTCCATTTGTGTGGGTTGATTTACAATGGTCATGGTCATATGATTTCATCTATCTACCAAAATAAATAAATAAAAATAAACAATTTATATATTTAAAAAAAAAATTAGCATTTTAGAATTCATATTATCCAAGTCAAACATAATTTGAATAAAAAAAAATTTGTAATAAAAATTTAGGGTGAAATAATGATGTTCAGTTCAAATCGAGAGTACTACTGAGACTTTAAAGACAATTTGCTTCACTAATCTAGGTGGTTGTACCATTTGCTCTGCTTTTATATTTGTACTGTTGTTTCAAATGTAACAAAAAGAGGGGTGTGTCTCATGCTGGTGTTGAGACCATTCTGCTTTGTTGGAACAAAGTGGGTCTGACATGAACCTCTAATGTTTTAAGTGGTTTTGATGATAACAAAGTATTAAAATTACAATTGGTATTACTAATGATTATTCTAGTGTGCAGAACTACAAGTTAAAATTCATTCAGAAGCACTATGAATAGTAGCAGAGAAGCCAGTCAAAACAAGCTCTGAAAGAGTATCGCTGTTCATCAGAAGCTTAATTTTTGCGTGCTGAAGATAGCACTTCTGAAGACCAAAAGCTAGGCTCTGATGAAGTTCAGAAGCTGAAGATCTTAAGAAGCTATAACAAGAACATCAGAAGCAAAAGGAATTTACGTCACTCAAGAGCTGACCTATATAGAACCAATGATTGAAGAACAATCCACTTCAAGGCTCTGTCACATCCACAGGAAGGAATATTCGTTGGTACAACGTTAACCTTATCCATAAGTGGAGCGCATTTGAGGATTGTACTATCGTACTATTATTACTCAAAATGGATGAGTGATAAATTGAATAGCTAGGTAGTGGAATTGGAATTCCTTACCAAAGAAGGCAATATACAGCTATCAATTGTACGAGTAAATTCCAGCTGGCATCTCTCTCTCTGCAACGGTCATCATCTTCCTCCAAGTATAAATAGAAGACTCAAATGGAAGAAATGACAACTGTTACTACTACTGTTCCTACGACTGTTCTATCACTACGTTCAAAGACTAAGAAGCATTCTGACATCATATTTTAAATCTGTCATTCTAAGTCTTAGAACAAATTGAGTTGTATTTTGTAAACACCTCTGATAGTATATCAAGTGTTCCTTAACATTCATTCTTATTCTTAAGTTTGTTTGAGAAGTCTCTTGTTAAGTTTAACTTGAGCATTTGTGAAGTCTCTTGTTAAGTTTAACTTGAGCATTTGAGAAGTCTCTTGTTTAGTGAAACTTGAGCACCTGAGAAGTCTCTTGCAAGTGTGCTTGAGCAATTTGTAATCTTTAGTAGATTATAGTGAAAATCTCTTGTTAGTAACAAGGGGACTGGAGTACTCTCGATTTGTGAGGGGAACCAGGATAAATTCTGTGTCTTTCTTTCTCTCTCTCAGCACCCTCTCTTTAATTTGTGTTTTTATCCGCTGCATACTTAGTCGCTATTAGGCAAAAAGTTTTAATTTTTAAAACACAATTCAACCCCCCCTTCTTGTGTTTTTCCACCTTCAATTGGTATCAGAGCCTGGTTGTTGCCTAACTCTCACCTATCAGTGAAACAGTTAAGATTCAGGGAGGAAAAACATGTCTGCTGAGAAGAATCTCAATGAAGTTCCATTTGACTATGATTCTAATTCTAAAGACAGAAGGTCTTCTGACAAAATTCTCTTTTTCAATGGAACTGAGACTGGTTATCCATTCTGGAAAACCAAGATGTACAGTCACATCATGGCGATTGATTGTGATCTGTGGGACTTGGTAGAAGATGGAGTGAACTTTGAAAATATGGACTTAGAAGGCGTTGTTAGCTCTAAAGACAGAAAGGCTTTTACACCTACTCAAAAGCTGGAATATAAGAAGCACCACAGTGTAAAAGGGATGATGACAAATGCCATCTCTCATGATGAGTACTTGAAAATTGGAGATAAGAGAACGGCTAAGTCTATCTGGGATTCTCTTAAATCCAAGTATGAAGGAAATAAACAAGTTAAGGAGGCTAAGGCCAACTTGTTAGTACATCAGTATGAATTATTTAAAATGAAGGACGGAGAGGACATTGAGACAATGTTCTCTAGGTTTCAAATTCTTGTTTCTGGACTTCAAGTTTTAGATAAGAGCTATACTGAGGCTGATCATGTAAGGAAAGTACTCAGAAGCTTGCCGCCAAAGTGGAGACCAAAAGTGACAGCGTTTCAGGAATCTAAGGATTTAGATACTGTGTCTCTTGAAAGCTTGGTTAGTTCTCTAAAGAGTCATGAGATGGAACTTATGACTGATGAATCGACTAAGAAGCTAAAAGGGATAGCCCTGAGCACCAAGAGTTCCTCTAAGGCTCTGAAGGCGAAGGTTATAGTATCTGATGAAGAAGCTTCTGAAGAAGGTCACGAGATGGACTCTGATGAAGAAGAAGAAATGGTTCTGATGGCTGCAAGAGTATCGCAATGGGCTAAGAGAAGCAAGAAGTATGCTGGTAAGTTTGGAGGTTCTTCCAAGAAGGTTGGTACTTCTAAGGATAAAAAGGAAGAACAAAACAAATGCTTTAAGTGCAACAAACCAGGACACTTCATTGCTGACTGCCCAGAGAACCTGAGTAAATCATCCAAGAGAACCTCTAACAAAGAAAGATACAAAAGTAAGCTCAAGAAGGGGTTCCTTGCCACTTGGGATGATTTGGATCAGGAATCAGATTCTGATGGGGAAGAAGAAGCAAACCTAGCCTTGATGGCAACCGCTTCTGACCAAGAGAACTCTGAGCACGAAGATGACTCAGATTCAGAAGATGAAGATGAGGTACTTGCTAAACTTTCTCGTTCTGAATTAATAGATTCATTAAAAGATGCCTTAAAACTTTTAACCAAAAAGGCAGGTGAGTGTAAGGTCCTTAAAAAGGCCTATAACAACCTGACCGAAAAGGCAAATGAAATAATTGAACAAAATGAGTCTCTAAAATCTAGAAATGAATTTATGGAAACTCATTATGTTCTTGATGATAAGGTTCCTCCAGAACATGAATTTGCTCTTCAGGAATTCCTTATCAATGGAATGAAAAGAAGTAAAATAGCCTCTTTGATTTATCATGTAAGTAGAAATAGAGGAGAAGGTCTTGGATTCTCACGTTTTAAAGATAATCCATTATCTTCAAAGTCCTCTAATATAGATAAATCAAAACCTAAGGTTGTCTTTGTAAAGAGTCAATCAGAAGTTCTAAATGAGTCAGCTTCTAATAGAACATCAAAGCCAGAGGCTCAAAAGTCAAAGACTCTGAAGGATAAAACCTCAGAACCTAAGATTGTTAAGCCTCAAGCTAATGTTAAATCTAAAGAAGCTCTGACACATTCAAGAACAAAGCTCAAGAGCTATACTAAACCCAAAAACTTTTCAACAAGGGTGGTTAACTCTAGAAGCTCTGATAGGTCCTTCAAACAAAGACCACCTGGACCTGTAAAGACTAACACAAAAGGACCCATAAAGATATGGGTACCAAAATCTCAAATAATATTTGCTTCAGGTTTGCACACTAAGAAGGCCAAAGCAGCAATGCTGGTACCTGGACAGTGGCTGCTCACGACATATGACGGGAGAAAGGCATATGTTCCAAACCCTGACTCTGAAAGAGGGAGGTACTGTGGGGTTTGGAGGAAACCAAAAAGGGAAGATCATTGGTACAGGTATAGTTGGTAACTCTTCTCTTTCAATTAAAAATGTTTGGTTAGTTGATGGCCTCAAACATAATCTGCTTAGCATTAGTCAATTTTGTGACAGCGGATTTATTGTTAAATTTGATAAAGAGGCATGTACAGTAATCAATGATTCTGACAAGTCCATATTGTTTAAAGGATTAAGAAGAGGTAATGTTTATAAGGTGAATCTGTCAGAACTCACTGAGCAGAAGATAGTTTGTCTTCTATCTCTGAATGATGAAAAGTGGGTCTGGCACCAACGCTTAGGTCATGCTAACTGGAGATTAATCTCTAAGCTTAGCAAACTAAAGTTGGTTGAAGGCCTGCCAAATCTTAAATATCATTCAGATGCTCTGTGTGGTCCTTGTCAGATTGGCAAAATTTCAAAAACTTCTTTTAAACCTAAAAACATTGTCTCTACCTCAAGACCCTTAGAACTACTTCACATTGATTTGTTTGGTCCAGTAAGTACTGCCTCAATCAATGGGAAGAAATATGGATTAGTCATTGTTGATGATTACAGTAGATGGACTTGGGTAAAGTTTCTAAGAGTGAAAGACGATGCATATGATGTGTTCAGCATCTTCTGCACTCAAGTGCAAAATGAGAAAGGTCTCAAAATCTTAAAGGTTAGAAGTGATCATGGTGGTGAATTTGAAAACGAACCATTTGCAACTTTTTGTGAAGATCATGGCATTGTCCATGAGTTCTCTGCTCCTAGAACACCACAACAAAATGGTGTTGTAGAGAGAAAGAACAGGTCTTTACAAGAAATGGCAAGAACCATGATGCATGAAACAAAACTTGCTAAGCACTTCTGGGCAGAAGCTGTAAACACAGCTTGTTACATTCAAAATAGGATCTACATAAGACCTCTATTGAATCTAACAACATATGAACTCTTCAAAGGAAGAAAGCCCAACATCTCTTACTTTCATCAGTTTGGATGTACATGTTACATTCTAAACAACAAGGCCTGCAAAAGAAAATTTGATGCCAAAGCTTGTAAGGGAATCTTTATAGGTTACTCTGAACGCTCAAAGGCATACAGAGTGTATAATTCTGAAACTAACACAGTGGAAGAATCTATACATGTTAGATTTGATGATAAAGAGCCTGACAGTAAAATGTCAGAGCAAGATAATAGTTATGCAGGTGTTCCATACCAATACATCGATTCAGAACCTGAAAAAGCATCAGAAGCTGTTGAAGCTTCAGAAGCTGTATTGGAAGAAGATGCTGAAGAAGCATCTCAATTAGAAGCATCACAAGAACATGATGACACTTCAGAAGAAGACACTCAACCAAGTGCTGATGTTGATGAAGCTCCAAGAAGGAAGTTCAAATATAGATCATCACATCCAGAAGATTTAATTCTTGGAAACAAAGAAAGTCCAAGAAAGACAAGATCAGACTATCAACAACTTGATTCACTTCTGGGGCTAATCTCAATGATAGAACCAAAGAATGTTGATGAAGCACTTACTGACGATGGATGGATTGTAGCTATGCAAGATGAGCTCAATCAGTTTCAAAGAAATGATGTATGGGACTTAGTGCCAAGACCAGCACATAAGAACATCATTGGAACTAAGTGGGTATTTAGAAACAAGATGAATGAACAAGGTGAAGTGGTAAGAAATAAAGCTAGACTGGTAGCACAAGGCTACAGTCAGCAAGAAGGTATAGACTTCACTGAAACATTTGCTCCAGTAGCAAGACTGGAAGCAATCAGGTTACTTCTTTCATATGCTGTTAACAATGGAATCACATTGTACCAAATGGATGTTAAGAGCGCCTTTCTTAATGGTGTTATTTCTGAAGAAGTATATGTCAAACAACCCCCAGGTTTTGAGGATTTAAAAAATCCCAATTATGTTTATAAACTTAAGAAATCACTCTATGGTCTCAAACAAGCTCCAAGAGCTTGGTATGAAAGACTGAGTAATTTCCTTTTAGAAAATGGTTTTCAAAAAGGTCAAATTGACAATACATTATTCAGAAAGACATCTAAGAAAGATATCTTAATCATTCAAATTTATGTAGATGATATAATTTTTGGTTCTACTAATGCTTCCTTGTGCAAGAGTTTTTCAAAGCTGATGCAGGATGAATTTGAGATGAGTATGATGGGTGAATTGAAGTTCTTCCTTGGAATCCAAATTAATCAAGGAAAAGATGGCACTTACATTCATCAAAGCAAGTATACAAAAGAGCTTCTGAAGAAGTTCAACCTTGATGACTGCAAGATAATGTCTACACCCATGCATCCTACCAGCAGCTTAAGCAAAGAAGAGATAGGAAGCAAAGTAGATCAGAAGCTGTATCGAGGTATGATTGGTTCTTTACTCTACCTTACAGCATCTAGACCTGATATTCTATATAGTGTATGCTTGTGTGCAAGATTCCAGTCAGATCCTAGAGAACCTCACTTAACTGCTGTTAAGAGGATCTTTAGATATCTGAAAGGAACTACTAATCTAGGACTTCTTTATAAAAAATCCCTAGATAGTAAGCTAGTTGGATTCTGTGATGCTGACTATGCTGGTGATAAGATTGAGAGGAAATCCACTAGTGGAAATTGCCAATTCATTGGTGAGAATCTCATATCTTGGGCCAGTAAGAGACAAACAACTATTGCTTTGTCTACAGCAGAAGCAGAATACATCTCAGCTGCTAAATGCTGCACACAGCTTCTCTGGATGAAATATCAGTTGGAAGATTATAACATAGCTGAAAGCAGTATTCCACTATATTGTGACAATACTGCTGCTATTCATTTGTCTAAGAACCCTATTCTACACTCAAGAGCTAAACATATTGAAATAAAACATCATTTTATAAGGGATCATGTTCAGAAAGGTACAATAGATATTCAATTCATTGATACTGAACATCAATGGGCTGATATATTTACTAAACCTTTAGCTATTGAAAGATTTGATTTTATCAAAAAGAATTTGAACATGCACTATATCTCTGAAGAAAATTAGCTCTGAGAAGTAGAATAGAATTAGCATCTGAAGCTCTATCAGAACCTCTCATAATTTAGAGTATCCCTTGGGAAGCTCTGAATAATTTAGGCTCTGAAGAGTAACAGGTTCTGATGAGGTGTCAGATACAAATGAGTGAGGCTCTGAACCTTTTAGAAATGAAACGTTCAGTACGTGTAAGTGTACAACAGTTGTCTATACACGCGTCAGCTATGATTAAACTTTTTCAACACGTGTCTAGATCCTGACGGGCAGAGAACAGTTAATGATGATTATGGCAGTTAAGTTTATTATTTAATTTTTAAAACTGCTCGCGCTCCCTCCCAATGTTTACTTTCTCTGTGTATGTGTGCTAGTTACTATTTATAAGTCACTTCACTCACTTTGCACAACTTTTACACATAATCACTTCCCACACAAACCTAGACCTTACAGAAATTCCCAACCTTCATCGTCTTAATTCTCTGCAACTATGGCTGCTCGTTCATCAAACGAAATCGTTCAAGAACCCTTTAACCCTACATTACCACCCATCATCGATCTTAATTCAAAAGATAATCTAGTCTACGAACATCATCAAACTGACGCTGGACCAGATGCTTATGATTTCTTCACTGAGAAGTTCGTGGATTTTGAAAGTTTGAAAGTGAATGGGATTGACATTCAATACTTGTTCTACAACCAACAATGGCAAAATTATTTTGAGATGCTTAATGGCTTCGTATACTACGACATAGTGAAGTATTTCTGGCAGAAGGCTAAAGTGTACGATAGAGCAAGTGCTGATAAAGAATACAAGGATATGGTTGAGAAGAACCAGGAATTACGAGGGAAAACAAGAAAGGAACTTGGTCTTAAACCTTATAGAGAAAGGGAAATTAGGTCAAATATTTTGGGAATCAATGTTGTGATAACTCAGGCACACATTGCTAAGATTCTGGGTTTAGACAACAAAGGAGAAGATATATAAGTGTATGATAAGAAAAGCAAGCATTTGGATTCAATTCATCAGGACCTCTTTAAATCTGGATGCACACAAAAGGATTTTGGAAAAGTAATGCACATGAAGAATACATTTGAATTTGCTTTCAGAATGTGTTTGTCTACTATCTTCACCAGAAAAGGTGGATTGGATACCATCTCCATTCCACACAAACATCTCATCTGGTTCTTATACAAGAGGGTAAAAGTTAATTTGGCTAAGATTCTTTTTGATCACATGTGCCTTACCATCAATGAGGGTAGAACTAAAATACCATCGGTCATTCATCACCCAAGGTTAATTTCAGAACTGATAAGGCAAACCAAACTCACAGACATTGTGAGTGCCAAAGAAAAACTTAGAGTTTTCCAAACTGCTAAGTATGATGCATCAGTTCTGGTCAACATGAAGAGAAAAACCAAGGAAGAAATCATTCAAGTGAAAACACCTCTACAGCAAGTTTATGAGAAGTACTTCTGGTGTGACGGTTTCCCAACCATATCAGAGTTTGATAATGATGAGGTTATCAAGAACTTCTTGGAGTTGGTTAGATTGGACTCTGGTGTAAGTGTGCCCAGGAGTATGGTGGTTGGTGTACCAAACTGGGACATCTTCAAAGGACCCAAGCAAATCACAAGGTCTAAAAGAAAACCTCAACCAATTGAACAAGATATTGTTGAGGAAGAACAATCTGAAGAAAGGGTTGATGGTGCTGAAAGAATAACCACTGAAGAAACAGAAGAAGTCAGTAAGGAGCAAGCAGCTAAGATTGCTCAGAGAAAGGCTGCTCAGAAAGAAAGAAGAACAAAGAAAAGGCAGGATAGGCCTGCAGATGCTGAGGAGGAACAACCTGTCAGAGCCACAAAAAGAAAGAAGTCAGTTGTATCCAAACAAAAGGCTGCAGATTCAGGTAAACATTCTATGCCTAATATTGATAGTACTGCTAGTGCTCATCCCTCTACCCAATCACCTCCCATAGACTATACACAGCCTATTCGAATGATCCAACCTTCCCCTAAATCATCATCATCTGAAGAAACTCTTTCTGACTCCAGCATTGACTCTACTGAGTTAATTGCTGAACTTGACAAATTAGAGAAAGAGAAACCTGTACATAAACCTACCAAAAGAATCACTAAAAAACCCATCCTCATCGTTTCTGATGAAGAATCCCCCACTATCATTGATACTTCCATCCTTGATCAACCTACCAACACAACAACAATAAAATCACCCACCATTCTTGATCATCTGTCCACTCACCTATCTGGTGATGCCTTCACTCACTCCAACACAGCATCACCTGACCATTTTCACTTTGTAAATACTGCTTCTAATTTACCTAGTGATCCACCTCTTCCAGAACCACAAATTCAATCTCCACCCTCCTCTCTTGCTGACATAGAACAAGAAGATCCACCCATATTCACACCAGCCCAGGACGAAGTCATGACTCATTCTGATCATATCACTACTAAACCACCCACACCACAACCTGAACTCTCCACTCCTGAACCAACACCAGAACCACAAACACCTTCATCAGAACCCATCTATGGCTCAGTTTACAAACCCTTAACCATAGAAGAACTCTGTCTACCCATTGACTTTGCCCTACCAATTCTGGAGGATCTGCTAAAAGCAGAAATTAATGTTGATGATGATATCATAACCATTGATCCCTTTGACAAAATCAAAAGAATCAAAATAATTCCCCTCAAAAGGAAAAGGCCTGAACCCACCATTCCTTTCAATAGAAACCAGCCCTTCTTCAACTACAACTCTGAACCAAACCTTGAGCTTCTAGAAAGTGCTATTAATATTAGTCTAAGGAATTTTAAAAGCATGGAAGAAGAAGTATTGATATTTCCCTCAGATATTGATGCTAAGATCAGGGAATTATAGGAGAAGTTCAGTCAGTCTCTGAGGTTGTTGGGAGGCTATGTGAAAAGAAGGATTGAGGGAAGAGGAATGGAAGCTCTGTCTCAGATTATGAATGCTGCTGAACGCTCTCATGCTCTGAGACTCACATTCTTCAACCATGAAGAAGAATGTCAGAGGTTAGCCTTTTTAGCTGCTGTTGATGAAAGTATGAGAAGATCTTTGGATGAAGAGCAGGCTAGGATAGCTGCTGAAATGGAACGTCAGAGGCTTGCTGAACAAGAAGCCTTAAACTTATTGGTTGATAGAGCTGTTCACATTGCTGTCATTGAGACTAATAAGATTTTTGAGAATCAAGGAGCTGCAGAAGATACTGTTATGAATGATCAGAACCTTAGTAAACCAGATTCTGATAAAGGAAAAGCTCCCATTGTTGCTTCATCTCCTCCAAGATCTCCACCAGTACTTGTCCAAGGCTCTTCTTCATCTGCTATACCCTCTGTTATGCAAGAAGCTCTGGATGTAATCAAGCATGACTTAAGAGAGGAACTAAGAAATGAAATGGATGAATTCAGGGCCGATATAAGAGAAGACATGAACAGATCTGGTGAAGCTACTAACAAGAAGATAGATGCAATGATGGAACTTCTTCTGAAGCTTACTCAACAGCAACCCAAACCTTAACCCTCATGTCTGAGCACTTATTTGTAATCATGTTTATGTAATTTTTGGATATTTTTTTCTTTAATTCATATCTATATTATCCATATTTGTGTGTCTGTTATTTGCTTATATGTTTGTTTTATATTTGTTTTTCAAAATTTAACTTTTCTATATACTCTGATAATGTCTGATACTCTTGTGGTTTCTGAACCTAGTGTAAGATGTTGGAGAACATCTTGTTTTTAAACTTATATAGGATTTTGAAAACCTAAGGTTCCCCCACATCAGTATTCCTGTTTACTCATGAAATAGCTTCTTAGTATTATAGCCTGTTTATAAGCGGGGCAACAATACCGTATGAGGCGTGTCTGGTAACTGGTTTTCTGACGTTTGACAAGAGTATATAAAAGAAACATGCTCCAAAAGAAAGAGATTTATAGCAGGAACATTTTTTATTATAATTAAGAGGGAACTTTATTACATAAGATAGTGAACCTCTACTTAGATTTAGACTTGGACTCAGAAGCCTCTGCATCCAGTCTCTTATATTTCTTCCTAAGAACTGCGAGCAATTCTTCAGTAGCCTTCTGAACCTCAGCTCTATAATCTTCGTATGAAGTATCATCATCATATGTCCATAAGAATTCCTCCAGATCAGAGCCCAACTCTTCTCTCTCTGCTTCTGTCAATCTAAGTTCTTGCTTGTTTCGCTCATAACGAAGCCTGTTTTCTTCGCAACGCCAGGGCTCTGCTCCCTTCTTGCTCTCTTCTTTTGAGCCTGAAGCATCCTTGGTAACCTGCCTTTCCATTGTATGTTTTTCTTTTTGATGTTACTTGATTACTCTGGATGAGTAAAATGAGAGGAATCATCCCTTTTTATAGTGTCATCAAGCTCTCTTGTCAGGACGGTTTTCAACACAATTCATTAAATGAATTTAGTTGTCATAACTTTTTGACTTGACTGCCTTGTTATGACGCATTTGACTGCTTGGTTTTCTGTGTCTTTTTGACTGATGCCAAAAGGGGGAGTAAGAGTAGCGTTAAAATTAATGTTGATTCATTCATATACTGCTCAATCTGAAACTGTAATGTTAAAAGCATTATGAATCAATATTTATCTCTTATGATTCTTTCTCATTCTGAACGATTATTGAAAGGGGAGAAAATTTAAGAACCTAAAATAAAATTCATAGACAATGTCAGAAGAGCTTGCAAACCGCTTCTGAACATTATCAAACTCTAAGAAGCAAAGCTTGCAAAACTATGCTTCTGAGAGTTAAATATGAAAATTTATTTTAAGTTAATAAATCAACTCTTAAACTGTTTTAATTAATTATGGATAAAACTTAGGGGGAGCTTACAAACCTACCCTTACGGATTATCAGACTCAGGGGGAGATTGCAAACCTTTGAAACCTGAAGTCATCATAATTAAATTAAATCAACAACAATTGAATTTTAATGCTTTGGTTTGTCATCATCAAAAAGGGGGAGATTGTTGGAACAAAGTGGGTCTGACATGAACCTCTAATGTTTTAAGTGGTTTTGATGATAACAAAGTATTAAAATTACAATTGGTATTACTAATGATTATTCTAGTGTGCAGAACTACAAGTTAAAATTCATTCAGAAGCACTATGAATAGTAGCAGAGAAGCCAGTCAAAACAAGCTCTGAAAGAGTATCGCTGTTCATCAGAAGCTTAATTTTTGCGTGCTGAAGATAGCACTTCTGAAGACCAAAAGCTAGGCTCTGATGAAGTTCAGAAGCTGAAGATCTTAAGAAGCTATAACAAGAACATCAGAAGCAAAAGGAATTTACGTCACTCAAGAGCTGACCTATATAGAACCAATGATTGAAGAACAATCCACTTCAAGGCTCTGTCACATCCACAGGAAGGAATATTCGTTGGTACAACGTTAACCTTATCCATAAGTGGAGCGCATTTGAGGATTGTACTATCGTACTATTATTACTCAAAATGGATGAGTGATAAATTGAATAGCTAGGTAGTGGAATTGGAATTCCTTACCAAAGAAGGCAATATACAGCTATCAATTGTACGAGTAAATTCCAGCTGGCATCTCTCTCTCTGCAACGGTCATCATCTTCCTCCAAGTATAAATAGAAGACTCAAATGGAAGAAATGACAACTGTTACTACTACTGTTCCTACGACTGTTCTATCACTACGTTCAAAGACTAAGAAGCATTCTGACATCATATTTTAAATCTGTCATTCTAAGTCTTAGAACAAATTGAGTTGTATTTTGTAAACACCTCTGATAGTATATCAAGTGTTCCTTAACATTCATTCTTATTCTTAAGTTTGTTTGAGAAGTCTCTTGTTAAGTTTAACTTGAGCATTTGTGAAGTCTCTTGTTAAGTTTAACTTGAGCATTTGAGAAGTCTCTTGTTTAGTGAAACTTGAGCACCTGAGAAGTCTCTTGCAAGTGTGCTTGAGCAATTTGTAATCTTTAGTAGATTATAGTGAAAATCTCTTGTTAGTAACAAGGGGACTGGAGTACTCTCGATTTGTGAGGGGAACCAGGATAAATTCTGTGTCTTTCTTTCTCTCTCTCAGCACCCTCTCTTTAATTTGTGTTTTTATCCGCTGCATACTTAGTCGCTATTAGGCAAAAAGTTTTAATTTTTAAAACACAATTCAACCCCCCCTTCTTGTGTTTTTCCACCTTCATGCTTGTTGGTTTTCGTGTGGATCAAAGTGGTTCTTATCGAATTGATAGAATTACATTTGAAGGACCAAAACAAAATAAAAAAATAGTTGTGGGACCAAAGTGAAAATACAAAAAAAATAAGATAAATGACCAAATATGTAATTTAGCCTAATTTTTTCTATATAGTTGTTTTTTAGTTTATCTTATTTTGTGCACACTCGCTAACTGAACCAGTGTCCCGTCAATTTAGCATCTCAACCTAATTGATCACCACGAGTTTAGTAACTATCCACTCAAGAGTATATTCTTAAAATGGTCACATTGTCATAACAAAATCAGTGAACAAAATTTTGTGCAGCAAGGAAGAGTACACAATTGAAGTCTGTGTGCTACCACATACTTTCAAATTATACAATTTTTCTATTTCAAACAAAAACAAAAAAACAATAGGAATCAATATCGATCTAAACTAAATCGACAGTATAATGCTATGGAAACTGAAGCAAATGTAAAAAGAGTAAATTGATCGTTGTGTGTTCTTCATTAGTCAGATGATTTTAGTTCCGGACCATCATTTATCCCTTGATCAAAATAGTAAATTGAGGCCAAACAAATCAAGACGTCTGTAAGAATAAGTTCAACGACACCGAAAACAAACTTCGGAGCAAATAAGCCCCAAACCTGCAAAATTTAATATTAATATGCATTTAGTATACTATACTGGCATCAAACAATCGGACATAGATAGATGAAAATTACTGAAATAAAAAATAGCCCATTTACCATCAGGTGCCGCCTTTGAATCGTGACACACAGTATAGTGAAAGTAGTTACGACTGCTGTTATGAGCCCGTATGTTGTATACATCTATATAAAACAGAGAATGGTCATTGCGGTTATAAAGTAACGCATTCAGTGATCAAGCAGTACATCTACAAAAGGAGAAGAACACTCACTTGAGATAATTGTGTGAAAAGAAAATGCTTTCCGAGATTATCCTGATGCTTAGTTGCCACAAGAAATGGGAGTCCAAATACTGGAAGGATGATAGAAAAACCATAGGTATCAATTGCAAGTAGAATTGCTTGGCGAACAAGCATAAATTCTTCAAACCTGAAAATTAATTAGTATTTAGATGATCGATTTACCAAGTGAGCAGTAATAATAAAAGTAAAAACAGAAAGAGATAAAATCCCTTTAAAAGCCGATAACCAATTAGTACATTCAAACAATTTTAATATAGGCAGATTGCAATGGTTACATTTGTTTAATTGTGCAAGAGTTCCAACATACGACAACAAATATATAAGTGTTTGATATATACTCCTCAAAAACAATAAGCGCACATATAACATATTACTTACCCTATAAATGCAGCACCATAACGGAGACCGTCGAATGCACACCTGAAAAAATACCAACATAATGCAAGACTAAGAAAGCTGCGAAGTTAAACACAATCTTTGAAAATAATTGACAGTTATACCCAAAAGTTAAACTATGAACGTTACAGCATACCAGTGACCACTGCAAAAAAAGACACATGTGGCGAAGAGGCTCCATTGCATAATAGAAAAACTTCTGCCAGGTCTATCCTTACTAGCTTCGTCTATATTATCCAACCTCATAATACAATAACCTGGAATATAAATTCATAAACAAGAACATATTTCTTCAGCTCATGAAAGTGCAACCAAATGACAAAGCCAATGCTAATTGCAAATAGTAACAGCATAAACAAAGCCATGCCAGAAATGTGTCTGAAAAATCATGTACAGAGATTTAATATGCAGTATGTAAGCATAAAAATAAAGAGCACCTCCAACTATGGATGCGACCGCAATTATGGGACCCTGTTTTCCGGAAAGAAGGATGACAGTGGAACTCCATGCAGACAACATGGCCGTTGTTTTCGCAACTAAATTTGTCTTGCAATCTAAACAGTTAAGCTTAAATAGTTGTCCACATGCAAGTAATAACAATTGTCCCAAAGCAATAGCATAAACAATTCTAGGAATATAATTTCTTCCAATGCTTTCAGGCATCAGTGTTACACCAAATCCATCACTTCCTGTGATCCAATGCACAACTATTAGCATATAACTCAAGATAGTACCCAGTATGACATACTTCCATGGCCAATCAAAGAAGCTGCGATTGGTGGCCTTGTAAAGCCAAAATGCTAACAGAATCAAAACCAGAATTGGTATAAATTTTGCTGCATAGTCCCAAACAGGTAAATCCGATGCTATGTTGGCAATCCACGAACTGTAGTCTTTCATGAAAGCAGACGTTGCAGCCTGCTTGGACAGTCCAACTTCAATGGCAAATCGGCAGAGGGTGCTCAATAGAAGGAACCCAATACTCTGCAGGTACACATACCTTAGCATGCAAGAAAATTCATAGATAATACTTAGTTTTAAAACAAAAGAAGAAAGCAAACTAAACTAAACTAAACACATACTTCTGTTAGCAGCTTCTCCTTGATAACTGATTGACGTAATGCCACAATCCCAGATGTGCTCAAAAGAAAATTTGCTACTTTTCCTTCCTCCACTGACAACAAAGTTCAAGTGAGAAATATAATGACTGAATTTTAAACATTCTGGATAAACAAAGTGGAAAGCGTGTGAAAATTTTCACACTTACAGATATAACTGTTCGAAAGGAGACTACATGAGCGTATTCCCAGTAAAAATAATGCAAGAGTTGAGGAAGTGATAATTAGAGAATTTCCAGACGACGATGATGAATTTACACCATGCTGTTTGGTTGCCCTTAAAATAGCAAAAACTTGAAATATAAGTGAAATTAACATGATTCCGATGCCAGTTCCCATCATGTTTAAATCAAACTCAGTCCATTTAGAACGAGCTAACTCGGCAACTGTTGTCAGAAAGTTGAAGTATGCATCGATTTGCCACTTAAGTGCAGGCATCAATGCATCACTGGCATTGTCTTTATCAAGCAGAAGCTTTTTGGTGGAGTGCAACCAATGATTCTCTGCTTCAGTATAAACACTTGCTATTTGGGATAAGTCGTCATGGGAAAATCCAACAGCTGACGAAGCTGAGTAAGCATCTATATATCTTTTCACCTAAAAAAGAAGTACACCATTGAAATGACTAAATAATGTCTTTCGCACACATGTGCGCGCTCTCCCTTCTGCTTATATCTTTTTGCAAATGCCAATAATTAAACAGCCAAAGAAGTTATGGTAGTAAAGCCCAAGATTCTATCCTTGAAATATAAGTTGTCTTGAAAGTATAAAAAAGTAGAATGTGACAGAAACCAAATTAAAGAGAAATAGAAAGCTGTATTATAGATTAATATCAGGGTCTATTTGTTAGAACTGGTATCTATTATAAGTACAATATAAAGAAAAACAGAGTTATAAATCATGATCCTTTATGCGAAACTGGACAGCAGAGGATGCTGTTTATTTATTGCAGCAATCTACACAAATACAATATGGAAGATTAGAAAGGACAATAAGTACATGGGTTCCTCTCCAAGAGTTCGAGAGTCTCTGATCTCTCCTTCCGACTCTTATTCCAAATAACCAACTACCCTCTCTTTTCTCTAACTTCCTTATTTATTAGAATTCACGAAACACACATAACTGTCAACACATACTAAAAACTGCACACATAACTACTAACACTTAAGCATGATTCATGTTTGCACAATTAGAAGACTAGGGAACCAGCCTAGTCCTCCTCTGGTACCGATTATTGACACGGGTCTAACACTATTACCAAAGAGACCCCCGTGTTCATAGAGTAAAGATTCTCAGAGAAACTATTTCAAACAAACATTTCATTTCCCTACCCTTTACTCCCCTCTCCACTACTTACGTTGTAAGGCCAAGTGCTCTAATAGAATGTAAGTTGTAGCAAACTGAAACTAAATTCTTTTACTTCTATTATTACAAAAATGGCAAAGTAATATTTTTCATATAAAACAAAAAACAATTTTTAATCTAGGAAACTGAGTAACAAAAAATAGGAAAAGATAATTTGGTTGTGTCGGTTCAGTCTGGAAAATATTTACATGCTATAGTCAATTGTTTGTCTAGGTGTCTGGGCAGCATTGTGGAATCAGCTATCAAATTCCGGCATCAAAATCCTTTTTCAAATATAAGCATCGAGATCTTTAAAAATCAGTAATTTGTTAAATGAGAGACAATATTTTTGAAGTCAACAATATCACCAACATAAAGTAAGAGCAAATGCAGTAGCCAGGATAGAGAGATATCCAAACTTTTTGAAGTGCACCACCAAGGTCCATTTCACAATTTTATAGCCAACAAAAATATAAGGAGTAGCAAAACTGTAGAAATGGTAATTTGTAATTGACAACCAAATATTCAACGGGTACCTGCCAAGTATTGATGCAAAGTGCATTAGCATAACTCTTCATCCAGATATCTGATTCTGGCTGCTTTTGAGATGCATCAGATTTCCAACTACCAGCTCCTAAAGCATATAATTCAGGATTGATGCGGCCAATGCTGAGGAATGAAAATTATTACTTTATGAGTTCTTAACATAGTTACTGAGAAGAAATTTATATAATAATCAGATACCACATGATTCCATGCCATATGAAAATGCAAAACAAAACATCAAAATAGAAGATTCCAGATTGAGGAAATGATTCAAGAATAGGATTCTCAGGTCATATAGAATTAACAAAGTATCTTATGTGACCAGTCAACATCGTTTAGCAGAAGGAATATTCTGATGGGAATGGTAATAGGTAGAGTTTGGTTAAAGTACTAGTGTACACGTGCTTATGCCCATATATTATAAAAAAAACAAAAACAAAGGGGTACTTCAAAACCAATTGCATTGGTAACATTAAGAACTTTACTGTCCATACCTATATACATAGCCAGACACATTACTCATTTGAGTTTGAATGTTTTTTCCTCTAATGTATCTTTATAAAAAAAAAATACTAAAATAAGATAGCTATTTCAATACAATGATAAACTAATGCCTGTTGACCTTAATGGCAAGCAAAGTGCTTGGTTTCTCTTAAGCAAAGTCTAAGGTTTAAGTAATAGTTTTGGATACCAATAGGTTTGGGCGCGATAGTCATCCCTTAACAAATCTAGAGCCTGATATATAGATGAAATTTATTAAGATTCATACTAGGCCCAACTCAAGGGGTGACGATTGCCCGAGCCTTTAGAAGAATTACGTTTGTTTATAGGTCAGTATGGGATCATAACTAGATTAAATGTTTTCCTGCACTTGATAGATACATTTGGTCTAAAACTATATTCAATAATTCATTTATTCTCTTAAAAAAAATCTCTTTTCAAGATAGGTTCCCCTTCAACTCCAATGATTTTCTGTCAATATCAAACACCACTAAAAAGTAAGAACAATACTCTCAAGCAATAACTACCCAATGCATTTTCCACCTCTAAATATCAAATACTTAATGACTAAATCAGAAGTTATGAAATCAAAACAGAATTCCAATTTACCCACAGCTCATCCCAAAAAATAACCAGCTAGTCAGACATATAGAAGGTAGGTTAAGGAATACATTATGTAAATAGACAAATATAACAACAAAGTCGACAATAGTAACATAGACAGGATGCTTACACTGCACCTTCCATAAGGGAAAGGTATGCCAAGCAATGCTGACATTGTTACTGCAAAGTCAAGCTGTAAAGGATGATAGGGATAAGTACAGGGCTTGGACAAATTAAATTGCAGACAGTTTTCAAAATTCAAAATACCATTAGATATCAAATAGCTTTCCTGACCTGTTGCATAGAGCTGATACAGACATTCTTTCCATTCTGATATGTAAGACAAGATAGGTGATTCACCCGGAAAAAATAGTTAAAATCCAACCAAATAATTGTAATATAAAGATCTAACTCAGTTTCATGATATTGAGTCAGAGAAGAGTAACAGAGGTCATCCTGCCCATGAGTACAATGATAATGTATCCAAGCATATCCATTGAGTTAGATATTGGACAATATTATAGTATGGATAAATAAGCAATTATAGAGCAACTGGAAAAAAGTAAAATTACATACATAATATTACCTAAAGATATATTAGGTAATATTATGTATGTAATGTAACATTTTCCCAAGGCTCCACAATTTCTTATTTATCTACTATAACTATGCATTACTCTGTCATTTCAAATTTTCCAAATTATTTGGGTTTCCATCTTGACCATTCTAGCGTAACACTGGGGGCAGTTAGCATGGAGAAGAAAAGCAAGTTTTTGTTGAAAATAGATTAGGAAGGCTC
Source organism: Trifolium repens (assembly GCA_030408175.1). Taxonomy (NCBI): domain Eukaryota; kingdom Viridiplantae; phylum Streptophyta; class Magnoliopsida; order Fabales; family Fabaceae; genus Trifolium; species Trifolium repens. The sequence continues at coordinate 52,831,537 of CP125851.1, forward strand.
TTAGAGCCACCATCAAACCAGCATGTTTATGCATGTTTCAAATTTTAAAGGGATAGTAAATACCAGATCTATTTGACAAGAATAACTGTCAAATTCTGGTGGCACGGGAGAAAGAGGCTCCTTAAAACTCATGGCAAAAATGGCAGTTTCCACCTGCAAGATGTTATCATGCAAGTAAAATTGGGGAAAATATATATTAATCAAGTAAAGCATATCAACAGACACCATAAGTGTGGTACACACCTCTTCGGCACTCCCACCACCATGATCACCATTTAGGGTTTGCCCATGGTCACCCATTACCACAAGCAAAGTATTTTCATGTAAGCCCCCGGGTCCAGACTGACTTTCCAGCACTTCAATAACTCTCTAAAGAATATTTAGGTTAGTTTGGTTACTAACCAGGCATGGGAATCAGCAAAAACTAAACCAACTAAACTGGATAAATAAAAGACAACAAAATTGGGATCAGATAACCAAAAATACAGGTGAGGTACCATTAACCCACCAATGTTTTTAGAAAGCATATAACACAAAAAAGTATTAGATAAATGAAGCAGAAAGCATAGGCCATAAAAGACTCACTAATTAACAAGAAAAGTGCCACCTATGAAAACGGAAAAAGAACAGAAAACCATGTAGGGTAAAGCACAAATAATCAGGAATTACCAAACTGACCTCTAAATGGTTATTGTATTGGTCCAACTTTTCTATCATGGGAGTGGAGTCAACACCAAATATATGTCCAGCATGATCCTAAACCAAAAAAACAAAATACAGCACATGGTGACGTTTCCTATCCAAATGATGAAGAGTGAGAATAGGAATAACAAGATACATAATATGGATATCATGACAATTAGGTGGACAGTAAGAAATGATATCAAACATACCACACCAAGAAAATGTGCAATAAGAACGTCCCAATCTTCTTCATACAGGGATGGAAATAAATGTTCAATGCATCCGTTATCAACCTAAAAAATAAGCAATGGCATATCACAATAGCTGAGTGCTAGACCGGACAAAAAGATGCAAACCACTACTACTCAATTCGCATATATAGCAAGGATCAAAAGGTCGGTCGAAAGCCAAACACAACACAATATAAGGCTTACCGTATGGAGATCTTTGACATTAAAAGAAGGGTATGGATAGGATCTTTCAAAATGATGAGGAAATAACTGTGTCCATGTATCATCCCCCATCATGACAATTTTCTTCCCATTTTGAAACAACTGTAGGAAAAACATATATGTATTTAGAATTAGAAATTTCATCTAACTGCCTTGTCGGCAATTCAAATTCAAAAAATATAGAAATACAGACCAGTTTTCTATCTTAATCTAAATCAATATTTAAAACAACAAATTTAAGAGGCGAGTGAAAATTGGAAAGAAAACCCACCTGATTAATGAAGTTATCTTCAACAATAGCAGGTGCACCAAAGCTATTACCAACATCTACAAAAGTTGGAAGTCCACCAGTTGTCAAGCCCTATCAAAAAAAGGGATGAAATCTATCAGATCAAACAATGAAATATTAAATCTCCTATGATATTCATAGTATAAACAGAGTTATAATAATAATCTCGTGATGGAGAACAATACAAATTTAGGCGTTGTTTGAAAGAAACAACTTAATTTGCAGCTTATAGAATAAGCGATAATCAGATATAAGGGCTTATTATATGCTATTTCCATAACTGTTTCCGTATAAGCTATAACATGTTTTCATAAGTTATCCCAGAGAGCTTACAAAAATAAGCTGAAAACTGCTTATGAACATGTCATACAAGTGCTCATGTGAGCAGGTAAGCTCAAATAAGTCAATCCAAACAGATATTTAATTATAAATTGTGATGTGAAGTGATAACTAGAATGAAATTTGAATATACCTTCAAGCGCTGCAAACTTGTGGTAGGTGGATCAGCAATGGCTTTAAAAATCCTAGCAGACGATGGTCGTGAAGACGACATGTTTTTCAAAACTTGCAATTTATCCATCCATGGTTTTGATTCTACGACATAAAATGTATATAATAAACCTAATTGTGAACTTAACTATAACAAAAATTGAAGTAAACATTACAAGTAGTAACACAGAGATAACTAACCTGCAAAGAAGCTACTCGGAGCAACGAAATCAAACCTAAAATGCACAAAACATAGTTAATTAATCATAATTCGTAATACTAGTTGCGATTTGCGAAGCACGTGAGTGTAGTGATGAGTACCTGAGAGCATCGAGAACGATGATAACGAGACGGTTAACGGAAGGTTTGATCCAGCAGGAATCGTTATTCGGAGAAGAAGGAAAACATGGAGATTGGGAAACATCGGAGCAATGACTGTAATAAGGAAGTTCGGTTCTGGTGAGGAGAAAGCCGGTGGTGAATAAAAGAATGGCGATGAGGTGAAGTAATAGTGTTATCCACATCGGCCATATGTATCGCCATTTTCCGATCTTCTTCCGTTGTTCTTCCATTGTTGTTGACTTGTTGTTGATGCTCTAATCAACGACGTCGTTTTGAAGATGCCACCAACTCACTGTTTCCGGGTTCATTACCGAACTATTGAGTTGAACCACGGTTCATGATGTAATTGAGTGATGCAGTTACACTTTGAAATTATTATTCAATTGAAATAAATGGTTGAGATTGTTTTAATGTATAGAGTGGAGGTTAAAATTTGAATCGTCTAGTTTAAAATTGACGGTTGATATGTATTATTATTGTGTCAAATCAAGTGGAAATATTAGGAAGCGGATTTTATGTTGGTACAACAGGATGCTATAATAGATTAGAATCGTCCAGTCTAAATCGTGCAGCTGAGATTATTTAAGTAATTTTAAAGTTGTATTAATCTAAATCGTTTGATCTATAATTAATAGCTAAAATTTTAAATAGCATAAAAACTGTGTTATTTTCTACGGCAGAGAATCTCAATACAAAATATTCGTGCAAGTGAATCCATAATTTGCTTAAGTACATGTCCATTTGAAATGAGCTACTTCTGCCACCAACACCCTTCTCAGATTCTAGATCATACATTGTGATTCTAAGTTTTTGAATTATAGAATTCTAGCATTAGCACCTCATTGATGTCTTCTGCCTCCCCTCATTTCTTCGGTTTCCTCCAAATTTGAAAGAATCTATGGTGTGCTTTTTTTTATCAAATCTTGGTCAAATTCATCACACTGTTTTAGTTTGGCTAAATTACATTTTTATCCCATTTATTTTTACAAACTTTCGATTTTGGTCTCCTAACTTTCATAATAGCATTTTTTGCCCCATAATTTCAAAAACACCCTTCTCAGATTCTAGATCATACATTGTGTTTCTAAGTTTTTGAATTATAGAATTCTAGCATTAGCACCTCATTGATCTCTTCTGCTTCCCCTCATTTCTTCGGTTTCCTCCAAATTTGAAAGTATCTATGGTGTGCTTTTTTTTTATCAAATCTTGGTAAAATTCATCAGTGTTTTAGTTTGGCTAAATTACATTTTTGTCCAATTTATTTTTACAAACTTTCAATTTTGGTTTCCTAGCTTTCATAATATCATTTTTTGCCCCATAATTTTAAGCTTTTTTAAAAAAGATTGACTCCACTCATTTTAATCAGGTCAACGCACACGTGAACAGTGACTCACATATCATATCAGCATGTCATGTGAGTTATTGTTCACACGTGCATTGATTTGTTGATGTGACAAATGAATCACATTCCATGTATACATTCACTCGATCAAAATCAATAGGGCCAATTTATTTCATTTCTATCACATTTTGTTAACAGGTCTTCTCCGAGATATGGCACGAAAATACTAACAACTTTCATGTACCAATTTATATTTATTTTTTTAACTAAAAATAACAATATTCATTCATTCAAATCGGTAAAGTATATTAATCGAGATTATTACATATTCAAATTCGCTAAAAACCAATAAGGATGAATCAGCGTACAAGCTCACAACATCCGAGTTAATAGCACAAATCGGCTTAATGTCTACAAATGTGACAATGCCTACAATTGATTTGAGAAGATTCAAATGTGTGAATAGTCATGTTTCCGGATCTTCAACGTTGATGGCGCTATAGTACGTTGCACTATAGTCGTTGAATCTACAATGAATTTAAATTGACATAAATCTGCAAATCTGAATAAAACAAACACCCGGTGAACCGATTTATATTTGTATATTTGGATAATCCCTAAAAATGTTTCGGACAATATTATTTTGGTTAGAGACTAGAGTAATTTGTTTGCTACAAGGGTAGATACCGTGATAAGCGTAGAAAAAACAAGTATTAGTAATATTTGTCGTGCATAAGTGGAAGAATAATCCATAATACTATGCCAAAGCTACTTCGTTTACCGTACTGGAAATTGCATTCATTATCCCTACACGAAACTACCCAGTGCTTTCTATGCAAGTGTAAATTGTTTCTTTGCAATATTAAAAGTTGAAAATTATTTACAAGGGAACAAGCTTTATGTTGTTTTTAGGAGAAATAGATATTGGAAGGAACCATATCCGTATCATAGCTACATATTTATATTTATTTGTAATATAGTATATAGTGTATGAATATTATTAATGAAAGACATGTGACATTTTTGTGACTTGAAAATATGGGGTTCAAGTATTTTCTAACTGTGATGTGCTTATGGGCTTTGTTCAAATCTTTGGCTTTTGCAACTTCTGATGATGGGTTAATGAGAATTAGTCTAAAAAGGAACACTTTAAACATTAACACTCTTAATTCTGCATGGATTAAAGAGGTTGTTAAGGGTATTAATGATAATAATCCATTAACAACAGATATAGTGTATCTAAAGAATTATCTTGATGCACAATATTTTGGTGAAATTGGTATTGGTTCACCTCCACAAATCTTCAAAGTGGTGTTTGATACTGGAAGCTCTAATCTTTGGGTACCATCTGCCAAATGCAGATTATCTGTAAGTTTCACAATGATATAAATATGCTTTTATTTTACCAAACTTATTTCAAAAACAAGATATGAGTAATTTGAGTATGATTATATGCAGATTGCTTGTTACATTCATTCCAAGTATAGGTCCAAGTTGTCTAGCACATACACAAAAATAGGTAGCTTTGGATTTTTGGCATGAAATTTAATCTTTTTTTGTAGAAGCTTGATTAATTGTGTTTGTTATAATGTTCATACTCGGAAGTTTTTATTTGGAAAATGTTTAGGAACATCTTGCAAAATTCCTTTTGGCCGCGGACACATTCCTGGCTTCATCAGTCAAGATAATTTAAAAGTTGGGAATATCATCATCAGAGATCAGGTCAATCAATGTTTTTGACTCTTTTCCTTTTTAATCAGTATTGTAGTTGTTGAGTTTTATATGCTTCAACTTGTTGCACCGACACTTCACATTAAAAGCGTGTACGGTGTCACCCACGTGTGTCAATGTGTTATATATTGTTTATGTGTCTGCGTCGGTGTTTAATAGTACTTCAACTATGTTTGGTCCTGCAGCAATTTACTGAGATTACAAAGGAAGGATCATTGGAATTTTTAGCAATGCATTTTGATGGGATACTTGGACTTGGATTCCAAGATATTTCAGTTGGACAAGTCACACCAGTGTGGTAACTTATCACATAAGTCAAATTTTATAAATCCATTTGTCTTTATTAAACTTGTTATATTTCATCTGATTTTCTCTTTTTCTAGAGTTTTTTATTATGTCTTAACTATAGCGATAATTTGTGAATATATAAAAACAGGTATAATATGATAGAACAAGGGCACATGACTCAAAAGGTTTTCTCTCTTTGGCTAAACCAAAATCCAGCTTCAAATATAGGTGGTGAGATTGTTTTTGGTGGTATTGATTGGAGACACCATAAGGGTGACCATACTTATGTTCCAGTTACTCAAAAGGGATATTGGCAGGTATATTATATTTACAACTATACTCATTTATGTGTCACTCTTGTCATCAACCATGTCAACATTGATTTTTGGTGTTTTCATCTTTAGATTGATGTTGAAGACATTATACTTGCAACCAATTCAACAGGTTCTCTACTTTTTTTTGCATTTATATTCCACTTTATGTGAAAACAATTTGACTTTACTATATTTTGTTATAGAAATAATTTAATACATAAGCACTTATATAATAAGCATTTTTGCTAGATAAGCGCTTAATTAAGTTGTCTATATCTATAGGGCTATGTGAAGGTGGTTGTGCTGCTATTATTGACTCAGGAACATCTTTAATTGCTGGTCCAACAGTATGACATCTTAATATTATACATACTTCTATGTTGTTAATTTTTCATTTCATTTGGTGTATTTTTCTTACTTGGTTCTTGTTTGTAGAGTGTTGTGACTCAAATTAACCATGCCATTGGAGCAGAAGGATATGTGAGTTATGAATGTAAAAACATCATCCATAGCTATGGTGATTTGATATGGGAATTCATAACTAATGGGGTTTGTTTTCTAGTCTATTAATTAATCATCATATACTCAAAATGATTATCATTGGAAATGAACTTAACCATATATTGTTTACATATTTTCTTATGTTTTCAGTTAAGACCTGAAATTATATGTGTTGACATTGGACTCTGCTCACGTAATGGATCACATGGAATAAAGTACAATATTGTTGATTACAGTATTTTTTTTATAAACATTCATTTGTTTCAATTCTCTTAACAAAACTATAACATAAACATGCAGTGATGGTATTGAAACAGTAGTAGACAATGAAAGTTGGGATGAGACACAAAGTAGAGAGAGTCCCTTATGTACATTATGTGATATGATTGTGTTTTGGATTAGAGTTCAGCTTAAGCAAAGGAATACAAGAGAAAGAATATTAAAATATATTGATGAGGTAATTAATTAATTGTGCATAATCAGAGTTATTTCTCTAATTAAGGACTTAACAAACTTTTTTTAATCTATTTTCAACTTCCTTGTGTAAAAAGCTATGTGAGAAGCTTCCCAATCCAGTAGGACAATCATTTATAAACTGCGATAATATTCCGAACATGCCGGAAATTATATTTAAGATTGGAAACAGATCATTTCCTCTATCTCCAGAACAGGTACAAATTTATTTCCCTTGAAGTTTCATTCATTTGTTTCAAATTTTCAATAAATATAGAAATTTAATATTCTTTTACTTTATTTTGTGGTTTTTATTTCTTCAGTATATCCTAAGAGTTGAAGATGGTTGTACAAGTGTATGTTATGGAGGTTTTGTTGCTATAGATGTGCCTCCTCCACAGGGTCCTCTATGGTAAAAATTATTGTTCATTTATCATATTATATGATTTTCATTAATTCATTCATGATATGATGGTTTAATTTTGGTGTGGTTGAATTGCAGGGTTCTTGGAGATATATTTCTAGGGGCATACCATACAGTTTTTGATTATGGAAATCTTCGTGTAGGATTTGCTGAAGCTGCTTAATCATGATTAGTGTTAAGAATTAATTAATAGCACAGATAAGACGAGCAATTAAATATAGCCTGCCACATGTTAAGAAAAATTGAAGTAAAAAAATAGAATTGCACCAGCCGGGAATCGAACCCGGGTCTGTACCGTGGCAGGGTACTATTCTACCACTAGACCACTGGTGCTGTTGTGCTTTTTATTGAATTTGTTGGGTATTTGAGTGATCTTATATTTCTTATGCTGCTTAAATTCACTCCAAGAGTAGGTATTTTAGGTTAATTTGAATCTTAAACTTTAATCTTAATGTTAATATTAATTATAATAATTATTACAGTGAGATTTAATTCCTTTTTATGGAAAAACACGGATTGGCAATTGCTACAAAAACATATTTCCCTTCTATCTTTTTCTACTGTGGGTGTGTGCGCGCACGCACAAGCGCGCATGTGTGGATGCATGCGTACGCATGTGTATAAAAAACATGATATGATAGTTATCATGTTTATTGTCTAATTTTTATCTTGTTTTATATCTTATTATGTCACTATTAATATGTCATACGCGCCAAACGGACCATAAGGTCACATGTTAAAGTATTTAAAATTAAAAATCTGCATTTAATAATATAAAAAAAATAATGTTTAAAAGGTAATAATGCACAAATTTTATAAAAAATAAAAATAAAAAAATTCTCCCCTTATTATTAATCAATCACAGTCATTAATTGTGATATCAATTTTTTCTTTTCAAATAAAAACAAGTAATTAGTGCTTATTAAATTCTACTCCGTAGTTAAGAAACAAAGAATTTGAGGTAAATCCAGTATTACCTCCTATATTTTTTTATAAGAAACGGTTAATTTTTTATATTAAATTGAATAATTGATATATTTGATATATATTATAAAACAAATACATAAATTATTTAATGAATTTAAATTATTTTTTTATAAAAAGGATCCGATAGAGTAAAAGTATTCTTGATTTTGTCCAATAGAAAAAAATATTCAAATTATTGTATTTGACTTGAAAGCAATCAATATTTTCTCTCTGTCATTGACGAAAATATTCATATTCAAATATTCAATTGCAAGATTAACTTTGGTCACAAAAGTAATTGCAAAATTAACTAGCCTTTATTTTTTGAGTTTAATTGTTATGCACTGTCAGTGTAAAGTTATTTTACACATGCAACCAATAAGAATGATTTAAACTTATATGTCATATAAAGATAGTGGGGTAAAATGGGGTGATGTGGCGGAATACATGGTTGTTATTGGTTGACAGTGTAAAATTATTTTACACTGTCAGTGCATATAAATTAAATCCTTATTTTTTTTACGACACTTGAAACTTTGATTCCCCTTCTTAATGTCTCTCTCGCCATTTTGTTTAAAATTGCGCAATTAAATCTTATATTTTCTAAATTTTATTAGTCCATGGAGTAATATAATATTTGAGAATCACCAAAAATTGTCTTGATACAAGAATTCTATGAATAAATGGTACTAATAAACATTATGCTGCATGCATTGTAATTTTTTTTTTTAATATATTGTTTATTCTTTATTACCAAATAATAGCTAACATAATAAGAGAAAACACATATATCAGTTTACAAGATGATTTGTGGCTAAAAATCCAACAAAACTAAGAAATAACATCTCATTATTTAATGCAGAAATAGATGAAATATCAACTTTTTTTTCATCCGCCAAAAATCTTCCACACCTCTCGGGTTCATCGCCAGCAACTTTGGCATCATAGTTTGCACTCATTGGATCTTCAACCAATTCTTGTAACGAAACCCTTAAATTGGATAACCAACACATTGTAATTGCTTGCACATTCTTTGATGGCTGTTGAAGAAGGATATTTGGTCATCAAATTTTTGACGTAATTTTGGGCTTTTGTGGATTTGTCTATTGCCATTTTTAAGTATGCCCTACAAAGAGTAAGATAGTCTTTGGCCGAAGTAATTTCAGAATTGCTTTCTAGAAGTTTCAAACAACGTTGTTTATTAGAAGCATCCGTACATACATTTTCCTACAATTTGGGGCCAGCTGCTTGTGAAATTGCAAGAGAAATAAAAATCAATAAAATAGTGAGGAACAAGGATAAAGGTGTTGAGAAATTCATTTTTTTTAATAAAAATTATTTTTATTACTGATTGAATGAACTACGAAAATTACTTTAAGATTCTTAATTTATAGACATTATATCTTCCCTTGTCAATTAATATTAGTCAAACATAATTAAAATAATATGATTTTTTTTATGTAAACCGGATATTTTTTACACGTATTCCCCCCAAATAAAAATATATTTTTTTATGCGTAATTGTATAGATTAATCCCTCGAGATTTGTAAGATCCAGATTGACGGCAAATTTTCCCCAAAAATTTTAACTTTGCTGCATGCCCAAACTATGGATTGAACCCATGACCTTGGTTAAGTTATAAAAGATTCATGTCATCTCATCTAAGTGTTCTTATGTTTATTTCACAAGGAATAAAGAAAACAAATAATTATCTATAAAAAAAACAATTGATATAAAAATTACTATTTTAAAATTTATATATCACAAAAAGTAAAATAAAATAAAAAGTTTCTATATTTTAAAAATTTTCCATTTTAAAATTCATTCAAAGTCAAAAATAATTAATAATTTGGAAAAAAAAAACCCAAAGAAAAAGGAAAATAAACAAATGTTGTATTTTAAAAATTACCATTTTAGAATTCATATAATACGGTCAAACATAATAATTTAATATTTTTATAGTAAAAATTTAAGGTGAGAAAATTATGCTCCAATTCCAGAAAAAGAAAATTTTAGAACCTTAAATTACTTAAAAATTATCCACACATTTTAGCTCAACTGATAGAAATACCGAAATTGTTAGTGTCGAACACCATGACCTGAGTTCGAACCTCAATCCCTCCAGTTTGTATGTGTGTGCCTGAATATGTATTATACCCTGCAAAATAAAAAACTTTCAAGTTTAGTTCCTCAAAAAATTATTCACTTTTAATTCATATTTGCATTTTATAAGGAATATGGTGAGAGACTAAAACTATCTATTTTTTTTTAATATAACATTTTTCAATATTTTTTTATAAGAAATATTGGAAATCACCATTAAAATAGAGACTATTCTCACAAACAATTATGGAGACTAAAATTACCATTAAAATTTAATAGGGGCTAAACACTACTAGAAAACACGCGTTTAGCAACCGATTTAGCAACCGATTTTGATGAAAATCGGTCGCTAAATGCATTAGCGACGGATATAGCAACCAATTAAAATCAGTAGCAAAAACCTTGGTCGCTGATCCGTAGTGACCAAATTCGCGACTGATTTCTTAGCAACCGATTTAGCGACTGGATTTAGAGACCAAAATAGCGACTGGATTTAGAGACCGATTTAGAGACTGCGTTTGCTACGGGTTTTGCGATGCTTTGTCTGACGCTATTAGCGACTGATTTAGTGGCTCATTTTAGCGACTAGTTTTGTGACCAATTTGAAATTAATTTCTTTGTCCATTGCGACCAATTTTGCAACCGATTTGAAAAGTCGTGTAGTAAATTCAGTTTCTATTTCGGTCTCTAATGATTTATTATTATTATTATTATTAATTTTTTCCTTGTTTTTATTCCTAATTTCTAAAATAACATTGATCAATATATAAAAAATTAACAAGCGTTTCTAACAAAAAAAAAAAAAAATAACAAGCATTTATTTAAAATAACACAAGTATTCAAATAGAAGTTACATCACTTTAAAATCAAAATAATCACCAGAAACGCAACATGATCAAAATAATCACATAGAGCAAAACATGATAACACAAGTTGTGGAATCCTAATTGTGCATGTGACTTGCTATATACAAACTGAATCTTAACTCAAGTTGTCAAATTTAGATATCCTAAGTATACATTCTTAATTCATTGATAAACACTAAAATTAAGACTATGCATCCCCATGATAAGTTCCATGCCCATGACCAGCTCCAGTGTACATAGCCAAAGGATAATTTTTCTTTCGCCTGCAAATGTCAATGAGAATGAAACAATTGTGCACTATTAATGCAAAAGAAAATATATATAAATGCTTACCAATGATATAAGCAGTTGAAGGAACTGCAAGGGGGAATTAAGATATCATCTTGATTTAGTGCCTCTGTAAAGTTATTACGTACCCAATGCCAATGCTTGAAATGTGGCCAGCTGATATGAAAAATGCATGGGCAGAAGCTCATGATCACAACTAGTCAATGCCATCAAAGCTGAAATGAAAGAAGCTCGTGATCAGCATGCCAATGCCAATTTGACAAGTAATTTTAAGTTAAATATAGTTTAATGTCCTGATAGCTTTGCCACATTAATTTTATTTTAGTCCATATGAAATAGGGATTAAATACAACTCTTTTATACTTCAAAATGAGTTTAGCTATAGAATTCCAAAGCAATAATCAAATTATGATTTGAGGGGATGAATGAAAATAAAAATAAAAAGCAGAACGACATAATAATATTAACACAACATATATATATAAAAAAAAACTAAAATGAAATTGAAAGTCTTACAACCTAGAATAAGAGAGCATGCTGGCTCTCTATAGCCCCAGCTACTCTGTGATTTATGCAGTTGTAATTTACATCGCTCAATGCGTAATAAAGAGCCGACAAGAAACGACAACATCGATCAACAAACAAAACATTAATCAGACCTTTTGCACTACATCACACAAAACCAAGATATATCTACGCAAATGACAGCAAGACAGTTAAATAGTAACTTGTCATCTCTAAGTAATGCATGACATCCAAAATGCTCTTTTTCAAGGAGTTGGTTTGCACACATGGATAAAAGCTAATATTGAACTTTCAAAATTTCAAAAAGAAAAAGTCAGACATTGAAAAATGGAACAAGTAAAAAACAAACCTCTAATAACTTTGGCTCGCTACTAGAGTGCAGGTAACGACCCTATCTTTCTCCGTTTCAAACTCTCCTCAGTCTATAATGAAAACCACAATATTAAATAGAAGCCATATGATACTGTAGATGAAGAAACTTTGGTCTTGAACCAATTGTGACATTAATTTTTCTCGCATTTGAACATATCTTGTCTCCATCTCAATGCCCACACCCACCTCCCTTCCACCCAACTCTTTAGCCTGTTGTTGATGCACAAAAGTAAGTATAGATTTATCGTCTCCACAGGGACTGATGCGATATCAATGCCGTTCAACAATTAATATAATTTCAAGTAAAGAGATTAAAAGATGTTTGTTTACGGAAAAGTAAGAAAATATAGTGATGGTAAAGAAATGATTGAAATCACAGAGAGATAAGTTTGCCGGGATTAGATTTCACCAACCCAATCGTATGTATCATTAGAATCAGTTATACATGTTTTAGCTATTAATCAATTCTATCACATATCACTCACGTACGTCTCCGTGTCCAGAGCACGATGAGAATCCCGCTATATTCATTAACCCTCGATGTCTCGAGTGATCGATCAATATACCGGCTATATCGTATTGCTCAAACTCCGATGTCTCGGACAATTTAATCAACACAATAGTTTTAAAACTTGATATTTAGAGTGAATATTAAACCTAAATCTATGTCTAGAGTTTAGAGTTTAATAGATGATTGTTCTAGGTCTCGGATTCAAAAAGCATACGTCTATACCATTTCAAAACCTATAATTAAAACATACAATTCAAGAACAACATCAAAATTGATAAGTAAACTAAAACCATATATAATACCATGATCAAATTAGAGACATATTCATAGAGTTGCTTACACCTAATCCCAACAATAGAGAGATTAGCTATTCATTTTCATGATAGCTTTACAAAAGATTAAGAAGAGAAGAGATAAACAAACATTAATGATGATTTCTCAACTATTGTTGTGCATCCACCTCCAAATCTCCTTGAATCTGTCTCCTGGGGTTTTGCTCTGCTTCTTACTTCTATATTACAAGTTATATTACAAGTTATCTCACAAGTCTCTCCTTAGAAAAATGACAGCAAGCTCTATTTATAGTATTTCTGAAATTTAGAACTCGCTGAGCGAGCTCCAACTCGCTCTGGCGAGTTGACCTTTCTTCACCAGAGGGTTACTGCCACGTCATGAGTGAGTTTGAACCGCCTTCACTCGCCCTGGCGAGTTTTTACTCGCCCTGGCGAGTTGCTGCTCGCTCTGGCGAGTGTATCAGATATCAAATTTGATGCTCTCTGCCTCTACTCGCCCTGCACTCGCTCTGAACTCGCCCTGGCGAGTTAACTTGCAATTTTTCTTCAAATTTCTGCACAAATGTTGAGATTTAGGGAGACTTAATTGAAAGAAATGACTTAAACAAATATGTACATTTAAGTGAGGAAAAACTAAAGAATATCTTACAAAATAGTTAATAAGTGCTTAAAATATATATGTGATTTTAGCGACTTTTTGGCACTTATCAACTCTCCCCAACTTAAAACCTTGTTTGTCCTCAAACAAAAGTCCAAAATAAACTTTGAAAACATGGCTCAATCATCATTAGTGCACATTCAAGCTTTGTAATCAATCAACACTTAGGATGTAAATTATTGTTTCAAATTTGCATGATTCAATATGTTACAAGTTCAAAATCAATCATTAATAATCATCAAAGAATCAAAGCATGAATTTGAAATAGTTTCGAAACTCATGTAAGATTTCAAACTTTCCAAATTAACAACATAATCAACTAGAATCACAATCCTCACAAGTGTTTCAACTCAAGGGTGAAGTGTATCTCTCAATCCAAACAATGTGTTCACAACAAATCAATTCAAACATACATCTCAACATAATCACAAAACATGTTATCAATCATGGATCACTAAGGACTTTCTTAAGCTTGTAATGGGGCTAGGCTACAAGAAATCATTGTTTTTCTTTGGATTCAAAGAGCCTTAAGGACAAGAGAGCATAAGCTTTGAGTATCTTCATTACATAAACTATTACTCCTCTTTCACTTTCCCCATTCTTTACTTTTGGTGATTCTTTTGTTTTGACACAATTTCTTTTCATTTTTTTTTTCTTTGATTTTCAATTGTGTGTCAAATGACTTTCAACATTTTTCTTTTTCTTTTTCAATCACCATTTTCAACTACTTGTTACTTTTCTCAATTTGATCAAATAACCTCTTTCTCCCCAACTTGTTTTCAACCCTACATAAATCCAATGCTCAATCATCCTAAGACAAGGGTCAAGTCATTGTTTTTCTTTATTTGTGGTTCAAGGGTTCAAACAAACAAATTTTCAAAATTTTGGCTCAAGGGGGGTAGCAAAGGATCACACTCTCACAAAGGTAGGTTATTTTCTGCTTAAGTAGTTGCACTCAAATAGAAACATGGCCTTGATCATTTCCATGACTTCAAACACATAAAGTAATAGCAAGATTCAGTTAAAATCAACAGAGTTAAACACAATTGTCGGCTCTCAAATATATAAACAATTGAAGGTTCACACAATCTCACCCGGCTAGGTCTACGTGATTCATCATCAATTAATCATGTTAAAAAGGAATGAATGAAATCAAATTGAATCAAGCTACTTAGTTCAAATTCATCCTATCATTCAAAGATAATCACAAAAGGTTGATCTCAAACTATAGCAATTGAAAGAAAATCATTCTAATCATGCATTTGCTTTTGATTGATCACAAACCTAGACATTTCATTTCATATGCACATTACCAGTTCAAGGACTTGTTTTTATAAGAGGCTAAACATGTTCAAAAACTATTATAACATATAAGTAATTAAAAATGCTTTAAATAAAAGACAAGGAAAGAAAATTGGGTTGCCTCCCAACAAGCGCTTCTTTTACGTCACTAGCTGGACGCCTTTTTGGTTAGGGTGGCCAAAATGAGACGGAAAGCACATCATCCGTCTTTTTCCTTTGATTTGGGAGGAACTCCATGAACTTGAAGTAGAGATTATGTGGAGTCCATGTCCTCCCTAATTCTTTCTTGTTGAACAAGGCACAAATTTCATCTATGATCCGATCAATCGCCGCCTTGTTCTTTATCTCCTTCTTTTGCTCACATGATATTTCCTTGTGAAGTAATCCTTCAATTACCTCTGCATCCATCATCACTTCTTCATTATCAACATTGTCGTCCTCCTCAGTAGATGGAAATTCTTGAGGAATTTCTATTTCGCGTGGTGTCTTTGGTTCCTCAGCTATTTTCTCTACACCACATCCTTTGAACATTGTTTCTTCCTCATGTGTTTCAACACATTCTTCAACACTCTGTCCACATTCTTCATTCTTTGTCAGAGTATCATCTCTCTCTTCATGAGTGGTTTGAGTGTTGGTTTGAATTTCCTTGCTTTGGTTTTCAGCCATTTGCTTGAGCTGAATTTCCATATTTTTGCTCCGTGCAAGACTGTTTTTCATATATTGTTGGTGCTGGTCTTGCATCTGTTGCATTTGGCTTATTTGCTGCTGCATTTCCATGAATTTAACCATGGTCTCCTCCAATCTAGCCTCTGGAGTTTGCCCATAATTATCAAGCGGACACTGTTGATACGATTCATACTCATCCGGAGTATAGAAGTTGTTATAACCACGATCAGTCATGGTTTTGTTTGTGATGAGTAACCTGTGAAAGGATTAACCTAACAAGAAAAATGCTTCTTTGTCTAGCAAAGAAGGATTAGTGCAAGCAAAAACTATACAATATAAACAAATACCTAAAAGAATATAAATTGTTGCGATGCTCCAATATCTAAACGCCAGTCCCCGGCTACGGCGCCATTTTGTTGATGCACAAAAGTAAGTATAGATTTATCGTCTCCACAGGGACTGATGCGATATCAATGCCGTTCAACAATTAATATAATTTCAAGTAAAGAGATTAAAAGATGTTTGTTTACGGAAAAGTAAGAAAATATAGTGATGGTAAAGAAATGATTGAAATCACAGAGAGATAAGTTTGCCGGGATTAGATTTCACCAACTCAATCGTATGTATCATTAGAATCAGTTATACATGTTTTAGCTATTAATCAATTCTATCACATATCACTCACGTACGTCTCCGTGTCCAGAGCACGATGAGAATCCCGCTATATTCATTAACCCTCGATGTCTCGAGTGATCGATCAATATACCGGCTATATCGTATTGCTCAAACTCCGATGTCTCGGACAATTTAATCAACACAATAGTTTTAAAACTTGATATTTAGAGTGAATATTAAACCTAAATCTATGTCTAGAGTTTAGAGTTTAATAGATGATTGTTCTAGGTCTCGGATTCAAAAAGCATACGTCTATACCATTTCAAAACCTATAATTAAAACATACAATTCAAGAACAACATCAAAATTGATAAGTAAACTAAAACCATATATAATACCATGATCAAATTAGAGACATATTCATAGAGTTGCTTACACCTAATCCCAACAATAGAGAGATTAGCTATTCATTTTCATGATAGCTTTACAAAAGATTAAGAAGAGAAGAGATAAACAAACATTAATGATGATTTCTCAACTATTGTTGTGCATCCACCTCCAAATCTCCTTGAATCTGTCTCCTGGGGTTTTGCTCTGCTTCTTACTTCTATATTACAAGTTATATTACAAGTTATCTCACAAGTCTCTCCTTAGAAAAATGACAGCAAGCTCTATTTATAGTATTTCTGAAATTTAGAACTCGCTGAGCGAGCTCCAACTCGCTCTGGCGAGTTGACCTTTCTTCACCAGAGGGTTACTGCCACGTCATGAGTGAGTTTGAACCGCCTTCACTCGCCCTGGCGAGTTTTTACTCGCCCTGGCGAGTTGCTGCTCGCTCTGGCGAGTGTATCAGATATCAAATTTGATGCTCTCTGCCTCTACTCGCCCTGCACTCGCTCTGAACTCGCCCTGACGAGTTAACTTGCAATTTTTCTTCAAATTTCTGCACAAATGTTGAGATTTAGGGAGACTTAATTGAAAGAAATGACTTAAACAAATATGTACATTTAAGTGAGGAAAAACTAAAGAATATCTTACAAAATAGTTAATAAGTGCTTAAAATATATATGTGATTTTAGCGACTTTTTGGCACTTATCACCTGTTAACTCTACTTTCTTATGCATGAATAGAGGACAACATATGAAGCATTCAATATAAGTCAGATGCAAAGAGTAGCGTCTGCAAGGAAAATCTATTTCAATACTTTTCTTCCAATTTAGTTTTCTGTAATTGAAATTTTTTGTTGCAATTTCATATCCAAAATCAAAAGCTAAGGGGAAGTAAAGGAAAACGCACCAACCCAACTTGCAAATGTTCCCACAAAATTACCCTGACTTGCTCAAAACTAATTAAGTGCATACACATTTCTGTCAAACAATTACAAAAGGCAATAGCACTAAACACTAAATTTCTCAACCTTGCTCAGAACTAATTAAGTGCATACACAAAACTAATTATTGAATATTGATAGACTTTCTCTCAACACACTTTAGCAGTCACTATTAATACATGCATCCAATGATGTGTTTAAAAGAAAAATCGTTGTGTACCTTTACGCCTAGTGTCTGTACAGACAACAAGGAGACAATGACTCCGTTTATTTTTTCCATCCAATCCATCTGGTCAAGGGCATTTTCTGCCTACAATTTATGTTCAAAGCATAGTGAAGAGTAATGATTAATACCAAACTTACATGTTAATGAAATCAAAGTATTGAATGTGTTTACCTGCAAAGTATACATCTTTGAGGGTGAAATAATCCTAAAGCAGAACCTTAAATCTGATTGCTCAGCATCAACCTTGATTGTTGATGTGAGTAGGTTCACCGTGTGACGTGCTACAGATTTTTCATCAGGAACAACTCCATGGTCTTGTGAAGAAAGCAACCTACTCAGAATGCCAGCATTGTTTTCATTGGCACAATTCCACCGTGTACATTGCTGATTGAGACTCTGAAAGGGTTGTACATGCTAAAATTCAGTAACAAGATAATGTGATAAAATAAGCATCACATCACTAAATATACAATATTCATTAATTAACTAGTATTTACGAGTAACTTTTAGTTTTACTTCTGTAGTTACATTTACTTGTAATGGCTTACGAAAGTAGTAAAGTGTTCTGAGGCTATCAAGAGCAAAATGTTTGACCTACCTCTTCTATCACAGCTGCAACATCGAACTTGCTGCTTTTTCTCAATGACACAAACTTCTCATGTGCCTGTAGCATCAAATCCAAGTTTTAGTTGTGTTATGATCAAGAGAAAGGCCGATAAACTTATAATTTATTTTAAAAGGTCCTAAATTTCTTCCTTGGCAGAAATAACTTCACATGTTCATCTTTATTCATCAAAGTGAGAATGGTCAAAGTAAGATCATATTTTATTGAATGTTCATACTTCATTGTACAAGAGTTCAGCTGAGAGTGCAAACCCAAAATCTTGAATTTTGTGGTGCATATATGCTTCAGATAATCATAGGCTTTCCTAATTTAAAGTCTAAATTCTTCTTCTTTGTTTTTTCTTTTCAAAAGAAACGTCTTAACGGATGAATTGTTATTCATCGATCAATCCAACACATAGTGGATTTACAAGTTGTAGTTACATCAAAGTTTCTGTTTAGATATTACCTCAAGTGATGGCTTTACATACACACATATTTAGAATCTTCAGGTATTATATACATATCAGCTCTTTCAAGCACAAGGTGCTAGGTTTGTTTGATAGAAATATAAATATTTTGTTCATGTTAAACATGATTGATTGTGTCTAAAGCTCAATTTGACTAAAATTGATAACAGACTAGTATAAACTACTCCAAGACCTTCATATCAGACTAGTATTATATTTTTCTACTTCATCTCTAACCCTCAAACAAGCACACACTTGCAGCACTAAGAACATAATCAGATAAGAAAACGGAATAGAACAGAACATAAACTATAAACTATTATATTTTTCTAACTCATCTCTAATTCCAAATTAAACATAACAGAATCAGAAATTGCAGAACAAAACAGAATTCCAAACTAAGAAATTGCAGAAATTTTAGAACATAATCAAAACAGAAACAAAATCAGTACCTTAGATCATAAACAAAACAAACTCAGTGAGAAATTGCAGAAATTTTACAACATAAATAGAACGAAAACAGTACCTTAGGGTTCAGAGAGCCTTGAATTTTTCAATTTGTGATGAGAGAGCTTCAATTCGTGAGATTCTTAGTGAGAGGGAAAGCGAGAGATGAACGAGGGAGAGTGATGAGCGATCGAGTGAGAGTGAGAGTGAGGGAGTTCGAGTGAGAATGATGGAGGCTAGGGACTGTGATAGGGTACGAGAGTGAGTGAGAGTTCGAGAGGAGGCAGCGCTGATGAGAATTCAGATCGAGAGTGGAAGAGGGATGAGGGAGTTCGAGAGAGATGATGGAGAGTGAAGTGAGGGTGAGAGCGATGGAGTTAGCCCTCTTCTTCTTTCTATTTTGAAAAAATCTCTCAGCAAATTAACTAAAAGAAAAAAGTAGGCTAAGGGTAGATATAAAAGAATTTACAAATATTTGATTAATTTTTTTAGAAAAAAAAAAACAAATATTTGCTACGGATTTGTTCAACACTAATCATCGTTCTCCGATTCGGTCTCGATAGCAACCGATATAGTGACCGGATTTTTTTGGCTTTGACCTAAAATAATAGTTTCTAATTCGGTCTCTAAAGCTACCGATATAATGGTTGTTAATTATCGGTCTCTAATTCGGTCTCTATTTATTAAATAGAGACCGATATAGCGACCGATTTTTTTTTAACTTGACGATAAAAAATCGGTCTCTGATTCGGTCTCTAAAGCGACCGAAAAATTTCGGTCTCTAAATCGGTTGCTAAACGCATGTTTTCTAGTAGTGAAAATTGAAAGAGCGTACGTAATTTTGTAGAAACTAAAAAATATATTTCGTTGGTAGATAAACACCATTAAAAACTCATAAACATAAAGTGGAGTAATGTTGTAGCACAAAAGTAAGTATAGATTTTATCGTCTCCACAGGGACTGATGCGATATCGATGCCGTTCAACAATCAATATAATTCTAAGTAAAGTGTTTTGAAGATATTTGTTATGAAAACTTGTGAAAATAAAGTAGTAAGTGCAATAAAAGGAATTGTTATCAGAGAGAAAAGTTTGGTGGGATTAGATTTCACCGACCCAATCGCATGTATCATTCGAATCAGTTACACAGGTTCTAGCTATCAATCAATTCTATCACATATCACTCACGTACGTGTCCGTTTCCAGAGCACGATGAGAATCCCGCTATATTCATTAACCCTCGATGTCTCGAGTGATCGATCAATATACCGGCTATATCGTATTGCTCAAACTCCGATGTCTCGGACAATTTAATCAACACAATAGTTTTAAAACTTGATATTTAGAGTGAATATTAAACCTAAATCTATGTCTAGAGTTTAGAGTTTAATAGATGATTGTTCTAGGTCTCGGATTCAAAAAGCATACGTCTATACCATTTCAAAACCTAGAATTAAAACATACAGTTCAAGAACAACATCAAAATTGATAACTAAACTAAAACCATATATAATACCATGATCAAAAGAAATACATACACATAGAGTCAATTACACCTAATCCCAACAAAGAGAGATTAGCTACTCATTTTCATGGTAGCTTTACAAAGATTAAGGATAAAAGAGATGAACAAACTTATCAATGATGATTTCTCAACTATTGTAGTGAATCCACCTTCAAATCCCCTTGAATCTGGCTCCTAGGGTTTCCCTCTGCTTCTGCTACTTTATTACAAGTTATCTCCCAAGTTATGTATCAGAAAAATGACAGCAAGCTCTATTTATACTATTTCTGAAAATTAGAACTCGCTGAGCGCGCTCCAACTCGCTCTGGCGAGTTGATCTTTCTTCACCAGAGGGTTACTGCCACGTCATGAGTGAGATTGAACCGCCTTCACTCGCCCTGGCGAGTTGCTGCTCGCTCTGGCGAGTGTATCAGATATCAAATTTGATGCTCTCTGCCTCTACTCGCCCTGCACTCGCTCTGAACTCGCCCTGGCGAGTTAACTTGCAATTTTTCTTCAAATTTCTGCACAAATGTTGAGATTTAGGGAGACTTAATTGAAATAAATGACTTAAACAAATATGTACATTTAAGTGAGGAAAAACTAAAGAATATCTTACAAAATAGTTAATAAGTGCTTAAAATATATATGTGATTTTAGCGACTTTTTGGCACTTATCAACTCTCCCCAACTTAAAACCTTGTTTGTCCTCAAACAAAAGTCCAAAATAAACTTTGAAAACATGGCTCAATCATCATTAGTGCACATTCAAGCTTTGTAATCAATCAACACTTAGGATGTAAATTGTTTCAAATTTGCATGATTCAATATGTTACAAGTTCAAAATCAATCATTAATAATCATCAAAGAATCAAAGCATGAATTTGAAATAGTTTCGAAACTCAAGTAAGATTTCAAATTTTCCAAACCAACAAGATAATCAACTAGAATCACAATTCTCATAAGTGTTTCAACTCAAGGGTGAAGTGTTTCTCTCAATCCAAACAATGTGTTCACAACAAATCAATTCAAACATACATCTCAACATAATCACAAAACATGTTATCAATCATGGATCACTAAGGACTTTCTTAAGCTTCTAATGGGGCTAGGCTACAAGAATTCATTGTTTTTCTTTGGATTCAAAAAGCCTTAAGGATAAGAGAGCATAAACTTTGAGTATCTTCATTACATAAGCTATTCACCTCTCTCACTTTCCCCATTCTTTACTCTTGGTGATTCTTTTGTTTTGACACAATTTCTTTTCATTTATTTTTCTTTGATTTTCAATTGTGTGTCAAATGACTTTCAACATTTTTCTTTTTCTTTTTCAATCACCATTTTCAACTACTTGTTACTTTTCTCAATTTGATCAAATAACCTCTTTCTCCCCAACTTGTTTTCAACCCTACATAAACTCAATGCTCAATCATCCTAAGACAAGGGTCAAGTCATTGTTTTTCTTTATTTGTGGTTCAAGGGTTCAATCAAACAAATTTTCAAAATTTTGGCTCAAGGGGGGTAGCAAAGGATCACACTCTCACAAGGTAGGTTATTTTAGGCTTAAGTAGTTGTACTCAAATAGAAACATGGCCTTGATCATTTCCATGACTTCAAACACATCAAGTAATAGCAAGATTCAGTTAAAATCAACAGAGTTAAACACAATTGTCGGCTCTCAAATATATAAACAATTGAAGGTTCACACCATCTCACCCGGCTAAGTCTATGTGATTCATAATTAATCAATCATGTTAAGAAGGAATGAATGAAATCAAATTGAATCAAGCTACTTAGTTCAAATTCATCCTATCATTCAAAGATAATCATAAAAGGTTGATCTCAAACTATAGCAATTGAAAGAAAATCATTCTAATCATGCATTTGCTTTTGATTGATCACAAACCTAGACATTTCATTTCATATGCACATTACCAGTTCAAGGACTTGTTTTTATAAGAGGCTAAACATGTTCAAAAACTATTATAACATATGCGAAATTAAAAATGCTTTAAATAAAAGAAAAGGAAAGAAAATTGGGTTGCCTCCCAACAAGCGCTTGGTTAACGTCGGTAGCTCGACGCCTTTTTGGTTAGGGTGGCCAAAATGAGACGGAAAGCACATCATCCGTCTTTTTCCTTTGATTTGGGAGGAACTCCATGAACTTTAGATATAGATGTTGCGGAGTCCATATCCTCCCCAGTTCTTTCTTGTTGAACAAGGCACAAATTTCATCTATGACCCGATCAATCGCCGCCTTGTTCTCTATTTCCTTCTTTTGCTCACATGATATTTCCTTGTGAAGTAATCCTTCAATTACCTCTGCATCCATCATCACTTCTTGATTATCAACAGTGTTGACCTCTTCAGTATTTGGCAATTCTTGAGGAAGTTCTATTTCGCGTGGTGTCTTTGGTTCCTCAGCTATTTTCTTTACACCACATCCTTTGAACATTGTTTCTTCCTCATGTGTTTCAACACATTCTTCAACACTCTGTCCACATTCCTCCGGTAGAATGCTATCTTTCTCATCAGGATTTGTTTGAGTGTTGGTTTGAACTTCCATGCTTTGTGTAATAGCCATTTGCTTGAGCTGAATTTCCATATTTTTGCTCCGTGCAAGACTGTTTTTCATATATTGTTGGTGCTGGTCTTGCATCTGTTGCATTTGGCTTATTTGCTGCTGCATTTCCATGAATTTAATCATGGTCTCCTCCAATCTAGCCTCTGGAGTTTGCCCATAATTATCAAGCGGACACTGTTGATACGATTCATACTCATCCGGAGTATAAAAGTTGTTATAACCACGATCAGTCATGGTTTTGTTTGTGATGGTGAATCTGAAAAAGGATTGAACTAACAAGAAAAATTCTCTGACTAGCAAAAAAGGGTTAGTACAAGCAAAATTATACAAATACTTAAAAGAATATAAATTGTTGCGATGCTCCAATATCTAAACGCCAGTCCCCGGCAACGGCGCCATTTTGTTGATGTACAAAAGTAAGTATAGATTTATCGTCTCCACAGGGACTGATGCGATATCGATGCCGTTCAACAATTAATATCGTTTTAAGTATTGAAAAAGATGTTTGTTATGAAAATTTACAAAAACATAAAAGTAGCAAAATTGAATAGATTGACAGAGAGATTGAATTGCTGGGATTAGATTTCATCAACTCATTCATTTGTATTTCCCTAATCAGTTATGCAGATTTTAGCTATTCAACAATATTATCACTTATTGCTCACGTACGTTTCTGTGTCCAGATAACGACGAGGTTCACGTTGTACCTATCAATCCTCGATGTCTCGAGTGATTAATCAATGCAACGGCTATATTGTATTATTTAAACTTCCGATGTCTCAGATAATTTCAACAACACAATATCATTAAGTTCCAATACACAAAGTGAATATTAATCCTAAATCTATGTCTAGAATTTAGAGTTTAATAAGTGTTCATCTTAGTTCCTTGATTCAAACATTATACGTCTATAAATTCAAATCCAAAGATAAAACATGAAGATTAAAGATGACACTAACATTGATAAATAATCTAAAATCATATAAAACACCATGATCAAAGAAATACATACACATAGAGTCAATTACACCTAATCCCAACAAAGAGAGATTAGCTACTCATTTTCATGGTAGCTTTACAAAGATTAAGGATAAAAGAGATGAACAAACTTATCAATGATGATTTCTCAACTATTGTAGTGAATCCACCTTCAAATCCCCTTGAATCTGGCTCCTAGGGTTTCCCTCTGCTTCTGCTACTTTATTACAAGTTATCTCCCAAGTTATGTATCAGAAAAATGACAGCAAGCTCTATTTATACTATTTCTGAAAATTAGAACTCGCTGAGCGAGCTCCAACTCGCTCTGGCGAGTTGATCTTTCTTCACCAGAGGGTTACTGCCACGTCATGAGTGAGATTGAACCGCCTTCACTCGCCCTGGCGAGTTGTTACTCGCCCTGGCGAGTTGCTGCTCGCTCTGGCGAGTGTATCAGATATCAAATTTGATGCTCTCTGCCTCTACTCGCCCTGCACTCGCTCTGAACTCGCCCTGGCGAGTTAACTTGCAATTTTTCTTCAAATTTCTGCACAAATGTTGAGATTTAGGGAGACTTAATTGAAATAAATGACTTAAACAAATATGTACATTTAAGTGAGGAAAAACTAAAGAATATCTTACAAAATAGTTAATAAGTGCTTAAAATATATATGTGATTTTAGCGACTTTTTGGCACTTATCAAGTAACCGAGAGGTTCGTGAACCAAATGAGTTGAATTTGGGTTAAAAATTAAGTTTGTTAAATAAATGAGCTGAACATAAACTATATATAGTTCGATTCGTTTAACTCATGATCACTACCTCGGAATTATATATAGTTCAATTCGTTGGTTTTTTCACTATGCGACTTTGTTACTTGTATTAGTTTTTGGTTTTGTATATTTTTCTACATATTTATATCGATTTGAATTTTGCACGTGTTTATCCACTATACATTCGGGACGAATTTTATTTTCATTTAATATTTGGTTTTTCTTTCAAAAAAATAGTTTAAAAGATTAAAGATCCAATTTTGAAAATTTTGACAAAAAATTGATTTTAAAATCCTGTCATTTGATTTAACGAGTTGAACCTAACGTGTCTAATCGAGTTGTTCGCGAACTTGAAACTAGTCGAGTTTGAGCTTAAAAAAATAGTTCATAAACTCTAGCTGAGTTTCAAGCTGAGCCAATTTTTAACAAGCAGAATTGAGTTAATGTAAGTTCGATTCAAATCGACTCATCTTCTACCGTAATTGTGGTAGTGAGTTGTTTGCGTGAAGATAAAGAGGGGAGAAGATGAAGATTTATAGGTTTTTATTTTATTTAAAAAGAAAAATTCAGAATTTTATTTTATTGAGAGTTGTTTGTCCAAAATCGGCGTTCGAGTAACATTTATGTATTTATGATAATGCTGTCAAAAAATAGTAATTTTAATAACATACTAGTAATGATTTAATTTTGATAATTGTCTTGGAGGGATTATCCATTATGTGTTTAATTTGTAGAGTTGTGTTGTGATAAACTTAATCTTGTAGATGAGCCACATAGCGAGGCTTAAGACGGCTCCGTGTATGTTCTATGAGTGAACATGGGATCCCGGAGATTGTCTCCTCCGTTAGTATTGTGTATTTGTTGTTATTTTGATTTTTGTATTTTTTTGCTTTTGGTGGTTGTTGGTGGGGTTCCTCCTAGCTTTCCTTAGTGGGAGGACTCATTGTACTCTTCTTCCTTGCTCCCCTTTTCGTCTTGAAAAGGTGGATGTGTTAATAAATTTGCCGATTCAAAAAAACAAAAAAAATATATATATATACTAATACTAACAAACAAAATTGGTGCAGGCCTACACTACCAAAATTGATAACAGTAGCAATTAAGTGGTAAACACAATAACAATACAATTTTGTAAATTGTTACAGAAATACTTTATAAATATTTTTCCTCTATAAACTTTTTTTTGAAAGGCAAAAAATTCATACTCCAAATAGCATCCCTCCTCCAAATAAAGGAGTACAAGTTGTAACATTCTCTAATTGAATACTTTCTTATTGCAATAACGAATAAATGTCCGCAACAATTCAAATACTTAAAAGTATATATTTTTGTTTTGGTAAACACTATCAGTAAAAATTATAATGTTATAAATTAGAGCTTAAGTTAAAAAAATTAATCATCCTCAATCACCACACCAATACTAGAGAATTAGATCGTGGATCTCTTTTCTACACTGATGTTAATGTTCTTCATCCTACTCTCACAATCAATAACTTTATAATGGAAAAATAGGGAATTTGCTAAACACACCGTCTATTTTCACACACTACTTTTATACATTTTGGTTTTAAAAAATAAATAACTTTATTCCTAAAAGATTAAGAGAAACTAAGATATTAGCTGAAAGTGTTAATGATTTCTACTAATCTACCTAGAAAATAGGTTAAGGGAAGTTTTTTGTCTTGTTATTTTATATAAACATTAATGCATTATTATACTTATACATTCCCATCTTCTTTAAAGTTTAAACAAACTTGGACACGTTTTTTCATTTTTTATATAACTTGTGTTTTTTATTTAAAATCTAATGCATTTATGGCATTAATAAAAAAAATAAAACTAATGTATTTATGGGTAATAATAAATAAAAAAGTAGAATGAGGATAAATTACTTTAACACACTTGTTTATTTTATAGTCATATAAGAGAATGGGGACTAATTTAATTTTCTTGTTGAGGTTTTGAAAGAATACTATTTTTTTTGATAAGGTTTGAAAGAATACTATGAATGTACATGATCAAAACACAACACATACTAGAATTTTTTGATTTCATATAAAAAATAAATTTAACTAAATCAGCACAAGATGTGCTAATAATAGAAATAATGAGAGTTTTAATAATTTGGATTAGCCCCAATGTCTAAGTGTCTTTCACTTTGAAGAAAACATATTTGGATTAGTGGATAATTAATCCGATTGGAAACAAGTAATACAAAATTAAAATATTATAATTTCCTATAAATAAAGCTAAACGAAGTGAATGAGTACTCACCTCACCTCACCTCACCTCACCAGAATTAATTAAGAACAAATATTAATTAAACAAGTTATCCTCCTAATCACAAATTTGTAAGTTCCTCATTCATCCTCCTCATGGCTCTCTTTCATTCAATGATGTTCATGTTGTTCATGATCCTAGTCTCACCATCACAATCATCATCATTTCTAAGAGTTCCTCCTAACAAATTTGTGGACTCTGCCAAAGAAGTGAGCACAATTTTACAACAACTACATTCCATTTTATCACCACTCACCAACACTTCGGGACTACCAAACGACATTCATGATTGCCTCGATTTACTCGACATGTCTTCCGAACAGCTTAGGATGTCTATGTCTGCCACGCAAAATCCTAAAGGTACGTAACGCACTATTAATTAATATTCTGTTTCTCTGTAAAACATTGTACATATATACTCTGTTTCTGTGGTCGCTAACTGAAATTTTATGCATGCAGCAGGGACTATTGGAAATCTACTAATTAGCTCTGAATTAAGAACAAGACTGAGTGCTGTTCTTGTGAATTCAGTTACGTGCATAGAAGGATTGGAAGGATTAGAAGTGAAGGGCGTTGTATCAACTGGTCTTTATAGTGCAATGTCTTTGGTGGACAAGAATCTTCTTGCTCAAGTAATTCCAGTCCCCCGCGATCAACTCGACATCGACAACCGTGGATTTCCATCTTGGATTAATCAGGAGGACAAGAAAATGTTGAGGGGAAATAGAGTGACTCCTGATGTTGTTGTGGCGACTGATGGAAGTGGACATTACCGTAATGTGATGGAGGCCGTATTGGCGGCACCGGATTACAGCAACAAAAAAAAAATATGTTATTCATGTGAAGAAAGGTGTTTATGCCGAATATGTGGAAATTCATCCGAAGAAACAGAATATTATGATCATTGGTGACGGAATCGATTCTACCGTTATCACAGGCAATCGGAATAAGATTGATGGTTGGAGTACATTCCGATCAGCCACCTTTGGTAAGTTTTTGCTATCTTCTTCTTATTATTATTATCTTTAACCAGTCCCGGCCCGGCTCAGGGGCAGGGGCAGGGCAAGCAGGCTTTTAGCCCTAGGCCTCAAGATTTTAGGGGCCTAAAAAAATATTTAGATGCATCATCTAAATATTGGTCAAGTATTATTTAGTGAGTAGTTATAGGTATATAACCATTGGTCCAGTGGCACACTTGT
Source organism: Trifolium repens (assembly GCA_030408175.1). NCBI lineage: Eukaryota > Viridiplantae > Streptophyta > Magnoliopsida > Fabales > Fabaceae > Trifolium > Trifolium repens. The sequence goes on from CP125851.1 coordinate 52,860,403, forward strand.
GGATGTTAAGGCTTCAACAATGTACTGTCACGGGATCAAGTACCCTTGGTGACATTTTCTTTTATTTTAGTAAAAAAATTACTCTATAACTTATGAATAACGTCACTACTTTATTTAATAAAAAAAAAGTTTATTTTGTTATTTCTTTGAAAATTAAAAATTAATTTCTAAAATGTAGCTGCAATATTTATTAAAAACACCCTAAGTTTTTAATTATATTAGTTAAAAGATGTATTTCTTTTGTTAATAATTACAATATGATTAACTTTTATATTATTAATGTTATTTACATTTCAAATAAAAGATTACCCTTTTTTAAGAAAATTGCATTTTTTTAATAAGAGAAACATATATTTGTCAAAAAAATAAGAGAAACATATTAATATTTCTTAATTTATTTTACTTTCAAAGGGCCTCTTTATTCAAGTAGCTCGAGGCCTCCAAATGTGTAGAGACGGCTCTATCTTTAACAATCCAGTATCGCCTGACTTATGTAATCCCATGTGCATGTAGCCGTAGACGGTGCAAGATTTATTGCATGCAATATTTCATTTAAAAACACGGCTGGCCCTGTAAAGCACCAAGCAGTGGCATTGAGATCAAGTTCACATCATTCCATTTTTTTTCGGTGCGGCATATTTGGCTATCAAGATAGCCTGTATGCATTTTCAATGATCCGATTTTATAAGGAGTGCACCATTGCCGGAACAATAGACTTCATTTGTGGAGATGCCACGGCCGTATTCCAAGACTGCAGAATATTGGCCAAAAAAGGTCTCCCGAAACAACAGAATGTTGTAACAGCGCAGTCAAGAACAAATCCAAAAGAACTGAGTGGATTTTCCTTCCAATTTTGCAAAATTCTAGCGGACGCAGACCTTCTACCATATGTTGGAACCATCCCAACTTACTTGGGTAGACCATGGAAAGCTTATTCACGCACAATATTTATGGAGTCTTACTTGAGTAAGGTGGTAAGTCCAGCTGGTTGGATGAAATGGGAAGATACAGAATTTGCTCTCAATACATTGACTTATGGAGAGTACAAGAATTATGGGCCGGGTGCTAAGCTAGCTAACCGGGTGAAATGGAGAGGCTACCGTGTATTGAAAGAGATGGAGGCTAAAAGGTTTACCGTTGCTGAATTTATTGACGGGAATATTTGGTTACCATCCACCGGTGTTAATTATACAAGTGGTCTATAAATGTAAAGTATAGCAAATTTGACAAATAATAAAATCATTCATGTCAAAGAATAATATTGTATTTAATGATAAAAAGATGTCTAATTAAAGCAAACATGTTAATGTTAATCACAAATATTAGTACTTTGATTATTAGATGTCTCTTTGGCCTTTATAGTTTATAGCATTATTCTTTGCACGATCATCATATTTATATTATAGATTATGATAGCTCCTTTTTTTTTTTATGCATATTTATGTTATAGATTAGGATTAGGATTATGATAGCTCCTATTGTTTTTTTTTGTGCATATTTTCATTATAATAAAGTCAAATGATTTAATCTACCAAAAAAAAAAGTCAAATAATGAAAGAAGGAGCTACACGGAGAACATTCCGTTTTTGTATATTCTCATTTATTATGAAAGAAGTAGTATTTAAATCCAAATTTCTTTTTTTTTTAGCTCAAGATTAACATCACAATTTCTCCAAATTACTATCATAATTGAAATATGCCACAAAATATTAATTGGCACCAAACATTGAATAAAGATAGACATAAATCAACAAACAAAAGTGAACTCCGCAACCATCGGTAACATCTGGATCCTTTAAAAAATTGATCAATTGAAAATTTCAAAAGTGAATTCACAACCATAGTTATGCAGAAAAACTCAAAAACATTAAATTTGATGAATCAATACTAGATATACATGATCCAAAAGCGCTCAATCCTTCTCAATCTGAATTCAATATCTACAATGTCTTACAAAACAATCTCCTCATTAGAAGTGTACACATAATTTTCGGTAAATTTAGTCATCAAATGTAGATGTGAAAAGACTAAAACCTGTAAGATTAATTAATGTAATAAAAAAAGTTAATATTCAAAGCAAACATTTTAGTAAATGTCTGAGCAACAATTTTTTTTTACTGCCATTCAAAGGAACATCATCAACAACGACATTATCATCTTCAACATGAATGTTTTTCTATTACACAACACAAATAATCACTTACATTTGATATGTAGAAAGAAAATTAAGCAAAAAAAAATGTGTGTACGTATAAGAAATAAGTAAGGAAGAAAAAGTTAGAAATTGTGTGATACATCCTAAGATGTTTATATATATAGGAAAAGAAACATTGGTATTTAGGTCATTTTTTAAGATTTATTTGTAGTTTTTTTTTAAAAGCAGATTTATTTTACCAATTTAATTTTTTTTGCATCAATACTCTGCTAGGGGTACATTTGACCATTTAATCATTTTATGGATTTATATTGATTTGTTGTGGAAATTTGGGAAGGAGGTTTATGACGGAAGATTCCATAAATGATTCCATAAATTTGTTCGAGTAATGATTTGTTTGATGTGTTTTTCTTTTTATAGATTTGATAAAAAATTTGCTTCGTGAAAAAATGTTTAGTTTATTAATATTAATTGTTGTTGTTCTTCGTCATTGTCGCCGTTGTTTGTTGTTGGTGTCTATTTATCGCCTTTCCTTAATCGATTTTCCCTACTCCTATACAGTGATAATTGATAAGAGTTCACTTATTTAGTTCAATTCAGTTTGACAATCACTCTATCTCGTTTGCTCTATTTGTTCCTTTAAATCTTCACACACATCTAGTATTGTTAAATCTTTGTGGGTGTGGGTATGTAAAAACTGATATTGTTTGTTTGTCCATTTTGTGCTTTACGGGAGTGATGAGCCAATTTTAGAGGAGTGACCTTCTTAATTTTTTTGGATAAACCTAATGTAATGAGTCAAGTTTTTTGCTTTGTTACTATGAGCTTCACGCCTTCACACATAAAAATACATATATATAAAAATAAAAAATATAAAACCACTTGTAAACAGCGGTGTTCTCCATCTTTTAATTGCCTTTAGATTAAAAATTAGCAGCTATAACATAGCAGCAAAAGATGAAACTAATGTTTTGGAAATTATTTAGTTACTCGCGCGCCCTACGAAATGACTAAAATACTCTTCCGTGACTTAAGTCACAGATGTAGGAAAAAAGAGTAATTTTGAAAAATGCCGTCCATGACTTAAGTAGCGGACGTTATAAAAATAAAACATGGTAGGGTGCTTTAAGGGGTGTCCGTGTCACGAACGGGGATATTTTTGTAATTTCGTAAGGCGCGCCCCAAAAAGACAAAAATGGTAGGGCAACAAAAATAATTCTCAATGTTTTTTATTATAAGAAAAGAAGCCTACCTTTCAAAAAAAAAAAAAGAAGCCCACGTTCACAGTAAAAAGCATGTCACGAGCTTTCTGCAAATTAGAGAAATTCGAAATAAGAAAGATGTTTTGGTTTACTTCACTATAACATTTATTACAAAGTTTTTTTTTATAAATTATAATTTTAGTAAGGGTCATGCTAACAAAATTGTTTCTAAGGAATACTTCCCTTCCCCGCCCCTAATTATAAACGTTCTTTTAAAAATAAAATTTGTTTCTAAATATAAGTTTATTTTCAATTTCTTAGACACATTTATTATTAATTTTCCAATTATAACCCTATTTTGTATTAAAATATTGTTGTGAATTCGTAAATAACACACCAATAACAAATTTGATGCGTGGAATAAATCAAACCAAGCAACCAATAAAGTGGAAAGCAATAGTAATCACGAACAAATAAATGGTGAGAAAATAAAGAGCACAATAAGATTGTTTACCCAATTCGGTTAAAAGTGTGCTACTCTAGGAGAGATAACAGCTCTCTGTTCCACTATCAAATCAAGTACTTGAAATTACAAGAGATCTCAAATAAGTTACAAGAATTAGATTGAAACTCTAATTTTACCCAATTCCCAAATTTCTTCCCGTGGCCAAGAGATTTAATTTAATAAGTGTTTCCCAATGTGATAAACCAATCTCAAGCCCTGGATATTATTGCCAATAGCTATCTCTACAAACCCTAGTCTTTGGTTGGCTTGGAAATCCTATTTTTCACGCTTACAAAACCAGAAAATGGAACCCGTGTGCAAACAGTCCTGTGTTTGCGCCTAATGCTCAAATCTGTGCGTATCATGGGCAAAAGGCTGCTGCCTGGCCTGGCCTGCGCCTCATGCGCAAACTGTAGTAGCTAGCTTGTCTTCCGATCATTGTTTTCAAGGCAAATATCAACAAATATGAAAAGTCAACTACAAATACATCTTTTCACCAAGGACAATTTAATAAGAGTTTTTCTATCATTGTTTTTCAATAAAAATTTATCACTTTTGGTTACTTTAACATGTGCAGTATTGCACATGTTAGACAAATCCATTTAATGACCGTGAATCGTGATTTCTAAAAAGTACACATTAATTACATTATCAACTTGTCTTAATATGCGTAAAACAGTTCAATATAAGCTTATAATAACAGACGGATGGAATATATTATAACAAAATGGAAAAAAAAAATGGAAGAAATTAGTAAAAACAAAGAAAAAAGAAAAGGAAAAAGTTATTAACAAAAAAAAAATAGGAAGAATAACAAAAGTGGAATAACTAATAATCGTTTATTTTTTGACCGAGTATCCTCTTTCGGAATTGTAACTAAAATTTTGTGTGATCAATTTATATCTAACTGGGCCCGTTTGTTTTGTTTTTTTAAAATGGATTTTATAGTGTTATATAATTTTGTGTAAAAAAATTTGTAAAGGATTTTTTTATAAAAACTTCAAATGAAAATTTGGTTTGAATAGTTATTCTTAAAATGTTATTTAGATATTTAATTATTTTATTGAAACTTTTTTGGATATCAAAATTTCAAAACATCCGTTAATTTTGAAGCTATTTCGAATATATTTTCATAAAAATCATTTTGAAATACAACTTTTTCAATAATGTGTGTTTATGTTATATAATGTCAAAATTAGTGTTTCAATTTAGAAAAAGCGAATATAAAAAAATTTATAATAAAAACAATTTTTCAAAATCTATTTTCAAATTTTTTTAAAAAAAAAACCCAATAAGCCCGTATTTGTGAAAACGAAAAGAAGGATCGAGAAGTTTCTTTGCGCACCAATATTCATGAACCGATACGTTTCTTAATGGCCAAGGCGTAAATCGCCGCTATCTACATTTTCTATCTATTTATCAAAATCCAAAGCTTTCTTCCAATTATCACTGCAAAAGAGAAAACAACTCAAACAATACCATGGATGTAACAATTGAAATTGGAAGAGCAGTTTCAAGAGGAATGCTTCCATTACTAGCTCTTCACACTTTCACCGAATATTACAGATCCGACTCAAAACCTCCGGTAACCGCCGCCTTAATCGCCGCCAACACTCTCATCTATCTCCGACCTCATTTCCTCCGTTCCATCATTCCTCCCATCGAACAAGTCATGTTCAACTCCCACGTCATCCTCAAGGTATTTTTCAATTTCAATTCCAACCTAATTCATTCACATCAATTCAATTTAATCACTAATTAAGTAATCAACCTAATCTTGATTAATTTAATTCTTGTTTTACAGAACAAAGACTTGAAACGTTTCTTCTTATCGGCGTTTTACCATATTGGAGAACCTCACCTTGTTTACAACATGATATCACTTCTATGGAAAGGGATTCAGCTAGAATCTTCAATGGGAAGTGTTCAATTTGCTTCTATGGTAGCTTCTCTTCTTACTTTATCACAAGGAATAACCCTAATTTTATCCAAATCGTTGCTTATTTTTTTCGATTACGAAAGATCTTACTATTATGAATACGCCGTTGGTTTCTCTGGTGTTCTTTTTGCAATGAAAGTAGTTCTTAATTCACAATCAGAAGATTACAGTAATGTTTATGGTGTTTTAGTACCGGCGCGTTATGCTGCTTGGGCTGAGTTGATTTTGATTCAAATGTTTGTTCCTGGCGTTTCGTTTATTGGTCATCTTAGTGGTATACTTGCTGGACTTGTTTATTTGAGATTGAGACGGAATTTTTCGGGTGGTTTGAATCCGTTGAGTTCTGTTATTAGGGGTTTTAAGTCTGTGTTGAATTGGCCTGTGAGGTTTCTAGGTGATTTGTTTGGGTTTCGGAGGGGACGGATTACTGGTAGGGGGACTGTTGGCCGAGCTGGAAGGAGTGTTGCTGCTCGGCCGGCTGCTGATTGGAGATGTCAGGCTTGTACTTTTGATAATTCTGGTTTGTTGAGTGTGTGTGAGATGTGTGGTACTGGTAGGGGTGGTGGTGATTCTTATTCGCAACAGGATCGCCATGATTACTATGATTCTGATGGTCTTCCTTTGGATGAATTGCGCCGCCGGAGAATTCAAAGATTTGTTAGGTGATGAAATGTAATCATCATGATGATGGTAGAAATAAAATTTTAACAAATAATAATGCAATTATCAGTTGGATGTAGAAATTTAGCTGCTCATAGTATTAGATATTATACATTGTTTCTTATGTAGGTAGATATAAGTTTGTTGTGTAACTACGAGCTGATATATTGTTATTTTAGTGAGTTATAACATCATTTCTTGGTACATGAAACAATTGATCCTTTTCTTGCAAGTTTGGTTTAGCATTAGTTTCCACTTTCCATGTCGAATGTGGCTAAAAAGTTTTATTATAATTATTATTTTTGTCAAATTTTATTCGAAAAACTGTTGCAATTGAGCTGTGGGCAACTGCTACCACGAGTCTAGAGCTCTACCGTATTGGTATTTTCCAAACATACATGTAGAGTGCTTGTGCAGATGCAAGTTTCAGCCTTGTCTGTAAATATGTAAAGGAGTGGGAGATGTCTTTGATTTAATTGTTTTGAACTATTATTTAATTCTATTTGTTGGTTATTTCAATTTCAGTGATATAGTTGTTGTCTTGTGGTGACTGTTTGAATTTTCGACCGACGGTGGTGGATATACTTGATCCTGACTGTATGAGTTTGTTCTTTCTAAATGCCAACAGTAATCCAGGTTCTAATATTAAAGTTATGTACATGTCTTTATGTCCCTCCATTTGTTGAGCCACCTAGAAGGCTAGAATAGAACTGTTTTGTTATCTTATAGTGTACTAAATCATATACTACAAATATTGTGTTGAATTATATTGATTCAAGACAGTTAATTGTGGACATCTATCTACTTTTTTAAAGTTAACAGAGTAAGAAAAACAAAATAATCACTGATCTTGCATCTGTTTAACAGAAAACTTTCCAACCACTACTGAAAGCTACTTGATCATAATCACTGATATCACACTCCATTTCTTGTTCAGCCCAATAGGTCTCTGTTTAAGAGGGGTAGTGTGTGCTGTGCAATGAAGTTGGAGGATAGTGAACACTTAACATTAATTTATTTATAGGTAGGTAGATTGGAAAATAAGTGTGGGATTCTGTGAAGTTTCTTAGGGTGGAAAAGACCAAGTTTTCTTCTTCAGCTTCATTTGGCCTTGGCAGCAAGAGAAACAATCATGGTTTGTTGCCCTTAGTGTGGTCCATAGGCATGCTCTTTTTCTAACTGAAACAGCAAAATTACTTGTTCTCAAGTGAATGGTGTCGTTGTCATATACTACTAAAAACACAAGGATGTAGGAACCTATTGACTAAATGGATTTTCGTCATTATGATTTACTTTTATATACTACCAACTGAACCATGGAAAGTGATGAACATTTTAGCTTCCTTTCGTCTTTATATTCCATTAAAGTTGGATTTTGGAGAACAGAACTTTAGAGGAGTATGTCCGTGTTTATTTTTTAAAAAAAATAGAAAAATGATCAATGCGTCAAAAAAAAAATATGATCAAGGTTCAAGGCAAAAAAGAAGTCTAATCAAAAATGGATTTGGATCCTCTTCAATTTTTTCTCTCATGTTCTCTCTCCTTTTCTTGATCTAATGGTTAGTAATCCACTAAAAGCAAAAACACACTTAAATGGAGAGAGAAAATAAAGGAATAAATGGCTAAGATGGTTGCACATGACCAAACATGAGAGAAAAAATTGGAGAGGATCCAAATCCATCGAAAATTCATTTCCTTCAAATTTTTGGATGCAAAAATTCATTTCCTTTAAATTAAAAACAAGGTAAGCATGATCCCCCACAAGTGCGATCGGGAGGAGGTTGGAACAACTTGATGTCAGAACTGACCCCCGAACCAGATTCAACTGGTGGTGAAAACAAAAAAAATAAGATAAGTATTTGTACCCAAAAAAAAAGAAGATAAGTATGCATTTAATATAGAATTCTTACTATAAAAAGATAGTAATTTTATACCATTAATAAAATTTAATATCTTTTATTAATTGTCATTAATACCATTATACATTTTATTCCGTCACAATTTTTTGAATGTCAATTTTGGTATTTGACAAAAAAAAAATTCAAATTAATATAATAATCATTCTATTTTAGTGGAGTACAGTGGCACTCCGGTGGTCTGCGGCAACTTCCGGCAGAACTCGGTACTATGTAATAGATGAAATGAATGAATTTATAGATAGATGGATTGGATAAATGGCGGATTAACGGACTCAATTGTCACCCTAATTAGAACAGCTAGATATTATACACAGCATAGTAGCAATATGGTAGTGTCCAAAATAAAATTAACATGTAATCAAACACAAAATGAGACTGAAACCACCTCATTATTATTTTATTATAAATAGAGTACAAGTAACCTTAGCTTCTTAGAATTAATATGCAACCTTGAATAAATTAAACCTTGGAATCACTAATCAATTTGGCCAATGGTACATGAATTCCCAAAAACCTGTTTTTCCATTTAAACCATAAATACCTTCAGCAGCTATTATCCATGAACATCCACTGTCACATCGTACATGGTCCTTGGCATATGAATATGCCTCAATGTGATACTGTGGAACTTTTTCCCATGCTAAACTACAGAAAAATAATGTTGTTCTAAAAAAATTAACATTGAAGCTAAACCCATATTCTTGCCCATCTGCTATGTTCTGTGCTCCAAGATCATCATCTCCGGATTTGCAATGTATGCTCAAGTTTTTCCCAGATCCTAGTCTGTTTTTGATGCTTACATGTTTTTTGCATTCAACAAGGGTGCATAAACATAACCCAATTACAAGAAATAGGATCATCACATTTTTCACCTTAGATAAATATTGTGCTCCCATTATTTAGGCTACTTTGTGACCCTTTTTTGGTTCTGTTACAAATATTATCATATCTTATCATATATAGAATTTCATATGTAACATTGAGGAATTCATTTAATTTGAATTTATTTATTTTTATAAATTGTAATTGTAGAAGGAAACTTTAAGTTCAAATAGGACTGTTTTTAATTTCAATTAATATTGAGTCTGTGTCGATAATGTGTGCTAGAGATTACTCCCTCCGTGCCTTTTTATAAGAGATAGTTTGACAAAAAGTTTGTCTCTTTTTATAAGACATTTTTAAAATTATCAATGACATTAATTATTCTTTTACAAACTTACCCTTATTTACTTTACATAGTTTTTTTAATAGCATTAAATTCTCTTATATTTGATACAAAGCACTACAATTAATTGTAAGAGTAAACATGTAAAATCAATATAATTTGTCAATTAATTTAATACTAAAATCCACTTTTTTAATACACGTGTTTTATCAAACTAACTCTTATAAAAAGGGGCGGAGAGAGTATTTTTTTTGCTAGCATTTCTCTTCAACCAAATATTGCAAAAGAATAATTGTCCTTAGGAAAAATATCTCACAATTATTTTTATTTTTCTTAAAGGTTTGCGATTAATTTTACTTGACCAAAAGAAAAAGCTTGACTTTTTTGCTATTTTATTTTGACTTAAGAAATGTATTTGGACTTTGGAGTAAATGCACTTAGTACCATTGAAGAAAAAAAAGTGCATTTAGTACCTAGCATGGTTGACATTGAATGTTTGAATTGAAGGAATAATTTCTAGTAGTGATTTTTGGTGTTTTTTAATAAACATGTATAGAATGTGTATCAAAAGTCAACGATATGGACTTTTTTGAACAAAGTCAACTATATGAACTTAAAACACAAAAAAATGTATTAAAACATCACTTTTCAAAGAAAAAATATACTAGGAAAAATGTACAAAAAGAAAACATGCAGGGAAAAGGAAAAAAAAAATACAAGTCCTACAAGCGAGACATACAACTGTAGTTTATCTCACAAGATTCAAGAGTCAAGATATAAAAGGTACCCAAAATAAGGACACCCACAATTCACAATAACCAAAAATTGAACAAGATCCCAGCCAAAAATACAACATAAACAACAACCTGACCAAAAAATTAGACTCTCACATCTAAACAAATATAAGTGGTAAATGGTTGTGACCATCCATTCATCATTTAAACCATAATGCCACTTGTTAACTTTGTTTTTAACCACCACTAGGACAAAAGTTAAATTTGATTAAAAATTTGAAAACCCATCTCTTAATATGATTATCATATTGTTATTGTGCATTTTCCATATAGTCCAAATCACATGCAAACCAAATAACAACAAATATATAATGTAATTCTTATCATGATATCATCACTAATCAAACCACGAAATGAGTGAACATTTTACACTGTAATGTTTTATATTCAATGGCGTGTAATATTAACAAAATGTTCACTGTTCAATAATATTTTATAAATAAAATTTGTATCTATTAAATGGTTATTCAATGATGTAATATATGTTACACACACAAACACACATATGGAAGAGATGGATGGACCAAATCACATTGGTGTAATATTTGCGTAACGTTTTAACGAATATAAATTTTACAAAATTCTCAGTTGTATTTAAAATTTATATTAGTATGTTATTCATGTAAAATTCTAAAAAAATATAAAATCATTTGATATAAAGTAAAAAAAAAAATTGATATGTTATTGAAACTCCCACTAAATATAACATGTTCAATAAAAATGCATAACACTTAATTTTACATCAATATTCAATAGAAATAATTTATTTTTTCACGTCATACAACTAAATTGATATGCTAGAAAAGTAATTTGTCGAATACACAATTATTATTGAATGAGTGGTTGATTTACACTCGAATGTATAAAGAGCAATAATCGATCGTGGATAAAGATACTATAGCTAATATACTAAATTGATACGAAAGTGATGAGTGATTCATTTATTTATTTTTATACTAGTAAGTATTTTGTTTGAACAAGGTACCAAGTATATTATACGTATTATATGCATGAGTGATTGGTATAGGATGCTTAGAAATATTCACCTCTCACAATCATACGGTGACACATGAAAGAACATTGTTGTAGGGTGCGTAGCAGGAATAAGCCGCACTGTTTTGATTCCTATCCTACGGACATACACGTCACGACAATACTAGTACCACCCAAGTCACACTAACTCTCTATTTATAGTGGTACGTTATTTCATTTGATCACTACAAAAATATATTAGCACAAAATTAAGTGTGAAATTTGAAGGAGAACGAAAAAGCATAGGTATCTATCGGTAGAAGGAATCCAAGTTTGTTATCAAGGTGGTAAGACCTAACATTTCATTTTATTTTATTTTTAAAAAATCTTTTTTGAGTTGTGTCGAAACAATTTAGAAACTTCTTCCATTAGTATATTTCAAATATTTTATGCAAAAAGTGACATACATACACATCTTTAGCAATAACTCACCACATCAATTAGCATCTTTCGCGTGTAACTGTGAAAATTAAATTGATTCTTTTGAGATCCAAACACATTAAAAACTAATTCACTTAATCCTTGTAAGCATAGATCAGTTAGTATGGACATTGCATATAAAATATAAAGACCAGTGTTCGAACTCTATATTCCCATGATTTCATCTTTCACCTTTAAAAGTTAAATTCTAGCCACAACACTACTTTAAAAAAAAAAAAAACTAATTCAATTGTGCACATACACTTCATGACACATGCATAAACAGAATCACTAAACAAAGCTTAAACCACTTAAATAACAAAACAACCGACTCAGCCTATTTATGTAACAATTTTCACAATGTTCAGAAATCACAACTAAAAGGTATTCTGTTATACAGGTCAAATACTTATAAGAATCACGATACATTGAATCTTTAATCATCATCAAACAATAGACTTGTATCAAGTTACAATATCAATTACTCAGAAAAATAACTGATAAGTTAATCCATTTATTATTCTCTTAAGTTTGCCATAATCTTTAATGCACGTGAGTATTGTTCTTAATTTCTTTTAACAAAAGTTTTCTTAAAATTAGTAATAAGTAGTAGTTATAATTTGTTTATTATAAAAATTTAATTCGATGTATATAAGTCTTACCTCAACTAGCAATTTTGATATCGTTGGACTGAATATCTTTATCCAAGTTCAAACCTGAGACAAAAAAAAATAAAATTAATTCAATTTATTGAAAAATAATTTCATAAAAATATAATAATATTCTTTTTTAAAACAATAGAAATATTATAAAGAAATTATGTTATTTAGTACTTAAATAATTTCAGTAAAATATATTTTAATAGTTGTTTATCAATATCCTTTTATATTTAATGCTCCGAATTGATTAAAGACATTTTTGGTAAGGTAAGTATTGACTAGTTTTTCATAAAGAAATTGACCAGAAAAACTTAAAAAACAAAAAATTATCAATTTGAATACTAAACTGAGAAAATATTGATTTGCATTAAACTTTTGTTTTTTGATATCCGATTTGCATTAATTTGTAAAATCATGATATAGGAGTATATCAAAATGATAATTTAACGTCAGACAAATCAATATAATTTGAAAATATTGATTTGCATTAACTTTTTTATTTTTATTCAAGCAGTCTAATAACTCAAAATTTTACTCTTAAAATGGATAAGTGGGATGACCGCAATTCAAACATCACCCCCGACATATCTAATGCAATGTACTACCAATTAAGTTAAGCTCACGAGACTTGATTTGCATTAACTTGAAAAGTCGAATATTTGACATTAAGTGGTTATTGAGTTCCCTCTAGGATAATAATTGTTTGGAAGAATTCGAGTTCGAAATTCTTGGTCTCCATGTTTTAGTTCAATATAGGGATATTACTTTTTATATGTAGAAATTGAAGTTCAAATTTCCGATACTCCACTTATTCGCCTTAAGAATATGAAATTTTATCCACTAAATTATCTAAAAAAATGATAAGATTACTTCGTATCATATTATTAAGGGTAAAATATGTTTTCAGTCCCTACTTTTATAGTGAGTTTTGGGTTTCGTCATGTAAAATAAAATCACTTGTTTTTATCCCTACAAAAAAATTTCTTTTGTTTGTAGTCCTTAATGACATTTTTATGACATTTTTGGTTTAATGTCAATATTATAACATTTTTATGTTTAAAATGGTCTATATTATATCTATATATCATGTTAAACATATATAAGTTCATATTATGTTAAAAAATGTCAAAAAAATGTTAAAATTTTGCCCATATGGGACTAAAATCAAAAGAAAATTTTTTATAGGGATGAAAACAAGTGATTTTATTTTACAGGGACGAAAATTAAAATTCGCTATAAAAATAGAGATTGAAAAGATATTGTGTCCTATTATTATATTGATTAGAATATATGGTAGTAATTGTAACAATAAAAAAAAAAAGAAAAAAAGAATATATGGTAGTAATGGTATGATTTAATGCGCGAAAACAATTTTGGTAGAATAATTAATTCACAATTGAAACGGTAAAAGCCTGTTTAACAAAAATAAAAATTGCGAATCTGATTCCAGCATCCTGTTAATTGTCATTGCTATCAAGCATTTCACCCATATAGTTAATAGTTACAAACATTTAAGTTAAAATTGCTAAATATAGTAATAAAGCAAACTTTACTTCTTTTTGTTCTACACCACACATCAACACAGCACTATATGCCTTAGCTTTCGTAGTTTCGTTTACATATTTATATATATATATATTTGTTATTGTTATAAATGTCTCTTATAATAAGCTGTGACATTTAATTTTCTTTTTTGTGCTTATCTGTATGACACCTATATTATGTAACAAAGAGTGTGTTAGTTTGTGATCTTCTTTATGTAACAAAAACTATTGTCATTTTCATAATATCACTATCAATTCATCATTATCATTACCAACAACGTTAATTTTTTCAGCACCTTGACGAATCTTGGGTGGTGTTGTCGGAATTATGGCGACCGCCAATGTGACATGTCCTGCGCCGATGAAGGCAGTGTCTAATGGGGCGTTTCAACATGAAAATCCGCTCGATTTTGCACTTCCTCTCTTGATCGTTCAGATATGTGTAGTTGTCACCTTCACTAGAGTTATTGCATTCCTTTGCAAGCCTCTTAGACAACCTCGAGTCATCGCAGAAATCATCGTAAGTTTTTTTCTTTTCTTCTCCTCCGTTATGTATAATTTAATTCACAAATTGTGTACATTGTAGAAATCTCTTTAGTTTGATGGTTAGTTAGAAACTATATTTGAATTTCCATGCAGTGATAGTGTGACATGGTTGATAGATAATAATTTTGCTTATCAAGTGATTCATATTATGATTCAATTTCAAGAGAATTTCGCCTCTTGAATTTATTTTGAAAGATCAGTCTCCGACTCTCAAAATTAGTTTAATATCAAAATTGTTTGTTTTGTATACTTCACGTGATGTTATTTTTTATCTTTAAATCATGATGATTCATCGTGATTTTGTTAAACTCGTCATTAATCTAAACATGGAAGTAGAAAGAACTCTCACAACAATTCGCTATTTTTATTTACTTTTCAAAAATTAAATTTTTATTTTTTGTCGATTTGTTCATGTTTTTAATTATTGTTTTTGTGAAAATGTGCATTGCATTGCAGGGAGGAATACTTTTAGGGCCGTCTGCAATAGGACGAAGCGAAAAATTCCTAAACACAATTTTTCCAAAGAGAAGTTTAACAGTCCTAGACACACTAGCCAACATTGGTCTTTTGTTCTTCTTATTCCTTGTTGGTCTTGAACTCGACATGCGATCAATCCAAAGAACCGGTAGAAAAGCCTTAGCGATTGCCCTTTGTGGAATCACAGTCCCATTTGTTCTTGGCATAGGAACATCTGTTGTCCTTAGAGCCACAATTTCCAAAGGAGCAGAACCTGTCCCTTTTCTTGTCTTCATGGGAGTTGCTCTCTCGATTACTGCATTTCCTGTCCTTGCTCGAATTCTAGCTGAACTCAAACTCCTCACCACAGATGTCGGTCGCATAGCTATGTCAGCTGCTGCTGTCAATGATGTTGCAGCTTGGATACTTCTTGCTCTAGCTATAGCCTTATCCGGAGATGATACGTCACCTTTGATTTCTCTTTGGGTTATGCTCTCCGGTACTGCTTTTATTCTCTTTGCTGTATTCGCTATAAGACCGTTGCTTGCATACATGGCTAAGCGTTCCCCCGAGGGTGAACCTGTGAGAGAGCTTTACATTTGTATCACACTGACAATGGTTTTGGCTTGTAGTTTTGTTACTGACACTATTGGAATTCATGCACTATTTGGTGCTTTTGTTGTTGGTATAATTATGCCTAAAGATGGTCCTTTTGCTGGTGTTTTGATTGAAAAGATTGAAGATCTTGTTTCTGGTCTCTTTTTGCCACTCTATTTTGCTTCTAGTGGTTTGAAAACAAATGTGGCTACTATTAGTGGAGGACTTTCTTGGGCACTATTAGCACTTGTTATATTCAATGCTTGCTTTGGAAAGATTATTGGTACTGTCACAGTATCAATGCTATGCAAAATGCCTTTTAGAGAAGCCCTTGCACTTGGATTTATCATGAACACCAAGGGATTGGTTGAGCTCATTGTTCTCAATATCGGAAAGGATCGCAAGGTACCTTATCAATCTGGTTTTTTTTTTCTATCTTTAGTCTTTATGTTTTTGTGTTCGATTTTGGTCCACTAAGTTAAAAACTTTAGACACTTTACTATCTTTTATTAGCTTTTCATTTGAGTCCGTCAAGTATTTCCTACATGACACAGTGATTAAGCGTTCAACTTAACAAGAAAAAGGAAACATTTGCCTGACTCAAACGGAAATACCTGACAAAACTGTTTGAGTCAGACAAAAGTTTCCGTTATTTGTAACTTAGTAGATTAGTCAAAGTGAAGCCTAAAAATAACCGACAAAAAGTGTAATTTAGCCGATTTGAAGTCTTTGGTTAATTTTGATTGATATTTATACATGACATTCTTGATGTAATGTAGGTGCTAAATGACCAATCCTTTGCAATTTGTGTTCTTATGGCATTATTCACAACATTCATCACCACACCAATAGTGATGGCAGTATACAAACCAGCTAGAAGAGGAGCACCTTACAAGCACAAAACAATCCAACGTAAAGATAACGAATCAGAGCTACGAGTCTTGGCATGTTTCCACAGCACACGCAACATCCCTACACTAATCAACCTTGTAGAATCATCCCGAGGAACACGAAAGCGAGGAAAACTCTGTATCTATGCAATGCATTTGATGGAACTCTCAGAAAGATCTTCAGCTATCACTATGGTTCACAAGGCACGTAACAATGGCATGCCATTTTGGAACACGAAACAAAATGATGAAGATCGAATGGTAATTGCATTCCAAACCTATGGAAAATTAAGTAGTGTCAATGTTCGTCCCATGACAGCAATTTCTGCTCTCAACAACATCCATGAAGATATTTGTACTAGTGCTCACCAAAAGCGCGCCGCAATAATAATCCTTCCGTTCCATAAACATCAACGTATGGACGGAACAATGGAGTCATTAGGACATTCATTCCATCTAATCAATGAGCTTGTGTTGAGTCATGCACCATGTTCTGTTGGAATTTTGGTTGATCGCGGTCTCGGTGGAACAAGCCAAGTACAAGCTAGTGAGGTTTCATTTCATGTTGTTGTAGTCTATTTTGGAGGGCGCGACGATAACGAAGCACTTGCTTATGGTTTGAGAATAGCAGAACATCCTGGGATTCTGCTAACTGTTGTTAAATTTGTTCCTCCACCTGGAATGACATTATCTTTCGGTGCTAAATTGGTCGGTGTTGCATCAGATAAGAACATAAAAGTAGCGATCGATGACATCGATGGTAGTAGCCATGATGGTAACCAAGATGAACAATTGTGGAATGAGTTTCATAATGCAAAGAGTATGAATGAAGAATCAGTTAAGTATGAGGAAAAGTTGGTTGAAAGTAAAAATGATATTGAAGCAGCATTGAAGGAATTAAGTAGAAGCAATTTGATATTGGTTGGTAGAATGCCATCAGTTGCACCTTTGGTTGGTAAAAGTGATTCTCCTGAGCTTGGACCTATTGGAAGTTATATGGCTTCTTCTAGTTTCTCCAATTCTGCATCAGTTTTGGTCATTCAACAATATAATTCTACACTTGATATTCATCCTTTGGTTATGGAGGAATTTGATTGTCCTGAAGCACCAGATACACCAAGGTTTAATTAAATAAAATAATTAATGTGCATGTTAACAAAGGAGTGATATTGTTATTTATGGGTTAAGGAAAATTTAATTGAGCATTTTGAAGAAAAGTTTATATGAAGTTGATTATATACTTTGTGTATCTCATTGAGTATAGATGAATTGGTTGTACCAAAAAAGAGAAAGAAGAAGAATGTAGATGAAATGAAAATGACTTTGGAAATCTTGTCCAAAGCAAAACTCCTATCGAAATAAGACATTGTTATTTTTTACCTTGAGTCATTTTAAATTGTTAATGAATAAATAATATATGTCATTTCAATTGATGGATCTTACTTAGTTTTGCATTATTTTTTTTTAACAAGCAAAAATCGATTAATCTTACTTAGTCCTGATCAGCATAAGGTGTGCCGCGCAGAACAACAGAATTTTACAAAAAGTCAATACAACCAAAACTTCCGCTAGCCAATACTCAGACAAACTAGAGGGTTGGACCACCACATATGAGAATTCAAACCGATATTTGCATTATAAGCTTTCAGTTATTAAAGTGAATGAACTTTAACTTTCTCTAACATTTGAAAGACAGTTGAATCTGTTGCCTTGAAAATTCTACTATTATATTCATGTCACACCACCCAAATGTTATATAACCAAAGCTGCATGATCATTGATCAAAATAAACGTAGTTGGTTTAAAAAAATATTTTTTTAATAGAAATTTTTTTTTGGAATTAGATTTTCGAAGTGTCTATAGAGGTAATTACATTTAATAGAATTAAAAAAGAAAAGAAAAAGAATATAACACTTGTGGGCTTGGAACCAATCGTTAGTTGTTCAGTGGTGATTAGCGCTGAACTTGGTAGGGAGGACCACGGTTCAATCCCCGCAACTGCGATTGGGAGGGGCTGGAATCATTTGATGCACCCCGAACCAGATTCAAGTGGTGGTGAAAAAAAAAACACTTGTGGGCTTGGTCTTTACAAATGACGAAAGAGGGGCCCAATAGACAAAAACCACGGCGCCAAAGAATTTCAGTGTGCAAATCTTCATCCATCAATGGCAGAGACTGCGGTGGTTTTCGGCGTTTCCAATTCAACACTTCCCTCACTTTCTCTTCGCCGTGTAACCGTTTACCGATCCAACACTCCCACTATTACTCGCTCCTTCCACGCCGATCTTCCTTCTTTCCCTTACTTGACTCTTTCCAATTCACATTCTCAACTCTCTGTCGTCTCTTCAGATTCCAAAACCACTTCATTTGACCTAAGTGCTCCCGATTTGGACACTACCGGAGGAGGCGGAGATATCAAAGGAAACGGTGACGATTTTGGCGGCGGCGGTAACGGTGGAGAAGGAGGTGGTGGTGACGATAGTAGCAAAGGCGAGGAAGAATCAAACGGTGACAAGAAGGAGATGGCTTTGTCAATGTCTCAGAAATTAACTCTCGGTTATGCTATTCTCGTCGGTGGTATCTCTCTCTCTCTCTGAAATGGCAACACAATATCATCGTTACTAAACCCTAGAAACTGATTCATTATAACCTTTTCGATTTCCGTTCAATTGACTGAGTTAGAATGAAAATCATTTTCATCAACACTGTGTTTGATTCATTGCAATTTCTATGTTAATTACTCTAATAATGCAATATTAGCAAGTTTATTATGTGCATTCACTTTATCATACATTTGCAGTAGATAGATATATGTAGTAATTTATGATTACTATATTTTAAATTCAAGTGATTGGAGTGATAAATTCAATGTTATGAAGCTGTTTAAGTTTGAAGTCTGAACTAGTGGATTCTCAATAGTTTGTTGTTGCTGTAAAATACAAATGAACTAATCATACTGTTAAATAACAACATAATCTTGTGTTTTTGTGTGTAATAATGAATCTACATAATGATTTTTTATGGATTTCGACAGCCGGTGGTGTAATGGGCTTTCTCAAGACAGGCAGTCAGAAGTCACTTTTGGCTGGGGGTTTATCTTCCGCACTGCTGTTTTATGTGTTTTCCGAGCTACCTGGAAGACCTGTTCTTGCATCATCTGTGGGCCTTGGTAAGTGACTGCTGAAGAAGCTCTTTTACTATTAGATATATGATGCATTCATTTCTGTCATTTATTCTTATAATACAAAGGAATTTTCTTTGCATAAGAAAAAAAACAATGACTTTTTTTAAAAGGAACAATGAAATTTATTTAACAGACAGGGATGAGTTATTACTTTTGAAAAAAAAAAATCTTGTATGCATTTCTTGAGCTTCTACGGTTCTACCAACATTGCCATATCTAAATTCTGGAACTCTTTTGAATATGATTTGTTAAAGCATTGTGATAACCACTGAACTCTAAACTTCATATTAAGAATTAAAAACTAGTTTTTTTATTCAGATTTTAAGGTTTTATAGAACCTACCAAATGCCACAAACGAATTATGTCGGAAGTTGTTCAACTGGTCACGGAAGAGATGACAATGAATCATTTCACTGTTACACAATTGTGGCACGTTTATGGTCAGAAATTTTAGTTTCTCACATGAGTTTATCACTTTATCTGCTTTGAAGTTTATGACCATTCCAAAGTCCAAATTACATTTGATAACACTGATAATCTTAGCACTGAAATCCAATGTAGAATTTCTCAAGCTTGGTTCCTGAATTTAATTTTAAAATATTATTTTGGAAGTACAAGAACTCTTTGTCAGTTTTCACTTTTCATAGTTGAGTTTGAGTTTCCCCTTCTGCAAGTTTGATAACGTTGTGAAAAACTACAATTGATATTTACAGTTAAGTTTCATGTGAAATTGTTTTCTTCTTTCTTGTGTGATTATACTTGTTCAATTTTTTTCTGATATATAGGCATATCTGCTGCACTTCTTGCTGTGATGGGTTCTCGTTTCAAGAAATCAGGGAAGGTCTTTCCGGCAGGCGTTGTGTCCCTTGTGTCACTCATTATGACCGGTGGTTACTTGCACGGAATCATGCGCAGTTTACACTAGAATGTAAATATGGGCTGCTTGTAATAATTTTGATCATTTAAACTGACTTGGACAATACTCTCATAATAATGATCAAAGTTGGTGTATTATCTTGGTCTTGTCTTTCACACTCCATACATTATCTTGCTCTTTTGTCTTTCGCAAACTCGTATCAACCTTCACTAAGATGCTTTACAGTAGATAATTGAAGTTAAAAATTGATATGTATTATTTAAGTCATTTGCCTTTGGCAGGGTGCCATGTTTTTGACTAGCAACTATTACATTTGAATTTCATTGCAGTTATACACACGGGATACATATTGTTATGCCATTTAATATGATTTTATTTGACCCGCAATTAGCAATTTAGGAATAATCAATTATACTGATTAATTAAATGTGATTTATAATTGTTAAAACACACATTTGATCGATGTACTAATAAATTGATTCAAATATTCCAAACCACCCTGTATATTGAAAGCACGCTTCTAGCAAGCTATTTGAGTTTTGTAATACTTATTTGAATTTTTATTCATCGTATGATTAGTTCCACAATTTATATAATTGTTGTTAAAAGTTGCTATATTATTTTGGTCTTGTCTTGGGATGTGAAAGACAAGACCAAGATAAGATACCAACTTTTAACTACAATTATATAAGTTGCGGAACTACATCATATAATGAATAGAAATTCAAATAAGTATTACAATACTCAAATAGCTTGTTAGAAGCGTGCTTTCAATATACAAAGTGGTTTGAAATATTTGAATCCATAAATTAGTACATTGGTCAAATGTGTGTTTTAACAATTATGAATCACATTTAATTTACCAATAAAATTGATTGTTTCCAAGAAATTGCTAATTGTGTATCAAATAAACAAGCCATCATAAGTGTCATAACAATATGTCTTCGGTGCATATGAGTGCAAGGAAATTCAGAGTTTGTTTGGCAAGATAAAAAAGTTGACTTATAACATCCAGAGATCTTTAAATTTTACCCTTATAATATATAAGTCTTTTAAATTTTTTAGATAATAAATAATTCACTACTAACAAAAAATTGTTAGGTCGAACACCATGACCAGAATTCGAACCACAACTCCATCACTTATATATGTGAATTGATATGATAGCTTTGCCATTTCTATCTATATACCAAAAAATAAATAAATTATAACTTATAACAAATAGATTTTTAAATTTATAATGTGTAACGGTTCCTCATTCAACCATCTTCATCATCATAAACCCCAATGAGGAATGGAGGGGAGGGTGTATATATAAAACAAAATATTAAACATGCGTGCAAAAAGCAACCTATTGTCACGATTCCTTATTTTTTAGGATACGAAGGTTAGAATAGTAATTAAATAAAGAAAGAAAAGGAACAAAAAGACGCGCCGAAGCTTAAACCCTTCCCCGAAGCCATAAACCTCAGTGCGGCAGCAACAATGGTCAAAGCCTACCTCCGATACGAGCCGGCGGCGTCGTTCGGTGTCATAGCCTCCGTTGATTCTAACATAGCATATGACAGCTCCGGCAAACACCTTCTCTCTCCTGCTCTCGAGAAAATCGCCGTTTGGCACGTCCGACAGGGCATCTGCACCAAAACCCTAACTCCTTCCGTTCCATGTCGTGGACCTTCTCTCGCCGTTACCTCCATCGCCTCCTCTCCTTCTGTATTGGTAATTACAATCGAATCTCTCTGTATTGTGTGCGTGTGAAGTGAATTTACGATTTCGTTTAACGGTTTTGGTTGTTGTAGATTGCTGGTGGTTATGGTGATGGTAGCATAAGGATTTGGGATTCTGATAAGGGAACTTGTGAGACTACTTTGAATGGACATAAAGGAGCTGTAACTGCTCTTCGTTACAATAAGCTTGGTTCTTTACTTGCTTCTGGCAGCAAAGATAATGATATTATTTTGTGGGATGTTGTTGGAGAAACTGGACTCTTTCGTCTTCGTGGCCATCGCGATCAGGTTTATTTTTTGCTCTTCAATTCAAATGCAATGTAGTTTTCATTTTAGGTCTACTGTTTGGATAAACAATTTAATTAAGTGCTTATATCACAAGCGCCTATGATATACCTGTTTAGGCCCATTTTCATATAAGCTATAAGTTGTCTTGCAGAGCTTAGATCATAAGTTGTTTCTATTAGCTCTCAAATAGTCTCAGAAGTGCTTATGCCTGTAGTCCGTAGATAAACTTAAATAATTCAATGCAAATAGACCTTTAATTAAGTTTTTGTTCATTTGTGGCAGGTGACTGATGTTGTTTTTGTGGGTTCTGGGAAAAAACTAGTTAGTTCCTCCAAAGACAAGTTTTTGAGAGTGTGGGATATCGATACCCAACACTGTATCCAAATTGTTGGAGGGCATCATAGTGAAATATGGACATTGGATGTTGATCCAGCTGAGAGGTTTCTTGTTACTGGTTCTGCGGACAAGGAGCTTCGTTTTTATGCAATCAAGCAAGATTCAGTGGATGGGGAGTCTGTAAAGGATGGTGGTGATTCTTCTATTTCAAACAAATGGGATGTTTTGACCCATTTTGGTGAGATTCAGCGGCAGAGCAAAGATAGAGTTGCCACGGTCCAGTTCAACAAATCTGGGAATCTGCTAGCTTGTCATGTTGCTGGAAAGATGGTAGAAATATTCCGTGTTTTGGATGATACCGAAGCAAAGCGTAAAGCCAAACGCAGGGTTAACCGTAAAAAAGAGAAGAAGCATGGCAAAGAGGCTACAGAGGGAACTGAAAATGGAGATGGGAATATTGAGAATAAAGGAGATAATTCTACTGTGACTGATGGACCCATAGAGACAAATAAAATCACAGTTACTGTGCCTGATGTTTTTAAGCTGCTGCATACTATTAGAGCTAGCAAAAAGATATGCTCCATTTCTTTCCGTCCAATCACTCCAAAGAATTCATTAGCAACATTAGCATTGTCCTTAAACAATAATCTGATTGAGTTCTACTCCATTGAAAGTGGTGAAACTAAAAAAACACTTGCTATTGATCTTCAAGGGCACCGTTCTGATGTTCGAAGTGTCACACTTAGTTCGGACAACAGTTTTCTGTTATCAACGAGTCACAATGCAGTGAAAATCTGGAATCCAAGTACTGGTTCTTGCTTAAGGACCATTGATTCTGGATATGGGTTGTGCAGTTTAATTCTCCCCACTAACAAGTATGGACTTGTTGGAACTAAAGATGGAACCTTAGAAATTATTGACATCGGAAGCGGTACTCGTGTTGAAGTTGTTGAAGCTCATGGAGGCTCTGTGCGGACAATTTGTGCCCTGCCAGATAAACACGGCTTTGCCACAGGAAGTGCAGATCATGAAGTAAAGTTTTGGGAGTACCAAATTAAGCAGAAACCTGGTCAAGTATGTTCTTCATATCATTCCCTATTCTAAGAAGTATTTGTTTTTTATAAGTGAAATGGTGAATACCATAATTTACCTTTTCACGTCACATACCGCACATAAAACATAGGTAGAAGTCTGGAAGACCTTTTGTTTATTTATAGTATTTTCATTAGACACGCTTCTGCAATAGTTTTTCTGTTTTACATTTGATCTCTAGAACTTGAATTGGTATATAAATACATACATAGAAATTTAACACTCTTCAGTCTTCACTATTTGGGTGTGAGATACTAGCACTTATCGCCCTCCCCCCCTCCCCCTGTATGCGACTATTCCCTACATTATTTATATATTGTATATTGTATATACATGGAAAAATCTCTGTCAATAGAGAATTTGTTTATTTTAGTAACACTAATTGTTCTGTTTCAGGCTACTAAGCAACTCACCGTGTCAAATGTCAAGACTATGAGAATGAATGATGATGTTCTTGTGGTTGCAATTAGTCCTGATGCCAAATATATTGCTGTTGCTTTGTTGGATAGTACTGTAAAGGTCAGATTTGTTAACCCTATCCTGTTTTCCTGGTATAAGTATATTCATATTCCAGTGAAATATTTTGTTACTATTTCAAGTAATTTTTACGAGTTATTTATATTTTGGTGGTTACTCTTCAAATATTTTGTTACACTATTTCAAGTATTTCTGATGAGTTATTTATTTTTCAGATTCACTTTGTAGACACATTCAAATTTTTCCTATCATTATATGGCCACAAGCTGCCTGTTCTGTGTATGGATATCTCATCAGATGGAGATTTAATTGTGACTGGCTCTGCTGATAAAAATATAAAGATTTGGGGTTTGGATTTTGGTGACTGTCATAAATCCATTTTTGCGCATGCTGACAGGTGCTACATAATTCTTCTTTCTTTTTTATCTATTTTATTTATTGAAGAGTATGGATGAAGCTGTATTTGAAGTATCTTATGTAATTTCCTTTCAGTGTTATGGCAGTGCAATTTGTTCCCAAGACGCATTATGTGTTTAGTGTTGGGAAAGACCGTGTAGTAAAATATTGGGATGCTGATAAATTTGAGCAACTGTTAACTCTTGAAGGACATCATGCAGATATTTGGTGTCTTGCAGTTAGTAATCGTGGTGATTTTATTGTCACCGGATCTCATGACCGCTCAATCCGCCGCTGGGATCGTACTGAAGAGCAGTTTTTCATTGAGGTATACATAACCTGTACTTGTGGGTTATGGAGCACTACTTCGTTAATGCAATACATAGGGACATGTCCCCTTGTAAACAGAATTTTGAATGAGTGTCCTAAGGGCATTGCTTACAAAATCAAAATTAATTAATTTTTTTTTATTGAAAACTGTAGCCTTTAAAGTTATAGTGTATTAAATGTTATACTTTTTAATAAATACTTTTTTTTTCCTCTTAATCAACACCCTCTCTTTAGCAAGACTCTTATTGATGTTCTGATAGAATGTGTTGTTGGTAAGAAAAAAAATCAATTTCACTGGAATATGATAAACCATTTTAATTGCAGGAAGAAAAGGAGAAGAGGTTAGAGGAAATGTTCGATGGTGATCTTGACAATGCATTTGAAAATAAATATGTACCGAAGGAAGAAATACCAGAGGAGGGAGCTGTTGCCGTAGCTGGGAAAAAAACCCAGGAAACCCTTACTGCTACTGACTTAATTATTGAGAGATTAGACATTGCAGAAAATGAAAAAAAACGCATTGCTGAACATCAGGTTATACTCATCTCTCTTAGAGCACTTCTGTTTTCCAAATTGATGTATTATCTCGCAAGTGATTCAGCAAGACATGTGTGAATACAGATATACATTTATCTTCTGTCACAGTGCCTGCACAATAGAGAAAAAGTCTGATTTCAGAGACCCTGTTAGTGATTATTTACAAAACACACACACACACACACACATATATATATATATATATATATATCAATTTGGTTGACCTTTACTGACTTGACAAGAAGAATCTGTTCCAGATTAGAATGCACCATTAGTCCTCTACAAACCCGAAACAAATTGTTAATTTGAGGTCTATGAAATTAGATTTTTTTTAATTTTGTATTATTCCTATTTTTTTGAAACGGCCAAAGTCAGTAACTAGTTCTTAATGTTAGTATTTTTCTCCTTCACCGGATCTTTGAACCTGGGTCCTTTTACACCTTTACAGAACGTATATATAAATTTGGTTGACCTTTACTGACTTGACAAGCAGAATCTGTTCCTGATTCGAATGCACCATTAGTCTTCTACAAATCCCAAACAAATTGTTCCATTAAGCAATTTGAGGCCTATGAATTTGGAATTTTTTATTTATTTTGTATTAGTCCTATTTTTTTGAAACGGCCAAAGTCAATAATTAGTTTCTAATGTTGGTATTTTTCTCCTTCACCGGGACTTGAACCTGGGTCGTTTTACACCTTAACACCTTTAGCCCTTAGCTCAAACCAGTTGAGCTACCCACCCCACCCCTTGTATTAGTCCTATTAATTAACTACTGCTATCTATCAAGAGATAAATCTCAACTTTCAATTTCCAATATTAATTTGAGTTGTAATTGCAGACAAACTATTTCAGCTGATGAAATATGCATACATGTACAAATCCCCTTAGTAAGTAGGCTTAGTAACATGGAACACCATTGGGATTTACCAAAATCCCAAATTTCAGTGAATTTATTTTGTACGTATAATTATGGAAAATATCTTCAATTCAATCTGGGTGTGCTAAACAATTAAAAAGTGCTGAAGAAACAACTAAATTTCAGTGAATTTATTTTGTAAGGTCTAATCTTGTTGCTGTAATTTTTATTTTATTTTGCATTTCAGGAGGAGGTAAAAAACAATAAAAATGCTGTTTTCCAGGCAAATATGCTCATGCTTGGCCGGTCACCTTCTGACTATGTTCTAAGTGCATTTAAAGATGTTCACTCAAATGATTTGGAACAAACATTATTGGTATGTTTGGATTGATAAATATACATTTTTATTCATTGATATAAATTCTCATGCAGAAATATAACACATATTGGACTGTTTTCTTTGGGGGCCGTCTATTTTTCATCTGTGTTAGCAACTTAATTAATCTTGTTTCTTAATAACTTCATTGGATAATAAGAAACCTAATTCCTATAAGGTCTTATTTGTTCCTTTATTCTTTATATACAACACTATGATGAAGAGCATTAGTGTACCTAGATACCAGGCTGTCTTTTTTGTATAAAAAACTTGGATATCTTTCGAAAGAATATTTTTATTCATATTATATGGTTTACAAGAAGAGCATCAGTGCACCTGGTATTAGTGCAATGGCCAGAGGTTCAAGAGGTGTCAAAGTCTTCACACTCTTGCCTTAAAAATATAATCGAAGAATATAACCAAAATGTTAGATAGATATCATATACTTGTTTTGTGAAGAAGTGCCCCACTCACTAGAAAACAAAAGCAATGCTTGGCCTAATTTTAGTAATCTTTTTCTTTTAAATTTAGAAAAAATACTGTTGACATCGAGTTTAACATGTCTATGCAGGCTTTGCCGTTTTCAGATGCTTTGAAGCTTCTATCGTACTTGAAAGAGTGGACTTCGTATTCTGATAAGGTTACTCGTTGTTTAGAAACTTCACTGTTCTTCAAATTGTTGCTTCAAATTGTTGCTGTGTATTTCTTTTCTCCTGTAATAATATCATATTTATGAAAATTTGCTCACGTCTTACAAGATTTTCTGCAAGTTGACGATTTATCTATTCCTGATAATTGAAGGTTGAGCTTGTTTGCCGGATAGGCACACTGCTGTTGCAGACACATTACAATCAGTTGCTTTCCACACCGTCTGCCAGGCCTGTCTTAACTGCTTTCAGTGACATTTTCTATGAACGAGTCAAGGTAAATATATGCTAGGGTTTTCTGTGCCTATTTCTGTGTACATTTTTTATGAATGGGTCAAGGTCTTATTTGGGTTTCGATGTCAATGTTTTGATAACTGGATTGGACAGGCTGGTTCAGTTAACAGAACCAGTCAGTCAGTCCAGGATTCAATTAATTTAACTCAAAAACAAGTTGATGTCTAAACTATTGAGTAGGTTGAACCTCACAAAAGCGGTGGCAAGGAACCAGTTTGAATTTCTTTTATTCATCTTAGAACTAATACAATATGACCATTTTGTACATTCCAAAAATAGTTTTCTTAGCAATAGCCATACTTTTGTGATATTGTCGTTTTTTTTTCAAAGATGGGATATGGCTATTGCTCATAATACTTGTTACTTTTTATTTTATTTTTAAAAAAGGGAATAAAATTGGGGTAAATAGAAACCTTTTCAGACGACGATGAAGCACTGGCTCTGGCTAAACTAAGTGACGGAAAGTACTCTCATGATGGTGTTTAGTTATCTCTTACTGTCATGTTTGAAATGCATGAAATTCTAAGAACCCAGACGTTTGATGCCTTTCACATTAGTACGGGGGAATGATTTATTCCAAAAACACAATTAGTTCTACCCAATAAGAATTTTTAAATTAAATATTTTTGTATTCCACTCCCTTATGGATTGTGTCCTTGACAATTTTTTGCTTAAACGTTGTATCAGGGTTGGAAAGATATCTTTGGTTTTAATCTTGCAGCCATGGATCATATCCAGGTTTGTATAAATTGAATCTGCTAATCTTTTGCTCACCGTTGATAAAAAAACTAATTCAATGTCAAAATGATCTTTCAGCAATTGATGGCTTCAAGATCAGATGCTCTTTTCCAGGATGCAAGATCAAAACTGCGGGAGATACGTGCTCAACAATCTAAACGTTTACAAGACAGATCAGATACTGGAGAAGTGGTGATGCGGAAGAAGAAAAAGAAGACATAAAGTATCTTGTTTTGTTTTGGACATGATCGTGTGCTGGATTATGTTAGTGATATCGGTGTTTCAATTCAATCACCGAGCATAAATTAACCACACTGGAGTATATATTGCGTGAAGCATTGCAGGTTCAGATCAAAGTTGTCACACACCTTTAGTGAGAAAAGAATGATTATAGAGGTTTGATCCCTGGAAAGGCATACCCCGTCAACACGATTCTTTTGCAAGAAGATTGCTGTGTTATACCGCACCTTATCATGATGTGTAGTTGATATCTTCATTTGAGAAGCATTTTTGAAGTATTCTATTGTTGTTACTGATGCGGGGTGGCTCAAAAGAGGTTGGTACTTTATTAAGTTGTTGTATTTGTAAACATTAAAATTTATATCTGAATTTAATTTAATACAGCTTTCTTCTCTCATGGCTAATTTTCCCTAGTTTTGTTTCTATTTTACATCTTCCTCCCACGTCTCTTGATTGAATTTTGTTAAATAATTTACTGGCATAACATAGCTATAACAAAGTTCTTCTGATATGTTTTTTTATAATATAAAAACTAGTAATAAACAATAAGCCCAGAAGAGGAAAAAGAAGAATGTGACTCATGTGAGTTCCATTTTTCTCTTATTATTACATTGATTACTGAAAAATATAATGTATGATTAACTTTACTATTAAATATTTTTTTTTGCTAAACCAAACTTATCTTATCAATGGAAATGCTCTCCAATAGCTGTAATGCATCTCCCTTGTTAGACTCAAACCATGACTACATAAGCCAAAGAAACTCGGCCATTAATTAATATTATTACACAATTATGATAATAATAACTAAATGATGATGTGGTTAAATTAATTTATGCCAAGTTTTTGCCTACAAATGTCTGACCAAACTGCCAACCCTTGGGGGCAACAGCCTTAGAAAGGGTGCTCCTTCCATCACTTGTGGTCACTCTGAAGGTCAATGTCTCTCCAGATAACATTGCATTAGTCTCCCATCTCTGACCCCAATTTCTCTTCAATTCTGTCCATTTCAGTTGGCCTTCACCCTTCACTTGCACTCCTACCACATCACCTGATCCTCCAACATTAGACACTTTTACTAGGTTGAAGTAAGGATTCCCTGTGATTGTGAATCGAATACCTCCCTGCCTCTTGCACGGTACCCTGAACACACACACACACATAGGAACTTAAGAAATTAAGCACTTTTGATTCCATTTTACTTATTTTAGTTTTTATTGATTAAAAAAGAGAATAATTTAAATTGTGATATATATTTGCTGCTACAATTGATAAAAAGAATGTAAAGTGTAATGGAACATAATAATACCATGGAAGTACTAGAAAAAATATAGAAAAATTAATTTGTATACATTGTCAATTTACTATATTTTTTATTTAAAAAAAAGGCATTTCAATGAATTATTTTATAATATCATTTTGTTATCATCTAGTTTGGTGTATGAAATTATCAAGATTCAAGTGGATTTTTGTTTTACTTCATTTTGCAACGTTAATGATAGATTACCCAAGTCCATAGAATATAATGATAACTATTTTATATTTGCATATTATAGAAAAACCCTTTATAATTTTTACGTTTTAAAATAAAAATTAAGATATACTATATGAACATTTATGCATGTCACCTGCGATATTGGACTGGCACAATTCCAGCTTTGCAGTCAGCAATTTTTTCATAAGCTGGTTTGGCTAAATCAAAGTGTTCACGTGGTGGGTTGCACCACCCTCCATTGTCACTTGGTAGGGCATAATTGGGAGGACAAAGGTCTGTTGCCGTCACAAAAAGAGAGGGTTGCCCTGGCTTACACCCTTGAGGAGAGTCCATACATTTGATTTCATAACATGCACCACATGCTCCACCTTTGTTGAACAAAACTGTGCTCAATGCTACTGTGTCTAAACCATAACCATCTTTAACCACATCCTCATATCCACAAGCTCCACCTACATCATCAACTTATAATTTATTCTTTGTAAACAAATTAAACAAACCAATTATGTATCCATAAGGTTGTGTATATATGCTAAGATACTAATTTCTTCTAACTTTGTCAAGAATCTCTAGTTATGATAAATGCATTGTTTGCCACCGATTTCAGTTTTCAACAACTCAATATTGTGTATGGAGATACCAATAATTTATATATATATAAAATGAATTAACTAAAATTCTTTTAAGATCTTTTTTCCAAAACTTGAGTTTATTGAACTAATGTAATAGTTGAGATATTAATTTCTTCGACCATAAATATTTATCTCATGATTGAGTAAATGCGATAAGGGATGGAAGAGAGACATGTATACGGTACACATGCATACTAAAAATTAGTTTGATTAGTGTAAAAATTATGGACGGAAAATGTGAAATATTTGTCTCTAATTTTGTTACTAAATTTTGTGACGGAAAAATTAGAGAAACTTTTTCGGGTCACCGATTTGGTGGCCAATTGTATTTTATTTTTCTCCATAATGGATTAATTGAGTAATGCACATTGATCAGCATTAGCAAATGTTCATACCAAATGTTCCTGAGCCACCATCATAGAAAGTGGCTTGTGCTTTCTTCCATGGACCAGCTAAAAACAATCTCCGATGATGTTTTGGGGTACTAATTGGATTATTAGGTCCAATAATATTATGAGCTGCATGTTTCCATGAGGAGTTGATAGCATGGACATTAGGAAGTGAAAAAGCAACAACGAGAAAGAGCAATGATGAGGTCACAAGGGCTCCCCAAGGGAATGTCATGATAAAAGATTTCAAAAGATTTTTGTGTTTTAGTATTTCTTTTGTTCTTTTCTAGATTTTCTCCTACCTTATTGGTGTTGGTGAGTTTTTATGGTACAAGATTTTACTATGTTGTTTTAAGAGGTTATATTGTTTTTGGTTAGGATATTCCAATAGGAAGATTGAGCTTTTTTGTCGCGGCTAATTAAGTAAAATGGTAATTAATAATTAAGAGAGCCATCCATTAATAATATTATTGTTAGAAATGCTTAAAAGGGTTCATGATTTATATTGTTCCTCGCCAACCTTGGCTATAAGTAGAATATCTTTAACATAGATATAGTTATCAAACAACTTTCTTTTGTTGTCAAAAAAAAAATTCTTTTGTTTTTTTTGGCATATATCGATTAAGATATAATTAACACATTGATGGCTAACTTTTCTTTAAAGTGAGTTTTTCTTTTCAATTTCAAGCCCCTTTATTTGTCAAACTTTCTCAAGGTCACTTAAATATTTGTTTTAGACTTACCAAAAAAAAAAATTGTTTTAGATGAGTTAACCTTAAACCTTTATTCACCAAAAATAAAAAAGATGAGTTAACCATAGGATAGGAAAAAAAGTGTGAATAAAAACAAGATATTATCGAAGGATTAGAGACCCAAATGGGCCATATACACAAATGAATATGATGATACAAGGAAAAAGAGTATTTCTTATATTCACATCCTCTCCAATTATTCTCTCTATTACTATAATTTTGATATGAAAAAAGTATATTAAATATTTTGACCCACTAAATATCACATGATTGCATTTATATTTCTAAAACTTTAATAATGGCAAAAATGGAGAGATAAACAAATAGAGAGATCTTGTTTCTCTTCCTACGTACATTGTAAGAATACAACATTTAGGGTGCTAATACTCCAATTTTTAAATTTTGTTTTGGTGGGAAAATGCCATACTTTTGACTTGTAATTGTTCGATCAACCCTGCTTGCCATAGGCACACTCGACTTGCATCCCTACCGAATATTCTTCACTTTGTTATTATACTTCATCCCTCCTAAAATGAGTATTATTTAATTAACAATTTTACATATATTAAAAAAATATATGTAAAATTATAGTATTTTACAAGACAGAGAAAATAGTATTTTTACAAAATAACTTTAATGAATATTGGTTGGAAAATCCTAGTTCATCTGACAAAAAAATTGAAATTGTTAAATCAAACGTTGTGACTAGGGTTTGAAGTCCGGCTCCTCCATTTATATGTGAATTTTCAATGACTATTGTCATTTTGTCTACGGCCTTTGGTGTTAGAAAATCAAAAGTGTTAAATGCAAAAAGTATAAAAACATGTTGATTGTCAGATAACACTTTCTCATGTTTAGCCATTTTGTTTGAAGCAACTTTGATGACAGTTTGTCCCATAGTACGTAAAACCTCTAACCCCCGGTCCCACAAGTGGGAAAATTCTAGTCAGGTCTACACAAGTATATTTCCCTCCTTCCCATCCATACATGATACACTACAACCTCCACTGAACAAAGTGTCGATCTTCCTTCTTATAAACCAGTCAAAAAGTTCACCTGCGCCTCTTTCTTGTGGATCTTCCTTATTTGAGTTTATCTACTAAAATAAAAACTTATAAAACTATTTAAAACATCTTATGATACGTCTATAAATTGCTTCTTAACTTATTTCCATAAGTTATGTAAAAGAGCCGATTAAAACATGTCAAAGCTTCTATAAAAATAATTTTTTTTTAAATTTTTTTTATAAAAATAATTTGAATTTGTCTAATATGTGCAATATTGCGCATGTTAAAGTAGCTAAAATTAGTAACTTTTTTATTAAAAATAACAATTATTTATTAAAAAATTATAGATTTAATATAAAATGCACAAATTTCAATGCAAACTTACTATTTTAAACTTCTTAATATGTATTGTCCAGTCAAAAAGTTTTCCTTATTACTATCATGAGGACGAGGTTATGCTATAAATGCTAATCAACCTATTTATTCAAGCAAAGTGATAATGTAAAATTCATCGCTATTGTACGGGTACACTATAGAACTAACTTTTTTTTTGGGACCAATCGATTCTATTACTTTTCAGATAAGTACCAAGCAAGTCAGTGATTGCGTTTAGCCTCGTGGAACATGTTACTAGACTAGGTAGGAGAAGAACTGTCTTCATATGTTTGAAACATTTAATTTTGTGGGGTTGGTGAAAGCATAATTAACTATATGTAGCATGAAATTCACGTTCCAATATATCATGTGGTGGATATATTTTGTATGGTGAACCAACCGACATGTTACGTTAAGCAATGTGTGAGATTTAATTTCTTCAGTGGGTTGAGATGAGTGGTTAAGATTTTACGTATCTTTGATAACAAACCGTACTCTTTAAATAACTTAATTTTAATCCATTATTTGATTTCATATCAAAGCATGATCAGAATCAATTTATTTTAATTGATTTATTTATGGTCAAGGAAGGATGCATTTGACATATCAATATTTTACGTTCACACTGCACGTACAATAGGAAAAGATTATATAAACACTCCTATTAGCCTTATTTTGAAACACTAAAGTGTTTTAATTTTGCATAAATACATTTCTTTTCTTAGTTTTTGAAAATCATGTAAGTACTAAAATTATATATTTATTGATAAAACTTTGCACTTCCGAAAATAGGAAAGAAAAAAAAAAAACTCATTGTGAAATTTTTCTTAAAATATGTTGTCAATATGAAATAAAATAATATCCCAACAAATTGTACATGGAAATTAAACATCCAAAATACAAAGGAAATTAAGAGCAGAATACATAATTGATAATAAGTTGTACATACATTACAGACACATTAATAACAATTTAAAAGGTAGATAGGTGTTCTGATTTCTTAGCATAATATTGGATGATATTTGCTAGACATTAGCAGTTACACATTAAGCTTCAACAATAATAATTAATAATTGGACATATATAATATAATATGGTGTGGAGAACATAACATAACATAATTATACAATATACTAAGTTTTTTTTTTGCTTGTACATGAATATGCACATGCTATTTGGAGACACTTACCACTTGACACCAAAGACTAGTTGCCCTCAAGTGGCACCAATGTTGGGTTGAAGTTGTTCTCTATGTTGTTAGCTTCTTTTGATGTTGAAGAGGTGTAAGGTGCTTTGCTACGTACCCTTTATTAAATAATCAAACAAAAATGAAATGAATCAATAAAGCATTATTTGAAATTTCTAAAGTGATTATTCCAAACATGACATGTTGCTAAGTAGTATTATTACCTCATTCTTCTCTTCTCAAGAAAACTTTGAAGTGACTGTCTGCGTGCTATTGGAAATTCTGAAGAGTAATACAAACCAAAAACCACAAAATATTTGAATTATTATCAGATTGATGAATATTTTACTAGTAGATGATAAAGAACAACAAAGCATAACACAAAAAAGTTGTATTAGTCCTCTTTTTGTTGCGGCGATGCATATTTTAGCAGTGATTTGTCAACTCGTTATTTAATTTTATTTTTTTAAACGGCAAAAATATCATTGAAGGGAACTAAAATTGTAATTGGGAGACCAAAATATCATTGAAGTTAAAAAAATTAAATTAGCACGAGAATTTTAAAAGGAGAAAATATGCAATCCGCCTCTTATTATTATTACTACTTATCTTTAGTACTACGTACCCCCTCGGGTTTTAAATATAATAAAAAAAATAACTATTTAGATTCATTGAATAAAACATGTATTTGGACAATAAAATAGTCCAGATATATGTTTTATTCAATAAAACTAAAAAATTATTTTTTACTTATATTCAAAATCAGATGAGTATTAATTAATAGATCGATGATGAAAGAGTTAGCACCTTGCATCCTGCAAATGGAAGTCTTCTCAGCAGCAGGAAAACAGACTGATTGAGGAGAAGGCAAATTGTCAGAGGTTCCTTGAGGAGGAGAAGGAGGGTTATTAGTAGTGGAGAAGAGAGAAGTGAAGGGAATTCCACTCTTCATTTCTGAAGACTTGGCATTGGCAGAAGCCATCAACATTATTTCATGCATCTGTAGTTAATAACCAAAATGAGTTGTGTTAGAATCATTGACACATAAAGTGAACTAGTAAAGTGCTTGAATATCATCATCTTTCAACAGTTAATTAATTAGTTACCTTTTCTGCAGAAATTCCTTCATATACACACATACTTCCATTATAGACGATAGCAAATTGAGCTGTTCCAGGGTTCACTGACATTGGCCTGAGGAGGAAGGAGGGGAAAAATCACATTAGTGTTGCATTGGTAGTATATTACAATGTTATGTTAGTTTTTTCCTTGCGAGGACTACCCTGGACCTCCAACTCTCCTTAACTAGTAGTTCAACTAGCTTAACCAGTTGAGATATCCATCCCACCCTAGATACAAATAGTTTTAATTTCATCTCCTTTACTTTCTTGATTGGTGAAGTCTCAAGAATATATGAAATATCAACATCTAAGTTTAAGCAAGTCCTTGTGGGATTTGGATCGTGTGCAGTCACGATCACAACCTCATGACAACCGCATCTAGATCGTTAGATCAGTACTAGATACGGTCAAGAATTCAAGTGTGTCATTTTAGATTTAAAAATAATCAAAATTTGCATTGAAATTTGAACCATCTATTCTTGATCAGACAGGTCAGATATGGCTGCAAACGGCCCAAATTCATTCATATAAGTCTCCTCTATTATGTAGTTCGGTTGGTGAGTTAAGAACAATCAAAAGAGTTTTAAATAGGAGTCAAGGAAGTAACATGACAACTAACATACTAATATTTGCCTATAAAAAAGTAGCTAAGATCTAAAATCAAGATTATGGGTTTATAATTTTGTTGTTATTGGACTTGACAAGCTAATATGATTCAATTTGCTAGCAACAAACAACTCTCTCAGATCTGATTAAGTTGGTAAATTAAACTAGACATAATCCCAAAGATGGTTCAAAGTTCAAAATAAAACTATATCATTTTAAACTAAGAAACTTTTTGTTGTGTTTACATGTTAACTTTCAACTTCAAGTTAATTTCCTTTAATTTTTTTTGTAATCCATAATCTATGATTCCTGAGCTAAATAAAATCACTTATGGAAAAAAGAAAGACAAAATCAAATATAGAAAGAAAGAAAAAGGATTGTGGTGGTCAGGAATATACCTATAAATAGAAATATAGAGACAGACACATATCATATATTCCTTAAAACTCGAGTTTGAATACCGGTCATTAGATAGACTTTAATTATAATATCTCGAACAAAGTTCAGATTACCACGACCCTTTTCTTCGGAATCAGAGGGTTATAAATAAATAATTAAAAAAAGACATATAATTAAGTTATGAGAGAGCCAATTAATTAATTAATTACCAGTTAGCAGAGAAATGCTTGACAGAGCCTTCATCACTGATGGTGTTTAAGTCAACATTATTGATAGTATCAGTATTAGTCATGGCTGAGAATTGAACTCAAGAAAGAAGATAACTAAATGGTTTGTTATTTGAAAGATGAATGTACTTTGCAACTCTTTGAAGAGCACAAGAGGCTCTAATTGATTGTGTTTTGGTGGGTCCTATTCTCTGTTGCAACCAAAACATTATTATTATTATTATTATTTGTTTCTTAACAGTTAACAAGCATGAGTTTTTTGTGCTTCAATTCTTTAGTACTTTCTTTCTTTTAAAAATGTAGTTGATGTTGTTGTTGATTGTTTGTTTCTTCCTTCCACGTTACATCCTATCTTATGGAAATCTCTACTTTGACCTTTTGGTTTTTTATTATTTACATTCATTCATTTTTATATTGAATAATATATAATATATATGGTTCAAATTTGTCTTCTACTTGCCAAAGACCAAGTCCATGCAATATAACTCCATCACTTGACAGTGTGATGATTGTGATTTAAATCAATTGTAAAGACACTTTAGAACTAATTTTGTTAGTGTGTGATATGAGTTGAGACATTTGATCTTAAATAATAAATACTACTTATAAACAAAAAAAATAACATTTTAGATTTATTGAATAACGAATATATTTGGACTATTTTATTGTCCAAATATATTATTAATTCAATGATGTGCGGACAAAGCACATGCCAATAAAAAATTATTTATTCAATAAATCTAGAAAGTTGTTTTTTGTTTATATTCAAAACCGGAGACATAGAGAGTACTGATTAATAGTTTTATGCAAAATTTGATCCCTAGTTTGATGCAATGAATCGATCCTTGATGATTTGATAAACAAAAAGAATTGAAAAATTGTGAGTAAGAAGAAGCAGCACGTTATGTTGTCTGTGGTTGCAGTTTCAACACCTTAAACTGTGTATGTGAAGTGATGAAGAGATATAAATATACTTTGTTTTAAAGAAGTAAAATAACAATACCGAAAAGTCCCACATTGGATAATTCGTGGAAAATTATACTCTTTATAATAGGATCAATAATTACACTTATCACCGAGCTTGGTAACGCTTGCTTGTAACTTAAGTTGGGGGTATTAAGGTGTTGGAAAAGTATAATATGTGCCAAAAAACAATTAATTAATATGCAAATGTAAATATTCTAATATTTATTATTAGGTTAAAATTAAAGAAAAAAACCTCCTGCGTGGGTGTGCTGTTTGGATTTGGAGGGTACATAATGTTTGATGTGGATGTAATGTTTGTTAAACGTCAAAGCATGCTGACTTCAGAGAGCAGCACAGACATAGAACCTTGCAAGTCTCTGATGGTCCTTAACAATGGAGGGCACATATGATGCCCAAACCAACAACCTTGTCAAGTTCTTTTCTTTTTATTTAACTAGTGCTAGTATTTTTTTTCTCATATGAAATATAGTGGTACAATTTCAAAAGCCAATAAAAAAATGATGAAAATAAAACATGACATTTAATTTCTTATAGAGAATAATAATAGACCTTTGCTATCGTACGGGTTGTAACGTTACGGTCTTACGGATATTGTTTTTGTAGTTACCAATTGGTTAAGTAACTAATTGATTAAGAAATTAGACATTATTTAAAAATTTATTCAACTGAGATGTTATCCAAGTAAGTGAATATTGTTAAAGTTGTTATAATTTTAATTTGAGAGATATTGTAGAGGAAATGCATAATAAATTCATTAGGTAGATTAAAGAAGCTCAGTTGGTAGGAACATCGCATATATTATGCAGAAACTGTGGTTCGAACCCCAGACACTCCACTTATTCACCTTTAAGGTGGAATTTCAAGTCACTAGGCTACTAGACCAAAAAAAAAAAGAATTCATTAGGTAGACCATAGATAGATTAGAAAGGATTGGAGGACTAAAGAATTTATCTAACCTAAGGTATGAGGGTAGTGATGTTAATCTAGAGTGATTCATGGAAAGGGGAGAAATATCATTTCTCCGTCCTAAACTTTCTACACTTTATTTCTTTTGGGGTTTTTGGGTTCTTTATGAAAATGAAACCTTTATGCTTTTTTGATGATTAATATACTTATTCCTTATTGAAAGTACGAATCTTTGGGGTAAAAGTTGGGAATTTGTAGTAATTTGTACTCATTTTGTGTTTTATGAGAAAAGTGAAGAATTTTGATGATTTAGTATGTTTTAGTGTTAATTGATGTTTTAATTTGTGTTAGATGATAGCTTGATATTTATAGAAGTTAAAGCTATGATTTTTATGCTTAAATGTGTTTAGAATCATGATTTTGAGTGATTCTATGTGGAAACCCGAGGCTTAAAATCATGTTTTCCGGATTTTTGGATGAATGATCACTTAGCCAGCTTGAAGGCTCGTTTAGCGAGCTTGCCCGGATGAATGTTCGCTTAGCCAGTTTGAAGGCTCGCTTAGTTCGACGTGACGACATTTTTATGTTTTGAGTTTTAATGGTATTTGAGGGTTCTAACTAGAGCTGTCAAAATGGGCCGGCCCGAATGGGCCGGCCCGACTAGCCCGATTTTTTTTCCGGGCTTGGGTCTTAAAAATCTAGCCCGAATTAGCATCCGGGTTTTTTAGCCCGGCCCGATAAAGCCCGCAAAAAATATGGGCCGGCCCGAATGGGCCGCGGGCCGCCCGAAAGCCCGATTACATTATAATAAAAAAAAAAGAGTAAATAAAGAAGGATATTTATAATATTTTTACTTGGGCCACCAATCTAAAAGTCCACACAAACATAATAAGTTAACAACACGGAATCAACACAACACACACGTCACACACACCTTCCAATTCCATCAAACGCGCATTTAAAAGAATAAATATGCCTAGTAACACAAATTATATACATGCACTAGTAACGCAAATTATATACATAACGAAATGAAAATAAACTAAAAGTAAAAATAACTTATCGTGTCATTAAAATAAATAAGCTAAAAATATAAAACCACGGTCGTGAATTATTTCTCTACGTAATTACTCGTAAACTGTAACTAGCTTAAATAACTTTACATTAATTTTAACAAATTTCAACTTATTTGTAATTAATTAATGTTGTGATCTCTTTGTCAAATTTATTGGGCACTTAAATTTCATCTTTTTTCATTACCCTTCATCTATTACTTTAAAAATGTTTTTTTTTTAAAAACCGGGCCGGCCCGAAAGCCCGAGAGCCCGTACCGGGCCGGGCTCGGGCCTTGATATTGCAGCCCGTTTTTTATCCGGGCTTTTAAGCCCGGCCCGACGGAGCCCGAAGCCCGAATGGGCCGACCCGAAACGGGCCGGGCCGCCCGTTTTGACAGCTCTAGTTCTAACATGTTATATATACTAATATATAAAGGGGATATAAATTTTTTGGATGACTTTTTTATTATTCCTATTTTACCCTTAAAAAAACTACCAAAAAAAAAACGAAGCACAACTTCCACATAAAAGTAGGTTTTCAGTTTTTTTATAGCAAAAAAAATTCTTCTTAATAACTAGCCACAACAAAAAATGAGGTCAAGTAGTTATCAATTAACTAAGTCTAATAAAAAAGGAGATTAAGTAGTTATTTATATTTGCACAATAGAGAATATCAATCACATCAAACAAAAAAAAATATCGATCACACTATTGTTATAGACATATATATTTATAATATGATAGTAAATCATTGTGAACATGTTCACGTGATTAATTGAGTAATCTTAGCGGATAAACATGATTATGATGGATGATAACATGTTATGGTTAATTAGTGAAACCAACTTGAAGTGTATGATTCCTAATTATGGATAATATGATAAAATTGATTGGTGTTATTGATGTATGAATTTTATTGATACATGAATTTTATTGATACAAATTGGAGAGGGAGAAAAAGGAGGGGTGTATAATAATAAAAGTGAGGTATTAACAAGATTTCCCTATTATCCACATTCATCCATGGCCCAAAAACTAACAATTTATATTTTTGATGAGATCGCACGCACGCACAATCTCCGTCGTGGTCTTCTCCATTGAAGCAATGAATCGATCGATCCTTGGGACACGTTGAAGAGTGAAAGAAGAAAGAAACCCCAATTTTGGCGAAAGAATATCATCATAATGTCAACAATAGAAGCTCCTCCTCCTTTCCAAGAAGCAGCACGTTGTGTTGTCTGTAGTTGCAGTTTCAACACCTTCAGGAGACGGGTACCTTCCAATTTCGAAATTCGATTTTGTTACCTTTTTCATTTTCATCAAATTGATAGATAGATAGATAGATAGATAGATAAATGATGCTAATTACTT
This sequence comes from Trifolium repens, assembly GCA_030408175.1. Classification (NCBI taxonomy): domain Eukaryota; kingdom Viridiplantae; phylum Streptophyta; class Magnoliopsida; order Fabales; family Fabaceae; genus Trifolium; species Trifolium repens. Next base: position 52,901,792 of record CP125851.1, read on the forward strand.
TGGTGATGTTTAGTATGTGATCAAGTAATTATATGCATGAATGGTAAATTATTACGCCGCAAAATAACTACTCTAAGCAACATGTGTAAATTTTACTAGGAACTGACTATATATACTTTTGTGTTGTGTGTATGCAGCATCACTGCCGATCCTGTGGGAGAACACTGTGCAGTGAACATTCATCAGATCAAATGGTACGGAGTTTTGTTTTTTCAGTTCACATTATTAATGGAAGTATTATCCTTGATGAATTTTATAGAGCCATGTTTTTTCTATACAGGCTTTACCACAATTTGGCATTTACTCCAATGTACGTGTATGTGCTGATTGTTTCAACAAGAGGTAAATTACTTACTCATAAACTTCATAGCATGTTTTTATGATTCTCGTTTGGTTACAAAACTAGGTATTTTCTGTGCATACTAAGGCAAAAGCACATTAATTAAGCCAAAATGTTTTTAGGATTCGGTATAACTGTTCAACATCATGAGCAATTGAAAGTTTAATTTTGTTTGTCCACCTATTTGGTGGAACTTGCGATAATTTTCACCATAAATGTGAGAACTTATTAGTAGAAATTCTTTCTAGTTTACATTGTATAGAGGCCCGTATACACTTATGTTGTGATTGAGTAAGGAATACTAGTACTCAACGTGAAATTGATTTATTGAACTAGTTTCATCTCACTGAGATCAGGTCAAATTCTTCGCAAAGATACTTTAAGAATAACCTAATAGCAAAGAATTGAAGATCATGTTAAATTATGATTGATGATATGTCAGAAATATTAAAAGGCTGGAAATTTAATTTATAGTTGAGTTTCACTTTCAGATAGCTGTAATTCTCAGTGTCTAACAAACTTCTGTTTAAAAGAAATTAGGAACTTACCGCCCAAAGAAGGAAAAAATAGCGAAGAGTTGTGCAGTACTTTAAATGCTAGTTATACAGGTGATAATGAAAGATTAGATTCAATGTATTTCTACTTATGTAAGTAGCTCCAGAGTCTTTGTAGTCTTCCATCCTTCTCCCTCCGTCCCTTATTATAAGACCCTCAAACAAAATTCACAGGTATTAAGAAAAGTAGTTGAAGTAATAAATTTGTCATAAAGTTCTGTTATTTTTTCATTTTTATCCCTACAATTATTGGTATTACTGTATAAGAGATAGAAAATGATTTATGTTTCCTAATGGTAGGGGTATTTTTGCAAAGAAGTCATTAATGCATGTGAAATTTTGAAAATGGTCTTATATTAAGGGACAAAGAAAAAGTGAAAAAGGGTCTTATAATAATAAAGGACAGAGGGAGTATTTGGTTACGTGGGAAGCCATGCAGACCTAGAAAAGGATCAAACCCGTGGAATCAAACACGTCTTGGTCTATAAGACTGGGTTCAATGCCATGTGAACTATCAGCACAATGGCTAGTTCGCCTTAATATTCTAGGTGTTTTTAGTCTTGAAAATGATGTCATACATTTCAGTGGGAATATGTTGTTTGTCTTTCCAGATGAAGTATTTTCATTTTAAGCTACATGCAAAATTTGTGTTTGATGAAGATGTTGACGTGGATGAATTACGATTTAAGAGGATAGTAGTAGTTCTTCCTTAAAATCAGAAACAAAAATCTAATAGACTAAGGTCTAAGAGTGAATAAAGAACACATCAAAAGAGCAAAGCTACCCCATCCCTCAACATCTTTATTAGGGAAAATCGAAAGTCTTTTAAAAAGACCGTCTACTTTATACTAAGTAGAAGCCAGATGTATAATCTTACAGAAGTATATTTTTATTAACTTAGCAAGCATATATGGTATTCTTTCTTGAGAAACTATCAAATTTTTATTTTACTTACAATTTTGGGCTGCAATTACATATCAATGGCTTAATCATTCAACATAAAGCTCGTCTCTTTTCTTGATATTAGCTTTTCGTTTAAAAATATAACAATATACTATTTTTTTTCTTCTTATTTTTGTAATGATATCATTATTTTCTACTTGAGATCAATAATATTTAGGAACCATTTGTACATTACATATTTTCTTTGGCATAGATCTGGGAAGGGTGTACCACAAGCTTCTTCAGATGGAGTAAACAGCATAACAGATGCAGTTTCTGAGTTAGATATTGATGCTTCAAAAAGAATACCAACTGCAGATAATAACCTTGCATCAGGCGTTAAAGAGTGTAAGTGTGGAATGCCTCTTTGCATTTGTGTAGCTCCTGCCCCTTCCTCTGATGCACTCCCCCAGGTGGTAATAATTCTTATTGTCTTCAGATAACTTTTTTGATTAAATACGCAATCTCATTTTTCTATTTTCCATTCTCTGCGACAGAAGAAGTCCAACCCAGTTGTTACAGCTCCATCAAATCCTAAACCTAAGAAGACAGATAATGTTTCAAAAAATAAAAGCTCAAGTTCCACAAACAAGTTTAGGTAGGGACTGATTAATAGATAATTTTTTTTGTGGTAAAAGCACTAATATGTATGTTTTGAACTAGTTTTAGTACATAGTTGAGCGTTCGAATATGTAATTACCATCTCAAGGTATTGATCATTCTCCAACTTATGTGGATAAAAACTGGTAAGGTAGAGTAAAAGAAGTGAATTTATTCTGTTGAAAGCTTGAAATCGCATTCTCTTTTCCTTAACACGTGTATAGTTCATACACTAGTAATAAGCTTTAGAAGCTTAGTCTTGGCAGAAATCCCTAGAAGTGAAATTGACTTTCCAATTGAACAAGAAATATATAATTCCTTGGTTGAGATGGTAACGGGGAAGGTTTAGCATTTCTATGTCTGAATATTCTGGGTTTATGCTCCAGCCAAAAATTCCTTGAAGATTTTGATTGTGTTATAGAGTATTGTTCTATTCCTACTTGTGAACAGGAGAAATAGTGACACTCTATCTTTGTCATAAAACTTGATTTTTTAGTATGCAAAAATTTCATTATGATATTGAACATTTTTATACAGCAATTATGAGCTTCACTGTCTTAGTTCACAAACTTCTTTTTGATTATTATTCATCACTTAATTTTGCTCTTGATTACTTTAAGATATCATTATGTGATAGTTTATGATGCAAAATTTGCAGTTCTACGTTTAACCCTGGAATTGTATCCGCTGGTGCCTCAAGCAAACCCCAGATTGATTATGAAGTTAATGGAGAGGTAAATATTTTTACTGTGTAGAATTTTTAATTTCTTACATGAGATGATGCAAAAGAACTTGGCTGTTGCAAGTCATGTTTCATATGTTGAATTTGATGTGATGCTCTCAGGGTTTACGAGAAGCAATAAAAAATGGTGACATTGCTGCTGTCAAAAAACTTCTTAATGAGGTCTGTTTCTTTCAAATGATACACCTTTATAGTTTTTTTTTTTAGTGTAGTATTCATGGATTCTACAGTAAAATCTCTATAAATTAATAGAGTCAGGGCCGGAGAAATTTATTAATTTAGAGAGTTATTAATTTATCGATAAATTAATAATTATTAATTTAAAGAGTTTTTAATGACTTGTATATCAATAATGACTTTAGTAATATGCATTGGAAATCAATAATGACTTTTGATGTAAACAAGAGGAACAAATGGGTTCAATGTATTCTTAAGCAATAGAGTGTAATATATATTTTAATAGAGTGTAATATATTTTTTTCAGTTTCTATGAATTATTAATTTATGATTTTCTTGGGACCGAAAATTACAAAGGGATCTCCCAAAAAATTATTATCTTATTATTTTATCAAATTTTTCAATTTTTTACACTGGCCCAAGTCGGGACCGGACAACTTTATTATTTTAAAGAGTTTATTAATTTACCGAGTATTAATTTAAAGAGATTTTACTGTATATGTGCAGGGTGTAGATGCAAATTACAGAGACAAGCAAGGATTGTCTTTATTGCATTTGGTATCTCTCTCTCTCTCTCTCTCTCTCTCTCTCTCTCACTCTTCCGCATGTTTGTGCTCATGTCTGCACAAACATCGATATAATGTAATTCTGTTTTTCTATATATTTGAAACTAATGTTAATATGCTATGTAGGCTGCGGTTTTCAATCAAACTGATATAGTTTTCATTCTCATGGATTCGGGGGCAAGTCTGGAGTATAAAAATGCTCAAGGTAATTAATACTTTTTATTCCTAAAATCAGCCTGGATCTTCTGCAGAGATCTGAAAATAATAATATTAATAATAATGATGATGATGATGATAATTGGCGGCAAATATTGTTGAATGAATGCAAACACTAACTCATTGCTTCTTATTCAGGAGAAACGCCTTTAGATTGTGCTCCAGCTACACTGCAATACAAAATGCGGAAGAAGATTGAAGAAAGTGGAGCAACGGACCAAAGGATTTGAATAATCTATTACACTTTTATTTATAGTCTTCTTATGCAGTGCCCCAAAGAAAGCTTCAAACATTACAGGCATTTAAGTTGTGATAGGGCTTTGTGACTGAAAGCAGAATGAAACTCTCTGCTACACTATATAATGTGACAGGACTGAAGTTCAATTCATCTATTTCTGACTCCGAGTATGCCGACCAATGTAAGACACGTCGTAGAATTTATCCAGATTAAATCTGTTTGGTGTATGACCTAAAGAGCATTTTTTAGAATGCATCTGTGTTGTTGACAATTGACATATGTACCATCTTTCTCTGTATCACTTTGGGCATTTTTTAAATGGTAATCTGATCTAGTAGTACTTTATACACCACCCCCACACACTAATAGATGATATTAAGGTTTAGGGAAACAAAAATCTCAATCAAAAGTGATTTTTGTGTCGAACTTTCGGGATGGGATAATGTGGTTGGGAAAGGAGACCCCATGTTCCCCGTTTCCGGCGGAGATTAGTTGGCAAAGCACACTAATAACATGGTTACAGAAAAAAAAGTGATTTTTGTGGGTATATTCTCAGTATTTGGAAGTAGCATTGGATCTGAATCAATCTAGATGGACCCAGTTAAGGATACAAAGCTTTTAGAATGCTTATTTTGTTTGCTTACAAAAGCAGATCGACTGAGATATTTCTTTTAAAGAAAACCAAATTTGTGCACAATCTGAGCAAAATATGTAGATAATAGAAAGTGTGTTTGGAAACATATCTTTTCAATTCTTTTCCCTTCAATTGCAAGTAATGAATCATAGTTGACTGTGTGATCATTTTCCTTCCCTTTGCACCCCACCACTTATACACTACCATTCCTCCTTGTCATGTTCATCGTACTTCTTACCCAAAATATGGTAAAATTTGTGTACATACACGTTGGATCTGACTAGGATGTTAGGAATCAACACATGCAATGGGGTCCATATGACGTTTCATGATCTTGTTAAAAAAAAGTAGTTTGATTCGTAAGCAAGAGAATGAAACCTTTTTCATTCACCTAACAAATTTCATCATTCCAACAACTATATCATATACTACTACATAATCAATCCCGTAATTGATGATTACCAATAGTTTATTAACACCGATATTTATTAAAGCTAAAATGGTCTCAATCACACTGCTCCATTACAATTTACAATAATGTTTCAAGTGGCATGCAAGTGACCTTGCGTGGATTTGCTATATATTAAAATAGTTGCGTATTACGTATATGCTTTTGTAATTCAATTAAAGATACTATTGCAAATAAATATACAAGTGGAAATAAAAAAGACCTCAATTATAGAATCAAAAGATCCATTAACAAATCTGGTTATCCAACTGTGCTAGTTGTAAGAAGCTAATGTTTGATAAAAATATTGTATTCATACGTCAACCTTTTCTTTACATTGGTCCCTCCGACATAGTGACTAATCACACGCGGAAGAGTCTCAAGGGCTAATCGTTTAGCACTCTTTAATTTAGTATTCCTAATCACAAAAGGACGGTGGATTAGCATTTAATTAACATAAATTTGTTACAAGAGATAATAGTATACTTTGATATATTTATATTAAAAAAATTAGTACTTTAATGTACAAATTATAAAACAAGAATAAAGATTTAATTCGGTTGTTAGACAAATATTTATGGTGTTTCTGAATTCGAACATATGTTTGAGTTTCAAGTGGTGTTTACAATTTTGTCTACAATTTAGTTTGCTCAATTACCTTGCGGACCATTTCAATTCCTGATAAAAATAATTCTTACAATAAATAGTAAAATTAGTCTCTGCCATTTTTGTAAGGAGCAAAATTTAGTTATAATCGCAACTCGTTAATTATCCACAAAATATAATCAATCACATTTCCACACATTTTCAAATATGAATAATGCTAGTATCTACTAATTACAATTTGTGTTTAAATTTACACATGAATAAGCTAGGCACAAATCCAACACCTCATTGTTAGACACATTCACAATAAAGGATAAAAATTAAAGAAAAATTGAATAAAGTGATAGTGATTGATGTGACCATTTTATTTTTCTTTTTGATGATTTCACGTCATTACGATGTTCCTAACCGTAATTCAAGGCATTTGAGGTAGCTTTATAATGTTTTCCGCAATGAAATAAAGAGAAAATAGCATCGTTACAAGTTGGCTTGAAGCACAAGAAAAAGAAGAAAAATCAGCGCAATTTGCATCATAACGTATGTCCGGTATTTTGACCATATCTGGAGTTCCGTAACTCGGAATGACACGGGACTTGCGGTAAATGAAAGCTAAGATCAAGAGCTACAACTTTCATGAAGACAAAAAACGGATTTGACTCTTCTAAAACTGCGCCGGGGCGCAGTCAAAGCTGGCGCCGAGGCGCAAATACTGGACGAAAAACCTAACATTCTGACTTGCTGCGCCCAGGCGCGAGATAAGCCTGCGCTGGGGCGCAGGCAAAGCCTGCACCCGGGCGCAGGAGTGTAACCTAATTCTATAAATTGAGATTTTCAGTCAGAATTAGGGGACAAAATTTTACGGCGAAAAAGGCAACTTTTGACAGTGAATCCAGAGGTGTTCAAGCAAAGTTTCTAGTGTGGAAACACATCAAAACCAAACTTGTAATGAATTCTTTTACTCTAATTTATGTTCTTAATTTAATTAAGAGTAGCTAAATTCCCTTGATTGGATCCAATGGGGATTCTAATTGTTATTACTCTTGAATCATGTAGTTTCATATGATATTTTAATGAATTACGAAGTTAGTTTCAGTTAATTATTCCTTGTGTTTAATGCTTTACATAAATTGATCACTTATGTGATGAACCCAATTGTTTGTTTGACTATGAGAGTAGGAATAAATTTATCGATTTAGGAATAATTATTCAATTAACCGTTACTTAAGAGATTTCGAATTGTTAATTGAGAATTCAAAGATTAAAGTGCCAAAACCTCAATTGATCATAAATCACCTAAGAGATTAGGGAGTTGTGATCAAGTGAGAGGATTATGTTATCAAGAGATTGAGCATAATTACTATTTTTAATTGAATCGTGAAACTAAATTTGTAATTTGTTAACATACATGAACTACCAAGATAATAATAATTAGATGAACCAAAAGGATTCAATCGCCTTCTCTTTCTGAGTTAAATCCTATTTTCTTGCCGTTATTTTCTTAAAACCTGAATCCTAAACAAAACCCCCCTTTTAATTAATGCAATTTTACTATCGTGTGATTTCAATTATTTTCGTCTGATTCGGAACAATCCCTGCGGAATCGATAATTTTTATACTTACTTTGATACTTCATCACTTTTAATATTTTTAATTTATGTGTATGTGCCTAAACTTGTGCCTAAATATTGTGTGCCTATCTAAGACTTTCTCCTTTCAACATTTTATATTCATAAGTTATAAATTGTATTCATAAATCGTTGTGGTCAATTTATGAAAATAAACTATAAATACCTAATATATTATGTTATAAGTTTTTTTCATAAATACTCCCAAATAGTATCACAAATGCGCAGATAAATTCAAATTAAACTTCAAATATATTCTAAATAAATGATCAACAATTTCATCTCTAACCTACCTAAAGAACACATATTAAAAGAGAACAATTACTTAAGTCAGAATTTGTGCAATTAATTTGGATCTGGACTGCATGCAGTCAAGACAGATTTGGTCGTCCAATCATGATCAGACGTTCTACTTATAGATTGAAAGAAGATTTGATCTGACAGCATAACCATATTTAATATAAATCGTCCGATCTGAATCAAACAATTAAGTATATCCTAACTACATTATTGTATGCAATTTTGACCGCATATAATCTAAATCTAAATAATTCAGTTGATTTTTAACTACCGACTTAATACAATAAAAATCAATTATTATTATTTTAAATAAAAAGGAAAGCAGAAAAGATGAAAGAACATAGAAGAGGGTGAAAGTAAAAGCAAATCCAAAAAAGATAAAAAGAAGAAAGAAGAAAAAGCAAAGTGTAGTTGCCTCCACCACACCCCCCACCCCCACACAAATTGCCTTTATAAACAAACCACATAACTCAGTAGAACCTCCCCCTCCACCCTCTCAAACCTCTCTCTTATTTTCTCAAATCATCACTTCAATGGGTTTCTACACTCAACAATCCATCTCTAATCTAACCATAAGCCAAGCCATATACGAAGCAGCTCTTATCATAGCAGTTCTCAGATGGATATTCTGCTTAGTTTTCAGAATAATCAACAACAGAAAAACAGAACAAGAACAACATCAACAACAATACTCTTCTTGTTGTCAAATGTTACCTTTGACAAGTTTTGGTGAAATTAAAGAAAGACATCCAGAAACAACAGAAGATTCAACATGTGCTGTTTGTTTGAACAAACTTAAAATGGAAGATGAAGTTAGAGAATTAATGAACTGTGATCATGTTTTTCATAGAGAATGCATAGATAAATGGTTACAACATGGTTATGAAAATGAAAATCATAATCAAACTTGTCCACTTTGTAGAGCTCCTTTGATTAATAGTTTTTCAGTTTCATCTGAGATTTCAAACTGTAGTGGAATTTCTCCTCCTCAACCTAGTTGGGCTGTTGAAAGACTTCTTTATCTCTTTGGAGATGATCTTTTACCTTGTTAATTAATAATTAATTACTATAAGCTTAAGGTAATTAATAGATAGATTAGGGAATTCATTATTTGTTTCTTGAGTCTTCATCATAAATTTCTTAGCTCAAAATCCTCTTTTGTTGCTTTCTTAGTAGATTTCAGGACACAAAATTTGTATGTATAATTTATGTACTATGTTCATATTTTTTCACATTTAATCTATATGAAATATTATTACCTCTGATTATTCCATTTGTATTTATGATTATTATATGGTAATTTTTTATTATTATTTTTAGTTTTCACCACCACTTTAATCTAGTTCGGGTGTCAGTTCTGGCATCAAGTAATTTCAGCCTCCTCCGATCAAAGTTGCGAGGGATCGAACCGTGATTTTGTTTTTATGATTCATTTCTTGAGCATTGAGTAAGAATAAATTACAATTACATAGACATAAGAAAAGAACAAAAGGAATTATTCTTTACTAGTACTAAAGTATTTACTTTAGTTTTGATTCCTAGTAGAAAATACATGTTCACACATGCACACATCACACTTTAAATCGAAGTAGCTGTTGATAAAAAGTAAATTCAACAAAATATGTTGTTGCTATGTTCTTTTTTGAATGGAATAGGTGTATTTCCTTGGATACAATTTTGATCCATAACAAGGGTAAAATCTCTCATCAAAGAATTTTTGTTTTACCAAAAGATCTAACCAAAGACCTTCCAATTAGAAGTATATTCCTATATATACACTTTCCCTCTACTTGAAGATCTAATATATTTGGCCAACTTCATTGAATTAAATTGTTTGTGTGTTAGTATCATTATGTTTGTGGTATATCATATTAACAGATAATTAGCTCAATTATTTAACGAATTCCAGGTAATTAAAGACGGATAATTTGGAAGAGTTCAAATTTAAATCCTAATAACTAAATTTTGAATTATCAAGATATGTGTCTCTTATACAACTGAAAGGTACGTAAGACTAAAAATAGTTCAATAAACTTAACGAATATCATTTTATTTTGACCTTTGGGTTTTTTCATGAGTAGTAAATTTTTTGGACCTATATAAATTTATATTAAATTATATCACCATCAAATTTCACATGAAAAAAGAAACAAACAAAAGAATATTATATCAATACTTTTACTGTTATAAAGATTCGTAAAATAGTAAAGACATTAATCATTTGAATAAAAATTCGAAATAGTGATATTTAAAGATAGCAAGTGCTAACATCAACCATCCGAATAGGTGGTCCATTGTGGATTAGTGTTAAATAATTATCAAAGATTATAATTTCATCATCTTTTATATGTTGATCATGGTATTTTATTTTTTAAAGGGTATGCTCAGTGTTTTAATTTTTAAATTCATATGCCTGCAATTATATTATAGATTATTCATATTATGACGTGAAAAAGTTCTCTAACCCAATAGAAACAGATAACTTTTTTTCACTACTATTGGTTTTGGTGAGCAAAGAAATTAATTTGCTGAGCAAGAGTACACTATTAGAAGATAATAATCTAAGTGCAAAGATTAGACAGCCACTAAATCATGTTTATCAACAAGGTTAGCTTAAACCAAGGTCAATTTATAAAAAGGGGTTAATTTGGTTTTAAAGATAGTTGGCCAAATTTTCCAACGTATGATACATCAATAATTGAACATATAGTAATCCACAATTATTTATTGAGCAGTGCTATATCCTGCGAACAATATGCTCGTGAAAATTCACGAATTGTATTTTTCTGGACATTGACTTTTAAAAACATTTTAATTTTTTATTATTGGTAGAATCTCTAAGTTATTGAAGACTAAAAACAATTCTGCAGCTACGTTGTTGTTTCTCTCTGCGCAAATCCTTCATACTCGTGGTCGACGAAACAGATCTAGGAAGATTCATCTTCTTGTTGTTACTTTGGTTCTACAATTTCGGAGCAGATTTTCAGTTCTCTTTAAAGAAGAAACACTTCAAGTTGCCAAATTGAAGTGATAGAGAATGAGATTGGGAAGAAGAGAAAAAGATGGGGTTGAAGAGAGATGGAAATTTTAAAACAGTTGGACCATACAAGTTTTGGAACAGAGAAAGAAATTATGAATTGAAGGGGTAGAAATGGGAATAAGAAGAGGTTGCATAAAATAACTAAAGAGAGAGAAAAATAAAAACGGGAGTGTGAAAACGTGTTGAAGAGATAGAAGCAAATATAGGTGCCACGTCATTCGCTATGGTTCGTGAAAATCCAATTCGCTACACTTAGCATTTCTCTTATTTATTGTATAGTCTCCGTTTTTTGTCTCTCACAACGTCATATATACCTTCCTTTCTACCTTTACGTCATTGATAGATTTTCTTTTTCTTTGAAAAATCACTTAAAATTCACGTACATAGTTGTGAAATTTTGTGTTCAGACCCAATAATATCAATATTATTAGTTTCAGTTTTAAAATTATCAATATTAGTAGTTGAATTAGACCTTATAGATCATTTACGGTTATTAGTTAACCACTATTATGCAATAGTTTTCATTACCTTTTTTATTGTTTTTTGGTTCATAAGTGTTAGATTCAGAGATACAAAGTAGAGAAATACACAATGGAAGCTAGGGTTTCATAGAATACCAATAGCTTAACTTGTGAACATGAGTTACAATGAGAATATATAGCAAACCTAAAATTACTAGACTAGAAACATAAAAGCCCAATAATATAAGCCCAAACTAATATCTAACATTTCCCCTCAAACTCACGATGCATCAACATGAAGCATCGAGAGTTTGTCAAACAAAAAAAACCGAAGAACATACTTAATACTTAATAAGATAAACTCAACATTTTATTTCTAATACTACCCCTCAAGCTAAAGCTTACTAAGCTTTAAGCTTGTTACAAAATTAACTCTGAAAAATTAAACTAAACTAACAAATAGCATTGCCAACGAACCGAAGTGTCCGACGATGTAGCAGCAGCCGAAGCGAAGAACCATAAAAAAGGGAGTACCAAAGCCAAACCAATCATATGAAATGCAACTCAAACGAACCAAAAAGATTGCAAGCATTCGCTTACCAAACAAATTGTGAGAATTCACTCACCAGACAGATTGCGAGCTTTCACCCACCAAACAAACAGACTGTGAGTATTCACTCACCAGACAAACAAATTGTGAGTACTATCTTGACTCATCAGACATATTCAAATGAAACCAAAACAAATAGAACCGAACCAATCAAATCAAATAAAACCAAATCGAATCAAACAGAACAAATTCAAACGAAACCAAACCAACAAATTGTGAGCACCATTGTGACCCACCAAACAAACAAATTCAAACCAAATCAAACCAAATCAAACATAGGAACCATGCAAACTAAACGAACCAAATAGACAAATCTAAATGAAACGAAACGAAGTCAAACCAAATTGAACTGAACCAAACTGAACCAAAAGTTTTTTTTTTTAACAACAAACTGAACCATATGAAACTAATTCAACAAGATCAAATAAAACCGAGCCCAAGAGAATCAAATCAAACAAATTCAAACATAGAATAGAGAGAACAATCAAAGATAGAGTTTTGTTCTCCTTTAATACTAGTTTTGTTCAGACATATCAACAAATGCCTAGGGTATGAATTTTTTTTTTTCACATGATATAAGAAAGGAAACAATCAGACACAAAGTATAAGACCAAGGCAAAGGCTAGCATACACAAGGGACTTAGGTCTCCCATGGTGCACAAGTTTGTTTAATGGTTGGATTATGACAATCCACAAATTTTATCATGTCCTACGCACACATGAACACTATTATGTTAATTTTTCTCTTCTCTCACCGTGTCTCTTGAGTCTGTTTGGCAAGACCATACAACTGACTTATAGCTTATGGCTTATAAGTTAAAAAATCTGTTTAATAACAGACTTTTCACCATAAACTTATAACTTATTTTACTGACTTATATCTTATTTTTCAGATGCTATTTCAATTAACTTATGAGCTTATAATATTTAACTTATCATTTTTTCTTCCATTTTTACCATTATTATTTTATCTACTTTACTCTTATTTAAAATAAAACTACTTGCCAGCCTTCTTTTTTATTACAACTATAGCTGTAAGTATAAACCATATAATTGATTATTATATTCTTATATGTAGTAATTTTTTAAGTGAATAATTGAGTTCTTAATTATAACGTTGTTCAGTGTATTGTAACATATCCTTATTGATTTATTCCAATAAACCATACTTTTTTTTTATAAAAAAAAAAAAAATCAATTTTAATTGTTACCTCTTAGAAAACTATGATTTTTAAAAATAAAATTTCACCAAATAATTTCCTAAATTATTTTTTAGTGAATAACAATTAGTTTAATAATATAAAAATAAAAATAAATTATATTACCACATTTAATTTTTAAATTCTAAGTATGTTAAATATTAATTTGATATAAATTTTATTGTGAATTTTATTAATTTGATATTAATTTTACATTTGCCGGCTAATTGAACCGCTAATTTTACCAAACACTTCAATTAGCTTATCAGTCATATGACTAATATGACTGATAAGCTAATTGAAGTGTTTGGTAAAATTAACAGTTCAATTAGCTGGTAAATATAAAATGACATAAAAAGATAATGTTTTTTTTTTTAGGAAAAGGATAATGTTAATTCATAATAAAATTTATATCAAATTAATATTTAACATAACTATAATTAAGGTATAAGCCAATTGTTGAATCGACCGGCCACCCCTCTGGTTCGCGATCCAACCAGTCCGATCAGCCGGTCCGATTTTTAAAACACTAATGGAGAGAAAATAGAGAGAGAGAGAGATGGAGAAATAAAAAAAGATTAAGATGGGACAAATATAATGTAGGAAGTCCATGGTAATCTATAATAATCTAATGGATAATATCACTTGTGCATAATGGGAGACCTAAGTCCCTTGTGCATGCTAGCATTCGCCTAAGACCAAACAAACTGTAACATAAGTTGAAGAGGCACCGAAACCTTAATCAACCACTGAACTTCAAAGCACAAACCAATTAGTGAATCCAAATTTATTTGATAAATTTGATTCACTTGACAAAGCCAATAGAAAGAAAAACCTGTAGCTCCACTTCCCGTAGCCCACCATCGTTTTTCAACTTCCACCAAATCAAATATTCCAATTTTTTTATTGATAAACAGACCAACATGCTCTTTGAAGGCAAGACCAAAGAACCAACAACAAATTTCACTACCAACACACGATGCTTGCAAAAAATTTTAACCTCTTTTAGAACCAAATAAAACACGTTCCCAAACTTTTGAGAACACCGCAGCGGAAACAACGATTGGTTCAAGGCGGATCGAAACAAGCTCTATATACCATATTAGATTCAGAGATACAAAGTAGAGAAATACACAATGGAGGCTAGGATTTCATAGAATACCAATAGCTTAACTTGTGAACATGAGTTACAATGAGAATATATAGCAAACCTAAAATTACTAGACTAGAAACATAAAAGCCCAATAATATAAGCCCAAACTAATATCTAACAATAAGCATCACTGAAAATTTATACACACAAATGTTAAAATTTTGAATTCAAATTTGAGTGAATATGTATAGTTTTTTTTTTTCAGACATATGATATTTATTTATCTTTTATAAAAAGTATTTTTTTATTCAAAATAAAAAGCATTTATTTATATACACATTATCATTTCAAATAATTAGTCAACCAAGAATCCCTTGCTTCTTTAAATAAATAAAAAAAATAATCCCTTGCTTATGCAAGCCCAAATAGACTGTGGTCTGTGGTGGTATTTATTTATTTTTTGTGTCAAGATTGTGGTTGAAGTATTTTATAACACAAATGTAAAGCATGTCATTTGATCTTATCTTTCATTTTAGAGTGAGACATTTTAAAATAAAATACTAAAAAATAACATGAAACTAATTTGAGTGAGACATCTTAAGTTTTATTAAATCCATGGCTTGAACTTGAAACTAATTAAGAGTCCATTTGTGTTTGAACAAATATATATTGTACAATATTTGATAGATAAAAAAAATTTATTTTAATGTTTTAAATAATTCGTGCAAATGACAAAAATTTATCATATGATTTAGTGAATACAAAATTTTTATTTATTTTTTCAATTTCTTAGCTCTTAATTTATCTAGTTTGAAGAACAATTTTAAAATAAAACACATTATAATTATAATTGTCATTGTCATGTTTAATCTCTTTTTTTTAACCAATGAAACACACTCTAAGAAAGAATGAGATACTTATCTTGACTAACTGAATTCAGTAAACATTTATTTATAGGGGTTTGCTAATTTAGACCAACTTAAAAACAAACATGTGGGTCTAAATTAGCAATGTGCACCTTTTCACTTTGGACAACAATACTCTTCTTTCACTATTTTAAGTAAGTTTAATATAAAGGGTAATTTTGTAGTTTTATAAGTTTGGATTGTATATATGTTTTTTTAAGTTGTCCTTTTTTTGATTTCCTAGGTTGTTTATTTAAGTTGCATATATTTATAATTAAGTGGGTCTAAATTAGCAAAGTGTGTGCACACTATTTAATAAAATTTACCTAACTAACCCTCAACTTCCTAGTGTAAAATAACTAAATGTCAAGGTTTTTTGTCCAAAGTGAAAAGGTGCACATTGCTAATTTAGACCCAAATGTTTTTAAGTGGGTCTAAATTAGCAATGTGCACCTTTTCACTTTGGACAACAATACCCTTCTTTCACTATTTTAAGTAAGTTTAATATAAAGGGTAATTTTGTAGTTTTATAAGTTAGGATTGTATATATGTTTTTTTAAGTTGTCATTTTTTCGATTTCCTAGGTTGTTTATTTAGGTTGCATATATTTATAATTAAGTGGGTCTAAATTAGCAAAGTGGGTGCACACTATTTAATAAAATTTACCTAACTAACCCCCAACTTCCTAGTGTAAAATAACTAAATGCAAGGTTTTTTTGTCCAAAGTGAAAAGGTGTACATTGCTAATTTAGACCCACATGTTTTTAAGTGGGTCTAAATTAGCAAACCCCATATTTATAATTAATCTTTAATTATTTGTAAAACAAGGCATAAGACATGGCCAAAGAAACAACATTAGAAACGTTATTTAAGAAAACAATGACATTCTTAACTCTTAAGATCAAGTCTAATAAAAAACAAAACTGGTAAGAGCATGAATGAAAAAGGCAATTGAGTGCATATTGACAAGAATAAGAATAAGACAAGCATTGATCATCATGTAATAGTGTAAAACCTATTCATGATCATTCACTCACTAGTAGTGTAGTGTAGTGTAGTGTAGTGTGTACGCTTTTATGTGAGACCAACCATCATATGTTACGTTCCTATCGTCCCTCGTCATCTTTTCATTCAAACTCTTTAAAATGATCAAACAAAAATAAAAGCAAGCAAGGTAAAAAAACTAAACTTTGAATTATTTTTTTTGAATAAAACTAAACTTTAAATATAGATTGAAGAAACAAGGATAAAAAAGGAAAAAAAATGTTTGCTGACGCGAGAGAGTAGATAGTGAAAGTAATGTCGAGAGTAACCTTTTTAATTTAAAAATAAAATAAAACAAAATGCTTTTTTTACGCAAATAAAATAAAATACTAACAAGAGTTTTTTAGACACATAAAAAAAATTATAAAAAATGTGTGAAATTTAAATGCTTTAGTTGATTCGAGAAACTACATAGCTTTTGTTTGAATTAGAACCATAAAAATAGTGCACCAAACGTCTATAATAATTTGTGGTTTTGGTTTGGGAAGAACCATTAAGAATTCAAGAATAGTTTGTGATCGTAAATCCAATCCTATTTCGAACAACTATTATCTACAAATGAGTTATTCTAGGTATGTATTTTTTTTCTTCCAATTATTACTATTACTATAATTAAATACTTAAATTAAAGAGTAACTTATACTCCCTTTTTTTGAAAGATGCTTAACTTACACTACTCTATTCTTATGTTAAAATATACACTAATCTCCCCTTTTACACAAAATATATTAGAGAAAATTACATCATCATATCATTCTTCAAAAGAAACTTGAATTTCATCCCTCTCTCCCCTAATATTAAAACATACTGTTTAAGTACAAAAGTAAGTATAGTTTTTATCGTCTCCACAGGGACTGATGTGATATTGAAGCCGTTCAACAATTAATATAATTTTAAGTAAAGCAGTTTCAAGATATTTGTTTGTGATAAAGTACGAAAATATAACAACGGTAAAGAAATGACAGAAATAACAAATAGATGAGATTGCTGGGATTAGATTTCATTAACTCATTCATATATATTTCCCTAGTCAGTTATACATATTCAAGCTACTCGTCAATATTATCACATTACATAAGCAATAATAAACATAAGTAGTATCTATTATACATTAGAAAATATATAAATATATTTAAGTTAATAAGTGTCTTTTAATTTAAATTATTTATAAATAGGTAAAAATAACTAAAATATTAATTTGCTAGAAAAGATTAATATTTACAAATAGTTGGGATTTTTACTTCAAATAACTTACAAAACAAGTCAATAAGTGCTTAAAATATATATCTAAATTTACTACTTTTTAGCACTTATCACATACATTTTCCTCTTTTAATTTTAATACAATCAAATTTCTAATGCAATTATTATTATTATTATTATTATTATTATTATTTACGCACATCATTTGCATATAATGTTAAATATTTTTATAAATTATGAAACTATAAAAAATAAAATACAAATCTCGGATAAATTACTAAACTCGATAAAAAACAATTATATATTAATATATTAAATTTATATTCTAAAATAATAAAGTTTTCAAAGAAAAAAAAATTAATTTCTAGATCTTCAATGATGACTTAAAGTTTTTTGACATAAAATAGTGGATTAAAATAATTATAAATTATGAAACTATAAAAAATAAAATACAAATCTCAGATAAATTTACTAAACTCGATAAAAAACTATTACAGTATATATTAATATATTAAATTTATATTCTAAAATAATAAAGTTTTCAAAGAAAAAAAAATTAATTTCTTGATCTTCAATGATGACTTAAAGTTTTTTGACATAAAATAATGGATTAAAATAATTAATTGTTATCATAAAAATATTTATCTATGTTAAAATGGACTAAAGTGTAATTTTAACATAAAAGGGGAGAGAGGTGTAATTCAAACTTCTTTGAAGAGAGAGGAGTGTAATTTACTCTAAATTAAAAAGATCATTTTCAAGAGTCACAAATAAAAAAGAAGAAGAGCGAGACTAAAACATCAATGTAGTGAATAATAAAATTATGTATAATCTTCACATAAAAAATTATGCAAAACGATTCATAGTTATTAGTTAACTACATCTAATCCCAAAAAATGAGAAATTAGCTATTCATGCTCATGATAGTAAAAGAGAAGAAATGATGATGGAACCTAAATGATTCCTCGCTTTTGAATATGCAATCCACATTTGCATAGTTTCGCACCTATTTTACCTATGTATTTCTCTACAAAAATGTGATGAGATCCCCCATAAATGTAATTTAAGTTGCTTTTTTTTTTTTTAATTTTAAATATTGGTAGTGCAAGTGAATGACAATTCTCAAATTGAATTCGATGCTTGCTTAGTAAATTGACCTTTTTTTTTATGGTGAAGTCTTTGTTAGTTGCCTCTGAGCCATTAAAACCACGTTGAATTGTTAACCAAATTTCCGCAAAAAATAACTAATTCTAATAGGACCAAACCACTTCCAAGCCAATAGGAAACTATGGTTAAAATAATTATTCAACTCGCTTGAGGAACATGTAAATTGTACGCATACTTAAGTCGAAATTAACCATCCATAGAAAGAGTTTAATTTGTAAAATCATTTTTATCACTCACATCAAGAGGTTTTATCTTAAGGATCGTTCCACACACATTATCTCTGTATACATGAACTAATAGAGCAATACTTGAATGATTACAACCTCAAATAAAAATTATTTGGACACAAAAAATAAAATACACATAATTTAATTATTTTGAAAACACATATTATTTGATCATTTATTCTTCTCCCTTCTTTTTGTGCACACACACCTAAATTGTGTGTTAAGTCTTGCGACGACAGAAGACATTCTTGAACAACTATGTAAATATGTAATTATCAACATCCAATGAAATAGAGGGATTAGAGGAGAGGGGTGGGGTGGAAAAATTTGGAGGTGCTGGTTGTTCTACCCTCATTGTAGAGATCCAAATAAAGCCCATAAGGCCCGAATCTATTTTTTTACAATAAAAAACGAAATGAACAAATTGCAGATTAATCCTTTTATCATCCAAAATTGAACTCTATTCCAAAATCCCAAAGTTAAAGGAAACTTCAGACAGAATAGTTTAGTTTAGACACTGGGTAAATCAAAACAGACCCATCATAATAACATTTTTAGACACGCACAGATCTAAACTAAACCTTCCATTTTCTCATTATTATAATCTTCTTCCATATCTCAGATCTCTCTCTTACTCTCTTCAACTGCAATTCCGATTTCCGATTATCTCTCTTCCACCGCGGCATCCAATTCCTCCGCCGTCGTCGGAAAAGTCAGACTGATCTCGTTTCGATTTCCGATGATCTCGATTCACACACATTTCTTCCAATTTCGTTTCAGAATTCGACACACTCTTTGATCCGTGTACATTAGAGAGAGTAATTGATTTCAAAAAATGGCCGGAGGTGCAGCTGGAGGTTTTGTCACTCGAGCATTCGATTCTATGCTCAAGGAATGTTCCGGCAAGAAGTATCCTGAACTTCATAAAGCTATCAATAATTACACAGGTTTTCTTCTCAATTCCGTAAACCTAGATCCCTATCTATTTTCATTTCTATCTTGTTGTTTTAATCCGCATTAGATAAGATAAGATAATTAACCGTTTCATTGTTCAATTGCTTGCATTGATCTTATACTTCATGTAGACATATAGTTATGATGCCACTGATAAATTCATAATCTCATTGCAATATGTTAAATGCTTAGATATCACCAAAGAAGCTAGCCAGAGAAAGCAGAGTCAGGCCAATCAAGTTGCACCCTCACCTGAATCTGTGAGGTAAAGATGCTTTAGATAAAACGCACGACACTGTTGCGTTTTGAATATTTGTACTCCAAGTTTTTTGTATGGACCTGGATCATTTTGATGTTTGACATTTGAATTATTTTGATTTGTACTAGTGTAAATGAAACTGAAAATGGAGCAGCAACTAGTTCAGAAACTGATCAGTCACAGAAGGCTGAGCCTGTTTCTAATGCGGAAGATAATGGTAACAGGCCTTATAGTGGAAATATTATTGAACTATTAAATAAAGCTGGGAATACACTTGAAGGAACTGATGCAGAACTTGTTTTAAATCCACTTCGTCTTGCCGTTGAAACAAAGAACTTGAAAATCCTAGAACCTGCTTTAGATTGTATCCATGTACGTGCATGCTTTCTCCATTCTACTCTATATATAAGTTGTTTAGCCAGTACTTATAGCTACTATGATAGTATGGTGTGAAATTCTACTAAATTGGTAAAACTTTATTTATTCGGCCGAATTATTGTGAATGCAGAAACTTATTGCATATGACCACTTGGAGGGTGATCCTGGGTTGGAGGGCGGTAAAAATGTCCCATTATTTACAGACATACTAAACATGGTTTGCAGTTGTATTGACAATTCATCACCTGACAGGTATGCTAATTACTACACATAGGCATCACTGATTAAACATATGTTTCTTGTTATACCTATTCATTTTTTAAAATCAACATGCAGTACTATTCTCCAAGTGCTAAAGGTACTCCTTACTGCTGTGGCTTCCTCAAAATTCAGAGGTATGTTTATTGTGATAGAAATGGTTTGATTCTTTTGTTATCTATGTCTGCTGATACATGTTCTGTCCATGGGCATACAATCTGTGTTCATATAGTATATACATTTCTGTAATGGATAACTTTGTGGAGTAGTAAATCAGCACATTTTCTATACATCTAATGATTAATATGATGTCTATTTTGAATATTTAGAACGCTGTTTTGGAAAAAGGAGTATAATTTACACGTTTAAGTGTTATTCTATTTTTCAATGTTTATGATAATTCTACTATCATTTTATGAACATTCCAGAGTGGAAATGCAATGTTAAATAAATTGGGCTCAGCACAAACTTATCTGCTAGTGTAATTTATCTGAAGAAGTAAGGAACTTAAGATTGGCCGACTTTTTATTCAACAGGGAAAGGGAAGGGAAATTTATTAAATTTAAAGTTAAAGATTTTTGTTGTCTCCGAAGAAGTTTTGATGCTTTTGGTCTAGAATTTGGTCATCAATCCAGTTTTAGTCTGTTAAAAGTTAAAACATGGGCACCTAGAAAATATCAAACCAAATGGTTATGCAACTCATGCTAGTACTTGGAAGTATGTTTCTTAGGGAGTCACTTTCTTTTGTCGATCGCTGGTTTCTGTATATCCAGATGACGTTTCTTGCTTTGGGTCGGGGAAAGACGGTGGGCAATATTTCGGTTTTAGAGCCTTTTTTTGTTCTCTGTACCATATCTAAACTCTGAAAAATTGCTGGATATAAACATGCGATTTTTTTGATGAGTTGACATTTTGAAGAATGAACTTGAATCATTTTATGAGCTAGGTTCTCCTTGGCCATTTATGCTACTTGCCTCCGGGTTTTGTTGCTTGCCGTTAAGTTTTTATTTGGTTTTATTCTCTTCATTTTTTGTAGCTTTATTAAAACATATTCAAGCACATTGAGATTGGGAGTTAGGACTTGGAAGTACTCTAAGAAGACTTGATTGGAAAACACCTTAATATAAAAGTTGTGTTAAGATAAAAGAAAAAAGGAAATTTTATTAATAATTTAATAGAAAAGGCAAGACTAATAAAACATTCCTTTTTACGTTCATGCACTTCATAATTAGATTTAAATAAACCGACACTGGCAATGTAATTGCAAATGAATTTTATACTGACATTTAATTATATAACATATTTCACCATATTGTTGTTGTGTAGATAGGTTTTAAGAAGTAGTAATATGTTGTGTAAGACGGTGAAATATGATTGGATATCTATTTTCCATTGTCATTGTATAGTTATTAAACTCCTGTAATTATGTGAAACTTGAGGCTTAGAGTATTGATTCTGCACAAATTTATTGTCCCATATACTGCATGCATTTGTTAGTTGTTTTTGTGTTGTCTTTTTTACCATGTTTGTCTGATAATTTATTTAGGCGCCATTGTTAGAGATCCATCATTTGCTAGCAGAATACATTTATTGTATTCAATTGTTCTCTGTCTGCTTTCATTCTCTCTCTCTCTCTCTCTCTCTCTCTCTCTCTATCTATCTATCTATCTATCTATCTATCTATATATATACACACACACACACACACACACACACACACACACACACACACAATTATTCTCTCTTATTTTCGCTGTTTTTAATTTCTCATTTATGTTGTTCAGTACACGGCGAGCCTTTGCTGGCAGTTATCAGAGTTTGCTATAATATTGCTCTAAATAGGTATTAATCATTTCTATTTCGTCTTCAAGGATTGTTATTATCAATGTATAATAATACCGAGGTTCATTGTTTTGATTTGTAGCAAGTCCCCGATAAACCAAGCAACATCAAAGGCAATGCTGACCCAGATGATCAGCATTGTTTTTAGGAGAATGGAAACTGATCCGGTGGGTCTTTTTAAATTGCTTTGTACCAAGGAGATTTGACTATTTACTTAGTCTTTCGAAGTTGTTAGCCTTACGCATATTTGGCTTATTAGTTTTGCAGTAAATTCTTACAGTAATTGCCTGTTATATTTTCAGGTTGAAACTTCATCTGTTTCTGGTGGGAATACAATTACAAAGGCAGCTTCAGCAGAGATTTTAAACACAAAACCTGATGAAACTTCTGCGGGAGACTCAAATGAAAAAGATATGACTTTAGGTGATGCACTCAGTCAAGCCAAGGATGCATCTCTAACATCTCTTGAGGAAATTCAGAGTCTTGCTGGGGGTGCTGACATCAAGGTAAATCAATTGTTTAGTTATGTACTGAATCCACTATAGCATGTCCTTATTATAACAAGATATTGCCTTTTATAGGGCCTAGAAGCTGTACTGGACAAGGCTGTGCATACTGAAGATGGCAAAAAAATAACACGGTATGGATATGAATAATAACTTGTGATATCCACTGTATTTTTTACTCAGAACGGTTGCTAAACTGTTAGTCTTACCTCTGTCAAGTGGGATTGATTTGGAGAGCATGAGTGTAGCACAACGGGACGCTTTGCTGGTATTCCGCACTCTTTGCAAGGTTGATTCTCTCTCTCTCTCTCTCTAATGCTAACACTGTAGTTCATTTCTTGTGAATGCCACTTATTGTCCATACACTAAATTTGGCAGATGGGAATGAAGGAAGATAATGATGAAGTTACAACCAAGACTAGGATTCTGTCTCTTGAGCTTCTGCAGGTTATACAGTGATTTCAGCTTCTGTTACATGTTAGTTAATAGGTGCAGCATAATACATTGAAATATATGTTACGTGAGTCATTTTTCGCATGATTGTAGGCCAACTAGCTGGTCTACATTATTTTATGCGATAGACTTGGTTAAACCACAAACAAATAAAAAAACCCTGCAAAAAAGCAATTTTTTTTTGGATTTTATCGATCTTTATTTTTGAAAACTGTTTAAATCCTTTCTTTTGAAATCGAACCCAACCGCATTTATAAGTTTTAATACTTTTTTTTTATTAGTGTCAGATGTATTAATTTATTATTTGTTGGTTCTGTTTTTTAATAATACTTATTACTTAACGTAATATATATTTTTACACTATTTATATGTTTAAAACATGATTTATAGTTTGATCAAACAAAAAAAACATGATTTATAGTAATGCTAAGTTTTAGCATGTTATATATGTTGATATTATTTAGATTGTAATGTGTTATTTAATATAATACAGGTATGTAAATATGCTTCTGTAAAAACCAAATGAAACGATAAAATCCAAACCGTACTTTAATCGGATAAGTTTTTTCAGAAAACAATCCAAACCACATGCTATTTTTATCTTCGGGTTGGAAGACTTTTTGCCTCAAAACTGATTCAAACCAAACCACAAACACTCTTTGACTTGGTGTTGCTGACTGTGTTGCCCTTGGTTGAGATTTAGAGTCACATTTAATGATGATAAGGGGTTTCTTTTTCGGTTGTACTTAATGCAATTTTTCGGATCCAAGGATACCATCTTGTTCTCATTTTATTATTCTTTCTAATTATAAAAGTTTGGCAACTAATTGTAAGAGTATCACAGCATGAGGTGATTTGTTGGAAAGCATTGCTATCTTTGGGACATATGATTTTAGTATGGAAGTGTAAATGTGTAATTATATATGCCCTGAGTTGGACATCTTTGAACCACTTCACGGAACTGTTATTATTACACAATCCTTGTGGCTAGTGGTTTATTTATTTTTACCCACACAATAGATAAATGCATAAATTTCCTTCTTGTTGACATGTTGAATAGGAAAAAGATGACAACTCATTTCGTGTTGCTGATTAATATGATTTCCAGTTGTGTCCATTATAAACTAGACTATAATGTTAAATAGATAGGATAGGAGCAGGGCTGGCATAAATAATGTCGTTCTACATTTAATACTAAAGCTTTAATTATTTTGAGAGTTACTATATTGAGTATTGACTGTTTAAAAAAATTACACTTTTGTTATGTTTTGTTTCAGGGTTTGTTGGAGGGGGTTAGCCACTCATTTACAAAGAATTTCCATTTTATTGATTCAGTGAAGGCATATCTTTCATACGCATTGTTACGAGCTTCAGTTTCACAATCCCCCGTCATATTTCAGGTTTTTATGGATCTGGGTTTATCTTTATTTGCTGGCAGTTACGGATTCATGTGTAAAATTTTTAATATCAACCTTCTTTGATGGCAGTATGCAACGGGAATATTCTTGGTGCTGTTATTGCGATTCAGGGAGAGTCTAAAAGTATGCAAGTCATTTTTAGAGATTTTACAGAAGCTTCTCTGCAGAGAAACATTGTTAATTTGACATGTCTTGTTTTTACACCACTCTTTTGTTTTCAGGGTGAAATAGGCATCTTCTTTCCACTGATAGTTCTTAGACCACTGGATGGTTTAGAGTTTTCTGTCAACCAAAAACTTAGTGTTCTTCGGTATATATTCTTCCCAGTTGATTAAAAATTTCCTGTGCTCTGGCTAACAAATTATGCTAACAAGCCTTCTTGATATGTTGTTTGTCATTCTTTTTCCATTTTATCTTTTCAGTATTATTAAAAAGTACTATTTATGTCACCCTTAAACCATGCTATTCAAATTTGAGTAGGAATTATTCTACTTAATTGACCACAGCATATGTATTCCTTCGGATACTAATAGGTAGATTTATTATGAATAATTAGGGAATACAATTGAGCATTAGGATCTTATTTACAAGCTGAGGATAAATGAATAATAGATATCCATTTACCGATTTGAGTGAAATACTTCCTTCTTTAGGACAAATTTGCCTCCTGCAGTATGGCTTTATTATTCTAGAAAAGCAGTTATTAGCACGATTGTATCTGCAACTTGAATCAAGAAATAACACTAAAAATTATTCTTTCAAGATTATTAATTTGGTTTAGTGGGGCTTGCAGGATGTTAGAGAAAGTATGTAAGGATCCGCAAATGCTTGTTGACATCTTTGTGAATTATGACTGTGATCTTGAGGCGCCAAACTTGTTTGAACGAATGGTATAATCTGACAGAGTGATCTTTTATGACATTGTAGACGACAGTATTTATATTAGTTATGCCCTCTTTGGCAAATATTATAAGTCTGATCTCTGTCATCTGCCATTTTAATGAATAGGTAACAACTCTGTCCAAAATAGCTCAAGGGACTCAAAATACTGATCCAAATTCAGTTGCTGCTTCTCAAACAGCTTCAATCAAAGGTTCATCACTTCAAGTAGGTTTAGCTGTTGCATTTTTCATTGAAAATCAATAATTCATCAATAACCTTTGTTTTATAATGTTGCTGGTTGACCCGGTTTTCTTCATCTTTCCAGGGTCTTGTGAGTGTTCTTAAATCGCTGGTTGATTGGGAACAATCGCACAGGGAATTGGTAAAGTTAAAGAATAATAAGCAAGAAGGGGTTTCAGGTGAAGATTCTTTTGAAATAAGATCCAGGGAGGATACAACTAGTGATTTTGAGAAGGCCAAAGCCCACAAGTCAACATTGGAGGCTGCTATTGCCGAGGTATCAGATCATATGTTCTTTAAGTGTCTTATATGGAAAATGAATTTTGTTTTAACCTTTCCATGCATAATGATCAAATTTTAATCATGTACTGACTTATGCTCTTAACCATCTTTTAGTTCAACAGAAAACCAATGAAAGGGGTTGAGTATCTAATATCAAATAAGTTGGTGGAAAACAAACCTGCTTCTGTTGCTCAATTTTTGAAAAACACTCCCACTTTGGATAAGGTTGTATCTGTCTTCTAATACGATTTAGGTTTTTATTACATTCAAGTTTGGTCTGGAATATAACATTGTTGGTTGTTTTCAGGCTACTATTGGTGACTATTTAGGTCAACATGAAGATTTTCCCCTTGCTGTGATGCACGCTTATGTAGATTCCATGAAATTTTCTGGAATGAAATTTGATACCGCTATCAGGGAGTTTCTTAAAGGATTTCGACTTCCTGGGGAAGCTCAAAAGATAGATCGGATCATGGAAAAGTTTGCAGAGAGGTAATGATTATTTTGTATGACCAAGTTGCCTTCATTTCACATTACCTTGGCAGGGGTTGTCTGCCTTTAGAATTATGACTGGGCATATGGATATATTTATACATAACTAAGTGCTGAAATCGATTGATGTTATGTGTATGATCATGCCATCATAGTTATTGCTTTTAAGAACCTAAAGTTTAGCTCTATCAACGGTATATTTTATTTAACATTGGTCCAATTCAATTATTAATTTTGAACCGTGTGGGAAGAAGGAATTTATTTGACTTTGTCCCAATTATTCCTCTTAACGGAATTAGGACGTGACGTGTCTGTGTGCTTGTTTACATTGGATGTAAGAACTAGGTTGATTTTCAATTAAAATGATCGATATAAACTTGACGAACACTCTATTTTTTGCTTTATACACATACTTCTTTGTACATATCATAACCATTCTGATACACTGATAATTATGCCTTTTTGAACTAATAGCAGTGTCTTTTTGAATGTTGTCTATGCCAGATACTGTGCAGACAACCCGGGCCTGTTTAAAAATGCTGATACAGCATATGTTCTTGCTTATGCTGTTATTATGTTGAATACTGATGCTCATAACCCAATGGTGTGGCCTAAGATGTCCAAATCAGATTTTGTTCGAATGAATGCTAAGGATGATCCAGATGAATGTGCACCCAAAGAACTTCTGGAAGAGATCTATGATTCCATTGTCAAAGAAGAGATTAAAATGAAAGATGACCCATCTTTTATTGGAAAAAGCAGCAAACAAAAGTCAGAGGGTGAAGAAGGACGCCTTGTCAGTATACTTAACCTGGCACTCCCCAAAAGAAAGTCATCAGAAGATGCCAAGTCTGAAAGTGAGGCTATCATTAAGAAAACACAAGCCATTTTCAGGAATAAAGAGGTGAAAAGAGGGGTTTTCTACACTGCTCAGCAGATTGAACTTGTAAGGCCCATGGTGGATGCTGTTGGGTGGCCGTTGCTTGCTACCTTCTCTGTAACTATGGAGGAAGGTGATAATAAGCCTCGTGTCATTCTGTTGATGGAGGGCTTTAAAGCTGGCATACATATTACGTATGTGCTCGGAATGGATACCATGCGTTATGCATTTTTAACATCTCTGGTCAGGTATGATATTTGCCTGCATCCTCTGTTGCCCCCTCCCCGAAAAATGTTATTTTGACTATTAATGAGTCATTTGTTTTTTCCTTTTGTTTTTTATTTTGAATAAATATTCTATGAAGTATCATACTTTCTGCATGAGAAAACAGCTTGAAAACTTGATGTTCGACGCAGCGGACTTGACTATGTTCATTTTGTTTCTTTGTTGACAATTCAGGTTTACTTTCTTGCATGCCCCCAAGGAAATGCGTAGTAAAAATGTGGAAGCTTTACGGACACTATTAATTCTTTGCGACTCAGACATGAATTCCCTTCAAGACACATGGAATGCAGTTCTGGAATGTGTTTCTCGCCTTGAATTTATAACAACAACTCCTGCAATTTCTGCCACTGTCATGTATGGGTCAAATCAAATCTCCAAGGATGCTGTTGTTCTATCACTCAGAGAATTATCTGGGAAACCGGCTGAACAAGTGTTCATGAATAGTGTTAAACTGCCCAGTGATTCAATTGTGGAATTCTTCACTGCTCTCTGCGGTGTATCCGCTGAAGAGCTAAAGCAAACTCCAGCTCGTGTTTTCAGCTTGCAAAAGCTTGTTGAAATTAGTTATTACAATATGGCTCGTATACGTATGGTATATCTTTTATCAAATAGAATTGCACATATTTGCTTCAAACTTTGATGTCTCTCTTATAAATTGCTTTTGGCGGGTTCTTATAACTTTTTTTTTTGGCTATTTGACTTCTATGATTGTTGAATTTCGTTTTCAGTGTATTGGCTAAAATTTGAGTTGTCTAACTCTTCTTCATATTGGGAAAGCCATTTATATTAGTTAATTTGATGGAGTTAGTTTATGCATATGTTACGAGCACACTTGCCTATTCCTAGTATGAATGTTTTTGACAATCACTGTGGAATGTTTGAAAACATGTTTTTGTTCAAAATATCTGTTAATATTGGCATAAATAAGCTGTAGTGCCTTTTGATATTTGCTCTAAATGCATTTCTAAGCTCTAGTGTGTTTTTCAGGTGTGGGCTAGAATCTGGTCTGTTCTAGCAAATCACTTTATATCAGCTGGAAGTCATCAGGATGAGAAAATTGCCATGTATGCCATAGACTCTTTAAGACAACTTGGTATGAAGTATTTGGAGCGTGCTGAACTGGCCAATTTCACTTTTCAAAATGATATTCTCAAACCATTTGTTGTTCTTATGCGGAATAGTCAAAGTGAATCCAAAAGGAGGCTAATTGTTGATTGCATTGTTCAGGTCTAGTGGGCATAAACTTCGATTCTCGTTTAAGTGTTAATATCATTGGATGTGTTTAGTAAAATTCAGTTGAAACTGTGCCGTTTGCAGATGATAAAATCTAAGGTTGGAAACATAAAGTCTGGATGGCGTAGTGTTTTTATGATATTTACAGCTGCTGCAGATGATGAATTGGAATCAATTGTTGAGAGTGCATTTGAAAATGTTGAACAGGGTAGGAATGAGTTTCTCAGATCTTATCTTTGCAGATTTTTGTTGCAATTATCGTTTATCTAACACGTTAATTTTTTACAGTCATTTTAGAACACTTTGATCAAGTTGTGGGAGACTGCTTCATGGATTGTGTGAATTGTCTCATCAGGTTTGCTAATAATAAAACTTCACACCGAATAAGTTTGAAGGCTATTGCACTCCTGCGGATCTGTGAGGACCGTCTTGCAGAGGTTTGTTGGGTTATTAGTTGGAAATCGCATTTTTACAATAGAGGATTATGTTTTTATTGAGATTCTGTAAATTAATATAATGGGTCCTACCTTTCCCTAGACCCTACTGTGGTGGATGTTTTATAGAACTAGGTTACCCATCTTCTGTAAATTAACAGAATGAGACTGGGTAATATTATTTTTACAAACAGCCATTAGGTTTAACCTGCTAACCTTTGACTGGGATATATTTTTATAATCCTATACATAGCCACCTGTTTTTCTTTATATCTGTATCATATCTCAATGCTGAGATGACAAAATATTGGAAGCTAAACCGTGTTTATATTTTTTCCTAAAGGCTCAATGCTTAAGGGAAAAGCTCTGGCTTTGATATTGTGTAAAGTTTCAATTTTTTTTGGGGAAACTGAAGGGAACATGATCGCCTTGTACCCGATCAT
The DNA here is from genome assembly GCA_030408175.1 of Trifolium repens. Classification (NCBI taxonomy): domain Eukaryota; kingdom Viridiplantae; phylum Streptophyta; class Magnoliopsida; order Fabales; family Fabaceae; genus Trifolium; species Trifolium repens. The sequence continues at coordinate 52,931,968 of CP125851.1, forward strand.
AACTAGTTTTTTTTTCCCTTGATGATTTGGAACTGTTTTTTTACTTCCATTAATTGATATCTTTCCTTACTTAAATGCTCTTTCTTTAAGTGGTTTCATTTGTCTGTTAAGGGTCTTATTCCTGGAGGTGCTTTAATGCCTGTTGATGCTAATTTGGATGCAACTTTGGATGTAACTGAGTATTATTGGTTCCCGATGCTGGCTGGTTTATCTGATCTAACATCAGATCAAAGACCAGAGGTCAGAAGTTGTGCACTTGAAGTCTTGTTTGATTTGCTGAATGAAAGAGGTAGCAAGTTCTCTACAACGTTTTGGGAGAGTATTTTCCATCGAGTTCTATTTCCAATTTTCGATCATGTGAGACATGCTGGAAAAGAGGGCTTTGTTTCTAGTGACGATCATTGGTTTCGTGAAACAAGCATACATTCACTTCAGCTGCTGTGCAACCTTTTCAACACATTTTATAAGGTAAAAGTAAAGAAAACAGTACATTTTTTCTATTCTTTTAACTTTGACTTTTGATTGGCCTAGTAACCAAACATTATATGCAACAGGAGCTTGTTCATGTTGATAATAAATTTTAGTACATGTGACACAGCATGTGACCGCTGAGAGGGTATATTGTGAACCATTGCACAAAACTCAAGTGCCAAGTCAAGATTGAAATATAAGTCTTGAACTTGGAAGCAACATTTGTTTTGGGATTTGAGTGATATCGTTAGTTCAATATAACTAGGGGCGGCATTGAATTTTCTTCGAAATTTCAACATCTTTCAATAAATCACGTTATACAAGACAATGCTTGAAATATTTTACAAGTCGTTTTGTAAGAAAAGTTGGGTCCAATCTAATAAAAACTAAGTAAATATATTGACTTGGTTTTGGGCATTTATTTCTTTGTTTAATATTTATTTTATTGCTGTTAAAATTTGAAAAAAACTTTTCATGGGGAATCTTGCTTCCAGGAGGTTTGTTTTATGCTGCCGCCATTGCTGAGTTTGCTGTTAGATTGTGCCAAAAAGACAGATCAAACAGTGGTCTCGATTTCTCTTGGTGCGCTGGTGCATCTCATTGAAGTTGGTGGTCATCAATTCAGTGATAGTGACTGGGATATGCTACTCAAAAGCATAAGGTGCGATTTTTTTTCTTCCAATTTTCTGAAAATCATTGTAGTTATTATGGCATTAACTACAACGCATTTCTTGAATATTGTTCTCCAGAGATGCATCATACACGACCCAACCTCTAGAGCTACTTAATGCTTTGAGTTTTGAAAATGTGAGAAATCATGGAGGCATCGTTAGAGATTCTGAGGCCAATGCAGGCGACAGTGTAACCATAAAGTCTATTGACAATGAGGCAGTGGGTGACCATCAACTTGATGCCAGTAGTAATGGAAGATTATCCCCACTTGCATCCTCAAATGCAAATGCTGATGGCGTTGAAGATTCGGTATCACAGACAAATGGAGATCAGTCTGAAGGTTAGAGTTTTTAAATTTTTAGTCTGAAAACAGTAGCACGTTTAAGCATGCTCCTGTTTTCAGTAAGATAATCAAGAAGCAGTATCCATTATCAAATCAAAATAAATCATAAGATTGGAATGGCTGATTTAAAATTCAATTCCTACACCTCAATGGTGGAACTTTAAACTAATGAAGAAAGACTAAAGAAGTGGGAACTCTACATTAATTGACATTTGACACTGATGAATAAATGAATATCATAGTGAAAACTAAGGAGTTTTTTTATTTTTATTTTATTATTGCAGTTCCATCTCCATCAGGAAGAACTCCCAAAGCTGCAGATGGTGGAGGCCTTCAGCGGAGTCAAACCTTAGGCCAACGGATTATGGATAATATCTTCCTTCGAAATCTTACTTCGAAATCTAAAAGTCCTGTTTCAGATGCTTCTCAACCATCTTCTCCAGTTAGGGTATTATCCTATCTCATAGTTGAAACGTAATGACACTGTTTGGTTTTAGGAAACATTTTAAGTTCAGTTTTAATTATAAAAATGCCACATTATTTTCACTTTGTTGTTTTTAAGTTTTTTATTGAAAATTTTGAAAACAATTTTTTAATGTTATCATTGTTTCATGTACAAAACTTCAAAACACAGTTCAGACAAGGTGGTATTTTTTATAATCGTTAAAACTGAAAACAAAAAATAAGCCAAACAGGCTCTTAAATTTTCTTCTGGATAATTGCATTTTCTGTTTGAAGACCACATTGTTTTCACTTTGTTTTTCGTCTTTAACTTTTTTATAGAAAATATTGAAAACTTGTTATCACTGTTTCATGTACAAAACTTCAAAACAACGTGTCATGTTAAGGTAGCAAAACAAAAAAAAAAATCATAACAAATTGAAGACAAGGTGGCATTTTTGTAGTAATTATTAAAACTGAAAACAAAAAACGAAGCCAAAGAGGCCCTAAAATTTTCTTCTGGATAGTTGCATTAATACATCCCTTATTTTATTCCATTTTAGGTTGCTGATACTGTAGAGCCTGATACCAAGGATGAGGAGAGTCCTTTGCTTGTAACTGTCAGGGGAAAGTGCATTACGCAATTATTGCTTCTTGGTGCAATTGATGGTATTCAGGTCTGTATGCTTAGTTCTTTTCCGTGTTTAATTTTATATTTTCAGGTTTCCCCAAGTTCATGTATGCAAGTGAAAAAAGATAGGTAACCCGAGTTGGCTTTGCAGCCAATTATTTGTTTGCTCGGTCTTCCCCTTCTCTTATAAATGGCCTTAGAAAGCCTAAAGTGATAGGAAATGACGGAGAATGTAATTTGAAACCCATATGTTTAATTTTACTTGGTGATGGCGGTGGGGAATGCTTTAGAACCCATCTCCTAGCTTTAGCCAAGATTTTCTTGATGGGAATTTGATGGTTAGATAAAAGTTTTTTTCTTTACCCTGGTTGCAAATTGCAGTGGTTATTGTCAGTGTTCTATGTTTTCAGTTAGCTTATCAAAGATACTCCCTCCGTCCCAAATTGAGTGACACAGCTGACTGTTGTGCACTATTCACACATATTGCTTTGACCATATTTTTCTACTAATAAACAAAACTAAATATTAGCTTATAAGATGTTGTTGGATTCGTCTCGATGCGTATTTTCAAAATATAAAATTTTATAATTTTTACTGTTATACAATTAAAAATATTAATCGTCAAAGTTATGCATCGGCATGCGTGAAAAGGTTAACTGTGTCACTCAATTTGGGACGGAGGGAGTATTTAGCTTCAGTTCGCATTATACTACTTGCACGTGTAAATTTTACCCGAGCTGTAGAACTCTGTTTTAACAGAATTCAGACAGCACTATTGGTATGACTGTTGCAGATTAAACTTATCTAAAAAACCTCTGTAAATTCTGCGCTATAATCAAATAGTAGATATTTCTGACATACTTAAATTCTAATAGTCAGTTATGGCGATGGGGAGATTCAATCCATTCTCCAAATTAACTTTTTTTCCTAATCATTTGCAGAAGAAATATTGGACAATGTTCAAAGCACCTCAGAAGATAGCCATAATGGACATTTTGCTGTCTTTGTTGGAGTTTGCTGCTTCATATAACTCATCGATAAATCTAAGAACTCGCATGCACCAAATTCCTGATGAAAGGTATTAAAAAACTTTATATGTTTTGGTTTCTCTTAATCAACATTTTGGAATTTCTTCATTTCTGGAATGGAGGACTTGATCATCATCAAATTGTTCTTGGACAGGCCACCAATAAATCTTCTTCGGCAAGAATTAGCCGGTACTGGTGTATATTTGGACATCTTACAAAAAGCAACTTATGGGTTTGAAGCAAACAAAGAAAAATCTCCAGAGTCTGATAAACTTCAACATGCTGATTCTACAGCAGACAGTGACTCAAGTATTACTCAACACTCTGACGATGAAGAGAAATTTGAAAGGGTAGCCGAGGAGAAACTGGTGTCGTTCTGTGAACAGGTGCTCAGGGAGGCATCTGATCTCCAGTCTAGTACTGGAGAAACAACTAATATGGATATTCATCGTGTGTTGGAGCTGCGTGCTCCTATCATTATTAAGGTACAAGCTTATCCGGCAAGATAGTATGTGAAAGTTTTAGGAGGGAGTTGTCATGTCCCACATTCTTGGTTTTCGGCGTATTATTATTATTTTTATTTTTCAAATAGGGATACTACTCTCCCCATCTCATTTCTTTTTTTATCACAAGTTCCTTTTTCTATAATTGTCAAAAAAAGAAAAAAAGTTCCTTTTCTATAAAAATATAATCAAAGGGATTTTTTTTACTTGCTTACCCTTCCATTCAATTGGAGAAACTCACTGTGGCTTATGTTTTTTGTTCGTTCCTGATTCCTGTATTGACAAAACTATTTGTTAACCTTGCTTTTTTAGGTGCTTCAAAGCATGTGCTTTATGAACAACAAGATCTTCAGAAGACACCTAAGAGAATTCTATCCTTTGCTAACAAGACTAGTTTGCTGTGACCAGGTAGTTTCCTAGATATTTCTAAGATATTGGATTCTAAATATGTACATGGTGCTGTTCACTTTTTTTTTTTTTTTGGTGTGGGGGAGGGAGGGGAGTGTTAGAGAAAAGCCTTGTTTTGATGAACTGATATAATTCTTTGTTTTGATCAGATGGATGTTCGGGGAGCTCTTGGTGATCTATTCCAAGCACAATTGAAAGCTCTTTTACCATAACCATCTGGTAATTCTGCTTTTAGGACACTCAGACAATACTTCAATGCATTGCCAATGTTAATTTTAGGTGGCTCGGAAAGAAGAAAGATTATAGGCTTTTGTATTAATCATTTCATTAAAATTTTGTGCTGGAACACAGTTTTGTAGAAAGTCAATAGAAATGTAATTTTGGTTTCATCCTCAGTGTGCCAATATTCGCTTGCCCTTAATTCTATTTGTCTGTGCAGTATTTGAAATAGCTGAAGTTCTGGTTGAGGTTTTCAATCAGGCATTTGTATGATAATAGCCGTGTACCATGTGAAAGCCTTGCGTCTTTCATTAGGAGAAATTTCAAATATTTGTCAATTATCATTCATATTCATAGTGTATACAATAGGGGGTGAAAGAATTTGCAGCTCTCCCTCTCTCTTTTTTGTTTCTGTTTTACTTTTTTGTGCAACATAATTCAGACAACCAGACTGTTCATTTGTCTTGTCCCAACTCTCACCATGCAAGTCTGTAATAAAGCATTTTTGTTGAATAGGCATCAGTGATGCACGATCGAATTTGAATGAGTTGTAGAGAAAAAGGTTGATTCGATGTGATACTACCAGTCATGACCATTTATGGTTTTCTTTGTTGATGTATGTACAAATCACAAGATTAGGAAATATTTTGAGATGGTTTTGTTCTTATTTAATCTGCAAAATGTAGGCAAAATAGTATGGTATAGGATAAAACAAAACAAGATAATAAACGTTAGTACAAATTTTGTCTTGTACGAAGTTTAGTGGACAAAAAATTATTTTAGTATTTTAGATAATTTGTGCAGATAACAAAAAGTTGTCCCACGGTTCATTATATGGACAAACATTTTAGTTTTTGTTTAGTCATTTGACCCTTAGTTTGTCTAGTTTAGGAACCATTTTAAAATCAAATACAGTATAATTGAAGTTTTTATATCTTGTTTCTTATTTTTTAGTAAATCAAATGCACTCTAAGTTTGAGTTTCGTATTGATTGTTTCTTCACTTTTCATATGCCTTTTGTCACTTATGAAAAATGTAACTTGAAATTGTATGCATATGAAAAATGTAACTTGAAATTGTATGCATCGGATGAAATCTTAAATTGATTTTTATAATCTAAAATCTTTTATCATAATAACTTCTGAGATAATTTTAGAGGTTGAATTGATATCCGAAAAGGATTAATGACATCAAAGATTATCAATTTAAATGAATATTTAAAAATTTCATGAAATAAATTGCTCACTGCCTATAATTTTAGACATTAATTTGGAGATTTATTTAAAGACAATTTTTAGTTTTTTATCTGATCACATCTATGAGGAAATTCAACTTGATATTGAATATAAAAGAAAGAACAAAAAATGATACTAAACGATATAAGACACGTTTAGCTGCTCTTGATACAATAGAATTACTCTAAAATAAAACTTTCTTCCATGGTTCATGGGCATGTAACACTAGAATTGAAAATAAATTAATTATCTTAATTTTAATTTGCCTTTTAGTTTGTTTCTTTTTTTGGTAATGAGTTGCCTTTTAGTTTGATTCTACCTTTCTTTGCTAGATCGTTTTCCTTCTCCAACAACGTACGCATTTTCATGTACAAAAATCAAAAACATTATGCCTTGGTGTCATCCAGTGGGTTTTGGAATCAAGTGCTTGGTTAAGTTTTCATGCAATTCTTTACGTAACTTTCTATTGAAAAAAAGGACTTTACTTTTTAATTCAAGAATAATCAGCTTCATATATGGGTGCATAACTCAAAAATAGAAGCAAATCAAGGAAGAAAAAAAAAAGACAACATGGGATTCCAACGTTTTACTACATGCTTTATGTTGGCTCTTTGTATACTAAGTCAAAATTTGGCAAAAGGTACCCATGGTTTTGCTTGTAACTGGGGAACCATTACAACACATCCTCTTCCACCTCAAATAATTGTGAAGCTTATGAAGGACAATGGAATAAACAAAGTGAAGCTATTTGAAGCTGAACCCATGGCATTGAAGGCTCTTGGGAATTCTGGCATTCAGGTTATGGTTGGCATACCCAATGACCTTTTAGATTCAATTGCTAGCAATGTTAATGCTGCTATTGCATGGGTTGATCAAAATGTTTCCACTTTCATATCCAAAAATGGGGTTGATATAAGGTACTCTTCATATAGCACAACATTAAATATTACTACTTATTTGGCATTTTACTAATTTTGTCATTTTTGTAAAATTACAACAGTTCACCATGATTCTGTCGAGCTTACCGCAAACCTAAATATGCACCGAGTCACTTAGTATAATCACTTTATGATAAATCTGTTCATTTTGTGTATTGTTGTTCAAAACCGCAATTTAATTAACATTTTAGTTAATATATATTACCCAGGAAAAATTCCTGGGAAAACCAAATGTCAAATCAGCTTCGTGACAGCTTTAATGGTAGTCTGCGCAGAATGGTTACCCAAGAAAAACTCCTGGGAAATGTCCTAGAAAATTGTCTGACACATTGTTCCTCACTAATTCCTGGGAATGAAATCAAAATTACTCAAGAATTTTTTCTTAGGAAATTTCCTCGGAAAATGTCATTTCCAAGGAATTCTTGCACATTTCCTAGGAATTTTTTCTTGGGTATTTCTAGGAATTCTTGTAGTGTATAATAATGATAATTTTATAAAATTGCAACATTCTTTTGTTTATTTATAATTTTTTTAATTTGTGTAAAAAAAAACTAGGAGGACATCACTTATTTTGGTACAAAATATCTATAGTAATTTAGAAAGATGTTTTTATTTGTTATAGCACAAGTTGCAAATGAAATGCAAAATTGTAACTTACCAATGTTTTGTAAAATTAATTTTCAGGTATGTTGCTGTGGGTAATGAAGCTTTTCTAAAAACATACAATGGAAGATTTGTGCAATCAACATTTCCTGCCATACAAAACATTCAAGCAGCCCTTATAAAAGCAGGTTTAGGTAGACAAGTAAAAGTGACAACTCCTTTAAATGCTGATGTCTACCAAAGTGACACTGGTCTTCCATCAGGTGGAAATTTTAGGCCAGATATTCAAAAACAAATGATGTCAATAATCAAATTTCTTAATCAAAATAATGGCCCTCTTACATTTAACATATACCCTTTTCTTAGTCTTGATGCTGATCCTAATTTCCCTAAAGAATTTGCTTTCTTTGATGGTTCTGCTGCCCCTGTAGTTGATGGTTCAATAACTTACACAAATGTTTTTGATGCAAATTTTGATACACTTATTTCAGCTCTTGAAAAAAATGGTTTTGGTTCAATGAATGTTATAATTGGTGAAGTTGGTTGGCCAACTGATGGAACATCAAATGCAAATATAAAAAGTGCACAAAGATTTAATCAAGGACTTGTTGATAGAATAGTGAAAAAACAAGGTACTCCTAAAAGACCTACCCCACCTGAAATTTACATGTTTGCCCTTTTAGATGAGGATGCAAAAAGTATTGATCCTGGCCCATTTGAAAGACATTGGGGAATTTTCAATTTTGATGGATCTATGAAATACCCTTTAAATCTTGGTGGTGGAAAATCACTTGTTGGTGCAAAAGGTGTTAAATATTTGCCAAAACAATGGTGTGTTATTTCATCTCAAGCTAATGTTATGGATTCTAGTTTTGCACAAAGTATGAGCAAAGCATGTACATATGCTGATTGTACATCACTTGCTCCTGGTTCTTCTTGTAGTGGTTTAGACACAAAGGGTAATGCTTCATATGCATTTAATATGTATTATCAAACATTTGATCAACGTAAAGATGCATGTCAATTCAATGGTTTATCAGTTGTTACCAACATTGATCCTTCACCTTCTCAAAGTAGTTGCCATTTTGAGATCATGATTGATATTGGGAAGCATGAAAATAAGTCCACTTCATTTGCTGCACCAAAAGTTGGATTTGAGTACATAATGGTCATGCTGGTATCAAGCTTCAGTTTCACCTTATCTCTATTTATTTAGTCTTATTTGAGTTGTATAAAGTATAATTCATATTCACAACTCACAAAATCAAATTTTTATTGTTTATTTTTTGGTTTCATTTATCCCTAGCATGCCAAAAATAAATGTATAATTGAATTTCCTTATTCTTTAGAGTGACTCAAATTTTTAATTCTTGGTCCATCTCAACCATTTTAGTATGTTGGTGGTATTGGCAATATGAAACTATACTACCTTGTACCATAAGCAAGCCACCATGTTGTAAACTTGTAATCACTATGGAGAATTGATAAGAATGAAAATACTTGATCATTCCATGACAAAACAAATACTTGAAAATTAACATACCTCAATGCTTAATTAACATTAAGAAAAACAATTTAAATTGTAAAACACTACAAATTAATAAAAAAAAATATATTATTCCCTTTGATATTTAATATAAGAGAAAAATTACATTTTAGATTCATCGAGTATTTAATGTATCTGGTAAATATTCAATGAATCTAAAAAGTATTCTTCCTTTTATATTAAGGGTCGGAGGGAGTAGTTTGTAAAAAAGTTCATACAAAAATTGTTACCAAATATTTTGTTCATATAAATTTGTAAGTTATAAACTAGAGTAGTGTTATTTTGACACACTTTTGTTACACAAATTCTACGGAAACACTATTTATATATACTTTTTGCTTTTTTCATAAGAAAAAAGAAGATAAAAAATTACACAAATACCCTTGTGTAACTATTGTGTACGAAAAGGTGCCTAGGTATAGGGGTGGACAACGGTCGGTTTCGGTCGGGTTCGGTCCAAAAATCTTCAATCCGAATTAAACCATGGGTGGAAAAAGCAAGCCCATCTCCGTCCGATTGTGTTTACGGTTATGTCGAATGTCGGTTTGAACGGATATCGGTTTAAATGGGCGGATTTACACGGTTTTGAATCATTTAAAACTTGCAAGTACAAAAAAAATCTAATTGTAGAGAAAATCCAGAATCATCACCACAAACTTCAATTATAAAAAGTTAAGACAAACGGTCTTTTAGTTTTGGTTAAAGGCGTGTGTAACAATTGTATTTAAGAAAGCGGGAACAATTATGAAAGAAAATATGAGGTTGGGATAACATGATGAATGGGAGAAAAACAAGAAGAGAGATTGAGTTGAGAGAATGCTTGGTTGAGTTTTTAGAGATGATGAGAGTTGAATGAGGAGATATGAAAATGAGTTTTAGCTACTCCCTCATATCACTTTATGTTATCTCTATTTTAATGAGTCATCTTTATAACGAAAGAGATCGAGAGATGAGGTGGTTGATAGAGAAGGATAGCGGCAGCAGAAATTATGGTTTCAATCCAGTCTTGTCCTTCTCTCTTTTTCTCAATCTCAAAAGTTTTTTAAATGAACGTGACACTGATTGAGAATGAAATGAGTATGTTGTTTGAATTGGGCTTCCATTATAATATAAGCATTAAACTCCATAAGTCATTAACAGACAAGTCTAAGCTCATGAGCGAAAAATATATATTGGGTAGAAAATAATAATAATAATAATAATAATAATAATAATAATAATAATAATAATATTGGAATTACTATAGATTAGGCTCGGTCGGTTATGGATTTCGATGGGTTTGAAAATCCAATCCGAACCCGTCCGTCTCAATCCATCCAAATCCAATTTTGTTCACCCGTTTAACCCGTGACCCGACCCACTACCACCCAACATTTAGATTTTTTATCGGTTTTGTCGGATTCGGATCGATTCGGGAAATCATGTCCACCCCTACCTAGGTATATCATTTCTATAACTATCTACTATATGGTTGAAATTATTTTTTTTGGTGCAAACTATATGCTTGAAATTGGTCTTGGCATGTCATCTTTTCTCAAAATTATATATTGAACTATTTTAGGTGATTTTTTTATATATAACTTATCAATCCCTACCACCAATCCCTGCACCAAATGATGCCCTAATTTCCTCTTCTTTATTTGGGTGCTATGTCCTAATTTCCTCATTAACCAGCAAAATTATTTTCCTCTTTTAATTCTCTCATATTAACAAAAAAAATTAACCAAAATTTCTAATACATTGTGCGAAGTTCGATGCAACATTTTTTATATATAGAGTTTCGGTGCATCTCTATCTCATGATGAAAGTATGATTCTTATATATCAAAGAAAAATAATCTAAATCTGTATAACTATTGAACATGGTCACAAATTCTTCAAATTCTATTTTCAAACAATCACCGATTTGTTTTCATTCATTTTCCCTTTTCAAATTCTTCTCAATCTCAACCAAAATTTCTCATCTTTTCCGTCTCTATTCATTGGATCCAACAAATAATATCAAGATTCGATTTTTCCCAATCATATTCATTTTCACTTCTAGGGTTTGATTCCGTTGTGCTTTTGGACGACACCCTTTTTCTCCAAATGTGATTTGACCGCTAAAAGACCGGTCTTTGATGATTGCAGGGTTCAATTTCATCCAATTGTTTCTGGAATTGATTCTGTTTGAATTTTGAAAAGAATATAATTTTTCCTTTTTTTGCTGTGAGATTTATCTCTACAATTTTAATTTTTCCACTTTTGTTTTGATTGTGATGCAAGAATATCATATCAAGATTCTAGTGTTATTATGTTTAGATTAAAGAATAGTGAAAACCTTGTACGGTTCTTGTATCAGAAAACTCTGCATAATAGTAATTCCATGGCTTATTCAATAGGCTATGTTGATCCTTGTTCCCATTTGAGCAAGGTTTATGCTAATGCTTTTGGGGTTAGTAGAAGAATTGATACTAGAAGAATTGAATTTGGTAGAAAAAGTTGTGGCTTTTATACCAGTTGTAGTAATAATAGTAAATTTTTTGTGAGGGCTAATGCAAGGCCTCGCGGCGTTGCGTCTGATTTGGAGCAAGGGAATTCTGTTGGGGGTGATGCTAATCTTATTAAGGTTGATAATGGTGGAGTAAATGGAAGTCCTGCTATGCCTCGTTGTTTCCGAGATCAACGTATGTCTGAGAAACTTGTTGTTGCAGTTGATGTGGATGAGGGTATGTATGCAATTGTTTATGAATATGCATGTGCTACCCTTTTAATATTTTATGGCATGTCTTCAATACTTTATGATTTGATTTTCTTTTATATGAATAATGAAGACCTGGTGTTGAATCTTGACTATATGCTCCAGTTTCAATATATACTTAATAATAGCTTATCAGTGTGCTCTCATGGGAGTGATTAATCTAATATTGTTGCTCTGCTAGGAGGAATCAATCTTCTATTAATGGAGGGTCAAGATTAGATGCTCTCTAGATATGTCCTGTCTTTTGTGTGTGTGTGTTTTTAAATAATTGTGAATTGTCAACTCCAGGTGTGCATGAATAATTGATAATCCCCTATTTTCAGTGCAATGTCACAATCAGTTATTTTTTCTTGATATTCACTGCATTGTTTAAATTGGCTAATACATAGTTTAATTGTAAGATTATCCATGTATGTTCTCTGATGTGTGTTATATTTATTTTTGTAAGCAGTATTAGGAAACTTCGTATCGGCTCTCAACAAGTATATTGCAGATCAATATTCATCAAATTATTCAGTTTCTGAATATCATGTGTACGAGTTCTTTAAGGTATCTTTTGTTGCCTGCTTTTCCAATTCCATTTTTCATTATAAGTGATTGAGTTTTACCAATTTTTGCTATTATTATTAAACAATGTCAATGTACGGGAACTTGCATGTTCTTTCAGAGCCTCATTTTCCCCCCTGTTCTCCAGTCTTATGTAGGCTGTAGCATTAGAAAAGCATTAGAAAGGCTGTCATGGTTATATATTAGTTGTAGTCCATCACATTGTTGTGAGTTTGTGCATGTTTGAATGTGGAGCCTGATGCACCCTTCATTTCTGTTACAGATATGGAACTGTTCGCGTGACGAAGGTAACTATTGTCCATCAGACTGTCATATTCCATTTTAGAACAGTTATGCTCCATACATAAATTTGCTGGATATTTGAGTTTTTTCTTATTTGATTTTTACAAAGTTCACCGATTGAAGTCTCTCTTTCATGTCTTACTATATTATCTAAAAGTGAGTTTTGCCTAATTCTTGTTTAAAAGGGTCAAGTGGTGCGATAATTTTATCAAGTTTTTATGTATGAATTTTTGCTTAATGATATAATTTTATGCTTCCGGATGACTAATGGACTGGTTGTAAATCAATATATTTTTCTGCAGCTGATATCCGCGTTCATGAGTTTTTTAAGACACCATATTTCAAGTCAGGGATTCACCCTCTCCCAGGTGCTCAGACGGCAATGCAAAAGTTATCAAGATTTTTTAACCTATCAGTTGTAACGTATGATTTTGGTATTGAACTTTCATCAGCCTATAGAAGTAATCTTGTCAGGATTAACTAACCAAGGCTCTTTTTATTAAATGTTCAGGTCTAGGCAGAATGTAATTAAGGATCACACAATTGAATGGATAGAGAAGCATTTCCCAGGACTGTTTCATGAGATTCACTTTGGTAACCACTTTGCACTTGATGGGAAATCAAGACCAAAATCGGAGATTTGTAGGTGCGCGCCTTGATCCTCTTCATCTGCATTTCTCTATGAGTTTCCCCAAAACCTTGATGCCCTTTGTTCAACTTGTAGAACACTGAAATGTTCAAGTATTCATGCCTCCCTTCCCGCTCTTTAGATTCTTATCCCTTTCTTTTCCCACCATTTTTTCATCCACAAACTCTTAATGTAGTTTAGTGTTCAATTTTTTTTAATGATTTAAAGATGTGAAATTATTGTTTCTGATTGACAGGTCTTTAAATGCCAAGGTTCTTATTGATGATAATCCGCGGTATGCGATAGAGTGTGCTGAAGTTGGAATGAAAGTTCTACTTTTTGATTATGAAGACTCATATCCTTGGTCCAAGAATGAGTTAGTTGATAAGCACCCTTCAGTGACCAAAGTTAAGAACTGGAAAGAAGTGGAGCAACAATTGATGTCAATGATAGCTTCATAATCTAAATCCAATGGCCAGGACTTGTGGAAGCCAATGCTGATGTTTTTGAAATGTCTTAACATATGTTTTTGAAGAAGTGAAATAATTTGAAGTTGCTGCAAGAAAATGACTACCTAGAGGAATGACACAATCATATTCTTTTTCCCATTTTGAGCAACACCAATGAAGATTGGAACAAGTTGTGTTCACTATGGTGGAAATTCTAGTGATTTTACTGTTATAACTAGGCAAAGATTTGTTTCTGCCTTTTGAATGTACCGGATGATATGGTTGCACACCATATTTTGACAACAAAATGTATGATCTCTAAAATACTTTTTAAATGTGGTTTATTATATGTTTTTGACTTTTTGCACACTTATGTTTGTTTAGTTTCATGATTGTTTTTTAAATTAAACAAGTTTCGCGATTGCTTTTCAAATTAAACATGAAATAGATATATTTGTTTTGTTTATTCTCATATTTTTCTTTTGCAAATCAAACAGATCCCACGGATCATAAGGGGTTTGGAATAAGTTAAATGGGATTGCCCGCCTTTTAAGTTACTTGGTTTTAGGTAGTATTTTCAGGAGTTTGTTCTTATTCATCAATTGTTTTTATATTAGTAAAAAAAATACAATTGTTTTTATATTAATAATAATTTGGTTGGACTTATTGCTTCCCTTTTTTTTGTTATATAGTTTTTGTTATAATGAATGAGTTGTGTCATTCAAAATTTAGTGAATTTCTTCAAATCCTTCATCAACCATGATGAGTATGCATTGCAGATAATAGTCGAAATTATTTACATTATTATACAGTGCATCATCTATATACAGTACAGAACACCAGTTTCAAATATACAAGTTAGTCTTTCTTCTCAATCAACTTGATATCATAAGCTTGTATAATATCCAATTCTGCAAAGACCACAAACGACAAATAAACATTTATAAAAATTACTATATTCTAACAAATGGAGCAACCAATCAAAAAAAAAAATGCAGTCACCTGGAGTGTATATTTCAGGTATGATGAGCCTTGAGACACCTCTCTGCCACAGTGCCATGGCAGTAGTGATTTTTCCATCAGCAATCTTTCCAAATTCAAGCAAAGTAGCTCTATGCTTCTCTGTAATTTGGCTGTTTGGTATTCTACCTCCACAACTCTTTGTGTACTTTCACATTTTTGAATAATTTTTTATATTCATGTTTATAAATAAGATTACTTGATTACTCTATAGGTTGATGATTATTCATGACAACCTAGAGTTATCAAGATTTTTTAACCTATCAGTTGTAACGTATGAATATAATTTTTGAATAATTTTTTATATTCATGTCTAGGCAGATTCACTTTGTTAACAACTTTGTACTTCATGGGATATCAAGACCAAAATCTTTTTATTATATGATCAACCTATAGAGTAATCTTGATAACTTATTCAAAAATGTTTATAAACTGAATCTTGTAATGATAAGGTGTTAAATGGGGAAGTGGTTATGATACATAAGCTTTTTCCTTATACACCATGCATAACTAATGAAAATTGTTTATTATATGATCAATATGTACAGTTTCGCCATGGTCTTTGTAAGTGGCAGGATTTCGCCCAGCTCGGATGGCCCCTACAGGATTCCAGCTGATATAATTGGCAACCAAATGAGCCATTATTTATAGCAATGCCAACAACCATCAATTTTTGTACGATGTAAGTAAAAAGATATATAACTATGTGATTACTATGTCATCACATCAGATCAACAAGTGATATATCATAAATGTGACAAACTACCAGCTATTCAACTACCAAAAGTGAGTTCATTTTAGAACCATTAGGGAACTGTTGCTTAGATACAAATATTCCAAGAAATACACAAATACAGAATATCTCATGCTTGAACTCTTGAGTTAATTTCTTTAAAGAAAAGGAGGTTAACACAAAAACTAACTTTTGTAAAAAAAAAAGGTTAATAGGTTTTTACCCCCTGCAAAGTAGGCGAGTTTTGCGTTACCCCCTGTAATTTTTTTTCTTGAGATTACCCCCTGCAAAATTTATTTTTTTTATTTACCCCATTTTTGCTGATGTGGCAGGCAAAAAGTCAAGTTTTTTGCTGACGTGGCAGTGAACTTTGTTGACGTGGCAGTTGACTTTTGCCTGCCATGTCAGCCAAAAGAGGTAAATCAAAAAAATAAATTTTGCAGGGGGGTAATCTCAAGAAAAAAAAATTACAGGGGGGTAACGCAAAACTCGCCTACTTTGCAGGGGGGTAAAAGTCTATTAACCCAAAAAAAAAAAAACACAAAAACTAACTCTTTGTAAAAGAAAAAAAAACACACACACAAAAACTAACTCATACTTTTCAAAAATTTATAAACATTTCATTTAAGTTATCTGCATTGAATGAAAGATAATAGTATAAAGAAATGTTTATAAGTAAAGACAATTATCTTCTTGAACCAAAAAAAAAAATACAATTATCTTCTTATAAATGATTTTATAAGATTGAATTAGACTCAGTTCAAACCATAGAATGGTATTAGTTGCATTTCATAAATGTTCCATAGAAAAACTTGTTTATAATTGAAGCAAAGATAACATAAAACTAAGTCTAGTTTGTTTTGAAAAATATTTTATAATGAAATTTATGTTAATTTTTCTTTTTTTTTACATAAAAAATTTATGTTAATTTTACTTGCAAATAAAAAATATTAAAACTGTGGAGACCAAATTTGATACTCAAAATTGGAGAGTTCCATTATGAATGCTCTTAGGCATCAAATCTGTTATAAGTGCTCCTCAATTCCCTATATAACGGTGGATGTCCCTCTAGAGAGGTATAAGGGAAGAGCTCGCTATTTATGTTAAAAAAGGTAAATAAATGAAAAAAGATTAAGTACAGACTATAATTTTTGCTTATTGTAATGTTCCTACTATCGGTTGAATATCACATCATTTTATTAAAAAGTTAAAGAGAACATATTTTTTTTAAAAAAATAAAAACGACGTAAATTTTGCAAATGGAAGTGGACACAATCAGGCCCGGTTTTGAGGGGGTGCAGGCAGTGCTGCATCTCCGGGCCTCAAAAAATTTGGGGCCTCAATTGTTTTTTTTTGGGTAGTAAGTAGGGGGTATAGTAGTAAACTGGAGGTCCAAAAAGCAAATATATGTAACAAAAAAAATAAATTAGCTAGAACTCTATAATGAATTTTGATGATATTGATTAGAATATGACATTTTTTTTGTTAGTCACAAGGATTATAATTACTTTTGATGTAATTGATATGTTTACAATTTGAATATATTATGTTTTTTTTATTAAAAAATAATATATTTTCTATTAGGGGTCCAATATTATTATTAGCACGGGACCTCGAAATATTCGGAGACGGCCCTGGACACAATTTCAAGTGATAATTGGCATTTTGCCAATGATAAAAGAGCAGCCCACATTTAGAGGTCAATACTCTTGGGCTTTTTTTTAATTTGATTCTTTAATGATTTTTTTTTCTTTTTTGTCATCCTATGAGTTACTCGCGCGTTCTAAGAAATGATCATTTTACCATTCCGTTACTTAAGTAACTAATATTGTAAAAATGAGTAATTTTTTAGTAATTTTGCACTAGCCATCATTATAAAATGATGATCATCCATCACTATAAACACTTTTGTAGATAATCTCTTATCGGATGTGAGACTCTTAACGTATATCGATTTTGTTGAATTATATATTAACGCATGCCCAATTGATATAGTGTTTATGGATTAGACTTTAGTGGCAAATTTTGAGGTTTATGGTCCAAAAGTTTGAATCAAGGAATACTCCTTTTTGCTTAAAAAAACACAAATTACCTTCTTTATTTTATCTGATGTTTAGATAAGAGAGTTGTTCAACATTTTCCTTAAAGTTGAATTCAACTCAATGTGGTCCAATTAATACCATATTTGTTTCTTTTGTGTTTTTTTTGGTGCCACAATGTGCATTACTTGTATTACAAGGCAGCTCTGTACACTCTTCCTATATCATTAAGGAGGTAGTAGCTATAAATTGATACTAAAACCTTCAATTCAATCCAGTTATATTATATAATCTCCCTGAGTCAGAGCCAGCATCTCTAGATTCATTAACAATTTACAATTCCACACACACATTAGAAGGGTTCCAACCAACAAAGTAAAAGGTATATATATAGATATTATCCCACTAAGTAAGTGAGGAAATCCCAATGTTTTACTGAGTAGTAGTGTCGATGGTACTGTAAGACAACATGATATTAGGGAGCGATGCAAAGGCCAATGTCAAAATGTCATGGTGATTGTTTTAATATATTTATTTATTGTTATTCCTATATATCGATACTCAGTTTTTTCATGATTTTTTTTTATATCAGCTTGACTTACAGCATGCAAAGCGAAATTCGCTTACTGAGCGTCCAACCCAAAGATTCATCTTATGCTCGTCAGATCTTAGTCCAAGCTCAAAGCATATTCTAATTGGTGGAGAGTACGTATTCTGATGATGATGTACACCATTTATTTCTATTTCAATTTCAATTTTATTAAGATTTTCGATTTTTTGAAGTGATCGTTTTGAAAGGTTGTTCGATAGAAGGTTTGTGCAACAAAAGTCGTGTCTCATCAATTACTATTGTCCCAAACATCTCTATTTACCATTCGATGTTCAGAAAAATCCTAGGGTTAGTTTTTTCTTGCATTGAAAGTTTTATTATGTTCATTTTAAAGGAGAGTAATGCATCTTTTTTGATTCCCCTTTATCTTCTACTTTCAGATAAAACATATCAAAGTAGCTAAAGTCGCATTCAGCCCCATGAATGGGAGGTTCTCATAAGCTATAACGAGGAGCATATTTATGTTATGAGCATCAATCATGTAAAGTATTTTACATGTGTGTTCATGCTTCATAAATCTTGAGATTGTTTATCTAATTTAACATATGCAATAGATCTGAATGTGAATTTTCTTTATGGACATTAGAATTTTGTAACACATCTTTGTAAAACAGATGGAGTGAATGAAGACTTGTATTCACCGGATGACGTGACACAAATGTTTAAAGGCGATCTGAATGCTGCTGGACCAAGCATAATTGATGAGTCAGAAGATGTTAAGGTATGTGCTATATTGCTTTTGCTAAACATGGTTCATGTAGATTTGTAGAATTGATAAATTACCAGCATAGTTTAGAACACATTAAAAGGACAAGACAATATACCTTTGAATTTTGTCAACAAACCGAACACTACTTGATAATTTTATTTTATTTTTTTCTTTTCAATGCCTGAAATGTGATCTCATAACTAGTTACATTGTAGATTTTTTTTTTGTTGTCTCGTGTAATGATTTGTTTACTAATTGGGTTGTTATGCAGATGAGAGATGAAGATGTTCATTTTACTAATTGGGTTGTTTTACAAAGATGTGTAATGATTTGTTTATTTGAATTTATTTCTATTTCAATTTCAATTGTATTAAGATTTTCTATTTTTTGAAGTGATCGTTTTGGAAGGTTGTTCGATAGAAGGTTTGTGCAACAAAAGTCGTGTCCCATCAATTACTATTGTCCCAAACATCTCTCTTTACCATTCGATGTTCAGAAAAATCCTAGGGTTAGTTTTTTGCATTGAAAGTTTTATTATGTTCATTTTAAAGGAGAGTGAATGCATCTTTTTTTATTCCCCTTTGTCTTCTACTTTCAGATAAAACATATCAAAGTAGCTAAAGTTGCATTCAGCCCCCATGAATGGGAGGTTCTCATAAGCTATAACGAGGAGCATATTTATGTTATGAGCATCAATCATGGTATAGTATTTTACATGTGTGTTCATGCTTCATAGATCTTGAGATTGTTTATCTAGATTTAACATATGCAATATATCTGAATGTGAATTTTCTTTATGCACATTAGAATTTTGTAACACATCTTTGTAAAACAGATGGAGTGAATGAAGACTTGTATTCACCGGATGACGTGACACAAATGTTTAAAGCCGATCTGAATGCTGCTGGACCAAGCATAATTGATGAGTCAGAAGATGTTAAGGTATGTGCTATATTGCTTTTGCTAAACATGGTTCATGTAGATTTGTAGACTTGATAAATTACCAGCATAGTTTAGAACACATTAAAAGGACAAGACAGTATACCTTTGAATTTTGTCAACAAACCAAACACTACTTGATAATTTTATTTTATTTTTTTCTTTTCAATGCATGAAATGTGATCTCATAAATAGTTACATTGTAAATATTGTTTTTTTGTTGTCTCGTGTAATGATTTGTTTACTAATTGGGTTGTTATGCAGATGAGAGATGAAGATGTTCATTTTACTAATTGGGTTGTTTTACAAAGATGTGTTATGATTTGTTTATTTGAATTTATTTCTATTTCAATTTCAATTGTATTAAGATTTTCTATTTTTTGAAGTGATCGTTTTGGAAGGTTGTTTGATAGAAGGTTTGTGCAACAAAAGTCGTGTCCCATCAATTACTATTGTCCCAAACATCTCTCTTTACCATTCGAAGTTCAGAAAAATCCTAGGGTTAGTTCTTTTTTGTATTGAAAGTTTTATTATGTTCATTTTAAAGGAGAGTGAATGCATCTTTTTGATTCCCCTATGTCTTCTACTTTCAGATAAAACATATCAAAGTAGCTAAAGTTGCATTCAGCCCCCATGAATGGGAGGTTGTCATAAGCTATAACGAGGAGCATATTTATGTTATGAGTATCAATCGTGATATAGTATTTTACATGTGTGTTCATGCTTCATAGATCTTGAGATTGTTTATCTAGATTTAACATATGCAAATATCTGAATGTGAATTTTCTTTATGCACATTAGAATTTTGTAACACATCTTTGTAAAACAGATGGAGTGAATGAAGACTTGTATTCACCGGATGACGTGACACAAATGTTTAAAGTCGTTCTGAATGCTGCTGGACCAAGCATAATTGATGAGTCAGAAGATGTTAAGGTATGTGCTATATTGCTTTTGCTAAACATGGTTCATGTAGATTTGTAGAATTGATAAATTACTAGCATAGTTTAGAACACATTAAAAGGACAAGACAGTATACCTTTGAATTTTGTCAACAAACCGAACACTACTTGATAATTTTATTTTATTTTTTTCTTTTCAATGCATGAAATGTGATCTCATAAATAGTTACATTGTAAATATTGTTTTTTTTGTTTTCTCGTGTAATGATTTGTTTACTAATTGGGTTGTTATGCAGATGAGAGATGAAGATGTTCATTTTACCAATTGAGTTGTTTTACAAAGATGTGTAATGATTTGTTTATTTGAATTTATTTCTATTTCAATTTCAATTGTATTAAGATTTTCTATTTTTTGAAGTGATCGTTTTGGAAGGTTGTTCGATAGAAGGTTTGTGCAACAAAAGTCGTGTCCCATCAATTACTATTGTCCCAAACATCTCTCTTTACCATTCGATGTTCAAAAAAATCCTAGGGTTAGTTTTTTTTTGCATTGAAAGTTTTATTATGTTCATTTTAAAGGAGAGTGAATGCGTCTTTTTTTATTCTCTTATGTCTTCTACTTTCAGATAAAACATATCAATGTAGCTAAAGTTGCATTCAGCCCCCATGAATGGGAGGTTCTCATAAGCTATAACGAGGAGCATATTTATGTTATGAGCATCAATCGTGATATAGTATTTTACATGTGTGTTCATGCTTCATAGATCTTGAGATTGTTTATCTAGATTTAACATATGCAATAGATCTGAATGTGAATTTTCTTTATGCACATTAGAATTTTGTAACACATCTTTGTAAACAGATGGAGTGAATGAAGACTTGTATTCACCGGATGACGTGACACAAATGTTTAAAGCCGATCTGAATGCTGCTGGACCAAGCATAATTGATGAGTCAGTAGATGTTAAGGTATGTGCTATATAGCTTTTGCTAAACATGGTTCATGTAGATGTGTAGAATTGATAAATTACCAGCATAGTTTAGAACACATTAAAAGGACAAGACAATATACCTTTGAATTTTGTCAACAAACCGAACACTACTTGATAATTTCATTTTATTATTTTTTTTTCAATGCATGAAATGTGATCTCATAAATAGTTACATTGTAAATATTTTTTTTTTGTTGTCTCGTGTAATGATTTGTTTACTAATTGGGTTGTTATGCACATGAGAGATGAAGATGTTCATTTTACTAATTGGGTTGTTTTACAAAGATGTGTAATGATTTGTTTATTTGAATTTATTTCTATTTCAATTTCAATTGTATTAAGATTTTCTATTTTTTGAAGTGATCATTTTGGAAGGTTGTTCCATAGAAGGTTTGTGCAACAAAAGTCGTGTCCCATCAATTACTATTGTCCCAAACATCTCTCTTTACCATTCGATGCTCAGAAGGAAACTTTGTATCGGCTCTCAACAAGTATATTGCAGATCAAATTATTCAATTTCTGAATATCATGTGTAAGCACGACTTTCTTTGCAGTTTTCGAGCGTTATCTCGAGTTCTTTATGGTATCTTTTGTTGCCTGCTTTGGCAATTCCATGTTTTCGTGATGAGTGATTGAGTTTTACCAATTTTTGCTATTACTATTAAACAATTTCAATGGGCAGGAACTTGCATGCATGTTCGTGATAAGTGTCTTTTTTTAAAATTTGGATTTTATCTATCTATTGTGGAGATAGATGTCTTACTATATTCTCTAAAGTGAGTTTTTTCCTAATTCTTTTTCAAAAGGGTCAACTAGTGCTATAATTTTGTCAAGTTTTTAATAATGTATTATTTTTTGTGCTTCTGGATGACTAATGGACTGGTTGCAAATCAATATCTTTTTCTGCAGCGGATAATATTCGCCTTCATGAGTTTTTTAAGACACCATATTTCAAGTCAGGGATTCACACTCTCCCAGGTGCTCAGGATTTGTGGAAGCTAATGCTGGACTAATTCATGTTTTTGAAATGCCTTAACATAACATATGTTGCTGCAAGAAAATGACTACCTAGAGGGATGACACAATCATATTCTTTTCCCCATTTTGAGCAACACTAATGAAAGATTCGAACAAGTTGTGTTCACTATAGTCTTCCCTTTTCTTTTTTGTTATAATGAATGAGTTGTGTTATTCAAAATTTAGTGAATTTCATCAAATCCTTCATCAGCCATATGCATAGACGTTCATGATTGGATTGGATTGGATTGCAGCATTGCTGCTATGTAATTCTCTTTTATTGCATTGCTGATATTGAACGGTTGTTCTGATTCAACAGATATACAACGATTATTGTAGTTGGAATTATTTACATTATTATATAGTGCATCATCTATATATAGAACACTATCTTCAAATATACAAATTACTCATTCTTCTCAATCAACTTGATGCCATAAGCTTGTATAATATCCAATGCTGCAAAGACCACAACCGACAAATAAGCATTCATAAAAATTGCTATATTCTGACAAATGGAGCAACCGATCAAAACAAAATATGCAGTCACCTGGAGTGTATACTTCAGGTATGATGGGCCTTAAGACACCTCTTGTCCGAATTTTGTTTGTAAGTAATAGCTGCAAATAAAGATGGCACAAATTCATAAACAGTGTTTACTTAATTGGACTACAACAGTTTAGAGAACAAAAAAGGGAGGGAAAGTACCAGAGCTCCAACAGCAGCTGGAATACCAACAGTAAGTGCCATGGCAGTAGTGGTTTTTCCATCAGCAGTCTTCCCAAATTCAAGCAAACTAGCTCTATGCTTCTCTGTTATTTGGTTGTTTGGGTATTCTACCTCCACTTCATGGTGCAAAAGCACCATATCCTGCTTACAAATCAGATGGATATGCATGCTTTTAATATGCAAACTCTTCACATTCATGCAACATCAAAAGCACTTTTGCAGGATATATAATATACCTTTTCTGTGTTGGAGTAGGATAATCTCTCCTCCATGCGGAAACATGCAACATCAAAAGCACTTTTGCAGGAAGCAGGGATTTCTGTTTGATCAACTAGTCCCAAAAATCTACATGAGAGAATACAATCAGGTTAAGACAATGATTTTCCAATAATAATAAGAGGGTGTTAAATGGCTTACATGATTGTTTTTGCTGTCATCATTGAAGATCTTTGATCTTTGCAATGTCCTAGTGTTAATATTCTTTCTGTGATATCCTCCTCTCTTATCAATGCTCTATCCGGATCTTCATGAACAATTTTCAGAAGGTCAAACATGAATTTTCTAAAGGTTGGTCTCTCTTCATTCTTTAGAATCGGATGAACTTCACTGTTGAATAAGCCAATCCTAGAAAGTGTCGCCATGATCTCACTAAACCCTGTAAGAGAAGTAGCTAAAAATAAGTTCCATAAAGATAAATAAACTTTTCATACACGAACACACAAAGCCTGGATTAGTTAATTTATGTATCAGAGAATGCCACTGCCTCTCCAAATATTGCCTAATGTCGATAAAATATGTATCAGAGAATGTTATTAATCAGTGGAAGAAATTGGACTGGAAAATAGTAAAAACATAAGGAAACCATGCCTTCATAACGGAGTGTTCCTCGAAAGATAGTTGATGCTTCAGATCCTATTCCATATAAATCTCCGTAAAGTAAAGAGTTGCGGTTTGGAAGACATTCCAAAGCAAAAGCAGGAAAGTCGGGTATCCTTAGTCTTGTAGCCGAATCATAAAGATTTTCCCCTGTCCAATAAACAAGTATTATGCAGTGACCTTATGAGTGCTTCAAGAAAATGTAACACGTGAGGGTGAGACTCGTTCACGGTGGAACAAATAAACTATGCAAGACTTCTCCTATAGTCAAATTATAGAAAATTCCATGCATATTATTGACATTAAATGTATGCATACATATTACAGAATAATGCTTGAAAGCTTACCATCAATATGTACAGTTTTGCCATGGTCTTTGTAAGTGGCAGGATTTCGCCCAGCTCGGATGGCCCCTACAGGATTCCAGCTGAAATAATTGGCAACCAAATGAGCCATTATTTATAGCAATGCCAACAACAATCAATTTCTGTACTATGCCAGTAAAAAGATATATAACTATGTGATCACTCCGTTTGGATTGATGGAATATAATGGAATGGAACGGAGCAGAATAGAATGGAGTGGAATGGGATGGAGCGGAATGAAATAAATATTTCATTCCATTGTTTGGATATTTAAAAAAGGAGAGTAACAAAATTGATGGTAAGTTGTGGTATGAGATAAAATTTATTCCATCTTATTCCATTCCGCTCCGCTCCATTCTATTATTATTTTTCAAATCCAAACAATGGAACATTATTATATTTCATTCCACTCCGCTCCATTCCATTATATTCCATCAATCCAAACAGAGCCCAAGTCATCACATCTGATCACCAAGTGATATATCATAAATGTGACAAGCTACCAGCTATTCAACTACCAAAAGTGAGTTCATTTAGAACCATTAGGGAACTGTTGCATAGATAATGATATTCCAAGAAGTACCTGAATTTATATGCTAATGGATTGTTAGCATCTTCAGGAGATGGAAGTCCACCACAGTATGAAGTGAAAGACTTTATTTTCCCCTTCTGCATGTGTGCCTCGTCGATCATCTTCATTGCCATCATGTGATCTAGATCATCAATCAATTACAAGGTTATTACAAGACGTGTTGGTAGATTATAACTAATAAGTGAGAACAATAATTCAAAATCTGATTTGTAATATACTAATATGTGTATAAATCTTGATGTGCTATTGTAGACTATTTTATGCTTGCATAAGTCCTGAAAAGGATTATTTAATATCATAATAGGGCATACCTATTCCTGGGTCCAAGCCCATCTCACCAAGAATTGTTATACCAGCATCTTTAGCCTTATCATCAAGCATTGACATTGAGTTATCAACATAGCTAGCAGTGACCAGATGTTTTTTCAACTGTATCACAAAACATGGTATTTACAAACGTAGGTAGAACAAATAAAGAATATTTATATACTTGTTCTACCCCTAGGGATTTCTCCAAAAATATTTCTGATATTCTAATCAGAGAAACAAAAAATGACAATCATTAACTTGATTTAAATCTTAATTCAAGAATTGAGTTCAAGTCTTATATAAGATCATAAGTTCAATTAATTCCTTTGTGAATTTTGCGATTTTCATGGTCTTAATTTATCTGGACATGCTGTGTTGGAAAGTCGATGTTACCATAGTTGTTAATTTTGGCCTAAAGAGATATCATTTTAGTTCAATAATGAATGAATAATAACATAAAATACAAAGCACCTGAATGCAAGCATCTGCTACAATAATGTGACAACTAGGGGGCAACAAACTTATAACAACATCCACCTGCAAAAAATGAAAACCAAAATGTTAAGATATGGCTGTAAACAGAATCCTAAGAACACAATAAAAGAACAATGTCAAATAACCGATTATCCCAAAAGCTTAAGCTGTTAGGAAGGGCTACATCAATGGTTTTATATTATTTCTAACACGCCCCCTCACGCAAGAGCCCATTTGGGCTTGAAGCGTGGATAATGCATAGGTCCACCTACCATATGCTTAAATTCCACTTTTTAATTAGAAAGTGAGGGGAGCGGGAATCGAACTCTAGACCATACCATATTAAAATTTGTGAGGCCTATACTCAACCACAAAAGCTAGCTTGAGAGTTGAGGTTTGCACTACACTTATAAAGGTTATCTTTGCCATATCTCTAGCCAATGTGGGACTTCTAACACACCCCCTCGCTCCCAGCACTATTGGGCTTGGTGCGTGGAATCAACAATAACGGGTGGCCCAAATATGGGAGGTCTCCACAACAAACAACAAATGGATCTATGATAGGCTCTGATACCATGTCAAATAACCGATTATCCCAAAAGCTTAAGCTGTTAGGAAGGGCTACATCAATGGTTTTATATTATTTCTAACAAACAATAAGGTTATTGCAATATTCTTTCTAAAGAAACAGTTAAGATATCGTCAGAAAATGATTCCAAAAGACTATTGTACCTGTGAAATGCGCTTAAAAAGATTGGCATTATCCGTCACATCAAGTTGAATTCCAGTTACATTTGGAATGCCCTCAACAATCTGCACTGATCTAATATCAAATCTAGGATCCTTAGGGAAACATTAGTTATGCTTCCATTAAAGAACTAATGTAAAAGCAAATATACCTGTTCTGCATCCTTCAGGTACAAAGATCCCACAATCACATCGACATCAATTTGATCTTCAAAATCATCTTCCAACAATGTTTTATACCACTGGCTTGTTCCAAATGATGATATCATTTCGGCAGCTGGCTGACAGACTCGACCAGCACCAAGAATCAAAACCGCAGCCTTCTTTTTTGGATCAGATTCCTTCTCCATACCGTTCTCCTGAACTTTACCAAGCTTAAGTGAAATTTTACTTGAATTTTGATTTGAAAATCTATTATTTTCATTTGGATTAGCAAGAGAGGTTAAAGAATCAATGATTTGATCTAGAACAGCCTTATCGTCCGCACCAACCTGTTGACAACACAGCATGTTATTACAAAAATCTTTAGCATATTTTCCATTAAAAAAAAAAAAAGATTATAAACCAAAAAGTATCAGGCCAAATGCTATATTCCCATCCTGAATTTGTCATGGCCCACAATGGCCATGCTTGAATTGGCATCCCTCTGAAAGAGGCATGGAGAAACAGAAGAAGACACTGAATGCAATTAAGTAACAGGACAAATATTGCAGTGTATTCAGAATATAATCATGAATGCCTTCCGGTATGGGAACGGTACGGGTACGACATTTTTGACAAAAACAAAGGTACGGGTATATCAATATAAAATAATTTTTTAATTATAATATAACATGAAAGAGTCATATTATTCAATGGCAACGAAACATCAAAATCAAAAAGATATTTGTTCAAAAAACTTGATCTATATACTGTATGAATATTAAAATCACAATATCTTTGCCCATAAGTAATCATTCCAGTTTGAAATAAATGACTACTAACTTCAAGTTCCGAGTATGATATTGCATCAACACTCTGACCAACATGGCAGTTGACCAAGTGGAAGGATCCTCCAGCTGCTTCAATAATATCTAGTGCCTCATTTATTAGAAACTGATCAAATAAGTGACCACTCAGCGATACCTGTCAGTCATATTCAGCGATCATAATCAGAAGATTAAATATCAAACAGTAGGATTATCATGGTTATCTACTATACAAATTCATTTTGACATATATAATACAACCAATGGATAATAATATTGAAACTGATGAGCGTACCGATGTGTTGTATTTGGTCTTGGTAGATAATGAATTTGCTGCTGAGTTTTCTGATACATCCCTGCAAGCCATTTTAAGAGGCTATTGTAAGTGTGAAAATAACAAGTGCTGTAAAAGAGAGGCACCAAAACAAACATAATGAAAAGAAAAGGAGGTTAGGACATACTCGGAATCAGATTTGCGCATGCGAGGGATATAATCATATAAGGAGGTTAGGACACCTCCATGAACTATGCAAGCTCTCCTTAAGTGAGCAGGCAAGTTTGTAATGTCTGTAGCAGAAGCCAAATGTGTGACAAATTGGGACAGTACGTTTCCAAAATATTGTGAAGCCTAGACATATAATGAAATTGAATATTCAATCATTTTCAAAACCTGTTATGTTATAGCATTCTCTTATCCAATGGATGTGTAATGCACTTACCTCTTTCGCAAATTCTGTTGGAAGAATGTCAACAGCTAAACATATAACTCCATTCCCGTCCATGTCATCGTGGTAGGAATCCGTTATTGCATCATATCTAACAACAATTTGAATTAAACATAACAAAGATAAATATAAAAAATTAATAACCTCAAAAAAAAGTCACATTGTATACCTGAAAAAGGGTGAATCAATTGATGTAGTGCGATTAACAAACTCAAGTGAACCGCCTATATCACAAGTTATGTCTGCTATTCCAACAAGCGGACATCCCTTTTTCATCAAATCTTGAATCTGCTTATAGCTCAACAATGGAGGAAATCTTTTCTCCCAATACATGCAATTAACTAACATAACCAAATGTCAGTGATAGACTCAGTGCTTAAGCAACATTTAAGACCAAAATGTATCAAATATCAGTAGTAAGCATGAATGGACCTACCAATAACCGATGCATAGGGTGCTACTCTTTCATGGAAAATTGGATTGTAATGTTCAGGGTGTGCATAGTAATCTACCTGAAATAACCATATCAGGTTAGCACATTAGATACAAATCTTAGGGAAAGAGGCATTATTAGACATTAGTAGATTAAATAGGTAATAGAAGATTCTAAAACTCACTTTGTCGAACACTTTCGTGGGATCTTTGGGTTCAACCATCTCTTTAGCAGTCACAATACAACCATAAACTTGGAAAATTCTTTTTGATCCATGCTTTGCTTGATTTGTTTCCTGTTAAACAAAGTACATAAGAGGAAAAGTTCAAGACATATGTTAGGCATCTCAAAAGCAACAATAAGATAGCATTTTCAATATTCCATCAATTTATTATTTTAGTCAAATTTAAACTCTAACTACTAATCATTCATTTATTTCATAGGTTTTCTTATACACCATAGAATTATTGTTGTAATGAACTTATATATGATCTGTGAGGAAGTGCTGCATTCTCTTTCTATTTCTACATATTGAAAATTTACCTTGTTTTGTAGTTCGCTTAGCCTAGCTGGATCCACAAAGGTATGAGGAAGAAGCTTAAATATCTCCTGTGCACCAGAGCAAACTACATAAACAAGAAGAGTCCATTTTGAGTGTTAGAGTCACTTTTCAGGGATGAATTTAATTTTACCTCGTCATTATGTAGATTCGAAGTATGATTTCCCTACAACAATGCAATATGCCTGACACCAACACAACACTGATACGAGTAGCTACACTCAATCACTTCCATTTTCTCAAATTATTATCAGTGTCGTGTCTATGTTTATGTCAGTGTTTCATAGACAACGCAAAACCTACAAAGAGTGTATCAGGCTATTAGCATACCATTTCCTGAACCAGTAAAGACAAAAACAAGAGGACAAATCCCCAATGGCAATCCTTGAGTTGCAATTTCTTCACCAACAGAAATGACAGCAGCCTTAGCAGCAGCCAATGAAGGATACATGTATGATGATCCAAGTGACAGAAAAGGCGTTGAATATCCAAGACTTAAATATCCTGTTAAATACATAAACAAATAACAACTCAAGCTTGAAAATCACTTATTCATTACTGCTAAATAATTAAATTATAAAGTCACACTATGAAAATAAAATAGGATGAAAATTTATCTTACTTTGTCCTAATCCGCGTAAGAAATCAATCATTCCAGCTCTACCAGCAAAATTTCCAAATGCAAGTAACCTTTTCCCATTTTCCCCAACAATCAATTCATAGTCATATAATGATGCTCTCTCAGCTAGAATCTACAACAAGGTTAGAAAAAATGAAATTACAAGTTAGAAGAGGAAAGAAGAAATCCACCATAAATGTGAAGTGATCAGATCACGTTTGAGGCACACACACCTTATCCAGCAAAGGCATATTTTCTTTCTGTGCTTTGTGAGTATGAGAAAAGAAAGCATAAGCTCTATTTGGTAATATCATCTCTAACTGCATCATCATCATCATATACAATTAAATATTTATTTGATCAGCTGAAAACACAATCATTTAAAAAAACAAATGGCATGGAAAAATTATTAATAATCGCGACATTAACAACAATTTTGCTACTATCTTATATGAAATTTGACTTTGTACCTTAAGATTACAATGTCAAACTATTACTACTGAGCCGGCACTTCATAAACACTAAAAACACAATAATATATACATAAAGATGATTTTATCACTAGTCGTAGTCGGTATGGAAAATACATATGAGAGGTCAATTCTTAAATAGCATTGAGTTACATTGAATGATTAGTCTCTGCAATTGCAGCGCAGGTTGATTAACCAACAAAAAAAGAGGCGGAAAGAATTGTTGTACCTTTGGTTGTTTGATGCCAAGGATGAGACCACATGGTGACAAATCTTGTGAAATTTGACAACCAACTTCTTCATAAAGAACATCATGATGAATTCTGTTAGTAGAAGGTTGAACAATAATTTGTGAGACACCATTATGATGAAGTAATCTAGCACAGTGTGATGGAGTCAAAGGTGCTCTTCTTTCCCATTTATTCACAGATTCTGATAATATCCCAACAACACCATTCCCAAACATTCTCCTAGTATTACCTGCAGGCATGTCAGTCATGTCACCATGTACAAATCTCATCAGAACTTGTTGTGATTGTGATCATAATAATATCAATAAGCATACGTTTGTATCACAGTCGGTATGTCAGGCTCACGGTGACTCACTGTGATCCTCCAGAAGTTACAGAGTGTAACTTTTGGGAAATCACGATAGAGATCATCATGATTCTGACATATTCACTCTGATACCAAACATACATTTACTAATTCAGACACATAACATTGACTCAAAACGACAAATACATAAGTACTAGTACCAAAAAGAACACGAGATTCTTACCAAGGTATTTGTTGAATGAATCCTATAGTATTTGTTGTGATTTGTGAATGCTTGCTTGCAGCAGCAGGTTCCGTGAGAGTCTTTAATTTAATATTTGAAAATTTATGAGTCAGTGATCAAGATGATGACGATGATGAATGATGACGTGTAATTAAGTGATGCAAAGTTTGGAGGAGTTCACATTGCAACCAAATGTCAATGAATGATTGATGATATATATGGAGCCAATTTTTAAATTAATTTTAAATTATGTATCTCAATTACGAGTTCTTTTTTTTGTTGACAAATTTCAATTACGAGTTTAATAAATATGTTCTGTCAATTTAGGTTACTTTGTCACAGTATCTAATAAAAAATCATCTATTTCAGTCGTACTATTAAAGTAAATTTAATTGAGTGATTTGATTAAATATACGAGTGAATTGGATAAGCGGAGACGATTATGTACTACACAATATTTTTATTTCATATTATATTTTAAAAATTCATATTACATTTAAAAATTTCCTAAAAAATTAATAAAATAAATATGAATTCTGTTTTAAAAAAAGAGTTAAATATTTTTTGGGTCCTATAAAATTATGTTTTTAATCTCTATGACAAAGAGTGACATGTTTTGATCTACAAAATTATTATGCATGCGATTTAAGTATCTACTATTAACCGATTTAATAATTATTTTGTAGATATGTTTAGAACTTTATAAAAAATTTCTCAAAAAAGGACCAAAATAAAAAAAAAATTCTCAAAAAAATTTAAAATTTGATTTTTAAGTCAAAATTGTTTTATGATTTGTGTGAGTGTACCTAATACTTGTCTTTTATATTTGTGCCTAAGTTAGAATTTTCCAAAATTTTGTAAGCACTAAAACATTTTTTTTATAAGATCAATTTTTTTATAAAAATTGATAGTAAGGACTATATTTAACTTTAATTAATTAAGAGTAAAAAATAAGAGAGGTAGTTACAAGATTAATTACCGATAGAGTTAGGTTGTTGGCCACTCCCACATGGCCACGTCTTATGTCAATTCGTAATCCTTACGTAAGTACACTAAATTTCATGTACAAAGCAAATCGGATAAGTATGGTGTGTCGGATACTTGTCATAGGATCCTCTCCATTTCTCATTCTTTCCAACTCTCATTGCTGACATCATGCACTCAAAATATATTACTCTCTCCTCCTTTATTATAAAGGAAAATACTAACCAGTATTCGGGGCACTAGTTAAGGATACCATTTATAGTATAATCATCTAGAAACTTGTGCAGTCAATATATTTGTAATATAAATAATGTTGTTTTCAAGGCAAAATTTACTATTTTTAGTTCCTTAACTGTTGCCTCGGGAGCACTAGTTAGCATGACCCTATTATAAATCCTTGCGAGTAATTTTTTAGAAAATGCTAATGAGTACCGATGACACTTTTTAAGCACTTAAAATAATAAAGTTTTTCTGTTAAAAAATAATAATAATAATAATAATAATAATAATAATAATAAAGTTTTGTAAATTTTATATGGAAATATGTGAAGTCCATGTATTGAGAATTGAAATATTTTATTGTTGGAATAAATTTTTTTAAATAGAATTTTCGGAATCTTTGTTAGCAAAATCCTAATTTTTTGTAGATATATTAAGAAAAATTGATAGTGTAATTAATATATATTTTTTAGGTATCACAATTACTCCTAAATTGTTCTTGGTAAATAAATGTATTTGTAGTTGACGTTTTATATTTCAATACAAATTGAGTTATGTTTGAAAAAATAATAATAAACGTGTCTAGAAAATTGAAAAAGACTTTGGGTCCGTTTGATCTGCAAAATGAAAGTATTGGACAGAACAGTACAAGAAAGTACAAGGCAGAACAGCACAGGACAAACATTTACGATATTAAACAAATTTTGTCTTGTATGATATTTGATGAAAAAATGTTATTTTGGTGATTTAGAAAAGTTGTGCTGAGGACAAAAAGTTGTCTCATGGTTCAGTGGGGGACAAGAATATTTGATTTTGTCCAGTCCCTTGACCCCCAGTTTGTCCAGTACCAGTGACAGATTTCAAATCAAACACAGTACAACAGAAGTTGTCCTGTGCAGTTCCCTATTTTTTAGCAGATCAAACGCACCCTTTATATTTAGAGATACATTTTATTTTTGAAAAAGTGTTCATAATTTGGGACAGAGAAAGTAAGTTCTTTTGAAAAATACAGAGTCAATCCAAGCGTAAAACTAGAGCTGTCAAAGGGGCCGGCCCAGTCCGGCCCGGAGGGCCAAGACATATAAAAGGGGCTTAAGTGAACCGGCCCGGTAAGGCCCAATGCCCGCCCCACCTAGCTCGGCTCGATAAGCAAAGGCCTACGTGGCCCGATTGGCCGGCCCGCTAAACTTTCATCTTTTTCTAAAAAAAATTGACAAATTAAATGGACAATAAAACTACATATGTATCACACACAAATGAGAAATCATGTCCAGCACTCCTGATTCATCTTTAAGTTTTTATTAATGAAAATTTTATGACCTTGACGTGTATAATATCAACAAACAGGAAATTTATTATCATAATCATAACATTGATTATACACAAATAAATAGTATTTGAACCATTCACTTCTGGGAACAACATTCAAATAACCACGGTATTCGATAGCATATTCGAGTAGTGTGGAAATACACATATTGTCTCTTAATTTTTCTCTATTTTTTCAAGATCAATAGATCTTATTGTCATGCTATGAATATAGTTCTTCAGGAACTCAAAATTAATCTTCTTAACAATAATTTTTTATTTCAAATTAATATAATCACTCTAATCAGTTATTTGTACGATCCTTCTGGGATATATCATTACTAAATTCTTCAAGAATTCATAGATAATAAAAACCGAATTTTTTAAGTTCTTCAAGAACTATACAATATATTTTAGCAATAAAATCAATTCTCTAATCAATCCTTCAGGGATTAACCCTTTTGAATTCTTCTAGAATTCACATAGAATAATGTTGAGTTCTTCAGAAACTATCATTTTGAATTCTTCAGAAATTCTAAAAAAAAAAAAAAAAATAAGTTCTTCAGAAACTATGATTTTGAATTCTTCTAGAATCCCACATAAATTGATATGAGTTCTTCAAAAGCTACATAATAGTTTTTTTTTATTTATTGATTTTATTATATGAGATACATCTTTATAATCTTAATCCATACATAGTAGCTATATAGTACTCAAATGTTTACAATAGAATCTCATAAGAACTTTGTCTTAATAACTCTGCACTTCAATTTCATTTTAGTTCTCAGGTTCCCAATATATATACTACACATCTAACTCAACATAGCATCTCATATTAGATTCACACATATCTATAAATTAAACATAAACATTATATTCACTATGCCATTGGTTAAAAATATAAAGTGTGCAAAAGAATTTCGTCTCTGTAACAGTACTTATATTTTAATTGATATAGTCCGTTTAAATTGAATTAAATTTGAGGTCAATTGCATGGTTTTAAACAAGTTTCAGAATGCTCATAAATAAATAAATAAAAAATTGATTTTTTTTTTATCCAAACCAATAAAAACTCACAATTCTTTAAAATAAGCTAATTGCATCATCATTCAGTTTTATAACTTTCACTAAATTACATTATCTTACATCACAAAATTTATACATAGTCAATCAGATTGAATATAAAAAGCAAAACTTGTGGGGTTTAAAGGTTAGAATATGTACCTGACCCCTTGTGCAAAATTTTAAGGGGAGAATTCGATCTCCATGCTCCGGTTTCTTTATCAGTTCAAGTTGTGTGGTTACAAAGAAACTACCTCCAATTGTTTCCTTTTTTAATTGTATCTCACCCTCGACATTTAAATGAATAAAAACAAATACATGATTAAAATTTAAGAGATGCATAAATAAAAGTATATGTAACCTGTAAACTTAGTTGAAACTCACTCATCTAAATTTATATATTAGTCCAAATTAATAACAAAACATTAAGCAGAAAGACATGACTATGTTTGTTAAGTTAAGATTGAAAGACATTGGTTTGTATTTGATTTTCGTAGATTGTAAAGTTATTTTCTAAATAGGCATACAATATTATAAGTAATATCAAGAACAAGGATGAATGTTTGTATGTGTACGAGACTCATTAAGAGGTGCTAAAGTTTGGTCGAAACACATTTAGCTAACACTCATCAAACCATCAAAGAAAGTATATTGGTTGAAAGATAATATATGATTAAAAATTTCTAAATGAGAATCATCCAAATTAAGCCAAAGTGCAGTGCATGATCTTATGATCTTTTAATCAACAGAATAATATATCTCAACTTTGGAGCATGCTAAGGGATAAATAATTACAAACTGAAATCTCGACAGTTTATGTAAATTTGTTAATAATTTAATTTGATTTGTTGGCTAAACTATAATCAAGAAATTATGTGACAAACAAATATGCAACATTACAAATAATATTGAGAACAAGCATGAACTAATGTTACCTCAACTTGTTTTGTTAGATTCGTGCTGATAACGATAGAGAGAATGAGGAAGTTATAGGATAAGGAAGAGATAAAGATGGACATCCACTAAGACTTATTATTCATAACACTCCCCCTTGGATGTCCATCGAGGATGTGCCTCGTTAAAACCTTACTAGAAAAAAACTCAGTGGGAAAAAATTCTAGTGAAGGAAAAAGAGTACAACATCCTTTTACATCATATATTTATTTCTCCCCCTCAACCATACAACCATCTCTAAGATGACAGCGACCAATCTTTTGTATTAGTTGTCCAAAAGTTCTACTTAGGAGCGACTTTGTGAAAAAGTCTGCTAGATTATCACACGAACGAATTTGATGAATGTTTGTATCACCATTCTTCATAATGATTGTTGCATTAATTCTTCCGGCAGATAAACCACAATTTTTTTTTGTATGTTGAAACTCATAATCCTCAATAAAGAGCATTCTCCGATTCCTTGATTACGTTGTTTCTCCAAGATACAAAACGTATGCTTGAATTTGTTCTAATACCTGTATATACAAATATTGACAAAAACAAAATACCACGATACATATAATTAACAAAATACATTATTGTCATCGTTTGAATTAAAATATGGTGCTTCAGGACCAATTCAAGTTGTTCATCATTTTCTTGAAGACATGATCGATATTAACATCAAGTGACATCACAATCATTCTAGTACGCAATCAACTAGATATGTCCATATCAAATTATTTTAATACATTTGCTATATAAGTTTTTTCTTGATGCACAAAATCTCATATAAATAATAAATTTGCAAATACAAACAAACCTTTCGCATGCGACATATGTAATTTCAAATCTTTCTATAATCAACATATTTTAGGTTCTCTTATAGAGATCTAATAATATCATCATAAAAACGTAAATAATAAATTTACTTCCAAATGTTTAAAATGGACATGTGATGTCATTTCTTCAATGTATCATAAAAATTAACTCCTTCAGAGAGTTTCACATAATCATCAATTCAAGTGAGCCATACAAATATATTGTAACATATATTTCTTATAAATTTAGCATTTCAAGTACTATTAAACTTTATCAAACAAGAAAAATTTATTGAATTCACTTCAGGTGAATATGTCTCATCAAAATAAATTGTAGACATTTACTATCCACTTTTGGTGGACATATCAAACTCTATAAGTATATATTATATCAATATAATTCTCTTTAGCGTAAAAATTCATATATATCTAATTAACTTCACATCTTCAGGTGTGTGGACTGCAGGTCCAAACAGTTCAGTTATATGAATAGAGTTTGATTTCACTGAAATTGTCTATTTCTATCTGCAGATATTTTCTTTATCTATAATCGATAATAGACTTTGATTCATGATCCTCGTTATCACTTATCACATATAGCGCTATTGAAAAACATCGTCAACGTTGACTTTTATTTTGGTTCCATCTCATTCCATTGATAAATTATCGAGATCTCTTTATTTTCATATATTTCAGGTACCTGATCAGTTCTTCTGGAACTTAAAAATAATTTTATCATACAACTCTTTAAGAGTTTCTACGTCCTCATTTGGGTTATCTTTTCTTTAAGCTCCTTTTCTTATTTGAGGATTTTTATATTTGGAACCAATTGGTCTACCACGCTTCATGCGCGGTTAGACTCATTTATAATATTCTATTATCCGACAAGGATATCAATTTTCTTTGGAGTATTAGCAGCTTCTATTTTAATTTCTTAACTTTGCAAATGAGTTATATTTTGAGGATCAAGATGAGACAATATTTATTTTCAAATAATTCATTTGAACTTCAGGTTCATATTTTTCAGCTGCTTCTTCTCTCCCCCTAATATTGGGAAAACAAATTCATCACTGGATAATTGTTGATGTACAAAAGTAAGTATAGATTTATCGTCTCCACAGGGACTGATGCGATGTCGATGCCGTTCAACAATTAGTATCGTTTTAAGTAAAAGTGTTTTGAAAATATTTGTTATGAAAACTTGTGAAAATAAAGTAGTAAGTGCAATAAAAGGAATTGTTATCAGAGAGAAAAGTTTGCTGGGATTAGATTTCACCGACCCAATCGCATGTATCATTCGAATCAGTTACACAGGTTCTAGCTATCAGTCAATTCTATCACATATCACTCACGTACGTGTCCGTTTCCAGAGCACGATGAGAATCCCACTATATTCATTAACCCTCGATGTCTCGAGTGATCGATCAATATACCGGCTATATCGTATTGCTCAAACTCCGATGTCTCGGACAATTTAATCAACACAATAGTTTTAAAACTTGATATTTAGAGTGAATATTAAACCTAAATCTATGTCTAGAGTTTAGAGTTTAATAGATGATTGTTCTAGGTCTCGGATTCAAAAAGCATACGTCTATACCATTTCAAAACCTAGAATTAAAACATACAATTCAAGAACAACATCAAAATTGATAACTAAACTAAAACCATATATAATACCATGATCAAAAGAAATACATACACATAGAGTCAATTACACCTAATCCCAACAAAGAGAGATTAGCTACTCATTTTCATGGTAGCTTTACAAAGATTAAGGATAAAAGAGATGAACAAACTTATCAATGATGATTTCTCAACTATTGTAGTGAATCCACCTTCAAATCCCCTTGAATCTGGCTCCTAGGGTTTCCCTCTGCTTCTGCTACTCTATTACAAGTTATCTCACAAGTGATATATCAGAAAAATGACAGCAAGCTCTATTTATACTATTTCTGAAGATTAGAACTCGCTGAGCGAGTTCCAACTCGCTCTGGCGAGTTGACCTTTCTTCACCAGAGGGTTACTGCCACGTCATGAGTGAGTTTGAACCGCCTTCACTCGCCCTGGCGAGTTGTTACTCGCCCTGGCGAGTTGCTGCTCGCTCTGGCGAGTGTATCAGTTATCCAATTTGATGCTCTCTGCCTCTACTCGCCCTGCACTCGCTCTGAACTCGCCCTGGCGAGTTAACTTGCAATTTTTCTTCAAATTTCTGCACAAATGTTGAGATTTAGGGAGACTTAATTGAAATAAATGACTTAAACAAATATGTACATTTAAGTGGGATAAACCTAATGAATATCTTACAAAACAAGTTAATAAGTGCTTAAAACATATATGACTTTTAGCTACTTTTTGGCACTTATCAACTCTCCCCAACTTAAAACTTTGTTTGTCCTCAAACAAAAGTCCAAAATAAACTTTGAAAACATGGCTCAAACATCAGTAATGCATAATTCATTCAAGCTTTGCAATCAATCAACACTTAGGATGTAAATTGTTTCAAGTTTGCATGATTCAATATGTTGTAAGTTCAAAATCACTCATTCATAATCATCAAAGAATCAAAGCATG
Source organism: Trifolium repens (assembly GCA_030408175.1). Lineage (NCBI taxonomy): Eukaryota > Viridiplantae > Streptophyta > Magnoliopsida > Fabales > Fabaceae > Trifolium > Trifolium repens. Next base: position 52,971,180 of record CP125851.1, read on the forward strand.
AATTTGAAATAGTTTCAAAACTCAGTAAGATTTCAAACTTTCCAAACCAACAAGATAATCAACTAGAATCACAATTCTCACAAGTGTTTCAACTCAAGGGTGAAGTGTTTCTCTCAATCCAAACAATGTGTTCACAACAAATCAATTCAAACATACATCTCAACATAATCACAAAACATGTTATCAATCATGGATCACTAAGGACTTTCTTAAGCTTGTAATGGGGCTAGGCTACAAGAATTCATTGTTTTTCTTTGGATTCAAAGAGCCTTAAGGAAAAGAGAGCATAAACTTTGAGTATCTTCATTACATAAGTTATTCACCTCTCTCACTTTCCCCATTCTTTACTTTTGGTGATTCTTTTGTTTTGACACAATTTCTTTTCATTTATTTTTCTTTGATTTTCAATTGTGTGTCAAATGACTTTCAACATTTTTCTTTTTCTTTTTCAATCACCATTTTCAACTACTTGTTACTTTTCTCAATTTGATCAAATAACCTCTTTCTCCCCAACTTGTTTTCAACCCTACATAAACTCAATGCTCAATCATCCTAAGACAAGGGTCAAGTCATTGTTTTTCTTTATTGTGGTTCAAGGGTTCAACAAACAAATTTTCAAAATTTTGGCTCAAGGGGGGTAGCAAAGGATCACACTCTCACAAGGTAGGTTATTTTAGGCTTAAGTAGTTGCACTCAAATAGAAACATGGCCTCGATCATTTCCATGACTTCAAACACATCAAGTAATAGCAAGATTCAGTTAAAATCAACAGAGTTAAACACAATTGCCGGCTCTCAAATATATAAACAGTGGAAAGTTCACACAATCTCACCCGGCTAGGTCTATGTGATTCATAATTAATCAATCATGTCAAGAAGGAATAAATGAAATCAAATTGAATCAAGCTACTTAGTTCAAATTCATCCTATCATTCAAAAATAATCATAAAGGATTGATCTCAAACTATAGCAATTGAAAGAAAATCATTCTAATCATGCATTTGCTTTTGATTGATCACAAGCCTAGACATTTCATTTCATATGCACATTACCAGTTCAAGGACTTTGTTTGCATATGAGGCTAAACATGTTCAAAAACTATTATAACATATGCGAAATTAAAAGTGCACTAAATAAAAGCTAATTAAAGAAAATTGGGTTGCCTCCCAACAAGCGCTTGGTTAACGTCGGTAGCTCGACGCCTGATATGTTAGGGTGGCCAAAATGAGACGGAAATCACATCATCCGTCTTTTTCCTTTGATTTGGGAGGAACTCCATGAACTTTAGAAATAAATGTTGTGGAGTCCATATCCTCCCCAATTTCTTCTTGTGGAACAAGGCACAAATTTCATCTATGACCCGATCAATCTCTGCCTTGTTCTCCATCTCCTTCTTTTGCTCACATCGTATTTCCTTGCTAAATAATCCTTCATTTTCTTCTACAACCATCACTACTTCTTCATTATCAACAATGTTGGAATCCTCAGTACATAGCACTTCTTGAGGAAGTTCTACTTCGTGTGGTGTCTCTATTTTTCCCACTATTTTCACTACACCACATTCTTTGAACATTCTTTCTTCCTCAATTTTCTCAACATCTTCCTCCACATAGAGTCAATTACACCTAATCCCAACAAAGAGAGATTAGCTACTCATTTTCATGGTAGCTTTACAAAGATTAAGGATAAAAGAGATGAACAAACTTATCAATGATGATTTCTCAACTATTGTAGTGAATCCACCTTCAAATCCCCTTGAATCTGGCTCCTAGGGTTTCCCTCTGCTTCTGCTACTCTATTACAAGTTATCTCACAAGTGATATATCAGAAAAATGACAGCAAGCTCTATTTATACTATTTCTGAAGATTAGAACTCGCTGAGCGAGTTCCAACTCGCTCTGGCGAGTTGACCTTTCTTCACCAGAGGGTTACTGCCACGTCATGAGTGAGTTTGAACCGCCTTCACTCGCCCTGGCGAGTTGTTACTCGCCCTGGCGAGTTGCTGCTCGCTCTGGCGAGTGTATCAGTTATCCAATTTGATGCTCTCTGCCTCTACTCGCCCTGCACTCGCTCTGAACTCGCCCTGGCGAGTTAACTTGCAATTTTTCTTCAAATTTCTGCACAAATGTTGAGATTTAGGGAGACTTAATTGAAATAAATGACTTAAACAAATATGTACATTTAAGTGGGATAAACCTAATGAATATCTTACAAAACAAGTTAATAAGTGCTTAAAAGTAGCTAATCCCAACGCAAAAGAACAGAACATCACGACACAAAGGGTGAAGGCAGCGAAGATCGAGAGCGACCAAGAGGAGCAGAGGAATCATCTTCATAATCTTTCCATCTCTTCTAGTTATGTATAACTAAATTCTCTCTTTTGTTGTGATTAGATGTAATTGACTCTATTTGTATGTATTTCTTTTGATCATGGTTTTAGATTATTTATCAATTTTGATGTTGTTCTTGAATTGCATGTTTTAATTTTAGGGTTTGAAATGTATAGACATATACCCTTTTGAATCCAAGAATTAGAACAATCATCTATTAAACTCTAAACTCTAGACATAGATTTAGATTTAATATTCACTCAAATTATCAAAACTTAATGCTATTGTGTTGGTTAAATTGTCCGAGACATCGGAGTTTAAGCAATACAATATAGCCGGTGTATTGATTGATCGCTCGAGACATCGAGAGTTAAAAGGTATAACGGGATTCTCGTCGTACTCTGGACAAGGAGACGAGTATTGATATCGCACCAGTCCCTGTGGAGACGATAAAAACTATACTTACTTTTGTACTGTAACAAAAAAAAAAATATAAAAAATGATGGCGCCGTTGCCAGGGATTCCTATTGTAATCACCGTGACCGTCACTAAGTGCCATTTTTTCGATTATTGCGGTAGCGTCTTCAGCACTCAATGATAATAAAGAACCACCAGCTGTAGCATCTAACAAAAGCTTTGTTTGTTGAAGAAGTCCGTTGCGAAAGATATGAATTTGAGTGAGTTCATCAAACCCGTGGTTAGGGCACTTCCGTAACATAGACTTGTAACGTTCCCAAGCTTCATTTAGAGTTTCAGTTGTACCTTGAGCGAATACGGCAATAGATGTTTTGGCCTCCATAAACTTGTGATGCGGAATGAATCTTTCGAGAAATTTCTCCTCAAGAGTATTCCAATTGGTCATAATTTGATTAGGTTGATCAAGATACCACTCCTTTGCTTTACCAATCAACGAATGTGGAAACCCTCTTTGGAACACCGATTCTTCTTCCGCTTCAGTGGCTCCAAGTGAACCGGCTATCTCATAAAACTTGACAAGATGATTGTAAGGGTCTTCATGTGGCAAACCTGCAAAAGGGTTAGCATATAACAGTTGCAAATAACCCGTTTTCATCTCAGTTTGTCTGGCTCCAGCTCTTGGTCTTGCCAAGTGAGCCAGGCGTCGTGGACTGTTGTGGCAGGGCATAGCATTGCCCTCGGGTGGGTACATGTATTTATCCCCAGGGTGCATGGTTCGAATCACTACGGAGGCAAAAACACTACAAGGGGGTAGTGATTAAGCTGGTAACGAGCAGCGGGGCTTCAGCATCTGTGTGGCTGGTCGCCGGGCTGTTACATTAAAAGGCGCCATATGACTTGTGAGATAACTTGTAATAGAGTAGCAGAAGCAGAGGGAAACCCTAGGAGCCAGATTCAAGGGGATTTGAAGGTGGATTCACTACAATAGTTGAGAAATCATCATTGATAAGTTTGTTCATCTCTTTTATCCTTAATCTTTGTAAAGCTACCATGAAAATGAGTAGCTAATCTCTCTTTGTTGGGATTAGGTGTAATTGACTCTATGTGTATGTATTTCTTTTGATCATGGTATTATATATGGTTTTAGTTTAGTTATCAATTTTGATGTTGTTCTTGAATTGTATGTTTTAATTCTAGGTTTTGAAATGGTATAGACGTATGCTTTTTGAATCCGAGACCTAGAACAATCATCTATTAAACTCTAAACTCTAGACATAGATTTAGGTTTAATATTCACTCTAAATATCAAGTTTTAAAACTATTGTGTTGATTAAATTGTCCGAGACATCGGAGTTTGAGCAATACGATATAGCCGGTATATTGATCGATCACTCGAGACATCGAGGGTTAATGAATATAGTGGGATTTTCATGGTAGCTTTACAAAGATTAAGGATAAAAGAGATGAACAAACTTATCAATGATGATTTCTCAACTATTGTAGTGAATCCACCTTCAAATCCCCTTGAATCTGGCTCCTAGGGTTTCCCTCTGCTTCTGCTACTCTATTACAAGTTATCTCACAAGTCTCAACAAAGAGAGATTAGCTACTCATTTTCATGGTAGCTTTACAAAGATTAAGGATAAAAGAGATGAACAAACTTATCAATGATGATTTCTCAACTATTGTAGTGAATCCACCTTCAAATCCCCTTGAATCTGGCTCCTAGGGTTTCCCTCTGCTTCTGCTACTCTATTACAAGTTATCTCACAAGTGATATATCAGAAAAATGACAGCAAGCTCTATTTATACTATTTCTGAAGATTAGAACTCGCTGAGCGAGTTCCAACTCGCTCTGGCGAGTTGACCTTTCTTCACCAGAGGGTTACTGCCACGTCATGAGTGAGTTTGAACCGCCTTCACTCGCCCTGGCGAGTTGTTACTCGCCCTGGCGAGTTGCTGCTCGCTCTGGCGAGTGTATCAGTTATCCAATTTGATGCTCTCTGCCTCTACTCGCCCTGCACTCGCTCTGAACTCGCCCTGGCGAGTTAACTTGCAATTTTTCTTCAAATTTCTGCACAAATGTTGAGATTTAGGGAGACTTAATTGAAATAAATGACTTAAACAAATATGTACATTTAAGTGGGATAAACCTAATGAATATCTTACAAAACAAGTTAATAAGTGCTTAAAACATATATGACTTTTAGCTACTTTTTGGCACTTATCAATAATCATCCTGTTGGGATGTAAACAAGTTGGCTCAATACAATTTGTAATAGATGAAGAGTCATATCAAATCTATTTTCCCAATATTCTTCCAAGATCTATTTAAGTGCATTATATTGGAGCAACTATGATATACACAACACATCCAAAAATGCTTAGATGAAAATATTAGGTTATAAACCTAAACTTAACTGAATTACAAAATAAGGGGAAGACTTCCATATAATAATTTATTGGCTCAATGCGAAGCAAAAATTCAATAAAAATGATCTCATGTTCCCAAAGTAGAATTTTGAAGTTATGATAAGTATCAATCATACATTTAACTTTAGACGTCTAAAGAATGGATCTTCAAGTCCATATTTTTAATGAGCTTATGCTACAAGATATTCAAATCAATTTTGATTGACATATGATACTTATCTATTGTTTACTGAAAAATTTAGAAAATGAGCTCATTCTCAAATTAGTTGAGAAAATAATTTCACAAACTTCTGGTTGTGAGTTGACTGACCATTTAGTTGATGCATCATTTAAAGTCATAAAATATCTAAATGGTAATTGGTGTATTGACTTACAAATATCACCTTATTTACATTCTCAAATTGTGAGAGACTTACTTTTTCAAATTTTCAACTTCTTTTGGGAACTAATAACAAAAAATTATTGGATTGAAGAATCTTCTGGCTCTTCAATGCATATCCAATAATATAATAATTATTCTTCGCATCAAAATAGATCCGGGATAACCCAACCGGTCTTGCCAAATACTAAAATATTATTTGCAAACTTCTGGTTTACAATAATTTGTGCTTCAATTGCACTAATATAAATAAGTGTAATACAATCTAGAGGGAAATTATGATAACTTTGTTCTTCCATGTTACATTACATTAGCTCTTCAGGAGCATTCGATAATCTTGTAGCTCTTCGGGAACTATATCACAAAAAAATCATTGTTTGAACAACCATTCAAGATTGTTTAATACACTCAAGATTGAATATTTGAAACATGATTTGGAAACTTCAAGTTTACGATAATATATGTTACATCTAAATAACCACTCTTTGTTCAATTATAATATAAATTATAAAGATGAAATAGGTCTTATAAATTTTTCTTTCAAATTAATATAAATTATAAAGATCAGATAAGTATTATAAATTTTTGTGTAGTTTACAAGAAGTATATAACCAATCTAATAAGTTATTTGTACAATTCTATATCATTACCGAATTCTTCAGGAATTCATAGAGAATAAGAACCGGATTTTTAAGTTCTTCAAGAACTATGCAATATATTTTAACAATAAAATCAATTTTCTAATCAATCCTTCAGGCATTAACACTTTTGAATTATTCTGGAGTTCATATAGAATAATGTTGAATTCTACGGGAACCACCCTTTTAAATTCTTCAAGAATAATTCTCAAAGAATAATATGAGTTCTTCGGGAACTATGCTTTTGAATTTTTCTAGAATTCTTAGAAAAATATATATTAACTCTTCTGGAACCTTTTTAATTATTTTTGAAGTGCCAAACATATCAAATCACTTAATTTCAATCCATAGACAAATCAGTTTTACAAATCAAAACATTTAGCATTATATAATACTAATATGTTAAGTTAAGCAAGTAGAGAATGCATAAGCATATAACAGATTATCAGAGTTCATACCTTTGTCCACATACCGAAAAAGTATTGCTTTTCAAAAAAAAGGAGTTTTGGCATGCATGCTAGGCCAACTTAAAGAGTACACATACACAGACATAATCTTAGTTAGAAAATACAATAGATATCTTGAATTATTACCTCTTTTGGTTACCAAATCTGCAACAAAAGTAATGGCAGTCTAACAAAGGATTTTCAAATGAAACACAAACATATACTTGTGTAAACTTTGTATGAAAAATTTGCTAGAAATGGTTAAGTATCAAAATTAATTATGTTGACCATGACAGCCAAACATCTGCATAACATATAGATGGCAATGACATTTTGAGCGACAAAGAAAAATAAACATAAGTGATAGTATACATTTGTAGAAGTATAATATATAGTCCAAGGATACCTTCAAAATTCAAAGCATGCAAAACATTAACAAAAGAGGGAATTGATTCTATGAAGCAAATAACTAATATAACAAACAAGTTATAAGCTTTCAACTATATGTTATAAACTTATAACCAATCAACCAAATTACTAACAAAACATAGAGGTTAAAGGCACTAGCACATAGCTTTACAAATTATAAAACATCAGAAGACAAAAACTAGTATAAGACATGTTCATGCATATACAACTCAAGAAAGAAAAAATTACTCATAGAAATCAAATTTTAAAATAGAGTTTACTCATAATGAACTATATAGGTCTACTTAGATTTATTCTCATGAGTATCCAATTCATATATTTAGCATTACTTTAATTGTCTTTGCCTTCACTTTCACAAACATTATCTAATTAAGCTCAAATAAATCAATATTCAAACATATGTAAAAATACTATCACACATTGTCCTTTCAAAATCAAATTGTATATATTTAATTTCAATCATCTCTACTTATGCCTCAAATAAAAATCATATTCAATTTACAAACGATGTGGCAATGTAAAATTTAAATCTTAATCTTATAACAGTATTACTCAAACAAACCACTATCATTGCAATCAACAATTGTTAAAGTTATCTGACTATGAGAAAACTTTTCACCAAGTTCTAGGATATTTTCATAAAGAAAATTCATGAAGCACAAATACATAAGATTCACATAATATTGCTAATTCATTAACCAGTGGCGTCATTTACTTGATAATTAGAACATTAGAAGTCATATCCAACTGTCAAACTAAAAGATACACATAATAGGATAAGATTCAAAACCACTAAAGAAGTGATCACAATATACTTTATAAATTATTATATAAATATACCAAATCAAAGTCATTCCATTAGGACTAGAAGGTATCGTATTAAAAGATATTTCAGGTTAAATCACATATATAAGCCAATCACACAAAACTAAATATAATATCATACATGTTTGATGATTCAAGGCATGTGAATATAAACAGCAAAAATAATTGCACGATAACATAATACCAATTTAAATTTGCAGCCTAAGCAATAGGAAATGGTAACCTGATCGTTGTACGTTAATCATAAGACTATCGTTTCCTTTAAATTTTATGAATCGAGCTTCGTGCTGATAACGTGTTAGAAATAAACTACTAAAGCTAAAGCATAGAGATAGAGAGAATGAGAGGTTTGTATTCAACTCTTCACTTATGTGTGTTTACATCATAACAAGAGTCTTATATTTATAGGATACAAAGAGGGAAGTGAAAGACCAAATGCAATTAAGGTCCACTTCACTAGTGGAAGTTATAGGATAAGGAAGAGATAAAGATGGACATCCACTAAGACTTATTATTCATAACATTTCTCTTTTTTTCAAAGTTTTCTTCATCTTCTTTCATAAAAAGAGAGTTTTTTTTTGCCGCCTTACCTACTTTGCTACCTGTTTCCATTTTTACCTTTCCGCTATTTAAGTAGCAGGCCGTAGACGTTATAAAAATGAAATTTTTTATAAATGTCGTCCGCTACCTAAATAGTAGACATTATAAAAAGAAAATCCGATAGGATGTATTTGGCTGTATCCGCTACTTAAAAAGAGGATTGAATATTTTGATAAATTCGTAGGCGTACGAGAAAATGAATAGGGTGACAAAAGAAAATCTTAATCATCCTTGCACCTTCATTTATTTTTTGAAATTGAATTCTTTTGTGTATTCATTCATAAATGAATGGTTTATATTTGATTTCAAGTTTTGCATATCTTTGTTATTCTGTGCCAAAATGAATGATTTTCTAAAAATAGTGTTTTTCATTTCCAATAAAAAGTACAATTCCTCTCACTTTGTGTCCCATTTTCTTATTATCCTTGCACCATGCTTTAATCAGGTTCCTTCTGGCTAATACTTAATAACATTCTGCAAACAGAAACGGTGTCTTCCTCAAAGATATAGTTGATCATAATTTGTTTTGCATACATACAACTTCTGTGCTCTCTAGTCTCTAATTGAAGTGTTGCATTAACAAAAAATTCATCAAAAACCATTTCATGCCATTTTTCATTTTCAATTTCTACTCATTCTACATATTTATAAAAAAGGTTTAAATTACTGACATCACTTGCTATAAATTTCATTGGTGAATTAGTTTTGAAGCGTGGTTATATGAACCTTCAAAAGGGACAGAGTTCCTACAAGTATTTCTGAACAAGGATGTTTTTGAGGATTTGAGAGGTTTGCACCCACCTAATTTTACTGCAAGTTATATTACTCACTCAATTTCCTTGCAAGTCATGGAAGGTTCGTGGGACGCGTATATTAATTAATAGGCTAAATTGCACTATTGGTCCCTTAACTTATTTATTGGTTTCATAATGGTCCCTTAACTAATTAATGTTACAAATTGGTCCCTTAACTTATTAACGTTACAAATTGATCCCTTAACTTTAATTATGTTTGTCATATTGATCCTTTTTAACAGATTGATAGTGTATTTATCTTCCGTCTAAGAAAGGTATCTGAACGCACAATCATATTCACTAACAATATAACTCAAAAATAAATCATTTATATGTTCATATAATGAATAATAGAAAGTAAAATTAATGTTTTTTCATAAAAACTAATGTAAAGGACCAATATGACAAACAAAATTAAAGTTAAGGGATCAATTTGTAACCTTAATTAGTTAAGGGACCAATATGAAACCAATAAATAAGTTAAGGGACCAATAGTCCAATTTAACCTAATTAATATTAACCAGTGAGTTGATAAAAAAAGGTACTACTTCATTTATTACTGCTTACTACCTCCGGACATATTTATAAGTAAATTTGACTTTTTCGGTATATTGAAAAATGAATATATATGTGACCTATATTATAGATCAGGTACATCTATTTCTTAATGTACCAAAAAAATCAAATTTATTTATAAATATGTCTGAAATGAATACTACTTAGTTCACTCATCTTTCTTATCGAGATCTCTCTACAGCTTCAGTTTGTTTCCAAACAAGTTATTCAAGTAATTTTTCTCTCTAAATTAATCTTTCAAATTATGTATGTTAAGCTATTTGTCTCATAATAAGAGATAAATTTGTACAAAAAAGAGTGTTACTTTCATTTTTTTATGTCATATTAATTATTATTTTTCAATTATTAACTTATTATTTTCAATTATATTATCTTATTAATATTATGGTTAAAGAAACCCACTTGGATTGGTCTAATAGTGTTGACTTGGACCCTTGAGTATGCTCCTCTCAAGGTTTCAGGTTCGATTATCTTAAGTGCCATTTTCAATTGGCCGGTCCATTCAGAAAGAAAAAAAAATAACTCTAGCTTTAAATTGACCCCCATAAATGAGCGGTGGAATTGGTCCTCTCAGATTAGGTGGTCCTAGAGCTAGATACCGAGTTTTTTTTAAAAAAAATATCGTTAATTTTTTTTGGTACCTGCAAAATTACCAAATTTTGTTTTTGAACCCTATAAAATAAATTAATAGTCTCAACAAGTTTCTTTTGCGTGCAGATTTAGTGCTATTATTCAAAATTTTGAAAATTACTATATTATCCTTGAATTTTTTAATAATTATTTTTCAGGCATTTTTTTGGAAGGATTTTTCAGGCATGTTTAGAAGACTATAAAATTTTTATTTATTAAACTTTAGAATTTTTTAAAATGGGAAGAACTAAATTATAATTTTTTAAATTTCAAAAAACAAAGATAAAAGTAACGAAAATCTCGACTTAAAATGCAAATTTTGAGTTACTTTCTTTTCGAGAAACTTTTTATAATGTTTTGAACATGTCTTCAGAATAGCTAAATGAAGAGCATCCATCATAAAAATACTAATAATGGTTTTAACCAATTTTTCAACATAAAAATGATAGTAGAAAAATCATTTTTTAGAAAAACCTAAAACAATGGCGAAGAGCATACATCATTGGTGAGCTTGACTTTTTCTTTTTGTTTACAACATAGCCGAGGATTGAACTAGGACCTCATCCATAACCCCTTACCACTGGATCAAATCTAATAATAATAATAATTTATGGTCAATTTGATTTTGTAATTGACAATTTTTTTATTTTTTTGGTTATCATGTTAAAGATATAAGGTGGATTCTTCCCTTTATTAAGGGGCTCAATATCTTTACAATTTAATTTAATTGACAACATTTAAATCTCATTTTAATTTATTGTAAAATAGTCATTGTATATTTAAGTGAATTATAATTAGAAGAAGCTTTATATACGTGGTACTTGTGTGAGTTGAGTTGCAATAATAGCCTTTTTTTATTTTTAATCATTTGAACAGAAAAAAAACGTTGGCTATTCAATTTATTAATGTTACTTGACAGAAAGAACACATTTCCATCTTGCAGAGAGGCTTTCATGGCAGAGTTGGTTGCCGGGGCATTTCTTTCTTCTTCCTTTCAAGTGATTTTTGAGAAGTTGGCTTCAGTTGATATCAGAGACTACTTTGGTGGTAATAAACTTGATGATCTGGTCAAAGAACTTGATATTAAACTCAATTCCATCAACCATGTCTTGGAAGAAGCAGAGATAAAGCAGTATCAAAACACACATGTGAAGAACTGGCTTGATGAACTTAAACATGTTCTTTATGAAGCAGACCAAATTTTAGATGAGTATGCTACTGATGCAATGTTGAAAAAGATGAAAGCTGAATCTGAATATGTTACCACAAGTGTATTGGGATTCTTTTCAGCTTTAACTACAAATCCATTTGAATCTAGGATCAATGAACTACTGGAGAAACTAGAATTACTTGCAGATCAAAAGAAAGATTTGGGATTGGAAGATGGTTCTTGGGCTGGTAAAGAGGGTTTAGTCAGTTGGAAACCTTCAAAAAGATTGTCAACTACAGCTCTTGTGGATGAGTCAAGCATATATGGTAGAGATCTTCATAAGGAAAAACTTATCAAATTTTTACTTGAAGGCAATGACAGTGGCAACCAAGTTCCAATAATCAGCATAGTTGGTTTAGGAGGGATGGGGAAAACCACTCTTGCTAAGCTTGTGTACAATGACAAGAAGATAAAAGAGCATTTTGGACTTAAAGCATGGGTCTATGTTTCAGAATCTTTTGATGTTGTTGGACTCACCAAAGCAATTCTCAAGTCATTTAATTCTTCAGCAGATGGCGAAGACTTGAATCTACTCCAACATCAACTGCAGCACTTACTATCATCGGGCAAGAAATACTTGCTTGTTTTAGATGATATTTGGAACGGAAATGCAGAATGTTGGGAGCAGTTACTTCTTCCGTTTAACCATGGATCTTCTGGAAGTAAGATTATCGTGACAACACGTGAAAAAGACGTAGCGGATGTCCTGAATTCAACGTTATTTGATTTAGAACAATTGGACAAAAGCAACTGTTGGAGTTTGTTTGTTACACATGCGTTTCATGGCAAGAATGTGCGTGAATATCCAAATCTGGAATCAATTGGCAAGAAAATTGTCGACAAGTGTGGAGGGTTGCCTTTAGCTATAAAAACACTGGGCCAACTCCTGCGGAGAAAATTCTCTGAACATGAATGGAGGAAGATATTAGTGATTGATATCTGGCGATTATCAGATGAGGAGAACAACGTTAACCCAGTGCTGAGATTGAGTTACCATAATCTCCCATCTAATCGGAAGCGTTGTTTTGCTTATTGTTCTATATTTCCCAAAGGTTATGAGTTTGACAAAGGTGGACTAATCAAGTTTTGGATGGCAGAAGGTTTGTTGAGGTGTTCCAGAGCAGACAAAAGTGAAGAAGAGGAGTTGGGTATTGAAATTTTCAGCGATCTTGAGTCAATTTCATTTTTCCAAAAATCATGGTATTGTAAATTTTTCATGCATGATCTTGTCAATGATTTAGCAAAATCAGTGTCTGGAGAATTCTGTATGCAAATAGAGGGTTCTATGGTGGAACGTATCCCTGAAAGAACACATCACATTTGGTTGTCTCTTCAATTAAATTGTAGTGATAAATTACTAGAGCCAATTTGTGAGTGCAAGGGACTACGTAGTCTGATAGTAAAACACCGCACAAAAACGTTGATAAGCAACAATGTGCAACGTGATCTGTTTTCAAGACTAATATGTTTGCGGATGTTATCATTTAAATACTGTGATCTCTCAGAGCTAGTTGATGAGATAGGCAATTTAAAACTTTTGCGTTATCTGGACCTTTCTTACACATGGATTAAAAGATTACCTGATACCATTTGTATGTTGTATAATTTGCAAACACTCTTGTTGAAAGGGTGTCGTAGATTGGCAGAGCTCCCTTCAAATTTTTCCAAACTCATCAATTTATGCCATCTTGAACTCCCTTTTGATCATGTAACCGAAAAATATATAATAAAAAAGCTGCCAAAGAATATAGGAATGTTGAACAAACTTCAGTCCTTGCCTTACTTTATTGTGGAAGAGCATAACGGATATGTTCTTAGGGAGTTGGAGAAACTAAACCATCTTCATGGAAGAATTCATATTGAAGGGCTGGGTAATGTCATTGATCCTGCAGATGCTGCGATGGCCAATTTGAAAGATAAGAAGTATTTAGCAGAATTACATATGGATTTCTACAAGAGAAGAGAAGAAATGAATGAGTCAATTGTTGAAAGAAATGTATCTGTGTTGGAGGCTCTTCAACCAAATAGCAACTTGAAGAGGCTCACTGTTGAATACTACAATGGCAATTGCTTTCCAAATTGGTTAAGTGGTTGTCATTTACCCAACTTAGTATCTCTTAAACTTGAGAGTTGTAGATTATTTTCTCATTTGCCGCCACTTGGTCAGCTTCCTTGTCTCAAGAAACTTTCCATTTCAAATTGTGATGGAATAAAGATCATCGGCGAAGAGTTTTACGACAATAATTCAACAAGTCTTCCGTGCAGGTCCCTTGTAGTTTTGAATTTTGAGAAGATGGGCAATTGGGAGGAATGGTTATGTCTTCAAGGGTTTCGTTTGCTGAAAGAGCTTTGTATAAGAGAATGTCCCGAATTGAAAAGGGTTCCACCTCAACGCCTTCATTCTTTACAAAAATTGGAGATAAGTAATTGCAACAAATTGGAGGAATGTTTATGTCTAGAAGGATCTCCTTTGCTTGAAGAGGTTTCTATAGAATATTGTTCCAAATTGAAAAGGGACCCCCTGCCTCAATACCTTCCTGCTTTACAAAAATTGGAGATTATTGATTGTGAAATGTTTGAGATATCAATTCCTAAGGGTGATAGTATCATAGAGTTAGATCTACAGAGATGTGATCGGATTTTGGTAAATGGATTGTCGACTGGCTTGAAAACTTTTGTCCTTATGGAAAATCGGTATACCGAGTTCTCCGTGGAAGATTTCTCCACCTCTTTGGATTTGCATTTCAATAATCTTTCAATAACAGGATGTCACTCCTCCTCCTTGCCTTTTTCACTACATCTCTTCACCAATCTTCAATCTCTCCAACTGTTCAATGTCTTGGTTTGTATAATTGTTCAAAGCTAAGAATAATGAACTACAAGGGTTTTCTCCACCTCAATTCTCTCACGGAGCTAAGTATTTACAACTGCCCTAGTCTTGAGCGCTTGCCTGAGGAGGGTCCATTACTCAGCTCCCTTTCTTTTTTGGGTATTAATTTCGGAGAAGTACAAAAAGGAGGTAGGGGAGCGTTGGCATACAATTCGTCACATCCCTAATGTGTATATTGACATTATAAGACTCTGTATTTCATGTTAGAACAGCGGCAACTGTGAACTCGATCTTTCTTCTTGTTCCACCGACATGACGCAAAATTACTTTACTGAGTCTGTCTACAACTACAAAACATGAAATACAATACAAGTGGGTAGCAACTTTGTTTGTTTCGACCAATTACAAGATTAGGAACAAGTGTTTATTATTGTATAAATTGAATGTCTTGCAACTTTGTTGTACAAAGTGTTTATTATTGTATAAATTGAATGTCTTGAATTTATATCTAGACTATGATCTTTTCCTTGAAATAAATTATGTATCCTCTTGTTTCCCCATGTGAGGATGGATGACCACCTTTATTTAAATTTGGTTTCCACCTCTATTCCATCTGTGTTTAGTAATTTCTATGCCTTAATTTCTGTTTTTCCTGTTTCTCTTTAATTTATTGATCATCATCATTAGTTTTCCATAAAATACAACTTCATTCAAGACTCTAATTTCGATATTGCTTTGTGAAAATTATTTACAAACATTTCATGACATTCTTAATTTTTAAGTTTTATTCCTTGTTTCTATTTATGTAAAAAGTGTTTCAATTCTTGAGATCATTTTCTCTTGGGGTTTTAATACTACAAATTCCGTGGACATTTATGACAACCATACTATAAAATAAAAAGGGGATACAATTTATACAAATACAAGTATTTCTGAAAACAATGGCGTGAGAAGACATATGGAGAACACCATATTTTCTCAGTATTGTCCAGAGCTTTCAAGAGGAGGGTTGATAAAAAAGAAGGGGAAAAGAAATAGGTGAATGATGACATACTCAAGGATCTGACTGACTGTGTTCTGTGACCACGACATACTCTTGCCACCGCCATGAAGCAAATGCAGGATTCTGTTGCAGGTCCCTCATTTGAATATGTGAATGATGAATTTCTTTCATAACCATTACATTAAATAAAAACTGTGTAAATAAAACAATGAATTTCAACTATTTTCTTATTGTCCTTGCACATGCATATTTAAAATTGTTATTTTGGCAGCTGCATAGCTCTCTCTATTTGCATACCTTACAACTACTAAAGTTTCTCAATTAGAAGGCTTATTGGATTTAAGTGAGTGGATATGAGGTTAGTTTCAATCATTTATCTCTTGCAAATTGCTGCACAGTTTTGGTTGAAACTTAATGCATTGAATGTATTTTTTGGTTGGACTACATCTTTATTATATTTTTATCAATTCATGGATGCATCTGCAGAGATGATTACTTGAAATTTTCTTTTGTTTAATCATTGGCTAATATTTATTCATGTTACACTGTAAAGAAACTAAGAAAGTCTAATTAGAAGTATTCAGATATAATGACATGTTATTCTTTATCATTTAGGAATCTATGAACCAAAATGTTGTTACCATATGTTGTAGGCCTGGATGAATCATAACGATAATGTGTTGTGATGACAAAATTGGTAAGTGTACTAATCGTATCGTTAAGTAATAAAATTTATAAAGTTCTTATCCATAGAGATTGTTCAATTTCGACAAAACAATTAAATTAATTTAGGATAATTAACTAAAATGCAAAAATGGGGGAGTTTTCAGGTTTTGTAGTAACAATATTCTTAATTTGCAAAAAGAAATAAACAAAGACTTTTTAATAGAGAAAAGCGATTAGGAATTATTTTGAATCCTCTCTTTGTTTGAAGATAATTTCTAGATCTAGTATTGTTTTTTTTTGGTTTACACCACCAGTTTAGTCTGGTTCGGGGGTCAGTTCTGGCATCAAGTGGTTCCAGCCCCCTCCCGATCGCAGTTGCGGGGGATCGAACCGTGGTCCTCCCTACCAAGTTCAGCGCCAATCACCACTGAACCAACTAACGATTGGTAGATCTAGTATTGTTTGATTACTTAAGGGTCCGTTTGGTTCGAAGTTTTTGGAGGGGAGGGGAGGGGAGGTGAGGGAATATTTTAAATTTTGGAGAAGTAATTTACTTTTTTATTCTTAACCTTGTAAACTCAAAATAAGGATTAAATTATAATGGATATATTACGTCAAAAAAAAAAATTAATGGATATATAACAAAAAAAAATCTAATGAGTAGAAAACCTAAATTTTTTTTGTTGTAAAAAAAAAATAAAACCTAGAATTTTAATATTCCAACAAGGATAATTTTGAATTTTAATAAAAAAATGAGGGTAATTTTGTCAACATAATAAATCCCTCCCCTCCCCTCCTTCTCAATTGAACCAAACAGACCCTAAAAGTTTGATGCAAATTCAATTATTGGTAAATGAATCATTGAATTTTATAATATAAAAGAAAGATGTGTACGATTTAAATACAAAATACTCCCATTTCATAATTATTTAGTATAATATATTTAATTATTTGTTATTGAATATATTTAACTATTATAATTATTTAGTATTTAGTATTTCAATTTTCTCGGCCCCCCATTTCATATACTCTTGGATCCGTCTCTTTTGAAAAGAATAAAAGAATAACATCACAATGAAACAAATAATAACTTTTTCCACTCTCGTATGAGTTTTGGATGAACACATTTAAAAAACATTAATTTTATGCTATTTGGAAGCACTTGTCCAAATAATTTATACCGTATGGAAGTAAATTACTTCCAATTTTTAATAGCGAAGGTGACAACTAGCGCAAATAAACGAATGGAAATATTTTTTTGTAAATGATAAAGTTGTTTACATCTTCAATTTAATCCAAAATTGCATTATGAGAGTATAAAAACAAAACTTTGATTGATGTAAGTGTGATAGGTTTATGTAGTAGGTAAGAGAAAATACTCGTCTCCTCATGCCTAATAAAATTAAATTTGGTGTGTGTGAATTTAAACAATGAATTATTCTATTGTATAAATTTGATAGAATGTTACTCTATGCGTGGAAGATATGGAAGCTATAAAAGAAAGTTGAAACTAAAACGAAAACTATATATTCAGGAAGTTGCCAATTCCACATGATAGATATGAACAAATCCATATATTTTTCGTTTGTCAAAATTAATTACAAGTTAGTTACTTAATTGGTTAGTGCGATTAATTTCAATAAAATAGGTACACAATCCATATATTTTTTACAAAGTCGATATGAAATAAATTGTATAGAGAATTCATATACTAGAGAGATTTGAAAAAGGACAATCACCAATTTTGACATTGTGTATAATGATGTGTGAAACTCACATAATTTCCCTTACATTGAGTGTTAAATTGTTGTGCTAACGTGGATGCTTTAAAAAAAGAGTTTTAATAACGACAACAACATAGTTTTGGGTGTATTTGTAGCTTGAGTCTCAACTATAAAATTGTGTAAAATAATTTACAATTTTTCCTAAAGACAAATTAGACAAAAATAGTTTGTGTAAATTTCTTCCTTAGCTAGCTATTCTACTAATTAATGTGCCACTTAATTCCTTTCTCAAAAGAAGAATTTAAGCTATTAATTAATGTCTTTTCTTATGCAAAACGCGTTTCTGTTTCAGTCATGCGATTGAATGTGTTAATTTGTATTGTATTCATACTTAATTAACAGCTTAAATTCTTCTTTTGAGACTTAAACCAAAATTACAAAACACACTAATAAAGGAACATATACGATGATAACTACCTGCACTCTTCATCCTACTCTCACATTCAACTCAACTACTTCTGATTTGATTGATTAATTCATCATGTCTAATTTAGTAAAGAAAAATTGAATATTGTGGTCAAAGAAATAAATACTCCGCATTAGTTAATCGTGCAATTGAATACAGTAGTATATTATATTTTTAGTATAATATAATATTATACAAATTATTATGTTTGACTTGTAATATATTATATGAATTATCAATCAGTACATTCCTAAAATATAGCAACAAATATTTAAAACAATATATTCAACTTAGAGCATCTCCAATAAGAGTATCAAAGAGAGTATCATAGACTAATGATCCGTACCTTATTTTTTTTATCATTGGAGTTCCATTACGTGGCACATAGGGTATCAAAATTGATGATACTGGTACCTTATTTAAGGTACCGTATCATCAATTTAATATTACCTTTTTTTGTATATAAAATTAAATAGAATTAAAAACTTGTTAATAATGTATGATACTAAGAGTGATATCACCATTGGAGCAAAATACGTATAAGTTGCATAAATATTACATAACATTGTAGGGACCACTTTTTAGTAATGTATGATACCCAAAGTGGTATCACCATTGGAGATGCTCTTAGAACATCTCCAATAACGGTGTCTAAAAAAGTTTCATAGGCTAATGATATGGTACCTTATTATTTTTATCATTGGAGTTCCATGACGGGGCATAGAGGGTATCAAAATTGATTATACTGGTACCGTATCATCAATTTAATGTTACATTTTTTTTTGTTTGATCATTAAATGGTCATTTGATCTTTTTCTTTACAAACATTTAATCATATTTCATATTTTTCTATATTACCCAATTTTTATTTGTTTTGTCTCAAGTCATATTTTATCGTCCGGTAATAATATTCATGATTACATGAATTTGTTCCAAAATCAATCTCCTACCGGTAAAACTTCCAAAATCATCCTTATTTTATTTATCCATTACCAACACCCAATACCACTTTGGTTGAAGCTCCTCAAGTGTCACAATTATCAACTAAAAGTTGTCTAGAAAATATTAATAGGTTTGATGAAGAAGCACGTAATTCTCAGGAAAAAAATCTTGTTCCTTTCTCGCCACAAGAAAAATACATTTGAGAGCGTTTCAGACAAGAGAATAATCAAAATTAATTATTATATTTTTTATTATAAATTTTTCATCATATTTATGTATTTTTCACCATTTTTTATTTATTGTCTTGTATTTCTCATTATATTTAATTATTAATATATTTATCTACGCATTTATTAAATTAAATAAATTTTTATTTTTATTTAGAAAAAGTTAAAAAATAAATATAGATGGCACCACTTGTTAATAATGTATGATAGTCAAAGTGGTATCATCACTGGAATAAAATATGTACGAGTTGCGTAAGTATTACTTGGCATTGTATGGACCACTTGTTAATAATATATTATATGAATTATCAATTATCAATCAGTACATTCCTAAAATATAGCAAAAAAGTAAAACAATTTATTCAACTTATTAAGTTTAATCCCGTATTGAATGAATTTGAAAATGGTAAGTTTCTTAAATATAGAAATTGTTTATTTTATTTTACTTTTTAGGAAACATGTAGCAATTATTTAATTTTTTATTTGACAAAGGTTAGCGTGTAAGGTCTATAAATTAAGAATCCTAATCCGAAAGTAATTTGTATAATCCCTTTCAAACAAAAGAATGAATCCATCCGCATCTTTTTCTATGTTCTTCACTATTTTGGTGATTTTTATTTCTCTTGCAACTTCACAAAAATCTGGCACCAGCCTATATGAAAATGTATGCAATGGTGTTCATGAAAAACAACGTTGTTTGAAACTTGCGGAAAAGAACCCGGAATTTACTTCAGCTAAAGATTATCTTACTCTTAGTCAGTTATTCTTAAAAATGTCAATCGAGAAATCTACAAAAGGTCAAAATTACCTCAAAAATTTGGTGAACAAATATCCTTCCTCTGAAGCTCTTAAAGAGTGTTCAACCTATTGTTATGATGCGTGTGTAAGAGATTTTAAGGGTTCGTTAGAAGAATTGACCGTTGATCCTGAAAGTGCAAGCTATGATGCCTTTGTTGCTGGCGATGAACCCAATAATTGTGAAAAACAATTGGCTGCTGAAAAAATAGTTAATGATCCATCTATTTCTGCATTAAACGATGAGATGAAATTTCTTAGTTTTATTGCAAATACAATGATAAGTCATCTTCGGTGAGATGTGTGGTTGTTTATGTTTGCTATTTGTATTTACTTTAAAGAATCAATAATAAAATAATGTTATAAAGGTTCATGACATTCCATAAATCAAAATTTCTTTCGCCTTATTTTTTTTGGTCGAGCCTTATTTATTCTTCTTCATATACAAATTTTGGTAGAGTATTTTCTTTTATTAATGGTCTGATTTCTAGAGCAAGAAGTTTGACAAAATATTATTTATACATTACACATAATTTGAATTATCCTAAATAATTTATTTTGTCTTATAAAAAATTCATAAATTCTCTCGTTTAAATTTAATTTATTTTTGAACTTATGAAAATAACTAATACAAATTAATAAATTTATTTTTGTTGTATAAATTTTTATTAACAAAAATTATATCTTTGTAAATTGTTTTCTCATAAACTATTCTTAAAAGTTTATAATAATATTTATTTAAAAAACTATTTTACATAACCTCAAAAATAAAGCAATCCGGACCAATCATAATGTCTTCGTTTTCGAGAAGATTAAAACTAATTGATAATAGAATTAACTTCTGAATCACATTAAACTGGTAGTAAAAACCAACAAAATAAAGCAACCCGAACGAATCATAATGCCTTGGTAGTTGGTAGCAATATGTTTTGTTTCTGTGCTTAATTTTGAAGCGATTTATTCCATATTTTTGAAATTTTTTTTCGCTATGTTGTCTAATGGCTAGAAATTCCACCCTAGGATGGATAAGTGGGATAATCAGATTCGAACCCTAGCTCCATACATATATAATACAATGTCCTACCAACCGAGCTAAATTTATATTTTTGAATAATTAATTGGATAGTTAATGTCATTATTTCTCAAAAAGGTCACTTACGAAAATATTGAAAACGAATAAATTCGTTATTCTAGAACGATCCCACCTTTTGCGGAATGCGGATTTTTATTTTGGCTTGTCGAATTGAACTAGTAATTTTTTTTTTTTTGGACGAAAGTTGTACTATAGTAATTAGCGGTGACGTCTAAGGTGAGGGAGCTGTTAAGTCCCTCACCGGTGAACCACTAAAATTTTACTATTAGATATAACAATGGCTTAGATCTATTAAAATTTAAAAAGAGAACATGCAAAGTCGTCCACATACAATCATTCAACACCTCCGTTTCTCACTCTTTTCGGAACAAAAGAAATTCTTTGATTTTCTGCTTCTGTTTTTCTTCCATGACTGTACCTTGAAGCTTTCATAATCTGAAGCAAAACCCTCCAAGAACAAATTTTGAAACCAACCCATCTTGCAAAACCATTGGAAAACCCAAAACCACAACAAGAAGCTTCCCCTTAATCATTCCCACCAACCATGATGCAGCAGATTCAGACTCTCTTGTGACGATGAAGCTTCATAAAACCCATCAAAGTTTCAAAAAAGAGGGAAATTATCCAACTATTTCACCTTCTTTGTCTTGCTCCATTGACCCGACCTGTTTCAACAAATCCAAATAATCACTCGCCGCCATCGGTTGTAACAGTTCAAGATGAACAAATTAAAATCTCAAATAGAAAATTAAAACCACAAATAGAATTTCAAAACTAATATTGTTTCATATGATTAAGCAAGCGAAAGAAAGATTCAACAGTGGTGGTGGTCGGCGTCAGTGATGGAGATAGTCGGCGTCGGTGGTGTGGTGTTCGCCGGAGTTTGTGTGGATGTTGGAGTTTCTGTCAAATTGAACTGCTGAGTGATGAAGTTGAGATTTGCCAGGATTGCCTATGGACAAGTGTACATATTCTTTCTTTTTAGTAGTACTTTAATAAATTTAAGCCATTGATTAGATTCGACGGTTAAATTTAAATGGTCCACCGGTGAGGGACTTAATAGCTCCCTCACCTTAGAAGCCACAGTAATTAGCACCATGAATCAAGCTATAATTTGAAGAAATCAGTTTTTATTTTTTTTGGTCAATGGGAAATCAGATTTTGAATATGTGGTTAAAAGAATAATCATTAGTTAATCTTTGCAATTGAAGTACTCCGTGTATTTTCAGTCAATGAGAGAGAGGAAATAAAATATCGTTCGCTTTTGAAATGTTATGGCACAATTATTATAATATCATTCAAATTTAATTATAAAAATGGTAATTTTCCAAATTATTATTACATTTAACGGGCAAAAAAATTATATAGAAAAGAACTATTCAAATTATTATTTTAGGAGGAAGACTCCAAAGTATTCTTGATAGATGCATATCTGTTGAGCATTCTGGTTTTTGTAGCAGAGAGGTCTATTACCAATAATGTGTTAAAATTTTATGATCTAAAAAAAATTGTAATAAAATTGTGAAATGCTTAAAATAATATTTTAAGATAAATTAATTAAACCAAATTTTTATTTAAATTTCTATAAAAAAATATTTATTATTTTTTTTTTAACAAAAGTACAGTACACCACAAAAATCATTTAAAAAAAAAAGCAAAACAAACCGTAGACAAGACGTTAGTGGTTATCGCCATTTTTAAATAAGGAATTTTCACATATATTTAAATAATAGATTTAATTAGCCTGTAAGTCCCTTAAAGATTTTTTAAGTTTCACTTTGAGAAGAGAGAGATAGAGAAGAGAGAAAAGGAAGAGAAATTAGAAACTTCTCCTGTTTGGTAAGGAGAGAAACTAAGAAGAGAGAGGAATAATTGATGGGCCCCATCACTTTTTACTTTCTCTGCACATCTGCGAAGAAAGAGGGGAGAGAAGACTTATAATCTGTTATTACCAAAACTGCCCTCATCCCTTACCTATTGTTCCCTCTGGCCTTTGATACTCCTCCACTAGTGCTCTTTGTTGTTTTGTTTATTTCTTTTACAACCAAAAATTATCTAGATGTATGGTTGTTCTAACAAAAAATATTATGCGGATCACTGTTGCTTTTTGCTACTAAACTCTTGTCTTTGTTGTTTGTTCTTGGACCTTCATTTGTGGTAATCAATTTTTTCTTTAAAACTAAAAACCGAAGCATTAAAATAAAAATTAAAAAACCAAACTGAAGCATTTTTTAAAGCAAAAAAAAATTATAGCTAATTGAAAATTAAAATATGCGTAGTTAAATTAATTAATGGAATTCAAATGAAAAAATTGAAATTAATTTACATAGGTGCTTTTAATTGAAGGGCATTTTCGTCCTTTTAAAAAAATATATAACACTTCTTTCTCTCTTATTTCTCTCATACCAAACAATACATTAAATCTATTCTATTTCTCACATTTTTCTCTCTTCTCTTACTCTCTCTCACATATTTCTCTCTTCTTATTTTCTTCTCACAACCAAACACACCAGTAGTGAAGAAAATAAGTTCCACTTTGGTCCTTTATTGATATCTTCGGCTGTCAATATGGTCTTTTTCGTCCATTTTTTCTCAGAAACCGTTAACTTTTGTACATGTGGAAAAATAGGTTGTTACGTGGCATCTGTACCGAAATGACCATATTGACTGATGGAGATATCAATAAGGACCAAAGTGGAACTTATTTTCTTTAAGGGACCAAAGTGAAACCAAAAAAGTCTTTAAGGGACTTGTAGACTAATTAAGCCTAAATAATAATAATGGATTTTCGCATATATTTAAGTTTAGGAAAAGCTATGGCACGTGATAATGATTAAAAAATGGAAATATTTTATTGTAACCAGTGTATGTAGTTCAAGAGAAATTTTTAGGTGAGTCCACACCTAAGCATTAATTGTTAAACACAATCAATCACATAATTACAAATCATTAGTATATTAAAAAATTACAAGTAATTAATAGAGTTGTAATTAAAACAAAATCTCTATAAATAAGGAAAGAAAGAAAAAATGAGATATAAAAAAAAAACTTATGAATTTAATTTATTTTTATTCATTATTATTTCTCAAATTTTTATAAAATTAAGGACCGTCCAAACTATTATGAATTTGTTTGATAAAAAAATAGTAGATAGTTGTAAATCATATAACTTATAAGATAACTTATAACCGATAAACGCTAATTCAATTTGTATTATTTAGTAAAATTAACGGTTGAATTAACTCATTAAATATGAAGTGATATAAAAAATGTTTAATTACTATTTAATTATTTTCAAGTAAGATGACAAGAATAAAATGAAAGAAAAATAATAAAATATAAACTATACACTAATTGAATTATTTTATTAATATAAATACAAGGTCTCAATTAGTAAAAAAAAAATTCAAAAATAGAGAAATAATAATATATAAAAATAATTGGAAGAAAGAAATAAAAAAAAAAAGAAAGATAGCGAAATAAAAATAGAGAAATAAAAATAAAAAATAAAAAAGTTTTAAAAAATAGAGAAAGAAAAATAATTGGGCGGTCCCTAAGTTTCTAAAAATAGAAAAATATAATGAATAAAAATAAAGTAAATTCATAATAGTTTCTTATTTATAACTCGCTTTTTTTTTCTTTCTTTATTTATAGAGATTTTGTTTTAATTATTACTTTATTAATTACTTATAATTTTTTAATATAGTAATGATTTGTAATTATGTGATTGGTTGTGCCTAACCATTAATACTTAGGTGTTGACTCACTTAAGAATTTCTCTTGGGTTTATTTACTTTTAATACAAAAATGTTTTAAAAAGTTTTTTTTTAAGCATTTTTTAATAAGAAAATGAGAAAAGGGGTTTATGTGTGTGCGTTATAAAAGATAAATGACCTAAATAAAAAAATAAAGAATTAAAGTGTTACAGAAAAAAGAAAAAGACACCTGCCTACACTAATTTTTGAGATTTTTTTTATATAGTACTACACACATAGCACACACCTCTGATTACACATTTAATTTTATACAACGAAAAGAAAAAGTATAATTTGTTCTTGTTGGAATTGCCTTGAAAACTGGATGCAGAAAAACAAGTTTTGTTGTTGGATTTACGCCTGGGCGCAAACAGGCCATGCTTGGGTGCAATAGTGCATGATTTGGAGCTGATGCCACTGTCATATGCGCCTGGGCGCGGGCTCGCATGCATAAATATGTTGTTTGCGTTTTCTTATGGTTTTAAGGGGTTTTTAGGATTTCTAAGGCCAACATACAAACTAGGGTTAATAGATAAACACTTTGGGAAGACTCTATGGTTGAGAGATGTAACAACCCGTTTTTCAAAGGCCAGAAAAGGCATTAATAATTTATTTATTTTTTGTACACATCAGAGTTACGCATAAAAGATTTTAAATGAGCCGGCATTCAAATATACAAAAACTCATTACCATAAGGTGCTTCGACAAGCAAAGTGTATTCCAGAATAATTACAATCCAAGTCTAAGTATTCAAATACTTACAACAGAACAAGTTAGAATCCTATGCCTAAACCCAAAAATCACGGTGCACAACCCACACCGGCGCATAGTCTAACTAAGCCAAAGCTCCAACATCTCACTGGGGCCTGGAGCAGCCACCGTCGTCACCACGACCTAACCCATCATCTGGGTGGGATGAGTCCGCAAATGAAAGTAATGGTCACCACAAAATAAAAGGTATGTATATATATAACCGGTGCGAAAGATTGTATACATAACAATAATTCCACAAACACAAGAGAAAGCTCTTAACCACCAAAGCAATTCCCACCAACGGGTTTATATATATAATGCACACCAAGCCTAATGCAGACTTCTAAAATGCGTGGTACTAACCCTAGCTACCACAATGCATGAGTTCTGGAATCGTAGGTCCAACCCACTAAAGCCACAAGGGCAGGTGATGCCACACAGACGCTATCACCAGGTGAAAATAGCCACACAGATGCTACCAGCCACACAGATGCTGTCAGCCACACAGATGCTGTCATCAGGCGAAAATAGCCACACAGATGCTACCAGCCACACAGATGCTGTCAGCCACACAGATGCTGTCACCAGGCGAAAATAGCCACACAGATGCTACCAGCCACACAGATACTGTCAGCCACACAGATGCTGTCACCAGGCGAAAATAGCCACACAGATGCTACCAGCCACACAGATGTTGTCGCCAACTATGAAATGCATGAGCATACTTTCTAATTAAGCATATATAGGGCAGTCACACAGACACAGCCCCGACGGAGTCACACAGACACATCCACCCGTGTAGTCCCAGCTGACTTACACGTTCCATACATGCTCATGCAACAATTACATATCACACAGATATATGTAAACCAAACACAACGACATACATACATTTCCAATCATATGTATTCCAACAACCTGTTCATACATATATTCTCATAATCATATGTAAACAGCGCAAGTATTTTAAACACGTTCTCATCACGAGAATACATCAACCAGACATGCCAAACACACAGCAAAGCATTACAGCAGACAACCAAGCATGTCATAACCAGTTGAAAAGACGGAAATAAAGTGGATCCCTTACCTCGGCCAGCTTCCAACACAACCAACTTACGCTACGCGAGCAATATCCGTCTCTCTCGACGAAATCCCCAATCCGGCTAATCCTCTTAACCTTTTACAACACATAACTTATCTAAGTTAATACCACATTCTAGTTGGTTACTCAAATAAGTCCTAGCGCGGCTACTAATTGATTCAATGCCTATGGTTGTTCTCTCACAACTAACTAGGCTCAAGTCATATCGAAAACAAGCCTTGAAAACATTAACACTTCGAAAGATAGTCTCTCATCACGAAACGTCTTTTAAATAAACCTCGGCTATTTTAAAACACTTAAAAAGCCAAATCTTTTTTTCAAAACAACTATTGAAAATACAACACTTCAATAAATAGTTTTTCTCGCAAAAGCGCTATAACAAATAGTTTTATCCAAAAACGTCGCCAAATAAATTCAAACTATTTTAAAGTTTTTCCAAAAGAAAATCTCTTTTCAAACAACTTATGCCTCCAATCATAAGTTCCAAAATGTTTTAAAACTAAACAAGTCTGGCCTAAAACTTTTCTCGTTCGATTTATAACAAACTACTTTTAGCACGTACGTAACAAAAATCTTTTTAAACACAACTCTCAACACAAGAATTATCATTGCAAATAACAAATTAATTTCCAAACATATTTATATTTTCATAGAAAAATAATCTCTATTATTTTTCTACTACTATACTTCAATTTCAAAACGGCGATAAAACAGTTACAACTTGAAACGACCATAACTCATTCAATTTTTATCGGATTGAGACGAGTCATACGCCAAATTCATCGTCTCGAAAAGGCGGATTGAATGGTTAACTTTCTAGGACAAAATACAACTTTTAAAATGGACGAAAATGCCCTTCAGATTTCGGTCAGCACCTATAATTTTCTCAAAACCATTTCTTTCGAAAGCTAACTTGGTTAAAGCACTTATAAAATTGCTAATTTCACATAAACCAACTCAATTTGGTTTGGTTCCACACTTAAAAACTTTTTCCAAAACCCTAACTTCATAAATCATAAAAATTCGGGGCTTTTGATTCCTTACATTTTCTATCAAAAATTGTTGCACCAAAACAATTTGTAAAGACTTTAATTGCAAGAAAATCATAAAAGAATTTCATTTCCAAACACTTTCAAAAATCACCAACTTTCTAAAATGCTCACAATCAAAATTTCTTTTTAGATCTATAATCACAAAAGCTCATCCAACAATATTAACAAAAGAAAAACCAAAACTTAACACAAATCTTTTTGAACATAAAATCAAACAATTCAAATCATAATTTTTCTCATGGATTCTATCACTAACTATCAAGGATCTATACTATTGACAAAAGAAAACTTAAAGTTTCAACCCTTAAAGCAATAAGGGCCTCACGGCCAACTATTGGAGAGGGAAGGAAGAGTTGGAAACTTACATTTCTAATGATGCTACAAGCTTCACCGTGCTACCACAAGCAACTTCCATCTTAGAACTTTCTTCAAATTCCTAAAGGAACCCTCATGATCTTAACCACTTGGCTATTTTTTTCTATCTCTAAACAAAGAAAATGGAAGAACAACGTAGAGAAGGAGGGAGAGAGTTCCACGTGAAAGTGGAAGAGAGAAAAGAGAGTTCACTCTTGATCACTAAGCTAATCCTTAAATAGAAAGCTCCATTGGTTCCTAGCCATTAGATCAAATAGTATAAAGTTTCATGATCAAATCCTAACCAACCATCCAATCTTGGTCACCAAGAAACATCTCATAAATATCTAGATATTTCTTATGTGATCTTATCCTCCCACTAGCTCGCTCGGTCCCCGCGCTCGCGCTTAAACGAGTCGCACATCGCTAATGGACGAAAATCGCAAAAATAGAAAAACTACGGAATAAACGTCCGTCGTAAACCGCTTCTAAAAATTATCGCTAAAACTTTTTCCTCGACTGTGATTTTCTTCCTCACCCTCGAAAAATAATCTGAAGATATATCCTAACTCACGCCGATATATAAAACTCCCATCTAAATTTCTACGAAATTCAGAAACCGTAAAAATTCCTAACAGCGGGTAAGATTCCTACTCGTTTTTTCCAAAAACAAGAATAATCCAAAACTCGTCATTCTGACTTCACAGAAATCTCCCCATACTTAAAAGAGGATTACAAGACAAAAGTCTGTGCCTTTACAGCGCACGAGCACAAAACAGGCTCAATTTCAGCAAAATTCTCATATATACGACGATACACACAAAACCGTTCTACTAAAAACCCTAAAACTTAGCCGACACTAAAGTTCCTTAGAAAAACCGCACAGTAAAATCTTGGGTCTTACAAGAGAAACATTCTATCACCTTGGAAATACTTGTTTATTGAATCTCTTGGTCACACGGAGAGATTTGGAAAAAGGGTAGAATTAGGAAAACTCTAATTCTTATAACTCTTGTGAATCTCATTGTAATCAAGTATTCTATTGATAGTGAAACGGAGAGGCTTCTCTCTCCCCAGAGTAGGTTAATTAACACCAAACTGAGTAAACAAATTCTATCGTGTTGTTTTTTTCTCGTCGTTTATTGCTTTGAATTATTGCATCTGAAAGTGTGAAAAACACAACAATTGTTGTGAGTTTATCGTTAAATTCACAACAATTGGCGCCCACCGCGGAGCAAAGGGTCAATCGAATTAAGGCACCATGGGTTCTAAATGGGAAATTGAGAAATTCATCAGGAGTAATGACTTATCAATCGGTACATTCCTAAAATATAGCAACAAAAATTTAAAACAATATATTCAACTTATTAAGTTAAATCCCGTATTGAATGAATTGGAAAATGGTAAGTTTCTTAAATATAGAAATTGTTTATTTTATTTTACTTTTTAGGAAACATGTAGTAATTATTTAATTTTTTAATTGACAAAGGTTAGCGTGTAAGGTCTATAAATTAAGAATCCTAATCCGAGAGTAATCTGTATAATTCATTTAAAATAAAAGAATGAATCCCTCCGCATCTTTTTCTGTGTTCTTCCACTATTTTGGTGATTTTTATTTCTCTTGCAACTTCACAAAAACCTGGCACCGGCCTATATGAAAATGTATGCAATAGTGTTAATGAAAAACAACGTTGTTTGAAACTTGCGGAAAACAATCCCAAATTGACTTCAGCTAAAGATTATCTTACTCTTAGTCAGATATTCTTAAAAATGTCAATAGAGAAATCTACAAAAGCTCAAAATTACCTCAAAAATTTGGTGAACAAATATCCTTCCTCTAAAGCTCTTAAAGAATGTTCAACCTATTGTTATGGTGCATGTGTTGGAGATTTTAAGGATTCCTTAGTATTATTGATCAAAGATCCGTTAAGTGCAAGCTATGAGGCCTTTGTTGCTGGCGATGAACCCAATAGATGTGATAAACTATTGGCTGCTGAAAAAATAGTTAAGGATCCATCTATTTTTACATTGAACGATGAGATGCAGTTTCTTAGTTTTCTTGCAAATATAGGATCGAGAGTCATCTTCAGTGAGATATGTGGTTGTTTATGTTTGCTATTTGTATTTGACTTTAAAGAATCAGCAATATATATAATAGTGTTATAAAGATTTATGACATTCCATGATTCACAATTTTTTTTGTTTATTAATGGCCTGATTTCCAGAGCAAGAAGTCTGACAAAATATTATTTATACATTACACTAAACTTGAATTATCCTAAATAATTTATTTTGTCTTCTAAAAAATTCATTAAGTCTCCCATTTGAATTTGATTTATTTTTTAACTTATGAAAATAACTTATACCAATAAAAACTGTACGATCCCACTACATGTGCATATTTTATTTTGTCTTGTTTATTAGCAATATGAATCAAGCTAATTTGAAGAAAGGGAATCAGATTATTTGTTTGTTTGTTTGTTTTATTTACATGTACCACAAAAAAGATTATTTGTTTTTTTGGTCAAAGGGGAAACAGATTTTGAATATGTGGTCAAAGGAATAATTGATTAGTTAATCTTGCAATTGAATTACTACTCCGTATATTCTCAGACAACGAAAGGGAAAGAAAAGATTGATCGCTTTTGAAATATTATGGCACAACTATTATAAGATCATCCAAATTTAACTATAAAAATGGTAATTTTTAAAATTATTATTACATTTAACCGGAAAAGAATTTTTATATCTCTCATTTTAAAATATTTACTACAAAAGAATTTATACAAATTATTATGTTTGACTTGTATTATATTACATGAATTATCAAAATCAGGCACAAGTTATGGTGCATAATGCACCATGTATAAATACCTAAGATTGTTTAGCGCACCCCTCAAATTTTTAGGGGTGCGCTAAAAATTTGGGGGGTGCACTAGAAATTTGGGGGGTTTGCTAGAAATCTAGAGGGTATGCTAAGCAAGTTGTGGGTGCATTAAATAATTTTTATTATTTATGCATGATACATAAAGAAAACGTTTATGCACCATAACAACTCCAATCAACCAGTACATCTCTAAAATATAGCAAAAACAATTTAAAACGATTTATTGAAATTATTAAGTTTGATCTTGTATTTGAATGAATTTTAAAATGGTAAGTTTCTTAAATATAGAAATTGTTTATTTTATTTTACTTTTTAGGAAACATGTAGCAATTATTTAATTTTTTTAATTGACAAAAGTTAAAGCGTGTAAGGTCAATAAATTAAGA
This sequence comes from Trifolium repens, assembly GCA_030408175.1. Lineage (NCBI taxonomy): Eukaryota > Viridiplantae > Streptophyta > Magnoliopsida > Fabales > Fabaceae > Trifolium > Trifolium repens. The sequence goes on from CP125851.1 coordinate 53,002,924, forward strand.
ATCCTAATCCTTAAGCAATTTGTATAATCCATTTCAATCAAAAGAATGAATTTCTTGTTCGATAAGTCCTAACTCAACTGATAAAATATGCCGAAATTGTTTGACCAAATATTGTGATACGGGTTTGAATCCGGGATCTCACAATTATGTGAGTTTAATTTCAGTGGATTAACATTTCATTTAAGACAAAAAAAAAATGAATTTCTTCGCATCTTTTTCTATGTTCTTCACTATTTTGGTGATTTTTATTTCTCTTGCAACTTTACAAAAATATGGCACTAACCTATTTTGAAAATGTATGCAACCGTGTTCATGAAAAACAACGTTGTTTGAAACTTGCGGAATAGGCTTAAACATCATTTTCGTTCCTGTAAGTTCATAAATTTTTTGTTTTAATCTCTGTATCTTTTTTTGTTGCAAATTAGTTCTGCATGTGCAAATCTTTATTATTTTAGTCCTTAAAGCTAAAATCAGTAGGAAAATTTGCTGGTTTCCTGCAGATTTTCCTGCGGATTTTAGTTTTAAGGGACTAAAACCAAAAGATTTGAACATATATGGACTAATTTGCAACAAAAAAAATACAGAGACTAAAACAAAAAAACCGCAAACTTACAAGAACGAAAATGATGATTAAGCCTGCGGAATACAACCTTGAATTTATTTCAATTAAAGATTATCTTACTCTTAGTCACTTATTCTTAAAAATGTCAATAAAGAAATCTACAAAAATTCAAAATTACCTCAACAATTTGGTGAGCAAATATCCTTCCTCTAAAAGCTCTTAGAGAGTGTTCAACCTATTGTTTTGATGCATGTGTTAGAGATTTTAAGGATTAGTAGAATTGACCGAAGATCCGTTAAGTGCAAGCTATGATGCCTTTGTTGCTGGCGATGAACCCAATAGATGTGATAAACTATTGGCCGATGAAAAAATAGTTAATGATCCATCTATTTCCGCATTGAACGATGAGATGCAGTTTCTTAGTTTTCTTGCAAATGAGATCGTAAGTCATCTTCAGTGAGATATGTGATTGTTTATGTTTGCTATTTATATTTTACTTTAAAGAATCAATAATAAAAAAAATTATAAAGGTTCATGACATTCCATGACTCACAATTTTTTTTGCCTTTTTTTTTTTCTTTTCGTCGAGCCTTACTTATTCTTCTTCATATACAAATCTTGGTAGAGAGTATTTTTTTTATTAATGGCCTGATTTCCAGAGCAAGAAGTCTGACAAAATATTATTTATACATTACACTAAACTTGAATTATCCTAAATAATTTATTTTGTCTTCTAAAAAATTCATTAATTCTCCTATTTAGATTTGATTTATTTTTTAGCTTATGAAAATAACTTATACTAATAAAAACTGTACGATCCCACCACGTGTGCATATTTTATTTTGTCTTGTTAATTAGCAATATGAATCAAGCTAATTTGAAGAAAGGGAATCAGATTATTTGTTTGTTTGTTTTTTTTTTTTATTTACATGTACCACAAAAAATATTATTTGTTTTTTTGGTCAAATTAAAGGGGAAACAGATTTTGAATATGTGGTCAAAGGAATAATTGATTAGTTAATCTTGCAATTGAAGTACTACTCCGTATATTTTCAGACAACGAAAGGGAAAGAAAAGATTTATCGCTTTTGAAAGATTATGGCACAACTATTATAAGCAGGGACGGATCCAGAAATTTTAGTTAATGGGGGCAAAAATTATATACAATAACTTTTTTAACACAAAAATGCATCAATATACCGTAATTGTTATTTTCTCTATCTAGTAGCCTACTGATTAGAAATTCAACCTTTAAAGTGAATAAATGGAGTATCCGAGGTTCGAATTCTAACTCATACATAATATATGCGATATCCCTACCACTGAGTTAAATCCCGACCTCATATGCAAAAATGCTACAACACCAAAATTAACATACTTTTGGTCTTCTAATATCATTATATTTCTTGAAAGTATTCTAATATCATTATTAGTATATATTAAAACATTTATGATAAGACTCTTTTGATAATCATCTAATATCACAACTCTCCGATATGTAGTCTCAAGCTTAGTGGGGGCAACACTTAATCTTTAGTTTGTACGAAAGTAAAATTATTAAACGTTTTTAGATAAATTATTAGATAGAGTGGGGCAGGTGCCCCCAATGTCATGTAAGTTTAAAAGTGCAACCTAAGAAGGGGGTGAATTAGGTTCTATAATTTTTTTGGTTATTTTAGAGATGTTATGGTAATTATTATTTTTCCGGAAATTTATGATGAAGGTATGAACAATATGGAGAAAAATAAAAGATTTAAGGAAGAGAAGAAGAACACAAAAGATTTATACTGGTTCCCCTTCTAACCTAAGGGTACGTCCAGTCTCTTTACTCCTTAAGGATTTCACTATGACCTTTACAAAGTGAAACAAGAGAACAATCATCTCTTTTTCACTATCTTGCTTCCAACAATCCTGGACAGCAAAGTGATTCCCCTACAAAGTGAAACAAGAGAACAATCATCTCTTTTTCACTCTCTTGCTTCCAAAAATCCTGGACAGCAAGATATTCACAATAAACTGAATTTTGTACAAGAGTTTGAATAAAATAGAATTTTGATATACAAAGTTCTAAACTTTGTCTTCTCTTTCAATATAACAATTCAAAATTATAAAATTCAAAGTGCTTATGAAACTTTAACTTTCATATGAAAAATATGTAACAAAGTTTCAAAGAGTTTGTGATAATTTTGGCAAAAAAATTGTTATGAAAATTTGAGTGAAAGAGGTAATTTGATCTTTAGAAAAATTATGAATATATAGAGACTTTTAAAATTGTTCATGAAGCAATGCAATTGTTATTATTATTTTGTGTAAAAAATAATCCAAAAACAAACAAATGAAAGAAGACATTGCTTCATGAAAATGACGTTGGATTTTAAAATCTGCCCAGAACTCTTTACATCTGCTGCCACAGATACGCGATGTAAAAAGTCCTGTTTTTTTTAAATTTCAAACGTTGCACTGTTTGTGAATTCAATCAGGCAATCAACCCAGTTCTTTTTACATCTGTTGCACAGAACGACTGATTTAAAATGTCCTGACAGCTTTTCTTAAAATTCAAGTTTTTATATTTTTAAAAGCTTGCTTCATATGAATTTTTATATTTAACTTAGAAATTTATTTGTAATTGATTATTAAAATAATTTGTGAGCATTCTAAGTTAAAATACTTTTGAAAGTCTTTTATGCATAATTGTTATAATAATTTTAGTAAGTTTTATATGTTCATTTGTGAACACTTAAAGCTTATAACAATGAATTGCATATTGTACCTACCTAATATTGTTCCCCATGTCTTGAGCACTTGATCATCAGATAAAATTGATTGCTCCAATCTTGAACTCTTGAGCCACATAATCCATTTTTATCTTCTTTTCACATATTTGTCTTCATCAAAATAACTTCAATTTAGAAGCTTGTCTTCACATGTCATACACTTAAATCAGTCCTTGGTTATAAGATCATCCAAATTTAATTATAAAAATGGTAATTTTTCAAATTATTATTACATTTATAACAGGAAAAAGAATTTTTATATTTCTCATTTTAAAATTTTTATTACAAAAGAATTTATTCAAATTATTATGTTTGACTTGTATTATATTATATGAATTATGAATCAGTACATCTCTAAAATATAGAGAAAAAAAAAATTAAAAACGATTTATTGAAATTATTAAGTTTGATCCCGTATCGAATGAATTTTAAAATGGTAAGTTTCTTAAATATAGAAATTGTTTATTTTATTTTACTTTTTAGGAAACATGTAGCAATTATTTAATTTTTGGCTTAAATGCATTTTTGGTCCCCCTATTTTGATTTTTTTGAACTTTTGGTCCCCCTATTTTAAAAACCAGCTTTTTGGTCCCCCTATTTTAAAAGTCACCTTTTTTTTATCCCCCTCCCATTTTAATGACGTGGCACCTTAATTGATGATGTGGCATTAACAGTCATGACTTTGTTGAAATTATTCCATTTCCATGTCATTACTTTTATTATTAAATTTATTTATTTATTTTATAATATATTAAAATACACAAAAATCAATTTCATATATTGAACCAGAAAATCAATTTCATGTAGCCTTCTTCTTCTTCGTCAATCACCTATTGTTCATTATTAAACAAACCTAGGAATTAAAAAAGCTTAGAACAAAAACCTCCAATCCCCTTTGTCCTGATCACTCACTAATCCACACACACACACACACAAACTCCTTTTCCATTCTCTTCAATTGAAATCTCAAAAACTCCATCTCAATCTCCATTTCCCTATAGCAAACAACACCTTTATCTCTGAAACCTTCATCGGCAACCCAGATCTAGAGGGATTGAAAGTTGAAATCCACACAGACCCATATAATAAGAGGGGATGACTTTCGACTTTGGTGTAGTATTTCGCTCTGATTCGTTCTATTTATTCTTCCTAGATCTGTTCAGTGAATGTCGGGCACCCCATTTGAGTTTCAAAATTAGAATATACGAGTTATGCCTGTACTTAGTCATGTTTGCCTCACATAATTTTCGAAATCCATGCTTCTGATTCTACTCATATTCTATATTTTCGATCTTGATTTTCTCTAAAAACTAAAGTATAAAACCCAGATTTGAAGATGATTTTGGTTTTTCTCTTTGCTTTTGATTTTGCATTATTCTTAAAGATTGTGTTTTCTGGGAAGTGATGTTTGTAGTGATGGTGGCTGAAGAAGAAATGTGATTTTGAGTTATGATGTAGGTGTGGAGAAGATGTAAATATGATGCACATGAAGAACAAAGTAAAGTTTGTTTGAAGATGAAAACCCAGATCCGAACAAAGTAAAGAATTGTGATTATGAGTTGAGTTATGATGTATGGTGGCTGAAGAAGAATTGTAAAACCATCTTGTTTTATTTCAAATGATATTATAACATTATTTGTTTAAATTTTAAAGGATAAAAGAAAAAAAATAATGTCATGTAAATTATTTCTTCTTATTCATCATTGCCATGTCAGCTTTTTGTATGCCACATCATTAAAATGGGAGGGGGACCAAAAAAAAAGTTGACTTTTAAAATAGAGGGACCAAAAAACTGATTTTTAAAATAGGGGGACTAAAAGTTCAAAAAAATCAAAATAGGGGGACCAAAAGTGCATTTAAGCCTTAATTTTTTAATTGACAAAAGTTGGCGTGTAATAAGGTCAAAAGTCTTAGCGCTCAACTGATAAAATATGCCAAAATTGTTAAGCTGGACATCATGATCCGGATTTAAACCCGGGATCTCACAATTATGTGAGTTTAATTTCAGTGGATTACCACTTCATCTAAAACAAAAATAAAAGAATGAATTTCTCCGCAACTTTTTCTATGTTCTTCACTATTTTAGTGATTTTTATTTCTCTTGCAACTTCACAAAAATCTGGCACTAGCCTATATGAAAATGTATGCAATGGTGTTCATGAAAAACAACGTTGTTTAAAACTTGCGGAATACAATCCTGAATTTACTTTAGCTAAAGATTATACTCTTAGTTAGTTATTGTTAAAAATGTCAATAGAAAAATCTATAAAAGTTCAAAATTACCTCTCCCGTTCCGGTGAAATCCTCTCCGGCAGCATCCAACCGTTCCTTTGCTCAGGTGGTAAATGATGCTTGTGACGTCAAAATCAGTCAGCTTCCTGTGCCAGCCATTAGAGGTGAAGACCTTTGTATCAAAATTACCCAACATGAATACGAAAAAGGTCTCGCTGACTGCAAGAAAAACCTCCATGGTAGGCTTGTTATGAATAAAGGAGACAAGCCTTTGAGTGCCCGTGAATTGTCAGGTAAACTCTCCAGTGTATGGAAAACTGCGAATCAATGGAAGATGATTTCTCTAGGTAGAGGGTTTTATGAGTTTCAGTTTGTCTCCTTTGAGGACATGCGCCTAGCATGGTCTATGGGAACCATAAACCTTAAACCTGGGGTGCTTCGGCTTTCTAAGTGGACCAACGATTTTAATCCGTACACGCAGCGCCAAACTCATACACAAATTTGGATAAGACTAATGGAGCTACCCCAAGAATATTGGCGCCAACGTACATTATTTGAAATAGCTAGCGCTATTGGTACTCCTTTATCGTTAGATGAAGCTACTAAAGCTCGTGCTTTTCGGCCATTATGCACGTATTTTGGTCGATATGGATTTGTCCCGTCACGTTTTTGATGAGATTGTGGTAGAACGTGAGGGATACTCATTCAAACTTGCGGTGGTATATGAACGTTTGCCTGCTTTTTGTATGCATTGTGGAATTATAGGGCATAGTGTTCAAGATTGTAACTGGCTGAAACCGTCTGAAGCGAAGGTTGACAATCGTGCCAAAAAGATTATCACAATCAAGAAGGAAGCTGCAAACATGCAGTACATACCAAAAAAGAAGGACAATGCCTTCCCTAGCACTGCTGAAGTGGTTGAAGTGGAAACAAATCATCAACAATCAAATTTGAGAGGATCACATGAGGGAAATAAGCAAAATGAGGAGCAGGAAGCAGGACACTACCAAGCACATGAAGGCCCCAAAATTCCAAGTAATGATAATGGCGCAACTGCTAATGATGGAGTTGTTGTCCAACATTCAACCTCCTTTAGTATGACGCTAAATAATGTTCAGGATGACATTGTTCTTGGAGATATTCAAATCGATGATCCGGTGCTGCAACAAGTAACCAATGATGATGTGGCTGGTGTTACTCCTATTAATGAAGATTTGGACCACGAAGAGAAGGAAACAGATGATAACTCCTCCAATGTTCCAGATACACAACTAACATTTGTGAAGCAAGATGATGCGGTAGAAGTTGGAAAATCTTTCTCGGTGCCTAACGACTTTGATGCCCCCGCTTTTGTTATACCCGGTACAATGCAAAATATTATGATATTGCCGGATGATGAATTTGATGAGGCGGTCCAAGCAGACCTTCAAGTGATTAAACAAGCTTGGGCCGCGATGGAGAAAGGAGAGAAGTCTTTCACCCCTGTTATTTCTAAAAGTCAAAAGAAGAAGATAAAACAATTGGCTCGGAGTGTTGGACAGTCATGTAACACTCATTCTAAAGGTGACACATCTCACTAGTTCCTATGAAATGAGAGGGGTTTAGGCAAACCAGAAGCTTGAGTTATTTGTGACTTCCCTTTGAAAGGATGTTTATTCGGTACCACTTTATTTTGTTTATTTTGGGGTAAGGTCTAGTCCCCCCGTATGTACATATTTTTTTCTATTTTTATTTATATTAATATGAGATATAGGTATAGGATAGGAGTGTTTAGGTGTGCCAACTTAGTTGGAATATTTATTCAATCCTTGATGCCTAGATGCTCTTAACTTATCAAAAAAAAAAAAAAAAAAAAAACCTCAAAAATTTGGTGAGCAAATATCCTTCCTCTAAAGCTCTTAGAGAGCGTTCAACCTATTGTTATGATGCATGTGTTAGAGATTTTAAGGATTCGTTAGTAGAATTGACAGAAGATCCATTAATAAGGCTCTGTTTGGCAAAAATAGCGGTTGGCTGATAAGCTAGCTTATAGCTTATAGCTTATAGCTGATGGCTGATAGCTTATAGCTTATAGCTGATGGCTGATGGCTGATAAGCTAATTAAAGTGTTTGGTAAAATTAGCGGTTCAACTAGCTGATGGATATAAAATGACATTACTAATATGTAATAATATTTAAGATATTTATAAATTAAATTTATTAATTTAATATATCAATATATTATTATTATTATTATATTAACTTTTATTTGTTGAAATTTAATTTAAATTTATTTTCATGTTTTTTTATAGAGAAATTTATTTTCATGTTATATTCATAATTTATAAAAATCAATATATTGAAATAAAAATGGACATGGTTCGTTACATTGTCTTTCCATGGATATTAGACTTATTTTGATCTATCTTGGATTTTATTTATTTAAATTTAAAATCGGAAGCAGTAGTTTAGAACAATTTTTTACGGGAGTAGTATGCATCAGTCTATAAAAATATGTTACACATGTTAAAATCGTTGTTAGTAAGTTTTAGTTTTTTCCACGGGTACGAAATAGTAAGCCAATATCAAAATATACCTAGTTTATTTTAAAGGGTAATAATGAATTTTAGTTAAAATAATACGGGTAAAAGTGGAAGAAAAATTGATAAGCTATAAGCTATAAGCTCATAAGCTACTTGAAATAGCTTCTGAAAAATAAATTATAAGTCAGTAAAATAAGCTATAAGTCAGTGGTGAAAGAACTGTTACCAAACAGGTCTTTTAACTTATAAGCTATAAGACATAAGCTATAAGTCAGTTTTATGGTCATGCCAAACAGAGCCTAAGTGCAAGCTTTATGACGCCTTTGTTGCTGGCGATGAACCCAATAATTGTGATAAACTATTGGCTGATGAAAAAATAGTTAATGATCCATCCATCTATTTTTTATTTTTTTTTTTGGTAGAAATGATCCATCTATTTCAACATTGAACGATGAGATGAAATTTCTTAGTTTTCTTGCAAATTATAACATAAGTCATATTCAGTGAGATAAGTGAGATATGTGGTTGTTTATGTTTGCTATTTGTATTTGACTAAAGAATCAACAATATAATTATAAAGGTTTATGACATTCCATAAATCACAATTTTTTTCGCCTAATTTTTTTGGCTTAATGGCAGTTTTGATACCCCTATTTTCAAAAAAATTGGATTTTAGTACCCTTATTTCTAAATCAACAATTTTGGTCCCTCTATTTTGCCAAATTTTATAATTCCACTCGTTCTTATTCTCTTTTGATGATGTGACGCTTTTAATATTAAATGGCATTTGTTAATTTAAAAAATCATCGCCATGTCAGATTATAATAACATATATATATATATATATATATATATATATATAATTTAAATATTTAAATTTTAAAAATCTGAAAAATAAAATAGAAAACAAAATAAAGTACTACAAAAATGATTAAAAAAATAACAAAGTATCAAAAAATTGTAAAAAAAAACAAAACAAATAAAAATAGTATAAAAATCTGGAAAAATACAATAGATGGTTGTGTTATGTCTCTTTTTGAAACTTTTAGCATTATGACATGGTTATTCCGTATGAAACTATTAGCCTTTAATTTGTTTAATGGTTGTTCAGATATTTTATAGGTGAAAGTTGATTTTTATTTGCTTTTTAGTTGTATTTTCTGGATTTTTGAGTTATTTAACTGGTTTTGTATGGTTATAATGGTTTTTTACTTGTATTTTATTTGGTTTTTTCTGATTTATTTTTTTTATCTTTTTACAATTTTTTATACTTTATTATTTTTTTAAACATTTTTGTTGTACTTTATTTTGTTTTCTATTTTATTTTTCAGATTTTTGAATATTTAAATTTATATATATATATATATTTTATTATAAATATAATCTAACGTGGCGATGATTTTTTAAATTAACAAATGCCACGTAATACTAAAAAGCACCACACCATCAAAAGAGAATAAGAATGAGGGGAATTTCAAAATTTGGAAAAATAGGGAGACCAAAATTGCTGATTTAAAAATAGGGGTATCAAAATCCAATTTTTTTGAAAATATGGGTACCAAAACTGCCATTAAGCCAATTTTTTTTCTGGTTGAGCCTTATTTATTCTTCTTCATATACAAATCTTTGTACAAAGTAAAAAAATTTTGATTATGTTTGGATACTGATTAGCGATAAAAACAGGGTTAAAAATGATTTAGACTATTTAAAATCATGTTAGAACAATAAATTTGCGGTTATGATCACATGTAATAGAATTTCGGAAAACATTTACCAAAATCACTTCGAAAAATGTTTTCCAAAGTAATTTTGGATTCTGCTTTCCGAAATATTTGAATTTTCAAAAATCGTTTTCCGAAAAATTAACTTTTTGGAAAATAGAATCCGAAATACTGGAATATTATTGGAAAAAAATAAATCTAAAAACTATGTTTAAGTCTGTTTCGAAAAATAGAATCCATAAAAAAATTAATTTTGGAAAACATTTTCCAGAAACTATTTATGAGGGCAAAATCGGAATTACGAAGGGGTTAGAAGAAACATAGGGGGGAGAAGAGAAAAAATCATCGTTAATACTACTTTATATTCTATTTGAAGTATGTTTTGTCAATTGTTATTTTCAGTGTAGCAAAGAAAAATGTCTATCCTAAAATTTCGAGTAACTTATAAAATTTACTCTTGAAGTCAATATATCCCTCCTCATTATGTTAGAGTCGATTTTGAGTAAAAAAAATTATAAGACCTGAAAATAAAATTATTGGTAATTTAGTTCGGTTTTGAATTGTTAATTAAAAAATTTGACCCGATTCAATCCAATTCAGTGATTTTTAACTTGGATAGGATTTTGGATATCAAAATTACAAATTGTAATTTTGTTTTTTAGTTTGACTATACTATGTCATGGTTGTTACCAGGTTCTCCTAAAAACTGGAGATAGTATACTTGAAAATATAACTTTTTACATTTTTAATATATTGAATGTACAAATTTTAATACAAAATTTATTTATCTATATGTTTAATTAGTGTCTGGGAGCACTATTTAACATTTTATAACCACCTACTTTTTCATAAATCCATGACAGCCGACTAATCATATACATAAGTATAGTTAATAGTTAATTCATTTGAATAAACAATAAATTTAAATTAGGACCAAAATTTTGGTTAATTAAATACATGAACTAACCGCAATTTTCATTATGAACATAATTAACGATCTCTTCAGTCGAATCAGCCATTTTAAAACGGCGCATTCTTACTCCTAACTAGAACCAAATGTCGTAATTAAATCGGTTAGTAATTGTACCCAAAAAAATATCGGTTAGTAAAAGAACAGAGTTTGTAGGTTAGCCAAAACAAACATTATAATACCTTCATATCATGTAGCAGGTGTTGTGCAGTGCACTACAGTCTACAGTGTTACATATAGGGGAAGGGAAATGCTTTATGTAGCGAAAACTATTTCACGACAAATTCACGAAAATTATGTTCAGTCGGCAATGCGTTGAAGTATCCACCAGGCAACACGTACATGTGGTATACCATTATTCCATATATTGGAGCAAACATATAACTACACATAAATTTTCTTTTTCTTTCAATGAAAAATAATTAAGGATAATAGTTTATTTTTTGCGTTTATGCAAAATAGATTACGTAAATAAATAAATTTTTATGTAATTTTATAAATTTATCAAAATAGTTTACGAAAAAAAAAAGATTAATTCAACATTTGATCTTTTATGTTTATTTTAGATTTCAATTTGATCCCTTATGTTTTAAAAGTTTCAATTTGATCTTTTGTGTTTTCACCGTTTGCATAAGTTTGTTCTTTCCGTTAATTTTGATGTTTTCACCGTTTCATTTGGACACATGTCCAAGTGTCCAGGTGTCTGTCCACATATGCAAATCGTCTGCCACATGAGATAAAACTGACGGAAAAGACCAAATTGAAACCTAAATTAAACATAAGGACCAAATTGAAACTTTTAAAACATAAAAGACCAAGTTGAAACCTAAAATAAACATAAGGTACCAAATTATTAAGCAAAAAAATAACTTATAAAAATAAAAGTTTTGCCTAGTGGAAACTTATAAATTAACATAAAAACTTATTTATTTGCATAAGTTATTTTCTATAAGCTCAAAAATAAATTATTCCAAACGGACCCTAAGTCAAGCGTAATAATTGAGGTTTGAACCACGTCTCCTCCATTTTGTGTGAGTTTTCAAGTATTTGTCATTTCATCTATCTACTACAAAATTCAATATAAAAAAAAAATTATGAACAAACTTAGTTCAATTGGTAGCGATATTGTATTTTATATGCAGCTTGAAATTCGAACTCTAAACATTTCACTTATCCACTTTAAAAGTAACTTTTTTAGTCATCAGACTATCTGACATAAAAAAATAAAACAGGAGAAAAATTTATGCAGATCAATTATTCTGGACCAAAATATTGTTCATTGCTTTATTGTTTAATAAAATAAATATAACTTGTTGTAACAAAAATATATATATAACTTGATAAGCTCACAGTAAACTTAACCAAAAGAAAAGCTTTTTAGTCAATAAATGATAGCAGCGTGAGACATATTTTCGATGTATATAGCATTGCCGTATATATAAAGGTGGTGTTGTATACAAGTAAGTAGGGGTTGGAAAAAAAAAAAAACTTTAAATTAAACTGAATCGAATAAAAAATAAAACTATAAGTATAACCAACGGTTTTAAAACAAAACTGAAATAGTTTGATTCGGTTCATGATTATTAGTTTGGTATAATTTTTTTTAATGGTTTAATTTACTTTAATGAAAAGTTGGTTATGGTTTAATTTAAAATCATAAAACCGAACCAATTTAACTTTTTGGTTCAATTCAAAAGATAAATAATCTAGTTCAATTCGATTATCATTAAATTTAAAAATATTTTAGTTCAGTTTTCCTCAAATATTATGCCCACCCCTACACTTAAGTAGGTAACAAACGTTAAACCGATGACATAGGAACCGAATTCGTGACCGAGAATATTTATTTATTAAATTCCTCAAAGTATTAAACCAAAGTGGATTCTGCATGCACGGTTAGGATTTTGGCAGATTCTGTGGACCAAGTGACCGGCACATTGTGACTTACTTGTAACGTGATTTAGCTCAACTTGTGTTTCTTTATTATTACATTTTCACTTCTATACATACACCCGTGTTTCACCTACCACCTGCATTCATAGATATCACAATTATATATATATATATATATATATATATATATATATATATATATATATATATTATATCCTACACACAACAAAGTATGTAAAAGTCTAGATAAATTATGCCCACAAAAGTTGATACATCATAGTCATAGCTTCATATTCGGTGTGCCAATAATCAGAAGTTGCTCTTCATGTAAAAACAAAATTGGTGAGGTGACCTGTCCAAACCATAATTCAAAAAAGAGAGTTTAATGGTTTGGAAATGAGTAGAGAAAAAAAAAAAAATCTAAAAGTTGGAATCCATATATACATACATACTGCGTTGAATCTGTTATGTCTTATGAAGCACATAGCTTCAGACAGTAGACACGACACTGACACATCGGCATGAATAATAATTTTAAAAAATGATATAATTTAATGTAATTATGAGTGTTGGTGTCGGACACACACGCCTAATCTGAAGAGAAAATGACACTAGAATTTTGTGTTTGAGAAACATTTGTGTTGAAGGAAAATTAGTATATAGCATGCCATAGCTGAGTTTTAAGCTACCTTGGCTTGTTATATATAAATAAATAGGCAGTGAAACATGTGAATACATTTCAACAATTTTCTTTTCTTCCTCTAATTATTCATGGCTAATTTAACTTTTAAACTCTTCCTTCTTCTCTTAACAATCTTCCACTCAAACACTTTAGCTTTCAACTTCTCTGATTCTTCCACAAAAACACTACATGCAAAGATATCTTCATTAAAATCCTTCTGCAAAACTACTCCATACCCTGAACTTTGTTTCAATTCATCAAAACTATCAATCTCAATAAACATAAGTCCAAACATCATTAGCATCCTTCTTAACTCCCTTCAAGTAGCAATATCTGAAACAACAAAACTATCTAATCAATTCAACAATGCTAAACAACATTCAAACATCATAGAGAACAAAAGAGGAGTGTTACAAGATTGCAAAGAACTTCAACAATCTACTTTGACTTCTTTAAAAAGATCATTGTCTGGAATTAGTTCCTCAAACTCTAGAAAGTTAGTTGATGCAAGAACATATCTCAGTGCAGCACTTACTGACAAGAATACATGTTTAGAAAGCTTAGATTCTGCTTCTGGTACAATGAAGCAAGTTCTAGTGGATTCGGTGATCGACACTTACAAGCATGTTAGTAATTCTCTGTCAATGCTCCCTGAGCCTGAGGAAAGAGCTTCGAAAGGACGTGGTAATCGGCGTTTAATGGATGCTCTAACGTGGTTGTCAAGAAAAGATCACCGCCGGTTCTTGCAAAGTACAAATGATGTAGTTGTGGCTGCAGATGGAAGTGGAAACTTTAGCACTATTAATGAAGCCATTAACTTTGCTCCAAATAACAGCTATGATAGGATAATAATCTATGTGAAAGAAGGAGTGTATGAGGAAAATGTTGAAATCACAAGTGATAAAACCAATATTGTTTTACTTGGTGATGGAAGTGATGTCACTCTCATTACTGGCAATAGAAGTGTTGTTGATGGCTGGACCACTTTCAGATCTGCAACTTTAGGTAATCATTGATTAAACACTTTATTTATGGGACTATTAAGTATTAATGTGCCTAATATAACTTGTAACTAATGAAGCACAAACACCAGACACAATGCGGATACTGACACACCATAAGTGTCAGTGTTATGTCGGTGTCGGACACCAACGTGTGTTCGACACTGGACAGGCCTAAACCGAGGAGTGTCTTTGCTTCAACATTTGAAATTCATGTGTAAGTGTTCTGATGTTGAGTAAGTGATAGGACTATTGCTTCACTGGACATGCCTTAACCGAGCAGTGTTCTGACGTGTTCGGACTCAAATTAATCCTTGAAATTGTAGGATTGTATCAATTTAGTCTCTCAGATAATTGATATTCTAAAATTGGAAAAGAAATTATCAAATAAACTTGTCCCTTGTTTTCTTTTTTGTCAGCGGTCTCCGGTGAAGGTTTTCTGGCACGGGATATAGCTTTCGAGAACAAGGCAGGACCAGAGAAGCATCAAGCAGTTGCATTAAGAGTGAATGCAGACTTAACAGCTTTTTACAAATGTGCAATGTATGGTTACCAAGACACACTTTATGTTCATTCCTTTAGACAATTCTATAGAGAATGTGACATTTTTGGTACCATAGATTACATATTTGGTAATGCAGCAGTAGTTTTACAAGCATGTAACATTGTTTCAAGAAAGCCATTACCACATCAATTCACTGTCATCACTGCACAAGCCAGAGATTCCCCTGATGAAGACACTGGCATCTCAATCCAAAATTGTTCAATTTTAGCTACTACTGATTTGTATGACAACTCTAACAACATTAAAAGTTACCTTGGAAGGCCTTGGAGGGTTTATTCTAGGACTGTTTATATTGAGTCTTACATTGATGTGTTTATTGATCCAATGGGATGGACAAAGTGGTCTCATGAAGATGACAATGATGAAGGGTTGAATACTTTGTATTATGGTGAGTATGCAAATTATGGACCTGGTTCAGGAACAGATAAAAGAGTGAAATGGTTAGGGTATCATTTGATGGATTTTGATAGTGCAAATAACTTCACTGTTGCTGAGTTCATTATTGGTGATGCTTGGATTGGATCTACTTCATTCCCTTTTGATGATTGGATTTGATCACATAAATAACAAGGAATATAGAGTTAGCTTATTTGTTCTGCTTAATCTTTACTCTTTACTAATGTAAAAAAAAAAAAAAGAGTAAACGATCGTTTTGTTATTTAAATGTGTAAGATGTTGTCTATGCAGTCTATGAGTGTATCGAAATTACATATCTATCGTCAAATATGTCTTTTGTTGGTAATTTAGAGATTAAATAAAGACATTTGTGGGCTAAATTAATTAACGAACGACACATATGATGACCAAAGTGATTAGCAGAGGACACATTTAAGTATATTTTTGTAATTTTGGTACATATGTAAATCAACGTTTCAGTCCTCGAAATTGTAATGCTTGAACCATTTAGTCCCTTAAATTTATGAAATGGTAAATTAGTTCATTTTAAGTTAAAAAAATGTCAATCAATTTAGTTCCTTCATCCAAATATCTTTAGTGATTATTCATCAAGACAATTGAAATGCTTGCATATTGACTTCAATAGTCTCTTGCTAAATCAAGACAAACATATATAAAATCATTAAAATTTTGAATAAATACTAAATTTTAAGAGGTCAGATTGCTTTTGTCAAAAAAAAAAAAAAACGAGGTCAGATTGCTATATTTATGAACAGTTGAAAATTTATAACAAACATGTAAAGGTTTTATTTAAATTAGGCCGGCCAGTTGGAGTTATGTCACTATTTATAGTATTGCCAAAAATTTCTTCAAAATGATTAGTCCCTTTAGGGGATCATGCATGTGACAAAAATTGCTTCATTCTACTTTTAGCTCTTTGGAAAAATGAGAGAAGGATATTGAAAGTTGTTGTTTTATTGCGAAGGATATGAAGATTTTAAGGTAATTTGGAACAACTTTGACCACTTTTTTTAATCTAAAATTAAAACACCTGAAATTTCTCTCATCCACTGTTCTAATATTGGTGTATACATGCAAAAAATAACCACATTAAAGTTGCAAATGATGAAACAGATTAGTTCAAAAGGAGTTGAAACTAACCCTCATTTGATCATAATTTATCTATTTCTCTCTTTTTTCTCGTGACTGGAGTGAAGATTGTACCTAAGGCAGAGACTCCTCTGCCTTAGAAAATATAATTTTCTTTTCACAAATGGCATTTCAAGATTTCGACCTCATCACAGAACGGCGAAAAAGTGAGAAGAGACAACAACTGAAGAAAAGAATCCTCATCGGTGTTGTTTCTACCGTTGTCCTCGCCGGTCTGATAGGTTGTGCATTCTTCGTTGTCACCTCAAAACACGGCGTTTTAGGTGGTAGCAATACGAAGGAAGAATCTTCTCAAAATTCTAAGGAGGGTAGCAAACAACATATTGTACATTCAGAAAGGATAGTGAAATTGGTATGCAGTTCTGCAGATTACAAAGAAAAATGTGAAGGACCTCTTAACAAAGCAGTGGACGCGGATCCTAAACTTCAACACCCTAAAGATCTTCTCAAAGCATATATTAAAGTTGTTGAAGGTGAGGTTACCAAAGCTTTCGACAAAACAAACACATTCAAATTTGAATCTGAACAAGAGAAAGGTGCATTTGAGGATTGTAAAAAGCTATTTACAGATGCTAAAGATGATTTACAAACCTCTATTGATCAACTTACTACAATTGAATTCAAGAAACTTTCTTCAAAAGCACCTGACTTGAATAGTTGGTTGAGTGCCGTTATCTCTTTTCAACAAACTTGTGTTGATGGTTTTCCTGAAGGAAAAATGAAGACTAATCTCCAGAATCTTTTTAAGGATTCTAGGGAATTTGTTAGCAATTCACTTGCTATGGTCACTCAAGTTTCTACATTCCTTTCTACGGTTCAGACCCTCGCACGCGGCCGTTTGTTGTTGTCTGATAACTCTCCTGTTGCTTCTTTGGATTCTGAAGGCATTCCTTCATGGATCCACGCCGAGGAAAGAAGGGTGTTGAAGGCTGCTGATAATAGACCTACACCTAATGTCACTGTTGCAAAAGATGGTAGTGGTGACTTCAAAACCATCTCCGAAGCTTTAGCCGCAATTCCTAAAACTTATACCGGAAGGTATATTTATAATCAATAGCATAACACTTTTTTACACATGCATCTGGTCAAATCACGTTATGATGGCATTTTGTTATCTACGTGGCGTGGTGAAATGAGACTATTCTATTGAATTTTTCTTAACAAAGTTACATTTTCATGTTGTACATAATATTTTGGTCATATATGTAGGTATGTGGTTTTTGTTAAAGAAGGAGTATACGACGAGCAGGTGACAGTAACAAAGAAAATGCAAAATGTAACCATGTATGGTGAGGGATCACAAAAGAGTATCATCACTGGTAGCAAAAACTTTAGGGATGGAGTCAGGACCTTCCTAACTGCAAGTTTTAGTAAGTCAAAAAAACTAATTAAAAAGTGCTTTTTAGTGAATGCAATGCAATCATGTATTGATGAATTGTATGTTGCATATTGTACCTGCAGTGGTAGAAGGAGATGGATTTTTGGGACTAGCAATGGGATTCAGAAACACAGCTGGTCCTGATGGACATCAAGCAGTGGCTGCGAGAGTACAAGCGGATCGCGCTGTGTTTGCCAACTGTCGTTTCGAAGGGTACCAAGACACACTATATACACAAGCACACAGACAATTTTACCGTAGTTGTATCATAGCAGGAACAATTGATTTCATCTTCGGAGACGCAGCAGTTGTATTCCAAAATTGCATCATGATGGTTAGAAAACCAATGGACAATCAAGGTAACATGGTGACAGCACAAGGTAGAATGGACAAACAACAAACAACAGGAACTGTTCTACAAAAATGTCAAATTAAAGCCGACGACGCAATGTTGGCCGTTAAAGATAAAATAAAAAGTTACCTTGGTAGACCATGGAAGGAATTTTCTAGAACAATTGTTATGGAAAGTGAAATAGGTGATTTTATTCACCCTGATGGATGGACACCTTGGGAAGGAAACTTTGCATTGAATACATTGTATTATGCTGAGTATAATAACACAGGACCTGGTGCTAGTACTAGTGCTAGAGTTAAGTGGCCTGGTTACAAAGTGATTAACAAAGAAGAAGCTAGTAAGTACACTGTAGGAAATTTCTTGAAAGGTTCATGGGTTCAATCCACAGGTGTACCTTCACAGCAGGGATTGTACAATTGAAAATCATTTTTGGTTTGAGTGAGAGTGAGACTTTGTTTCATCATTCAACCAAATCAGTACATGTGCTACATAATTAATATTAGTGGTAAAAATCCACCAAGTTAATGATTTTGACTGGGATTATTTAATTGTAATCTTTTTTTTTTTCTTGTTTTCTTTTTGGCTTTTAAAATTTTAATCTTTCTTATGTAAAATATTCACCTAATCACAATTGGACTGAATAAAAAGTTGCATAGGGTTGTTTTTGTTCATCACCAAATGGCAAATGTTCAAATTAATATAGGCTTATTTCATATTCATCCATAAAAGATATAGTAAATGAGTATATATAGTTTGTGGAAAATTAATAAACTATCTGTCCAACTACTTATTAACAATCACTAAGCAACTCTTAAAGGAATTATAACTGACTCCTAAAGAAGTAGTAAGTGGTAACTAATAAAATGATGAATCAATATTTTTCTTACCTTCAATCAAGTTGATAGTGATATGAACACAACAATCGACTTAAATTACAATAGTCTAGAAAAATAATATATTAAATTAAACTTATAAGTATGATTAAAAAATTAAAAAAGTAACAAATATTTGATTATAACTAATGTAAAATATTATACTAATTAAACGGAAATAAAGGGTAAATAGGTTGATACCTCCTGTAATGTGGGCAAATTTTGTTTTTCTCCCCTGCAATTTTTTTTCTTTTGATTCGCCCCTTGCAAAGTAAATTTTTTTGGTTTCCCCCCTTGGGTGCAAGGAATTTGCACTTTTTAAATCGGTTGAACAGATTAACCATTTTAAAAAACAGCACTTCTTAAATCGGTTTGAACAAAATAACCGATTTAAAAAGTGCACCCAAGGGGCGAGTCCAAAAAATTCAACATTGCAAGGGGCGGGTCAAAAGAAAAAAAAAAGTTACAGGGGAAAAAAATAAAACTCGCCCACATTACAGGAGGTATGAACCTATTTATCCTAAATAAATATTAAAATGTAATTTAAAAAGAATATGAATAACCGTAAACAAATATTAAAATGTAATTTTTTTTATTTCTATTCAAATGCATATAATAATATTTAGTTTGTTTTACTTTTAGTTTTTTTATCCGTTTAGATTTGAATAACCGTAAACATTTACTCTCTCCCCATAAAAGAATGCGAGTTTGATCCTTAAAGTCATACATTTAGGACATAGTCCACCTTAACAAAATCAAATGTGTCAGTTGTCAATTCGATGATTAACCTCATAACAGTCTAAATGAAATCAGTCATGTGAATACCTTAAAAAGTATATTTACTCTTTAATTGAGTCATCCGTTAATTGATGATAGTGATCCTTAGGTGGGATACATATTTCCCAAAAATTTCAATAATAATTTCTATAAAAAAATTCAATAATAATAAATAAAAAAGCATCCTGATCCTAATTAGAGTGCTGATAAAAATTTGTTGGTTGACCTAAAACAAAATGAATTCTCAAAAAAAAATTAAAAAAAAATAGTTGGGAATAAATCCCCAAAGCTTCTGAAGCAAGTTTTATTGGTTACGAAGGAAAATATTCTTTTCGCGCCTCTGACACTTTTTGAATCCCTCTCACCACGATCTTCCTTCTCTTCCATCCAATTCTCCCAATTACTCTACAAATTACAATTCACAATTTTTTTTGTTCCCGCAAGGTTTTGTTTCTTGTGTTCCTAAAAAGATAGAATCTTTAAACATGGAGCAACAGCGACTTCAGAAAACACCACAACAACAACAGGACCAAGAAACTGAAGTGATTCAACACGGTCCTTTACCCGTCGAACAACTTCAGGTTTTTCCCTAAATGGGTTCTTCTAATTTCTTCTCCTTTTCCCTAATTTTCGCTACCCATTATTTCCGATGTCTTCTTTTGGTTTCCCCAATTGTTTAAAGAAAAAAAAACATTTTTTTTTTATGATGGTATAGGAACCCAATTAACTGTTATCAATTATAATTGATGATTGTTTTGTGCTTAATCGTAATCTCAGGCATCTGGTATAGCTTCACTTGATGTTAAGAAACTTAAAGATGCTGGTATTTGCACTGTTGAATCTGTTGCTTATACTCCTAGGAAGGATCTTTTGCAAATCAAAGGTATCAGTGAAGCCAAGGTTGACAAGATTATTGAAGCAGGTATTTGTTTTAGGATATGTTTGGATAGGTTTATTTAAGCACTTGTGAAACTGTTTGAAAGAGCTTATGGAAAGTGGAAACAACTTATGACACACCCATAAGTTGTTTTCTACTTATTTCGATAAGCCCTATAGGATAATTTATGAACACAGCTTATATGAGAATGATTAGACTTTATTTTATCTTTTGTTACCGAAATAACATATACATAAGTACTTGTACGATAAGTGTTTATAGCAAGCGCTTAATTAAGTTGTTTATCCAAATGTTCAATTTGTGTAATTCTTCAAGTATTGCACAATGTTCATTATTGGTGAAGGTATGCTGAGTCTATGGTGTTTGCTTTGTTTGTTGATTGACAGCTTCTAAGCTGGTGCCTATGGGTTTCACTAGTGCGAGTGAGCTCCATGCCCAGCGAGAATCGATTATTCAGATAACCACTGGGTCAAGAGAGCTTGACAAGATATTGGAAGGTTAGACTCAATCGTAAATACTTCCTCTATGTGTTGATTTGAAACATCATTCATACCAATGTTTCCACTGCTGAGTGCCAATAACTTTATATGTGGTTGCTTCAATCAGGTGGAATTGAGACGGGTTCTATCACTGAGTTGTATGGTGAATTTCGATCTGGGAAGACTCAGTTGTGTCACACTCTCTGTGTCACTTGCCAAGTATGTTGTTTACTTTTTGTGGTATTACCTGTTGTTGTTCTAGTGCTTTCTTCCAAGTGGTAACTGAAAAGAATGCGAGGAAGCATAAATAGTAAGAAGAGTGGTTTCTATGCAGCAGTTAGAATGTATTCACTCATTAATATGACCGATAGAAATTATTGATAATCTGAAAAATGAATTATTGTTGTTACCAGAGCTCCATTAACCTATAACCTATATAGAGAGAGCTATGACTTATGAGGACAACTTACGACTATCAATGATTCTAACTACAGTTGTTACTAACTTATTATCTAAGGTAGTTACAAAAACAGTTAATTCATTTTAAAAAATTGAATACAAGAGGGACTAGGATAACTTCCAGTAGTCCAAGAGGAAGACTCTAAGAGAATCAGATGTCTAATACTCTCCCACAAGCTCATGGTGGGTGTGATTCTTGTAAGAGGGTGAGATCACACACAGAGCTTGGACCTCATTGACTTCAAAGTTCATAGGAAAAAGAGCCTTGGTGAGAATGTCAGCATATTGATCAGCTGTGGGTACATAAACTACTTGCAGTTCCTTGTTGAGAACCTTTTCCCATATGAGAATGTCAACATATAGATCATGCTCCATATGTTTAGTCCTAGCATGTAGAACTGGATCATGGGCAAGAGAGTTTTCTCTCAATTGGCCCTGATTCTATTACTGATGAATATATTATTGTGCATTCAGTTTGTAAAGTTCATATTGATCTGTCACTACTACTACTCAATGCCATTGTCTACTAATTTAATTCATTGTTAATGTTGTAGTTACCACTAGATCAAGGAGGAGGTGAGGGTAAAGCTATGTACATAGATGCTGAGGGAACATTTAGGCCTCAACGACTCTTACAGATAGCAGACAGGTATAATGATTCTTTATATTGCTTTGTTGACCTGTGTGTGTGTGTGAAATGTGCATTCAATATTTATGTTACTTAATGCTACAGGTTTGGACTGAATGGTCCTGATGTATTGGAAAATGTGGCTTATGCTAGAGCATATAACACTGATCATCAATCACGGCTTCTGCTTGAAGCAGCTTCAATGATGGTGGATACAAGGTATGACTTCTGATGGTTCCTTTTGCTCAGTATTGTTGAGATCTGGCTAATGGTGAAGTTACATAATCTGTTTTTCGGATATGCATAATAATGTCAGACTAGGATAATTAGTACCATCTTACTTCATCACAGACTAGCATTATTACCAGTTTAACTGGCTAAGTTTTTCTCTCTTTTCATTTTTTTTATTAGGCCTTGAGTTGTATTATAAGATTTTTCCTTTACTAGTGATGTTTGTTCTCGATTTGGTGATGTGCTTTAGATATCAAAATTGTTTTTGAGGCTTACGTTTTGATGGCTTATACGCAGGTTTGCCCTAATGATAATAGACAGTGCTACTGCTCTCTATAGGACAGATTTTTCGGGAAGAGGGGAGCTTTCAGCCCGTCAAATGCATTTAGCGAAGTTCTTGAGGAGCCTTCAGAAATTAGCAGATGAGGTAAAAAGTCCATGTCAGGCTTGTACTGCACAAATATCTTTATAGATTATGAACTGATTAATGATTCTTGCTTAGTATATGTTTGAGTTCTCTTAGTATATCTTAATAGCTAATTACTTGTTTTGATTGTTCAATTGCAGTTCGGCGTGGCTGTTGTCTTAACAAATCAAGTAGTTTCACAGGTAGATGGTTCTGCAATGTTTGCTGGACCCCAAATCAAGCCTATTGGAGGCAACATTATGGCTCATGCAACCACAACAAGGTTAGCTCTCAGGAAAGGAAGAGGGGAAGAACGAATCTGTAAAGTGATCAGTTCTCCTTGTTTGGCTGAAGCCGAAGCTAGGTTTCAGATTTTAGGTGAAGGTGTTTCAGATGTTAAAGACTGACCAATTCGAGCATTGTCCGAAACCTTGATTGGTTTTTTTTTTGTTTTTGTATGTGTCCTTTTGCTAGCTGTAAAAGATGATTTGCAAGTATCTAGTGTTTAATTTTGCAATAATGTTCAGTTTTGTTGGCCCCTATTTTCTTACCGCCGTTCTTTTGGAACTCTCTTTGCATTTTGCGATAGCGATAATTGTTGCAGTGTTGATTGTGTAGCCAAGATAGATTGTTTTAGAAGAGATCCACTTACTGAACTTTTTGCAGAAATATAATTCAAAGGTGAGAGAGACTACCTTTGCAGTCCACTACATCTGATATTTTTGAATATTTTTGAAGAGTCTTGGTTTCTCTTCATCTTCACCTCCAAGTCAAACAGTATACATCATGATTCATGGTAATGGCTTGTGGTAGTGTATAGCTGTACTCCTGGTTCAATAAGATAGTGGTGATAGTAGAGCTTGGTTATTGATTATGGACAGTTTGGCTGTGGTGTTGGAGGGAGGTTACAGCTAGGAAAGGGAGTGTAAGGATTTTGAAAATTTTTTATCTCATATTTTGGAGTTTTAGTCGAATGAAGAAAAAACAAGCTTGTATACAAGATAGGAATTACTCTCACTTCTGATTCTATTTCCTTCTTATCTCAGCACTTATACCTTCATTCTACCCAATGACCTAGTGATTCCTCCTTTGTAGTGTGTTTGCCACGTGAGATGCTATGTGTATTGAAGTTAAACATGTCAAGTGATGAGGTATTACTTCATTGCTTATGTAGGTGCTTCAATTAACACAATCAAGGCACTAGGTAATTTTATTTTTGAAACACATCCTAACAACTAAATGATATTTAACATACTTAAAATATTTTTCCCATTTTTCAACGGTTGTTAACAGTAAAATTAACATTATTTTTGTTATCCTCAACGGTAACAATAACCCCCTAACAGTAACAATAACAAAAACTTTATAAAATCCACTCTATAAATACTTCATCTTCATTCATAAATTTCACATTATTCTCTAAATTTTTGTCCACATTTTCAAAATGGCTAAATGGTTTCTTTTATTCATTACTCTACTTGTCATTGTTTTGTTCCTTATGGATATTATCAACCATAAAGAAGTAGGAAAAGGTAGCGTAGCGTTGATAATATTTAGTGTTTTACCATTATAAGTCGTAACTTGATTTATTGACCATGTTTAGAGACTTCGATTAAAACACGGTCATGATTTTTATAAACATCGCAAAGAAGAGTTGTCTTCATAAATTATCATAAAAAACTTACTAATATGAGTTGAAACTTATAATTATGTACAAACTATTCCCTAAACCCTCTCAAGTACGGACTTGGATTACTTGCAGTTGAGTTCAACCGGAACGTCACACAGTTGAGTAAATTTGCCACGTTAATTAAATAATATAAATAAACTATAAACTTAAAAAGAGAAAGTGGCTGTGGCTTAAGCTTTCCGGCAAGATCCTGCTGTAAAAATCCTAGTATCAGTACAATTACATATGCATAGATCAGGCGGTCTAGATCAACTACTGCATTAAACTGTGTCAACTTTTTACTGCATGAAATCATGTTCCATAATAAGTCATATGCATAACTTGTCATTAATAAATCAATCCAAATAAAAGTTTCCCAGCAAAAAGTACATCTCATTGTTGTGCATGGAAAAGTCAATAGTATAAAAATTACAATACACAACTATATTGTGTTTTTTTTTTTTAAAAATAATATAATGTATTAGTCACACAAAAGTCATGTATTTATATTATTTTTTAACATTTCCAATTTTTTATGCAATTAAAATCTATTGTATAAGAAAAAAATTATATTCCTTCATTTTTTTTATAAAAAACAACTAAATATAATTTTATTTTTTTTGACAAAATAATATCATTTTCTATTTTCCTATTTTCTTCTGTTATTATTATTACTAAATAAACCTCTCCGTCTGATTTTAAATAGTATTGAAATATTAATTAATTAACCAAAATTAATTAAATTGAGAAACAAAACACTGCGTTTCACTCTGTACAGAAAAAAACTCAGCTTAACAACCAGAGTAAGAAAACAGAGAAGAGGAAGGAAGAAGAAGAGAGAAGAGAAGCGGTGAGTGAAGGAAAAATGGGAAGCAGAGGTCCACCTCAATCCCATCCTAATTCCGCTGCCATTTCCAGAGGCTACAACTTCGCTTCCACTTGGGAACAGGTTCTCTTCAATTTCCCTCCATTTCGCAGATCTCACTTTTTCCAATTGCATTTCTATTCAATTTTCTCATCTCAATTCAAATTTTCATTACGCTTCGTATATGATTAGATCAGATCATTGATGATTCAGATCTGATCCGTGTTGTTATTTGCTTCGATTTCATATTTGAATTTGTACTAACTCGTTTTTTTTGTTGCAGAATGCTCCATTGACTGAACATCAACAAAACGCGATTATTTCACTTTCTCATGCTGTTTCTGAACGACCGTTGCCTCTCAAATTGGTAAGCTATTTTTACTTGTGCTACTATTGTTATCGTTTTAATTGAATTGTTATTTATGTTTATGATTATGAATTTTTAGGCTCAAGAAAATGCATCGGTGCAACACAATGCGTTGTCCGTTACCACTGAGGATAGTTCTTTTGATGATTCTGGTGCTATTAAAACTGTTATGGTTAATACCAATCAGGTTAGTTTTTTACGAAATCTGATTTGTGGATTTTAATGCTTGGAGTGTGTTTTTATGTGATTATTAATTGGTTTTGAATCAATGCAGTTCTATAAATGGTTTTTAGATCTTGAATCTGCCATGAAATCAGAGGTTAGTGATGTCTTGTTATGCAACTGCTTCGTGCTTTTGTACGATTTGATTGTGGGATTCTTAAACGTGTTTTCCAATTGTAGACAGAAGAGAAATATCAACATTACGTGAGCACTCTCACCGAGCGTATACAGACATGTGATGATATTCTTCAACAGGTCATTTTCTATTTGGTTATATTGAATTAGCATATAACTATTTGATTTGGTAACTGTTTTGATTTTAGTTTCATTTGGATTTGTTGGTCTCGTGCAGGTTGATGACACCCTCGACTTATTCAATGAACTTCAGTTGCAGCATCAGGCAGTAGCTACAAAGACTAAGACACTTCATGATGCATGTGATAGACTGGTGTGATTCTTGTTACTTGTCATCTTAAACTCATTTTGCTTTTTCTTGTATATATTTGATTCTGTTTTTCCTTCAATGATTATGAAAGGCACTGTTTCCTGTGGATAATGGTTGTCCTTTGAATGCAATTTCTTGTTACTTTAATAATTGGCTACATGTATATTTTGAAGTACTAAATTAAATTAGAAAACAGGTTAAATGGTAGTGGCGATTTTTGGTTGCTTTACTGCATTTCCCTTTATGCATAGTTGCAAATATGAGTATGATTGAGTTACATGCAACACGATTTGTTGGATCTGTTATTTGTATTTGGAAGTTGAAAATGCATCTTTATTGTTTTGTCACTCAATGAATTGAATTTTTTCTTCGGCTGAAACTATGGATTTGCTTACCTGTTTGTTCCTATTACAGGTACAAGAGAAGCAAAGATTGATTGATTTTGCGGAAGCACTTCGTAGTAAACTTAATTACTTTGATGAACTGGAGAATGTAAGGTTTGACTGCTAGCTTGACTGGATCTTTTTCCTAGATTTACTTTCCATCTTGTTTTTTTAGTTATCTAATAGCATATAACTCTTAGAGAATGTGAACTTGCTAATTTAACATAAGAAGTTAATGTCAACATGTTATTAGGACCTAATCTACATGCTCCAATACCGTATAATAAGTTTCAATTGTTAGTCATTTCCTATGGAAGTGGAACATGTACCATATTCCAAAATTTCCCAACATAGTAAAATAAGTATCTATTATCATCCCTGAGTTTTGGTTGACAAACTCAGACTTTCATCAAAGTGATGCTTTATTACCATTACAATGCATTAGGTTTTGAGATATGTTGGAAATGTTATCATAAACATCAGCGAGGTTATATTTAACTCTATTGCATATGAAATTTCCATTAAGATATAAAATTATAATCTGTTTTTTGTCCCTTTAATTACACCCGCCGATTACCACTTGTATGAAATCTTATATTTTTGGGCTATGGACATTTATGTTTTTTTTTATTATACTCAATTACACCAGTCTTTGATCTAATTATCACATCTTCAATGTTCCTGTTACCAAAAAAATATTAGTTGCTGCTGCTTTAATCTTTCAAACTTTGCATCTTATTTTTATTCAGCATGCTTCTCCTAGTGGAGATGGATTTTTTTATTTGTTTTCTTTTTACCTTAGCTTAAATGAAGTTATGTATTCTTTATACATAGGGTCTCAAGGTTTTTGTTTTATTCAGAATTTGTGAATGAAATGTGAAAACTCCACATAGTTATAATTTCTAGATGATGTATGTGGTTTCTTTAAACTCTGCTTTGCAGGTTGCTACCAATTTTTATTCTCCAAATATGAACGTTGGAAATGAAAACTTCCTCCCACTTCTCAAAAGGCTTGATGAATGCATCTCGTGAGTACTAGACCACATTCATTTATGCACTTTGTAATAATTGAACAATCTTTGTGATCATTGACTTTTTAATTGTTATTTTAGATATGTTGAAAGCAATCCACAGTATGCAGAATCCAGTGTTTACTTGCTTAAATTTCGTCAACTCCAGGTATATAAATTTAATTACTGGGATGTTGAGTAATTATAGTGAACAACTCTCTAAACTCATGTTTATCAAATATTTAATATGATACACACTAATCTGGAATATTTTTATTTTTGTAGTCTCGAGCACTGGGCATGATGCGTTCTCATGTACTTGCCATTCTTAAAGGTGCCTCTTCTCAGGTGAAATTAATTTATAACAGGTTAAGCAGATAAAATGTGTGGTTATATGTATTCTTAAAGGATATATAGTTTTGGAATTCTATGGTAAAGTAATTTGGAAGTTACCTCTATATTAGGTCCAGGAAGCAATTCGTGGAAGTGGGGGTGACAAAGCATCTATCTCCGAGGGAGTTGAGGCTTCTGTAATTTATGTTCGGTTTAAGGCAGCAGCAAGTGAGGTAAGTGTTTCCTAGTTATTTGAAATACATCTTTCGATATGAAGGTTTATTACCGATCAGAGAGCAAAAACATTAAGGTCATTCTTAATTAATAAGCTTTTCAGCACAATATCTCTACCTGACCTCTGTACACTTACTAAATGTGTTTTTTCAGCTTAAACCACTGCTTGAAGAAATTGAAAACAGGTCTTCAAGGAAAGAATATGGTCAAATCCTTGTAGAATGCCACAGATTATACTGTGAGCAACGCCTCTCTTTGGTGAGATGATACAAGCTTGGTCATTATATTGTTGTAATACTTTTTCAATATGACTGAGTCAACTGACTGCAACATTCTTTGTTTATTCAATGAAGATAAGAAGCATAGTTCAGCGACGAATATCTGAATTTTCCAAGAAAGAGTCCTTGCCATCATTGACCAGATCTGGATGTGCATATCTCATACAGGTAGTGTTATTTTTTACAATGTGATGCTAAATAATGGCTTTTGGTCATTGGTGCACAGTTTTTACATAGAAATAAGGCTGTTTTCACTATGATATTTGAGTTATGGTTGGCTTTAAAGTTTGGTTGATGGCTTTCAATTTTATCTTCTTTTTTTTTCTTTTTGTCTACAATAGTAATACCAGGACCCTGATATAAAAAATAATTTAAGTCTGTTACTATAAAATTTTCAAAACTCATTGTATTATTGCAATTCATTGATTTTTTTTCTTATTCCAGTTTATTCTTCCCTAGAGATGCGACAATGATAAAATGTACCAAGCCTTATATGTTATTAAATGGGATCAACTATGTGGATAGATTGATGTCAGTGGGCAATTTGGGCTATATTAATTATTAATTTTTCATTAAAAATAGTTTGGGGGGAAGTGTTTTTTATTTGTTTCACATTATGTTTTTACTACTTCGTCTACCCTATTTCATTTGACCTTTTGGTATTGGTATTTCTCTCAAGTGTTGGACTATCAAAAAGTTTAGTTTAGTTTTTCTCCTTAAGCATGTATTTCGCTCAGCATTAGGATTCATAGACTCCCACGACTTAAATTTCAGCAATTAATGTCTTAAATTATTTGTTTTGTTTATTATCTTAGCTTCCTGTAAACCATTCTATTATTGATTCCTTTAGTAGATTTCCAAAACTGAAGGCTGCACGGTTTATTAGCTATAGCCCCAAGGTTGGAGGGGTCAATGGTGTTTGATTTATATTTTCCCTCCACATTGTATTATCATACAACCAAGTTTCAACAGTGAAATAAATTTGAATAATGTAACTATTCTATTTTTTAATGCTGAATGCAAATTTTGAAATATTTTTACTTGCTTCATATCTTTTTGCCGAAATTCTTAGGGCTTGCTTCATTGTGTTTTGGTTTTGTAGTTTTCAAAATCTGTTTACTAAAATAGTTTTTAAATACCAGTTTTTTAAAACAATTATTATTAGTTTGGTTTTTTAGTTTTAAAAACTGAAAAACAAGTAACTGGTTGGTAAAAGAACCTAATCAAACAAGTTTTTTAAGTTTTTAATTTTGCAAAGCTAAAAACAGTTTTTGAAATTAGAATTCAAACAGTCCCTTATTGGCTTATTTACTTTAATTTGAAGTGCAGGTCTGTCAACTTGAACACCAGCTGTTTGATCATTTTTTCCCTGCTTCTTCGAAGGATGTTTCAAGTTTATCTCCATTAATGGATCCTCTGTAAGTTTGTATTCCTGTTACATAAGCACACTCAATTTGTTTTATTTGAACAGAAAACATTGTTTAGGAAAGGGAAAAGAAATACACAGGAATGTAATCAGTCCTAGCATCCTACTAGAGTAAATTTTAAGGAAAACAGTATAGAGAAAAGAAAGAAAAAAAAAAGACAACTGAGAAAGGTTTTATATTCAAGGATTCCAGTAATTCATTTCTTCCCACATAATATTTTGGAAGTTAGAGCTCACTGTTTTTATAGCTATGGATATGGAAAGGAGCTTTCACATAGTGGGCAGGTAGCTTCATTTATATATGGAGAAGGTTATAAGCTGACAATAGTTTAAGTACACAGAATCTTTTGTGAGCATGGTTGGAAATACTACTGGCATGTAAAATATGTGTCCAGAATCCAGATATGCTGTTTGTGATTGACAACGGAAGTAAAGGAGCATTATATTAGTGTTTTATACTACCTCACGTATATAGGTTTCTTTTCCATTACCTGTTCTTACATTTAGTGTGACTGCTATTCTTGAAACGTATAGTGTCTGCCTCCCTAATTATGATCCATTTTACTTGCAGGTCAACATATTTATATGATACCCTGCGCCCCAAACTAGTTCATGAAACAAATATTGATTTTCTTTGTGAACTCGTTGATATACTTAAAATGGAAGTCCTGGGGGAACAACATAGTAGAAGGAGTGAATCATTGGCTGGTCTTCATCCTACATTTGAGAGAATTTTAGCAGATGTTCACGAGCGGTTGACTTTTCGTGCTCGGACTCATATACGGGATGAGGTGGGTTCTAATCTTCTTTATTGTTCTGATTGAAGATATATCTTTTTCTGTGATTTTTGTCCCGGTTGTTTGCTCTCTACTTCATTACTAACAGGAAGAAAAACTAAAAAGTCACCATTAAGTGTAGAACTGTCAGTTTTGTTCATAATTTCTTATACTCAAATTTCGTTTTTCTAGAAAGACATTGGATTATTGCCAGGCTTGTTAAAAGACGGAGCCTCTTGATCTATGTTCTAAAAATGAAAAATTTGGTAATCATGATGTTTTAAATAATACAGATTTGTTTGGTGTTCATGTTCCATGTTTTGAAAAATATGGTGCTCTAAATGTTTGATCATCTCAAAAATATCGCTCTTCTCTGTTAACCTAGTTGGATTTTTGTTATCTTGTCTCTTGGTTTAGTGATTCAACAAGGTATATATGAATAGATACTCTGGTCACCATGTGGTTGTCAATGGATTAGAGGGATGCAAAGTCCTTCTATCCAGAGATATTTAGACGGTTGAAAAAAATATTTCCTATTTTAAGAAACATGTGAAGTAAATATACTTTTTATTTTCTATTGCTGGTTGAAAGTTGAAACTTTTTGACTCACCATATCTTGCTCTTGAAGTGTTTTTTATTTTATAATAAAATATAAATTTCTTTTCTTCTACATTGGTTTCTTGATACTTTTCTACTGGATCCTTTTTCAGATAGCGAACTACATGCCGACTAATGAAGACTTGGACTACCCTGAAAAGCTAAAGAGATCAGCTGAAAGCACATCTGAGATCAATCATGTAAATCAATAAATCGTCTTTCCCTGCAATTTATTTTCTTGTATATATAGATAGTTCAACTGTGAATGATCTCTTCTCAACAATGACGATTACTGCATGCAAGTTTTCTTCCGTTTATATTAGTCATAGTATTTTGAGTTGATGTTTATTGCTGCCTTAGATTTAGTTGCTTGTTATGTGAACTCTGTCACATCACAACTATGAGTTGATTTTTCTATTTTATCTTTGATTGTTTTATGTTTCAAATATTACTACATAGTTTATGGGATGTAGAAATATGATTTACCAAACAATGTTTAAATTTTGTCGATAACTTCTGGTTTTTCCCTCAATTTCCCTTTGAGAGGGTTTGATAGGTATTGATTTAGATGTGGACTCATTAATGAATATCACATGTGCTTGTTGCATACATGCACGTTTGTTGTATGTGTAATGTTGCATAGTTTTGGTCTCTTTTTGTTGCATTGCAAAACTACAGTCTGGTATATATGTGTTTGGTGATGATTGTTTTATGTTTTCATTTAGTCACTTGTACATAGCATTCTAAACATTCTATATATTCATTTTCTATCTTTTGTAATTTGCTTTCTGCTAAATTTGTAGGCTGATGACAACCCAGATACATTTAAGACATGGTATCCACCCCTGGAAAAAACCCTATCATGTCTTTCAAAGTTGTATCGTTGTTTAGAGTCAGAAGTTTTCACAGGCTTAGCGCAGGTATTAAAGGCTTGTTTAAATTATTTTTAGTTTCTTGCTCTGTATTCCCTTTCTTTGAATATTTATTAACAATCAGCTTTCGTTATTTCAATCAGGAAGCAGTGGAAGTGTGCTCGACATCTATTCAGGTTAAGCAAAAATCAGATACCGTAGATAATTTTGATGGTTATATCAATGCAATATAAATATGTTTAGAAAGCAAGGTCTTAATATTGGCTCGGTTTCTGATTGTCGCTTCTTCTTGTTTGCCACAGAAAGCAAGCAAATTAATTGCAAAGAGATCATCCCAAATGGATGGACAGCTCTTCCTTATAAAGCATCTTCTAAATTTAAGGGAGCAGGTAATCCTTGTGTATTTGACTTACCCTTTATGAACTATTTAGTAGATTTTATATAATTTGTAAATAACTTTTTTTTTTGTCTTCCAGATTGCTCCCTTCAATATTGAATTTTCAGTCACACAAAAGGAGCTTGATTTCTCCCATTTACTGGTTAGTGTCTCTTAGCCTAATAATATGCTTTGTGACCTGATATTGATTATCTGTTAGACTGTTATCATTTGTTAGGAAAAGAAAGAACTTGGCCAATAGTATGAAATAAGAACCATGTGATATCTCGTTAGTTCATGTTACATAATTCAACTTCATTATAAGAACAAAACTTCTGATCAATGCTTATGACACTGAATTGATGTCATAAGCATTGGGGAAAAGATTCTTATTATTAAAGATAATTAGGTGTTACTCTAGTAAAAGAAAAATAAGCACCACCCAATATATATTGTAAAACAAATATGAAATATTTTAGTCAAATTTCCAATGATCTAGTAAACTACTCAAACAACCTATATTTAGTCCGTTTGATTTCCATATCCTTGTGTTTATTATGTAAAGTGTGAATGCTGCTTTTAAATCATAAAAATATTTGGTGATTGGAGATTCTATGTGTTTATCCTTGTGACTTTGGTGATTTAGCTTTAATATCAATAACATATCATGTGGAAGGAAATTCTGATTGAACTCATGAATATACAAAAAATGATTCAGGATCATCTACGGAGACTTCTAAGAGGTCAAGCCTCACTATTTGACTGGACAAGGTCAACTTCATTGGCAAGGACATTGTCTCCAAGAGTTCTTGAAAATCAAATTGACACCAAGAAGGTTTGTGATTTGTGGAATTAACATGGTTTTGACAGATGACTTGACAAGTAACCTTTGTTCATATTTTGGTTGTACATTGCTAGTTTGTTACTATCCTTTTTTCAATTCAATCCTTGAAAATAAGTTTGAAGTTCAAATTAATATGATTTTTTGTGCATATATAATCAGTCATCCAATATGCTTTTAGTCTCTATACCATCATAAGTAATGGGAGAGATATTAAAATGGAATTTTCAGTGAAGATAAGGAATTAAAGGAAAATGTGAACCACGAAATAAAATTTTGCAAGTATTGGCACCATATTGACCACTCTTCACAACCCATTTAGCATATAAATTATATCCAAAAAAATTTGTTTTGTAATTTTTCTTTAATCATTTTTTTCACCTAATGCTATTCAAATTTTGACCATTATCTAATTCCTTTTGACATGTATTTTCTTTCAGGAACTGGAAAAAAGCCTTAAAGTCACTTGCGAGGAGTTCATCATGTCAGTTACTAAGCAAGTTGTGGATCCTTTGCTCTCATTTGTTACAAAGGTGTGTATATAAACAAGTTATATATTTATTTGCTGGCTGTTGAACTGAAAACAGACCCATGGCTTTAAAGTGAAGGCACTTGTAATTGTAAATTTATTACTAGTCTAGTATAGAAATTTATTACTGGTCTGAAATATTTCATTACTTACTCTCAAGTTATAGACTCCATTTGGAGAAACTTTTCAGAAAGTACTTATGGTTAATGAAAAGTTGAAATGATCTTGCATTAACTACCATTCTTCTAAATAATTTTCCATGCCAGTTGAAATCAGTTTGTGCGCCTTAGCTTTTTCATTAGCTTTGTCATTTTAATTGTCCACACATGCCTATAGACTTTATGGACTTCTTCGTAAATGCTTATCTTATCTTAGTTGAGAAGCTCCAATAAACGAGAATGTTATCCAAACTAGTCAACAATCTATTCCTGTAACTTTTGCTATTATTTTGGTAACGAAACGGCATCTAGGCAACACCTGCTATGTTTACTATTTTTTATTAAAAAGACATACTTTTACCAGATTTTCCTTCTCTTTTTTTAGGTTACTGCAGTGAAAGTTGCATTATCTGCTGGTGGCCAGAATCAGAAGCTAGAGTCAGTTATGGCTAAACCTCTGAAGGATCAGGCTTTTGCTACTCCAGATAAGGTCGCTGAACTTGTTCAGAAGGTATGTCATTACTCATTAAAAATATGTATTCATTATTCATGCGTTGGACCATATGCAAAGTTTTCCAGCAAACGTGTCGGTGAGAACAAAACAAATGAAAGTAGTTGTTTGCATTTATGGGAATACTTATCAATTATGAAAGCTTCTTGAGACGTTTCACCAAAACCCAGGAATTGTATTGTTTGTCACTTGCCACACGCTCATCTACATTACATCAATGATGTCACATCTAAATGAAAGCACAAGTTGAAAAAGAAAGAAACAACTTCACTATGTTATCTTGATTTGTGAATTTTAATTAAGACATTCATCTATGGGTAATGGAGTTTCGCTATCCTGTTCTTCTATCAAGCTTAACTGGTGTTCTGATGTCTAATAGGTCCAGACTGCAATTCAGGAGCAACTGCCAGTGGTGATAGCGAAGATGAAGCTCTATTTGCAAAATTCATCAACAAGAACAATACTTTTCAAACCAATAAAGTGAGTTTTTACAGTGTATAATTATATTTAAAACATGTTTCTACCTACCTGTACTGGTTGCTTTATTTTGTTTCCTTTTTGTGGGTAAGGGTTCAGGGGGTGGCTTAACTATCCAGTAATCTTTCAATCTGATACAAAAATTATTACAACTAAATATGTACTATATATTTAGCATAGATATTTTTAATTAATTATCTTGTCTTCTTTCCTACATTAGTTTAGTTTATAATCTTTCTTTATTTTCTATATATTTATAGAGAAAACATTAGAAGCGCCACAAATAATATTCTATACGTATTCCCCATAATTAATTCCAACATGGTATCTACCTTTGAGAAGTCTTCTTCGGTTAGGTCTGTTGAGTTCATGTAACTTGACCACCACCAAACTATAGCTTATGATCTCTCCTTAGCTACTCTTGCCAAATTAAGAACATGGTCTCAATATATAATTCTATTGCACATCCTTGTCGATCCTGCTTCTTTACAAAGATGATCTCCAATCCTGTCTCCTATGCAGTTTGAACCTCTTAAATATTGTCATATCCATGTTGTTTCATATCTACCCATTGGTTCCCAATTGGGCCTATCATTCTGCAAATTGGCTCCCCTACTCCGGTTTTCAAACTCGAGTTATGCCCGTGGGTGTTGCTGTAATTTTTATTTTTATATTTATATATTTAGCGTAAGGCCAGTTATTTTTTAGTAGCCTGCTGTACATCAACTAAGATTAAAAATTTATAACCTCTTATATACTAGAAGCACCACAAATAATATTTCTTAGGCTTAATTTGTTCCTAGGTCCCTTAAAGATATTTTTAGTTTCATATTGGTCCCTTAAAGAAAAAAGGTTTTGGTTTGGTCCCTTATTTAAACTACCGTTAGTCAAAATGGTCCTTTCCGTTAAATTTTAACCCCAAATATATTATGTGGACTAATATGGCATGTAGTCCATCATAGATCTCAGTAAGTCTTTTAATTTAAACCGTTTGATCTTATCGAGAAAAAATAGCCATTGAATTTTGAATGTCCATTATATCTAACAATGCACCATTATCAACTAAATTTTTTCTTTCTATTTCTTCATCTTCTTCCCTAACTTCCTTTTCACCTTCATCATCATCTTCATAACATCTTCAAACAAAACCCAAATCTTCAAATAAAACTAAAAAATATTAATTTAACCCAAAAAATTAAAAATTAAACAAACTCACCTACATCTAATTTTATTCATAAAAAAAACTCAGATGAAGAAAAAAAAACACAGAACTTGAAACTCTCCAAAATAAACTCTCCCAAAACTGAATTTCATAAACCCCTTTTTATTCCCACAAAGAAAAAATCAATTTTGACTTCAAAATCAAATACCCAAATGAGGAGTAGTCTTCTTAGAGGCACTGCCTCTCCTCATATTTGATACAGAAAAAAAAAAAAAAAAAGTGGTCACTAGCAAAGGATGAGAGATCTAAACAGTGGCGGAAAATTCACCGGCACCACCACAGGGAGGGAGTCCAACCTATATTCTACACTCTATCTTTTTTTCTTTGCTCTTAATTGTAAAATCATAACCAACAAAGAGATGAACCAGATCTCCATAACTATTTCTTTGAAAAACAAGCTAGATCTCGTCGTCGGGAATTAATATGAACCAGATAGATTTCGTCGGCGGGAGATATATTGGGAGCAAGGTCGTGTCGTGGCGATATCTGTGTTGGCCAATTCCTATCTTAAGGATTTATAAAAATGATGATGAAGTTGATGTTTTATGGGTTTGGGTTGAAATGTGTTTTCTGGGTTTGTTGAAGTTTTGAGTTTATGAAAATGATGAAGAACAGGAAAGAAGAAGATCTGTGTTTTTTCCTATCATTTCCTTAAAAGGTGAGACACGTGTCGTAATATGAGTGGTTGGATTAATCTAACGGATCAAAACAGTTGAATGGTAGGATGCAGTACCTGGAAAAATGTAGAGGATCTCTTCCATTTGTCACATGTGTAAAAGTTAACGTTCTTTTTAAAAAACTAACGGAAAGGATCAATTTGACAAACAGTGATATCATTAAGGGACCAAAGCGAAACTTTTTTTCTTTAAGGGACCAATATGAAACCAAAAATGTCTTTAAGGGACCAAAAGACCAATTAAGCCTATTTCTTATATTCCTCCTATTAATTGCAACATTCTAAAATATAAACGTAGTGGTAGTTCAACTTAATAGATCTTATATCAAATGATGCCTGTTAATTATATGATGATCTGTTGTGCAATTGATGCTATGTTAGGTTAGAGACAGCTGCTTAATTTTGGTTTACATTGTTATTATATCTAGTTTTTGTTCAGAATGTTATTTATGCAGAATCTTATTAGTCAAATGCTTTTATCTCGTGTTTGTGTAGGACTAATATTATTGAAGCCCATATCCAAGTACAATCCCTTCTACAATCGGAATACACAAGTGAAGATATCCAGATTATTAATCTGAAATCCGTACAGGACCTGCAAACTGAGCTTGATAATTTTCTCTGATTTGTATGTAAGCCTTGGAATAACCCGATATTCATTTTTTTTGCTCCAGTTGAGGGTATTTGAACAAATGCATACAGACATATGTTAAAGCATTTTGTAGAATTAATAGCCAGAGATGACATAGTTGTGGTTTTGCCGCTGATGATATGTCTTCTATTTTTAACTCGTGAATATCTTAATGTCTGTACATTCTTTTATAAGTCAGCAACCATTACCAGCCTTATCTTATTAACAGTTGGATCTGTGACTAACGTGAATCGGTCATTTGCTTTCTGTTTAATTTAATGCGATGGCTAAAAGTGTGGGTTTTTCTTATTTTTAAATAACCTAGTTTCAAAAAACCAATATACCAAATTTGATTGAACAATTAGCAAATTTTATATTTGTATTGAAGGGGATGAGTTGTTCAATTATCTTCATGCATAGATTTTGTTTTCATAGTTTCTCCAGCAACTCGAACAACTAAGATTTTGTTAGGATAAGAGAACTGTCGAAGTATACAAAAGATATCCTTTTTTTATTTTACGAAATACAAAAATTATCCTGAAAACAATATTTAACGAATTCATAAAAAATTGTCTTGAAAAAATAAGTCAAATACTTACTAAGATAATAAATACACAATTTATCCTTTTTCATTTCTTAAACAATGCCTAAATATACTTGTTAAGTCTAGTGGGAAAAAAAAAGTAACTCACTTTTGTGAATGATTTTGCCGAATGTCTCGAACAAACAAAAACCTGTTATACACACTTGTCTTTCACATAAAAAATTTTAGTTATTAGTTATTCATTATTTGTGAAGTTAAATAATAAAGTTATTTTCTTTAATATTGTATATATTTTACTCCACTAAATTTATTTAGTTATGTAACTTATGTTACTAATTACTATCACTTCCTAAATAGGATTTTTTTTTACACAATAGGAAATTCTTTAGAAGCTTCATCGCCCAATTTAGATCTTGGGAACAATTGTTAGTTAAATTCAGCTTATACATATTTTTTGTTATATTTTCAGCTTATATACATCATAATAAAACATTGATGTATAAAATTATAAGGCCGTGATATAGAGTTCACATATTTTAAACCATGTTTATCCGTATGTCAATGATTAAGTGTCTAAAATGATAATAAATAAATAAATAAATAGTGCTGACCTAAAAACTTCATGTTACTCTTTCACAAGCAACAAAAAAGAAAAGCTGTGTATGACACAAAAAATAAAGTTATGATTTGTAAATCAAAATTTTAGGGAAAGCAAAAGATGAAATACACTACAACATAACATTTGAAGGGAAAAAACAATTCACTGTACAGTTAACATGATACATCATACCCTTTGAACATTCCCTTGTAATTGAAGGTGCACCTGCCACCTACTATGTTTTATCTAATGAACACAAATTTACACCTGCATTTCTCACTTAATACAATGCAGCAGACATATATTGAGGGTATAAGGAAAAAGATAACAGACATGAATGGAAGCTGTAATCTTTTATCTTAACATTTACAACAACATATCAATCAAATGGGCCCAACCTCACGAGTTTTCATCACAAAGATCAGATTGAGACTCACTGGTTTGTAAGGTAGGAGGAGACCATTGATCTGGAACCATAAGAAAATATAAGCTCATCGCTTTCCTGAACCGTTTCTTGTACTGTTGTGGTGATATAACAGTTGGTGAAGTATTCTTGGGTCCACCAAGTATGCCTGAGGTTTTCACCCAAGTTTCAAGGTGTTTGTCCCATGTATATTGCCTCATAAAATCAATGATACCTAAAACTAGCTCATGCTTTTCCTCATCCACACCAACCAGCAATGAGTAGTCCATCACATATATTGACTGCAAATATGCACACAATATTATATCACCTAAAGAAAATATATATACTAGAGATTGCTTTCTGTAAGAGCTACATAGCATACATGAGTTCAATGAACATAAACACATAAGAAACATATCTAGGGATAGAGCATAAATGAAGGATTATGACTAGGTTTAATCTATGTATGTCTGGTTGTATGATTCAAAATTAAGTACTCTCAGTAAGGCCTAGCTCAGCTGACAAATAACGATATTGTTAGGCTGGACACCTTCACCCGAGTTCGAACTCAAGACCTTGAAGTTTTATGTGGGTTGCAATTTCATATGGTGATTGTCACTTCGTCTAGAGACCACAAAAAAAATCAAGTACTCTCATACTCGCTAGATAAATCCTACATATGATGACGGCGAAACCAGTTTTAGTTATACTTTGTTCTCACTTGACGGTTAAAAAATATAGAGGTGGGATACTATAAATCATGTGTACAAGTTTTCCTTTCTAGCATCACAATCAAAGAAAAAAAGGGAAAGGAAATTGAATGCAAAAAAACACATGAAGGTAAAATTGGGGTAAAGCATGAAATTAAGAAGGGCAATCAGACTTACAGCAAGGAATGCAGTATCATTCCACACAGCCCTCTCAAGAAGCCGCTTTGCCTTGTTCCCAACAAATATTGGAGAGGTTGGCATAGCTTCAAGGAGATTCTGATCAAGCAGAACTTTATTGCTCCCACTTGTATCTGGATTGTACCTTGATCGAGAAGAACCTTTAAGGTCATAAAGCCTTCTAATGTTACGCCGATAGAGAAGATTTTCCATAACCAAAACATCCATTTTTGTTTCCTTCCCTCCTTTGAGGTGCTTTGATGTTACCTTTAAAGAAAACAAAGACATATCAGCACACCCAATGAGAATGTATCAATATTTTAGACTAGGAAAGCTGTGTCACAAGAAAGATTCAACAAAAATTTATGATGAAACCATTTATTTGGTTGCATAAGTTTTTTTTATTTATGTGGACAGTTTCTAAATATAGGATGGAACATGAATCTGACAAAAAATATTTGGATAATCCAATGATCAGTAAATATTCTATATGCCATCAGAACATAGATTAACTTAACAAAAAGTACCTGATAAATGCCCAAGATCTTTGCTAGACAAGTTGGGCTTCCTGTACTGATTGACTCGGATAAATATTTAAAATAAGCTGGTGCAAACTTGATAAATGATTCAAGCTCTGTCTTTGTAACCTGCTTGACAACAAATCTATCATCCAAGGTTTTGGCAAAGAAAACATTGCTCTTTCCTCCCTGAGCCCCCCACTTCTTACAACGACTAAGGGACCGCACAAAATCTAGCTCAGTAGGACAGCATGTTCTTCTTAGAGCCTCAAATCTCTTTGCATAGTAACAAGTTACGGTATACTTCACTTTTCCGAGGGAACTGTCATCATTAAAAGAAACCCTTGCATGAAAATCCTTTGAATACAGGAGTGAATCCCCAACCATCCGAGACCCAGAAGTGGATAATGTCATGCTCTCTTCAGACGATCCAAAACTTCTGTAGCTGTTAGTAATAGTCTCGTCCAGAGAGTTGAGAGAAAGTAGGCTTGTCGAATCAAATAGTGGCAATGAAAATGAACTTTCTAAACTGTCTTTAGGTCTATCAGATTCTGTCATCTGGATATAATATTCTTTTGATACAAGCGCATGTGCTATAACACTAGTGGGTTCATCATCATAAACAGGCACTATGGTATCATTAATGCCAGCAGGAAGAAGCAGTCTAGCACCAGTCTGGCGGTCCAACTCTCGAAATGATAAAATGTGGACAAAGTTGTAATCAACAAGCTTCTGTGCATTGAAGGCAGAAGATTTGTTCACTGACCATGAGTTAGCAAAAGGCATCCCAGTCCATCTAGTATCAAGTCCTTTGGAATGCAATTTAGAGTCATGAGTGTCTCCTGCTTCAATCCCACCTATATCAGCAGTATTATTATCAGGATTTGATTTTGCAATAAGTATTGCCGTAGGTGAATGAGCTGTCACGGCTTCCACATCAGGATCTCTACAACCATTTTCTTTGTATAGTATATTTGTCGAGTGAGTTTCACCTGTCCATGCTGCATCCAGGGTATCAGATAAATTGGCCACATTACGAGATCCACCCTCAGATGAAGTCCTCCTCGTCCGTATAGCTCCTCCAAACTCTGAACAGTTAGGTTTATCATTGATATTTGCGCCAGGAGAGAGAGAAGAGTCGAACTTGTCTTCACCTTTGACCACTTCACAAGACTGGCTAAGGTGGCTAGTGGTTTCCAAATCAAGATTTCCATCAGGTTTTGTTTCCAAATGAAAGAAATCAGAACTGCTACGGCCTCTTGCAGGAGGCCTAGTGACCACATCTGTCTCGACAACCTTTTCCTTAGAACCAATCGATTTCTGTTTCTGATAGGAGGGCCTTGATTCTCCTGAAAGAGTAATTTTACTTTGATTGGATGCATATATCAGGCGCTGGTCCCATACATAAGAAAGAATAAGGATATGCCGGTGCAATTTACAGAGCTCTAGAACATCAACCATGAGCCCGCCAGCTTTGGCCTCTTTATGCAGAAACTTTTGTAACAAGTCCTAGATATCCAACATTACAACATAGAATCAAGTATTAATGAGCAATCACCTCTTACCGAGCAAGGAAAATCAACAAAATTTAAATTAACCCAATTTGTTTAACAATTAATCTTGTAAGTATGTGGAGGACCGAGAACAAGAAAGAACAAGTGTGCAGTCTAAAACTTTAACTCTGTTCATCTGGAAACTCTTATTTTGGGAAGAGGAAGGCATCTTGAGAATAGTTGAAGAAGGGGCAATGAATCACAACATCTCAAATCACGTACCTCAGATTCTTCTTTTTCTTTCTGCAGCATTCCATTAAGTTCAGCAATCAGATGCTTAAAATCTGTCACTGCATTTCCACCCTCCTGCAGCACAGGACCTGGAAAACTCTTTGAAATTTGATTTAGAGTGCTGCACACTTCACTAAACAGTATTTCAGCCTTGTTACGTACCTGTTGGACAAGATCAACAATCTCGTGAATACAGAAAGACTCAGAAGTGAGTGCTATATCTAATATCTCAACTAAGATTAGCTTATCAACCTCATCTGCTTCTTTCTGTAGCCAGTCCTGACTATCATAGTTGAATTCCAGTTTAGATGGGGGAAGATAAACAGAATGAAGGTCAATTGAAGCATAGCGAAAGCAGGCAATCATCTTCCCAAATCTGCAAACAGGAAAAAAATGATTCAAGAAGACG
This sequence comes from Trifolium repens, assembly GCA_030408175.1. Taxonomy (NCBI): domain Eukaryota; kingdom Viridiplantae; phylum Streptophyta; class Magnoliopsida; order Fabales; family Fabaceae; genus Trifolium; species Trifolium repens. The sequence goes on from CP125851.1 coordinate 53,045,939, forward strand.
AACAAATGTTGGATGTAACTTCCATCTGAATTGGAGCCTGATAGAAGAAGAGAGTTTGAGAGAAAATGTAGAATCTTATCATTGATTGAATTGAATGATTACACAAAGGAATATTCTAGCTTATATAGAGGCTAGAGAACTGAGTTAGTTAGATTCAGTCAGTTACAAGGTGTAACTGACTCTAACAGAAAGCTAACTAAGCTAACTGCACTATTCTACTTTACAGAATCCTAACTAACATTACAGTTGTAGAGAATTCCTAATACAGTTTATTTTAAGTGCTTCACAATCCTATGTGAGGAGGCAGTTCAACCATCACATCTTACAGGTAAGGACAATTTTTTATAAATGATTAAACAAAAGCACCAACTTTGTAAGAATTTCAAGTTCAGTATATTTTTGCTCATTATACTATTCAACCACACCCATTTACCATACACTTAGTTTATGAGAAAAGCATACCCATAGAATCTTAAACAGTCTCTGTGGAGAGAATGACCACAATTTGCAACCCTGCTTGCTGCTGCATGATTTGAGAAACTCAGCTCCAAGAATTTCCCAAAAGATAGGCCCCAAGCAGCATCAGACATAACTACTCTCCGTGTGGCAGGAGGAAAACCATTTACACGAGGACATTTGAGGCACCTGTGCCACATCCAGATTTTACCTTCCCTTTCCCCTGGTAAAGGAAACTCTGATAGGTTCTTCACAGAAATTGTCAGGCTCCCTTGCCGATGAGTATAACAATGAACATGAGCTTCTGGTGGCATTTCACATGAGCGGCAAGTGTAACTCTAAAATGGAAATATTAATCTTGTTTGAATTTTGAAGTCACGAGATAGCAATTGGAGATAAAATTTATTTGAAAAAGAAGTGATTTGGAAGAACGAATACCTGATCAAATAGTTGATCTCGCAAAAATCGACCCAGAGGCTTATCAGAGCTTCCATAGTATTTAATTCTCACAAGATGGGATCTTTCACAAACAGTTCCTTTCCACACACAGCGTGTTGATAAGAAGACCAAAATACTCTGATGGTCAGAAGTTGAGGGAGGATAATCTTCTTTTGAATGTATCATATCATTATCAAAATTATTATTATTATTGTCATCGTCATGTCTTACAATAGGTGACTCGGGACCAGCTCCTTGATTTGAAGCCAATGCTACAGCTTTGATGTGGTTATTGCCATCTCTCCCAGAAGGCTCAAAGGTGCCAAAGAAATCTGAAATAAGATCAGCGCGTATCATGGTCTTTGTTCCCTCATCTTGTCTATAATGTAAAGATTCCTTCGGACGTTCTTTGCCATCCTTCTCAAAAGAAGTATTTGTGAGGAAACTATTGCAATCGGAAGATGACATATCCTGAGCTAGTTGGGTGACATCTCCAGAGATCTTGTGCATGTGGATTGATTCACCCGCCAGAGATCTTTCCATGGATTCACTGCTGCTAGATGAGGTTCTAAGTGTCTTGAAGCCATCATTACACTTTGGTACTTCTTTATTAGTTTCAGCTCCCTGATGCCCTCTACCGGTGACAACAGAAAATCCAGGGATAGTTGAAATGGATTTTACAATACTAGATGGTTTATCAGGCAGTGCAACTGTTATGGGAGATTTCAAGGGAAGCTCTAGGGGTGAAGCACCTTCATCTGCCAGAAAAGATGTTTCCAGCGCCAAATGATAGGCTGCAAAGACTCCATATTGGACTACATGTTTCACCTTCTTCAACTCATCCCCATTAGAGCCTTTGAGCAAGATCTTCAAAGTAAAACATAAAAAACACGCACGATGAATAAACACGGGAAAAAGTGGACCAGCAGAACAACTCAGCTTTTCTTTTTTCTTTTTTTTTTGACAAAAAAAAAAAAAAAAACTGATTTTCTTTATAACTTATTATTCTGTGTCAAATGTCAATTATGTCAAATAAAGACCCTAGCTAGGGGTGGCATTTAGTATGGGAAGTAATAAAGACCCACCATGGTCAAGTTGATTTTTAACAATTAGATCTTAATTTTATCATAGGCTCTCAACGCTTGATTTTTTTCCCCACGCTCTCTTCCACCACCAACACCATTATGCTCCACTTCTATGTCTACTCTCATACACCAGAACAAATAAAATAAAAAAATAAAAAAAATCAGTTTCAAGACTTGCTTCTCAGAATCTTGTCAAAGATGAAATAATGACAACAACTCATCACCCGACAACAACATCATCATTTGATGGCATCATAAGCAACCACTAAAATCAAATTAGGTTCCATAACAACACCTAGTAGTCCTAATCTGGAACCAAAAAAACATATATACTAAAAACCATTGTAGAAATCTCTAGCTCCAACAATAATTCATCTTTGTGCAAATATTTTTTTTATGGTGGTGGGGTGGAGAAGGTGGAAGAGAGAAGGAGAAAAAATTTAGTGCTGACATACTATGATAAATTTGTGTTCCTCATTTGATCTAATGGCTAAAATCTAACTTGACCATGGTGTGGGGAAGTTTATTACTAAACCTGTGATACATAAGAAAATAGGAAATACACATTACAGCAGCAGTAGTATACTGTTAGAATATAAGAAAATATTAGTAAAAAATGTATCAACTTAAAGTTTGGGATACATAATAAACCATAACAGAGATAGAGAACTTAAAGACTATGTGCAACAATATGTGTATGTGCTGACACTGATTTTCATGTCTCAAAAAATATCAGGTTATAGAACTTACAGTGCAACCCAGCGGTTTGGGGCAATCCTCAAAGAACATTAAAGTCTTTGTTGATTTTTTCCCACCTTGTCCAGCACTACCGTGCTCCTCAAAAAATTTGTTGACGTGAAACGTTTCACAGTAACCCAGTTTTTGAGAGGTAAAATAATCAACTGAAGGGACAATCTGTGCCCCGGTACAACGGGCAATACGTTCTAAAAGTGGCCTTTTAATATTTAGAACAAGAGATATGTCTTTAGCGAGAAGGTATTCTTGGGCATAACGAGAAACTGACTTCTCTACCAAAAGAACATTTGGTTTATGAACAGCAATCTTCTCAACTGCCATCTTCAAATGGTCCATCTCCTGGGGAAGAGTAATAAAATCATAAAATTCAGAACTGTTAATAATATTATGGATGGAAAAAAATGACAACCAAGGTTATCTCTTATTTGGCCGGGTCAGATAATAAATATCATATCCAGGGGAAATTTATTCCAATGTAAGCCCCCAAGTAAGAGTGTGCATATTTATTTAGTAAATAATTATCAATTTCAAAGAGCTGAAACTGGTGGACAACCTGCTGTAACAATGTATCAACACTTGATAACTGGTTAGAAACACGCTGATACTCCAAGGCACCTCCAAGTATTAGAAAACGTGGTTTATCAATTTTTGATGTCATTCGCCGATGAGCCACATTCTTCTTACAAACAATGCCTTTAACCACCATGCTGGAAATAGAAATTAGAACATCAAGATTATAGAGACAGAAATATGAAATTACAAGAATAAAGCCTTCTCTCAAAACGAGAATCATATGGATCAGATAACACACTTTTCCACTCACCCGCAAAATTTGTGTTACGACTTACCTGTGTACTCTACCAGCCTCAGATTGCTATATCCCCAGTAATCTATCCCTCAAATAAGCATAATGGACTTGCACACATAAGCAGACATATGATGCATAAAATTATACTGTACAGGCAGTTATATGAACTTTTTCTTAACAGATATTTTAAGGAGGGAAGGATTGTTTCCACCAGAATGCATATGACAAACAATAAGGGTAGAATAAGATTAAAAAGAAGAGATAAAATCAATCAAGTGCCCTTCAATATAATGGAATCACCCATCTACTCCATAAAAATGGATCCTTTTACATAATGTTGTTTCTCCCCTCCCTCCTCTCTTTCCACGCCACTTTCTGTTACTTGCCTAAATCCTGGATACTTAGGCTTTGTTTGCGAGTTTGGAGGGGAGGGGAGGGAAAGGCTTTGGAGGGAGGGAAATAGAGAGAAAATTAGAGAAATCTTTTACATTTTTTGAGAAAGTGTTTTTTATAGAGAATGACAAATAAATACTTATGATTAATATATTATGAATTTAAGAATATTATAACAACATTAATTAAATTTGAAGAATTCATATAAACCTTCCAAACCCCCTCCAAACCCCCATCTAATACAACTTTTGAGTTCCCCCAAATTGGGGGGTTTTTGTGTTATGAAGAAAAAATAACCCTTCAAACTCCTTCCCTCCCAAACTTCTCTACTCCTTCCACTTGTTTCTTCCTTTTTAGCCTTCCCTTCCCTTCCCCTCCAAACTCGCAAACAAAGCCTTAGGCTCATTCCTCTCTCTTTAATTTCTATTCTTTCTGATGTGAACATTATGGGCCTAATATTCATAGTGGGCCTATCAGAGGTCATTTGTCATATTGTTTTTCTCTGATACAGGGAAAACTATGGTAGGAATCAAAGCAATGCAGAGTTAACAGTAACAAAAGATCAAAATCATACACATATGTTGTCTACCAGAAGACGGAAACAGCAATATCAAAATACAAGCTTGAGAAGCATATAGGTTAATACATTAATCCATTACTATTTTTCTGCGGTCAAGGGTCCACTATCCATACCTTTCATTTCGATGCCCGCAAGCTATGCATTTAACCTTTACATATCCACCAGGATCCATACCTCCACCCCTGCTCATATCAGGCTTCAGAAGGGTTGCAGCTTCCCAAGACAAAGAGGTAATTATATCCAACCAACTCTCTTTGCCATCGTCATCAACAGTTAGGCTTTCCACCTGCAAAAGCTGAGCTACTAGAGCTCTAAAATGTCCTTCTACAACATTCTTCATGGCTTTCTTGTTATTCTCACCTGACTTATCTCTGCTGCGAAATTCTCCAGAACCAAAGCTAGTCGAGGATCGTTGATATCCCCATTCTCCAGTACTACCTACATCTTCATCATCATCGTCATCGTCAACAAGAACAGCTTCTTTATCATCCTCTTCATCCTCCGGCAAAGGAGGTACCCACAGCAGCCCATTATTCTCAAAATCCACAGGCTCCATATTATTAGCCTCCTCCTGATAGGGAGATGTTTCACATCCATCTGTAGGATCCTGCTCATCAGCTTCTTTTCCTGGTGTTTGAATTCCATCTGCACCATCTAACTCAAGATTCAGCGGTGGTGATAGGGAACTTGAGCTTCTTTCTTGAATGTTAGCTCCATCAGAATGCATTATATGTGGTCCATAGACACGGTCAATCCCTTGAATGTTAACTAGATCATCATAGTCATTGACGCGAGAATAATGCCTTGATTCTGCATCAGAATGGTATACACCATACTCATCATCCTCATCATCACTCCTGGTTCAAAAGAATAAACATATAATAACAGTAAGAACAGGAGGAGGGGGGGAATCGACCATCATAGTTTGGCGCACTAAGGCTTTGTTTGTGAGTGTGAGGGAAGGGCTTATTTTTCTTTTTTAAATTAAGAACACTATAAAATGATCCAAGTGTGATTGAAGTATTATGTGATCATTTATCATATTCCTCTTTCAATTATTTTGAAAAACATTTTATAGTGTTCTTAATTTAAAAAAAGAAAAATAAGTCCTCCCTCATCTCCAAAAACCAACTCGCATACAATGTCAAAAAGTCATTGAATCAGAGTTTACAAATGAGATTCAGAACTAATGCAAAAGAGGGTCTTATCTATACACCCCTTTTTCTCTACAAAACATTCCCACCCCATATCTGCATGCAGACATGCAAAATCACATATTTGCAAGAATATCATCCATCATTGCAAAATAAGATTATCATTAGGTAAGAACTCTGTCTCAATTACCAAAAATAAACCCTCAAAGAAAGACATACCTGTTGAAGCAATAGCCATTTTGGTTAGAATTCAAATTCTCTACAGCCTCAGAGGGATTAGTACTCATCCCTGAATTTAAATTTTCTTGCTCGTCTGTTATCGGATTCATTTGGGAAGATTGATGTGGACTACAAGGCACACACTGATAAGACCCGGTTGAATATGGAACTGAACCGGCAGTGCTGCTGCTACTGGACTTAGAGCTGACCAAGCTTGTTGAAGATGGTGAAGGGCTGAGATGAGGGGTGGCTGAGGGTGTGGCACTATCAACAGCTGCTACTCCCTCCTCCCATGGCTTAAAGCAATAATTACAGACCCTAATCCTTTCCGATTCTCCACGACCATTATTTGCCTCATGTGGAGACGCAGGAACAGAATTGGCAGTGCATTTTGCACAAAAAACTCGACCACAGATTCGACAGTGATGCCTGCGGTTGAATACTGTGAATTGTGAATCACAATCGTAGCATACCTTACAACTTTGATCTGGCATCCAAAAATCCCTCGACACATTTGGTGGCTCAATCCTTCGAGGGATCCAGGACTTAACTACATCAACAAGATCAGATATCTTCTTGTCAGGGGTGCCCATGGACTATGATTCCACCCTACCCCACTCATTATGAGTTCTTCATTGACCAACCTTGTTAACAATCCGTGTATCTTGGCTCATGATGCTGGTGAACAAATAAATATGGTTCAGAAATCGAAAAGCAATCAAAATCAACACCTTTTTACATTATCACAATCATGAATGTTTCAAAGCAAGAATAACAATATGATAGACAACAATATTCATGATGAAAGAAAAATCAATTTATTCAGTTAAGAACTGGGAATCAAGTCAAAACTAAATCACTAGCAACATGATCCTTAATAAGTACACTTTTCAATGCTAAATAAAAAATAATAATAGAATAGTAACAAGTGGTTTCATTTTAGTCAACTAAGTCAAGTTGTTATAACAATTTTGTCCACAAAAAACATCAACAAGAAGCTAGTAAAATAACAGCTGGAAACCTAGTCATGTCACTTTTTTGTTGCTTTAACTATTCCAAATTTCCAATCCTTTGAGTAAAAACAAAAACAAAATCCAATCCATAAAACCCAAAAAAATAAGCCTTTGATTCATCAAAACCCCAAAAATTCAAAACATGAATATCAATTAAACAAATTTAGCATTCTAAATTCACAGTTAAAATGGAACAGATAGTACTATTTAGTTACCAAATGAACTTTGTCAGATTGGGAATAGGCCAATGGTCCTATCAATGGAAAAAAAAAAAACCAAAATTTTTCAGTTCAATGCCTCAAATTCCAGCATACCCAAAAACCAAATTAAACACAAAACAATAATCTAGCAGCAAAAACAAGAACTAATTAAGCAAAAAAAAAAAAAAAAGAGTACATAATCATGATCATCTAAAGCTTGTTCTGAAAAGTTGAGCTACCCAGAAAGCAATAAACCGTAAAAAGAGGAACATGCATGTAATAACAGTAACTTTTGGGAAACTGAAAACCTTCAGAAACCGCTGTTATCAGATCTCAGTCCACACAGCTTCTTCAGAAAACGCCAGAGTAGTAGTAATAATAATATAATAATAATAATTAGAAAGAGTGTGAAAAATATAAATTAATAAAAAATAAGAAAATTTGAATGATGAGAAAAGAGAGAGAGAGAGAGAGAGAGAGAGAGAGAGAGAGAGAGAGAGAGAGAGAGTGTTACAAGTTTACGACAAAACAACACACAAGAAATGAAAAAAAGCAAATGGAAAAATCAGCATTTGCTTCGCGCCACACCTTATCACATGTGGATCCAAACACATACCTCATCTTATTTTTATCATTATTTATAATATTTTTTCTTATTTATAATTTATCTACATTCAGTTGTTAAGAAATTGACTCGTATAAATTTTTTTGCATATGGATAATTAGAAGTACAATATTTGTTTTCACTTCAATAGACTAATTAACCGTATTTTTTTTAACTAAAGTAATAAATTGTTATTTTCACTATTTACAATAAAAGGTACCATAGACCAATGGCTATGGTGGTGGTGACCAAATATAAATATTTTTTTACTTTAAAATTTATCTTAACTATAACGAAATTTTAAATTTTAACTCACATAAACTAATATAACAAAAAAAATCTAAATACCCGGGCCTTATTTTAATTAAAAATTAGATAAGATTAAAATTTATAAAGAGTAACACATTTAACTTTACAAATTAGTTTTATAAGAATGATTAGATCAAATATAAAAACTTAGTCAAAATGATGTAAAAATAAAGATGTGATTAGATGTTGTGTGAAATTTGTGCATAACAATTAAATCATTTTAATTATTTATATATTAAATTAAAAATGTTTATATATGTTGGTAAGAATGTTTACCAACTGCCACGCACCTTGTACATCTGTAAAATCCACCAACTTCTGTAATTACACGTGTTTTCTCCTATTGTTAATTATTTCCAATTTCCAATAAATAAAAAATACATCGTTTTCTCTATCTTTCTTTTTAGTGAATATTATCATTTTCATTTTTTCTTCTTGAGATCACGATTATTTGGTATACAGTTTTTGCTTACTTTTTTTCCCAATGGTCACAAGAAACTTGTCTACATACTACAAATCTAGTAACTACTAGTAATACTAGTTTTCACGTATCAAATTCATTAAATTCCATAAGTAGAAAATGTAATAAATATTGACAACAAATATTTGTTTTTTATAATAGTTGTGAGAGCAAACAGAAATGAAACTTAAAAATAGTAAGAGAGAATAAAATGAAGCAAAATGGATTTTTAAAATAATCTTAGAAATAAATAAAATGGCAATATCATGCATTTTGATTGAATCTTTTTTTTTATAGAAAAAATTATTCACTTTACGGAAAAGTCTAAATCACATGACAACTCATTTTTTAGTTTCAAAAAGGGGTGAGAAGTAGATATGCCAACGTTAGATCAATCTTGGTAGTTGAATGAATATGCCAAGTTTCAATCAATATAGTACACATCAAAAAGTGATATTGGATATATTCAATGGAAGCTTCAAAGTAAATTTTGCAGTTTTTACTTGAGAATTTTATAAAACCAAAAATAAATAAAATATATCTTACCTTGTGAGTCAACTTTGACTATTATTTTCAACCTAATTTATTCTAATTATTTTTCTTGTCAATCAATTAGTAAATTTTATGTTGGTAATGTTCTGGACTGGGCCTGAAGCTTGCCCAATCCAGCTTCTGCTCGTCATAAGGAGCTTGTAGCTTCTGCTCGACGCTAGGGACCATGAGTCCCTCCCCGACACTTGGGACTAGCAACTTGCTAGCTCCCTGCTCGGAACTGCTACGCCGCCACAATATTCACGTGTTCCTATTTACTAGGACACGATGTACAGGATGTAACCGCCTCTCCGCACGATGAGGACAGCTCATCACCAGGATAAGGACTAAATGCCGGTTTCTTGCTCCAACAACGGAGAAATCCTGGCAGTCTCTCTTCTTGGGCCGTTCTGCACAGCCCATTAAGAGGACCTTGGCCCAGCGCTGGGGGATCTATAAATACCCTCCTTCACTGGAGGGTCAGGTATTCTATTCTGATTCCATACTTTCACTCTTGGTATCTGTTCACTCTTCTGACTTAAGCATCGGAGCGCCTGCAGGTACAACCCCCCCCCTCCGTTGGTGATTTACTGCTCTACTCAACCGTTCAGCTCAACTGAAGGACTCATCAAGTGGAAGATTCATTGGCCCAACAACCTCTCTGATCATCAGGTTAGATCAGTGGCGCCGTCTGTGGGGATCTGGTTTCCCCTTCTTTAAAAATCTAAAGTTCAAAACCGATCTGCTCTTCAACAATTCTCATTATGGCCAGTGGATCCAACACTCGTATCGACGGAGATCACGACAGCGACAACCGTGATTTCATCCCCACGATTTCTTCCCCCGTGGAACACAACACCGTTCTTAGTCCGGTGCGACAACCAATTCCAGAATCCGACCCTAGGGACGGCCAGGAAACCACGGTGTCATCGGAAGAAGATGATGATATGCAGGTTTTGACGGCGCGCCAATCAGGGAAGCGCCCGTCAAACACGCAAGAAATTCCGGTCGTCAGCGCACAACCCGCTGACCAGCAAACTGACTTTCAGAGGATTCTCGCCCTCCTCGAAAGGAATAATGACCTCATAGCGCAACAGAATCGCAGGATCGAAGCGCTGGAACGAAATCAACGCCCCCAGCGGGCAGGCAACTCTCCCCCGCGGAGACATCCCTCGTCTAGGTCCCCTCCTCGACAGGTGATAAGTGCCCAAAAGTAGCTAAAATTCATATATATATTAAGCACTTATTAACTTATTTTGTAAGATATTCATTAGGTTTCCCCCATTTTAGTGTATATATTTGTTTAAGTTATATTTTGTTAAGCTTTTCTAAATCTCAACTATTGATGCAGGAAATGAAAAAATGAAGAAAAAGCCAAGTTAGCTCGCCAGAGCGTGTAGAACTCGCCAGGGCGAGCAATGCTAACACGCCAGAGCGTGTGCAGGGCGAGTAGAGGCAGAGAGCATCAAAAATGAAAGAAGGCAAACACGCCAGGGCGAGTAACAACTCGCCAGAGCGAGCAGGAACTCGCCAGAGCGCATGAAGGCGGTTTACAAGTTCAATACTGACGTGGCAAAACCTTCTGATGAAGAAAGGTGAACTCGCCAGGGCGTGTTGTAACTCGCCCGGATAGTTCTAACTTTTAGAATCACTATATATAGAGCTTACTGTTATTTTTCTTGTATCACTCACTTGTAACAGAACTAAGAAACAGAGAGAAAGCTTAGAAATCATAATCTAAGGATAAGGTGAAGGTGGATCAACAAAAGCTTGAGACATCAAGTGTTATGTTCCTCATCTTTTCTTCTCTTAACCTTTGTAAGCTTATTTTCACTATGTGTAACTAAATCTATTGTTGTTGGGATTATATGTAGCTCATTTGTGACTATGTACAACTCTTAATCATGTTAATATATGTTTTAGTTTATTCATCAATGTTAGTGTCATCTTTAATCTTCATGCTTTATCTTTTGATTGGAATTTATAGACATATAATATTTGAATCAAGGAACTAAGATGAACACTTATTAAAACCCTAAATTCTAGACATAGATTTAGGATTAATATTCACTTTGTGTATTGGAACTTAATGATATTGTGTTGTTGAAATTATCCGAGACATCGGAAGTTTAAATAATACAATATAACCGTTGTATTGATTAATCACTCGAGACATCGAGGATTGATAGGTACAACGTGAACCTCGTCGTTATCTGGACACAGAAATGTACGTGAGCAATACGTGATAATAGTGATGAATAGCTAGAATATATGTGACTAATTTAGAAACGTACATACGAATGAATGAGTGAAGTTTAATCCCGATAACTTTTCCTCTTTGAATCTTAAATCATCTTGTATCGCAAATTTATGTTTACAAGTCTTTTTACAACAAAACAACTTCCAACTTAAACTTAAAATGATGTTATTTGTTGAATGGTTCTTAATTTCACACTAGTCCCTGTGGATACGATATAAACAAAATACTTGCTAAAGCACTTTAACAAAATAAACAGCCAGACAACGGCGTCCTGCCCTCGAGAGGATCCAACCTCCGACCAGCAAGAGGGGTCGAACCCCACCTCCACGCGAGGAAAGGGTCTCCCATATCACAAAAAAGGGGAAGACAGCCGAGCAACCTCGTCACTCTCCCCAAGGTCTGCGGAACATGGCCAGACAGGGAGGCACCTCCACTCGCCCTGCTCGCGAGGACTATGAATACCGAAGTCACACACCGGGTCATCGGTACAACGACGATACCTTCGAGGTCTCCCCCAATGGCAGCGAGGAGGAGGATAGTGTCTGCGCCCTCTCAACTGACATTATGAGGGCACATATCCCTTCAGCACTGGAGAGGCTCCCCAATCTCCCCTCCTATGATGGATTGACCGACCCGGACGACCACATCAACAACTTCAACACCATACTCAACTTCCGCAGAACAAGCGGAGCTATCAGGTGCAGGCTCTTCCCCACGACATTAAGGAAAGGGGCGCTGACCTGGTATACAAGTCTTCCTCCTCGGTCTGTGTTTTCCTGGCAAGATTTCTCAAACCAATTTAAACAAAACTTTACTGCGTCTCGGAAACAGCCGAAGACGGTAGCTACCTTGGAAGCCATATTCCAGGGACCAAACGAATCTCTCCGAGCGTACATTGAGAGGTTCAACAGAGAAGCCGTACAGGTCGCAACGACCGACGACATGAAGAGGTACCTGCTCGCTCGTGGCCTTCGTCCCCGAACTGACTTTGCTAAGGCTGTGGGCATCGAGAAACCCCGGACTTTGGCCCAGCTCCTCGCGAAAGCAGATCCGTACATACAGTACGAGGAGCAAGAGATGGCCGACGCCCTACGCCAAGGGCGAACCGAGGAAGCTCCCCCTCGACAAGATACACACAAACCTCCCCGTGAGGCCGGGCACAGAGACGGGGGGAGAGAGGGGCAGAAAGATGGACAAAGAGACGGCGGCAGAAGAAGAGGTGACAAACCTCGGGGACCACCCAGTTTGTTCACGGTTTACACCCCCCTCAACGCCTCTCGCGAACATATCCTGATTGAATGCTACGACACAGAGTTCAAAGAAGGGAATATCAAATTCCCCAAACCAGGGACGGCCAAGCCTGGTCAGGATAAATCAAAGTGGTGCAGGTACCACAGAGCCTATGGTCACGTTACTGAAGAATGCATCCATCTAAAAGATGCCATAGAAACTCTCATTCGCCAGGGAAGGCTTGGAAGGTTCAAGCGCGAAGAGAGTCCCAAACAAGCTGCTCGACAAACCGCAAGCGTCGAGGAATATCATCCCGCATCTGGCGGAAAAGAACCTAAGAAGGTCGCTCTTTCCATCTCGCGACCAGAAGATTTCCGTGTCCCCGACAACCTCGAGGACAAAACCTCTCATCCCACCTTTTCCAAGTGGGAAAATTTTGCTGAAACAATGGTTATATCCGCCGGTGGTTACAGTCAAAAAACCATCGGTTCTGTTAAGAGGAAATTCGAGGAGCTCATCGACTCCTCCTCCAGTCAGCCTGTCACCCTCGACAGGCCCAAAAAAGGCTCGGTTCCCCTTGCATTCTACATGGAGGAACTTCCTGGTGGGACACCTAACGCCCACATTCCACTCCTAATCCGGGCAGACATGGCCAACTACGATGTTCGCCGCATCCTCGTCGACACAGGGAGCTCGGCTGACATCATGTTCTCCCAATGCTTCACTGCCTTGCAGCTCGACGAGACATACCTGGCACCTTATGTTGGCTCCGACCTCCAAGGATTCAACGGGGCAACAACCAAACCATGGGGCTACGTCGACCTCGTGGTAACTTTCGGGGAAGGTGAGGCAGCTAGGTCTGTCAAAATTCAGTTCCTGGTCGTGGACTGCCCATCACTCTATCAGTGCATCCTGGGCCGCGAGGCAATGGCTAATCTGCTCGCTGTCCCCTCTACTGCCCACTTGAAGATGAAATACTACACGACCAAGGGGCACGTTGCCACTTTGCATGGGGACATAGAAGCTGCAAGAAGATGCTTCGACGCTGCGACCAAAGGCCTCAGCTACATCGGCCAGCTTCCCAACCCATCGAAGAAGCCGAAGCTGACTTCACTGCTCCCAGCACCAGATGTAAGCTCGGTCGAGCTCGACAGCAGACATTACAAAAGGGAGCACAAAGAAGAGAAAAAGCTCAAGAAAGAAAAGAAAGAAGAAGATGAGGCGAGCAGAGACAATTTCCGCCCAATCCCAGATGGTGACTTTGAGCTCGTTCCATTCGGCGAGGACCCTGGCCGCGGAGTTAAGATTGGAGCAGGACTTCCAGAACTGGCGAGGAAGCAGCTTAAAGCCTGCTTAAGGGAGAATGCAGATCTTTTTGCTTGGAGCGCTGCAGAGATGCCCGGATTGGACCCTGAGGTCGCATGTCATCAACTCACCGTCGACCCCGACGCCAAATATGTAGTACAACGTAGGCGGAAGCAGTCTCCCGAAAAAGAGGAGGCTGCCCAAAAAGCTGTAAAAGACCTCTTAGAGGCAAATTTTATTTCCGAGGCCAGATACACAACATGGCTCTCCAATGTTGTACTCGTTAAAAAATCTAATGGAAAATGGCGTATGTGTGTTGACTATACCGATCTCAACAGGGCTTGCCCTAAAGATTCTTATCCTTTACCATGCATAGATAGTCTTGTAGATAATTCTTCCGGTTTTAAATTACTGTCTTTTATGGATGCGTACTCAGGATATAATCAAATACCGATGGCGGTCGCCGACAGGTACAAAACTGCCTTCATGACCCCGACGGGAAATAACTACTATAACGTCATGCCCTTCGGTTTAAAAAACGCCGGCGCTACATACCAGAGAATGATGAACAAAGTATTCCGAACACAAATCGGGGACATGCTCGAAGTCTACATGGACGACATGATCGTCAAATCTCATGACGAGGTCGACCATACTGCCCACCTACGAAAGGTGTTCGAGCAAGCCAGGAAATATAAAATGGGGTTCAATCCTGAGAAGTGCACCTTCGGGGTCCGAGCAGGAAAATTCCTCGGTTTCTACTTAACAGAACGAGGAATCGAGGCCAACCCCGATAAGTGCAGAGCATTCACCGAGCTTCCTGTTCCCCACGATAAAAAATCAATACAAACGCTTAACGGAATGCTTACTTCACTATCTCGTTTCATCGCAAGATCTGCTCAACACGCGCTCCCCCATTTCAAACTTCTGAGAAAAGAATCTGCGTTCGAATGGACCGAGGAGTGTGACCAGGCCTTACGACACCTAAAAAAGGCCCTCTCCGAACCACCGGTCCTATCACGACCAAACGACGAGGAAGTCCTCTACCTCTACATCGTCGTCGCCTCCGAGGCCGTCAGCGCCGTCCTCATCCGTGAAACAACAGAAGGGCAGAAACCCATCTATTTCACGAGCAAGGCCCTGTAAGGTCCTGAGCTTCGATATCTACTAATCGAAAAAGTAGCTCTCGCACTCATAAACGCCGCGAGGAGACTAAGACATTACTTCCTCGCACATACAGTCGTAGTCCGAACAGACCAACCAATTAAATCTCTGCTCAGCCGCCCTGACATGGCGGGCAGGATGCTCAAATGGTCCCTGGAACTATCTGAATTCGACATCCGCTACGAAAGTAGAAAAGCTCTCAAAGCACAAGTACTCGCCGACTTCGTCGCCGAAATGACAGCTCCCGCTCCTTCGCTCGAGGAAACAGAAAAGTGGACAATTTTCGTCGACGGAGCATCCAGCTCAACAGGAGCTGGGGCGGGGATCATACTCGAGAATGGGAAAGGTATAGTCATCGAAGTCTCCATAACCCTCTCTTTCCCAACGTCGAACAATCAGGCAGAATACGAGGCCTTCCTCGCAGGACTACGATTAGCCGAGGACATCGGCGCAAGACAGATCAAGATATGCACGGACTCTCAGCTCGTCGTATCCCAGGTACTCGGAGAGTATCAAGCCAAAAACGACAACCTCTCCGAATACCTAAACCTCGTTAAAAACAGAATAGCTAGGTTCGAATTCGCTGAGGTATGCCATGTTCCCCGAGGGGACAACACCCGAGCGGACATCCTATCAAAGCTGGCGAGCACGAAGAAAAAGGGAGGAAACAAATCCGTAATACAGGAAATCCTCTGCCGACCGAGCATAGAAAAACCGCCAGCCACCCTCGACGTCAACACAATCGGGGACAGCAACTGTTGGATGACCCCCGTCTACAATTTCCTAGCAAACGACACACTACCATCCGACCAAAAGGAGGCGGCGATAATCAAACGACGTGCGTGCGCTTACGTCCTCCTCGACGGAACGTTATACAGAAGAGGATTTTCTATTCCACTTTTAAAATGTATCGAGGAGGATAAAGTCGACTATATCTTGCGGGAAATACACGAGGGGATCAATTCCCAACATTTAGGAGGAAGGTCGCTCGCCAGAAAAGCCCTCCGAGCAGGTTATTACTGGCCCACCATGCAGCAAGACTCCAAAGAACATGTCAAAAAATGCGACAAGTGCCAAAGACACGCCGACATGCACCTAGCTCCCCCAAACGAGCTGAAGTCTCTGTCCTCCCCTTGGCCCTTCGCGTGGTGGGGTATGGATATCCTCGAACCCTTCACCACGGGTTTTGCTCAAAACAAATACCTCATCGTAGCCGTCGACTATTTCACCAAATGGGTCGAGGCCGAACCACTTGCGAACATAACCGCATTTAACATACTCTGTTTCTTCAAACGAGATATCCTCGCCCGTTTCGGAATCCCGCAAGTCGTAGTCACCGACAACGGAACGCAATTTACATATAAGAGATTTCGCGAATTCCTCGTCGCGATCAACACCAAACAACGCTTCACATCCGTCGAGCACCCCCAAACAAACGGGCAAGCCGAAGCCGCGAATAGAGTAATTCTGCGCGGACTACGACGAAGACTCGACGACAATAATAAGAAATGGGTCGAGGAGCTGCACAGCGTCCTATGGGCCTATCGAACTACGCCACACTCCACAACCGAGGAGACTCCTTTCCGCTTGGTATACGGGACGGAAGCAGTTATCCCCGTAGAAATTGGAGAACCTTCTCGTCGTACGCAACGGCCCCTCGACGAGGAGATGAACGACGAGGCTCTTCGAGAGGAACTGGACCTCGTCGAAGAAATTCGCACAGGTGCGTCTTTGAAGGAAGCAACACTCAAGCAAAAAGTGGCTGCTCGACATGATACCAAGGTTATCCCTAGGGAATTCGACGTTGACAGCCTCGTTCTACGACGAAACGCCAAAAGACTCTCACGAGGGCAAATTAGCACCTAACTGGGAAGGATCATATCGAGTCCGAGGAAAAACGGAAAACGGTGCCTATTACCTCGAAGATCTCCAGGGGAAGGAGCTTCCCCGACCCTAGAACGCACAAAAACTAAAACAGTACTATAGCTAAGTTATTGCTGAACAAGGCTTACAAAGCCAAGGTAGCGTCTTCCTCGGAAAAAGGGCAGACGCACCCAGACAACGGAGGATGTTCAGGCACAAACATATGTCTAAAACCTAAGCTAAGCATGATCTTTGTCCCTGGGAAGGGGCAGGGAAAGTGCTTCTGGTGGAGAGAATTCAGACAACGAGCTCATCGCCCCGTGCCAGGCTTAACACCCAGCTCGCGATGGGAGGTTCAAGCCGCGAGGAAAGAACTCTCCGACGAGCCTTTCCCCGCTAATTCGAGTTCTAAATAACGCCTCGGATTCAACGCTTCTGCTCGAAAAGTTCTTAGAAATTTTTTCTTAAAGTATAGGATAAACAACTAGGACACGAGCAGAATATCATGAACGCGTATAAAAACATACATATAAACACGAAGAAATAAAAGGCAATACTTAGCGCAACAAAACGGCATATATAACGGGGACAAAGCCCATGTGTTCAAATATTACATAATACTGGCACGCAGGCCCCAAGGTAATACAATCAGACACCCTCCTCGCCATGTTCGCTCTCATCCTGCCTCTCTTGGTCGTCATCCTCCTCCTCGCCATCCTCATCTGCCATCCGCTGGTATTCCTCGGGAACAACAATGCGACCATCCTTCACTTGGTACAGCATCCCCGTTCCCTCAGTAATAAGGTTCACCCCCGGGTTCGCAATCTTCAACTGCTCCACGGCATTGGTAAAGGCATAGCTCGCCGCATCAATTGTGTCTTGGCGAAGAGCGAGGATTTCCTTGACCAACTCTGCTCGACTACTGAACACATTGGTTGATTCAGTCTCCTCGACAGTGGGCTTCATCGCGGACTTCAGGCCTTCCTGTTTTCCTTCTGCTCGACCTCCAGCTGCAGCTTCAAACCCTTAACTTCTTCCTCCAGCTTGGCCATCGCCTCTTTAGTCTCCCAGAGCTCTCTTGATTGCTCGACAAAAACTTCATATTTCCCCTTGTAATCAAGGAGATCCCCCTCGGCCTTCGCCAACCGTGCCTCTAACTTCCCATTCAATTCGCGAGCTTTCGCGAGTTCCTTCCCAGCATCACCTTTGCTCTCCGTCAAAACCAGAGCCGTCTCCCAGTTCCTCATCACACCTGCAACATCCCGAGCAAGCTGCGCTTCCGTCTCCGCAGCACTCATTTCAGTGATGAGTTTCTTCTCCTCCGCGGTAACCAAGGGAGGGCACTTCTCAAAATATGTCTTCACCCCATAGCAACCGGGGACGACAAACCTCTGTTCCAAAGGGCGAAGTTCGGGAATCGTGAGGTTGACCAGATCCTCCTCCTGCCGTTGCCTCTTCGAAGGATTCTCTCGGATAGCCGAACCAGAGGCTCCCCCCGGGGAAGAAGAATCAACCGGGCCCGATCCAAAGTGAGCGAGCATCGCCCCCACTCGGCTCTTACTTGTCTTTTTCTTTTTCTTTCCCTGCTCCTGGGACACAATCTTGAGAAGACGATCGGCAATGCTCGACATATTTTCTGCAGAACAAAACATCAGAAATATAAACAAGTTAGTGACACGAGGAGAATCCAAAATAACGAGGTAGGAAAAAGCATAAGGCAATAAGAAAATAAACAACGGGCATGATGCACGGAATATACCGAGAAACACATTGGCCTCCGCCCTACTTTTACACTCGAGCAGCTTCTTCGTCGTGATCAAACGGGGAGAAAACTGCTCCCTACCAAACTTATCCAAAACGGGCTTACCATCTCTGGTTTCCCATCGAGCAGGACGAAAGTCCCGCACATACTTCACGAGCTTGGCCAGACTAGCCAAGTCCTCGTCTGACATATCCCCCTCCCTAGTAAGATAATGCTTAGGATCTTCCTCAAAGTGCTCCTTTGACCAGCTCATAGGGAATCGAGGGACTAGCTTAGTTTTCTCCCGACCATCTTCGTCGACTTTCACAACCCCGTCAGCTCCCACATCTGGTTCCCTCGTATACATCGAAAGTATACCGAACTCCGTCGTCGGCTTTACAAAATAATATCTAGATTTGTACCCACGAACGGAATCCACGTATATTTCGAAGAGGGTCACCCTTTGCTTCAACGACACCCAACTACGTTGACCCTCGTCGTTCGTTTGACGTTGAAGCTTAAAAACTCTAAAAAATAACTCCTTCGTCGGCGCCACGGAATGATACTCGCATAGGCGATCAAAAGCAATAATGAACGCCATCGAGTTGGGATGAAGCTGCGAAGGGGCCAACTTTAGGTGTTTGAACACCTCGATCGCGAGTGGGCTGAACGGTAGACGAAGCCCCTGATGCTTGAAAACTACCTCACACATATAGCACCCAATGTCCGGTATCTCCGAACATATTCGGCGCCATGGCTTGGGAGCGTACGCGGTGAAATTTTCCTCCTCGGGTTTTTCTTCTAAAATCCCGAACACATCCGGCAGAGTTGGGGTTATCACCGAGGCGGTTCCCCGCGGCTCAGGACCAACCCAATTCAGGGTAGGGTCCTCCATCGGATCTATTCGCTGAGCGGCAGTATCTACCTCCTCGTCAACCATTTATACCTGAAAAGCAGCGAGAGCAAAAGTGAATTCGACAGCAAATCAAATCCACCCTTCCACCGCAGTTCAAGTGAAAGGGCGTGAATAGGCGCGAGCAAGCTGCCCTCAGCCAAAGCCCTCAATAAATGGCACTACGAACACAACAGGAATTTCCTCGACATAACTTTCACACGAGGAAATCTCACGAGTACAATCTCCCCGCAATAGCCTACTGCCCGCGGAAAAGAATTTGAAGACACGAGGAAAACCCCAAACTCGAGGAAAGAATTCGTAAACGAACTCTCCGTTTAGAGGGGGACTCCCCACGGGAAAACCCTAGGTCATCTGCGCAAGTAACGCCGCGAGGACAGTTCGCGGGGAGAGCAAAATCTCCAGAAATTCATCAACTTCATGAATCTCACCAGAACTACGCCGGCGATACGGCGGTCCCAGAACCATAAAACGCGCAAAAACGATGCAAACAGAATCGGAATCTCACGTAAAAAATGAATCCAAGTTCAAATCAACTTCAAAGTACTACCGTTGACGAAACAAACACAAACAAGTTGCTCCGGTGATGGATTCACCACCGTGAACCACCAACACACCACCGAAGCAAAACACAGAAAATCCAAAAATAAGAAAGTTGCGAAGCAAAAGGCATGAACTAACTAGGTGAATAAAAATGCTGGTGAGATTTTGATACTCCTTCAAACGTGATTACAGCGCCTAAAACAGAGAAAAACTCCAAGCAAATGGATTAATGTCACAAACGGAAATGGGTTGCGCAGGAATTTGGGAGGAAAATTTGGAAGTGAAAGCAAATGAAAGTTCTAAACTTTCACACTTCTTCTCCTATTTATAAACAATTGTCTAGACCTTTGCATCGATCCAACAGTTCTGGTTCAAAGGATCCAACGGATCAGATCCAATTTTACGCGAAACGAAGCATCAATTTGATCCAACGGTCATAAGACCTCCTCGTGAAACGGAGCCTCATTATAATCCCATTCGTAGCCATCATCACACCTCGTCATAGGCTTTACACGTGGCGAAGCGGAAGGAAGTTTCCGTCACTTCAAAAGTCACTTCATTCTGCCCGCGTATCACGACTCCCAAAGCGAATCTTTGCCTTCTTTCACGAACACGTAACTCGGGAGAAGGCGCAGGATTCCAACATACAAGTCGCGAGCAGAAGAATAGTTTTTCCACGTCTTCACGAACACAAAATTCCCTTGTCTTTGCGAGGACAAACCTCGCGAGCAAAATTCCCTCGTCTTTGCGAGGACAAATCTCGCGAGCAAAGGAAATTCTGTCCAGAGTTTCGCAAATACAATTTTACGAGCAGAATCAGAGAGTCTCCTCGCAGAGAATCTCCAGGGACAAGTTCAATAACACAATTAACGAGCATAACTACGCGCGGGCAGAATGCACGAGCATGGCACCCACGCCTAAACATGTCCTCGGGGAACAAGCTAACTCTAAGTCATTACTCCTATACCTAGGAGCAAAGACTTGGGGGGCTCCTGTTCTGGACTGGGCCTGGAGCTTGCCCAATCCAGCTCCTGCTCGTCATAAGGAGCTTGTAGCGTCTGCTCGACGCTAGGGACCATGAGTCCCTCCCCGACACTTGGGACTGGCAACTTGCTAGCTCCCTGCTCGGAACTGCTACGCCGCCACAATATTCACGTGTTCCTATTTACTAGGACACGATGTACAGGAGGTAACCGCCTCTCCGCACGATGAGGACAGCTCATCACCAGGATAAGGACTAAATGCTGGTTCCTTGCTCCAACAACGGAGAAATCCTGGCAGTCTCTCTTCTTGGGCCGTTCTGCACAGCCCATTAAGAGGACCTTGGCCCAGCGCTGGGGGATCTATAAATACCCTCCTTCACTGGAGGGTCAGGTATTCTATTTTGATTCCATACTTTCACTCTTGGTATCTGTTCACTCTTCTGACTTAAGCATCGGAGCGCCTGCAGGTACAACCCCCCCCCCCCTCCGTTGGTGATTTACTGCTCTACTCAACCGTTCAGCTCAACTGAAGGACTCATCAAGTGGAAGATTCATTGGCCCAGCAACCTCTCTGATCATCAGGTTAGATCAGGTAATATCATGAATCCTTAAAATGTGTGTAAAGTAATTCAACTTTAATTAGTTATGACCAATGTTTTATATCATTGTTTGTGTTTTTCACTATATTGACCTCTCAAAGAAAACATTTCAAATGCATTTTTTTTTGCTTTCATATCGGTTTCCGATCCACCAAAGGTGACGATTAATCTAACTCGTGCGTAAAGGTATGCGCACTGACTAAGTGTTGTTCCCCTGGATTTGTACGTAAGAGCGTGTATCACTTGTAAAAAAGATTCAACATTAGCTAATTTCTTGCATTGGAGATCCTATAATGTTGATCATGTCCATGCATGCTTTAATTTTCAGCAGCTTCATCTTCAATAACAAGTCCTTATCTTCCACAGCTACACTTATTTTGAGCTTTAAATGTAGCTTTTGACATGGCCCAACCCCAAGTCACACGGACACTATATGACAAAAGCCAGACCGTAACTACCTCTAATTGGAACATACCATACACCAATACCCACATTAATCAGACAAATAAAATTTAGTACTCTATTATTCTTAGAAAATTATTATGGAATTGAATTATTGATATCACAATGTTATGGAATTTAATTTCAACAAAAATAAAAGTCACAATGTTTTCTCAAAGGAAGAAGTTCAAACTTAAATATAAGATTTAAATATAATTTTGATTATAGCAATTTTAAGTTTTAGGCTCCATTAAAAAAAAATGTTTGGATTTTATCTTTGATCGACGCAAAATATCAAAGACTACACAAAATAATTTTATATTTATGATTGAACTCTAACAAACAAACTTATTAGGACTAAAATCATTTATAGGAAATAAGCACAAGAGAGTGAGACGTCACATCTCCACCCAAAACTTTAAGACATTAGATTAATGAGTCACATCTTTTATAAATCCAACATTTTTTCTATATATAGTCGATGTGAGACTTAAACACTGAACACTTAAAACCCAACAAAGCTCAACATAAAAATATACCAAAGTAGGTTCACTACCCTAATTTGGTTCATCACATTTCACTCATTGCTCGGTAAACAACCTTTATGTATTAGTTAATGTTATTTGAATTACTATTTGAATACCATGCATGTTGCAATTGAAATGAAATCAGTTGCGATTTTGAAATTTGATATTGAACCAAATAGATTTCTTTTTAAAGCATATTATGTTCTTCTATCACTTTTTTACTTTTTAGTCGATTGACATGAGTTACTTTCTTTTATTTTATAGTAGAGGAAGTACTTGTATCTTCAGATGAAGAGAAAGTCGGTAAAGAAAATGGTAAATGTGATGATTAATTGTTTAGAAGTAAATATTGTTCATGGAAATGAAAAACCTCAAGTTGGAATGATATTTAGCTTTAAAGAAGTTGAAAAACTAACTTATATTTTCAGCGAACATCATGATAGTTTTTTTTTTTTTGGAATAAAACATCATGATAGCTTTTGTATTTGTTATACTATGTATTGACATTGTTAGCTTGTGGTCATAGATTTTTTTGTGCTCAATTTTTTCAAGTTTGGATGGCTATGAGTTGTGTATAAATCAGGGTAAAATTTATTTTTAGTCCCTGTAAAGTTAGCAAATTTAGATTTTCACCCATGTCAAAAAAAATCATTTCATTTTGTCCATGTAATTTCAAATTACTTAGTTTTAGTCTTTAATGTAGGCACACTACAAGAATTCCTTAATTTTTTGACGAAATGAACCTATCAATTAGTGACGGCCTGGGCCGTCTGTAAATTAGTGACGGCCAGGTCCGTCAATAAATAACTAAATTCGTCACAAACTTAAAAAAAAAAAACAAAAATTAAAAAAAATCCGTCAAACAGTTACTGACGGAAATTTCCGTCACAAATTATTAAGTTACTGACGACCTTAGTCGTCACAAAGGATTGACGAACTTTCTGACGGAAAATTCCGTCGCAAACGGTTGACGCGTTCAAAAAAAAAAGAGCCGTTGGACAGCTCTGACACATGCAGGTCTTGGGTAGCGCAAAACACTTTGTGACGGAAATTTCCGTCACTAAGTGTTGGTCAAAAAAAAAACGCGCGTTCTCCCATGAAGCTCCAACGGTCATGTTCTCTTTGCAGCATTCCATATATTTCCTTCATTGCATTCTCATTTCATTTGCAACATTCTCTACTAAAATTTCTACTCTCACTCAAATTTCTCCAACATCTCACTAAAACTTTTACACTTTTCTTACATTTTTGTTCTTCTTCAAAGTTTTGATAAGTATTAAAATGTAAGTGTTTTCTCCTCTTTTATTTTTGTTTGTGTTAATATTTGAATGATATTGTGTATTTATATTAATTGTTACTTTTAAATTTTAATGTAGAAAATGTAGCTTTGTTCATCTTGCTGCTGTTGGAAGTTGAATATGTTGACATTGCTTGACATAACTACTAAGTATAATTTTATTTTGTTAAGTTTAATTGCATTATTTTATAAGTCATAAACTTTTTTTATTTTTATTTATTTTCGTCCAAAAAAAATGTTTTATTTTATATTTTTTGAAATTTTTTTTTTCGTCCAAAATTATTTTTATATATCTGAAACTTTTTTTTTGTTAATTTTGACTTAGATATTCTGTTTGATTCGACGGTTGATTCATCGGTTGGTATTATTCGGAGTTTAGTCTTGTAAACTTGAAGTCAGACACTACTCTGCATACCAAGTAAGTAATATAATTTAGTGTAATAAATATTTGTGTATAAATTAGAATATGTTTTTATTTTTTAGACACTACTGCTGTTTTTATTTTTTTTAGACACT
The DNA here is from genome assembly GCA_030408175.1 of Trifolium repens. NCBI lineage: Eukaryota > Viridiplantae > Streptophyta > Magnoliopsida > Fabales > Fabaceae > Trifolium > Trifolium repens. The sequence goes on from CP125851.1 coordinate 53,070,327, forward strand.
ACTGTTGTTTTTATTTTGTGACCAACCATTAATTTAGACACTACTGTTGTATATAAATTAATTTATTCACTACTGCTGTTTTTATTTTGTGACCAACCATTAATTTAGACACTACTGCCGTATATAAATTAATTTATTCACTACTGCTGTATTTTTTTTTTTTATTTGAATTAAAAATTAAAACTTTGTATGTCATTTAGTTAAAACTTTGTATGTAAAATATACTTTGTATGTCAAGTTTGTAAACTACTTGTAAATTATTTTTGAAATGAAATTATTTATATGATAATTAAACAAGTATGTGATAATAGTTAGTAAACCGCCATATTGTAAAAAAAAATATCTAGTGAATTAGTTAAAACTTTGTATGTAATAAAAACTTTGTATTTCACATAGTATAAACTTTGTATGTCATATAGTTAAATCGAAGATATTTTAATTTTTAATTTATTCTAGACTTTAATTTTAATTTAAATATTTAAATAAAAACTATATAATAAAAAAATTCATTAAGTAAATTATTTTCGAAGATTAATTAATAAACTTTTTATGATATAATAGTTAGTAAACTTCCATATTTATTACTAAACTATACCATATTGTCAAAAAAAACTACGATATTGTAAAATAAATATCTAGTGAATTATTTTAAAAAAATTTGTTGGTAGTAAATTATTTATTTTAATTCTTGAAGACATCCACCTATTAAAACTTTGTATGTAATAATTAATTTATTTATTTTTGAAAAATAATTAATAAAACAATTAAAATAATTATTTTCAAAATTAAAAATGATGATATATTATTTTTTAATATATGTAAAAAAAAACGTTTTTTATGTTTTTTTTAAATAATTTATTTATTTATTTTTGAAAAATAATTAATAAAACAATTAAAATAATTATTTTTTAAAAAAACTTAGTGACGAATTTTGTGACGACCTAAGCCGTCACAAAATAAGCCAAAACTTTGTGACGAATCTGACACATAACTTTGTGACGACCTAGGCCGTCAATAATTTAAATTTTGCGACGACCTAAGCCGTCACTAAGTGGTGTTCAGAAAAGCTGCCCTTCACATTTTGCGACGACCTGGGCCGTCACAAAGTGTCGTCACTTAGTTTGTGACGACCTGGGCCGTCACAAACTTTTCCACGAGCGTTTTCTTGGCAGATTGAGGCCGTCACAAAGTCGTCACAAAATTATGACTTTGTGACGGATTTTCTTAGTTTGTGACGGATTTTGGACGTCAAAAAAAGGACGTTTTCTTGTAGTGGCATGTCACACAAAAATGCTGAAATAACATCAAATAGGTTGCCCTCACTAAAGAATGGACAATTATATTCGTTTGTCCCTTGACACTTGACCTCAAAGTTTGAATTCAACAAAAATAATGACTTATGAGAAATCATCATACCAAATTTAGATATCCCTATTTGTCTGGATGAAACAGCATCAACAACAAATTTGGATTCACTTTCAAAAATGACATGGAATATAGACCTCCTTGTATCATCTCCTCCGTTGCTTCTTTGATGGCCATTATTTCTCCCCCAACTGTTGTTTCTCCCTCAAAGGTATACAACTGCTGTTGTTAGTGAGTGTGGTGACCTTCAAGAATGCCTTGTATCATCGCCCATTCATTCCACATATGTGCGGCTTCCATGCCAATTTGTTGAACATCTCAATATTATATAAACAATATTATATACACATTATTTATGACCTTTTAGTAACTTTCTTGATTTATTATTTATTCAATAATTTATTTATTTATGTGTAAAACATTTGGGTAAAAAAAATGTGAAAGAATTTAAGAAATTTGTAACATCCTTCTTTTAATTAGATTTTTTTAAGTAAATTATTATAACCTAGAGTGTGCTGATTTTTTGTGAAAAAAGAGTATTAATAAAAGAGTTGAATTGTTGTGCACTGTCAGTGTAAAATGTTTTTACACATGCATCGAATGATGTGTTGCCACATCATTTAATGAATATGACATGTTATGTGTTTTTAAATATAATATATGATGTGTTGATATATTATTGGACGCACGTATAAAATAACTTTACACTAATAGTGTATATAAATTAAATTCTTAATGAAAGAGTTGAATTGTTGTGCACTGTCAGTGTAAAATGTTTTTACACATGCATCGAATGATGTGTTGCCACATCATTTAATGAATATGACATGTTATGTGTTTTTAAATATAATATATGATGTGTTGATATATTATTGGACGCACGTATAAAATAACTTTACACTAACAGTGTATATAAATTAAATTCTTAATGAAAGAGTTGAATTGTTGTGCACTGTCAGTGTAAAATATTTTTACACATGCATCGAATGATGTGTTGCCACATCATTTAATGAATATGACATGTTATGTGTTTTTAAATATAATATATGATGTGTTGATATATTATTGGACGCACGTATAAAATAACTTTACACTAACAGTGTATATAAATTAAATTCTTAATGAAATGCAAAATAGAAGCTTTTGAGTAATTATTTCGAATCATATTATTATATTCTCTCTCTTTTTTTGTCCAGAAATGATATATTATATTCTATTTTTTCATGTAGACTAGTGGCATGAAATTCCACACATAAGGTGGATAAATGGGATGATCGACGCTCGAACTTCGACCCTCAGCTACATGTATAATGCAATGTCCTACCAATTAAACTAAACTCACGGAACATGATATATTGTATTCTATTATACTCTAATGTATTTCTTTTTGTGTTAATCAATTGGTCGTTGTAGCAAAGATAAAATAACTATGTTTAGTATAGTTAGATTAGATATGTTGACAAGTGCTATTTTCACTATTACAAGCAGTTTGTATTGTATGAATCAAGGCCAATTCTAGAATGGGAAGGGGTGATAGGTCTCCCATAGTGGGAAATTAATTTTTATCTTTAGATAATAAAGGTCTACAATAGACTATATTAAAGAGTTTACACCATATTTTTTTCTCTTTCACCAAAATCATTTTATAATTTATACATTATTATTAAATAAATTATTATATGCCAAAATTCAATTTTAATATAATATACATTTCACGTCAAAGTGTATATGTAAAAGAATAAAGGTGGAAAAAAAAATCTAAAAATCGAACTTCGAAATAGAGAAGGTTGAGAGATGAAACACAGATAAGAGGAAGCCTCATTTACTTAATATCTCATTTTATTAATTTAATATCTATTTTTTATACTATTATTAAATTAATTTTTATTTACTAAAATTATTGTTTTATTAGAAAAAATTATGTGTACATTCACGTAAAAAAAAAGGTCATTATTTAGGAGCAAATTAAAATTACATTGGCAATTCAAAAGTAAAATTTTATCTACTGCAGCTCATTTCTGTATTTCTGGTTGCGGAGAGGCGGAGTCAGCTCATCACTTATTCATCTCCTGTGGGACTTTTGGCTCTCTCTGGGCGTTAGTGCACTCGTGGATTGACATTCCGATGGTGGAGTACACTTCCCTTCAAGATCACTTCGTTCAGTTTACATTTCTAACAGGTGGTTCACGGGCGCGACGTTCCTTTTTGCAGCTCATTTGGCTCGCTTGTGTTTGGGTTGTGTGGACGAAGAGAAACCACAGATTGTTCCGAGGCTCGGCAAGCTCTCCTCATCAATTGTTGGACAAGATCAAACTTTTTTCTTTCAGATGGTTGAAGGCGACAAACGTTACTTTAGCTTCTAACTATCATAGATGGTGGTTTAGTCCTTTGTTGTACTTGAGTCTTGCTTGAACTATTTGTTGGAGGACTCTTTTTGTTCTTTTGTATTTTTAGTGACTTTTTGTAGCCGTTGATAGTCTACCTTGGCATACCTTGTGCTCGGGTGACTGCGATTATATATATATATATATATATATATATATATATATATCATTTTGGCTTGTTAAAAAAAATTCAAAAGTAAAATTTGGTTTGTACAAATTAATATTATACTTTCATTTCATAGTATAACGTACCGTAACAATTTAGTTACAGATGTGTTTCACGAAGAAGAAAAAAAAGTTACGAATATATATAACAATTAGCCTACATTGTTTATTTTAAATTGTAATTAATTATTGCAGCAATATTAAACATATATTTTTATTTTAAATTATAATTAACATATATTTTGTACACCAATTTTTTGAGGTAATTTTGGCCTTCTATAGATTTTTCAATTGCCATTTTTAAGAATAACTTACTAAGAGTAAGATAGTCTTTGGCAGAAGTAAGTTCTGGGTTGGTTTCTACATATTTCAAACAACGTTGTTTTACTTTTAAATGAGTACCATTGCATAAATTTTCATATAGGCTGGTGCCAGATTTTTGTGAAGCTGCAAAAGAAATAAAAATCACTAAAATAGTGAGAAACACAGAAAGTGGTTGGGAGAAATTCATTCTTTTGTTTGAAATGGACTATATATGAAAACTATTTTTTAGGATTCTTAATTTTATAGATCATATAAACACCTTTGTCAATTAAACATTTCCTACATATTTGACCAAAACTAAAATAAAATAAAAAATTTCTATATTTAAAAAAGATAACGTTTTCAAAATCATTTAATACGGTCAAACTTAATAATTTGAATAGTTTTTTTTTCAATCAAAAAATAAATGAACAATTGCTATATTTAAAAATTGTACCCAAAAAAATGTAGTTATTTATTATTATTTTTATTCTAAAATGTAGCTATTTATAATTCATATAATACAAAGTCAAATAATAGTGTCCAATTCAAGTTCAAAATGTCGTTAGTTGGTTCAGTGGTGATTGGCGCTGAACTTGGTAGGGAGGACCACGGTTCGATCCCCCGCAACTGCGATCGGGAGGGGGCTGGAACCACTTGATGCCAGAACTGACCCCCGAACCAGATTAAACTGGTGGTAAAAAACCAAAAAAAAAATGGTGAGCGTCCACCACACGGTTGAAACGATCGAAACCAAATCGCCTGCCTCCTTTGTCGCGTTTGGCTAGAATAACGACCTCAGTTATATCCCCATAGTATTGAAAACCATTGAACATCTCTTTTACACCAAAGCTGTCCGGAAAGTTCGTAAAAAAATAAGTTGTGATATTGTCCAGTAATGCAGTGTTTGATCTATTTGCGGTTGCAATGTCAAAATCCAGTTGTTTGCCTCGTCTGTTTCGATGTTTCACTGGTTGCCATGGTTGATCATCCTCGTACCCCATATTGAAGGAAGGCAACGAGTGGTTATGCTTAAGCGCACAGAGGGATTCTATCAATCTTTGTGACGTTCAAATCAGAAAACAATGAATTGACATCAACGCGATTGAATTCTCTACACTTTTTCAAGTGGAACCGTGGTGATCAATAGCCTAGCAAGAGTGCGCCGGAGACAGAACGGAAACCCTAGCAAACATTCCCCATGAGAGTTATTTCACGCAAAACATTAAAGACTGCAAGAAACAATTTTATATTTACATGACTGAACTCTAACAAACAAACTTATTAGGATTAAAACTAAAACTCACTTATAGGACTGATAATATATTAAAAAAGGCTTAATTGCATTTTTGGATCTCTATTTTACAAGATTTGCGATTTTGGTTCCCCTATTTTAAAATCAAACATTTTTGCCTTCTTATTTTGAACTTTTTTGCACTTTTCGTCCTCCATCTCATTTTTAACCAGTTGGCAACAAAAATGTTTATGTGGCAATACCATGTGGCAAATAATAATTCCACATGAACAAATTTATTATTTTTTATAAGAAATATAATTTATTTTTTTAAAACCAATCTAAATTTTTTGCTCCAAAATCAAAAATCAATTTGGGAATATATTATTTAGGTTCTTATATTTTTCGTTGAAAGAGTTCAATTTGGGAGGACAAAGAGTGAGAAAGAAATGTTGCTGTAATAAAATGTGTGAATTAAAACTGTTGTTATAGATTAAAGAGAATTTATGTGGATAGTTACGGTGAACAATTTCCCAATTGCAAGAAAAAAAGACTATGAACAACTTGTTTTTGTAAATTTTCTTAATTTTTTAAAATTATAATTCAATTCATAATCATTTTAGTTTTTTCTGGCTACAAGCTGTTTGTCTAAAGGTTAGTGAAGTTATTTTGATTTGCAATGGTTTCAAAGACGGTGAATATACTTCTTTGGGTTTGGTTGCGAGGAAGCTTGCTTTGAACTTTGTTATTGTTCTTGATCAAGAGGAAGAGCTTGACATGGTTGTTAAGATTAGCAACAAGCTCTGTATTCATCCTGTGATCCACTAATCATTGTTGGTACGAAGTTGAGAACCAAACATTCTGGCGAACTTGAATCATTTTAGTTTTTTTTTTTTAAATTATATTTATTATTAAAAATGATAAATTTGTTGATGTAGAATTATTATTTGCTGCGTGGTATTGCCATATAAGTATTTTTGTTGCCAATTGGTTAAAAAATGGGGTGCGGGACCAAAAGTGCAAAAAAAAATTAAAATAGGAGACAATAATGTTTGATTTTAAAATAGTGGGACCAAAATCGCATGTTGTCACTCAGCAAGGTTCAAAAATAGGTGCACATAAAACAATGTTCAAAAAACAAGTCGTCCAAGTTGCTCCACCACAGACTTGTGTTCAACCATACGAAAGAAGTACAGTTGTTACTCCAAATACTGTTTTTGTGCCAAATATTTGGTCATATACAATGAGTCAAGCTTTGCCCAAATAGCCGCCACCGACTTTTCCTTGGCAACCTCTCTCAAAACCTTGTCACCGAGACACAAGATAATCACACTCAGTGTTTTCTCATCCATCTCAGTCTTCTCTGCATTCGAGAGATTACCTGACATCTGTGTCACACCCTTTAACGCTTAAACACACTTTTGGTGAGTTAAAATTTCCCTCATCTTCACCTTCCACAACCCGAAGTCATTACTCCTGGTGAACTTCTCAATTTCCCATTTAGAACCCGAAGTCATTTGATGCTAAACTATTTTAGACAGATCCGTGGTTAGGTGGTATGCCTTTTTGTGTAAGGTTTAGGCGCTTATATGAATTGTCTCTTCATCAGTTGGAGTATTAATAATGAGTTCTGGCCAGATCCGTGGTTAGGTGGTTCTGCCTAGCACGCTTATATAGTTGGCGCTTATATGGGTTGGTAACTCTTGCACGTAAAAAAAAATGCTTGCTTTGACCTTAGTATAAAATAGAAAACAAAACTTTCAAGGAAAGGTAAAATGCGGAACGACGACATGCAACTTTCACTCTTTCGCCTTTCATAAACGAACAATTATACACTCACTCTCAATTGAATATTATTATAGTTCGATTTGGCTCATGATCACTACCTTGGTTATATATAGTTTGATTTGTTGGTTTTTTTTTTACTTTGCAACTTTGTTACTTGTATTAGTTTTTGGTTTTATATATTTTTCTCATATTTATGTCGTTCTGAATTTTGTACGTGTCTATCCATTATGCGCTCGAGATGAATTTTATTTTCATTTAATATTTGGTTTTTCTTTTGAAAAAATAGTTTAAAAGGTTAAAGATCTAATTTTGAAAATTTTGACCAAAAATTGATTTCAAAATCATGTGATTTGACTTAACGAGTTGAATTTAACGTGCAAAATCGAGTTGTTCGCGAACTTGAAACTAGTCGAGTTTGAGCTTAAAAAAATAGTCTGTAATGAAGTCGAGCCGAGTTTCAAGCTGAATCAATTTTTAACGAGTAGAGTCGAGTTGATGCGAGTTCGACTCAACTTGTGGGAGTGAGTTGTTTGGTTGAAGATAAAGAGGGAAGAAGATGAAAATTTATAGGTTTTTATTTTATTTTTAAAAAACAAATTAGAATTTTATTTTAAATGATTCTTTGAAAAAAAATGATTATATTATTGTCAGCATTTTTAAATAAAAAATGAAAAAACGTATACAATTATGTACATTTTAAAAAATAAAAGACTTAAACGAAAAAAAAATAAAAATAATGATCAAAAGTGTTTTAAATAACGATTGATACATTTTTCTGTATTTAGCTATTTATGATAGTGCTGTAAAAAAAATACTCCATTTAACAACATACGTACTAGTAATGATTTAATTTTGATAATTGTCTTGGAGGGATTATCCATTATGTGTTTAGTTTGTAGAGTTGTGTTGTGATAAACTTAATCTTGTAGATGAACCTCATATATATACTAAATTGTTGCAGGCCTACACTACCAAAATTGATAACAGTAGCAATTAAGTGGTAAACACAATAACAATACAATTTTGTAAATTGTTACAGAAATACTTTATAAATATTTTTCCTCTATAAACTTTTTTTTGAAAGGCAAAAAATTTTAGTAATAAAATTACAAAATGTTGTTCATGATAAATATGGACAAATATGTGATATGCTCGCATTATAAATAACAGCTCCTCTCTCTTTTCGTTTTATACATAACATTAACATAGATATAAAAAGTTGAAATTGAATTGAAAACTCCTCATGGCTCTCTTTCCTACTTTCATTTTAATGTTCTTCTTGATAGTCTCAAACTCAATTACTTCTGAATCGATGGTTTCATCATCATGTCTAAGAGTTCCTCCCAACAAATTTGTGGAGTATTCCAAAGAAGTCAGTACCATTTTACAACAACTAGCCAGGGGCGGAGGCACAGGGGGCAGGGGGTGGCTGTGGTCCCCCCTACCTCTTTGAATTTTTTTTATATAGTACTAGTAATATGATACTTAGTTCTTTTTTATAGGTGACGATTGAGTCAATACAAATTGATGTATTTGATTTATAATATAATTTAGATAAATCAATTTTTTTTGACTCAATTTGTCTCTTATAAAAAGGACAAGAGAAAGTACTACTATATATTTATATATATTAGGTCTTTGTCTTTTACGGTAAAAAAAAGTGTGCAAGCATGGGATGTGTTTAGAGTGAAATTTATTATAGACACTTTTTGGAATTGAGGCTCTTTGGTTAGTAATTGTGGTTGTTTGTCTTTGTTGGCTATTTTGGTGTGTGAAACTTATGTATTGTTTTGTTCATAGTGCTAGAAATGACTTTGTATTGATTTTTAACTTGTAACATAAAACATATTGTGTATTTTGTCTTACCTTTTGAGTATTCTTTATACTTAAAAAACTTACATATATTGATTTTGGATATTGCTTATATGTTCTTAAATTTCTTATATATGTAGTAGTTTTTATATAAAGAAAAAAAAACATTTTATATATACTAAGTTATACGATATTTTTTATTAAAAAAAAAAATATACAGCATTTTAAACTTAGTTCCCCCTATGTTTAATTCCTGGCTCCGCCCCTGACATCTACATTCCATTTTATCACCATTCACCAACAACACCTCTGGAGACGGCATTTCCGTTTGCCTCGATTTACTCGACATGTCCTCTGAACAGCTTAGGATGTCTATGTCTGCCATGCAAAATCCCAAGGTAATTACGTACAATTAATTAATTAATTAATACTCTGTTTCTACATCCTCTGTTTCTGTAACTAACTTATTATGTATTTGTATGCATGCATGCATGCAGGGAAAGATAAACTTGGTACTGGAAATCTGAGCTCTTATCTAAGAACATGGCTGAGTGCTATTCTTTCATATTCAGACACATGCATTGAAGGATTAGAAGATGAAGAATAATTTGAAGTGAAGGAGAAGGACATTGCATCAAAGGAGCTTGATCGTGTAATGTCTTTGGTTAAGAGTGTCTTAGATCAAGTGATTCTTGTTCATGTTGATCATGTCAATTACAAGGATCAATTTTCATCCTGGATCGGAGAGGAGGACAAGATGCTACTGAGGGGAAATAGACTGAGGACTCCTTATGCTGTTGTGGCGACCGATATGGAAGTGGACATTACCCTAATGTGAAGGACGCGATAAAACGTTTTATAGTAACAATCTAGCAAAAGATATGAATCCCTTTTTTTTTCAAGAAGATATTTAACAACTTGTTAATTATTATTTTTATGAATTTTTGTAGGCAAATAACTTGTTAAATTATTATGTGATATAATATGAAAAAATGGAAATTTACTTTGTTTTTCATTTATGAAGAAATTTAATTAAAATTAACCAATTAAAATTAACCTAATAATGGACGACATTTGATCCTTAAAAACACTTGTTTCTCATATGACCAGATATTTTTAAGTAACATTAAATTAGCATGTGTTGTAACTATAATTTTCTTAATCTTTGATATCTTAAATGTAAGTCTAGTTCAATTCTCAGGCATTAATTTTCTTCTTTATGTATGGGCATGTGCAGCTGTTGATGCCGTAGGATTTATAGCATACAACATTTCATTTAAAAACGCTGTGGGACCTGAGATGGAAATGGCTGTGGCATTAAGGTCTGATTCGGATCTCTCTATATTTTATCAGTATGAGATATCCGGCTATCAGGATAGCCTATATCCTCACGCCAACCGTCAATTCTACAGAGACTGTTTAATCGCTTGTTCGGTTGATTTCATCTGTGGAAATGCCATGGCGGTGTTCCAAAGGTGTCAAATTCTAGTCAAGCAAGGAACGCCCGGACAAAATACGAACACTATTACCGCTCAATCACAAAAATACATGAATGAATCAACTACATTTTCCTTCCAGTTCTGCAACTTTTAATTTTTCAAATAGATTTTACTATCAAAATTATAAGAGTCTAAGTCAAGTTTAAAATTTAGTTATACTATTTATTTTATCACTCGGACGTACGCACGCATACGCGAGTGCACGCACGCATATACATACGCTCAAAGTGAAAAAATGGTGCCCTAAAATTTTGGTGCCTTGTGCAGTGGCTCCTATCGAACACCCTCCGGAACCATCTGCTTGTGGGTTTAGCATTAATAAAAGTTAACTCAAGATTCTCAACATAGTATATGAAGCATAAAGAAAAAAATAGTGACAAATACGTAGTAATTTTAATAGAAAGGAATTAATGAGAAAAACACGTTATTCAAATTTCAATGTGCTGTGGCTATGAGCTTTCTTTTTTTATACTAGTTCTCCAAATCAAAATCAATAGGCCAATTTAGCTTGTATTGTGAAAATGCTATGAATTTGACTGTGTACATTTTTACATAAATTAATTTTGAAGTATTACCATTTCAATATAGATGATAGAACCATTGTGTAACATCCACATTAATAATTTTGATACATCAATGGCCCAGCTGCATGTATTTTCTAAAAAATTGAAAGTTCTTTATTTATAATATAGATAGACATTGTACCCAAAAAACAAAAATAGAGAAAGACATAAATAAGATAAGAGGAAAAACATTTAATTAATTAATAGTGTGTTAATGGATTCCACTAATCCTTCTTTCTCATATTGAATTCTTTCATTTCTTTTAAGGACGAGAAGATCTTAATTCAAATATAAGTCTATTTATTTATATGTTAAATGACACTTTTGTTTCTCTAATTTTCACAAACTTGTAATTTTGACTCTTTAACTTTTAAAATAGCACTTTTGGGTTCCTAATTTTCACAAAATTTAATATCTTGACCCCCTTATCAAGTCAACACACATGTGGTAAGTGACTCATATGCCACGTCAACATGTCTTACCACATGGACAATTAATGACACAAACGTCACGCATATATGGCAAACCATGTTGACATGACATGTGGGTCATTGTCAATGTGGCAAAACATGCTGATATGGCATGTGCGTTATTTGTCGCATGTGCATTAACTTAGTTAAAACTAGTGGGGTTATCATTTTGCTAAAGGGGCTAGAATTCGGAAGTCAAAATCGCAAATTTGTAAAATTGTAGGGCAAAAATGATGTTTTGAAGGTTAATGGGCTAAATCACAAGCTTCTTAAAGTTACGGGTTAAAGGTGCAATTTAGCTTTATCAAGTTTTAATATTTTTGTCAATTGAATTAGAATTTGTGGACATGTTATATTATGTTCTATTATACTAATCTATTTTATTTATTGTTTGTTTATTTATGTTAAGCAATTCGGTGTAACAAAGATAATATAATTACTTACCAATCGTTAGTTGGTTCAGTGATGATTGGCGCTGAACTTGGTAGGGAGGACCACAGTTCGATCCCCCGCAACTGCGATCGGGAGGGGGCTGGAACCACTTGATGCCAGAACTGACCCCCGAACCAGATTCAACTTGTGGTGAAAACCAAAAAAAAAAAAAAAAAATTCTAGTATAATTAAATATTTTTTTAACAGAAAATTTTTTGACCTATTTTTATGATTTATTTCTGTAGTAATTAACTGATGTTACATAAAAAAGAAATAAAAATTGATTGATGACCCAAGTATTTTATTTTTTTTGAAGAGGCTAAAATGAAATATATATGGTATTGAGATACATCAAAGTTAACGGTTTGCGTCTTTTTTTAAATGTCATTGATCTTTATGTGTCTCAATAGCATATCAAATGATTTTGGATTTTTCTGAAAATTTACATAAATGATCTGTATGATATAAACTTTCAATCCAACGGTTAATTTTATAAAATTTATATCGGTTAAAACGTTATTAAGAGGTGTAACATTTGGTGTCAAACTAGTTGGTGTCAACGGATCCTGACTATATATATATATATATATATTACCAAATAACTTTGAAGTTAAAAAAAAAAAACAATTACCAAACAACTTTATATTTTTTCTGAAAGGCTATTATTTTCACTTTTAGTTTTCAGATAGCTTCTAAGACCTAAAAAAGGCAGGTCAAACGGACTCTCAGTTTTCATTCAAAAAAAAAATATTAGTATTAAATTATATATAAGTTTGTTTTTTTTAAATCAAGAAATTATATATAAGTTGTTCACCAAAAAGAAGTATATATGTTGTTAAATTTATTGTTGAGAATCACTAACTAATAATTTTCGACTATTGGCTCAAAATAACATATTAGCCCAAACTCTTCAACCAAGTATCCTAGAATATCAATATTAAAAATCACAAGAATCATAAACACCCAAAGTAGTGGTAAAGACGGTTCCTATTAAAAACCACAATAATCATAAACAGCCAAAGAGTGGTAATGAGGGGTCTTACAAGGTGGGTCAATGCTTCCAATCCATGTTAGTGATGTATCAGATATTGTAATAAATCCAAACAAAGACGTGAAAAATCTGATTGCGGCTTTTCCCCTGAGGTCAAATTTAGCATAACAACCTCTCTGCATCAAATATTGTTCAGCACTTTTATCTTTACGTGGATATGAACTACTCCTGGAAATATTTAATATTTAAATTTTTAATACAAGTACACGTTACCAACCGGAAAGAGTCCAGAAAACCCCTTCAGCAAGGATATTATAATTCAGCAAACAAATATAACTTGTTTTACCGGCTGTCTATGTAGTATGTACAATTAAGTCTAATAAAATATTCACAATATAAATGTTATTGAAGTACTTTACACTATTGAAAATAATTATATAATGCAGAAAACAATAAACCGTTAAAACAAATAAGGATTTCAAATTGGAAAGTGGAATAGCATTTCATAACACCATGCATGAGCAAGAACTATATGTACAATGAACAGTTTTTGACACTTCAATTGCAGCTGACAGAATGAAAGGTTCAATTCTGCAACTGAAACCAGAGGGACTAGTAGCGTAAACTGGAATATAAATCATGAAGACTGTTGTATAATGGTTGAGCTGCCTTTGGTCTGTCCACCATGCCTAGTAGAATGTCAGTTGTGGTGAGATAAGGATCACCATAAAACCGCAGATTGGCATCCATCCTTGTTGCAACTATATTCCCTTCCAGTGACACTCCTACAAATGCGCCTACAGTTTGACAACACGCCATGCTGTTACTTTACTATAATTTCAAACATTATTGTACTACTAGTAATGAACGCGGTAAATTGTGTAACATGTTCACAATAGTAGAACATGCTTATATTAACTAGCCTTGACAACATATCAGATCATATGTTGAAACTACTAAATTAGAAAACCATAGTTTGGAAAAGAAGATGGTGAATAGCCCAAATGTATATGCTCATGCATTTAGATTATTCTAGTTTCCTAAAACATGATATTAGTATGTTTATCGCATAACCTGGCCTTGACAATATATATCAGATCAGATGTTGAAATTACTCAATTTGAAAACCATGGTTTGGATAATAAGATGGTAAATAATCACCCAAATATGCTGATGCATTTAAATGAACTTAAATTAAAAAATGTCCTTTGAATTTCATGTAAACAGAATATTGAGGGATATGCAGAAAGTTTCATTATGCTACCTTTACTGCAACTGTAAGTGTAACACATGCCAGAGCCCTTGTCACCAGCACGAAGATCTGCCTCAACAACTCTCCCAACAGGCCCTGCTGCAACACTACAACCAGCACCAAGAGAAAAATGCATGCGACTGCAGAACGTCTTCACAGCTTTCGTATCATGAAGAACAATTATAAAATCCATAAGTTCACCACCAATCTGGTAATACAGGATAAACTTGTAGTTATCAGTCAAAAAAGAATATAAAATGAGAGACTTTTGAAGTGACTCATTGTGATTAAGAGAAGATAAAATGCTAGCTAGGGATGATGCATTTATGGAAATAACAAAAATAGTTCTTTTGACATTTCCATTGTTTACGGAAATGAAAGACAATTGTTCACTTCAAAAGACTATTTCTCCGTTAACAAGTAAAGCTAACACAAATTTTAGGAAATGAAAATAAAAAATGTTTTCACAAAGTATATGGGATCTAAATTTGATTAATTGATGGCTTAAAAATGATTACTACCAATGTAAAAGTGTTCCATACTAATAAAAACTGTGAAATTATATTCATGCCAACCAATTTCAAAATTCAAGAACAAATTATAAACACATGCACATTTTAAAACAGAACCACCTCTATTCATTATATTCTTTAAATTAAACCAACACAGTGAGCATAACCAGAATGACATGATTTTACACATGAACTAAACCCACATATGATATAATCTCCTTACCTGAGCACCCCATCCTAAACCCAAGGAGAGTATAGCTGATGGTGCAGACCATGATCCATCATATCTTCGAGCAACAACCAAACCAGTACCCACTTTGTAAGAGACCAGCGCACCAGCTTTGACAACCGTTAGAATTGCTAGACCTTGGGCACTTTTGAGAACAGATAAAGGGATGGACTTCTCAGGATTGGATTTGGCCACCTGCCCATATACAAAGTATTTAAATAAAAGGCTCATATTCCGAAAATCTCGTACATAAAAAACTTGACAGATGCAATAATAAAGCAGTCGATGTGGAAATTGCAATCCAAACAAATATAATACTAAAATATTATTCGGATATATTATAATGTACAAATACTTATTAGTACTTCACACTACATATACAACAAACACCACCAAGCACAACAAAATAGTAGCAATAAAAGCGATTTAAACATGGGATCGGCATAAGATTAAAAAAATTAAGGTCACTTGCTCAATGAAATTACAAGATCAAGCTAGCAAACCTGACAGTAGTTTCTCAATGTATTGGATGCTTTATATATCTCATGCTCCATGGATACACCAATAGGAAGATTAAGCCACCCTCTAGCACAAGTCCAATCCATGACATCATGCTTAGCTGCCTGCACAGCATTGCTCATGGTGTTGATAAGAACACCCTGTAAAGGATCAAGCCTATCATAGCAGGAATCACAAACCCTCTGAGGATTCCTTTCCCTGAACCTAACGGGCAATAAGCACCTCCCCTTTGTACATATTCGACAGAAAATCCCTCCACAAAACCGGCAATGATGCCTTCCCCGTGTAAGAGCAGTAAATGGAGCAGAACACTGCATACAAACAGTAGTAGAACTATCAGGAAGCCACTCAGGTGGTTCAGCTTCAAGGACCTCCTTGTAGGAACTATATTCAGCCCCATTTGGCAAATAAAGTGGTGGTGCACTCGGCGTGTACACAGAAGAATCAAGGAATTCATCTCCATTCTTTCCAGAGCCAAGAAATGATACATTTGAACTCGGTAACTGCTGGTTTACATCAATCCTTGGAGCCTTATTTTGTCCAGTCAAAATAGAAAAAATCCCAGAAAGCACATTCTTCAAATTCACCTCAGGAGGCATGTTAGAACGAGCAGCACCATGAACCTCGTCATTTGACTCGTAACCTCCATCCAACAACTCATCATCCTCATAAGGAAACTGATATGAATCATATGATACCTCTTGGCTTGGGAATGTTGAGGCTAATGGGCTACCAGTGGTGCCAGACTCCGGCTCAGGCTCAGACCATGTAGACTCGACATGACGATTCACAGCATCAAAACCAAATTGGGTTTTCTCTTTTTCTAGCTTAGAGAGTGAAGCATACGCAACTCTACCATCAGAGGATGCCATTCAATAACAAAACTACACTACTGCATGCACTTGCTTAAACTTAGCAATCCAAAACTACAATAAAAGGTTCCAAAGTTACGATCTTTATAGAAAGGGTATGAGGAAAATATAACATATATCACATAATTGAAACAACTTTAGGATGGGGAAAACGATAATCAAAGTTTCTATTTTTATTTAAAAATTGAACTGGGGCAAAAACAAATTAGGGAAAATATAAATTGAGCATCGAATTGCATGCAGTAGAATCACTCGTGCAACGATAATACGATAAATTAGCAAATAATCAGATGGTGGGGGTGTGAAATTAGGGTTTGAGAGGAAAACGAAAAGGATACAAAACGTGAATGATGAGAATTACATGAAGAATAATACTGACCTTGGATTGGAATATGGAGCTGCGAAGCTTGATTGAGAATCGGAAGGGACGGTGGTGATGAGAGAGAGAGAGAGAGAGAAACTCAGAAGAAACGTTTGGGGTTGAATTTGCGATTATCCAATAATAATAACTTGATTAAGCTGCAAACACTACCTATAAACGGCGTCGTTTATACGAAAACATATGCTTGCGTAACTAGTGGATTATATTAGTGCAATATTGATTTTTTGGTTACAATGCAATATTGATTGAAAATTGCCGTAAAAATAAATAAAAGGCTTAATCATTATTTTCGTCCATGTAAATTTGTGATTTTTTTGTTTCAGTCCCTGTATTTTTTTTGTTTCAAATTAGTCTCTGTATGTTTAAATCTTTTGGTTTTAGTCCCTTAAAACTAAAATCTGCAGGAAAATCCGCAGGAAACCAGCGAATTTTCCTGCAGATTTTCCTGCGGATTTCAGCTTTAAGGACTAAAATAAAAAAGATTTGCACATGCAGGGACTAATTTGCAACAAAAAAAATATACAGAGACTAAAACAAAAAAATTATGAACTTACAGGGACGAAAATGATGTTTAAGCCTAAATAAAATAATGTAATATTGATTTAAGAGCATTGCTACGGTATTTAGTGAAAAAAAAAATTATGCAAAAAATAGAAGAATTTACAAAAATTAGAAATTTGATCAATTAAAAATTGGTTAACCATATATGGGATGATAGTGGTTTTAATTTGCAAGTATATCTTCTCTTTTTTGCACAAATCTTTTTACTAAATAGTATATTTTTCTTGATTTAAATTTTAAAAGACTTATTTGTATTTAGAGCATTATTGTACATTCAAATCCGATTACTTTTATTTTGATAATAAACTTATTTGTATTTTTTTAATAGGTCATACTTAATCTTTTAGTATAAATAATACAATTATATGTTGTGTTGCGTAATGTCTAGAGTTAGGATCATCATTGTAATAGTAGTGGATGGAGAAAGGTGGTGAAGGTGGTCGAACTTATTAACTGCATTTGCCTAGCGTCGAAGAGTGCTACGATATTAGGTTGTGGTCGATTAATAAGGGGGAGAATGGTAAGTGGAAGTGAGATTTTTCGAAGTGCTTGGGAGTTTTTAGTGCTTATATAGCATAGCTTTAGCGGGGTGTTTGATGAGTTGAAGTTGGCTTGGGGTTTCGCCAAGGTTTTTACTCTCCATATGGTCAAAGGTGGGATTTTGGATGGGTAAATTTTGAACCAAAATATTTGAAGACTCTTCTTTGTTATGGATTGGGATGTTTGAATTAGTCACTCGTACAAATATGTTTTTTACCAGACAAAAATGAGGTTTAATTCAACATTTGGTCTCTTATGTTTATTTTATGTTTCAACTTGATTCCTTATGTTTTAAAAGTTTCAATTTGGTCCCTTATGTTTCCACCGTTTGCATAAGTTTGTCATTTGCGTCAATTTTGATGTTTTCACCGTTTCAATTGTCCAGGTGTCCACGTGTCTGTCCACGTATGCAAATCGTATGCTACATGTGACAAAATTTACGAAAAGGACCAAATTGAAACATAAAATAAACATAAGAGACCAAATTGAAACTTTTAAAATATAAGGGACCAAATTGAAACCTAAAATAAACATAAGAAAACCTTATTCGTCACACACTTCCCGGACCACCTGCCCATAGATCTCGTACACTATCACAAACTCTCACAATCTTCATCCACCAAGAAAACTCACTCATCCCCATATCTCAAACACCCTTTCTCCATCCCATAACAGGCCGCCAATACCCGAACCACAATCCCCATTTATCCACCAACATCCTCCAACACCATTAACATAAAATAACAATGTTAAACTCCTTCAACTGCCTTGCCCCACAACCCTCTATACTCCTTACATAAGCGAATATTTTTCAACTAATCCAACAAGTTTTCCTAATATCCCCATTCCCCCCCCCCAAATAAATAAATAAATTATTCGATAGAAGAGGTAACACTCGAATGAGCTTTGAAGAAGAAAATAGCGTAGATAGGCAGTGATATCAATATAAACTTTAGGAAAATCAGACGATCATTGTAAGAAAGGAAACGACATAACTTGTGATGTGAGTTTTTGTATGACTATTTATGAGAAATGTCATGCTCAAGTTAGTATTTGCTTGTTAGCTAAATTTTGTTTGAGCTTATAATCTACATTTAGTTAATCTTTAGTTTTTTGATAGGTTTTTATTTAACCAATTATTTTCTTCTTCTCTTTTGGTAATTAACCATTTTTTTTGTCATTTAGTCTAGTGGCTAAAAATTTCACGTTTAAAATAGATAAGTTGGATGATCGAGGTTCTAACCTCAGTTCACTATGTATATAATATAAGGGCTCGTTTGATGGTCAGGATAGGACAAAGACAAGATATGATATAAAGTTGGATATAGACAGGATATGATATGGACAGGATAAATAGTTGTCCTATCATTTGTTTGATGTGCACATGATTACAGATAGGATATCATATTAAATGACAAAATTATCCTTATAACCTAATTATTATTTTTGTTTCAAATTAACTTGTTGTATTTTAAAAGGTAAAATGCATCTATAGGTCCTTTAAGTTTTACGTTTGTAACAAATTGGTCCTTTAAGTTTTTTAAGTAACAAATAAGTCCTTTAAGTTTTTTAAGTAACAAATAGGCCCTTTAAGTTTGTAATTTGTAACATCTAGGTCCTATTTTTTAAGTAATTGGGGGACCTAGATGTTACAAATTACAAACTTAAAGGGCCTATTTGTTACTTAAAAAACTCAAAGGATTTATTTGTTACTTAAAAAACTTAAAGGATCAATCTGTTACAAACGTAAAACTTAAAGGACCTATAAATACATTTAGTTATTTTAAAATTACCCATTTACATTATCACCGCACACACACATTGAAGCAAAAGAGTCGCCGTTGTACAGTAAAAAAATAACAGAACAATAGGAAGAACAAATGAACATAAAAAATATAAAAATAATAGTAACAACATCAACACACAACATATTGTTGCAGAAAAACAAATCTGAGATTCAAGGAAACAAATTTACACAACAATATTTTTTTAAAAAATTGCATATAACAATATTTATCTCACTAAAATTTCTCATGAACAATTTCTCTTTTAAACAAGAATTACGGGAAAGGGGAAAAAGATGCATAGAGAGAATAAGATGTTGACAGAATCACATCATCTTCTTCGCCGCGAATTGAAATTCCTCGCCGCAGATCTCGAGGACACTCTTCTCATTTATTGAAGTTCATCCGTTGATATGAGTAAGATATGATAGATTTATCATATCCTGTTTCCTTATCCTGACCATCAAACGGACCCTAAAGTTCTACCAATTCAGTCAAACTTATGGGATGAAAGAATTTAATCTTATTGTTAGCATTTGATTTATCTATAGCTGTTGAGTTTTTTATTAAACTTTTCCCTCTTTAATGACTCCCACCTCTTTTAATTTTTCCATGATCCCATTATCGATTAGAGCAATTAAATATAT
This sequence comes from Trifolium repens, assembly GCA_030408175.1. Taxonomy (NCBI): domain Eukaryota; kingdom Viridiplantae; phylum Streptophyta; class Magnoliopsida; order Fabales; family Fabaceae; genus Trifolium; species Trifolium repens. The sequence goes on from CP125851.1 coordinate 53,090,631, forward strand.
ATATATATATATATATATATATATATAAATAATCATTTTTGCTCATTCCATTTTATTTAACCAATTATTTTCTTCTTCTTTTTTTTTTTGGAAATTAAGTGATTCTTTTTTTTTTTGTTAAGTAACCTAGTGACTAAAAATTTCATCTTTAAAATGGATGAGTTGGCTGATCGGAGTTCGAGCATCAATCCACTGCATGTACAATATAATATCCTACCAATTGAACTACATTCACGAAACGAAAATCAACCAATTCTATTTTCATGGATGATAGACAATATTTTGCAAGAGTTGTGCTTTTTTGGAAAATGTTAAGAGCATTTGTCATGTATGTATATATATAATATGACAAAGATGGTTGACAACTTTTTTAAGGTGTTACTTTTATTATTTTTCAATGTGTTACTTTAACTACGGCGTGGACCAATGCACGTGAATTACAATTTTTATTTTGAGAAAAACTAAAAATACATAAATTAATTTAAATAAAAATCAAATTTATAATAAACCACTGTGTACAATTTATATACGTTAACATAAAAGAAAACGCGGATCATACAAACGGGCATGGAACGTACCCGTTTGGCCCGCTAGTATAATATAATTTTTTTAATATTTAAATAGACTAACGAGGTATTATAAAAACACTAAAAATAAAAAGACTAAAAAGGTAATAAGCCAATGAAATAAAATATTATTTTATTACTTAACGTTTTAGAAAAATATCACTAAATATAACATCACATCTCAACTATAGTTTATGATAATTGATTTAAATATGTGCAAAAATGTAGATTAACAAACTCAAATTATTAAAAATATTAATAAAATTATAATTTAATATAAATTACAATTTATAGTATAATAGTAGTAATACATAAAATTATCAGTGGCGATGTTGATATTGTTTGACTAATTTGAGTTCAAACTCGAGACTTCGCGTACATGATTTTTAACAATACTTGTGTGCTTTAATTGAAAGTACAAAAAAAAAAAAAATCAGCATTCTCCATTTTAAAAAATAAGCATGATTTGACATGAATCTAACATACTAAGTTGTAGGCCTTTGTCGGTTGCTCTACCTAAAATTTGGATCCTCTGCAACCATCCCTCTCATATGTCACATTTTGCATTGATCTCAACCCTCGTTTACGAATTAATATAATTGATTGCAATTGATAGACTAAGATGAGTGATTGAGATTACAACAGCAATATTCTGACATTGGAGAGGATCTAGACCCTCTCGCATATTCCCCTTATCAAATGTAAATTTCTTTCTTCTTTATTCTCTCTTGTAGTTGTCACCAATGGATTTAGATGTCATTCTAGTTTACATTTACGTCAATCGTTAAATATAGATATAATTAATTATTAGACATTGTTATTTATTTGATTTTAGTCGGTCGATTTAACACCTTTTTAATGTTGTGATTATTTTTATTGGGAAAAAACCGACACTTCTAGAATTACAATTGTGCACCAACCACTTGCATTTTTAATTGCACAGTAATATTTCAAATTTAAATTATTCAAATTTACGATACTCTGTCGTGACACTCCACGAGTCTTTAGTAGTAAAAAGACACTTCCAGAATCTAAGACCTAGTTTGAATCGAGCAATTCTTAGATGGGCACAGACTCAAGAAAAATGCATTTGAGCACACATACATACATAAGAAAAAATAAAATTTAAATAAAATAGTCATATCAATAATTTCTTTTATCTTTTAATTTTTTAAAATCATATTCATGTAGGGGTGTAAGCGGATTGGACAAATCCAATTGAACCGATAATCCAAACCAATCCAAACCGGAAAAAAACCGATTTTTATGGTTCGGATCAAAAACCGAACCGAACCAATTGAAAACCGAAGTGGTTTGGTTCGGTTCTCGGTTCCAATTTTTAGATCCAATGGACAAACCGAACCAAACCAATATATAGTATATATGCTAAATTATTTTTTTAGGTAGCTCATATCTATCAAAAACTACAACTGGCCCAACTACTTCTAAAAATTAAAATAAAATATGTCTCACTTAAAAACTCTAACTTAAAAACACAAACTTAGAAACACCCACAGCCGCAAAGGAAAACTCAGAAACGCTGCTCTCATCTCACCTCACCTTCATCCTTAAGCTGCTCACATCTTACACCACCCCATCCTCAAGCTGCTCTCACCACTACGCAAACAACATTCTCACGTCATGCTGCTGCTCTCATCTCAAACCCTCAAAACAGTAACTTCTCAAGCGTTGTTTTGATTATTTTTTTCGATTTAAGTGGGAATAGACTTGATTAATTTCAATATGGTTTTATTTTGTATTTGATGAACTTATGAACTTAATTTCAATATGATTGTATTATGTATTTGATTAATTTAAGCGAAAAGAATTGTGTTTTATATTTGTTTTCAATATGGTTGTATTATGTATATGTATTTGATGAACTTATGTGAAAATAATTGTATTTTTTATTTGATGAGCTTATGTGAAAAAAAAATATCGGAAAAAATATGATAGCATGGAATACATCGGAAAAAACCGATTAAAGTATCCGAACCAAACCGAACCAAACCGATGAGTTTGGTTCGGATTCATTTTTAAAAAACACTAAAAACCGAACCAAACCGAACCAATCGAGGATTCATTGGTTCGGACATTGGATTCACTCAAAACCGATCCAAACCGGTCCAATTACACCCCTGCATGTATGTGTGTCTAAGGAATATTGATTTAGACTTGTGTCTATACTAACATTTCTCGTTTGAATCATGTTATTGTCCTTTGATGAGGTAAATATTTATTTCTTTCAAGTGCTCTTTAAACATTAATGTGTTTCTTATCTTAAATTGGACACTATCTCATAATTTTTTTTTTTTATTATTTCTTAAGAAAAACAAAAAACACTAATGTATTTATTGTGTGTGTAAGCTTAAGTGTCACTGTAATTTGTCTAGTTTAATTTTAATTCTAATTCAAAATATAAAATACTTTAGCATAATGTAACATGAGTCTAACGTAAGCTAGGTCGCAAACATTTGTCAGTGGCCTGTCTACTTTCACTCATAATTTTTTTTCTTCCTTTTTGTCCTCTCTCATAGCTGTCACAGATGGATTTAGATGTTACATTAATTTACATTTACGCAAATCATTAAATATAGATATAATTAATTATCGGATCTTTTTTACTAAACTACTTGACAAAAAAAATTATCATACATGGTCATTTATTTTTCATTATTTTTTGACACATTATTTCTTATTAATTAAATTGATCGATTTAACACTTTTTAATGTAGTAATATTTTATTAAAAACCGGAAAATTAGTAAGATGCATAAAATGTGTTTTTATTTTTCAACCAAAATGAAAACACATCTCTATTTCACACATATGTACGAGTACCACTACTAGTAATATAGTACTCCCATAGAACCCAAAAGAATAATTCCCTGTTCCACACTCAAAAGGAAACTATCTCTCTCTGTTCGAATTTTTAAAGTGTGGACGGAGAGTTCACACGTTGAATTGTTTTTCATTCATTCCTTTAGTTTTTTTTTTTTTTTTTTCTGGTTTGGTCAAGTTCATCTTACTTTAATTTTTAATTTTTTTTTGTCAAGTAGTACAATAACTAGAAATTCCACTTTTAAAGGTTGATATTGTTGTTTTGATTTGTTCCTTGGATCCGATAGCCTTGATCCGTTTATTCGAATTTGGATCATCTAAATAAGTTTTTGTCTCAATCTCTCTCAACAATAACTCATAATCATTTGATTAATTTATTGGCCAACTAATTAAAACACATATGCTAAGAGAAACACATACAATCAGAGCCGTTTTCTTCTATGATGTTATTGCTTATATTTAAACAAGGAAAAAACTAACATGTGCCCTTAGGCTAATAATAATTCAAAAATGAAAATACTTTATTATAAATAATGTATTTAATCCATTTTTTCAATTTGATCACAAATTAATTACACAACATTTAAGTTAATGTTTCTTATTTTTTTTCAAGTGCTCTTTAAACACTAATGTGTTTCTATCTTATTTCTTCACTTAAACATGTTCACCAACAATGAAATGATGTAATATGGAGAAAACCCAATTTTTTTACCAGACCTTCTAATTAAATTGTCACGAAATAGTGAAGTTGAGGCATAATTTATTTCTTATGTCAGTGCCTTTTCAGTTGATTTTGATATAGGCTTAAACATCATTTTTGTCCCTGTAAGTTTATAAATTTTTGGTTTTAGTCCCTATATCTTTTTTTGTTGCAAATTAGTCCCTACATGTGCAAATCTTTTTTATTTTAATTTCTTGCGGATTTTAGTTTTAAGGGACTAAAACCAAAAGATTTGAACATACAAGGACTAATTTGCATCAAAAAAAGATACAAGGACTAAAACCAAAAAATCGCGAACTTACAGGAACGAAAATGATGATTAAGCCTTTTGATATATATTGTTAAGCGGTGCTTCCATGAAAGAAGAAAAAGGGTTTACTAGTTTAGGAGAGAGTTGAGCCGTGATTTATTAGAGTGTACAATATTTCTTTTAGCATATGTGCATTTATTATTTGGACGATAGATTAATCAAATGATTAGGAATTATTGTCGATAAGACAAAAACTGATTGAGATGATCCAAATCCATAAAAAATTAAGGGAGCTTTATGATACATTCGAAATAAATTATTCATTGTAAAAAACTTTACTTTTTAAGTCAATTAAATAACTAATGGATCTTTACAAAAAAAAAAACTAATGGATATGATCTATATATAATCCTAATAAATCATTGATTCTATAAATCCATTTTTTTATAATAAGAACTATCGAGAGCGGGAGTATTAAGAACACAAAAAGGAAATATAATGTAGCATTTATGCATTTCAATATATTTCCGGAAATAATATCTTAAAATTTTAATAAATGTTATTTTCTACTTAAAACTTTATTATTATTTCTATTTTTATTATCTTAACTTGTTAACACGATTCAATAAATAACCATCTAACAGACATAAAATTTTATATTAATTTTTTTCGTTATTAAGACTCTGATTTTCAAGAGAAAGAGCATGATAATCTAGAGTTAGAGTTCGATCGCGAGGTATTATTATTATTATTATTATTATTATTATTATTTGTTTTTTAGTTTTAGTTTTAGTTTTTTTTTTGACAAATTTAGTTTTAGCTTTTTAAAATCTATTTTTTATCATTAATTTATTTGAGTGAAAATTTTCATCATTATCATTATCATTATTATTATTATTATTAAAAGAAAATAGAATCAATTATTAGGAGCTGTTCTTCAAACAACCCGTGGTTCCAAACCTTTTTGTTCTCGAATCTCCCAAATCTTCTTCCTTTTTCAATTTCAACCCTGATTTTTTTTTTCTGCTTGATCTTCTCTTGCATCTTGTTCCTTCCAATCTCATAAATATTCCATTTTTATATTTGGGTTTTTCTCTACGCATCTATCAATACACAAAAAAAAATTCTCAATTTTTCTTTCTGGGGTTGCGAATTTTCGATCCGTGTTTGTCGAAAATCAACTAAGAATTACTGGGTCGTTGTTTTTTTATAGAACATAGGTTGTGTAAGTAATGTTTTTGGTGTTTCTGGTCGGAATTCATTGTCTGAGAAAAAACAATGAATTCTAAATCGGTTTTGAGAAAATAATGTTGTATTTGAAGCTACCTAAAGTTCATATGGGTTTGTTTTTTTGGATTGTGAATGTTTTACATTGTGATGATTCTGAATTTTGATTATTTGGTTCACTTTGTTGCATGCTGTTTTGATAGTTTCCCTTGAGCCAGAGGCTCGGGGGATCTGAAGAATTATTATCAAGAAAATAGTTATGGCTTCTTCAGAGAATTTTGAATCTTCTCACTCTCCTTCTCTCTCTGGTGAAACAATTCCTGCTCCTTCTAATATCTGTATGCAGAAATTTCGGCTTTATGAAACTCGATCGGTAATACCCTTTTCTTCCTTTTTTATTTATTGATTTTAGTTCTGTTTGTTATTGGTTGATAGATCTCTTTGATTTTGACATTTGATTAGCTTGTTTTTTTTTTTTTTGTAGAAAAATATGTGTATGATTTTAATGTTCAATGCACTTGTTTCTTGTTGTTGATGTTCATATATGTAGATGTTGATGTTGAATGAAAACATGTTTGTTTCAATGCATTTATTTGACTAGTTATGTGTCACTTATCATCTGAAGTTGGTTCTTGTTTTGATATTGCAATGTTGAGTGTTTTTAGAAGAAACATTGATAGACTGCATTATATGATTCGAACTTCATTGGATTCGTTATTTTACAGTTTTCAAATTTGTTTGATGATGTAGAATGAACTAATTAACCTTTTTACCTCATGTTTCGTTCAATCATGTTATGCATCAATTTCGACTTTCTGCAATGCATCAGAATGAAATTTTTATGTCCTTGAATTAAAGAAACTATTGGATGCTTTACGGTTTCTTTTGAAATATATTTAACTTGCGTTTTGTTCTATTTTGTGCTACAGAACTTTTACATGATAGGAAGAGATAAGAGCAGGACATACTGGAGGGTACTAAAGATTGACCGTCTAGATCCTTCCGAGCTAAATGTGCTTGAAGATTCCGCTACATATACAGAAAAGGAATGTTCTGATCTTTTGCGGCGGATACATGAAGGGAACAAGTCCACTGGTGGACTAAAATTTGTTACGACTTGTTATGGAATTGTTGGTATGTAAATCCATAACGCCTTGTTCAGTTACATGTTGACAAATTATCAGTTGTTATCTTGAAATGTTTGATATCTTATATTATTTTGCTTTTAGGGTTCATCAAATTTTTGGGGCCTTACTACATGCTACTTATCACAAAAAGGAGGAAAATTGGTTCAATCTGCGGTCATGTAGTATATGCTATCTCAAAGACTGAGATGATTCCGTTACCAAATTCTTCTGTTCGGTCTAATATCATCAATTCTAAAAATGAAAACAGGTCTTTACAGTCTCTCATACTATATGAATTGTACTTCTCTTTGAAAACTCGAATGTTAGATAACTAACCAAACCAAGGGCTTTTCAGCTTCTATTTGCATCTTATATATAAATAAATACTAATATATTTGTTTATTTTATTTTTGAATGCTGACATCTTTCTGCCGTTTCCTTTAGCTATTTAAAACTAAAAAAACATTTCAGTTATTCTTAGTTCGCCGGGTGTCTACTAAAATTTCGGTTTTTTCGTTCTCCTCTATTCATAAATATTTGAAGTGAAATAAAATTTCATTTTAAACTTACATGACATCTCCCTTTTTTGACTTGAATATAAATATTATGTACTAAACAAATGCCCAGATTTGTTAATGCCACTTTATATTTAAACACATAAGTTTGATCATGTGTCAAATTTAATGCTCAATATCTAATCTGATTTTTTGATTAATTATGTTACTTTTTTTTTTTATTGATTTTTTAGGTACAAGAAGCTTCTATGCACAGTTGACCTTACGAAGGACTTCTTTTTCAGCTACTCATACCATATCATGCGCAGTCTTCAAAGGAACATGTGCGACCCTGAGACAGGCCATGCCCTATACGAGACCATGTTCGTCTGGAATGAATACTTAACTCGAGGAATTAGGAATCACCTCCAGAATACTATTTGGACAGTTGCACTAGTTTATGGCTTCTTTAAACAGGTGAAGATAAATAACTTGAAAATCCTTTGGATATTGTATTATTTTATTAATTAATCCTGTTAAGTGTTTGAATTTACATACACTTTACTTTTATCTCCTGCTCAACTCAACTAGTTTTGATTTCTTGTGATTGAATATCTGATGTCTATTGGTGGCTTCATTAGGACACACTTGAGATATCTGGACGGGAGTTCATACTGACGCTCATTGCGAGAAGATCACGCCATTATGCTGGCACTAGGTTTGTAAATTTCATTTCCAAAAATGCATTGTATGCGTCGAGTCATTTTCTTATGTTATGTATGCCTCAGTTTGTTACACATCTGATTCTATAACTTGACTTTGTACAAAATTTGCTTGCCAACTAGTCTATCAAACATATGATTCTTATACCGCTGTGTTTGGGTCGTTCCTTGTATTTTCTAGCCATTTTGAATTGCCACCATGCCTTTGTAGTTTAAACAAAAAGTGAGTATCCTATGGAAGAATTTATCTTTTATGTTCTTATGGTGGTATGCATCTATTTTTTTTTCTTCTTTCAAAGATGTTTATTTAAAAAATGGTGAGAAGCATAGTGCAGGCAGCACAATCTTGAAAAATAGGGACATATTTGCAAATATTATACGGGCGGTTCATGGCTTCATTTATTTAATTACTATGCGTAGGTATTTGAGGCGAGGTGTTAATGAGAAGGGCAGAGTAGCAAATGATGTTGAGACCGAACAAATAATCTTTGAGGATGTTCCAGAAGGTCTTCCCATCCCGATTAGCTCTGTCATCCAGAATCGTGGCTCGATCCCTCTTTTCTGGTCACAGGAAACTTCACGTCTAAATATTAAACCAGATATTATCGGTATGTCTTCCCATTTTATGGATATTGTAGCATTAGTAGTCACTAGTCAGTAAAGTTATTTTCTCTCATCTCTTTTTTTATGTGTTGCTGTCCCTATGTTTGCTGATGTGATCATATGTTCTTCTTCAGTGTCAAAGAAGGACCAGAATTATCAAGCTACTAGACTCCACTTTGAAAATCTTGTGAAAAGATACGGAAATCCCATTATAATTTTGAATTTAATAAAGGTAACTTTTTCTTTGTTTCTTTGAATTAATTCAATGTCTGAATATTCAATTTTCTTGTTCGTTGGTTGTGTTGACATGTTTTGAGTAATGTTGTAATTGGCTATGTCTTGATTAGTTATAATATTTGTTAAAACAAAATAAAACTGATATTAGATAAATAAAGCCGAATCTTTGCATTTGAATATGTACAAAACATTTTGACGAAGACGATGTTACATAATAAATTGGATGTTTTTTTGTTATTTTTATTTGTTCCCTTGTTTAGTTAGAATTAGGGGTGCAATATTATTATGTGTTTGGTGGTTCAATATCAAAATACACCTTAGCAATTTAATATCATGTTGTTTTGAGTCTCTATTCTTTCATTTTCTCCCTCCTTACCTAATCTGTATAATTTCAATTTCAATGAATTCCATTGTTTACAAGACTTGTGTGAATTGTGATTGATATATATTTTTTCTTTTCTGTTTCAAACTAACAGACCCAGGAGAAGAGGCCTCGTGAGGCCATTCTTCGTCAAGAGTTTGTTAATGCCATAGAGTTCATCAACAAAGATTTGTCTGATGAAAACAGGCTTAGGTTCCTTCACTGGGATCTACACAAACATTTTCAAAGGTTGGTTTTTAAATTATATAGTTCTTCTATGATTCTATCTTTATTAGCAAATTAGAATGCCTGTTCCGAGTAAGCTGATACAAAATTTTGCCTTTTATTTTATTTCCAGCAAAGCTACAAATGTATTGCTACTTCTAGGCAAAGTGGCTGCATATGCATTAGCGTTAACAGGCTTTTTCTACTGCCAAGCGTCATCAACATTGAGACCTGAAGACTGTCTAAAATGGCCGCCTACAGAGTAAGTTTTCAATTTGATTTGAATATTTGATTACCTTCTACAGCATTTGTAAGATTTACTCTAAATTGTTGAACTTGTATAATGTCGGTACAAAAAAAAGAACAATGGTATACACTTTTCCAATAAAAAAATATTAACAAAAAAGCGATTAATGCTTGATGGACAAGAAAATATCTAAAGTTGTTCCATTGGCATTTCTTGATCACTGATATTAAGTTTTGCATGCAGCGATGTTGTTAAGGGAAGCTTTTCATCTACTGTACACGCTGAATATGATAATGAGGATGGTAATGATTTAGAGAGGAAACCAAGCGATGGAATTAATATTTCCGATGAAAATCATTCTGCCAAATCACCCAGGTTGCAAAAGGGAGTGCTCAGGACCAACTGCATAGACTGCTTGGATCGCACAAATGTTGCACAATATGCATACGGGTTGGCAGCTATTGGCCACCAGCTTCACTCTCTGGGAATTATTCAGCACCCAAAAATTGATCTTGATGACCCTGTAGCTAATGATTTGATGCAGTTTTATGAGCGGATGGGTGACACACTTGCACATCAATATGGTGGTTCTGCTGCACACAACAAGGTAATTTGTAGTTCTGTGGCTTATTACAATTACGCCGGTTTCATATTTTAATGTTGCTAGGGAAGTGATCTGTTTGTTACGTCATTGTTACATCATTGTCTGTTATACTCCACTTTACTGTATATTGGTATGTATGACGTGTTCTCTACCCTTTTATTTATGGCCATATTCTTATAACTTCTGTTTCTATGCAGATATTCTCTGCGAGGAGGGGCCAATGGAAAGCTGCAACACAGTCTCAGGAGTTTTTTAGAACTCTTCAACGCTATTACAGCAATGCTTGGATGGATGCCGAGAAACAAGATGCAATCAATGTGTATGTGCATCAATCATGCATTTTTTATTTTATTTTCTTATGTGACTCCAGGTTATATTATTTCTAGTTTTTGGATTTATATATCTTTTTGTTATTACTGTTCTGTCTCGCTCTATTATGGAGAGTTTTTGTTTTGGTCAACACTATTGTGAAACAAGAGTCATACTTTTTGGCTGCTTTTTCTTTTAAGATATATATGTTTTGGTTGTAATGATGCCTTTACGGTCTTAGCTGGTTATTAATCATGAGATCACCTTTCTGTTTCTCTTGGAGCAGATTCCTGGGACATTTTCAGCCACAAGAGGGTATGCCTGCTCTATGGGAGTTGCGTTCAGATCAGCACTACGATACAGGGAGGCTCGGTGACGATGATGCAAGGTATTCAAATATAATATACGGGGAGTGGAATAAATATCGTTTTGTTTTCTAATCTTTATGGATCGGTGCATGCTTGAAGATTATGCATTGGAACTTTTCTGTCAGGAATTTATGCGGTCCATCTTCCCTTTCCATGCTTTCTATATCATGATACGTGAAAAAGACACTGACATGGACACTAACAAGAAAATCTAAAAGAAATTGTTATCTAGTTAGAAAAACCTAGGGTTTAAATTGTTGCATTCATGCATTCAAGTGATATTGGTAGAGAAGCCGCAAAAAAAGATGTGGGATATTTTAAAAAAGTCTGAGCAATCTTTGGTTAGGTCTGTCTTAGTGATGTATTTGTTGAGATTACCTAATCATTTGAGGTGTTGTAATTTACAATTATTATTATTATTGAAACACATGCCGATGCAGCTAACCTGGTAACTATAAAATTTGTTTTTTAGGTCATTTATCAAAAGATCTTTCTCAGATGGAAACATTCTTCGCGACAGTTCTACACCCATGTCAGCTCCAAATGCCAAGAACGAAAAATTCTCTAACTCAGGTTTACCAGACCGATCAGGTGAAGGGAGCAAGGCCTTTTGTGAGTCATCGCCCGAAATATCTACTTCTGAGGCTGAGAGTGACATTTCATTTTCTAGGTTTGTACCTTTTATTAATGTGAGCTTAAATGTGTAAGCATTGTCCCGGTATTCAGGAGGAATAGATAATCGATATCTCATTTTATGAGTCGTCTCTCTTTTTTATTTGTCGTTATCAGTTGCCTTCTCATAGCAGACCTTGTTTGAAATTTGAGAAATTTCCCGTCACTGAAATGGTGAATATTCTCACTAATATTATCTGGAAGAAGAGACGGTATTGTATTTTACATGGCTCACTCTTTCTTTATCCTTTTGCTGTGTGTCTATGTTGAAATCGGCAATTGAAAAGAGTTTCATTTGTAATAGAATTAGAAAAATGTAAACGACAGGTGCATACTTTGTTGGTATGAAGTTTTGAAACTTCTTGCATCATGATAACATCTGCCATTGGATGCTTCGTTTTACCGACGAGTCCATACATGAATATTATATGTATGATATACAATTCATTTTGTTTGTGTAGGTACACTCCCTCAATGCCTCGGAAACAGCTTTTTGCCGACATGCAGAGAGAACGATGTGCTGAGAGTCATCATATTTACTATTCTGAGCAAGGGGATTCCTCCAGCTGCTCCAACTTTGTGGACCTGGATTGGTTATCTTCTTCAGCAAATTCATGTGAAGAAGAGCCATACGAGAGGTAATATTTTCTGTTGAAGCAGTTGTACAAGTACTTAGCAAGAATATTTGTTCCAAGAAATATATTGTTGCGAGAGTCGAGAGATACATAGGCAAGAGATACATAGGCAAGAGATGCATAGGCAAGACGATGGGTATGCAAAAAACGGAGAAATAAGGAGTATGGTTAAAAATTATGACTTTTGGTTTTGGGTGTGAATATCGTTGTGTCAAGTGTATGATTTACTTTTGTGCTGCCTATTTAAATGTCTACCAAAATTTTCAGTATTTCCTTCTTACTGGTGCTATATTATTTTTATTCTGAAACAGTTTTTTATTTTATTTTAAAGGCCTATTTGTACACGATGCAGGTTGTCAATTACCAACTCCCCAACTGCCGGGCTTTCTTCAGAAAATATTGTCAATGGAGTTATAGTCGGAGAAACAACTGCGTCCGCTAGTGATTGGGGCAGCACCAGCGTAAAGGTACCTCCCATTACGACATAGTAAAATATCATATTCATAACTTTCTCATTCAGATAAATTCATTGTCCTATGAATATGATGGAATAGATTGAATCCTCTAATAATCCACACTGGTTTGCATTCACTTCATATAACATATATAATGTTGAGCAAGGATTTGAAATATTATTTTGGGTGGAAATACAAAACAATAGAATCCAGCTGTCTAAGGCTGTTCTTGGATTATTAAGGGTAGGTTTTACTCTATCTGATATAAGATGATGTAGCCTGTCTGTACACTGCAGTACAATATGTTACCATTCATTTAGAGTTTAATGTCAGTCCAAACATTTAGTACTTTTTGAGAGTCTCACATCCACTAGAAGTATGATCTAAGTAGTGCTTGCAAGACTAGGACAACTCTCACCTCACAAGTCAGGTTATTGGTGTTATCAGCATCTTACAATGCAAAAGTTATTTCTCAATTCGATATAAAACTAAACCAAATTGCTAAGCATCCCTAGTATATCTATTTTGCACACGAATCCTATCTTGAATTCCGATTCAATATGATGGATCCCGATTTACTATGATAAATCACTCCCTAAACTTAGCGTAGCTGGCCATCTTTTTTTGTCAACTTTTAATAATCAGTCACTTTTCCTTTGTCATTTGATTTATGACATGAATCTTGAATTACTTTGGTGTACGTAGATGATATATCAACTTATAATTTTGCTTTTGTCACTTTTTACACTTAAAAGTATGATATTGTTACTGTATCTTACGATTAATAATTTGAATATCAATTTGATAACCATGTAAGGCATTACGGCTAAATTTTAAGACGGTATATCAAACTATATAGTTTATTCTAGATTTGTTATACTTTATGTCAGAATTCATATTCTAATTCTATGTAACATTCTCAGGAGAGGAATCCAACTGAATCAGCGATATCCTATGGTGATGCACGGTCCAACAATCCAGAGGAATTTCCTGATACTTTCATTGAATGGGTGACTTATGGACAGACACTTTGCCATTGAGTTTTTCCATATGATCCTTTGCACTGAGATATATTATTGACATTTTTTTTAATTGACTTGGCCTTGGCTTGGTCTAAAGATGCTGATTCGAAGACTAGAGAGAGCTAATATTAAGGAAGCGCGTAAAGCAAATAAACAGGGATTTGGGTAGACTTTTCTGCATACGATGATCATAACCTAAGAATCCTTTGACCATTCTGGTAATGTTGACATACAGCATTGATTCTGTTGTGAAAATCTCAATCAAATCCTAAGAGCATAGTGCAAAATAGTGCATAGTAAATGGTTGTAAAATTCTAGCTGTCTTTTCCTTTTTATTGTTATTTCTGTGGAATTTACTGTTTTTATTTTTTCTTTGGCCAGTTAAAGAGTTTACAATAGTTGCACCTTTTGTAAATATTGTTACTTAATTGTGGATCTGCACTTTTGGAGTTGTAGATAAATTTATTTTTCAATATGGTTTATTGTGATGTTCAAATTATGATTCATGCACCTAAATCTAATCATAGACCTCTTGGATGCAACAATACATATCTTTTTCAGCTTAATTATGGATTTCAATTTTGAAACTTGATATATAGCAGCATTAAACTTTTTGAAGGCAATATTGTTTATAAAAAAACCACATGCATGATTTTGTGTTTTTTTGGACAATGCATTTTTGTTAGTTATACATATAAGACAACATGATAGTAGCTACAACCAATCGAAACTTATGCAGCAGCAAGTCAACAAATTACACCTAAAATTCCAAATTTTGTGGTACACTATTCTACTAAGATATTTGTTTTAGGAGCTTTATTTTGATAAGAAAATGTTGACAAGACAAGGAAAAATTAATTTGTTTTTTTTAAATGGAGTAGTTAACATTAAAGAACACAATTAAATGAGTTTGAAGTAGTTTTTTTTTGTCAAATAGTTTAGTGGCTAGACTCGCACACTAAGTGTGGAGAAATGTATAATTCAAAGTTTGAATTCCGACTCCTCTGATAATGTCTTTAGTAGCTAATAACTGGACAATCCTTCCATAACTGTTTGAAGGGAATTCTAAACACACCAAGGAAGATGATATGCTAACATTGGATTGGATCAAATATTCCAGAGGATAAGAGAAAGATGTTTAACAACAAAAATTGACAATATATCATCAGTTTTCATTTTCATTTATTTGACACAGGAAATAATTCATTGTTATTATTGCTGGTATTATATAACATAACATTATAGAAGATGATGGAAAAGGTCTTTTTTAATATTCATGCATTATTTATTTTATTTTGGCCCACCTATAAATTTTTTGAATCTCCTCCACCAATTATTATTCCGCATAAATTAATCGATGTATAGATGCTTAACTATACGGCAAACCTTCACTTTAGTCCTTAAAAGTATAATTTGCTATAACATTGATTCATTAAAATTGCAAATACATTTCTAATATTTCATTTGATAGTAATTTTATGGATTAAATTGACCAATAAAAAATATAACCGATGACCAAATTGAATACGTAAAAATAAATTTAAGAACCGAAATGATTAATAAAAGAGATATTTAGAAATTTGTTTACTGATACATTTAGGACTTGGTTTGCTCTTAACTTTATTTTGAACGTATGTAGTGAATTGTGTCATTATATTATGTTCAATGTGATGCCTATAGTTATTTATTCGTTGTCCCCTTTAGACAGCTACTTGAAGCTAAAAAATTGATGTCAAATACAGTGACATTTGATTTTTGCGAGTATTATTTAAATACTTGTTTTTAAGTTGGAGAAAAGAAAAGGTAATAGAGATAAAAACTACAATATATACGATTGTGTAAAGAAAAAAAAGAAGAAAGACTAATATATACAATGTGACATATGTATTTTCTATACATGTAAATTGTTGGATTGCTTTAAGTACTTGTAACCTATAAAACACAGACACTTCTCAAATTAGCCGTGTTTTATATCTGACATGTGTCAGATACCGACATGTTATTGACACTTATAATTACATTTGATTTACCGTTTTTTCAAATTTATACCAGTGTCAACATACCGATGTCTGTGTCTGTGTTCATGCTTCATAGTTTGTAACATCATTTTTATAAGGGTTAAATTGGTTGAATTAAGTATATAATGAGAAATTTTAACTTTAGGTCATTGGAAGAAATGATCTTTTAATTTTCATCCATCTAGGATAGAATTTTTTTTTTTTCAATTCTTGATGTAATCTCGACGTCAATTAACTAAGCATGTAACAAATCTAAAAATAAAATAAAATCATTGACCTTGAAAATTGATTTTTATTTATCTTCCAGATTTTAGAGAATGAAAGTATAAAAATTACATTAACACAACACAAGTGGAAAATAGGAAACAAATACATTGATCGATTGATCAATTAATTTTAGTCTCAATCAAAATTGGAGTCTAGAGAAAGCTTCAAAATATCATCTTTGATAACATATTTAGGACATGCATGCCTAAGAATGCTAGAGTACCTTTATAGTTGGGTCTTTTTTGGGCTCTAGCCCTTTGTTCACAAAAATAATAATTAACGATAATAAAATGAGATTTTTTTTGGCGCTCCTCGTGTTTTTCGCATGTCTTTCTTATTATTATTTTTACTCTTTCGCTACTTAAGTAAAATACGTTATGAAATGAGAAATTTGGAAAAAACATTGTCTACTACTTAACTAACTGACACCCGCTAGACATTAAGTTTTCAGGATTTTATATCATTCACTATTTAACTAGATGACACCCCGTATACATGAAATTTTCAGAATAGTAAAGTGTAAACTAGCTAACACTTAAAATACTAGCTAACGAGACTTAAGTAACGAATGATGTAAAATTCTAAAAATTTCATGTATCGTAAAGTGTAAACTAATTACATAGCAAATTGCATCCGTGTAAGTTAAGTAGCAGAAAAGATATTTGGTAATTTTAGGGAGTGCTCGAAAAGAAACTATCTGATAAAATTCATCAATTCTATATACAATGACCGCAAACAACACTTTCAAAGGGACGAAAGCCAAATATTATTTGTACAGTGACGATAAACAAATTTCATCCATTTCATAGACTAATGGTCCGTTTGTTTTGAAGGAAATAAAGTGAGAGGAAAGAAAATTGCAGAAATCGATGAATGAATTTGGATTAACTTTTAGTCTAAATTCATTCATCGATTTCCGCAATTTTCTTTCCTCTTATTTTCCTTCCTTCCAACCAAACATACCCTAAATGTTTACTTACCATTTGCACAATTTGGCAAAACCGTATGTCCACTTGCTTCAAGGTATAATACAAAGTAAGCGTTTATTTTCCCAAGATTTATGACCGGTTTAAATTGACTTATTTTTGAGCTTATATGAAACAACTTATATAAATAAATAAGCTTTTATGTATATTATAAACTTTTTAATGTAATTTATGATAAAAACAACTTATAAAAATACAATTTATCGGTGAAAATTTAAAAATCAACATAAAACTTTATTTATTTGCATAAACTATTTTTATAAGCTAAAAAATAAGCCAAATCCAAACAAGCCCTTAGTGTATGTTGGTTTCACTTTTGGAGGAATTAAAATTAATTCTAAATATATAAAATTCATTGGCATGTTTTGATTTTCTTGAGTAGAAGTGATTCTAACTCAAGCTGCAACTTAAAAATATTGTCTCTACAATTGATAAATTTTACATAAAAATCAATTTTGGAAAATCAGTTCATTTAAAATCAATTTTTGTCTATGACATAACCAAACACAATTCTTTCCTCTTTACTCCTGTGAGTTCGAGTTCAAAGCCCTCTCCCAATAGTCCCCAATGGATAATAACATGGCATAATAAAGCAAAATAACTTTAATGCAAAACGTTAAAGTATAAACTACAATAGTTGTTCACTAATTCAAAAATTGAAGCAGCCAAGGGATAAGAGTTCACAAAGATGTTGCTTCAACTAATCTCAAATTTGCACATCTCCTGAAAATAAAATTCACAGTACACCATAGAAAAGTCAACTGAGAATAGATAAGAGGTGAGTAACGTGCTCGAATGGTACACTATCTGCAGTGTTTTTCTTCAAAATTGGATCATTAAATTCATCTCTGGGAAGGACAATGAGTTGACCCCTGCCCTGGCTTTTCTCAATAACCCAACCAGAGTTGGCTACTTGGTGTTCAAGGAATTTGTCCAAGGCTAAACCTTCTATGTTGATAGCCTATTAAAGTTTAACACATAACAAATGGTCTTATTATATACTTCAAACAGTAATATGAGAAATCAACAAACTACCATATAGGTATGCAAGAGTCTTTAAAACAAAAACAATTTCAACAGAACCCAACACTCTTGTATTTGACAAACTGAGAATAATTCAAATAACTAGCTGCAATGTTTTCAAGAATTCTTTAATCCCAAAGGAATAAAGAGAACAATATAGCCATGAATCTAGAAGTGTACATCAAACAAGCATTAAACTAGATTTTGAAGAATTAATGCAACGGACTTTGTGCTAGCAGATATTAACTCGACAAAACATTCAGTAATAAATGAATCAATTTTTTAAAGGACAAAGCTGAATTTTCAAAAAGCATACCTCAGCAAGCACAGTTCTGGGAATCTTTTGGTAAGTCAAGGATAGGACATGAATTGCATAGCCTTGGATTGCCTGCTCAAATCCTGCAATAAATTTATAATTAAGCTTATGTACAAGCATGCATTAAGAATGTTGAACCTAAAGCTAAATCAGTGTCAATACTATACCAAATATAAGTGAAAATCTCCACCGGTTGCCAAAATAACAATGTTTGTCATATTATTTCACAATCACATTCGTGAAAGGCATTCTCAGATAAATGATAGAGCACAATCTTGAAATGCTTATCATATAAAATATTGGGGACAAGAAAGACAATGAGGCTTCCCAATAACATGACTCAATCAACAACATAGATCACAACTAAATCAATATCATTTCATGAATATATCATTACCAGGCACAGCTTCAACTATATGACGACTTTTTGCAGCTTCGTCCCAGAACTGACGAAACCTTCCAGTCTGAAGAAGAGAACAATATTAATTTCTGATTTTTAAGAACTGCTTAAACCATGGCAACTAAATGATCCATACCTCCAAATAGTGAGATAGCACAATCAGTGTCTTGAACTGCTCCTCCATTTGCTAATAATATTCATAGTAAACAAAAATTAATACACTAAAAGAAAACAAAATGCCAAACAGATTACTGCTTAATCAGAAGGAAACGAACATATCACCAAAATTCAAATAAACTTTTTCTAAAACCCATATGAATACACGAGACACATAGAAATCCTATGTAATATTTAAGAATCACAGAAAAATTCATAAAATTGCAATTGATTATTAGAACAAGAACAACAGCTACAAAGAAAAGAATACTTTGTAAGAATCATACCACACGTTCCGGAATCAAAAAGAGACACAGGCTGAAGTCCGGAGCCGGCATAGCCATGAGGGCCTATTAAAAACAAAAAAGAGCAAGTGCTAACATCAACTATCTACTCATATGCTTTTTATTCGAAAGTAAAAAGGCACCGCGACAATTTTAATTTTGAATAAACAAAAAATTGATTAAACCTAACCTTAACCAATATGCGAGCTACAATCTGAGAACTCATTTTCTCAGGCTCAAACTGCAATAATAATAAACAAACAAAAAATTACTTGCAAACCTAATAATAATCACGTTATAAATTTAATTAAGCAAAAATCACAAAACCTAAATTACCTGGTAGAGACGAAGGAGGCAGAGATTTGATTCGAGACTATATGTCTCTGATGAAACCTAATGAAACAAAAGATGATAACACGTTAATTGTGATTGAATTGAATTACGTAACCCTAAATTAAGAAGAAAAATGGAATTGCGTTAACGAAACCTGATCATTGACATAGTTTTCGAGATCTGGAAGAATATCAGGATTGTAGGGATTCAATGCAACGAGCTGCTCAACAGTGTAAGCAGTTCCTTGTCCTTGTTGTTGTTGCGGCTTTGGTGCTTCTCTTCCCATATTTCTTTCTCTCTTTCCACAAATTTCGCCTCACTCAGTAGATATGCGTAAAACCCTAGTAGTACTTCTCTGTAACTTATCTCTCTTTACACGAACACCACTTACAACAAACAAGGGAAGGAAGGGACGAAAAATAGATATTAAAAATTGATTCAATATTTTCTGGTTTAAATTTTATTTTAAATTTTTTTAAGCTTTAGTTTTCTATTTTCTATATTTTCTGTTTTAAATTTTAGCTCCTTTTTTTTTTACAAATGAATTTTAAATGATATGCATATTATGTTTTAAACGACTTTTTTTGAAAATACTGTATAATACTATTATGATCTTAAAATATTACTAGTTTAATAATTATAAATTTTAAATTTTGTTAATTTATCTATTACTTTAAATTAAATATTCAATTGTTAAACTAAATATTAAATAGTGAAATAATTAAATTAATAATATTGTAATGTCTTAATAATGATATGTCATCAAAATAAATCATATTGAACATGCTACATGATTTTTTTTGTAAAAAATAAAGGAATAAAATTGAAAACTGAAAATTATAGAGACAAAAATTCAAAAGAAATTTTTAGAGGTACTTTTTTTTTTGACAAATTTTTTTAGAGGTACTTAAAAAATGAAATTTGGTATATTTAAAGGACTAAAAACATATTTAACCCTTTATTTTTTTTACAAGAATATTAATTTAATTTGTAAATAAATGTCATATATTTTTTTTATAAAATCCCATTCTTTTTTTAAAATATAATTCCAAAATACCACACTTTAGAACTTATATATCAAAATAAATTATTTGTCACACACACACATAAAACGTCTAAGCTACATGTGAATAATATTTGAGACTATTTATTTTTTTAGGTAATATTTGAGACTATTTGACATTTGTTGTTGGGAAAAATATTATACATCATAAGTCTATGTAGTCAATATGATGTTGCTGAGAGAATGAATAGAGTACTGATTGAAAAGTTAGATTTTGTTGGCACTTGGCAAAAGGCAGAGAGGAGCTTCTACAATCATTTTTGAAGTGAAGGCATTGAACACAATTGAACCAATTAATCAGGTATTGAACCAATTGCACAGAAAAATAATATGATATGCGTATTTAATTTTTAATATTTATCACTAGACTAGATTGCAGAAGCTCTAAAAGCAATATATTTGATAGTTGTGTCAACTATAACCATAACTGAAAGATATATATATATATATGATTGTTGTGTCAACATTTACAAATTAGTGTTTACAATTTCAAAAGATTTGATATAAAATTCCACCCTGCCCATGTTTTCCTATTATAAGGGCTGGCAAAGTTCAAAGCAAACATGTCCTTGCTATTTTCACTAGATACACAGAAATCAATCAGTTTTGCGACAATTTCTGCGCTTTCTTGTACATGCTGCATGTTATAGGGGTCAGTCCAAAACTTATTGACTAGTTGCAGCCTCCTCTGTTTTCCTACCGGAGGAACTTCCCATCTCGCATAAAGTAGTTCCCTCTCCTCTGCTGTAAGTTTACAGACCCTCTTGGCAAGATACTCCCTTTCTTGCTTCAAAGCTCTAATGCTGCATTTGACAGATCAACCAACAACAAAATATTAATACTATTTGAAATAAACCTTTTCAAAGACACTAATTATAAACATATGCATCTAATGGAATCATCAAAGACACTTGCATACCTTCCCAAAACTGAGTCTGCAGGTTCATCACCTAAAAGAGCAGGACTAGCATTCCCAAGCTCTGCCAGATGCTGTTCCAACCATGTCAATCTTCTAAGTTCAACTTCCATATATACCTGATCAGAAGGATCTCCTCTTAACAAAAGATAAAACTGTGTTCGGTGCACTAGAGAAATGTGGCATAAATGCCATAACATAATAATTTGCTTTCTCTGCTGTTCAAATAGTATGTGCCATGATAAAGGAGATCGATCAATCGTATCCATTTCTTCAGGTACAGACTTGTTAGCTTCAAGCTCCAAAACCTATACCCGTGGCAAAAGAGAAAAGTATCAACATCAGTATATTATTAACACGAACTAACATGAATGAATTGCAAATAAAGTTGAGCTTAAAAATCTTTGTCTGCAATAGGTAAAGTGCTAACATAAACTCTGTTCATTCCAAGTTATTGTCAGAAACAAGTGATTTTCAAAGTGTGTCAAGTTTTTGTTTTTCTATATATATTCATTAATAATTTAAAAATTACTAATGTTTAGCAAGGGAAAGGAACCTATAAAGAATGCATGACAGGAAACATGGTTGAATGCGGAAAACAAAACTAAGATGAAGAAAATAAACACGGCAGCACCATAATATAATAAATAGAAATTCTATCAAATCTTGCCTGGCAAACCAAAAGTTGCTTCTGGTAATGCAGTTTAGCCACTAGCTCTTTTAACTCGGTAATATAAACTCCGAAACTCCGAATGTTCCCCTCAACAGCATTCTTGAACATTTTCTGGATCTTCTTCACACTCGCTGCTTTTGATTGCCGCGAAGCAGGGCTACTTTCATCATCCTTTTGTGAGGAATCTTTATGCAACCTTGCAGAAGAATCACCACCAGGGGATGAAATGTTGGGAACTCTGTTCTCAATTTCATGTTCCATTGCTTTACAAGAAGAAGAGAGAGGTGAGCAAGGAGCTCGCATTATGTGTTGCATACTGGGGCTGTTGTTTAAGCTAAGAATTTTCTTCCTTCTAGGTTGTGTCTTACAGTCTGGAGTCTCCTTGGTCCCAAAAGCAGATACCAACTTGTCTATAGATTTCTGAACATTTTCCAGCTTCCTTTCTAAAGATGAAATCGTGTTCCCTTGATTTTTCAACTGAGTAATCTTTTCCACCAGGTTGGTCTTGTCTGCTTTCACGATTTCATCCGCTGTAGAACTAGCAGCTACCAAGTCTTTTATTTCAGACAGTACTTTTGACATGGTATCAGCCGTTTCTTGACTTCCAAGATTATGGATTGCAAAATCCTTATGCAGCACTTCAAGTGCTCGGTTGGCATCCTCAAAGACTTGTAGCTGCCGATGTTCAAGCTTTTGGATTTCATCGACAAGTATTGATGGATCAGGAGAAGCCAATAAATTCTTCAGCATTGCCTGCCTGCTTACTGTTACCCTTCTCTCTGGAGTATGTTTACCAATATGTAATTCATTTTCGTCAGCAAAAGAAAGACATCTGACAACTTGACTAGAAGACTCGCAATCAATTGATCCCTGCGTATAATTTGAGTCAGAAGAATAAAAATTAGGGGTTAAACTAATTTGTTATGATCATTCCAAATACCTTCTGAACTTTATTTGCCCTTCTTTCAAGATCAAGTTGACACTGTGCAAGGTCTCTCTGTCGCTTCAGATCTTCCATATCTTTTTCCATCTGCAATTTTCCATAAAAAGTAAGAATGTTTGCATAAAACTCAAGAAAAGTACATTTTCTCATACTTTAAAATAAAAAATAAGCCTTTCACAGTTTATACTTGTCTTTTAGACTAGAAGAGCAAATCAATCTGAAGCTACTTCTCAGGATATGATAATCATATTATGGCATCAGAAAGTCAAATGCTATTGCTACAGATTCCAAGACTTTCGTAAACGTTAAAAAATATGGTTTCATGTAAATCATTGACCATATTTTGACCTAAGAGATAATGTAAGAACTTTGAAAAATACCATTATAATATCCATTCCGGTCTAGTAAAGCTCATATATTTTGCATGAAAATTAAGACCAAGAAAAAACTATGTACCTGCTGAATTTTTAACTCCTTTTCAGCTAGCAAAGACCTTAGACATGCATCTGCAGACAGTTCAGGGTTTCTTAACTCTCCTTCAAGCCTCGCAACTTCCTTTTGCAATTCTCTAACTCGTGTCTTTTCCGAAACAACCTGTTGAAAAACACCACCCGCCTATTAGACAGGCTTCTCATACTATGATTGTTTCCTGTTTTGTGAAAAATATTAAAGCGGTTGATAACTGAAGTGGTATTTTGAAATAGAAGATGCATTACACATTACACTGAGTGATATATTACAAAGAAAAACATGTTGGGATTTCCATTTGAGTGACACAGACTACTGTAAGCAGCCCTTCGATTTACCCATATGAAAATGACAGACAGCATGCCATTTATGAAAATTAGTATCAGTTACTCTTCACTTATTTCAAACCATTCTATTAAAACATGTTGGGATTTCCATTTGAGTGACACAGACTACTGTAAGCAGCCCTTCGATTTACCCATATGAAAATGACAGACAGCATGCCATTTACGAAAATTAGTATCAGTTAATCTTCACTTATTTCAAACCATTCTATTAAAACATATACCCTTTGCACTAGTCAATTTGAGGATGGCTACTAACTATATAAATTCAATGGGAGCTACCATCTCTAGAACTTAAATTTAGTATCATGCTTGTCAAGAAAATCAGAATGTCAACTATCAAACTTTTGCATACTTCTATTAAAACATGTTTTCTGGAAAAATAACTATATACATAATATAGGAGAAAGTGTAGACAAGATTTTTCATATATGTCATGTCTAGGTGTTAGTCATACCATATTTACACGGGCAGTATTAACGACTTCCTTTGCCCTGGTAGCAAACGATAGTGTATTTCTTGTTTGCTCCACATGACTTAAAGCCGGACTGACAGTGCATACAATTGCAGTTCGAGCATTTCCCCCAAGTGAAGATTGTAATATTCGTGTCAGTTTGGAATCTCTATATGGTATGTGACCACGTGTTCCACAACTGCAAAGCAAAAGTAAACATCAAAAGCAGAATCAGACTCATGTGCATTAATTGAGCAAAAAAATCACATAGCACCAAAAGGTCTTTGTTTTATCATAAAGATGATCCATTCAATTTCAGGTTACCTAATTTCTATCCAGCGTTCATAGCATTTGAATTTCTTAATTTAAGAAGCAACTCAATACAACAAACAATCTTGCATGAAATCGTTGGAGTTTATTAAAGGAAATTTTTGAGCTCTTTGCTATTTTTGAAAAACTTATTTGATTATTATTATAAAAATGTGTAATCATATCTTTAATCATATAAATGATGTTTTCTTTAAAAAAAGTACTGTAGATTATAAAAGGCCCCTCAAAAGTTTTTTTGTACAGCTCTGTTAGGTAATCACTATGAATGATGAACTTTATGGCTGCTAAAAAGTTTTCTTGTTGCAATTGGGGCTTCTTTTGTACAAAAAGAACAACAAGAAACGGTAGACACGCGTATTCGGATGTTCTTCAAAAATCTAGAATTGCAGGACCCTTTACCTTAGCTTCCTGATGACTGATGCAAGTGTCAATAAACTTTTGTTAATGTGGCTTCCTTCCTTCAATCTTGCTCCACATGTATTTGTCTGAGATACGCGCTCACTTCCAGCAAGATCCACAAAATTCTACGAAGGCATAAACATTCATCAATGTGACTGGTTTGTTATCCAGACTTTCAGGTCACACTATGGAGATAAAAACATACCAAACTGGCTATGTAAGATTTTACATGGTCTGGACTTTCACGAAGGAAGCTCTCTACAGTCTGAAATATTTATACACAAATAAATACATTAGCACAGAAAACAAGATGACTTGATCTCTTACCTCCGCATTTAGCTAGAAGAGAAATGGGGAAGTTATCCTAAATGAAACACTTACATATGAATGTGTTATCATTTTAAAGTAGTTGAGTGAGCTTACCAGCCTGATTATTTGATGTGATCTTGAGCTTTTATCATTTAAAGTAGTTTCCCCCACTTGCCTATGAGCTGCGGATACAATTTTTTACAACGGTAGTAAGTGCCCACAAAGTGCTATATTTTCTACAACTATGTTACATGGTTTATGTATACAACGGTAAATCTAATTCAAACATCAGAAATGATGAAATATACCAATATTATCTGAACAACATGATAACATGGAGACACTGGAGAAAACTAGGATGCCTATATTTCATACGAGACAAACTAAGTCAGATTTCTAAATTACCTTCACATATGCCAATTAAATGCCTTAGATGCTGACCATCCTTGGCTACTTCTTCATTCAGCTTTTCCACAATAGTCCCTTTCTGCACGCAATAAAAAATATTTATCAATGAAATATATGGATTCCTTTAATAATTCTAAGTAGACGCTTTACCAATGAACCATACCTCTGGATCATCCAAAAGCCGAAGAGGACCAGATTCACGATTAAGAAGGTCTATAACAGTCTCATTATAGATTTCCAAAGCAGATATTCTCAAAACAAAATCCCTATCCGGTGTCTGTGAGATAGAAAAAAAGGTTCATTAGTGCAAGCTTTTACTATAAAACCTTTGCAATTAGACTTGGTACATAGGATTCAAATCGTGAATATCATTTCCACTTTTTTTTTTTAACTTTGCATAGAAAGCCATGTGGTCACCCAGCTTCTCATTCTAGAATAATAACTGACATAAAGTTTAGTATCTATATTCAACAGTCACTCACATTCTTTATGTAATCATAGATGTCCCTAATAGCATTTTCAGTGATGCCTCTCATCGTGAATGTCTTGCCACTACTCGTCTGCCCATAAGCAAAAATGGTTGCTGCAAGAAAATTGAAATTGTTGGATAGATCCAAAAGTGCAGTAATCAGAGAGATAGAAAGGGAGAGAGGGAGATTAAAAGTATTCCAATGTAATCTTTTAGCAAGGAATAAGTTACCATTGATTCCAGAAAGTGCTGATAATGCAACATCTTTTGCCCCTTCATCATAAACCTTCTGAGTTGAGCATGCAGGAGCAAAAACTCTATCTGTATCACATAATAATGTCATATCATCATATCACAATAACAGCTATTAAAAAATATTAAATAATTAAATACAATGAAAATAGAAACATAACAATTAATTAATTAGCATTTATAAACAACATAAATGCATTAATTTCCCTTAATGACTATTTCAGTTCACAATTTTGAACAAAAAGTTCATTAATTTCACCTCTTCAGAATGAACAAAGCTGAATTAAGATTAAACAACAAACAACAGTCACATGCAAAGCAAAATCAGCATGATGAAATACATACCGAAGGTGTATGATGTTGCAGGCCTCCCTTCATTTGGATTCTTGAATACTATGGTATGCTCATCCAAACAATCCCAAGCAATTAGATCGTACATGGACTGTTCCTTCCTGTTCAGCGGCCTCATCCGAACGGTGACCCTAATTTTCTCCTCCCGAATTTTGGAACCACCGGGAGTACCGGCCAGATTCCGATGTACCTTAGACAACGGAGTTGCCGCTGCCGGTGTTCCCACCATCCTAAATTTCCGCAGAACAACAACAAATCATTATTTAATAGTAGTAAATTTCAACACTTCCTTTCCAAATATAAAACCATTGATCTAAATTAAGAAACATTATAAATAAACAGAAATAAAGCGAATGAACAATAATGTAGCTTATTCTACATTACAAAGAGCAAATGAACTTAACATTAAGCTGAAACCTAGCATGATCTTAAGCTTCTAAAATTGTTGAATCCAAACAAATCAATTTATCAGAACCTTCTCAGATATCTACTACTTCACTAAGGCGATTTGAAATTTACGTTACAGTTGATACTTTCCTAAATCTTTTTCTTTCTTAAATTTTCTTGATCTTTACTTTCCTTTTACAATTTCACAAGAACAGTTCTATAAATAGAAATTGATCATCATAAAGAAAGTTACTCTGTGAAATGAAAGCGCGAAAATGCCGGTGAATTTTGTCGGTTCTTGAAAGCGGTCGGAAACGGAGAAATGGCACTGAATTTCGTCGGAGAAATGGCAAACGACGTAGTTTGGAGTACCGAAAATGAAATTTTATGAATATTCTGAGGTTAGAGAGAGAGAGAGAGAGAGAGAGAGAGAGGGGTATAGTAACGACTAAGGCTAACGGCTACTTCAATGGTGGCACTTCTTCCCGGAATCAATACAAAACAAATGGACGTTTCAAATTAGCGGGCCCCACTTTTATGGGCCTGACCTATCCTTCGTGGACTTCTTCACAAGGAATGTTGAAGATTTCTTTCCCCATCCCCGTGTCTCTTTTTTACCCTCGGATTTCCATTTTTATCTCTAAAAAAACTTCGGTAAACACGAACTGAAGTTTAGGTCCATTTACACCCCTCCTAATAAAAAATAAACGGTTGAAAACACATGTTTTTCTATATCGGGAAACTTCGGTAAATGAAAATCGAAGTTTTTAAAAATCCGATTTTCATTTACCGAAGTTTTGGGGGGTAAAATTGGATTTTTGAGGATTTAAAAAGATACACGGGGGGTGAAAATAGAAATCGTCAGGAATGTTTACTTTACAGCCCATCTCTATTGAGAAATGAAGAACTTATATTATTATTGTTTGAATTATTTCTATAATAAATTATTTAGAAGAAATTGAATTTAATTTTTTAAAAGAATAAATTTTTATCATATTTTACCTACATATTGATCGAAATCGAATTTTGGATTACCGAACTCATTTTTTAAAAAACTAAAGGGTTGATAAAAAAATCAATGAATGTTACCGGTTTTGAAGACGTATCATTTTATGTTTTTTTATACAAATTAATATCACTCTTAAATTTGTTGTATTTTACTATATATTTATGATATTTGTTACTCTCTTCCTCTACGATTAAATGTTACGTTTGAAATGTGCAGTTATTTTTTGCTTACCCTCCAGTTTTTAGGGCAAGAGATTCATAGTAATTTGAAGTTTGATCACAAGATAAATAAAGTTTCGTCAAGAATTGTTCTGCTCATGAATCAAACTTGAATTTTTCTCAAACAATCTATTTGAGAGTTGAGCCCAATGTAATAATTGAATTGTGCGATTTTTAAAATAATGATTATTTTGTTGATTTAAAGATGAGTTCGTATAGTATTACTATATTGGTAATTGGTATGTTTGGAAAATAATAATAATAATAATAAATACACCAAAAAAATTGCATAGGTGTTTATATATTTAGGGACAAAAAATTTCTACAAAGAGAGCTTATCTTTTTTCTTTTTGAATCAAAATATACTTTGATTAAACAAAAAATAAAAAATACAAGGCGATCGCTAGGATCCAGCCCTCAAAAACAAAAAGGACAATTAGACAATAGTCCCAATAAAAAAAGCCTAAAACATCATAAGATTAGCTAAATGAGTCCTTAAGCTCCTATTAATCCACCCTCTATAAACTATGTTATCTATTATATGCTCATCAATATGTTTGTTTTGTACATCATTACCAAAAATTATTCAATATTTTAGACAACTTATACTAAAAGACAAAATTTATCTTGTAATTTAGCGAGAGATAAAAATTTTTGTTCAATTTCTTATCCTCGATCTAATTAAATTGTTCAAATATGATAAACGATTTTAAAGTCTAACAAATTTTAATTAGAGTTCTCCTATTTAGTCTCTTGTGTTTTTAAAAGATTAAAAGAGAGTAACATCTAATATTGGATGACATATGTATCACTTTCATACTTTGTCTTTTTTCAAACCGTCCTTGTTAGTTGTTAGAAGTCTTTGTGTGTGTGTGTAATAGCAACAGTTTAGTTTATGATGGAAAATTCGTTGAAAATGGCATTTCAAATGAAAAATAATGGTTGTGTCAAAAAAGAAAAGAAAAAAAATGGCGTATAATAAAAAATTTAGTTGCATTCATAGGTCGTCATTTATCACGCCCCTATTCTTACTCCACCTCTTATCAGAAAAAATAAATGTTATCCCACCTTAACTTTCTGAAGAAAAAAAAATCGTTTCCGCTCTCAACTTATGTTAGAATTTTTTGATTAATACAGTACAACTTATGTTAGAATTGAAAAAGAGTGATGCTATTTCTGAAAAATAAAATAGGTGTGCTGTTTTTGAAAATCCAATTTTTCCATCTCATTAATTTTTTTATGGAATCCATCTCATAATTATCAAAATATATTTTTATTATAACTAATATAATAAAAACATATTTATCAAGACTACCAAATAATATGCATGAGGTCTAGTGGTGAAAGATTTAGATAATATGCATGCGATTGTATGTTTGCATTTTATTGGCTCTATTATGCAAAGAGAAAATATATAGATAAAAAATAAATTCAACCAACATGTTATTAAAATTATCTATCTAGAACTAATTTGATAATTGTTTAACCTAAGGTAATAGTTGAGTGATACGAGTAGACGATATTCAGAGAAACCTAATTTTATCTTTCTAAACTCTCTGCCTTCTCTCTAAACAAACCTTAAACCCGCAGCCGCCGCTCTTCTCGCCCTAATCCAAAGCTGATCTACTACGATGTAACCTTAAAGGTTGGTGGTGAGATGAGTTCTCCACTCCGCACCACCGTTTTAACCTCTTTTCGGAGAGGTCCTGTTTTTCCGTTCTGTTTCGCTTGGATCTTCATGATTTGGCCTTCAAATGTTCATCTCTGATGCGCTGGAGATCTAAGGGTGTATTAGGCCGGTGGTGGTTCCGCCGCTTCACTGTCTTGTTCTTGTAAACCTGTTCATGTTTGCGTCGTCTAGGCGCCGGTGGGTTCTACTACGGAGTTTTCTCAGGTTGTCGTCTTGGATCTCTGTTCATTTGGACTCCTTGAGATCTTCGTTGTTTTTTCTTAACTGTGGTTGGTCAGACCCATTGTTGGGTTTTGTTGTTGACTGCGGTTTGCTTTGGCCCCATCATTACTTGGTTCTGTGCGTGATGGCTTTTCTGCTGGTCTTGGTCCTCTGATTCGGTTCCAAATCTGCTGAGATTTGCAGGTTCCAATGATTTCAAATTTGCCTCTGCCGAGCCACTGTATTTTGGGGATGGTCTTAAATCTAGTTCTTTCCTTCGGGACTGACTCCAGACAGTTTGGCTAGAAATGGCCTTAGTTTGCTGCTGTTGTCACAGTAAATTGGCGGTGTTTAGGCTCGTTTCCGTGTTGGCGGTCGGGTTCGAATGCCATTATCGAAAATCTTTCTCTGGTGCTTTTCAACTCATATGCCTCATTTTTTTGAATTTCGGTTTCGAGCTCGTGCGCGGGCTTGCTGGATTGTGCACGGGGTGTGTGGTTGACTGCTCTAGATTAGGATTTGTGTTTCCCTAACCTCCTAAGGTTGTTTGTTTTGTTGTTTCGCACTGGGTTTGGTTTTATGTCCCCCCAGTTTATGTATCTTTTTATTTTTAATCTACCTAGGGAGTCGCAGTTTCATCTGCGCCCCATTTGCTTAAAAAAAAAAGTTGAGTGATACGGACTTAACAAAATTATTGATTGAGTTTGAATCCCTCTATTATATAAGTTTAAGAGACCTTCTTTTCGCACCTCCTAACATATCTAATTTATCTCCCGTTATTTAGGATGCGAATATGTAAATAGTAAAAATTGAGGAAAAAAAAGTTCGCTTTCTAGATAACAAACTGCAAGATGAGTTTGCTTTCTAGAATGCGAACCTTATAAAAATCAATTTTTTTTTGTCCTCTACACCCTTCTCCCATCTCCCGTAAAATAATTTTGAATGAAACACAGTTCGCAAGTTAAAGTGTGAAGTAGTAGCTATTTTTTCTGTCAAACTTATTAACTCTTGTAGTTTTGTTACATGTCTACTGTAAATATAAATGTAAACTTGGTCATATCAAATAAAGTAACAATTTAGCTATATTTACGATGTGTGGGATTGGTCGATAGTGTTATAACCGCTCCGATGGTTAATTAAAATATGATATAAGATAGTGGCCACATGTTTATAAGATACACTAGTTAAAGTGTAAAGGAAGTTCGCACTCTAAATAGCGAACTGTGTTTCCATTCGCTCTCTAAGTAGCGAACTATGTTTCAGTTCACACTATAAGTAGCGAGTGTCAATATTTTATACTCAAACTCAATTCGCTTTCTAGAATGCGAACTCTTTTTTTCATTCATGGGAGGTGATAAGTGCCAAAAAGTAGCTAAAATTACATATATATTTTAAGCACTTATTAACTATTTTGTAAAATATTCTTTAGTTTTTCCTCACTTAAATGTACATATTTGTTTAAGTCATTTCTTTCAATTAAGTTTCCCTAAATCTCAACATCTGTGCAGAAATTTGAAGAAAAATTGAAGTTAACTCGCCAGGGCGAGCTCAGAGCGAGTGCAGGGCGAGTAGAGGCAGAGAGCATCAAATTGGATAACTGATACACTCGCCAGAGCGAGCAGCAACTCGCCAGGGCGAGTAACAACTCGCCAGGGCGAGTGAAGGCGGTTCAAAACTCACTTATGACGTGGCAGAAACCTTCTGATGAAGAAAGGTCAACTCGCCATGGCGAGCTGGAGCTCGCTCAGCGAGTTCTAATTTTCAGAAACTCTATAAATAGAGCTTGCTGTCATTTTTCTTAAAAAAATAACTTGTATTAGAGACACAGAAGCAGAGAAAAACTCTAGGAGACAGATTCAAGGGGGTTTGAAGGTGGATTCACTACAATAGTTGAGAAATCATCATTGATAAGTTTGTTCATCTCTTTTCTTCTTAATCTTTGTAAAGCTACCATGAAAATGAGTAGCTAATCTCTCTTTGTTGGGATTAGGTGTAATCAACCTATGAGTATGTATCTAATTTGATCATGGTATTATATATGTTATAGTTTATTCATCAATGTTAGTGTCATCTTTAATCTTCATGCTTTATCTTTTGATTTGAATTTATAGACGTATAATGTTTGAATCAAGGAACTAAGATGAACACTTATTAAAACCCTAAATTCTAGACATAGATTTAGGATTAATATTCTCTTTGTGTATTGGAACTTAATGATATTGTGTTGTTCAAATTATCCGAGATATTGGAAGTTTAAGCAATACAATATAGCCGTTATATGGATTGATCACTCGAGACATCGATGGTTAATAGGTATAACGGGATTCTCGTCGTACTCTGGACATGGAGACGTACGTGAGTGATATGTGATAGAATTGATTAATAACTAAAACCTGTATAACTGATTGAAGGATACATACGATTGAGTTGGTGAAATCTAATCCCAGCAAACTTATCTCTGTGAAACTTTGTCATTTATTTACTTGAAATTTAAATTTCATAATTTCACACTTGAATAATCTTATAATCACTATACTTAAAACGATATTAATTGTTGAACGGCATCGATATCGCACCAGTCCCTGTGGAGACGATAAATCTATACTTACTTTTGTACTTCAACAAAATGACGCCGTTGCCGGGGACTGGCGTTTAGATATTGAAGCATTGCAACAATTTATATTCTTTTAGGTATTTGTTTATATTGTATAGTTTTTGCTTGCACTAATCCTTCTTTGCTAGACAAAGAAGCATTTTTCTTGTTAGGTTAATCCTTTTTCAGATTCACCATCAAAAACAAAATCATGACTGACCGTGATTATAACAACTTCTATACTCCGGATGAGTATGAATCGTATCAACAGTGTCCTCTTGATAATTATGGGCAAACTCCAGAGGCTAGATTGGAGGAGACCATGATTAAATTCATGGAAATGCAGCAGCAAATAAGCCAAAT
Source organism: Trifolium repens (assembly GCA_030408175.1). Classification (NCBI taxonomy): domain Eukaryota; kingdom Viridiplantae; phylum Streptophyta; class Magnoliopsida; order Fabales; family Fabaceae; genus Trifolium; species Trifolium repens. The sequence goes on from CP125851.1 coordinate 53,123,939, forward strand.
GCAACAGATGCAAGACCAGCACCAACAATATATGAAAAACAGTCTTGCACGGAGCAAAAATATGGAAATTCAGCTCAAGCAAATAGCTGAAAACCAAATCAAGGAAATTCAAACCAACACTCAAACCACTCATGAAGAGAGAGATGATACTCTCACAAAGAATGAAGAATGTGGACAGAGTGTTGAAGAATGTGTTGAAACACATGAGGAAGAAACAATGTTCAAAGGATGTGGTGTAGAGAAAATAACTGAGGAACCAAAGACACCACGCGAAATAGAAATTCCTCAAGAATTTCCATCTACTGAGGAGGACAACACTGTTGATAATGAAGAAATGATGATGGATGCAGAGGTAATTGAAGGATTACTTCACAAGGAAATAGCATATGAACAAAAGAAGGAGATAGAGAACAAGGAAGAGATAGATCGGGTCATAGATGAAATTTGTGCCTTGTTCCACAAGAAGAAATTGGGGAGGATATGGACTCCGCAATATCTATATCTCAAGTTCATGGAGTTCCTCCCAAACCAAAGGAAAAAGACGGATGATGTGATTTCCGTCTCATTTTGGCCACCCTAACCAAAAAGGCGTCAAGCTAATGACGTAAAAGAAGCGCTTGTTGGGAGGCAACCCAATTTTCTTTCCTTTTCTTTTATTTAAAACATTTTTAATTACTTATATGTTATAATAGTTTTTGAACATGTTTAGCCTCTTATAAAAACAAGTCCTTGAACCGGTAATGTGCATATGAAATGAAATGTCTAGGTTTGTGATCAATCAAAAGCAAATGCATGATTAGAATGATTTTCTTTCAATTGCTATAGTTTGAGATCAACCTTTTGTGATTATCTTTGAATGACAGGATGAATTTGAACTAAGTTGCTTGATTCAATCTGATTTCATTCTTTCCTTCTTAACATGATTGATTGATTGTGAATCACGTAGACCAGCCGGGTGAGATTGTGTGAACCTTCCACTGTTTATATATTTGAGAGCCGGCAATTGTGTTTAACTCTGTTGATTTTAACTGAATCTTGCTATTACTTGATGTGTTTGAAGTCATGGAAATGATCAAGGCCATGTTTCTATTTGAGTGCAACTACTTAAGCCTAAAATAACCTACCTTGTGAGAGTGTGATCCTTTGCTACCCCCCTTGAGCCAAAATTTTGAAAATTTGTTTGTTTGAACCCTTGAACCACAATAAAGAAAAACAATGACTTGACCCTTGTCTTAGGATGATCGAGCATGGAGTTTATGTAGGGTTGAAAACAAGTTGGGGAGAAAGAGGTTATTTGATCAAATTGAGAAAAGTAACAAGTAGTTGAAAATGGTGATTGAAAAAGAAAAAGAAAAATATTGAAAGTCATTTGACACACAATTGAAAATCAAAGAAAAATAAATGAAAAGAAATTGTGTCAAAACAAAAGAATCACCAAAAGTAAAGAATGGGGAAAGTATTGAAGATACTCAAAGCTTATGCTCTCTTATCCTTAAGGCTCTTTGAATCCAAAGAAAAACAATGATTTCTTGTAGCCTAGCCCCATTACAAGCTTAAGAAAGTCCTTAGTGATCCATGATTGATAATATGTTTTGTGATTATGTTAAGATGTATGTTTGAATTGATTTGTTGTGAACACATTGTTTGAATTGAGAGAAACACTTCACCCTTGAGTTGAAACACTTATGAGAATTGTGATTCTAGTTGATTATGTTGTTAATTTGGAAAGTTTGAAATCTTACTGAGTTTTGAAACTATTTCAAATTCATGCTTTGATTCTTTGATGATTATGAATGAGTGATTTTGAACTTGCAACATATTAATTCATGCAAACTTGAAACAATTTACATCCTAAGTGTTGATTGATTGCAAAACTTGAATGAATTATGCATTACTGATGTTTGAGCCATGTTTTTCAAAGTTTATTTTGGACTTTTGTTTGAGGACAAACAAAGTTTTAAGTTGGGGAGAGTTGATAAGTGCCAAAAAGTAGCTAAAATTACATATATATTTTAAGCACTTATTAACTATTTTGTAAAATATTCTTTAGTTTTTCCTCACTTAAATGTACATATTTGTTTAAGTCATTTCTTTCAATTAAGTTTCCATAAATCTCAACATCTGTGCAGAAATTTGAAGAAAAATTGAAGTTAACTCGCCAGGGCGAGCTCAGAGCGAGTGTAGGGCGAGTAGAGGCAGAGAGCATCAAATTGGATAACTGATACACTCGCCAGAGCGAGCAGCAACTCGCCAGGGCGAGCAGCAACTCGCCAGGGCGAGTAACAACTCGCCAGGGCGAGTGAAGGCGGTTCAAAACTCACTTATGACGTGGCAGAAACCTTCTGATGAAGAAAGGTCAACTCGCCATGGCGAGCTGGAGCTCGCTCAGCGAGTTCTAATTTTCAGAAACTCTATAAATAGAGCTTGCTGTCATTTTTCTTAAAAAAATAACTTGTATTAGAGACACAGAAGCAGAGAAAAACCCTAGGAGACAGATTCAAGGGGGTTTGAAGGTGGATTCACTACAATAGTTGAGAAATCATCATTGATAAGTTTGTTCATCTCTTTTCTTCTTAATCTTTGTAAAGCTACCATGAAAATGAGTAGCTAATCTCTCTTTGTTGGGATTAGGTGTAATCAACCTATGAGTATGTATCTAATTTGATCATGGTATTATATATGTTATAGTTTATTCATCAATGTTAGTGTCATCTTTAATCTTCATGCTTTATCTTTTGATTTGAATTTATAGACGTATAATGTTTGAATCAAGGAACTAAGATGAACACTTATTAAAACCCTAAATTCTAGACATAGATTTAGGATTAATATTCACTTTGTGTATTGGAACTTAATGATATTGTGTTGTTCAAATTATCCGAGATATTGGAAGTTTAAGCAATACAATATAGCCGTTATATGGATTGATCACTCGAGACATCGATGGTTAATAGGTATAACGGGATTCTCGTCGTACTCTGGACACGGAGACGTACGTGAGTGATATGTGATAGAATTGATTAATAACTAAAACCTGTATAACTGATTGAAGGATACATACGATTGAGTTGGTGAAATCTAATCCCAGCAAACTTATCTCTGTGAAACTTTGTCATTTATTTACTTGAAATTTAAATTTCATAATTTCACACTTGAATAATCTTATAATCACTATACTTAAAACGATATTAATTGTTGAACGGCATCGATATCGCACCAGTCCCTGTGGAGACGATAAATCTATACTTACTTTTGTACTTCAACAGGAGGTGCCGACGTTCAATTTGAGTTTAAAATATTGACATTCGTTATTTATAGTGCGAAAAATGTTCGTTTTCTAAATAGTGAGGGGATACTATGGTCATTTCAAAAGGTGAAAAAGGAGAACCGAAGGCGCGGAAAATACATCTCTGAGTTTAAACACACACACTTGATTTTCTTCTTTTTTGTGAAACCTTCTTTCCTACTACTAAAATATTGGCTTCAATCGTGACAAAAAAAATTCAAATTTGAGCAATTTAAAGTCAGATTGTGGTAGGAATCTCGCTAATTGCAAATCCACATGTGTTAAACCCGTAGCTATATACTTACATGCAAGGTTGTCAGAACCGGACCCGTCATTGAACTGGTGAGTTTATCGGTTCAAGGTTCAAGTGGTCGGTCCGGGATCGGATCGGATTGGACCGTTTTAATTAAATATATATTTTAATTAATATATAAATAAAAATAAATAAATAATGACTCAATATTCTTTAGTTTCATATCTTAAAAAGATGAAATGTCATAAAGTCAATATAAAATTAAAAATTTAGTACATTAGACATAAATTTTTTAATTCACACCAAATTAGAAATTACAAAATATTAGAAAAGAAATTGTGGTGAATACTGATCATTCAAGTCAGAATATTTGTTATTCATTGTATTGATAATAATTGTAATATATTAGGAAGTTTTACTATCTTAATTAGAATATTGATTATTCAAGTCAGAATATTTGTTATTTATTGTATTGATGATAATTGTAATAAGAAGTTTTGCTTATTAGAATATTGACTCAATTAGTTTTCCTACCTTAATTAGAATACCGACTCAATATTAAAAAATTTTGACTTTTTTTTTTTGAAAAAAAAACTGAACCACCGAACCGTTTAAACCGGCCGATTTACCGGTTTTTTCTGGTTCTGAGCCGGGTTTTTACCGGTTTGCTTGATGCCCGGTTTTCAGGCCTGACCGGACCAGATATATGACCGGTTCACGGTTCGATCAGTCCGACCAGCCGGTCCGATTTTAACAACCTTGCTTACATGTATACCACTACGAAGAAAAACCCAACCTATAAGAAATTAACCCAACCATATACCTATATGCAAACTACCATTAAGAAATCCAAAACCCACCATTCTCGTAACAATAGTGTATGGTGCATGCATTGGTCGGCAACAACACTGTAAAATATACACTTTGGGTTGCATGCATAGGTCATCAACCACACTTATGATATTGTGTAGATAAGTTGTAAGCTATATATATTGAGTAAAATCCAAGTCCCCCCAAAAGACATAAAACTTTTAAAAAGTACATATATACCCATCGTCGTATAAATAAATTTTACAAAATTAGTTGGGTTTAATTCAACCTAAAATATATATATGGTATCAAAATTCCGAGCTTATTTATTAAGTCATGGTCACTAAACTTAATAGTATTGGGTGTAGAGATTGTGTATTGAGAAAAACCTGAAGCTAACTTTAAAAACAATTAGGTCTAAAAATAATTTATAAAGATGAGATGAGATGCCTCTCACTTTATAAGACAATTTATTTTAAAGACATGTTAATTGCTGCTTTTTTTTAACTACAAAACTTTTGCAAAAAAAGTGAAAAAACAATTGTGTTATTTGAACATTAAATAAATATTGCTATATATATTATATGCTTAATTATATTTTTCTCCTACTTTTTACATTTTAGATTTTACATATTTTAAAAAAATAGACACAAAAAAACTCGTACAAGTTACACCGTATTTGACGACAAATTATTAATGTTCAAACATCATTTGTTAATAAGAGAGAAAAAGGTTAACTATTCATGTTACTTCGGATTGAAACTCGTGAATCACACTTTAATGAATAATTGATATGAGTGGTAAAAGACTCGATCATTTTAAATAATCAAAAGTTTAATCTTCAATTCTTTTATACTATCCCACCAAGCTTTTAGATTAATATTTTCTATCATCACTATTAATCGACAATAAATATTTCGTACTTATATATAACATGCAAGTTAAAATTAACTTATAAATCACACAATAATAATATTGTTTAATTAAAGTATGCTACTTAGTTAGTTGATGACACTCACCCAACTCCAAACAAGAAGGGAACACTAAACTAATTATATTGTTTACACTAATCAGTAGTACTAATTGGTGGCGCTTTGAGTGTAAGAAAAGTCATTTTGCCCAACCATCAAATGAAAAACCACCTTAAAAATCTCCGTCCCTACAAAACCATCAAAGTAACCCACTGATTTTCTTATATATAGTACTACTACCACAGTATATATGTGGGCTAGACTTATTGCCACATGTAAATGTTGGTCAAGGTCAACGACCCCACATGTTTACTTTGTCCAATTATCACACGATTTTCTTAAAAACAACCATTTTCGATAGTGAATATGCATGAAGCCTTGTCATCATAATAATAGCAATGAAGTTCTCATGTCTAATTTATACTCTCTCGGTTCAAAATTTTAAGTATGGATGCACATATTAATATATACTAGTAATAAATTTAACTAAATTTATATAATTTTAAAGAAACATTCATTTAATACATATTTTCTTAGTAACCAAAAAAAAGTCTTAAAGGTACAAAAGGAAAATATATATCATTAATCGTGTTTTGATTTTTTAAAATAATTCAAGTCTTACTTATATCACTTCTTTTTACATGTGTGTATATATATATCTCGCAAAGTTTAAAAAAAATTAAGAATATAAGTATGTAGAAACATTATTAAGAAAAACACGTACAATATTAATCTTTTATTGTAAAAAAAATTATAAGTAAGTTTGGTTTGCCACTTTACTTTTTTATATTTAGAAGTATTAAACTCTGGCAGATAAATAGCCAAAACATTGGAATCTTATATTTTTTTAATTAAAATAAGTCATTTTCGCATAATAAAAATTTCCCCAAAAAAATCTACTTGCTATAATGAAATGTTTTGTTTATTTATTTGGACCTATCATATTGATCTTGTAATAATATTAATTATTATGATTGTGTTTGTCATTAATCATTTTTATAATACAAAAATACAGTAAGAGATAGAAAATTAGAGACTTGGATATAAGCTAGCTAACTGAAATGAAACAAGAAAGACTTGATGAATAGCTTTTCCAAGTAATGGAAGAAGACATATATAGAATTATTTGAAATTGAAAAAGGAAATGATGAAAGAGTTATTTCTATAAACTGAAAGTGAGGGTAACGAGCTAGTATTTTCTATAAATTTAAAAGGCTTATAAAAAAATTCTTTAAATTTAAAAGGACTGGATATCTAAAGAAATTAGAGCTTTAGGTTAAGGAAACATTGAAAAAACAGAAATTGTAACCATATATATAATAACTGTCACTATGGTATGAGAGCATTTTTAATCATAATAAGAAAAACTAATTCAAAATATTTTTATTAGCAAAAAACATAAATTCATATTAATATTTATTTGCTAGAAATTCATACATATCATTAATAATAAACATTGTAACCATATATAATGTGTTAGATTTGTCTATACAAAACAAAAACTTTATTTTGTTAATAAAACCAAGATATTAATGTGGGTGCAGTATAAGTGAGAGACACTGGTTGGAATAATTCTTTGTAAAATTTTATTTACCTCGTAGCTGAATTATAGATTATTGAAAACTTATTTCTCTGATTTGACAGAATTATAAAATAAGAAATAAGAGGTCATGCAAAGAAGGTTGGAGATCATGGATGAAAAAACAACAAACTCTCTAATCAAAATCACACTGTCTACGTGAATGTACATTTTTAGTATGTTGAGTGGTAGCGTTTACGGCATTAAAATATAAATCTAGAAAAGAGTTTGTGTAAAAGCTTATTTTAAGACAAGGTGTTACACAAATAGTTGGGGATTTGAGTTTACGCTAAATATTTTTGTTTTAGAATAAAAAAGTAAAGAAAGATTGTATGGGAAGAGTAATAAGATGATGGAATAAAATTGAAGTTTCATAGTTTAGAACAACAAACAAAATGTAATATTGAATTAGAGATCATGTGAACCCATTGCTTTCCTCACATATCCGGGAAGAAAGCAGAAAATGTCCAATTACTTTTTTAAATCATAATGAAATTTTTTGTTGTTATTTAATCATGTTATTTTTCTTCTTATCCACAAAAGCAATGTTATTAGCCGGTTTTTAGGGTTAGCTTTTTAGTTTGAAGAGTATTATTCAATATTTCAACTATGAGGTGTTCCAGTTCAAAATTTGCATTCAATAAAAGCAATGAAGCAATGGTATTAAACTCGAACTCATGATTGATGTTGTAAGATCACTATAAGTTATTGTTAGAACAAAGTTGATATCTCATGGAAATATATATTTGCTATTGTGGATCATTTGATTTGAATCAACAGATAAAGTTATTTAATTGTATATTTAATTTGTATTGTCTAATTTAAATTTAATGGCTGGGATGAAAATTAGTGGAAAATTATGAGTGTTAGAATCAGAGATACAAATTAAGAGAAAATAAAGACGGCTGGGTTCCAATAATATTAGAATAACATTGCTTGACAAAATAAGGATTACAAGTGAATTTATAATAATACCTAATGGACCACTAGACTAATGACATATAAAGCCCAATACTAAAAGTCCTAATATATCTAACACTTCCCCTCAAACTCACGATGCATTAACGGATAATCATCGAGAGTTTGTCAAACAAAAAACGAAAAACATACTTAATACTTAATAATATAAACTTAACATTTTATTTCTAATATTACCCCTCAAGCTAAAGCTTACTAAGCTTTACGCATGTTACAAATTGACCCCGAAGATAAACCAACCCAACTAGTAACCAAACAAGAGAAGTAATTCGCAATCAACAGAGAAACCATAGAAGAGAGGAGAATCAAATCAAATTAATCCAACATCCAATCCAATTCCAAGCTAACCAAAACAAAACCAATCAACTAAACCAAACATAAGAATCGGCCAATAGATAGACGCAATCAAATGAAAGAAACCAATAGGGAGAAGTGCAACCAATTGGAAGAATTCAATAGGGAGAAGTGCAATGCAATCAGAAGAATCAAGAGGGAGAAGTGCAATCAATCAGAAGAAGTGCAATAGGGAGAAGTACAATGCAATCAGAACAATCAACAAGGAGAAGTGCAATCAATCAGAAGAAGTGCAATCAATCAGAAGAAGTGCAATAGGGAGAAGTGCAATAGGGAGAAGTGCAATCAATCAGAAAAATCAATAGGGAGAAGTGCAATGCAATCAGAAGAATCAATAGAGAGAAGTGCAATCAATCAGAAGAAGTGCAATAGGGAGAAGTGCAATGCAATCAGAAGAATCAATAGGGAAAAGTGCAATCAATTAGAAGTGCAACAGAAAGAAGTGCAATGCAATAGGAAGAAGTGCAATCAAACCAACAAACCAAACTATCAAACAGAGCTGAACAATACAAAAAGAAGTCAAAACTAATTAACCGAGATAAAAACCAAACAAATAGAGATAAACAGTATCCAAACCAACAAAGAATTCAACAATCCCGTTTACTCAATTTGTTTGTTCAAGCAATCAACGAAGGAATCCATTTACCAAACACACTTGAGATCAAAGCCATGGCAGAGCAACCAAATTGACCACGTCAATTTCACAAACCAATTGCACAACCATAAGCCAAACTTGCAAAATAGCAATTCTTCTCCGACACCAACTTGCAATTTTCTTTCTTTTTTTTTAGCAGCGGAAGCAACATGTACTGAATCAATCATAAAATACATAAAACAAACACGTTCCCAAACTTTTGAGAACTTGACAACAAAAGCGATGAGTGGCTCAAGGCGGATCGAAACAAGCTCTAGATACCATGTTAGAATCAGAGATACAAATTAAGAGAAAATAAAGACGGCTAGGGTTCCAATAATATTAGAATAACATTGCTTGACAAAATAAGGATTACAAGTGAATTTATAATAATACCTAATGGACCACTAGACTAATGACATATAAAGCCCAATACTAAAAGTCCTAATATATCTAACAATGAGAAAATATAACGAGAGTAAATTCCGATCTATATCTTATTGCATTGCATTATTTTTTTACATATTTAATTTATATTTCAGTCAACTTTTTTTCAGTTTATAACACATAGATTTATGAATTTTTATAAATTACATTACAATAATAATTGGAAACTCATTTTCTTATACAATGCAGCTTTCATCTCTTTATAATATCTCTATCGTTCAAATTACTCACTTTTTTTTTTTAATGTTTCCGAGTCAAACACAACGCTACTAAAACTTTCACATACTATAAATTTTTTAATTTAAATAAATTAAAACAAAGACATTCAACTGAATCATGCCACATGTTAAACTACTTACAATTTAGTATTTAACTAGTGCCTAAAACACTAATTAAAAAAAAAAAGAAATATATTTTTGAAAGTTTGTGTATTTAATATATTGAAGCTATAAATAATTTTTTTTGTTTATGTCCTTTTTTGTTTATTTAACTAGTGGCATGTAGTAACCATAAAATTTCAAATTATTTGTATTTAAGTTTTTCATACCTGAATTTATTTTAAAGTCTATATATGAAAAGTCATACCTAAACTTTTAATTGCACATTTGTACCACTAAAATTTTAAAATGTTGCATTTAAGTTTCTCGTCAACTTTGAAATGATTTATAACCTAGTCCCCAATCTACTAAGTAATTTGGAATTGATACCAAAATTCAAGAACCTGAAATTACTTTATAAGATATAATATTTATTCTGAAATTTGTCACTGATTATTATTTTTAGGGTGTCAAAACTGAGGTATTTTTGTTTGACAATCAAAACTAGGCTTTGAATAAAATAATGTACCTAGCACCGTCAAAACTAAGGAATTTATTTTTTAATCTAAAAAAATAAAATGTTCCTAACATAACACTCTCATGTCATGTGTATGTATGTACTATGTACTAATATAACACTTTCCTAATTAACTAAATTAACTAATGTAAAAGAAACCCATCAGCAGTTTAGCGGTTCAGACAACAGTATTAAGTCAAATACTACAGGAACCACACAAAAAATAAGGATGATTAAATAAAAGCATTATTTAATAGGGAAAGATAATTAATTAATCAAAATCGAATAGACATAAGGGGTTATTTAAGAACAAAATGAGTAGGGAAAAGTGGATAAGGATGAGAATTAAAAAAACGTAAATAAGTGATGAGTCATATAAAGAAAAGAGGAAAAAGGTGGTAGCTGTAATCGATGGAGAAAAGTTGTTTTGTGAAAACAACAGCAAACCCGCGACGGGAAAAGTTGGCAGTAATCATAATCACTCATTTCTATAAACACTGGTACTAAAAATGTACTCTACCATAATTAAATTTCCAATTAGTATTACTAGTAGTACAACAAATAAATACTACAATTTGTGGCGAGCTGTCAAAGGACCACGCAATTTCATGCTGTTTCTGATCTAAATTATCCGATTTGATTTTAACGATTGAGATTGATTTAATTAAAAAAATACAGTTTTTAATCTAAGTTATCTGATCTCTGATCAATGATCACGATTTGAAACATTACAGAACTGCGTGTTGTGATGACAACATGGAATCCAGATCCCAATTTGTGAATTTGAGCAAGTTGGTTGGTGAATTATTGATGATGTTAATTATTTTCATACGCATATTATGTGATATGTACCGGTACACGATTTAAATGGATGATTCTGATTAGTTTACAAATAGTACATTATTTATTAATAATATATGTACCGAAGAATTCACCTTATATATTTTCCCTTTCTTTTTATGTGCAATTTTTTTTTCTTCTTTTAATACCCCACAATATTAATTATTTTTAGTTCCAATAAAAATAAATAAACTATTTTGACACTCTCAATTCATCTAACCACTTTACAAACTATTTCATTGATAGGATATTCTAATTAATAACTCATTTTTAGTAGAAATAAGTTAGTTAGCACAACATAGTAAATCAATATTTGAACCTCAAATGAGTTAGACATACATATCTCAAATAAAATTATTTTTAGTAGAAAAAATCTATAAAGAAAATTGCTACATAAAAAAAAGTTAAGCACACCATAATGATTTTTATATTGAAAGTGTCTCATGTAAGAGTAATAATGTATATTAATTTGTGATGACTTCCACATTGAAATATTTCACCTAATATGTAATGATTATAAGATTATTCTATATCTACCTTTCAAAATGAAAAAACCTATCTAAAATTTACTCCATAAATGAGTTTTGTTCTTAGCCACTTATTCTGCCATAAAAATAAATAAAAGTCAAATATTATTGTTAAAAATAAAAACAAAAATAAAAATTCGAAAATAAAAAGCGAAATCTAGTTTTGTCACTAAATGTTGTGAAATGAGAATTAGAGAGATTTTTGTTTTTAATACATGTGTGTAGTTTAAATCTCTCTTCATTTTTTATTTTTTTGTGTATTCACTGTTTTACTCTACTGTCTCCTTGCTTAGACTTTTGTTTACTTTGTTTTCTCCTCCGCATTTAAAAAAAAAAGGTATATCTAAAAGTTAGAGGAATAAATAGGAAGCTATGAGCCACTTGAATTAGTTTATAAATAAAAGCTACTATAAGCTATCCAAAATAAACTATATATTTATAATTAAAAAAAACAGTAAATTTGTGAAAAATAAAAATTACAATTATCGACAAATCTTTTATAATTATACGAGTTTATAAATTGTAAACTAAAAACCTAACCGAACTTTCTACGTGGGACAAAGGTATTTTTTATTTTATAAACATGGGACAAAGGTATATCAACTTGATGTTTATTTATTTATGATTATAAATAGAAATCCAAATATGATTTAACGCCAAGTCTTGGTATTTTCGACATTTGCTTGGGGTAAATTGTCACATATAGTGTTAAAAATGTCACATAGTCATCATCATTGGCTTCATGACTTATGTATTTTGGAGCATATTCTTTATTAAGTACCCCTTACGGCTACATTATCAAATATTATTTATATGTTCTTTGTTTCTTAGTGCTGTTTATAATATTATCCACTACAATCATCGTACATAAATAAATTACTCAATTGCAACAGGCGGGGTCAGTCACTCTTAATGCATAATCCAATAACTAGAGGAATGAGGTTTAATTAGTAGGTAAACCAATATTAATGTAGTATTAATTAATTTAAAACGCAAAGAAAGTCTTGCTTTGTGACGACTGATATTGAAGCAATTGTAGGTTTTGTTTTATTTTACAATCAACACAATTTAATTTTTTCACTAAAAAAGCACATTTTACCAACTTATCTATTTCAAATTGAGTAAAAAACAAATTTCAATTTAGTCAAAAAAACAAAAAACTCAATTTCTTTTAAAAAAAGCAAACATTTATAAAGGAATATACTTCTAGCATTCGTTATGCATTTATCTTTAGGCTTGAGGAGTAAGAAAAAGATAGATCAACATTTTTGACCTTTGGTGAATGTCTTAAACTATAAAATAAAAAAAAATAAAGTTATTTTCCTTAATTTCCACATCAGCATGTGAAATTCCCATTCTGTGTTCTCTTTCAGTCTATAAATTGAACCAGCCACCCCCTCATTTTTCCATTCATTCTTCTCTTCTATTTACACCCCCCTCTCTTTTTTGCGTTTACTCTGTTTTCATTTTCATAGGTATTCTTTTCTTTCTTTTCTTTTTCTTTTCTTGTTACTCTGTTTTTCCCTGTTTTCACCTCTGGATGTTCTTTCTTTTGTGATCACTAGATCACATGAAAATGGGGTGATGAGTTTTTACTCTAGTTCTGTTTTTGTTGAATTTAACTTCATTTTTTAGTCTTAAATTTGTGTTCTTGAGACACTATACACAGTTTCAGTTTGAAAGAACAAGATTATGTCGGTGTTTTGAATTTTTTCCTTAAAACTTGTTGATGAAACTTTGATCACAACATGCATGGCCATGATTAAATAAAAAACAAAAAGGAAAAAACTTTATACAGCCTGGCTTAGAACAAAGAGATTCTTTATTTGTTCTTTTCTCATTTTCTTTTTTAATTTTTTTTTTTTTGGATAATAATCACTACTAACTTATATGAGGTTAATTAACCTTCAAAAAGAATGTTCAAAAGCTGAAGCATCTTTTTTTTCTTCTTTTGTTTCAGTATAATAATTATGTTACTATTATTATTTAAAATTAAAATGATGGTCACACTACAAAAATAAAAATAAAATAAAAAAAAAAGAAATTATTCTCATGCACTATTTAAGGTTGAAATCTTAGTAGAAGAAAAGTGGAATATTTGTTATTAATATTTTAATTTACAGGTGGTTGGTGGATAGTGGGTCTTGTTGAAATTTGAAAATCCAATCCAATTTTTTTTCTTCTAGAATAAATTTTATTTTATTTTTTAATTTTTTTTATAATTTATTTGGAATATTTTTGTTGTTGTTGCAGTTGAAGATTTTCAATGGCTGGTTTGACTAGAGTTCATAGTCTCCGTGAGAGGCTTGATGAAACCTTAACTGCTAACAGGAATGAAATTTTAGCTCTACTTTCAAGGTAACTTAACTCATAAATCATCATTTAATTAGTTACCATAAGTTTAATTAATTAGTATTTAAGATCATTGAAAATGTTTGATTATTTTTAAAGGTTTGAAGCAAAGGGAAAAGGAATCTTACAACATCACCAAATTATTGCTGAGTTTGAAGAAATTCCTGAAGAGAGTAGACAGAAGCTGAGTGATGGTGCTTTTGGTGAAGTTTTAAGATCCACACAGGTAACTAGTAATTAATTTTAATCAATAAATAAGCTATATAATTAAAAGGGTTTTGTTGTTTTTTTCTTATTTTTGTTTTGTTTTTTGATTTTGTAGGAAGCTATAGTTTTGCCACCTTGGGTTGCTCTTGCAGTTAGACCAAGGCCAGGTGTTTGGGAATATCTTAGAGTGAATGTGCATGCTCTTGTTGTTGAAAATTTGCAACCTGCTGAGTTTTTGAAATTCAAGGAAGAACTTGTTGATGGAAGGTAATAATAATCATAATCAATAAGTTATAATTTAAGTTTTTTTTTTTTTTGCTTTTACCACCAGTGGTTCGGGGCCAGTTCTGACATCAAGTAGTTCTAGCCCCCTCCCGATCACAATAAATTGAGGCTTTTAGTTTTGTGTTTTGTTAAGTTTTGACATATATATGATGAATGAATATGGTTTTGTTTGTGTCACAATTTTATTGCAGTGCTAATGGTAACTTTGTGCTTGAGTTGGATTTTGAACCATTTGCTGCATCTTTCCCTCGTCCTACTCTCAACAAGTCAATTGGAAATGGTGTGCAATTTCTCAACCGTCACCTTTCTGCAAAACTTTTCCATGACAAGGAGAGTTTACATCCACTTTTGGAATTTCTTAGACTTCACAGCTACGAGGGAAAGGTATGTATCTATTTCTTGCACTTGTTCTTAATTTTAATTTCATTTTTGCATGGTAGTGAAAATAAATAGAAACTGCTTTGTAAGATATGATCTTGAATATCCACATCCATGTAGGACTATGTTTAATAACTAGATCTTGAGTACAAATGTAATATATCTTTAGTGCATGTTTGGATTGACGATGAGTTTGGCAGAATCGGAGTGTGCCAGTGCCACCTTGATTTGATTGCTACACTGTGATTTTGCCAAAATCATTCATGCACTTGGTATATCTTTATTTAAGATATAGAGTCATAGATGCATTGGTGATATGAGACATGTAATAGTATATTGTTATTTAGTAGTGATTTTTGTGAGATCTTGTGCAGACATTGATGTTGAATGACAGAATTCAAAACCCTGATTCTCTTCAACATGTTCTGATGAAAGCTGAAGAGTATCTAGGAACAGTTGCTCCTGAAACACCATACTCAGAATTTGAGCACAAGTTCCAGGAGATTGGTTTGGAGAGGGGTTGGGGTGCCACCGCAGACCGCGTCCTCGAGTCCATTCAACTTCTCTTGGATCTTCTTGAGGCTCCTGACCCTTGCACCCTTGAGACATTCCTGGACAGAATTCCTATGGTCTTTAATGTTGTCATCCTTTCTCCTCATGGTTACTTTGCTCAAGATGATGTCTTGGGATACCCTGACACTGGTGGCCAGGTTAGTTTTCGATCAAATGTTTTGATTGTTTATGAGAATCTCATACTATTATTATACCTATCAAGTTTAACTCACATGCTTTACTTGATCTACAATTCAGGTCGTTTACATCTTGGATCAAGTCCGTGCCTTGGAGAACGAGATGCTCCTTCGCATTAAGCAACAAGGCTTGGATATTGTTCCTCGCATTCTCATTGTAAGTTATAACATAGTTTTATGTTGTGTTATGTTATCAAAGCTGATTTTTATCTATTATGTTTAAATGGTATATGGATATTTTCTCTAATTCGTACTTGTGGATGTTTTTAAATACAGATCACTCGTCTTCTCCCCGATGCAGTCGGTACTACTTGTGGCCAAAGACTTGAGAAGGTCTACGGAACTGAACATTGCCACATTCTTCGAGTTCCCTTCAGAGATTCAAAGGGAATTGTTCGTAAGTGGATCTCACGATTCGAAGTCTGGCCATATCTAGAAACTTACACCGAGGTATAATTTTGATCCATAATCTTGACACTTTTTCAAACATTTTGATGTTTCTTTTTTCAATTGTCATCTAACATTAAGTCCAATTATTTGTATCTTGTTATTAGGATGTTGCTCATGAGCTTGCCAAAGAGTTGCATGGCAAACCAGATCTGATTGTTGGAAACTACAGTGATGGAAACATCGTTGCTTCTTTGTTGGCACATAAATTAGGTGTCACTCAGGTATTTCTACATGAAAATTTATACTAGTTCTAAGTTGTAACCTTTTGTTGACTATGATTTGGCTTAATTTTTCTCTTTATCCATTATCACAGTGTACCATTGCTCATGCACTTGAGAAGACCAAATACCCTGAATCCGATATTTACTGGAAAAAATTTGAAGAGAAGTATCACTTCTCGTGCCAATTTACCGCTGATCTTTTTGCAATGAACCACACCGATTTCATCATCACTAGTACCTTCCAAGAGATTGCTGGAAGGTGTGATATCCCTTAATCGTTCACTATGTTTGTTCCTTTTTCGCAATTTTGATTTCTTTGAATATTAACTGACTCACTAAAATTGTTGTATTTTCTTGTACAGCAAGGATACTGTTGGACAGTATGAGAGTCACACTGCTTTTACTCTTCCAGGACTCTACCGTGTCGTGCACGGTATTGATGTCTTTGATCCTAAGTTCAACATTGTATCTCCAGGAGCTGATCCAACCATTTACTTCCCTTACACCGAAACTAGCCGCAGGTTGACATCTTTCTACCCTGAAATCGAAGAGCTTCTTTACAGCTCAGTGGAGAACACAGAGCACATGTGAGTTTCTTTCTCTTTCGATGCATGTTTGGATTGGCCTTGATTTGATAAAATCATGGCGGCATACTGTAATTCAGTAAACATTCATCTAATCGTGTGCATTTCCATTGTTACAGATGTGTGTTGAAGGACCGCAACAAACCAATTATCTTCACCATGGCAAGGTTGGACCGTGTGAAGAACATTACAGGACTAGTTGAGTGGTACGGAAAGAACGCCAAGCTTCGTGAGTTGGTGAACCTCGTTGTTGTTGCCGGAGACAGGAGGAAGGAGTCAAAGGACTTGGAAGAGATAGCTGAGATGAAGAAGATGTATGGCCTAATCGAAACCTACAAGTTGAACGGCCAATTCAGATGGATTTCCTCTCAGATGAACCGTGTCAGAAACGGAGAACTTTACCGTGTCATTTGTGACACAAAGGGAGCTTTCGTGCAGCCTGCTGTGTACGAAGCTTTCGGTTTAACAGTTGTTGAGGCCATGGCTACTGGATTGCCAACATTTGCAACACTAAATGGTGGACCTGCTGAGATCATTGTCCATGGAAAATCTGGATTCCACATTGATCCATACCATGGCGACCGTGCTGCTGATCTCCTTGTTGAATTCTTCGAGAAGGTCAAGGTTGATCCATCTCACTGGGACAAGATCTCTAACGGTGGTCTCCAACGTATCGAAGAGAAGTAAGCTACTAACTATAACCATATCACATAGTTGGTTTCTTTGTTTTGGTTGTGTGAATTGTGATTAACTTGTTTTGTTTTTTGCTTCCAAAGGTATACATGGAGAATTTACTCTCAGAGGCTTCTTACACTCACTGGTGTCTATGGCTTCTGGAAGCATGTTTCTAACCTCGACCGCCTTGAGAGCCGCCGTTATCTTGAGATGTTCTATGCTCTCAAGTACCGCAAATTGGTAAGTTTTATCGATATATACTAATTTTGTAAGGTTCAATCAGACTCGAAATGCGAATTATTTTGTTACTAATAGATTTTTTCAATCAAGTTACTAATTATTTTGTTACATATTTTTTTACCTCAGGCTGAATCTGTGCCCCTAGCTGTTGAGGAGTAAAAATCTGAGGCATGAAGAGTTAAATGAAGGAATGGAGGAACCGGCTTTTTTCTTATTTGGAGTCTGTTTTGAGTTTTATAAATAAAAATTGTCAATGATTTTGATTCTGTTAATTAAGCTTTTGATAAAAAAAATTGTCAATGTCATTTTCTTTTGCATGATTTGAAATGTGATTGGGAAGCTTATCAATTCAATTCTAAGCCGTGCCTTTATTTTATCAGATTCTAGTTCCATCTTTTGTCTTTTTATATATATAATACTTGCAACTGCAACAAAAAAGCATAGGTTATATCTATAGTACTAATAATATAGCTATAATAAAGTATAAAAGCAAAGGATACCCTTCAATTTTATCCTGTTATTATCTATCAATATAAAAAAAGGCAATAATTGACATTACAATTTTGATGCAATTGTCATTGTCAATTTTCATAGTTGGACTAGTATAATTCACTTGAGGGCAATGTGTGATGCAAAGTCCTTATAATTGGGCTATTGTGTTGTTGGGTCATAAATGTTAGAAAATTTCTCTTCCGACCCCCCATGGTTCTTTTATACTCCCCTAAGGTACGCTTTTGCCCTTGCACGGTATCATGGTTTTTAAAAACCACGATTTTAGGTTTTCGCGGTTCGTAGAAACCGCGACGGGTTAATATAGTAACACACTGCTTCTCCTCTGTCAGTTACGAAATTTTTTTAAAAACACAACATAACAACTCCTTGTACGGTATCGTGGTTTTTAAAAACCGCGATTTTAAGTTTTCGCCTTTTGAAACATAGGTTCCGCTTCGTTCGCATACCAACTTGAAATACGGCTTCCGTCTATCACTACCAAAATCAGATTTCCCAATGATGATCCCAAAATTCAACTTGACGGCGATCTTACGAGCCCATTCAATTAAGTCATTGCGGTTTTCACTTGCCATAGTCGTCTGAAAATGTGCTCCTGTGTCGATCTCAATGATAGGAGGCTTTGAACCCGAAGCTTTAAACTCAACAATGCCTGGTGCATTGATGCCCAAAACAATTTGGCGATGTGGTTCGCCTTCGTCCGACATAACTGAAAATTATAAAAACGCATTAAAAAAAATTAGCGACATATAGCACACATATTCATACTAGTTTACTTGTTTTAATAATTCTAATCTAACATGTAAATTGTAACTAGTGCAAGGCAAAACATAAAAAAAAATTAGGCAGCATTTATCCTAAGTCAGTGAGCAGCGAAATTTTTTCCAAGTCCCAGGATTTCGCGGTTTCTATAACCCATGGCCAGTCGCGGTTTATAGAAACCGTGCGATTCAGAAATCGCGAACTAGTATTTCTAGACCAACATGACAGCTTTAATCAAAAAATTAAACCGAACATTACCTTTAGTTTGAGCTTCAATGCGTTTCCCAGGCGTTAGTAGACCCTCCAATGTTGATTTTAAGCTAGCAAAAGGGTGAAAAACGGATTTGGTTCTTGGAGCTATTTATGTAGTGTGGTGATGAAGTTTGAAAGTGATGACAAGTGATGAGTTGAGTTTCAGCTTCATATACATATAAGAGTGCCGCGGTTCGTAGAAACCGCGATCCGTACATCACGGTTTCTATAAACCGCGATTTCTCAGCGTCATGGTTCGTAAAAACCGCGATAAATGTTGCTAAATGTATACCGTTTTGGGGGCCAATATTGGATTTAAGGGGGGTATAAAAGAAACGCGGGGGGTCGGAAGAGAAATTTTCTAAATGTTACACGTTTTGTGTATGTACCAAAAAAACAAAAAATTCTGCACTCAGGAGGTTTTTTGTGTGGGGAGGGGGTCCTCTAATTTGAAGGGTATGTCCCTTTTAAGGTATTCAATTAAAATCAAAGTACAAAGAAAGAAAAGCCAAATAATATTGTTGGTAGTAGTAGTTCCAACCCTATCTCTCATTTTCAAACTATTTTTAAATTATATCATAAAATTGGATATAATCTTTCTTTTTTTGGTCTATCTGGAAAATAATTTCTTTTTTGCAATTGAAAATTAAATTACTATATATAGCTATAATTGAAAATAAAGTAAGGTACTATATATGCACCAAAAAAATAAAAGAAGGTACTATATGTAAGCAGAAAAAGAAATACATTTATCACATACTTTTTAATGTGTAACAGTGACATAGGATCCCATGCTTTCTTGTCTCAATTGAAGCCCTTAAGTTGAGCTAACAACTAAAAGTGGGGACCTGTGTGAGTGTGAGCATTAGTTCTTTCTCTTCCTTTTTGTTTTCCTTTGTCATTTTCTGAACTCAAGAACAAGAAATGTCCATTTTCTGATGATAAAAAGAAGAAGAAAAAACATCATTTTATTGAATTTATAGGTGTGCTCGTGGATTTCACTTACACTGCACAGTCACCTGACCCAATTAACATAGTTTTGCAGTTTTAAAACTTTCTTTTTTTAAGTGTTAAATTTTTATTTTATTTTGGTACAAATTTTAAGTGTTACATAAAATATAGCCTATGTTTGGTATCACTGTACATATGCCAGAATCACAGTGACTCACCGTGATTTTAGAGAAGCTATACTACCGTGATTTGCCAAAAGCTACACTCTAGTGAGTTCCGATATATCCAACATGTTACCAAACATAACATAAGCATAGTAGAAAAAAAGTTAATAGACCTTCTCAAGTTAAAATTTTACGTATGTAATTAATAAAGCAAAAATCCAACTATCATTTTTTTTAGTCAAAGCACGAAGAGAAAATTTGTTTAAGTGATAATGAGCAGCGAAAATTTATCTTCCAGCCCCCCATGTTTTTTTTATACTCCCAAAAATCCGATTTTGCCCTTGATAAAAAATTCGGTTCGCAGAAATCGAAATTTTTCTAGTTCAAATTTCAGGAAAATTTCGGTTTTTAGAAACCAAAGTTGGATTTCAAGGCAAAAAAAAATTCGGTTTGTAGAAACCGAATTTTTTTTGAAGGGCAAAATAGGAAACTCAGGGGGTAAAAAAAAAACGTGGGGGGCTGGAAGAGAAAAGATCATGAGCAGCAGATTGAGATGTTTATCATGGATTCAAATCGTAATCAAAGTTTGTTTATTATAATTATAATTTTTTTTCTTCCTAAATCTGTTATTTTGATCTTATGATTCGAACTACATTCAATTATAATTCGAATTACACTATGTTGCTGAACCAATTTTCTGCACTTTCAAAAGTAAAATTCGTTCAATTATGTTATTAGATGAACGTGTAAAATTAATTGTAAAACAGTATACTAATTAAATTCTTCTTCAAAAGCAAAGGATCAATATCTTCCAATACAAATTCTTCCAACTCATACAATTACATTCTTCTTCCGATATAACTTTTCCAACTGATTTAAATCTTCCTCTCTTCTTTTTTCAGAAAAATATATTTTTTGCTGTATCGCAAATGTTTTATTGAATAACTCTTTATGTGTTGGGGTATAATTTGTTTAGCTTTTATATGCATTTCTGTAATGTAAAAAGGAATATAATAAATTGTTTTGAGACATCACCTGCATATATTTTAGGTTATACGGAGTAGTGTTAAAACATGTTAAAAGTAGTTAGTTTGGACCAAGTAAGTAAGCCATTCAAGGAATCATGTTACAGTTGTGGTGATTAGAATAACAAATTGTGTTAATTAGAATAACAATGATCTTATCAATTTTCTTTCTATACAAAGGTAATGATCTTAACAATGAACTATACAAAGGTAATGATCCACAAACAACGTTAACAGGTTAGCAATATTTCATAACTGTTTCATTGTTTAGTTGCTGATTGACTTATGTGGTGTTTGAGGATTTGACAGTGTAGTGTTTATCTAGGGAAATGCTGCAAAGTTTATTTCTGATGTGAAGAAAAAAGAAAAGAAATTATTCAAAACTAATAACTAGTCACTGTAGAAGTCCTTGTCAAACTATTTTAGGCCAAATAAACATGTATGATATGATCAGTTGACAAGGAGAAATTGTTTGTGTAGAGTAGAATGGGAGAGAGAGAGAAAACTCATTGTGTGAGAACAAAGAAGAAAAGAAGGATGAGTCGCGTGTGATTAATACAAGTTTTTGTTTTTTTTTCTTCTTTTTTTCTTTAGGCTTAATAGCAGTTTTAGTCCCCTATTTTTATGTGCATCAAACTCCTAAATATAGTACTCCTTCCTTGTGCTTGTGGTTCCTCTATTAATTATTCAAGTTGAAATTGATGTTTGTAATACATGTTCTTAGAAGATCAGAAGCTGAGAAGCTCTCAGAAGCTGAGAAGCTCTCAGAAGCTGCGAAGCTCCAGGTTCTCAAGAAGCTCTGGAGACTCAGGTTCTGAACACGCAGGTTCTGAACGCTGAGATTCTGATAGTTAGTCAGTTAGAGATTTTTCGATTTGTCCTAGGTAGTTAGTTACAATTGCTTGGTAGTGAAACAAGTCTCCTTTTGTATATAAATACCTTTGCTCCTAGTGGATGAATAATAACTTTCATTTTTCTCTAATCTTTCTATTCAATTCATTTTCGTTCTCTATTCTCAAATTACTCCAACAAATTGGTATAACAGAGCCCGGTTCGTATTCATCGTTTTGATTTGATTCCTTGATCAAGAATCATGACGAACAATAGTACAACCTCCTCGCAATTTCCAGCAAATCTTCCAGTTTTCAAAGGTGACAACTATGATCGTTGGTGTGCACAAATGAAGGTGATTTTCAGATTTCAAGATGTTCTTGAAATTGTAACTGATGGAGTAGAAGAATTGGCTGCAAATGCTGATGATGCAGCAAGAACTCAACACAAAGAATTGAAAAAGAAAGATGCTAAAGGCTTGTTCATCATTCATCAATGCGTGGATTCTAATATCTTTGAGAAGATAATAGAAGAAGAAACCTCAAAGGGAGCTTGGGATACACTGAAGAAAATCTATGGTGGTGATGAGAAATTGAAGGGTATCAAGCTGCAAGCTTTGAGAAGGCAATACGAGATGATGTAGATGAATGAACAAGAAACAATCTCTGAGTATTTGGCGAGAATGTTGGCCTTGACAAATTTGATGAAGTCTTGTGGTGAAACCATGACTGATAGGTCCAAGATTGAGAAAATCTTGAGGACCTTGACTGAGAAATTCGATCACATAGTGGTTGCTATTGAAGAATCAAAGGATTTGGCAACTATGAAGATTGAAGAGCTGCAAGCATCCTTAGAAGCTCATGAGTTAAGGGTGAAGCAGAGGAGTTCGAATAAGGTAGTGGAACAAGCATTACAGGCCAAGACTCAGAACAAGAAAGGGAAAGATAAGTGGAAGAAAAAGAAAGAGGATTCAGAGAATTCAACCAAGAATTCAAAGAATCAGGATGAAGATTCCACAAAAGAACGTTCTCAGAACAAGAATCTGAAGAAAAAGGTAAATATGAAGGAAGTACAGTGCTATTGTTGCGATAAGTTTGGTCATTATGCAAGGAACTGTCCTGAGAATAAAGATTCAGATAAAGATGAAGCCCAATATGCAGATGGAGGTGGTAGTGATTCTGATGATTCACTCCTAATGGCAATCACAAATTCTGAGGCAGACAAGTCAAATGTGTGGTACTTTGACTCAGGATGTTCTAACCATATGATAGGTAATAGAAGCATTTTGATTGACTTTGATGAGTGTCTCAACACGAAGATTAAGCTTGCCAACAATGAATCCATTATGGCTGAAGGTATAGGGAATGTTAGGGTTCAGATGTCAAATGGCAAGAAAGCTGTGATTGAAAAGGTTCTCTATGTGCCTGGAATACAGTGCAATCTGTTGAGTGTAGGGAAATTGGTTTCAAAGGGTTTCAAGGTAGTGATTGAAGATGAGACACTACAACTCTTTGACTCAAAGAAGAGATTGTTCCTCAAGACAGCTCAGAGCAAGAATAAGACCTACAAGACTCAATTCAAAGTCATTGGAGCTAAATGCAAATCTGTAACTGCTGGTAGCAGTCAAGTGGTCTCTGAAGGGATTGAAAGTATCTTGGTGAAGAGAAAGGATGGACAAGAAGCTATTATCACGGATGAGTTGTATGTTCCCTCAATGGAGAGTAATTTGACAAGCATGGGTCAATTACTAGAGAAGAACTACTCAGTGAAAATGCAAGATAAGGAGCTGAAGCTGGTTGATGCAAAGGATAGAGAGATCCTGAAAGCTCCAATGTCCAACAACAAAACCCTTAGAATGTCGACCAACAAGTTGGAACATCAGTGCTCTGTTCCAACTGTGAATGAAAGTCAGAACTGGATTTGGCATCATAGGTATGGCCATTTTCATTTCAGGAGTTTGAATTTGTTAAATTTGAAAAGGATAGTGAAGGATCTTCCTCAGATTGAAGTTCAGAAGCAACTGTGCAAAGAGAGTTGCACAGCCAAGTCATCAAAGAAGGTTCTGGACAAGACACCAAATGAAGCATGGACTGGTGTGAGACCATGAATTGGTGTGAGGCCTAGTGTAGGTCACTTTAAGGTGTTTGGGTCACTATGTTTAAGGCATGTGCCAACACATTGTAGAAGGAAATTAGAAGGCAGAAATCAAGCAATGATTTTCCTTGATTATCACTCAGTTGGGGCTTATAAACTGTATTCTCCAACAAGAAACAAGATGGTTACATGTAGAGATGAGGAGTTTGATAAAGCTAAGAACTGAAGTGGTAATGTTGTGCACCAAGATGTTGCAACATCTGGTGGTGTGACAATTGTGCCTAAAGAAGCTTACAGGAATGAGATCGTTGGAGAACATGGATTAGGAGGAGTGATGTTTGTAATACATGTTCTTAGAAGATCAGAAGCTGAGAAGCTCTCAGAAGCTGAAAAGCTCTCAGAAGCTGAGAAGCTCTCAGAAGCTGAGAAGCTCTCAGAAGCTGCGAAGCTCCAGGTTCTCAAGAAGCTCTGGAGACTCAGGTTCTGAACACGCAGGTTCTGAACGCTGAGATTCTGATAGTTAGTCAGTTAGAGATTTTTCGATTTGTCCTAGGTAGTTAGTTACAATTGCTTGGTAGTGAAACAAGCCTCCTTTTGTATATAAATACCTTTGCCCCTAGTGGATGAATAATAACTTTCATTTTTCTCTAATCTTTCTATTCAATTCATTTTCGTTCTCTATTCTCAAATTACTCCAACAGAAATCATATCTCTTGGTAAAAAAGAACTTGAAATTATATCTCATATACTCATGATAAAGATTACTCACTAACTTCAAGGGTTTGGTGTTTTGGTAAACACAGAAAACAGAAACACATTATCAACTCACCTTGAATTTCTAGGTGAATAAATGAATATAAGTAAACACGGATTCTTATTGCTTTGGAAAATATTGGAGTCACTCGTGATTTTATGTTACAACATAACATTACACTATACATATACCTCTAAAAATGACAAAACTGGTGAAACTTACAGAAATCCTACTGTACACTTTGATTGGCTAATATAGAATAAACCTTCAATTTAGTCCCTGAACTATCAATCTCTCTCCAATTTGGTCCCTAAACTATAGAAATATACTAAATGGTCCCTAAACTATTAATAATCCATCAATTTAGTCCCTCAATTTTTTTAAAAACATGAAAGAAAATTATAGTTCAGGGACCAAATTGATGGATAATTAATAGTTCATGGACCATTCAGTATATTTTTATAGTTTAGGGACCAAATTGAAGAAAAATTGATAGTTCAGGGACTAAATTGAAGGTTTATTCGGCTAATATACTAATATGAAGTATAAAAACTAAATATACAATTCTATATAAACCTGTATACCCTTCTATTTACAAAACGGATCTTGTGCTACCTTCAATCTAAAACTCATGACGCGATTGGTGCCTACCTCTCTACATGATCATTTTGCGTGATAATTGAGAGAACTGAAGCCTGAAATTTTCCAAAGTTTCCTCTTTCTTTGTATGCCTCAACTACTGTCTTTCGCATTTTTTACTCCCCAATTAACATTACAAGAAAAGCTTGTACTGTGTATAGTAGAATCAAAACGGCCCGCCAACGTATCAACTACTTCAACTTCGGCACATAACAGCGCTGCATCACTAAATTCAAAATTGTAATTCCCTTCACTGATGAGTTTTTCACTCATTCCTTAGCTTCAATTTTTTGTGAAGTCTGTCTGGGGTAGAGAATGGTTGCTAATGATAGACAAAATATGAAACCAACTAAACCACTAAATGGTTGAAATGGATGAGACCCAATCATCCAAAGAGGAATATTTCCTTTATAATTATATATTAAAAAACCACCCTTTTGCAAGATAAAAGTGGACGCCAACATCCCTGCACGTAGCCCAATAGGAATAGAGAGACTACCTCCATTTCTTTGTCGTGCACCTGACAAAGACAAAGATAAAAGCAAAAGTCCCGGTATTGATTGTGGTGACCTGAAAACCCCAGTAAAAGAAAAGATTAGATTTTAAAATGGAAAAAAAAGAAGAAAGAATAAGTCTAATATTCATTAATATATAGCATTACAATCATGTCTAGTCACAAGCCTCCTAGAGAAAAAAGAAAATGAAGATATTTTTGTTAAAAGTCACATCCATCGTTAGACTGCAAGGCATGTATATTCTCAGAAGTTAAAGGAGTTCTGGTTTTTTGCCTTGGTTAGGTATGCTTTGTTTTTGTCTACTTTCCTTTCTGTTATTCTGATCTGGCGTTAATTGAGTTGTGGCTTGCAGACTAGGGCACTAGTAGCAGAATAGGAGTTGAATCCCGAGTGTATTAATGGACCGCTAATGCCAACATGCAGTACAATGAAACGAAGACATTGAGATCAGTGAAAATGGCACAGGGATCACTTAAGTGTTGTGAAAACCCATCTTCCAAATTTGAGAAAAAGGCAAAGGGGTCGCTAATTTTATTTTTTTAGCACAAGATATCTAAGACCTATCTTCCCAGAACAGAGGGATGCTGGTTGCAATGTGCTGAAGACAATGTTAAACTACAGAACTCCACACGGGTAAGTGGATAACACATGGTTGTTGACTCCTTACTATTTTTAAGTCTTGTGAATTAAATAAGGACTGGTACCACGCTCTAGTCCTAGGCAGGCAGACTTAATTTTAACAGCGGGCAGGTGCAGGCTAGTGTAATTTATACGATGTGCTTTGACATACATCCTTTGTGTGCTTACTAGCACAGATTGGTTTTCTAAAATTGTTAGAAACCTTTTATAATCAAATAGAATAGGAGGGATTATTGTAGGGGTGGAAACTGGTCAAGCTTTGCCTTAAATAAACTAGGGGTGTTCCCCAAATACAAGGTCAAAGCTTGACTCATTTGTTGGTACAGGCCCGTTTCTAAGACTTGGCATCACCATTTCAAATCCTGACTTGATATGAAAGTCTACAAAAAGATTTAATTCTTATTAATAAGGGTTTTATATAGGCTGACCAGCCTAGGCCTTTAAATAGGCCAACAAGTATAAATTTCAAGATGGTCCATCAGCCTTAAGAAATCTTGTGAATAATGACCTCTTGCATGTTTTGACTCGAGGAATGTTTGAGCTCCCTAAATTTGAGCAAGACAAACTTAGCCTTAACATAACATCTAACATATTTTCACCCCTACGGTCAGTTGAGAGCAGAGAGAAAACTCATGTTCCCTAAGTGCATTTCTAACTCTAAAAAAATACGGTCAGTTGAGTCTCGAAAACTCACTAAGGTCAGGGAAAGCCCCAAAGCTCAAAAGCGTCTACAAATGTACTTACATATCACTCATGCTCCCAAATTTGAGGCAAGCTTAGGCCTTGACCAAACATCTAACATATTTTCACCCCTAGGCGATTAGCAATATGAGAACGGGAGAGAAAACCCATGCTCCCTAAGTGCATTTCTAACTCTTCTTTAAAAAAAATACTAAAATTTGGGTCAGTTGAGTCTCAAAAACTCACCAAGGTCAGGGAAATCCCCAAAGCTCAAAAGCATTTACAATAATGTACTGACATATCACTCACCAGCAAAACCCTCATATGAGTTGAATCCTTACAAACTGAACCAAGCTTAATTGTGTGCCAGTCCAAGAAAATACTTTTTTGTGTTTTGACATTTCCCTTCTATATATCTCATCTCAATCTTTCACTCTTTCAAACACTTCTCTCCTTAATTTACTCGTTCAAACACTTCTTTTATCTCCTTAACGTGGAACAAGCAAACGTACAAGGATAAAAAGAAAGACAGACGAAAAACAAAATAAGATGGGGATGGAAGAATAAAAAATACGGTTAATTGTCCTGTAAAACCCAAAGTGTAATGCATGGATAATACATGCATGAATAACATAGGAAAAACATAATTCTAGAGAGAAGACAAACCTCTGCAAGAAAGAAAATGCCAGGCCTGAAATTATAATTCCATAATGATATCCAAGATCAACTGCAATTTCCTGGGGCAACCATGACCTGAAAAGCAATTCTTCCACCAACGAAATAGCACTTGCCATTACAGTTCCTTGAACAATGAGCAGACTCATTTGTCCACACACTTTTAGCCAAGCCATGACATCTAAAGAAGGTGGAATATGAGGCCAAGCGAAACTTGCACAACCAAGAAATGCATTCACAGCATGGATTGAAAAAATGAACATAAGTCCACCAACCAAGCCCTTCAAAAATTCAATTAACTGCAACAAGGATCCAAAATTAGCATATCTTTCATGAATCAAGACAAGTATTGCAGGAGAATAATATACTCAATAAGGATTTCATATTTTCCTGAAGCTCCAATCACCCATCCCCAAACATAACAAATAATAAATTCACCTCATGCATATTGAAGCAGGTAAGTCCAGACCATAGTTCTACCAAACACACAATACTCTTTTGTACATTTACTGATTTTTAGTAGGTACAATACTTGGTCAAATACGTTGTACATAATGTGCATACTTTTTTATTTTTATTTTGAAGCAACATATGTGTATACTTAGTAGTTGGTATGCTACTTGTTTGTAATATGTTTTGAAATATTAATTGGCACACTCTTAATATCAAATTTTCAAAAAATATGACAATTATATGGTCGGTTAAAATACTAATAAATAAGAGCATTATAGACAAAATAATTGATATTCCAACCGACAAATAATTTATAAGTCTAGCCGCTATTCCAAAAGTAGTAAATGAAATAAGATGGAGGGTTCCTTCTTTTTAATGTACTGCATCTATTGTCATTTTATCCATCTCAACAAATTGATAGACATCAAAGCACCATTTCCCATTAGAAGTGACAAACTTAAACAAAAAAAGATAGCATCACAGTGACAATCTTAAAGAAATATATCCAAAATAATCTCCATTATATTCTATTGAAACTACTGTCGAAGCTTTACCTTTTGTGAAGTTAACTCTAGACCATACTGCTCAAATGCATTTTCATATCCACGGATTCTTTTCCCCCATATCATAACAAGTATCATTATAGCAATGTACAGGCCAATAATGCAGACAACCTCAGCTATTTTGGAAGGAGAGTTTGTTGTCCAACCCTGAACAATTGTAGGAAGCAACGGAATAGCAACAGGGGACCATAAAACAAGGATCATGCCAGCAAATCCAAAGATCCTAGACAAGGAAAAACAGTGCAGTTTGAGAAAATGCAATTCAGAGTTTCACACACCAGATATAAAAAACTAGGGAAGATATACATACACAACCATGTGCCTATATGGGATAACCATCATTCAATGTTTTACATAGGAATATCTAGAGTAATAAATCCAGGCCTTCATTTTGTGATCTCACAATCAGACCTAGCAGAGTTCCAGTGACAGGCTATTTACTATTTAATCATATTAACCAATCCAGCACTTGAATTAAAAGTTTTTATGAAGTAAATAAAGCATATAAAATTTCATGCAAATAAAAAGTTACTTGATAACATATATCTTCCGACCAGGCGACCACAAGTCCGCAACACTGTGCTTCCGAGGTATTCTCCATTTTGGGTCTTGTGTGAGCCCTCACGGGTTTGTCCTTTGTAAAAGGCGCCTCGTTGGTTGAGGGGTGTGTGTGTTGTATATAAACTACCTTAGCCTCGATTCCCAAACAATGTGGGACTTTTTGGTGTACTGGAGCAATAGCCTCCCAGTTGAGGCTAAAGGGTCTGGTCCTCGAGTGTGGCATGGATTCGACCCCTACCTGGCGCGCCAATGTCCTGGCCTCAAGTCCACAACACTATTTTTTCGAGGTATTGTCCGCTTTGGGCCTTGTGTGAGCTCTCATGGGTTTATCCTTTGTAAAAGGCACCTTGTTGGGTTGAGGAGTGTAGGTGTTATATATAACCTACCCTTGGCCTCAAATTCCAAGCAATGTGGGACTTTTGTATGAATAACTCTATAAAGTGTTTCATTTATTACATCAATATACCTTTCAGCTTCAAATATAAACAAAGAAGTACACATTTGGTGGTCACAAATATATGTGAATTTAACTATTTTCACTATTTAGTATTTAATGATGACTTTCCTAAAATACCTTTCAATTAATATAAATTTTACTTTTTAATGACTCTTATTTTCCCGGAGCAAGTTCTCGTGATGGGCACTTTTGAGAAGACATTATTTTTAAATAAGATCAAGACTAATAATTACACTAAACTAAATTTCTTAATGAGTGCAAACAAGTGAATGTTCTTTATTACTATTAGATACCCACAGATTTCTAAATTATTTGAAAATGATTAATCATGTTCAAAGAATTGATTTACTGAAAGGGGATTATGGCACACAAATAGACAGCTCATGATTGACCCCCAAAATATGCATAATGGCCACCTTGAATATTATTTAAGATACACTATAACAAACATCAACATTGAGAAATCATCCTAATTAACCTTAAGGACTGCACTTCCTTCAAGGAAGCCATGAAATTCTACAGATGTGAGAAACTACTAAATAGACAGTGATTTTTGTAAAAAAAATACATTTTGAATTGGGATCATGCAGCACTGGTGATAGCAGAATCAGTACATTTTCTACTAGGTAATTTCCAAAATGGAAAGCAGCAGAAGTGCAGGAAAACAGAGAATGGAATGAACATTCATCAGTTCAAGTTACCTCTGTAACAATGGACGCTCAGAAAAATGGAAGAATGAGATAAGCTTGTCTGTCAAACTCATTGCACCACGGATACCACCCCATAGCAAAGCAAATTTTCCAACTAGCCTCAACAAGCCACCTCTCTGTCCTAAATCAGCTAGCATTGCAACCAGTCTGATCAGAAAGGGAAGCTGTGTTAAATTGTTATTAATACATAAAAAAGAACAGTGGAGAGGTTGTATAGTGATACATAATATATGTGTTCTGACCTATCTTGATCCACTCCGCCATCTTCTTTAGTAGGTACAACTGGACCAGCAACTGACATGGCTTTCTCAGCAAGGCTTGTGATTATGTTACTCTGATTATCAGAGCCCTCCTCCTCAAGCTCTTCTGGCTTCTTTTGGTGATTTTCATTTCCTCCTAGTGAATCCTAGAACAGAGCAATTTAAGTTAAAAAATACCCAGATACTTTTCTTTACTAGTAACTGGTAGTTAAAATTTAAAGTAGCAAATTGATATTTCTCCCATCTGTTTGACTTTGACCACTTTCTGTTCTTGATTCTCTTTTACACAACTTAAGTTAGTCTCTCATCAAGTTGATTCTTTCAATTTTTAATAATTGATTGAGAAAAATCATAAATCAGAACAACTTCAGTAAAATGTAAATTGAGTATATGAAAGGGTCATAACAAGAGAAAACTAAATAATGAGTGAACAACCACACAATTGAATAGATTGCAATTAAGATAATATATGAGAAACTAGACATGTCTAGGTCATTTCCAAATTTTTTTTTTTTTTTAAGGAACAGCCAATTGACCGTGACATACCTCAGTACCAAACCTATATCTAGAAAGCAGTTAAGTAACCAAGTGATAAAATACAACACTTGATCCCTATCTTGCACAGAAGTATTTACTGTCGTGAGCACTGAAAACATATGAAGAGACTGAAACAATACCTTCTGTTGCATGAGTAGAGCAGAAGCCCCAATAGCAGCTGTAACAGCACCAACCATGACAGTATTTTTGCTTGCATCTTCCAATTCACTTTCTACACACTCTCTCTTGATGGAATGGTCCAAACTGGTTTTCTCATCTGGTACTTGATCTGCTTCTGTTGCCTCAACAATGACATAATTCTTTCCACCAGGTTTCTTCCCATCACCAAGGGCCCGGGATCTTCCCTGATCATTTTCTTGATGTGGAGCTATATTAAAATATTTCCTCAAGGCAGCTAAGATGGATCCAACAATGACACCAACGGGAATCACTTTCCTTAGACAGCTCGTTTGCTGAACAGAGGACGAAATTGCACTAATGATATGTTCCCCGTCAAGAGTGCCAACTTTTCCTACAGCACCCTCAACATCATGACCTTGACTTTCAGAATATAGTAGCTGTTCCTTGCTACTTACAACAGCCAGTGAAACTGCATTTGCCACATGTTCCAGATCTTCGGTAAGCTTTAGTTTCATTTCTATCATTTCTGTAACATTCAGCTTGCGACCAACTTCCATCTTCAAAGAATCTAGTACTCTGTTTTTCACAAACTCAATAGACTCTTCTGACCTTCCATCACCCGCATCAATCATTCTGTTCTCAGTATCTGTAGTGTTGAACTCTTTAACGGGTTCTTGCTGCTTTTCAGTATCTAATATCACATATGGCGGTTCAATGCACTCTTCTTCATCAAAAGATTTTGCAGATTTGTGGGCCTTCATCTTGCTCCCAACCTCTCTATAAATTTCAGCATCAGCAGAAGAAATTTCCATGTTTTGCGAGAGTTTCCATTGACCTTCAGGGAAGTAATCAAGAAATAATGCGGTTGTTGTGTCTAAATCAAGTGATTTGGTAGGAATATCTGAAACAAGATGTTCGCGGAGGTACTTTTTGTACGGAGAGTTCCCATATCCATATGAACCTGCAACTATGAACTCTGGCATTCTATTTACATGTCTGTGTCCATCCCATTCATCAACGAGATATCTTTTGTCAATCAGTTGACTATTTGTATTACTTGACTTCTTAACAGGGAGATCATTAGAGTGACAATTTTGAGAATCACATACACCACTTCCATTAATGGTTCTGATGCTTTTTAGATTTTCTGCATGGTAAGAATCATTCTTCAAGGACATTCCATCATGGTGATCATCTAAAGAAGGATTGCCAGACGTGTTGGAGTCATTGTTTTGGCTATTACTTTTTTGTTGTTCTTCTAACTTGTGTTCAACAGCTTTTCCATCCTTGACTTCAGCTTCGTTATCTGAGCTCTTCTCAAGCTGAGACAGCATATTTTCTATCACACCAAACACACTATTAACAGCCATTTGGGTTGAATCATCCATCCCTGTCAAGGCTTCAAATGCTTGAGAAACGCTGAGGCCAGGGGCACCAGAACCTGAATTGGAAGAGTTGGTTTCTGGGGACGTTTGCTGCACATTCTTGATATCTTTATTCTCACTGCCATTAACTTCCCCTTCCACTGTCTGGTTATCAGAGGACATGGGACGAGAAGATGGTTCTTCTTTTGCATCAGTTGATGCTGTTTTACTTTGATCACTAGAGATATCTTGACTTTTCTCGTCAACCTTCGGTATATCATTTTCCCCTGTGTCTGTTTTAGCTATTCCACTGTTTTGGCTTTTCTGTTCAGTAACAGCTTCTGCTTCAGAACCACCTGCCCCATCAGTATGGTTGGGGGTATATGATTTAGAACCTGTTTCCAATCCCTTCTCGCTTTGATCCATATCAGGAACAACTTTTCCTTTTAAATCCTCATTTGTATCATTATTGTCTCTAGACTCGCTGGTTTCCTTTCTAAAAGAACCAACTTCATCGTTTGATTCTTGAGATTGACCTAAACTTGTAGAATGCTTCTCTACACGAATAACTTCTGTTTCTGTTCCTTCTACAGGCTCACCCATGTCACTTGGATTGTTATCAGAGCCATCTATAGAACTATTAGTATTTTTCATTTGATTTGAAGAGGACTGATCTTCCCTAACTTCTGCACTTGATGCTCCTGTTAATTTTTGTTGGTTGTTTTTCTCTGGTGACAAATTAGGAGACTGAGTGCTAAGAATTTTATCAAACTTCAAGTCAGAGCCTCGTGCTTGCAAAATTCCAGCAACGGAATCTTTTAACTTTCCACGAACATCTTCCGGAACAGCACCTTCCAAAGCATTCATGATTGTCTCTCCCCGACCCACAGCAGCTAATACCTGGAAATATGTTACAAGTGTTATTGCGATTGCAAGATTTTAACACCAACCCACAAGGAACTGTGGGGATGGGCCCCCCCCACGGAAGAGGCTCCATTCCTTATAAAATTGCAATAAAACCATATATAAGCATATGTGTATGTATATACTGCCTCTGTCCTTATATGTAAGTAAGACCCCATTGAACAAAACACAAAAATTAAGAAAACAACTTTTTACATTAAATTTGTTAATAATGTACATTATCTTTCTAAAAGTATCCTTCAGTTAAATGTTTGGTCTTTTAATTCTCCATTCAATTAGGGGTATTTTTGTGAAAAAGTAATTAATGCATCTAGTAATTTGAAGAGGGTCTTATAAAAGGGCAATAAAATTATACAATTGGATCTTACATATAGGACAGAGAGGTAGTATTATAGAAATTTTAAATGTATTATTTTTGAGAGGTGCTAAATCTTACGAAGCATTTGACCCATGAAACTGAAGAATAGTACATTCAATTTTCAAAGAAAGAGAGCAGTTACATCTTTGACTAAATGCACAGCCATGGGTGGATGAAAAATTAAGATTAACAGACCAGATTTCGTCGTGCCTTTCTTGCGGTTGATTTTCGTAAAGATGAACAATTCTCATTATTTTTATGAAGATAACAAGTTACTTGCTAATCCAAAAAAATTATACATCCCATATTGACATAACTTTAATAAATGTTTTTTTTTTGTTATATACTTCATTCGAAATTTATTGAATTTTTATTACTTATTACTATTTTTATGACCTACGAAGTCTCGGCAGGGTCGGGAATGGGGTGAAAAACTTCAGAGGTGTGGAACGGGGAGCAGGAGAGTACTCCCCGCCCCGTTGACATCCCACATTCCCCACATAGATCTCATCTCATCAAGGTCAAATCTGCAAGCTCTCCCTGTGTCTTGTTCTATTAGCAGGGAAGATTATTACATTAATGTAAGACAGAACTGAAAACAACCTCCAAAAACAAAAATGACACCTGATAATCAAAAACTTTTTGTCATACCTTTTTCTTCTGTTCTTCTGTTAGAGTACCAGGCATGGTAACATCAAGCATATTAATTACTACTTGAGTTGTCTGTAGAACATGACCATGTTCACTATCCACTGGTGCAGCATTCTCTTCTCCAATCTGATCGCTGCCAGTAGAGCTAGTCTGCTGTACTGGACCATTTTTTACCTGTAAACTGACATCTCCTTGCTCAAAGTTCTGTTGCAGATCTTGTTGGGGCCTAAAGTGGAAGCCAGCATCATCCTTACTTTTTTCAAGCAAATCTTTAGAAGGGTCAATAGAGTATCCACTATATGCATCTGACCGAGTAAGTTCTAACAATTTTCCTACTTTTGGATTCTCCTCTGTCCTTACTTCCTCCACAACAGTTAATCCTTTAGAGGGATTTATTGTAAAATCAATATCTGTCAAAAGAGGATGACGGCCCTTTAAGAGTCCTAGCTCCACTGCTGTGAGCCACTGCATATGCATACCAAAATAGCACATGTAAATATACTCAAACCTCACAAAATTCTACAAAAGGAAAAAAGAAATTCAAAATGACCCTCCATTAATAATAATCCAAGTACACATTGTGATATCATATCATAAAGAATATAAACACAATATCTGTATTCTATACCCCAGAACAGAAGGAACATGACTAGCACCCCAAACATTTGAAGGAGTCATAGCTTGCTGATTGACACTATTTGAAAAAGACACTCTAACAGGATTTCCAAGATGACAAGACTCACTCCAAGAATTACAAATGGGAAAGGTAAATAACTGTTTGCTTAAGTTTGTCTATACTTGGACGCCAAGGCAGCAATAAAGACGATATTTAGTTACGACGCATATAGTGGAAGAAGGGTAAAGATAGTAGAGTTCACATGCTTAAAATATTGTTACAATCACCTATCCTATTTAACAAAAGAATCAAGCATAAAAGTTATGGAACAATTGGGGAGATGAATAAGTTGACAGATGGAGATAAATGACATCCCTGTACAAATAAGACAGAATGAAAGAGGAGAAGCTTGTTAACTTGTGCTTTTAGACACATTGGAAAGAGCGGTGTGTTGTTGTAGGAGATAGTAATTTAGAGAAAAGAGAAGGATTAATATCTATGTGATCAAAGATGCTAGAATCCAAAATAAAAATGAGAAAGACTGGCTATAGAATTACCGATGTCACCGTGTTAAGAGGCCTGCTATGCATCTTCAAATGGAAGATACTCTTCATACATAGTCACGAGGGAAAACACCAAAACCTAAAACTCCAACAAACTAGGGAAAACCAAATCCAAGCACAAACACACACACAAAAAAAAAAAAAAAAAAGAAGCAAAATAGTGCTAAACTGGAACCCGCCAAAATACAAGCTCTACAGATACTCCAATAAACAATGTAACTTGGTACAAAAACAGAGGTAATAAATTGACCTCACGCAAAATAGACCAAGGACAAGCCCATATTTAGACTGGTTGAAAAGCAGAACCGCAAAACCATGAAACAGTAGATTTAGGAACACCTTAAACCAAGAGACTGACAAAAGCTTGCTGAAAAATCCCATGTGAACCAGGTGCTAACACAGAGGCCATAGAAATGGCTAAAGGGGAACTACACACATAGGAGATGCTTGGCAAAAAGATAATCATACCATGAAAAAGTCCATGTGGGTGTTTATAAAAATAAAAGAGAAAAAAAAAAGAAAAAAGAAGTCCATGTGGGTGTGTATATTAATGGTCTGCGGTGAAACTTTGGCAGAGGATGAACCAGCCGCTAGGGATCGGAAGTTGATTTTTGCCAGAAAGGCCGTAAAAAAAATTCTGACAATAAAGAATGGCAGCACTTGAAGGATAGGCTGAACTGTGTCTTCGAGGTGACCCATAAGACCACATTATGATCTTATTTTACATGCAAATGCATACATATCAAGAAATAAAAGGGAAAAAATGAAATATAATCAACAATAGGAGTTGGGACCCTCTCCATTTCCCAAAAGAAATGGAAGTGTCCATTACTATAGGTTTAAAGTAAAAAAAATATAAACGCACATTTCTAAAATTAGCGAGATTGATTGGACATTTGTACACCAAAACTATAGTAATGGAGATGTCCATTTATTTAAGAAATGGAGAGGATCTCAACTCCAACAGTTGTCAATTTCATTCAAGATATTATAGGAATTAGAATTATAAAGCGAGCTTCCAAATCTATCATCCAAACACTTGCGGATACAATCTTTTGAATCAAGTGAGAATGTTTTCGCCCTAAAATTAAAGTTGATTAAAGGGGGATTGGTTATAGGTATAGAGGACTAACTAAAAGGAAAATTTTAGTATCAAGTGAGGGGTGTGCTAAGGATAATTCACACACACTCTGCTGCATCCTACAATGTTTTTAAATCCATTAGTTGTTTCAGCTTTTTCCATTTATTGTGTAATTATATTTCGTATATCTTAAGCAGGGGTTAAATATAAAAACAAATCTGTTTATCTTGCAGTCGTTAAAAAAATATGTAGCAAGTTAATCCTAGCAACAAGAAAGTTTGCCACTTTTGGAGGCACTTCCCAATCCCATACAAGCTGATGATATCACGGGCTCAAAATCGCCAATATTCAACATTTCTTGTACTGAAATGTGTGGTGCCAATCCATGGGACCAAATTATTAATGGCTGAACCAGTCAGGTCAAAACACATGAAATTTTCAGTTTCTTTTTAACCTGACAGGTTCTGTTGACCTGACTGGTTGTATAACCTAACCTCCAGCTGGTTTGCTGGTCTATTTGCCCAGTCCAGTCTTGTTTTCAGAACCTGTAAATCAATTAATATGGTCTTTACCTAGGCAGAGATTCCAGACTAGAAATCCCAACTTGAAGAATGATACATAAATAACACGACATATTCATCCATGACTAGATAGAGATAGCTACCTCGACTGTTACAACCTGGCACCATGATAAAGCAGATGTGTTAACATCCATAGCACTTGATGATAAACACGAACATAGGAGCAGGCATGTGAATGGATTTTCTGCAATCAGATTACGCGGAACTGAGAATGCTGGAACCATCCCGTTATCACTCTGATAAAAATTTACCGACAGTAAGACTTTTGGCATTTTATGCATTTGCATATATTCATATATCAGTATTAATAATTAGCAAATAATAAATAATTCAAAAAATGCTACTTTTAATTTAAAAATAAAACAATAAACCGATGAAGGCGTATATAGAACTTCTCCCTGTTATAGATGAGTCATAAACTCAGATTCATCGATTATTTGTTGTTTGTAAGTATTGTCAATCCAATTTCAAAGAAAAGGTATTGTCAAATACAACAATGAAGAGAAAGGATGAGGGAGCAAGTCTGTCACTGTATATAACTCGATGCTCAAATTTATTTTGTACATACTGTTTTGGGTTTAGAGACACGTCTCTGATATCAATCTATATCTATGTATTGAATGTGAAATAAAATCCAGTCGCCACCTTCTACTAATTGCACTTCCATTTGCTCATTTACACACTCGTTTGTTTTAATCGTGAATTACTCCCCTGTCATTTCTACAAGACTGCAAACTCTCCTCTCCTTTCTATAATGTTTGCTCGTGCGACTCCATCGCGAACTTCTCTTCCTGTTTTGTGTGTGATCAGATCTCTACTTCTCCACTGTTCTGTGTGTGACCGTACCTCTTTTTCTCTCATTTTTCGTTCCCCTAAACTTCACAGTAGCGGCTTTACCGCTACCTGCTTCACCGCTATAGTATTTTGGGGGCCGTCTAATATGCTATCTATCATTGACTACATAGGTGTCAACAAATCTTGTCCCTAAATATGTCATCCATTTTTGTGCAAGCACAAGAAAGTTGAGATTACTAGTCTCAAAGTAATGAAACACAAGTGCAAAGAGTTTAGTATGTCGTGTATAATCAGAAGTATACTGCCTATTCCTAAAACAATCACCACCAAAGCAATAGAACACTTAATAAATTAATATTTATCAAATGCAAAGGACGCAGTAGATCGATAGGGGAATTATGCAATATAATGGTATAAAGTAATGCATAATTACCTGTATAAACAGAACAGGGATTTTAACATCCTTGATCATATTTCTTGTGCTGGAGTTTTTATAAAATTCTTCTATATCCACAAAGCCATTTGATACCATGGATATTGCTTCTTCAAAATCACGTACGGATTTTGCCAGCAGAGCTTTTTCAACATTAAAACCTTTTATTTTTCCTTGGAATAGTGACTGCAGAAGTAGGGAGTTTTTAGCTAAGTCATAACCAAAGGGATAATAGATGAATGATAACTGAAAATGAGTGTCCCCATAAACAAATTGGAGATTGAATGGGATGCAGGAAAGTTGCAGAGAGGAAACGAGGTGGGTAAAAACTGAAAGCAGTTAATTTACCTTATTGGTTTGTAGAATATCTACAAGTCCACGAGTGAGTTTCTGATCAGTAACATGGTGATAAGGAAAGGCTCTTGTTGCTTCATCTAAATCAAAAGGATTGTCTATACATGTAGCAGCTGTCAATGGTGTACTTTCTCCAACCTCAGCTAGGTATTTTGTCAGCATATTTGCTCCGTATCCCCAGCCAACACCCATCAAGGTAGTCCACGGCCTTGCTTTGATGATATAAGTTATAGCTGTGGAGATATCATCGCTATCAGCAGCAGTAAATAACCTACAGAAAATAAAGCTAACATTGTCTTATCTTTGCCACAAGTCTATTGAGAGAAAAAAAGGTACTGCCGAGTCCCAGTCCATTATAAGAAATGACCAGCATCCCCCCGGCCCTGGGACTGAGGAAAGAAGAGGACGAAGGCACAGAGCTAAATAATCCTTAAGAAGAGCTAGCAACGCACTTTCTTTTAGTGGTCAAAATTCACATGGGTCCACCAAATTTATATGGGACCCACATGATTTGGTAGGACCCATTTGAATTTTAACCAATAAAAAAGTGTGTTAGAGAACGCGTTGCTAGCACTCTTCAAATACAATATCAAAAGGAAGACCAGAAGACGGTCCCATGTCCCAAAAAATTAAGACCTTGACCCACCATCATCATATGTCTATCATCCACACTAGAACTATTAAACTATAACTACGAACTAGCATTTTCTACTTCCCGTCATCATCATATGTCTATCATCACCATCAAACAAAATACTTCCTGTCGCTTCATTTTCTACTTCACAGACTCCTTAAAGAACTAGCATTTTGTCGATTCTCAAATAGATACATTACAGCATACCAATATACCAATAAGCAGGAAAAATATAATGAATGGGGAAGTGTGAGTCACAACTTCATTCCAAGTTTTAGATTTTCTATGATTGGTTTGGGCCATGATCATAAGTTCATAACAAAAAATAACTAAAGAATAAACACTTTATCATAAACTACTACTAGCAGCTAAATA
Source organism: Trifolium repens (assembly GCA_030408175.1). Lineage (NCBI taxonomy): Eukaryota > Viridiplantae > Streptophyta > Magnoliopsida > Fabales > Fabaceae > Trifolium > Trifolium repens. The sequence goes on from CP125851.1 coordinate 53,164,496, forward strand.
ATAATTTTAAGAAAAGAGAATGAAAAATAATAATAATACCTAGGAGTGGTAAGAGGTGAAGAAGCACATCCTCTAGGATTCATAACAATAGGGAAAAACCCTCTCTTAAGAGCTTGAATCACAAAAACCCTAATATTATCATCCATGCTACCTTGAGGAGTACCAGGAACAAGCAAAAGTGTAGAATCCAAACCACGTTCCTCTACCAAATCCAATTCAACAGGCCAATCCAACGAAACAACACCACCATCAGGCGTACTCAAACACACTCTCTGATAACTCAATTCAACCAAATCCAATTCCAAATCCCTTTCTCTCTTCTTCCCAATAATCCTCCCGTAATGCTTCTCCTCTTTCACCAACCTCTCATTCATGTCGTCACGGCTCTCCTTAAACGAAACCGACGGACACCGAAGAAGCACAAAACGGTTAAACGGCGTCGGAGAAGAGAACAGAATCCACTCACCGACATCGGAAGAAGAATTCGGATGATTTTTGAATCTGAAGAAAAGAGCGGCGCCGGAAGCGAAACCTACAGCGGGAGTGATGAAATTAAGAGAATTAACGGAAGAACATTGAGAAATTAACGTGGTGAAGAGATTTTCAAACGGTGACGGTGATGGAAGTGGTAATGAAGAATTGATTTTGAGTCTACGGCGTTTGTAGAGACGGAATTGGCGGGAGTGAAAGGGTTTGGCGGGAAGAAAGGGGGTAGTTAGCGTAACCGCCAACATGATCGGTTGTTGAAATTAAGAAATAAATAATAATGAACGAAATGAATGAAATGAATTTGAATTTGCATTTGATGAAAAAAGAAGAGACTAGAGAAAGAGAGAGAGAGTGGTTATGTATGGTTCCGGTGAACCGTTTGGGGGAAGCTGAACGGTTGAAATTTGATTGTTTGTTAGTTTGATTTGAGATGTTGTTGTCACGGCCACCGTCTGTTGATGTTGCTGTCACCCAGATTGCTCCGGCTAGTTGTAATTTGTTTGTTTATGATTTTTATTTTTATTTTAAAATTTTGTTTTTGTTTTATTGTTGAGTTGCTATAAAGGAGTGGTTGATTTCAACTTGAATACTCTGTTTTTCTTAAATTCACATGTTAATTTGTTAATCGTAAATGTCCTTGTCCAAATTTCAAATTAATATGGACCGTAAATGTTTTTTTTTCCCTTTATTATATACTAGCTGCCGTTCCGTGCCCGTTTGTGTGATCGATATTTTTTTTTATTTGCTGTGATCGAAATTCTCTATTGTGCAAATATAAATAACTACTTAATCTTCTTTTTTATTGGACTTAGTTAATTGATAACTACTTAACATCCTTTTTTGTTGTGGCTAGTTATTAAGAAGAATATATATATATATATTTTTTTTTTATATAAAAAAACTGAAAACATACTTTTATGTGGAAGTTGTGCTTAGTTATTAAGAGAAAAAAAAAATTATTTACTAAAAAAAATTGAAAATCTATTTTTATGTGGAAGTTATTTTTCAACATATACAAATATTTAGTTTTTTTTTGTAGTTTTTTTTAAGGGTAAAATAGGTATAATGAAAAAATCATCCCAAAAATTTGTATCCTTTTTATATATAGTAATAGACATATTGTTGTGGAATTGTTAAGAAGCAATAAGGAGAATTCAACGCAAAATATCAGTTCAATAGGTGGAAAAATCTTATAGTTTAAGTACTATATTGAATATTTTGATATATTCGATGTGAATTTTTTAACATGAGTGATATCAAGAAGTGAGTCAACGATTACTACTGAATCATTGATGTTGAAGTTAAGCATGAGAGGTTATTAAGCTTAAAATTGTGCATCTTATAATGTTGGAGGAGAACATATTTTATAGAGACGACGATAGAGCCGTTGGAGCATTGAATGAGGCCACTTAGAAATGTCATCCATCAATGTTGGCCTCAGGCGCCATTAGAGGTGGGAATAGGCTAGGTCGAGCTAGGCTTTGCCAAGCCTGAGCCTGACCTGTCAAAAAAATCGAAGGTCTAAGCCTGGTGTGTGGCCTATCATAGGCTTATCTTTTAAGCCTGAGTCTGGCCTTTTGAAAGCCTATGTGGCATGTTAGCCTGTTTAAAAGCCTACTTCATATGAAGATATTTAAATAAATAACTATATTTATTTTTAAAAATACTTATGAACTAGTAAATCAACATGCTTTTGATATTTAACATGATATTTTAGAGAATTTGACTATATATGTCATCATATTTCAATTCTAGTTTATAATAATACATTTATATATATGAAAAACTAACGTAGATTAATAAACTTAAACTACTAAAAAAGTTAATAAATTTATAATTTAATGAAAGTACAAATTTTTGAATATATAAATAATAATAGTATTAAAAATATTATTCATATTAACTTAAGTAGGCCGGCCTAATAGGCTAAAAGGCTTTTTTAATGGCCCGCGGCCTGGCCTATTTAGTTAAATAGACTTATAAAAAAGCCTTGGCCTGCTCTATTTAAAGAAATAAGTCGGCCTGGCCTGAGCCTATGTAGGCTAGGTCTTAAGGCCTCGTAGGCCGGCCTGGCCTATTCCCACCTCTAGGCGCCATTGAAGAACATGGAAGTGTTCCACTTCAAAAGAATACGAGAATAACAATTACAATTTAAGAAGCGATGGTCCATTGAATAGGGCCAAATAAATGTTCCTCTTGTCAAAGCTTTGTACCTATGAAGTCGAGTTGACATGGAGAGCATGAACTTTTATCACTTCATAAAATATAAGAAGTGTGTATGCTCTAAATAATTTGAAGTCTCAAATTCGATTGTTTGGTGGAACAAATTTTTGACCAGGATTTGACTTATTTCACGACCGAATTCTGAATTATTAGAGTTTTTTCCTATGAATTAGAATTTTGACAAAAAAAATATGTAATTGGACTATTTATTGACAACAAATGTATTTGAAATATTGTATATTGATACTATTGAAAGTTATCTAAAATTATCATTATTTTTTTCATGCTAGCAAATACATTAAGAGTGTTGTTTAAGAAATTCATATAAAAAAATTGCCTTAAATATACATGTCAAACATTGATTAAAGTAATAAGTACACAAAATCTTATGCATAAAAGTAATGTAGCACTTGTTACTGTATTCCAAAAAAAAATAGCACTTGTTACTTACATTGATCGAAGTGGTAAAGATTTTAACCTCTTAAATATGTGGTTAGAAATTCAAATTATGACTCTTATATATAAAAAAAAAATCTATTAAAAAGAAAAATTTCACTTTGTATACTCCACATCTTTTATGACAAAAATTAATCTTCCATAAAAACTTTGTACTTATATATAAAAAGAAATGTATAACACTTGTTAGTTTTGTTTGATTTTTTTACTTTCTCTGCTAAAAGATAGTTTATTAGAAATGTATAACACTTGTTAATTTGTTTTATTTTTTTACCTCTCTAAAAAATATTTTATCAGATACATATAAAATATTTTAGGGATACTCGAATACATATTCAACTAGTCAGCATATTGTAGCGGCTGATAGTTAATCATTGGCAGCATTCAAAGCACATGGAAGAGATCAATTGCTATAATCCAACAAACAATGATATCCCATTCCAATATACACGATATTCATCAACACTTGGTTCCCTTTATACAAAACCATCCAAATTTAAATTATATCTCTAATCATGTTCTTAATTAACAATTAAAGCTAGATTTAGAAATATATGTAATTAGTCAGCATATATATGATTAAAATCACCAGTGACATCAAAGCACATGGGAAAGAGAATTATAATTCAGATTTTAGTTTGAAAACCATGCACATGCTTTTGCTTTGAATGTGAAACTGTAGTCTATAGCTGATAATTCTTTGTTTTGTTTCTAATTTCTTATTCAGTTCTATTGTCTCTTAATACAAATACAATGTATAGTATGCTTATTTGTTGGGAGGAACTAGTTTTATAAAAAAATAAAAATAATATTATCGTACAAACAACAATTAATATAGCTTAGGTAGTTAGGTTATAGTATTTTGAAAACAATGTAGTTTATGTATTACTTACTAGCATATAATATTAGATATTATTGCTATATTGTATCTCCAAATCGGTCCAAAATGATGATTAGCTTCTGTTTGTTGATTCTGATTAAAACCAAAATATCCTTGGCCTCTTGTGGAGCAATTAAACACTAATTAAAATTTTAAATTATATGTTGATTTTTTTTCTCTCATATTTTCTCTATTTTTTTTAATCTAATAATTGCTAAATCACAGAGCATAAAAGTATCTAAGAAGAGAGAGAAAATAATTGAATGAATAGTTAAAATTATTATAACATGATCAACATGAGAGAAAAAATTGGAAAAGATCTAAATCCGATTATGTGAAGTTTAACAATTTGATGTCATATTTTTTTTTTGGTAAGAATAAATTGATGCTATATTGTTAGTTAGTAACTTGTACTACAATCAGAAATCGTAATTGAACGTGCAAATGATTTTCTTGCATGAGAAACTTAATTGTATCGTAAGTAGTTTAATTATTTTGGGATATAAAGTGGATTTTGTGTTAAGGAGTGAAATAATAAGAAGGTCGATGGATTGTTAGGAATAGTACATAGGGCAAGGAAAAAATTATTCCAATCCAGATCTTTTCACTTTCAAGATTGAAGAGCCATATTTCGCAAGAATGGGCGAGAGTTTGATTTTGTTGACATGAATCATCTTCTCCGCTTCATTCTCTTGTACTTCCTACTATTTTATTTATGTCTATATCTCTCTTGTCACCTCTCTATTTCATTGTCTAATCTTCATTTTAAAAATTTTATTTCTTTCTTCTGTTGTGGCAAGTGTGAGTAAGTCCCACATTTCTTTCTTCTCTTGTCACCTCTCTATTTAATTGCTTAGAAAAGTGGAGGTTGAACATTTTATAAGTGAGAAGACCCATAAACCTAATGTCTTAATGTTTTGGGTTAAAAGTATGGTGTCCAATTCACTTACACCGTGTTTGTTTGAGTTGATTTAGAAAAGAGAGAAATATAAAAGAGAGAAATGGCAAAGAAATAGAGTATTTTCATGGTTTGGATGATAAGAGAAATGATCAAAGAGAGAAATATAATGAGAAATAACTACCCAAAAAAAATCTCTTCATAAGAGGTGAGATTTGTCACATAAAGAAGCTAGCATGTGATTTTCCATTATTATCCCTCCACTACCTATTTATAAAGGTTAAATTTGTCATTTGCCTTTATTTCAATTTCTCTCTACTGCTTATTTCTTCTCTATTTCTATTCATCCAAACAATATTAAATTTCTACTCAACTTCTCTCTTATTTCTCTTCTCTCATATTTCTCTCTTTACTATTTCTCTCTTTATTAATTCTCTCGGCATCCAAACGCAGTGTTATGAAGTTGTTCTTAAACCCAATATGGATGATCCCCTGATTATCCCCTCATGGTGACCTAACATCTTCATGCTTATAAAACCACAGCTGCACTTAAGGTTGGAGTTTAAACCTTGAATCTATAAATTATTATGATTTATAATTTAAATATGACACAAACTAGAGAAGGGAGTGGGCCTCCTTAAGAAAGAAGAGAGAGAAAGGATTGGGCTTTTGTGCGTAAAATGGCCCAAATATATACTTCACCCTTACAAGTTTCAGCAAAGAGCTTGCCACATCATTCAAAAAGATTGTGGTGAGTTCAATTTCATAAATTTTTTATAAAATTAGGTAAACCAAAACAGTAAAATTAAAAATCTGATGATAAAAATATCCTATATGTAAAAACAAATATAGGTCAAGAGAATAAGTTAATTCACCCCATTCAAGAATCTTTCAAGCTTCAAGTCTTCAACCATGTAATAAAATAACAAAAAGTATATAACGGCAGTTTATATATATAGGGAAATTTTTTTAAACTTTTGCAAAAGGAAAAGAAGTATTTAAACTTTTAAATATTTTGCGTATGGAATATTATGATTATAAATGTTTTTTTTAGTGAAAATTAAGTATAATTTGCATATAACTGTAGAAAAATAAATCTCTCGAGCTTTATGAAACAAATGTTTTTCTTTTGTTACATAACATAAATACAAAGTCTATACCATTATTTAATAATGATTAATATTCGCCGAATAACTTTTTAGATACAAAAAATAAATTATCCCTTTTCAACTAAATTAATTTAAAATGCTTTCTTATATTCCTTAGCATAAAACAATGTATTTCGTTTAAGCTTAAAACTTGATGGTAGTTAGCATGCTTGGTTGTTGGCTAGGGAGTATATTATTTTAAAAAGAGCAATATGTTGTCGTTATCTTTGTAAACCACAGATTATAAAAACAAAAACATCCAAGATAAATAAACGATGTGATTATTTAAATGGAAGAATAAATAAAATTATTTGGAAACAAAATTGTCGTATATGTTTGAGAACTTAGGCAACATACTTGCACATGTGTGTCGCTTTCGGTGCAATGCAAATGAGAAACAGTTCGGTGCAAATGAGAAACAGTAAAAAGGTTAGTAGACTATTGTTAGTTGAAATTTCAGCATCAGCTATTTTACAATTATAAATAGCTAAATGTATTATAGGTATAAGTCTTGAAGTTTATAAAGAGTTTCAATTTATTAAGAGTTTCAACATACGAGGAGTTCAACCTAATAACAAATATATATGTATTTTATATGTAGAATCGAAAGTTTGAATTCAAATTCACCATCTATTTATTTTAAGAGATAAATTATTAAACTATTTGACGAAAGAAAAAGAGAATATATTCTTTTTTGTTCGGGCTAAAATAAATATGATAAGTCTCAAAAATCAGCGGAGAAAATCTATGAGTAAAAAGAGAGCATTTTATTCATATTTAATGATTAACTTAAGGTAAAAGATCAATGCATTATTCTCTATGTCTTTAATCTTTGTTAGTTTAAATTTTTTATTTTGTCTTAAATTTTGGTTCTTTTAAAAAATTAAGCTACAATTTATAAAAAAAAGTATAATTAATAATATTTTACTATTTTTTTTTTGAATGATTATAATATTTTACTATTTGTGTACTCTTATAATTAAGGGTTTATTAAATAATTTTTTTCTTTTTTAATAAAATAAAAATAAAAAGAAATAACTTATCAAATTTATATCATTATTAATTTATATGTGCAAAACTCTAAAAAGAATAAAAATTAAAAAGTCGGAAAGAGTTTTTATAAAGAAAATACCAATTGTCAACTTAACTCTATTTTGTTAGTGCTATAAATAGCGACAAATTTTTTTTTTCCTTCCATGTAAGTGATAGATAGATTTTACTCTCGGCAAAAAAAATGATAAATAGATTTTTTTTTGTCACGTAGCCTAGTGACATCGGCCTCCTACATATATAATGCAATGTCTATACCAACTAATCGAATTAAGCTAACAGGACAAAAGACAGATAGATCTAACTAATACTATTTAACCTAAAATTAATTGTCTGCGTAAGGATATACTATAGTATGTCGGGCTCCCCTTCTACCGTGCATATATAAAAGTGAATATCTTGCATATAAAATACCTTTTTCTAACCTATTTAGCAAAGATAAAAATATTCCATCAGAAATCAAGTTAATAACTTCCTCCTATTTTAAATATAAGCAAAAAATATACACAAATGAAAGTCTTTTATCATGTATAAATTTATTTTTACTATTGAATCAAATGTAAAAGCAAATATGTGCATGATAAAATACTTGTTTCAATTGTTAACGCACCCTTAGTTTTTAGAGAGATAAGCTCTCTCTAGTCTCTATAAGTTTTATTCATCTTCTTTCATGGAAAATAGGTGGTTTTAGGTTTTTTTTACCCGAAATCGCTCATATGCATTTTATTTCATCTGCTTTAATCTAAATAAATGGTTTTTATATAAATTTAGTTTTTGTTTTGCCGTCTCAATGCGACATTGTTTGTTTTTCCGCCTTTGTGCTATATTTGTTTGATTTCCCGTCTTCGTGCAGTGTTTGTTTCCTTTCTTGTCTTATTACACTGTTCTTTTGATTGAACTGTCATATCAACTTCGGTCAACTTTTGAACTACGCAGTAACTAAGTTCGTCAAAGATACAGATTCGGAGACATATGTATTCCAATTTTTTTTGCATTTTATCACATTATTTGTAGACACGTGTGTGTCGTTTTATTTATGCTATTAATTTGAATGTTGTTAGTATTTGGATCCATCATTTTTTGTTTTTAACATATTGAATTTTTAAATTGATATATTTATCCAATTTGAATGAATGAATAGTTTTTATATTAGTAAAAAAAACCTATTAGACAAAATCAAAAATTAATAGTGCACCCTCCAAGTCTCCACACCATTTTTTTCCTCTCCCTTATGAAACATTTGCCTGCTTCTTTGATCTCGTACGCCTCCTTCGTTCAATCACCTTCACACTCGGAGACAAAAGAACTGTTTTTAGTTTTTATACCTCGCAAAACAGTTGTGAATATTCGAAGAAACACAATAATATAGCACAAAAATACAGAGAGAAGTAACCAAAAGTTAAATAACTTATGACTATGAGCAAGTTTTCCCTTTGCAAGTTGGAAATTAAGTCCAAGCTCAGGTACCTAAAATCCAAATCTCGGTCCTATAGAGACTGACGCTAGCAATGTCTAGCTAGTACGAGAGTAGGGTGTGTAACTGTTTGATATAATTCAAATTTTAGTTAAAAAGATATTTGAGTCGATGAAATTTACATCGGTTAAATTTGATTTGATTTTTACTATTTTTTAAAAGTAGAACAAAATCGAATTAAAATCATATATCGGTTTAATTTATATTCAATTTATTAGAAATAATATAAAACCATTGATGTGCCATATCCTAACAGCTTAAGCTTTTGGGATAAACGGTTATTTGATATGGTATCAGAGCCTCTATGACTAAGTGGTCTAGAGTTCGATCCCCGCTCCCCTCACTTTCTAATTAAAAAGTGGAATTTAAACATATGGTAGGTGGACATATGCATTATCCACGCTTCAAGTCCAAATGAGCTCTTGCGTGAGGGGGCGTATTAGAAATAATATAAAACCATTGATGTGCCATATCCTAACAGCTTAAGCTTTTGTGATAAACGGTTATTTGATACAATTGATCGATTACTGGAAAATATTATCTGAAAATAAATCATGCTATTTGGATAAACAAAGTTCGCTTTAATTAAATTAACTATCATTTGAGATATCGTCACTTTAGGAACACCTTTCAACCTTATGAATTTAGCAATCCCCCCCCCCCCCCCCCCAAAGCCATATCCAAGTCTAGATCTAGAACTTTGGAAACTTTGGAGTCACTTTCCACAATTGTTTTGCTTATTATTCTAAGAAGGAACTTGCGCAAATTTTACTTGTGTGCAATTGTGAGGCAATTTGGATTTGTGATTGTGTATTGGTTTGTGCTTGTGAACGAGGGCTTTGTATTGATTCTGAGCTAATGTATTTGTAAATATTTCAGTGTAGATTTATAGTTTCATTGAATTTCAAAATTGAGAACCTAATCAGTTTGTTTTTCTTTGATTTAATTCAATTTTCTATCCGAATCAATCAAGATTGAGTAATTTTTCGGTTTGGTTATATTTTTCGATTCAACTAGGTCTATTTGAATTGCTTATACCCTTATGCGAGAGTAAATCTATTTAGATTGCCTTTTTTATTTTACCATTTTTTTATGGAATTATAAAATAAATTTGTAAAGAAAACAAAACAATATTACTTTTTCTTGAAGATTTAATTTATATATACATAGGTAGTGTAAAGAAGTTTTACACATACATTAAGTAATTCAACCATTAATGACATGAATATTGAATTTGGATTTTCTAAATAAACAATTCTACATTTACCTACATTCATTTATATTTAATTCAAAAATATTAAAATAGAGAATAGAGAAATATAGCAGATAATGATAAAATCAACCTTAAAAATAATGAATGTAAGATTTTTAAATGTAAAAAATCCAATTTTGTTCAACATCTTAATCTAAAATCAATATTACATCTCTCCCTTATTACTATAAACAAGTTTTGTCATTTTTTACATAAATTAAAATTCTATATGCCAATAAATACTAATCTAATTGACAATGTCAATATTATTAAATCAAATGCCTTTATTTTAATTTAAAACTGAAATCTCACAAAATAAAAAAGTGTAAGTTTCTTTGTCAATTCACTCATCATATTATATGTTGTGAAACAAATTCTCTATTGTACTTTTTCCACAAGTTTCATGCAGTTTTGCAGAAAAAACGTCCGATCTATATTGTACGTTCGAGATAAGTTTGAGTAATTTTATAAAAGCATCAACCAGTACCGTCCAATTTATGATCAATAGTCTAAATTTCAAAAAGTGTAAAAACCCACTGCATCTGACACGGTCGAAAGCGGAAAATCTAGATTCAAGCTCATCTTCTAACAATGCGCAACTTCTTCGATAAGCACGACCAACCCTCCTACGCCAGTGACAAATCTTGATCCTATATCTTGTTATCTGGTGGTGGGAAAATATGCTCAAATAGAAGGAAGCGGGTCCCAAACCCCAGACCCCCTCCCTTACTACAATTTTCTTTTCCTTTGGTGTGACCATTTCACCCCTCCCCCACGCTTTATATACGAAGCTTCCTCCCTCTTCCCTCTCCCACTCTTATCTCTCTCTCTCTCTCTGAGACTTCATTTTCAGTTCCAATAATATTTTCATTGCATGTAAAATAATCATCAAACATGGCAAAAGGAGGAAAACTAATGAAGCTAAAATCAGCACTCAAAAAATGGAACTCATTCGGAAACGGAAAACAGAGCCGTCACAGTATCAGCGCCGTCGCCGACGAAGACTCATCCTCTTCATCAAGATCTGATCTCCACACCGTATTCGTTGGCAAGTCCCGACGTCTCTACCGAGTCACCTCCGACGTTGTTGACAACCCTGTATTCCGTGAACTCGTTGAAAGGTCCCGTGAAACAGAACAACAAAACGACACCGTTAATGTCGTAGCTTGTGAAGTTGTCCTTTTCGAACATTTGTTATGGATGCTTGAAAATGCTGACCCTCAACCTGAGTCACTTGATGAACTTGTCGATTTCTATGCTTGTTAGTTATTGCTAGCTTCCAATTCATCACCAAAAAACAAAAAACAACCAATATTCTTCTATCTTCTTTTTCTTATTAATTAATAATAATATTCCTTTTTTTTTTCCTTTTCTAAATTCTATTTTATTTTAATTATTTATATATATAATAATATTAATATTTTATTTTTCTATTTCTGGATGTAACTTATTTAGCTGTTGTTCCAAACTCAAACCACATTTCTGAGGTGTTGTCTGGTGCAAAACCCTGACAGTATTGTCCTTTATAAAAAATGTCTGAGTCGATGAGGTGCAACATAACACTAAAACTCTGACGATTATTCTAGTGTTACTATTGACCATACATGTTCAAATGTGTTTATACAAGATCTGATGCATTAGTGTTGATATGATTGCATCTGAAAGGAGCTCATCATCTGACATTGAGCATGGTGCATTGTCGGCGGAGGACAAAAAAGTTTCACCCGAAAAATGTGATATTTGTAATAAATGGCTAACTTTCATGAGGAGATGGTCAAGAGAGTGATCCATCATTGGTATTTGCATGTTGTATATTTTGAAGGAAAAAAAAAATTGTCAATAATTTTGATTATTAGTATTTTGATTAGTTAGTTAAACATTGGTTAATTTAGATTTTAGTATGATAAGGATCAATGGACTTTGGTGGTTGAATTTTCTAGTTGTTAAGTTGAGTATGCAGAGTCATGTTCTGTCCTTTGTTGTAATGAATATGGAAAATTGTGTAATGTAAGTTGTTATTTATTCTTGTATAAGGAAAAATGCCTTGTTTTATTTTACATCTGAATTGAAACCAATGTACTGTTTAACTTAAATAAGTTGACCGTCTTTGGATAATAACTTAGAAATCTTTTTTGTCAGAGAACCATATGTTGCATACTTTCATTGAATATTGCTTCAATTTTGGAATTTGTTTATAGATTTTCCATTGTGGGGGTATTTGGTTTAGAACAAGAGAGTATAATTAGAATTTTTCACAAATTTTTGTCACATGACCTCATTTTACTATTTCAAGAAAAAATTGAAATAGACTTTATGGCTATACTTTCTCGGATTTGGATTCCCTATTATAGATGATGCCACAGTTACACGAAGTAATGCATAATAACAATTATTTTAGGATCGAATGGTCCAAATCATAATTCAAAAATCAATCTTAACTGTTGACTATGATCGGATAGACAAAAAAAAAATTACTACATGATGCAATAACCGCAACATATATGTTCCCTACTTTCTGCCATTTATTTGGATTTACCAAGTAAGATGCCATGTGAGTCTCAAAATGGACTCATTGGCCCCTCTTGGGGGGTTCTGTTAGATTCCACATTTTTCCTTACTTCATTCACTAGTTACATCACCTACAGTTATAAGGGACAAGGTAACATGCGTTATTAACCACAGCCAAAAATCAAGCAAGTACTATGTCCAACATTTGAAAAGTACTGTACCTTTTCACAGGTTAATGTCTCAGTTATATAGTTGTTAGATAATAAAATAAACACATAACATTATCCTCCTAAGAGGGAATTGGATTATGTGCGGTCGAATTTTCGCTGCAGTCAAATAAATGCACTTATTAAATTCAGTTTTTAAATTATGCCCGTCTGATCTTGATCGGGTGGCTATAAACAAATCGACTGCACCAAAAAAGTGAATACATGGAATCCGGGTCCTCCTAAGAGCAATGACATAAGTGAAATAGGACACTACATTTTTACCAAAAAGTATCAAATATGAATAACAAATTCACAACTGTTTTTTTGTCAGGTAATTTAGTAGCTAAAAATTTCATCTTAAAGTGAGTAAGTAAGATGTTCGGAGTTCGAACTTCAACCCCTATATATATAATGCAATGTCATTACTAACCGAGCTAAACTCATGGAGAAAACTCACAACTTGAATATATAGTACGTGATGACAAAATAAATAAGAATTATAATAAGAATGCCTGATTTTTCCCTTGAACCTTAATTCATTTATTATTTTACATTGAAGAATCTATATTCTCTCTTTATCAAATTAATGGGTGCATAATAAAATGGTCAAGTTAATAAATTTATTTATCATGGTTTGTTGGCTGGGGTAGAGAACATGCATTGCATCTGAGCCACATATTATATAGTAAGGACATTATACTGTATATTAATACTGTATAAAAGGATATATATATGTAATAAAATTATAAACAACCTGCAGCAGATGTAGCTACAGAAAAAGGTTGAGATATATTCTGAGACAGCACACCAGTGAAGTCAACCGCTTTTGGGACACCAGAGAAAGCAAAACTGGTAGTAGTACTTTGAAAAAGTTTGTGAGCTTATTATATAGGTGCATGGTCTCAAATATTGTTAATGTTTTTATACTATCTGCTAGAGATACGATTACTTTATGAAAACTAATGATTAGGTAGTTAGAGATGCTTTTGTTTGTTTTCTTTAATGAAAGAGAGATGCTTTTGTGTTTGTACAATTCATTCACATAGTTCCCTTGAATTGCTTTTAATAAACAGAACAGAGCAATTCCTTATAGATTGAGGATTGGCCATTAAGTGGAGGACACGAAAATCATTTGGTAAACGCATAAGTATCTGTAAAATACATCAAACGCGTTGCCAAGTTGCAATTCAGGCCCCATCATATAGAGGTGGGCAGGGTAAGGATGAGTTTTATTTGCTAAGAAATATAAGAAATTTTATACTCTGTCTAATTTTAAAATTGGTTTAGTTTAAATTTTTTATTTTTTTACTGAAGTACGGAATAATTTTTTATCCTTTAAATAAATTGTCTAATGTATCAAAATAATATTTTCTCTCTCTTTCAACTTTAATAAATTAGAACATTGCTATTTAGTAAGAAATTTTTACACAAGAAATGTAAGAATTAACACATGGCAAAATTTTAAAGGATAATGTTATTTATGTTGGTGCACAAAGGTGATAAATGAATAGAAGATGAATTGTATTTAATGAACTTGAAATGACGGCTACAAGAAAGAATAATAAAAGGCACTCACTTCTATGCTGACATAACTACTCTTATTTATACACAAAACTAGGTCATAAAGACAGCATAGTAAAATACTAAAATACCCTTAAATATAAATTACTTCTAACACCATCCCTTAATTTATATTTACACAAAACTAACAACATAGAAGTTAAACAAACTTTTGGACTTTTGGATCCTCATCAGAAGCTTCTGCTTGCTTCTGGCTTTCTGCTTCTCCTTCAGCTTCAGCTTCTGCTTCTGCTTTTCTTTCTGTTTCGACTTTTTCTTCTGCTTCAGCTTCAACTTTTGCTTCTTCTTCTGGCTAATACCCTCAGAAGCTCTACTACTTCTGAGCAACACTGCTTCTGAGTAATGGCCACAGAAGTTTCTTCTTCTAACAGCTTCTGAATATGAATTACTTCCAGAACCATTCCTTAATTCATATTCAGCAAATTCAATTTCTGCAACACCAATTCCATCCCTCAAATGGATAAAGTGTTCAGCCTTGACATCCTTCATCAGAGCATCTGCAAGTTTTTTTTGAGCACTACAGTGAGCAGTTTCTAACACTTCATTCTGGACTTGACCTCTTCGCAGATTCTTGTCTTCAGACCAATCAGAGTCTATCAGCTCTGCATTAGTTTTAACACCAGAAGGGCCCAAAAAATCATACCTCAAAGTCTCAAGTTCTTCTGTCATGGCCTGCAATCAGACTTGCTTCTCAAGAATTTCTTCAGTAGTAGCAAATTCAGAACTTCGGACCTCAGAACTTGCCCCTTCAGAGCCTTGAACACCAGAACTTGCTCCATAGTCTATTCCAGAGTCATAATCTTCTTTCAGTTCTGGAACAGTATCAGATGCTGGACAACCCACTCCAGAAGCTCCACCTTCAGAGTCTTGACCACCAGAGTCTTGAATACTCCCAGAAACTCTGCCTTCAGAAGTTTCACCTTTAGAAACATGACCATTGTTAGAGGCTGGACTACCTTTAGAAGCTCCTCCTTCAGAAGGTCCACCTTCAAAGTCATGATTTCCTCCAAAGGCATGATCAAATTCAGAAGCTTGTCCTCCAGAACCTACGTCTTCAGAATCTTGATCACCACCATCTGAATCACCACTAGATTCTGGATCAGAATCAGATGCACCATCTGAATCATCACCACCATCTGATTCAGAATCAGACTTGCCTTCAAGGTCTTCTTCTTCTTCAGAAGTTGGAGACCCAGAAGTTTCACCTTCAGAAGCTCTTGCCTCTGAAATGTTATCAGAAGTTCTTCCTCCTTCAGAACCTTCAGAATCTCCTTCAGAGTCATCTTCAGAGTCTGAACCTTCAGAGTCTGATCCTTCATCTTCTGACTCATCTTCAGAACTTTCAGGTTCTGACACTTCTTCATCTTCAGAGTCATCTTCTGACTCTGACTCATCTTCAGAAACCTCAGATTCTGACTCTGAGTCATAGAGTCTGACTCCAATTTAATAATCATCTTCTGAAACTTCTTCAGAGTCAGAAAACGTTAATTTCACATATTCATCATCATCAGATTCATAAGCAATTAATAGCACAGGTTCATCATCAGAACTTCTGGCCATATTAGCTTCTTCTGACTCCCTTTCTTTGTTTAACAAGCAATCATTGGCATAGTGACCAAAGTTCTTGCAACAGTAACACTGAACATTCTTCTTATCAGACTTCTCCTTTCTTTTCTGATATTTCTTCTTATCAGAGTAGAACGCTTCTGACATCTGAGCCCTACCATGTCTGTTCTGCTTCTGGTCCTTCTTGGCAAAAGAAGCTTTCAGAGCCTGCTCTGCCTCTCTCTCAGAGGTTCTCTCAGTCATACGCAACTCATGCGCCTCTAGACTGCTTTGCAGCTCTTCAACTTTCATGGTGCTCAGATCCTTGGAATGTTCTATAGCTACCACAATGTAATCAAACTGAGGGGTAAGGGATCTCAATACCTTCTCAATGATTACTTGTTCTGAGAGTGTTTCTCCACACGCCTTCATCTCATTAGTGATCAGAATCATTCTTGAGATGTACTCAGGGACCTTCTCATTGTTCTTCATGTTGAGATTCTCATACTGCTTTCGTAAGGACTGAAGCTTCACCTTCTTCACTGATGCATCGCCACCATAGCATCTGATCATTGTGTCCCACGCGGCCTTTGCCGTTTCTGAGTCAGCAATCTTCTCAAACACGTTTTCATCCACACACTGATGGATGTAGAACAACGCCCTCTGATCTTTCTTCTTCGTATCCTTCTGAGCAAGCTTTTGTGCATCTGTTGCATCTGCTGCTACTGGAACGTAACCTTCAGTAACAAGTTCAAGCACATCTTGAGCACCAAACAGAACAATCATCTGTTTCATCCAGCGATTCCAGTTTTTGCCATCAAACACTGGAAGCTTGGTACTCATACCACTGTTTCCGTTCATCTTCAATCTTTGTGCGTTTACTTAAATCTCACTAACACTCGTGTTTCCCAATCCCGCAGAATCAGAAAATGTGATTCTGTTACAACTTCGTTCAAGATTCAATTCGAATTCAAGAAACGAAATCAATCACACAACGCCTCACGTTCACTCGTGTTTCCCGTGGATTCGAACCGGAGCTCTAGATACCAATTGTTGGTGCACAAAGGTGATAAATGAATAGAAGAGGAATTGTATTTAATGAACTTGAAATGACTGCTACAAGAAAGAATAATAAAAGGCACTCACTTCTATGCTGACATAACTACTCCTATTTATACACAAAACTAGGTCATAAAGACAACATAGTAAAATACTAAAATACCCTTAAATATAAATTACTTCTAACAATTTAATCTCATTCTTTTATGAAAATCATGGGTGATGGTCAATTTAAACAAGGATGGAGATTTATTTTTGCAATTCTTCTCCTTAAATTTTCTTGCCAAAAAGCATTTCCCTAAATTAAAGTTGGAACTTGGAGTTCATAAAATTATAAATTAATTAATACACGCATTAACTGTGAAAATATCTGATCATATTTCACATTATAAATATTTGTAGTTATATTTTTAAAACTAATTGAATATAATAATATTATGACATAATTTGACTTAATGCATTTATAAAAAAATTATTTTATTTATGTATGAAAATTAAAATTAATTAGTCATAAAAATTTGCCCTATATTTTTAACTTAAACGATTCTAGTTTATATTATACAAAAAGTTTATTTTTAGATTCGTTTTATAACTAATATATTTAGTTTATATTATAAATTAGATACACTAGTAGTTATGTGATAATTAATTTTAGGTTAAATAATTATTTACCCCTTGCAAAGTTGGTAAGATTTGATTTATCTTATGTCTATTTTTTTTTTTTAATCTACCCTTGTAATATGAAATTCCTTCACTTTGTCCCCACGGACAAAATAAGGGAATCTTCATATTACAGGGGTGAATTTGCAAAATAAAATTAGACAGAGGATAAATCAGCTAAATAGGTCTTTATCTAATCGTTTAATCTAAAATGTGTGACTAAGATCGTTTTAAGTGACTTTTTAACTTTATTAATTTGGACCACCTGACTAATAATTAACAGTTGAAATCGAAAATTGTGTGAATATTTTTTAAGTGTTGCAAATCTCAATACCCATTGGTATGAAATTTTGAAGTTATTTGAGATAACAGTCGGAACATTATTTGTTTATGTTGAAAGAGTTGAACTTTGAAGTTTGAACAGAGCAGCTTGCCAGCTATAGTTTACTCTGTGCTTTGAAAATTTATAAGAAACCAACCGCATTAGAAAAAGGAAAAGGAATGAGGAAGAAAAGGAAAATGAAATAAAATAAATAATAAATAAATAAAAGGAAAAACAATGTAGGAAGACGGTGCAATTATGTTGTGTAGGTGAGGGTAAAGGACCGGTATCTGACACGGGTACTGATACGAGATGACATTTTTAGAAAATTTAAAGTACGGGTATGTTAATATAAAATATTAGAAAATTTATTTTTAAGTGAATTATTAATAATGTTTTGAAGATTTACTTTTTTTTATTCACCGTCTCAACTATTTTTATAAAAAGTGAGAGAAATAATTGAAATATAATAAAAGATCAAAATATTTTAAGATATTTTTCAACCGCCAATATATTTTTTCTGTATTCATTGTAACAAATAATAAAAATAGACGTACGAATCGGTGCATATTATAAAAGTACCATATAACGTATCCGGTATCCAGTACAAGTACTTCACCATTTTAAAAGTACTCATACTTCATAGCGTGGAAGAAGGGATAAGGTATAAAAGGAGTTAGTAAAAATATTTTGGCAAGTTTTATATGGTGGACAGTTTAAGTTGATAGTCTACTATGAATTATTGTCTCAAAATATCAATAATGGCTGATATGTGTCATTCTTCAACATGATTAAAACATTGACCTGATTGATCAGTGTCAATTCACAAAAATAAAATAAAACATATAAGTTGTGTTTTTAAAAATCGTATATTTGTAATTTCTATTGATTTTGTCAATCTAATCCTAACTAATTATATTAAATCATTGTCTAATTATAAAAATAAATAAATTAAATCATTGCCTTTTCTAAAGAATAGATCAATGCCTTTATGACAAGGAGGGCGTTAACGTCCACTTTGCCCGATGAACCGGGTTCACAAGTACATATTAAAATTTATCCTAATTCTATATATAATTTAGAGTGCATTTGATTGGGTAAAAAATAAAATATTGAATAAGAGAATTTAAATTGTATTTGTTTGATTTGAAAACTATTTTTGAAATTGGACAAATTGGGTTTTAAGAAATTGGACAAAAACTAAAATTTTGTCTTTCATTGAATTACATAACACCTTTTTATCCCCGCATAAATTATCTAAATGAAAATGGCACATGATAAGCTACATTTAATAACTATGATCTCAATTATTCTCCCTTTAAAGAATGTTAAGGTGCATTAAATTAACTATAATCTCATTTATTCCACATTGATAATTAAAACACGATACATCTCATTTCTGTTAGAATTAATAATGCTCTATCAAATGATGCAGAAACATTTAAAAGAAAACCGACAGAGCATTTATACAGACTGAATCTACGACATGTCAATTTATTTAAGAAGAGATATTAGGAATACCTGGATCCATTGAGAATGTCCTTTAGCAGTGATCCTGAAACACAGAGAGGCAAAGACGAGCAACACATACTCGCTGGTTAGTTTGGTTCTTCCTCAACCGGTACTCCTAATGCCTTGAATTCTTTTCAGATGGGGAGAAGAGATTATTTGCTGTTGTACGGTATATTGGGGACCATAGCCTGTATATATAGGATGATAACCAAATACAGTTCCCATTATTCCGTAATGGTTATCATGTCATCCACTCATTTTTGTCCATATCCAATTATTACTTATTTAATAGAAATCCAATAGCCTCTTAACATTATTTGACCACTTTAATCAATTTAGACTCCTAATTTAATAAATAGCTAATATAATTAATATACATATATATGCCCACAAAATAATTATTGGAATATATTAATTAAATATAAAATATTCCAACAATTTCTTCCACTTTAATTGATAATTAAAATTAAAATATAATCATTTTATTATGATTAATAATAATAATTAAAACATAAAATATGTGTATCCAAAAATAAAAATAAAATATGTGTTAATAATAAGATTTTTTTTTACCTCGATAAATATGATGGTAACAATTATTATTGCTATTTTGGCTTTTGAAGTAGTAATATATTTTGGAATTTTATATCATTTATAATTTAATTTTTGTTTCCAACTTAAAAAATAAAAAAGGTTTTCTGTCAAAAAATAAAATAGAAAAAGGTTTCTAAAAATAATGCATAAGGGGCGCATGTATGACCAATTCATTGGTAGCTGAATAAATTTTGGGTGTTTACTAATTCTTTTAATTAATTAAATATAGTGGGACCATAGTTATTAATTATTAAAGTTAATTAACTATTGCTTCTTTAAAGGAAAATAAGTGAGATCATATGTAATTAAATGTAGCTTATCATGTGTCCTAAAGGCACATGTTAGCGGAACCTTATCTAAAATATGAAAATAATATTTTATCTATCATGTACATAATAAAATTTGTTTAAAATATTGTACCCAAAAAAAAAAATTGTTTAAAATATATTAAGTAAAAACTAACTTTTAGCCTCATATAATAGCTCAATTGGGACATCAACATTAATTGGAAGCGGATACTTAGATACTCCTTCCCTAACAAATTATTATGAAATAAAAACTAACTTTTTACTATTTTCCCTACACTTATTACATCAATATTTATCATACAAGAAATGAATAGCAATAATCACGTTTTCATTTCAATTATAGAGGATATAATATATTTCGAATTGAGTCAAAGTCCAATACAAACAGTTCAACTATCTAAGCTTCAATTTAACTTATCACCACTCTTCACACTCGGTATAATCTATAATGTCACTTAAGGATATTTTGTGCACCGATCAAACCAAATTTTTCCCTATGATGCTCTTAAACTTTTAGATGAATATCAACAGTTTCCCGTATTTTTCATCGAATAATGCAAAAGAATGTTACAATGAATTCGCCTATTTAAACGCAAATGCGGTTCACACTAAGATACCATTCAATCATTTTCTACTATCACTCAATTTTATCTCATATTAACTTGTAACCGTTGTATCAGACTCGACTTTACCGCTAAAATTAACCGATTTTGTCTCGCTTTCATAGCATAACACTATATCAGATAAGAGAACAATATTTGTTGGAGACATGACCACGTACTAGAAGTTATGACTTTCTTTAGAGTAAAAAATACATAAAATATGGATGGTAGGGATAAGACATTGACTTGTCAAAATCGAAAACGACGAATGTAGATAAACGTATTTGAGATAGAAGGCCGCATTTTACGGGTTTTAGTTGAGATGCTCCCAACCAGTCACTACACCGCACACAAATTTTTTCAATACACCTTATTATTAGTATGACAAATACTTAGTTATTTTTAATTTTCTTTTTTGGTGAAAAATACTTGGTTATTTATATCTAAAAGAATATTGATTGGTTCAACTCTAAATAAAAATTATTTGGCCACACACAAATTTACCTATAACTAAATCCTAAACTAAATTGTTTTTGGAATATGTTATTTAGTTTTTTATTTTATCACGTGCATGTCTAAATATTGTGTCCTGAAATTGTTTTTTGTTTGTAGACCAAGTATTAAGCAATATCGAAACTCTCACACATACAATTATAATACTCTATATTCTTTTTATTTTATTTTTCTGTCAAGTAATCTAGTTGTTAGAAATTTCAACCTTAAAGTGGATAAATAGATAACTGATGTTTGAATCCTGACCCTGCATATATATAATGCATGTCCCTGTCAATCGAGTTAAGCTCACGGGACTACAATACCCTAGACTCAAACCTAGATAAAAATGTTATGTCTAAATTTTTTTTAAACTCAGTAGTATTATTCCACGATCTGTCTAGCACAATTTATTTAGTTTGTCATGAAAATATTGATGAGGTTATTTATCTGTGTCTTTTCAAAAGTCATAATCGGTTTGAGACAAAACTAGGGCACATGGGTAATGGGTATATGAATCGGATTTGGCCTCATGGAGGAGGGCCCTTTCACTCCTCTTGCACGAGTGATGAATGAGCCCATGTTAGTGTAAGAATTTTTGTCTCCAACTTTCTTTAGGTACAAACAATACATGCTACCCCTACATCTTTTTCATGCTACTGTCTCTTTTATTCAATTCTTAGCCACTCCTTATAAGTTTTAGTCTTTTCTTTCAATTCCCTAAGGCCCCATTATAGTTGTACTAGATCGTATTACTAGTTTTACATAAAATTTCATTAATTAAATATATAAATAAAAATCATTGTTTGCACAACCGACGATAGTGAAACTAGCATAAAGCGATAAATTCTCACGATACAGTGAATTAATAGGAGAATGCTGAATGTAGCGAAAAAAATTTCACGACATGAGGTGGCAACTAGTTATTGGCTAATTATCACAAATACACCCCACATTCAGCATGCTCAAAACATACTTCGCTATGTATTTCGTGATTGAAAATTTCGCTGAATATAGCACTGCTCGAATTAATATTCAAATTCTAACTAAAGGATGTAGTTTAATTAAATGTCCGACAAATTAAATTTGATTATGATTACTTCAAATAAAGAAAATTTATGGGAAAAAATCCATTGAAGTTATTTAGATAACAAATTATCATGAATTGATGAGTTACAGTGAGTTTTTTTTTTTGGAAAAGCAAAATGAATTTTATTAATCATTTTTTTAACAAACTAAAATAAGATATATATTAATCAACGATTAGACTCATTGTTGATTGAGCCGGTTCGATGGCCCTATATGAATTAACCGTTTTTTATCCCTCTGACCCCGTTCTTGACCCAATGTGGAGACATGGTATGTTCGTTATACCCTTCATGACAGTACAAAGTGTGCCAAATCAGACTGCGAAAGTTTACAATACAACAAAGGAAATAGAGAAATGTTCAACATGAATAACAGAGATTAGTCGATAACTAAACAAGTAAACGAACTCGACCACCTAGCTAGAAACTAGAGTAATGTTCGTCATCTTCAGCCACCAATAGGAGTAAAGTTTGACCTTGTTCAACAAGATAAGAAATTTTATTAATTAACAAATCACATTAGCATAAGGCAATGTAAAGGAATTTTTACAAATTGCGGTCGTCGTGGTGTGAATTAATCATAATTTGTTCTTTAATATAAAAAACGGTGATAACGGTAACGGTATCGGCACCTGCCAAAACTGTTTTGTCGGCCGTTTTCGCGGTCACGGACCTTTATTTAAAACCCTATTTCCTACAATTTGTTTACACAATAATAAGACTGTACAGTATGAAATTATTCTAAACTCAATTATATATGATGGGGTTTTTCTTTGCCGGATCAATTATGATGGAATTAGGTGCCTCCAGTTGTATTATTATTTTTGGTTTAACTCAAACATTGATTTATTTGCAAGATTTGATGGATTACCTTAACACAGAATTAATTAGGAGCTGAGATGTTTGGTTACAGTACTATGTTGGATCTTGTCGAACAGTTCATTATTGCCATAGCTAGTATTAGAAAGAAACACTGTCTATCACATATTTATGCTTTTTTTTTTTGCTTTCACCACTAGTTTAATCTGATTTGGAGGTCAGTTCTGACATCAAGTGGTTTCAACCCTCTCTCAATCGCCGTTGCGGGGATCACATATTTATGCTTTGTTTGAATGATGAGAGAAAGTTAAAAAATGTTAAATGAAAGCAATAATAAAGTGAAAGGACAGAGAATAATAATTTTATTAAATCACATAAATGTCGCTAAAAATGGGTGTTGATATATTATATTAATTGTGACATTGCATTATATATGTAAGGGTTGAGGTTCGAACTCTGATTGTTCCACTTATTCACGTGAAACTTCTAGCCATTAGACTACTCGATAAAAAAAAAAACTATACTCACATAGAGATAGCATTAATTTCAATTAAACAAAAAGAAATGAAAAAGAAGAAAAAAAACTCAAATCAAAAGATTAGTAAAAAGCCAGAACGTTTAAGGTGGTTGAAAGTTGAAACAGAACACCAAAACATGTTGAGACAATTTTCAGTTTTGAACAATTGACATGCAAACTGAACGTATGGTACATGACTGCGTGACAACTGACAATATTGACTGTTGTTTTCATTTTGAAAGGATTTGCTTTGCATTTTGAAATATGATTGTCTACACTAAATTGTCTTATACTAGTAATTAGCATGTGCATTTGGCATATTTCAAAGGATTGGGCTGGATATACATTTTTATTTATATATTATATAAAATGAGATCTATTTTTGCCACATTACTCATTTTCTCGCGCGCCATATGAATTTAACAAAATTGCTATGTCTGCTGTTTAAGTAGCGGATACATACACCTCAAAAACACTTACAAAATTTTGTTTTTATAATGTTCGTTATTTAAGTAGCAGACGACATTTATAAAATTTTTCATTTTTATAACATTCGTCCTTTAAAGAGTGAAAGGATAAAATGAAAAAAAGGCATAAGACACGCGATAAACTGATAGAGTGACAAAAAAAATTAGTATAGCAAATGCGATTGATTGGTTGAGATGGATGATTTGTTATTTTCATCTAAAAAATAGCAGTAGTCATTAATACTGACCCCTCAAAAAAATCTAGATCAATCTCATTCTAAAACTATGTAGGCACTAAATTCCAAAGGGGTTCAATCCAAAGTAGACAATTTCATGTGCAGACCAAGATTTAAGTACTACATTTTCTCCGCCCAAATCAAAGTGTGCTCATTTATTTTAACCGGAAGTTTATCATAACATGATAATAGCTAGGTGCCTAGGTTTAATTATTGTGGATGTTGTGGAACTATTTGAACTTTTTTAAATAGTTAGGTCCTTGAATAAATAGTACATTTCAATTAAGTGAGAAATGGTGGATAGTGACTAGTATATTAATTAAGGGAGAGAAGAAGGCCAGCCACCAAGAAAATATGTGGATTGAAAGGGACCATATTGTTTGATGAGAATATTGGTGTGTTGTAATAACTGTAATTTGTTTGCTATTGGTTCTTCTTATTTTTACTCAACTATTGGTTATTCTTCAATCAAGTTATAATGTAAAGAAAAATTCAATATAATCTTAAAATGTTAGAGGTCAATGATTTTTTTTACAAAGTTAGAGGCTGGCCCGTCTTTGAATCCGTGCAAGTAGGCCTATAGCATGAGTCCCAAAAAAAATGGGGCCTCAAAAAAAATTTAGGTAATAGGTAGTTATATTGGGGGTTTAAGTAGCAATAATAATTGTCCAGCAATAATAATGGTCCAGCAAAGCAAAATTATATCAATAAGAGCCCAACAGAGTAAAATTATACCAATAATGGCCCCGTGCTTATGCCTTGTTGTTGTTCTACTATTTTTTGAGCTTTCGTGTTATTAATATTTGTTTGTTCACAAAAATAAATATTAAATTTAAAAAAAAAAACATATTTATTTTTATTAGGGGTTCATTTTTATTATTAGTTCGGGGCTTCTAAATACTCGGAGATGGCCCTGGTTAGAGGTCAATGACATGATGGAGTAAGTAATATAGTTGTAAACTTAAATGGTTTATAAATTTTGGTTCTCCAAGAATGTTCTTATGCATCACTCATCTATCAATTTCAGCTTGTTCATGTCGGATCATCTAAAAAATAGTAATTTTGAAATCCAAGTCGGGGAACTTGCCCAGACACAATAGGCATAAGCCTGTCTCTTCCATCTCAAGCTTCTTTAACCATTACTTTTGAAGCATAGTTACTACGCCATATAAAACTTAAGTTGTGATCCAAACGATCCTCCAAATAGTCACCATTTGATAAATACTTAGCTTTGAAGACACAAACAACTATAATATCTTGGTTGGTATTAATTGCGAGGTTCCAACCTTGCTTCTCAGGACTAAATTAAAATTATTAAGATGAGGGAAACTTATCCCAAGTCTATTCTCTTTTCGCGTAGTTAACCTATTCTAACAAATTAAGTCAAATGATATCCATTTTTTATCATTTAGTTTGATTCCCACCAAGAAGAGTTGGTCATCATCTGAATTTTATCACGAGAAAAAATTAGTAGGAGAAACACACTCAAATAATAAGTGAAAATCGACTGGACCGTTGATTTCACCAAGACTAATTTCTTTTTATGCTTAAATTTTCTTGTCCAAGTTTCACGAGAAATTAAATGCTACCATATTCTTCTGAACTTTTTATCAACAATATTTTTTTTATAGTATATTTATCAACAATATTTTCGTATTACTAATATTTATTGAACATTTAAAATTGGGTTTTTCATAGACTAGGTATTTACCTAACAATTAATCAAAAAGGAAATTGCTTGTTATAGCGAAAGTGTTATCACGAAGTGCATCACGACAAGCACAAACATATATGAAGCGGGACCCTTTTAATTTTATCTACCTCATGTATTCAGTCAAATACCAGATCTAATGGCTATAGTTGGTTCGTGAAATATTCGTGATTACTTTCTTCGCTATATATAGCATCACCGAATCAAAAAACATAAGCCATAAATTTACTTATACGATTTGTTCTCATTAGTTGTTGTTGGATAAATACCCTACAAATATCAAAGTTAAGTTAGAGTAGACCTCACTTTAAAATTGATCATAAAATTGAATATCTATAATAAAAATTTTAAGTTGACGTTGAATTCCCAAATTAAACTAAACTAAAGAAATAATAATGACTAACTTTTAGGACATGTCTCATCTCCTTCACAACTGGAAGTTATTCGGTAAACCTTTTTACCTACAATACCTACAAAATATGCTTTTCTCCTTCACAACCGAATTACATTACATTGTAAAACTCATGTATTTGATATTTATGACTTGTGAGAAGCTCACCAAACTGCAGAACTTTTTTTACATTGTTACACTCATACCATATTTATTTACTAGTGTTCAACAAAAGTTTTATTTTTACTAGTGTAGTTAAAAAGAAATACTAATGAGTACTTTTGAGATACTGTTTAAAGATCTTAAATAATAGTAAGTTTTTGTGAAAATATAAAAAAACAATGTATTGAAAATTAAAATGTTTAACCTTTTAAATAAATATTCTTAAAACCTAATCATAATAGCTTTGGCCAACTTTGGGCTATAATCAGGAGTGCAATGTCTAGGGTTCAAGATTTTAAAGGTCTTCTTTTTTTGCACTCACATTGTAGCGCTGCTTTGCTTTGACTCCTACAAACGAAATAAAGAGCTAAAAAATAAAATCGAAATAATAATTACATCAACTGAAAATTCTCAATCATTCCCCATGGCAACACCATAAAAATAAAATCGAAATAAAGAGCTAAAAAAATCTTAAAACAAAGAGCAATTGATAAATTTGTTTTAAAAAATGTAAAAACCCAAGAAAATTTAGATAACGGCGGCAATTTAAATTTAAATTTTTCACATTTATCTAAGACTTATAAAATGTCAAGAACAGAGCTGATGAAAGCAACACTTGAGAGACCATGAATGTATCCAATACGAGAAAGAGTTCAATTTTGTAAGCAATCGGAGGTGTGGGAAGCAATCTGTGGCAAACATAACAAGACCGAACCAACATGGATTTCTCTTCCCACCCCCTGTAACTCTTTTTCACCCCCCTAAAATCCAATTTTACCCCTCAAAAGTTCGGTTTATGCGAGCAGAACTTTTTGAAAAGTTTGGTTTACGTAAGCAGAACTTTTTTTAGTATAAATTTTACACTAAAAAAAAAGTTTGGGGGGTTTAAATTAAGCAAAAGTTCTGCACGTGTAAGCAGAACTTTTTTTCCAGGGGCATAAAGGGCAACACAGGGGGTGAAAAAGCAAACCGGGGGGTGGGAAAAGAAATCCTCTAACATTGACCCACGTTTGGTATACAAAAAATTGTAGGCCTGAACCAAAGCATTTCAACCCACTTAATGATATCAAATATTTATTTTGAGTTCTTCTTTTCGTGTTTTTTTATGTTCTCACGCGTTCTTGGAAATTTCAAAAATACTTCACTTACTACTTAGATAGCGAACTCAAAGAACGCAACATCTGAAAGAAAAAAAATTTCACATCCCAAAATGCGAACTACTTAATTAAGTAGCAAACCTTATAAATATAGGGGCAAAAGAAGGGTAAGAAATATAAAAATATTAGATTTTATAAGGTTTGCATCCTACGATGAAAACTGAGTTCGCAGCCTAGGATGCATGAATCGGGTGACGCGAAAAGAAGAGGAGTTTACTTTGTTCTCACACCACAGTGCACGATGACATTATTGATATTGGGATTTACTTTTGGCACCCTATTTATTTACTCGAGTGCCTATCATTTTACCAAAATATCTCTGTCTACTACTTAGGTAGCGGATACATCCGAAAACACTATACTAGATTTTTTTTATAACGTCCACTACTTAAGTAGCAGACGGTTTTTTTTTCCAAAAATTCTCATTTTATAGGGTCCGCTACTTAAGTAGCGGAAGTGTAAAATAAGAAACACAAAGGAACACTCAAGCAACCGGTAAGGTGACAGAAATAAATCTCATTAATATTTAGTTCATAACTACGGATATTAACAAAATAGCTAATATTGTATTAAACTTTGAGACTGACTAATAATAGTATGAACAACATTTTTCATATTAATCTTTTGATTTTTAGATTTTTGGTAATTTGAAAGTTCGCTCATTTAATCCTATACGGTAATGGTATTTAAGTTCAATTACTAAAAAAATTAATGACTATACTGTAAGAAGTAACGAGAGAGTGGCTCCAACATTACCTCCACTTACTCCCTCTGTCTATATAT
Organism: Trifolium repens; assembly: GCA_030408175.1. Classification (NCBI taxonomy): domain Eukaryota; kingdom Viridiplantae; phylum Streptophyta; class Magnoliopsida; order Fabales; family Fabaceae; genus Trifolium; species Trifolium repens. Next base: position 53,193,089 of record CP125851.1, read on the forward strand.
ACACATATTCACACCTCCCTCAATATATATACATTGTGAGGAAGAAAGAAAAAAGAAAATGGTTCATATTGAAACTGGAGCGAAATTATTGTCTACACTAACACTACTGTCTCTCTTCCACCTTATGATCCCAATAATCCCAACATTTTCTGAATCAAACCTATTAGATGACCATTTAAAAGCCGCGGAGGTCGACGGTGCTGTTAGAGTGGTGAGAGTTAGGAAAGACGGAACCGGAGATTTTAAGACGATAACGGACGCCGTCAACAGCATTCCATCGGGGAACATGAGAAGAGTGGTGGTTTGGATTGGTATGGGAGAATATAGAGAGAAGATAACGGTTGATATGTCTAAACGTTTTGTAACGTTTTATGGGGAAAGGAATGGGAATGAATATGACTTAATGCCCATTATAACGTACCACGCAACCGCTTTACATTATGGGACACTTGATAGTGCAACCGTCGCTGTTGATGCTGATTACTTTGTCGCTGTCAATGTTGCTTTTGTGGTAACTACGTTCATTTTCAATATATGTATAACATTATCATATTTCTACTTTTGTGCATGTGATTGTGAATATGTGATGATGTTATTTCTAAAGAAGATAAATTACTCTGCTTATGTTTGGTATTACGCTGGATATCCAGAATCACAGTAACTCATCGAGATTTTATAAAAGTTACAAAGTTACCGTGATTTTGACATATTTACTGTGATACCAAACATACACTCATTTCTTTTGCCACTCCAATTTTTTGTTCTAAAAGTTTTTTAAATTTTTTCTTTTTAACAAACCAATCGCAACCATTCATTTATGTAATTTAAGAAAGAATTATAATTAAAGTCGAACACATTCTTTTGCAGAATTCGTCTCCTATGCCAAATGAAAATAGTGTTGGAGGACAAGCGTTAGCTATGAGGATATCGGGGGACAAGGCCGCGTTCTATAATTGCAAGTTTATTGGATTTCAAGATACTTTGTGTGATGACAAAGGCAGACATTTTTTTAAGGATTGCTATATTCAAGGAACCTATGATTTCATCTTTGGAAATGGAAAATCAATCTACTTGGTACGTACTAATTAATCACTTCAAAAATATTTTATAGACACCTACTTTTTTTTATCAACCGGTTAATAACGAGCAAAAATGTGGCTGAATAAATTGATTAGTTACGTATAAAAATGCGGTCGTTTTAGATGATCTTAGATAGTTAATTTAATTCGCAATGGAATAACCATCAAATCAAATATCGCGCGAGTGTACAATTGGTGTCCATATGATAGATCACTTATGTGTGTGTTTGTGTGTAGAGAACTACCATAGAATCGGTTGCAAAGGGTTTGAATGTTATAACAGCACAAGGTAGGCAAAGCATATCAGAAGACACCGGATTCACTTTTGTGCATTGCAACATAACCGGAAGTGGCCACAGGAACACTTATCTTGGGCGTGGTTGGAGGAGGAGCCCTAGGGTAGTATTTGCCTATACCTTTATGGACTCTAATGTCAATTCCAGAGGATGGTACCACCATGAATCCAATGAGTAAGTTATCAAATTTCTTTTTTTAGGTCATCTAGTATGGGGCAAGCTACATATGGAACACATCTAAAGGTCCATACCATCTAATATTGAATATTTAAAATAGGGTCTAAATGTGTGAAATTTTACCATTTTTAGTAATTTTTAATGAAATATTATATCTCTTGTCTTTTTAATTAATCATTATAAATTTTAAAAAATTATTAAAAATAATAACAAGGTATCTTAACCATTTGATCTTGGGCCGATTCCTGGCTGGTGCGTATGGAGAAACATTTGTTGGGAGATCAACCCCTTAAATAAATAAAAAATAACAAGGTCACTTTGGATCTCTCTATTATTTTTACAACACTTTGGATCTCTTTTAGAAGGTCCATATTAGACAAATAAAAAAATATACATACACTAATTTTATTATTTTTATTATTATTATTATTATTATTATTTATTTATTATTTATTTTTTTGACAAAATTTTAGCTTTTATTATTGTTTTGAAAAAGATATAAGAAATGACTTTTAATTAGCTAGCCTTATATATGAATTTTCAACATTAGCACGATCCATTTCAACTATTGCTAATTAATATTTTGACTTGTATATTATATATAGGACAATCTATTTTGGAGAATATAAGTGCATTGGACCAGGTGCTGCTTCCTCTGCAAGTAGGTTAAAATATCAAAGGATACTATCTGATGAAGAAGCTAAACCCTTCTTGAGCATGGCTTATATTCATGGAGAACAGTGGGTTCGCCCACCTCCCAAGCTGTAAAATAACAATGCATGTGCCACTAATTAAATGAGAGGAAAACAACACTTACAAGTTACATCATAAATGATATATTGTGCTATAGTTCCCAAATTTATCTCCTAGTGTGACAAAGTGCTAAGTAAAGCTATATGAAAACTATGCTTTTTGTAGTACTTGATTGATTGCTGAAAGATTTGTACATATGAATTTCTTGTGGTATGATGAAGTATGGCTATATTTACTATATAAAGAAACAAAGTACCAAGATATGGAGACATCTAAGGCCCCGTTTGGCCCGGCTTATTTTCTACCTTTTTTCTTCTCCTTAAAAATAGGAAAGAAGGAAAAAAATTGTGTTTGACTTCACTTTTCTTTATTTTTTACTTTTTTACTTTATTTCTCTAATACTTTTAAGGAGAAATAGTGTCAAATATAATTTTATACTTTTCTATTTCGTTTAAACTGAAATAAAAAGTAAAAAATAAGCCTGGCCAAACGAGGCCTAAATAAACCATCATTTGGCATCTGATTCGCTCACAATATTATAGTTACCTACTTAGCACGTACTAACCGGATTCAAATTCCCTACCGTAGAAAACAACACAGTTTTTACGTTGTTTAAGATCTCAGCCATCAATTACAGATCAGACAACTCATATTAATACAGCTTTAAAAGACTGCAAACGATCTCAGCCACACAATTTATATTAGATGATCCTAATCTGTTACAGCGTCCTGCTGTAACAGCAGAAAATCCAAATCCCATACTAACCTAGTTATAAGGACCAAATATATCATATTTATTGAACCGTCCACCACACTACTAAAAAAAGTTATTTGGCGATGAAATTTAACTATGGAATATATAAAATTCTTCTCGAATTCTCTCGCTAATATTAGGATAATAGATAATCTTAGAGTAATTTCTACGCATAGTAAAATTCATCTTTTACTATTACCATTTAAATTTACTCCACTTGACTCAGAAATGAAATCTCTGAAGTATATAGAGATAATTTAAGGTCAATTTCTTAAAAGAAAAACTCAATTTTTCATAAACTTGAATATAACATTGCATCTTGGGGGGGATGGGGGAGAAAAATACTGTATATCATAACATGATGATTTTGTAGGTGTTACTATCCCTGATGTGTTGTTCGGCCCATTGCAAAGTATAGTAAAGGAAATTGGGCCGGAAGCGTTAGAAACTGGTTCACATACGTACAAGTACAACTACAATATGAATTATCTTTGATTTTGGGGAATAATTGTAAAAAATTTTGGGGAATAATTTTAAAAAATTCAATAAGAAAAGTTTGCAAAATTGAGATGAAAAACTATTTTCAACTTGCATCGAAAAAAAATTGCATAAAAACTAAAAATACTTGTATCCAAAATTAAATAAGAAATTGTTTGAGAGCACTCAAGTTTTTGTTTTTTATAAACAAAATTTGAATTATAAAGAGTAAAAAATGTACTCAATTCTTATTTCTTACAACTCATATTCATTAAATGCTAGCGAAGCAAGATAAATAATTGTTACACCAATCAACAAAAGTATAAGAAGTATAACTCTCATTTCTACCTAGGAACCAAAACCAAAAAAACAAAAGTATAACTCTCATTTCAACTTTAGAAGACAATTTCGGCATAGCTCATTTAAACATGATATTGCTACAAAGACGCCAAAGACAACACGCTATAGCAAGCCAAATTAAGAGACTAACCTTAGCCCTCTTTTTATTATGGGTTAATAGGCTTTTATCCCCTGCAAAGTAGGCAAGTTTTGCGTTACCCCCTGTAATTTTTTTCCTTGAGATTACCCCCTGCAAAATTTATTTTTTTGATTTACCTCCTTTTTGTTGACGTGGCAGGCAAAAAGTCAAGTTTTTTGCTGACGTGGCAGTTGACTTTTGCCTGCCACGTCAGCAAAAAGGGGTAAATCAAAAAAATAAATTTTGCAGGGGTAATCTCAAGAAAAAAAATTACAGGGGGTAACGCAAAACTCGCCTACTTTGCAGGGGGTAAAAGCCTATTAACCCTTTTATTATTAACTGCAGTAAATTTGGATCCCTTATTTTTAACTCCAAAATTTTACGTATCCTCACATTCCATTTTTATGGTAAATTTATTTTGAGCATCTCTCTCTCTCTTTTTGTTGATAATTTTGATCATATCTCTATGTTGGTATCTCTGCTTTTTTATTACTCTAAAAATTTAAAGCGTGACAATTTATATGTTCATCATGATTCATGCTGTTAGTTCTCCATGTGCATAGATTCGATGCAGAGAATAAAGGATGCTTTATTATTAGAACATGAAGAACACTTTAATTATTATTTACTTAAATCATGAATAGGCATATGATCCAAATGAAACAGAGACAGCTCAAAACCAGATTTGATCCAAGATTATGTTACAAAAGCACATGCCATATTTTATATAACAATTACTATATCAAGAAGAAGGAAAGAAAAAAAAACAACTTAAGCTATATTAAAAGTGTATACAATAATGCTAAGTCTTTGGTTTTTAACCAAGCCTTAATCAATATGATGATGTTTAATGATGTTTGAGGTCACAATTGAACATCACATTCTATATACTAATTTAAATATGTAAACCGAATTTAGAAAGAAAAGTACAAGGATTAGGACAATATTGGATACAGTTCTTAAATACCAAATCATAAAAAGAATACAATGAATTGTTTTAGGACAATATTATATCATTTATCACATGAATATGAAATCAAAACAAAAAAAAGATGGAAGCAAGGGAAACTTTGTTCACACTTGAAACCAGCACTATAAAGATCAGATTAGTTTATTCCCTCTTCCAAAGTTCTTTTGTTTCCAGCTGCAATTCCACCAATAGTCCAATAATTAGATAAAAAATTGAAAAGGCTATTAATGTACATCATACAGCTACACCTACTTTTTTACTCTTATACCTATAATAGTGTTTTTCCTTTCGATTTTACTCTTCGTTTAAACTATTTTATTTACAATTTTATCATTTTTTACCTAATATTGCACATGTTAGACAAATCTTATAATTAAATTGAATTTGTCCTTGATTTAAAATTTATACCAAATCGAATCAGATCATTACATCAATCTTAACAAATCAAATATAAACTAATCATAATTTTATGTTGAATAAAAAGATATAGTAATTAAATGAATTATTGCAAGAACATTTGATATCTTGACACACAAGTTTGAACCCGTCATATCTTTCTTCATTGCACGTAGTGTGTGTGAGTTTCGTTGCTAGACTATTTGATACAACAAAAAGAAAAATACTAGATGATAAAATTTTGTCCAAAAATTATGCATACGTAGGGGCCGACCAATTATCTATTTTTGATGATGATGGTGAGCAACATTGTTTCCCAAACCTGCCTGCAATTGAGGTGGCAATACTGTTTATGTAATCCTTAAAACCTTTAGGGCCCGTTTGATGGTCAGGATAGCATAGAAACAGGATATGATATAAAATCGGATAAAGATAGGATATGATATAAACATGATAAATAATTATTCTATCATATGTTTGATGTGTAACCTGATAATGACGTGATAGGATGTATAATTATAACTAAATGACAAAACTACCCTCCAGTTATATATTTTTCAAATTAATTTGTATATTCCTTAAAAAATAAAAATTAACTTGTATATTATTTTTAAAAAGTTACGACTGAACAGAAACATCAAATCATCTTTCAGTGAATTCATATGAAAAAATACTCTTGTTATGTTATGAAAAACTCTGTTATCTGTCATCAAAACACTTGTCTAAAGAATAAATTATGAGAGCATGAACACATCATCACACAAAATTCAAAGAACAACACTTGTCTTTTACTCTAAACTATTGTGTATCTTTTGTTGGCACCTGGTGCCTCTTTTCTTGATTAATTTTTCTATGGCTTCTCTCGATAAAAATTGAAATAGTCTGCAATTTCTTTGACAATAATTTCAAGCCAACAACACATCTAATTCATAACCGCTGGAACCACCTCTTACTGCTGAGAAATCCATTTGAACTATCGCCATAACCAATTTCTTTTGCAATACTATCATAGCCCAAGTGATGCTAGAACCCCATAAAACCAATCCACCGAAACAATATATAGTATTTTACAATCGAATTAAGTGACACAAATTTAACATTTTGAGTTGAATGATTTAACCTAACTCCATCTTCATTGGATTTGTTCCAAAAAAAAATATAACACCCACAAATAATTTGTCTGTAAAATTCAGATAAACTCATCAATTGTCAATCTCATTGCTCACTGTCACATATACCGCTACATGAAGAAGAAAAAAACAGGATATCAGTGTCTGATATTTCTCGTCGGAAAAGATGGAGGAAGAAGAGTGGGAGATTGGAGAACCATGGAGGACACGCGCAGAGATGAAGGTTGGGGGTTGGAGGAACAGAGTTGGTAGACGGAAACGAAAAAAAGATATGGTCGAGTGGAGAGGAGAAGAGAAGCAAAGTCACTTGAGCGTAGAGGGCAAAATAAGAAAAAGGGTTTCCAATCCTATCGGATTAATTCTAACCCAACAAATTCTAAGGATAAAAAATACAAAGCCGCTTCACGATAGGATTAGTAAAAGGATTAGTGTATCTTTTTCCAAAGGTGCATCAAACGGAATATATGAGGAGGATATGATTAATATTTCATATCCTGTCTCACTATCCTGGCCATCAAACGGGCCCTTATATTGCAACCGCAATTGCAGCTGCACGATTTAGAACTATGATGGTGAGGTTTAGCAAATCAGAATTGATTGGCAATTAGTAACCACTAGACCAGACGCATTAATTATTTAATAAATCTAAAAAAGTAAAGTGTCTCTTATAAAAAAGACCAAAAAAAGTATAAAATGATATGAACCGAAGTAATTAACTCACCAGAGGTGTCATCATCATCATCATCATCATGAAGCTGAGTACTCTCCATGCAGTTGAGAAGGTATTTAAAGGTCTCAATTTCACATGGAATTGTAAGTCCACCACTCTGATCAAAACCAAATTCATCAGCAGCTTTTTCCAACAACATTTTGAAAAGAGAATGACCAAGGTAGCTTGTTGGAATGATGAATCTTCTAAGTTCTGGTCCAACATAAACAGCTAAGTACCCTTTAGGAACATCATGTGGTGGTTTAGGACTATTGCAACAACTATCTTCATCAGAATCACAGTATACTAAACTGTTTAACCTTTTGTTAATCATTGGTGATATGCCACCATGATTCACATCAGAATGTTGTTCATCATTGCACTCTTTAGAGCCTAATTGCCACTTTTGAAATATTTCCTTCAACTTAGCAGTTAATTTGGACACTCCGGCGTCGTCCATTGATGATAAAATTAGCCACAAGAGTTAAGAGTATCTCAGGATTAAAATTTACCAGATTTGATTCCTTCTGTTACACTGAATGCAAATATGTCAAAAGAAAAAAGTCAATGTTTGAATTTTTCTAATCACTTTTTTTATTAACTGGCTACAGCGTACAGCTTACACTAAAACACAAATTTAAAGTAAAATAAGCATATAAGTAAAATACATACTTAGATTAAGATCAATAACCTAAACTGTAAGAAAATCATTCATCGATGATCTCAATAATTTAAATAGAAAAAAGTTATCTGTCACATGACACCAACACATGTGGTTACATATCAGTATCAATATTGTATCCGTGTCTGTGCTTCTTATGTGATTTTTTATTTGTTGGAAGATAACATTTACATTTACTAAGGTTAAGATCTATTGTTCTGATTGAATAAGCTATGATCATCATAGATCCATAACCATTAGGCAGTGATGAATACTAGGTATGAACAATAGAGCGAAAAAATATATAATCGAATATTACATGAAGTTGGAGAATTGATCATTTAGCAATGGCAAAAATAGTTGATGTTGAAGTTTGAATCAATGTTGCAATGTTAACAGAAAATTGAAAAGAAAATGAATGAAGAGATTGATATACCAGGCTGATATGGAATAGAAGAGGACATTAGGTGTGAAGATGAAATCGAAAACAAAAGACACTTTTGACGATTGATGTTTTGTTTCCTAACGCGGGACTTCAAGAAGCTCTGTTCTTTTCAGTTTCCTCCCTCCAATAAATCTAACACTTGTACATATTCCTATATCATTGTCAACCCTTATATATACTTGCACTACACAAGACCGATACTTACGTGATTTTATTTTATTTTTATCAAAAGTTATGTGAAATTCTTCTATACGACACATTAATATTTATACTATGGACGTGCTAACTGGTGCACCCGGTGCATTAGTTAAGAAAGTTAAAAGAAGCAAATTTTACATTGGAATAAATAGGACTGTTAAAAAAAAAACCATGAACCGAACCGTCAAACCGTACCGAACCAAACCGAAAATAATTGAATCAAACCGAAAATTTATGAACCGAACCAATAAATTTGTACAGTTCATTAACTGTGAACCGAACCGTTAATAACTGAACCGAACCGTTTGAACCGAACTGCATAACTTAAATTGAAAAACTAAAAAATTCTCAAAATTTTTGTGAATATTCAACAGTTCGGTTCGGTTAACCGGTTAACCGAACCATAAATACATTTTTGTTTTGCTTAACGGTTCGGTTCGGTTAACCGATTAGCTAAACCATAAGTACAGTTCGGTTCGGCTATAAATCATAACAGTTTGGTTCGGTTTTTTCGAATATGGTTATGGTTCAGTTCGGTTCGGTTCTGTTTTTTGCCTGAACCGAACCATGAACAAGCCTAGGAATAAACATTATTCATACTTTTAAGAAGTAGATTGCACAAAGAAAACAAGTCACTACATAATATCTAAGTAGGCAATTCTGGCGTTGCACCTTAAGATCTTCTCCACCCCCTCTAAATACGTAGAAAAGGGTAGAAAATATCGTGAGGTACAGCGTCGTGATTGCCTACTAAATATGTAGAAAAGGGGGCCAAGCTGTTACAACAGTCACATCATGATCTATTAACAAATGTCTTAATTAGAGTTTTCATTTGCGAAACACTAAAGTTTATCCTATAAAGCTAGCTCATGAATGAAGTTAAGGTATACATTCTTTAAACCCTAAAACTTTACCATCAATCACTGACTTAATTAATAGAGTGTTTGCAGGTACACCATCTCTTTCATAGAGTAGCCAACGTCCTTACATTACAGTCTCTCATAATTTATAAAGAGAAAGATATATCTATTTTTTTTTTATTTAAAAAAAGGTATAGCTATATGTGATTATCTGTAAATGATGATTACAAGTTATGACATTCCTTTAACTTCATGTTCTCCTCTTAAAATAAAAATAAAATTGTCGGTGTTCCAATCACTTTAGCAAATGATATACTACTATAATGTATTGGTTAAAGGTGTTCATATGAATTGATTTCTACGCGGTCTTGTATTCCTAAGATTAAAAACTACTAGGATGCTTAGAAAAATTGCAAGAAACAAGAAAACAAAAAGTCAAATGCAAAGTTGTAACATACCCATGCCTGTAGTAATTATGAAATGCTCAAGTGGCATTTCTACTCGTTGTGTCAAGTGAATTTCAAACTGCCTTAGGATAGATTATGCAATTATTGCTTTACCCTTGCCCATATATTATTAGATGACAGTTGCATCATGTGAGTGTGACTTATTGAATAACTAGTTAAATGTAGAATGGAGTACTAACATTAACATCATGGTTAAGTGCACTTGGGCACCATATCTTCATCATTTTAGAAAAAAATAAATAAAAAATCTGATATGCTCCTTCTTACTTACTCGTCGTGACAACTTTATGTAAGATATATGTGGTTTTGTCGATAAGGATGGTGAGGAAAATCTTATAAAAGTCATTATTGGAGTAATGTCTATGCTAGAAGCTGCTCTTGAAAGCGACACTGAAATTGAAGGTATGGCTGATAAGACAATGTTTGCTATAATAAGAAGGCGCGAGACTCTTGAAGTGAACTATTGCGACGAAAAAAGATAAAATGTTAGTTAAGGACAATCCATTTCTATAAAATAATAAATTCAATTCTTTTGCAGCTTCACATCAAGTTGACAAGTTAGATAAGATACTGATCATAGACATTTTTTGGCTTAGTCATTATCACCGAGCTTCTCTGTATGACAGACCAGAGAAATCATAGTAGACATTTTTTTTTGCATTATTATGCTTGTTAAGTTGCAACCTGGTTTGGAGTTGAAATTGGTCTAAAAAATACAATGTTACACCAAGCCACTACAAGTTGGTTTGCATTTTTTTATGTTGGTGTTACATTTATGTTTGCTGTATGCTAATTAGCAGAGTTTATTTTACTTGATTTCTAAATTAAGTTTTTATGTGACATGTTAATAAAGTTTGGAGAATAGAGGGACCTGATACAGAACTCACTAAAAACAGGAAATATCTTTCCCAAATTGTTGAAACTCGCATGCTTAGTTTCCCTTGCTGATTCGTAGTTAAGAGGGCTCATTTCTTCATGGGTTGTCAGAGAGAATAGCAGCTCCATTGGTAGAAGAAAGTATAACTTGCACCTTTCAAGTTCTTTATCGGCTAATAGCCTTTGAACTCGATGGCCTACTTTGAGGTAGCTTGAGTACAAACAAACTGTCCAAGATATCCTACCAAACAACTCATAGTTTTCCTTTGGCTAGCTAAACTTAGGGAGAAAATGCAAGTATATTGGACCGGTTTCTGCAGTCTCCACAACACGTTGAGTCGTTTACTACTATTTATTCCACTGAACATTCAAACGAAGAAAATATAAAGGAGGTTTAAAACTAAAAATTGGATACCATGTATATGGTATTACAGGAACATGACCACTATACCAAAGCAGTCCCATTTTCGTATATTTGTGGCAATCACAGATTGGTTCGATCAAAATCAAACAACTCAGATTTCAACTGTGATTTGAGTCAAGCTAAACAGATAAAATGTGTGAGCTATCTGTTTTGCCATCTGCTGCCAGAAAAGTGAACCGGTTGCAATTTGCAAATCATAACTGAAGTAGGGTTGAATATGAACACAAATACGAAGTTCTACAATCTAAATTGAATAAAGTGTCTAGTGGCGAATATATTGTGCTGAAATTAACAATTTGTCGTTTAACTACACATTTCATATTCAATATTAACTATCAAGCAACAATCATAATCAATAAGCATCTAAGAATCAATCAAAATCGATTTTTTTTTCTCTAGCTAAAATTTGTATGAAACAAAACCCTAACCAAATCAGTAACTGTAATCAGTAATGAGAACCATATTCATACATAAAAAGGTGAAATGAAAACTTAGTTTCAGGTAAGCTTCTTGAGAATTTTGGAAGCCCAACGCTTAACACGACCTCTGAGAGTGTAACCAAAAACAACTCCACCAACAAAACAAATTGCACAAAGCTTGGAGCATGCCCAGTAAGACAGAACTTGTCTACAAGAAAAGAAGAAACAAAATACACAATCAATTATTTGAAGTCAAACCCTAATCACACAAACAATAGAACTAAGTATTAAAGTTTCTACAAACAAACAAAATTGGAAAAATTAAGATTGAAAGTAAGGTAAGCTAAGAAGAAGAAAGAGAAAGAGACATACCTTGAAGGTCTGGTAGCCAAAACATAGGATGAATCGCCGACATTAAGAGACGGCGATGTTTCGCGGTCGCCGGAAACCTTAACAACGGTTCTAACAGCACCGTTCATTGTAACAAAACAACGCTGTTTTCATACCCTTTTTCTTTACCTTTATTTATTCCGCTTTCTTTTTTACGAATCTTCTTTACTTTTCATATTGTGTTTTATTTTTTGGTAAGATCTTATTGTGTTTGTTTATTTATTTATTTATGTTAGTGTATATATTTCCCAAAAAATATAAAAATTCACTTATAATAACCATTTTTTTTTGTCAAATAGCATACTGACTAGAAATTTTACCTTTAAGATAAATAAATGAGATAATCAGATTCGAACCTAACCCCTAAATATATAATGCAATTGTTCTACCGATTAAGCTAAGCTCACAAAATCACGGGACTATAATAACCAATTCAAATCTCTCTTTCTTGCTTAATCAAGAAAATTCTATTAGAAGGAGATAATGCATCTTAGCCATGGATTAGTCATGGATGACGAGGAAGAGCAAAGTGATAACATATCGTGTAATAGAAAATAAGTATTAAAGAATTACTTCCTCCGTCCCTTTTTAAAGTGATATAAATGGTAATAATAAATGTGTTTGGAACTTCTAAATATACTTATAATTAAGAATAAAGGAAGTAGTTTTGAAAATTGTATTTAAGAGTTTTATATCTCATTTGTAAATGAATCAAATATTTTAACAAACATTTTCTCTCTAAAAAAGTGAATAAATGTGGTAACATAATTGGTTTTTATTGGGTATTCATGTAATACTAATTTAATTTAGTAAAAATTTTGACAAGTTAATCCTTTTATTATCTCAAGTTAGTCTTTTATTATTTTTTTTTAAAAAAAATCATCTTTTATATATCCATGTTACCAAAAGTCTTAGTACAAAGTACATACTTGACAATTTTTTCACCAAAAAAAATGCTTAACAATTTAAATAGTTCAATTACATATTTAATCTATCAAGATAACATCTAAATTATATTAAAATCATTGTAAGAATATCTAATTTATCCAAATTAACATGATTGTTGTTTAATTTTTTTCTAAGGCTGTTACTTCTTTGTTGAATAAGAATCGAATTGTACTAATGGTGAATGCTGAAACTTTGTTTTTTTGATGCAAACAAGTAATGGACCTGGATTCCGTGCAGTTAAATAGTGACTCAAATAGTGACTGCAAGTGAATTTCAACCACCCATTTTATTTGTGCATTTTATTTATTTTATGAACTTTAAATCTAAACCATTAATACAGTGCGAATGCATATCTGCATAGGAAAATGAATGCACTCAATCCAAATCCAAATCCAAATCCAACAACTAACACTTAAGTGTCTTTGAACCTAAACTAAAGGACAGTTAGGTACTATGTAGGATTGGGGTGAGAATTGGGCCACGCCAGAGAGGCAATATCCTCTCTTTCTAACTCCCTCATATTTCATCATATTCTATCTATCTCATATCTCTCCCACTCACTCAAAACACAACAACAGCAAAATGTTACCACTTTGTTCTTCCTCATCATCATCCATGGCTAACCCTTCCCTCACTCTCCCAACCAATTCTTTCTCCACTCTTCCTCACCTTCCATCTTTTCAAAACACTTCATCACTTCCTTCAACCCCATTCAATTCTCATTTTCTTGGCCTCAAGTTATCTCATTCTTCCATTTTCAAAACCCCTTCTTCTTCTTCTTCTTCTTCATTCAAACCAGCTTTCATTTTTGCCAAGGTACGTTATTTCACCTGCATTACTGTTTCTTTGTTTGTTTGTAATTTCTATATCTTGAATTCATTGTTAAATAAATGGGCAGGTGACTAAAGGTTCAAAGCCACCGCCTTTCACACTGAAAGATCAGGATGGCAAGACTGTGAGTCTTGACAAGTTCAAAGGAAAACCTCTTGTTCTCTATTTCTACCCTGCTGATGAGACCCCTGGTTGTACCAAACAGGTAAATACTTTATTCTTCCAATTCCTACCAATGCTGCATTCTTTCCCTTTTACTGTGTCAACACCTCAATTTCAACACTCAATAAAAATTAATGCTTTTTCTTAGATTTTGTAATTGATTCTAATGTATAAATAAAGTTTATAATTCAAAAGCGGATAGGCATTGTTTGCTCTTATGAAAAGGGAAGGGGATTTGGAGTAAGCAATTTCTGTTAGACTGTTGTTAGAGTTGGTTAATAATAGTATTTGGAGGGGCAGTTAGTTGCTTTATATATAGACCACACTGTAACTTCCAAGCTTCTTGGATTTATCTGCTATGAGAACGCTCCTTAATAGTTATGTTAGTGTTATTAGTGATTATGATGTGACTATAGTGTGTATTATTTCCCTTGTCCTCTGATTCCAACCAATGCTACATTCGTTTCCACTTATTCAATTTTCGGAGAGTGAGTCTTAGATTTTGGGTTGGGCCAACCGGCTTGTAAGGTGGAGTTTGCATTTACTTATAAATCCATGTTTAAGGCATCTTTCATCCAACGTGGGACTCTTTAACACACTGTCACACCCAACACTATTGGCTTTGATGTGTGCCCTGATAGCGGAAACCTGATAGCAGGGATGGCCTAACGGATCTTGGAGGAAGCTCTGTACCATCTTAGATTTTGGGTTGTGTCTAACTTAACCCCACAAAAGTGAGTGGATTTGATTTGAACATCAAATGAAAATGAACGCTTCTTCAAATTTTGTAATTCTAATTGCTGAAGTTTTATTTCAACAATGATATGCATTGTTTGTTCTCATGAAAAGGGAAGGGGAGAATGGTATCAGTTATTAGAAGTAAACAATTTCTTTTAGACTGTTTGAGTTGCTTAGTATTTGGGCCAGTAGTTAGTTGTTTTATATATAGATCATATTGTAGCTTCCAAACTTTTCAAGTTGACCTGCTACGATAGCGCTACATTATTTGTTTGAAATAGTAAATGCTAGCTGTTATATTGTTAGTGTGGGGCGTTGAACCTATGTGAACACTGCATAATAGTTATGTAAGTGTGATTAGCAACCCTGGTGTGACAATAGTGTTTAGTATTTCCCTTGTCTCGTGATTCCTAACAGTGGTTGTTTATGGTATATGAAGGATTATGATATAATTCCAACATGCTAAAGGCATGGAACTAGATTATGCTGAGTAGAGCAAATAAACTAATTAATTGGTCTTGTGCTACTGATATAGTAATGGTGCCCATTTTTTTATTATTATTATTGCAGGCCTGCGCTTTTAGGGATTCATATGAGAAGTTCAAGAAAGCAGGAGCACAGGTTGTTGGGATAAGTGGTGACGATTCTGCATCTCACAAGGTAAAACTCGGAACTTACACTGCATTTTTTTTTGTGTGCCTATTAATTAACCAATGCATTTCATGAAATGTAGGCATTTGCCAAGAAGTACAAACTTCCATTTACTTTGTTGAGTGATGAGGGTAACAAGGTAAGAAAAGAGTGGGGAGTGCCCGGCGATTTCTTTGGATCATTGCCAGGGAGAGAGACTTATGTTATTGACAAAAATGGCGTGGTTCAGCTCGTATACAACAACCAGTTCCAACCTGAAAAGCATATTGATGAGACCTTGAAACTACTCCAAAGCCTTTAAAGCTTTTGTATCCCTTTTGCCTTAAATCAAGTATGTAACTATGAATTGTATGTAACCATTGTAATTAAGTAGCTGATTTTGAATACTTTGGTCACATGTAAGTGATAAAAATAATATTTCTTCTCCTATAGAGAAACAAACAATTGTAATCTTTTACAATGGAAACAATACCTTCAACTGTCAAATATCAGTATTTTTTGCTTATGGTAAGTTAGCTTCAATTGACCATCCATTATGTTTTGTTTAGTGTTTTGAGTTTTCTATGTGAGGTAACAAGGTTGAGGAATTTGTATGATTTATTTGAGCAACATTGCAATAAATGAACCTTGAAAGATTCATGAGTACATTTCAGAAACATCACTCTTAAGTGTATGAAAGAAATTTAGCTTATCATTTTGAAAATAAAGCCTATCACTAGTGTTTCCCCTCTCATTTTAAAGGGCTCACATGCAATTATTTTTCTTATAATTTTACTATTATTTTTCTTATAATTTTACTATTATTTATGCTTTGGTTACTAGAATGGTTATAAAATATGTATTCAATCTTTCTTTTCATAGTCTTGACTACTGTAGGGTCCGAAAGCTTCGGATATCCAGTTCTTCTTCCTCCATGAATTCCATCCAAGATCATTACATATTTCATCACTATGGTTGATGCTATATGTTGAAATGCAGTGCCTCTGATAGAACCTTGTAGACCTTTTCATTACTTCCATCTCCTTAAGAGTTTGTGAAAGCATGTTCTCAACTGTAGGAAGCTTGAATTTCTCATCAACAAGTCCAGCAAGCCACATTGAGCGTATCTCCGAGGAGTGAAGATTTGAAACACTCTCGACGTATCCCACAAAAGCCATGTTTGGAATCAACGGATGAATAGTTCCCCTATCATGATTAGCATAAATCAAGCTATTAGTTTCTCGCGTATATTTCTATGAAAGAAAGCAAAATGAATCATAAACAGGTACTATTTGTCCCTAATTATAAGCTCGTTTGTAGAGTGTAAAAGGTTGCTTATAAAAGTAGACGGCGTAGTTCTTCTTACCTGTATAAAGGAATAAGACCAGAAGGGCACTCCAACAAGCTACAAAAAGGTTCTGGTAAAATGGTTTTGACCTTTTTCTTTCCTTCAAAACCAGTTGCAAGGATCACTAAATCAGCTTCCACCTTAGTGTTATCTTCAAATTCAATTCCTTCATTGCAGAACCACCACTTCGATGCTTTTTTAAACAGAATCTTGCCCTTTTCCACCTCATTGAAGAAATTTTCTGGCATGATAGCCATTTGACATGATGCATAATCTTCCACAAAAGGGTGTTCTGGTTTTAAACCATACTTC
Source organism: Trifolium repens (assembly GCA_030408175.1). Lineage (NCBI taxonomy): Eukaryota > Viridiplantae > Streptophyta > Magnoliopsida > Fabales > Fabaceae > Trifolium > Trifolium repens. The sequence continues at coordinate 53,210,017 of CP125851.1, forward strand.
TCCAAAGGAAGTTTCCATAGAAGATAGGACTCAATGAACTTTGAAATGCCAAGCCTCTATTATGGATTGCACACCAAGAAACAATTAGCTAGCTATATACACATTTTACAGTCATAAACTCATAATATGCTTTATACATTATTATATGATTCAGTTAGTAAAAAATGTTAATTATATATTTATACCATTGGAGAAAATATGTAGCAGAGAAGAGCTCTTAGTAGCCCTTGATTTGGTCTTTCATGGAATAATTGAGAAAACCTTGTTGAGTAGAACATGAAAAATGGTAACCCCCATATCCAGTAATGTGGAACTGTCCAATGCAAAGTCCTTATCACCATGGTGCATGGTTTTCCTTCAAGTCCTTCAAAAAGAAGTAATTAACTAGTAGTTTAGTTATACTTAATAGTAAAAAAATAGTTGGTTGACAAAGCTTAATTATTAATTTATTATACTTATACATGTTGAAATTTAAGAAAAAAAAGAAAGAATTAGCAGTAGGCCAAATAATGTTGACTTAATGCGTTGACATGTATTAACATATTTTTTCACACTTACAGTTGTAAAGTTGAATTGTTGATATATTATATAGTATAGTATCAAAGACATGAGGTGTTTTGAAATTTAAATTTGAGTGAATTTATATACATCCACACGTGGCTCTAATTTATGTGGGAAAAGAAGATAAAAGTCATAATCAGTCATTGAAATTCATTTTCTTCATTCAAAAGCATACCATTGAAGAGTCTAAGGATTGACATGTGTGGTTTTTGTTTTTCAAAATGAATAAAAATACTGTGGCAAATTATTGGTTTGATCCAACCTAAATATGGCCTCTGGCGGATTTTGGAGGAGACTATGATATCATCTTATAATTGGGAGTTGAGTCAATTCCTTACCTTACCCCTTTAAGTCTGAAGTTACTGAAGCAAGTCACCTTACAAAATCAACTTATAAAGTAAAGATTATCCTCGCTTATAAGCAAATATTCAAATTATTTTACAATTGATGTGTGCCTTTTAATACTATTTAAATGACATTTTTTATTAAGGTATAAAATGAAAAGAACAATGGTCCATAAGTCAAAAATTATTTAACAAGTGTGAAATCAAGCCATGTTGCAAGCAAAACTAGAAAATAATACTTAATATAAATACTTTTTAAAAAAAGCCAATGATAATAAATAAATGATTGAAAATGATAACAACAATAAATAAAAAGAATAGAAAAACTACGAGCAAGCACCATGCATATACTTTCGTCCCAATAATTGAAAAATTAGTTGGAGAAAAATATTTTCTTCATGTCTCACAACACGACAAATGGAAAATAAAAGGCAAACATCAACATGTCAAGATAGTGAAAGTGTTCAACAAACAAGTAGTAGACTAATATATCCAAGAAAAAAAAGAAGAAAAAAAGAAGTAGTAGACTAGTACTAGTAGTAAAGAATTCTCCAACATATTAGTCAATTAATTACAAACATAATATTAAATGAATTTTCAACAAAAAAACACAATATTAAAAGAATGCAAAACAATTATCAATTATCTAATACAATAGGTTTAATTTGTGGCCATCGGAACCTGTCACAACCCAAAATTGGAAAATTAAGGAAAGCTAGAATTGGAAAACAATGGTGAGACGTAGACTACTCTTAATTAAAATTTGTAGGTTATTCATTTAACAACCAATAAAAGTAGTCATACATAAATTCATAAGTGGAATTACTTATAAATTTATTTATGTATTTATTTATTTTCTAAGTAGTTTAGTTGCTAGAAATTTCACTCTTAAGATGAACAAGTGACTGTCCAGATTTGAACCACGATATCTGTATATGTAATTTAATATCTCTATCAACTGAGTTAAATTTACTATCGAGGATAGTGTAACTCATTTTTATTAGTTGTACTTTGTAAATTATCCTCAATTCTTAGCTAAGTAACCTAGAAAAAATCGAAACGAAATTACTATGAAAATAAACAAAGGAAGTTGAATGAAAATTTGTGCTACAAACATGCCTAACCGCAGTTGCATTCGCATCAATTCATAAATAAATAAAAAAGTGCTTTTAGGTATTTTGTCAAAACAACAAAACAAAACAATAATCAAAAGAGTATATATATATATAGGCCGCCAAGAATTGAGGAAGACCCGAGTAATTAATATAAAAAAAAAATACTCGAGTAATTTTATATTTTCTGTTTCCAATTTAAAAATTAGTCTCATAATGGATATGAATTTTTGTTTTGTAGATAGATGAAATGATAAATTATTGAAAATTCATACAAAGTGGAGGGGTCGAGGTTCGAATCTCCGATCATAGCATCCGACACTAATAATTTCAACATTTCTACTAGTTGACCTAAAATTTATGGACAACGGACACGAAATTTTAACTCGTGGGTATATATTGGAGTGCCTATTGAAATAAAAATTCTAATTACGACGGATTAAAAGAAATGTTTTCCTCCACATCAAAAGTTAGGTTTTTCCAAGACAAAAAAACAAAACTATATTTAGTGCAAGAAAATAATTGTTAAGTTGACTATGATTATGTCTACGTATACATGTATCTGTGTCCACACACACGTACTAAATTTTAAAACTGGCGATAATATTTGGCATAGGAAATATATGACTTAATCAATCATAATTTGAGAAGAATTAAATAATTAAAACCATCTCATCTCATCAAATTTTTATTTTATTTTGTATATGATATTCAAGATGTATATTATTATGAAATGTCACAAATATTAAGATTTTAATTACCTTGGTTTGCCTGTGCACACTCCATGGCTAAATCAATACCAGATTTTTTGAAACCAACTACCACAACCTTTTTATTTTTGAGAAGTTGATTAGCATCATCTTGGTCAAGTTTAGAGTAATCAAGGGAATGCATGACCTTCCCTTTGAATACCTCAAGACCTTTCTTGCGTGGAAACATTGGAATCTTGGGTATGTCCCCATTTTTGCCCAAGCAAAGAACCACAAACTCAAAGCTGTACCACTGAAATAATTATGGACAAATCAAAGGAAATAATTATCAGTACAATTAATATTCTCATAAGTGTACATACATTTTTGTACAAAAAAAAAAGTACGTACATGTGAATGCTCCATATAATAATATAGTATTTCTTTTATAGTCACAAAAAAAATATAGTGCTTCTTTAATTTGGAACTTTAAGAATTAATTTTGCTTGCCCACACACATAGATTATAAAAATGTGATCAAAGATAAAATTATATAAACAAAAATTATTATGCCAATTCAAAAGTTGATAAAGTTCGATCGTTATCGTATCAACTATAAACTGTTTCCGTAAGTTATATCTTTAAGAGCTTATTTGTATAAGTTAAAATTAACTTATGAATATGATGATCTGGTTTCATAATTAGTTCTCTCAAACAATTTTATTAGTATTTATGTTAGGAGATAAGCTAGTCAAGTCAATTCAAATAGGTCATCGAAATGAATTTTGAAACTGTAGTAAGCTATATATATATTAAAAAAAAACTATATAGTTAATTTAGAGGCGAATGAAGACCTGAATATTATCAGAGTCATTTGTTTGCACCGCAACATCCCACATAGACTCTCCGGAAAGTAAATTTCCGTAGTCAAGATCATGAGGTAGTCCTACTCCTCCAAACTTGTGGGGATTACTACCATTAAACCTGAGTTCCACCACCTTAGAGTTAAATCTAATATTCTTGATCACATCAAAGTGTTTGGCATATGAACGTAAATAATCCAACACTTCAACATGGGTAGGAAAATCAGGATTATCTCTATTAGGCCATGGAAAATCAGTGAATTCATAATCTCTACGATGAGATTGAAGTTTAGTTGAATTGTAAGTGCAATGCTTCCACACCCCACCAATGGAATTAGTGGCTTCAAATATAATTGGATTGTGGTGTGATAGTTGTTTTGCAATTGCTATACCACTAACTCCACCTCCTATTATGGCTATTTTAGATACTATTTTTGGATGGTTATTTTCATTAATCATAGACATGATTATTTTTTTTTGTATTGTAATTTAAATGAGAAGTAGTAGATACGTGTGACTAATAAATATTGTGTTAGTGATGAAATGAGAGGATTATGTGAGATTAGTATTTATAGATCGGTTGGCTGCATGCAATCGTCACACTGAGATCACGTGGCGTAGACTTTTACTTATTTGAAGTGAATCAACAAGAAAAATATCAATATAAGTGTTTACATATGTCTACTATTTTTTTTTGCCAGCTTAATTTAATTGCATTATAATATTGATGATATAATAATACTTATAATGGAAATTCATTTGTTATGTTTGAGAACTTTCGTGCTATCTACAGGCAGTCTTTTTATTCATGGTGTCCGTTCAATAATAGAAAGAAAAATAATAATAACGACAGAAACTTATAAATTTTTGCTAACATTGTTCTTTTTTTTTTTTTTTTGGTGCTGCTAACATTGTTCTTTAAAAAAAATAAAAATTAGCCATTAGACTACTCCTGATATATATAAAAAAATAAATAATTTTAATTTAGAGTTTGACTGTAAAACAAATAAAATTTAAAGCGGAGATCCATTTAGTTTCTTTACAAATTTTTTACCGAACAATTCAGATTTTAACAAAAATAAAATTGAAATTAGTCCTTGACAATTTTATATTAAGAACGAGTGTTTTTTTTTTTTGTAGAAATGTTAAGAATAAATTAGTCCCTCTATTATAACAAATTAGGGTCTAATTTGTCTTAATTTGAATTTTATTGTTATCATGGACTAAATTATCCTATCAAAATTTATGAGGATCAAAATAAAATTTTACTCTAAAATTTAAATAATTAAGAAGAAATTATCATTTTTATTTTTATCAAAGAAGAAATTATGTTTGTTACTCCATTGGTTCTTTTTTATTTTTTTTTACTTCATTACTCCATTAGTTCTTATTAATTTACATGTTTTTAAGTTTGTTTTATAAATCAATAGATGACTTGGATTAATAATTGTATTTCAGTCATATTTTTTTTTACAAAATAAACGATATTCATTCATTCAAATAGATAGAGTACATTGATGCAATACAAATTCATAATCGTGCTAAAAACAAAAATGGTGAATCTGCGAACAAACTCACAGCATTCATGTTAATAGCATAAAACAGCAAATTACATATGCCTACAAATATAACTATATTGAAGTGTCCGGAATATCCATGTCTCCGAATTTGTAGCGTTGATGACACCAAAGTCGGCATTGAATGAATCTACACTAGATCGGAACTACTCCTTCAACCTAAAACAAATGAACACCGCACAAAGACGGGAAACAAATACACCGCACAAAAACAGAACAATTAAATACACCGTACAAAGACGGAAAATCAAAACAAACAAATATGTGAAAAATCACACTTATTTATTATAACGAAAAAGAAAAACAATTTGGAGGGATGATTTTAGGTCAAAATTGACCTAAAATCACCTATCTTCAATCTTCAATAGACTAAAAAGAAGAAAAAAGGAGTGACAGCTAGGGTTGAAAGAGAAGAAAAAACAGAAAAGATGATAACAATCTTAATTTGTATATATACCATTACTTAATTTTTTGGTCCACTCATTTTTTCATTTATAATATCTATATTCCTTATTATAAGAGACAAATTATTTATTAGATAATTAATATATTTAGTCTATATTATAGATTAGATGGATAAATTATTTAATGAATTTTATAATAAACAAAGGAAATATACGTAGAAAATAATTGATAATAGAATTATTAATAATATAATATATCTTGTAAATTAAATTAATTATTATTTTTTAACATTTTATTTTGAATCTATATTAACTTTTATTCATTTATTTTTTATTTGTATTTTTCTGTGTAAATCAAGTGTTCTTTCTGCGTAATTATAAAAACTAATATCTCAAGTTAATTAAGTAGGTCTACAATGAGCAGTGAAGTTCAAAATTTTTTGTATTTTTCATGTAAGTGTATATTAGTTTTTCTTTTGTAGCGATTCACGTCAATCTTTCATATCTCTCCACAATATTAATATTCTTATTTCAATTGATTTATAAAGAGTAATAATTTATTTTAGCTAAAATAATAAAAGGTAGAATCAAGATAAAAATTACTATATTTTAAATTATAAACTCAAACGCAATTAAAAACAACATCAAAAATACAAAAAAAAATGTTATAAACTAGTGTATGCAGTAAAGCTCGGAACTCGGATAGTACTAGTACTAGAGTAGTTTAAATTCAAACCATTCTTAGTTAAAAAATCTAATAGGTCCAAATAAGTTTAAATCGGCACAAAATTGAATGTTCTTTTGTGAAAATTAACAGCTTGAATAAGATTTTAGGATGAACATGTCTTCCTCCAAATTTGAACTGAAGACCTTATAATTTATCGTGGATTTTAGAGATGTCGTCACTTCGTCTATTAATAAAGAAAAAAAACATAATTAAGCAATAAACTTCCCATCAAATGAAAATGTTGAGAAACTTTGAAGTCAAAAAAATAAATTATTAAGAAAATATTGAGAAAATATAGGGCGTATTAGATCATGGTCCATACATGATTAGAAATGCATGAGTCTGAACAATGCGACTTGACTCCCTTGAATCAATGACCAAATAAATTAAAAATATTTTATTCACGACCAATTAAGGTTTCCAAACACCAATAAATTAGTTGGTAATGCCATATAGCTTGCGTTAAATAACATTTTACTTTGGTTTGATTTGAGCGTTGATATTAAATCGTATGGTTATAATTAAAAATTATATTTTTTGTGTTAAAATAATCTCAATTGTTAATTGTAAATCAAACTGCTGAAATAGATTATTGTGTCTTGCTGTTGTGGTAGGAAATTTATTCTCCCTAATTTTATATGGCAATAAAACTATTTTTTTTACTACTAATTGTTAGTTGGTTCGGTAGTGATATGATTGATGTTGAACTTAGTAGAGAGAACCACCGTTTAATCCCCTGCAACTGTGATTGAGAGGGGGCTGAAATCACTTGATAACAAAACTGGCCCCTGAATCAGATTAAACTGAAGAAAAAAAAAAAACTATTCTTTATACTTGCATTGTATACTATATATATAATTAAATATTAAAAATAAAATTTTATATTATATAAATTTATGTTTTAAATTAATATTTTTTAAACAACAATACAAACTATTTATATAACTCTTGATCTCGATGATGCAATTTTACTTGAGGAATTAAATCATTATTGAAGTTTTAACAATTCAATAAAAATCAAACTATTTCTATTATTGTTACATCAAAGAAGTTTTTTTCTAAATTAAATTTGTTTAAAATCCTATATGTGAGATCTCCTATATATGTTACAAAAGTATAGATTAAATAATTTTGTTTTGATTTTAATTGAAAATAATTTTTTAGTGAACTTTAATTATGAACAAATTATTAATGATTTTAAAACAAAAACTGTAAAGAGGGTGATATTTAAATAACTTTAAAGTTTTTAAAAAAAAAAACATAGGCACCACTCTGTTGATTCGTCCATGCTATCCAAATGTAAAGTAATTAAAGATTTACGGTTCAAGTCATGAAAAAGTGGAAAATATAAATATTATTATATTAACAACTAGCTACAATTTATACTTCAAAATTCAATTTAATTGTAATTGTTTAAATTTAAAACTATATTTAGGTACCGTTTGATTTTGATTTAACGACAAATAGATATTTATTAATAATTGGTCTCTGCACACAAGATGAATAGAGGTCGAAAAAAGAGGAACTATAAAATAAATGCGCTGTATATAAGCGGAACACTAACGAAAAAGTCAAAAACAAACACCACCTAATAGCAGTTCACTTCAAATCTCATTCTTAGAAGGACATTCCTCAGCCTCCAGACCACCGAGAAAAGACCATCAACCCGGCCCATAAAGATGTCACTAGACTCTAACTCCCGATCTCGGATCAAAAGTGATCGGCCTATCAGAATCCAAAAAACAGCTCCGCAAGCCAAAAATTGACAGGGCAACGATAGAGTGAAAACTTAGACAGATAAGTCACAGCTCGCGACACTTTCACTTATATGTATGCGAGTTTATAATAACTTTGTTATTTCATCTATATACTAATAAAAAAACTCAATTATATATGTTATTAAAAAAACCCAAGTGTATATTGTTGTATTTAATTAAGTTGTTAATTAGTATATATACGAGTTCAATTATTTTTTTGACAGGTAGTGCTAGCCTAGTGACCAGTAATTTCGCCTTTAAGGTGGATAAGTGGAGTGTCCAGAATTCGAACTCCAATCCCTATATATAAAATGTAATATTCTTACTAACTGGTCTAAGCTTATGGAGACTACGAATTCAATCTTAAATAAAGTTAAAAGTTAAAATATATTGAATTTAAATATTTATTTAATTTTTTTACTTTAGATAAAAGTTTTACCTGTACAATATCCGTGCAGATATCGACTAGACAAGTATTATTTATATATATTTTGACTTATCCGAGAATATTTGCAAATCCATGGATATCATTATTTAATACATAAAAAAATGCATGTCTTGAGTATTTTTTTTCGCTATAAGTACGTAGTTAATAAAATATTTTTCTTGCTTATGAAATTACTCAAGCCATTTTTATACTTAGGCACGTTTAAGTGTGAGTGGTTAAGTCTCATATTGATTAGGAATGGAAAAAATGTTGAATTTATAAGTGGGGTGACGCATATACCTAATGTCGACTTACAATTTTGAATTGAGATGTGACGTCTCACTCTTGTGATCTTTGAGCATTGACTTTTTATTTCTTCCAAATTGCCAAACAAATGGTATCAAAGTCGTGGTTCGGTTTGGTGGGGGAACAGGAGTTGTTATGTCTTGTATTTCAAGTGTAAGTGATTAAGTCTCATTTTGACTATAAATAAGAAGAATGTTGGATTTATAAGAAATATGACACATATACCTAATATGCCTTTAGTTTAGAGTTGAAATGTGGTAGATAAAATTATTTCGCGTGGTCCTCTAACATTTGCACATTGTTTCTTTTGCGCTCCCCCGATGTTAGATAAAATTATTTCAGCCATCTTTGCTTGAATAAGTGAGGGATGCGTGCATGTTGATCAGATTTTGGCATCAACTCAATTTTGACAGTTGATAGTAACTACCAAAGATGGATTGGGTTTGGCATTATTTTTAGAAAAAAGATGTCTCATGGGATTGGGGGATTGGAGAGAAACAACAAGGAACCTAAAAGGAAGTTCCAAAGAAAGAAACCAAACACTTTTTGCATTGTGAAAGGAAATTTGAAAATCAAAGAATATTACACGGCTCTTGATATATAACCCATGTGATAAGTTTTGTGATTTATCCATAGTAAGTACAACTTAATCGATAAGTAACCCAATTTCCATAGTTCAATAAGAAACCCTTTCCATAGTTAATAGGTCACTAAACTTTCTTTTGTTTTTTTAGATAGGCAAAATAATCTTCGTATTTAAATTCACACATATAAACGGTGAGGTCAGAGTTTAAACTATGATTATGGCGTCCGACTTAATAATTTCAATTTTTTTATCAATTAAACTAGAATTTGTAGGCATAACTAATCTTTATGCATTTCAATAATTAATAAATTGGAAATTCTTATCATGTCCTATCGATTCAGCAATATTTTTTTTGTCAAATAATTAAAGGGCAAGAATTTTTTTTTATTTTAAGGTGAATAAGTGAAAGTAACAAAGTTCAAATTTTGGACTCTACATATTATATGTAATGTTCATACCAACTGAATTATACTAACGGAGAAAACAATATTATTTCTATATATAAAACTGTAAATATCATTTTCTCGAAAAATTACAAATAAATATCAACAACAACAACAACAACAACAACAATAATAATAATAATAATAATAATAATAATAATAATAATAATAATAATAATAATAATAATACAATTGCCAATTTTCAGTTAAGCACAAACCATTAATTTCCATAGCATTTTAATTTGACATTGTTAAGATGAAAATATACCAACTCGAAATTAGACACAATGAAGATTAGGAGTGTAACAGAAAACCTTGAAAGGTTAAATGATTGTAACATTTGATTTTTGAAAAGTTATCAATACAAAGTAAATTAATTCTGGCAAAAAATTGTTCCTACTAGAAATTGAACTCGAATTCTTTTAAACGATTTGTTCCGACGAGAGTTGGTTAACAACTTAACTCATTAACATAAAGGAATATCTTTCTTTACTAAAAATAATGACTATATTTTGTATATGTTAAATTTCCCCTTATACTAAATGAATAGATAAATCTTATATTTTATATGTAGTCAACTGAGTTTTTAATTTCTCTTCATACTACTATAGCTACATGGCAATCTATTTGCTTAGTGTACACTCTAATTATAAGTCAAAAAAATTGTTAATGCTAATTAATTGCTAAACTTTAGATGTAAACCCATATATGGTCGGATTGACTGATTTATATATACGTGTGTGTTGACAATCTTATGATTGACCCATAGCCACGTAAGTATAATATCAGTTTTAAAACCACCCGGAGACTTTATAAATAATAAGCATAGACATAGTATGATTAATCACAAAATTAAACTAATTTTAGTAGCGTGGACGAGAATATAGTTTATGGCTTTTTATTGGAATTAAATAAGTGACTAGCAAGTAGCTAGTATACATGATGTTGATGGTACGTACGTAGCACACAGATTATATCACTATTACTATGTATCATTATTAAGGGTGGTATTTTAATACTGTGGAAGATTATAATGTCTTATTTTGAATGGTTCTTTCTGTATTAGTACATATGTACATGCTCCTCAATCCTAATCATAGTCAATTTGTGATAAGAATTCTATTATTTATTTATCGGGTTCACTTTGGTGGTTTTCCCTTAAAGTATAATATCCGTTTCGTACTAAAATTTTGATATATTTATTATAATGTCCTAAAATAATAATTGATTTTTTCAATCGTTAAGTCATTAACTATATGATTTGCTTCCAATTGTATCATCTTCCACTTAGTAATGATCAATACATCAATATTTGATCAAATTATTTTAGTAAAAAAATACTATTATTTCTTTCTTTCATTCTTGACCCAAAAATAAAAATGGGCTATTCATTTTAAGACAGCATTAGCTCTTTTTTATATGTGCATTCATTGATCAATTTTCAAGTTCTTTAAAATTTGGAAATGAGATAAATATTAATTAATTAATTAAAGTATTACTAATGACTATATTATCTCCGGGACAAAAATATATATACAGAAAATTAATTGTCTTTTGTCTAAATTTTTTACTAAGGTTTTGTTGGTAAATTTAAGCTATAAGCTAACTTTTAGCTGATAGCTGAAAAGTTAGTTGAATAAAATTAAATTGTTTCGTAAATTTAGCTGTTGTAAATATAAAATGACATAAAAATATCTGGTTATTTTATATGAGTGAGTAGTTATTTTTGTGAGTGGGTAGTTTAAACAAAATAAAGAAATAATAATGTTAAAATTGGAATGAAAGGTGAAAAGCTATAAGCTATATATAAGCTCAAACGCTACTTGAACATCTAGAAAAAAGCAATAAGTTAATGAAAAAAAGTTTGTTACCTAACACCTCTAATTTTATGAAACAAGTTTATAAGCTAATATAATAAACTATAAGCTAGCTTTGTGTTACCAAACATTTAAATTTATTTTGCTCATAATATTGTATAACCGTTCTTTGGAAAAATTTGTTAGAGAGCAAAATATTTTATAACCCTTCTTAAAGAAATTTGATCTTGGTACCGAGGAAAGCTAGTTACATTTCTACTTGGAATTAGATAATTGGCTCTATACAATATAAGGGAGTCATTTACATTGCTAAATTTTATTTTATTTTATTTTTGTAATCTTATTACAATTATTGTGGTTTTAAATTTTTTTGAATGGCAAATTAAATTAGTGGTTATACATGGCTTTTCTTATTTGTTGAGGTAGCTAGCGGATGAAGGAGAAAACAAATATAACCACTTAAAGGAATCTAGACTATTTCACTTCGAACTTTCTTAGCACGATCACAAGTCCGACACAACACAGTGGAGTATCCTTGTGGTGCATTGACAAGCAATTTGTTTGATTCAACACGTGCCCATATGAAATACTAAGATATACAAATTAAATTCAAATTATATTAAGAGAATCATAGTTTTTAATTAAATCAAAGTTAAAGCTTATATTTATTTTTTTTGTTGGAAGAGCTTACCTAGTTACACCCCAAATTTACTAAAATATCCTTAAACACAATTTGTGTACGCGCATGTAATCTCAGTTTACATAACCTTATATAAATTGAGTATACTTATGCTCATGTAAACCGAATTAACGTAAACCATTTAAACTGAGTGTAAGTGCGAACTGAGTTTACAGAAGGTTATATGAACTGAGTTTACTGAGGTAAATATACTTAATTTACGTATGATTTGAAGTCTATTTTATAGATATGTGATCTTATGTTACGTTAGCAGATCACGTAAACATTTAACTTAGATTACATTTATTAATGATTGAAATCACAGGCAACATGAAATCGCATGAAAAATTTTGTCAAAAAAAATGAAATCGCATGAAAAAGAGAATGCCCTAGAATTAAAAAAGTATAAATTCACTAATCTATGCAATAAAGTCTTAACATAATATAATATCTTCAAAATTCAATCTTTCATTGTGATTAATGACACTTTAATGGAGTTTGTGAATTTGTGAAAGATAACACATTATTAAAAAATGGGTTAATAGGTTTTTACCCCCTGCAAAGTAGGCGAGTTTTGCGTTACCCCCTGTAATTTTTTTTCTTGAGATTACCCCCTGCAAAATTTATTTTTTGATTTACCCCCTTTTTGTTGACGTGGCAGGCAAAAAGTCAAGTTTTTTGCTGACGTGGCAATGAACTTTGCTGACGTAGCAGTTGACTTTTGTCTGCCACGTCAGCAAAAAGGGGGTAAATCAAAAAAATAAATTTTGCAGGGGGTAATCTCAAGAAAAAAAATTACAGGGGGGTAACGCAAAACTCGCATACTTTGCAGGGGGTAAAAGCCTATTAACCCTTATAAAATTATATGAAGAAGGATAATTTTGGTATTATGATTAAATTTTAATAAAAATTGGGTGTAATTAGATTTTATTGGGGTGTGACTAGAAAATTTCTTTTTGTAATGTTGTTTTAGTGTTTTCTAGTGTTGGGCCTTCTTTGGGTTTGAAGCCCATTTATGTGTTGTATGTAACTTGGCCTATATATATATAGGCATTGTTTGTGATCAATAAAGTAAGGAACCCATTTTACATAACAATTGGTATTAGTCTGCACCCGGGTCAACCCGAAACCGCAGTTACAACTGTTAAACCACTATAACTATCTCCTCTTGATCGTTACAACCTTTGTTCTCAATTTTTCCGACGAACAAGATTTGTTGGTGCCTCCTTTCGATGGCTGAGAAATCTACATTTCTTCAACTAGCATTTCCAAATTTCGACGGGTTCTATGAACACTGGGCGATGCTAATGGAGAACTTGTTGAGATCGAAAGAATATTGGAGCTTGATTGAGGTTGGTATCACATGGCACCGCATAAAAGAAAACATATTCACACAATTGGTATACATTTTAATAATACAAAAGTAGTAATATTATTCTTGTAACTTATGCGTTATACTTTTCTAACATTAACTTATGCATTATACTTTCTTTGTTCAAGCATTATGGTTGAATTCTTGAAAGCATTATCATTAATCCAAACATAATAATTGAAATCAAAATTGAAATTTGGAAATAATAACGACCTTAATGCCACATACTATCATTCTAGAAACATTGATAATAACAAAATTGAAATCAAAATTAGCATATGCAAACAAAACAAGAAATAATAATTGTTATGCCAGAATAAAGAAAGTAGAGAAATGAACCTAACGAACGTGTTTGAAAACCCAATCCTTATCGATCAACAGAGAAGAAGAATTAGGTGTTTGAGATTTTGATTTGGAAGTGGTTTTCTTGTCAGGTTGTGTGATGGAAGAAGCAGGTTCGTCGGAATCATTGTGTGGAGTTGGAATCAAATCGAAGAGAAAGACACATCCAATGCGGATTTGAATTTTCCTATCAATAGACCTACCTGTTAACTGACCTAAGTTTATAGGACATATTGATGTAATTTTATTCAAGGTTAAATAAGTTGTTTTTTTTCTCAAAACAAAAAAAATTACTTCCTCCGTTACAATATACTCCGTCTGTCCCAAAATAAATGACCTGTTTGACCACTGACACGTTTGCCAATACACAACTTTAATCGTTAATATCTCTAATTATCTATTATTAAAAATTATAAAAATGGTATATTTTGAAAGTATTCGTCGAGACAAATCAAACAACATCTCATATGCTAATATTTGCAAGTATATATTAGTAGAAAAATAAGGTCAAAGCAGGTCAAATGAATAGTACACTAAGTCAAAAAAATATCATTTAAAATGGGACGGAGAGAGTATGAGAAAAAATTCACTTTCTAGGTTCATTGTATATTTAATGTATCTGGACAATAAATTTGTCTAAATACATTAATTATACAATGAACCTAGAAAGTGGATTTTTGCTTATATATTGCAACGGAGAGAGTAAGTTTTTTTTTTTCTTCTTAAAAATAAGTTTTTATTTGTAGAAACTAAAATCAAAATTTGCTTCCTGAAGAAGAGACAACAAGCAAACGTCGCCGTCGAAATCGGTGGGATCCACAGCCAGATTCAAACGATCAGACTGGCGGCGAAACGGGCGGGACAAAGAAACGGAAATCGCGTTGGGCTGATCATGAACCGAAACTGGTAATTCCACTTCCTGATTTCATGGGTGGTATTAAATTTGATCCTGAAATTCAAGCTTTGTATAGTAGATTACTTTAGATTAGTGGAAATTCAGTGGAATGTGATACCTGTTCTGTTTCTCGATTGTTAACCAACTTTGATTTGATGCAGTTATTTAAAATACTATGGCTCTGTTTGCTAAAAAAAACAGCGGATAGCCGATAAGCTAGCTTATAGCGGATAAGCTAGCTGATTGAATTTGTAGTGTTTGGTAAAATTAGCGGTTGAATTAGGTTATAAGTATGAAATGACATAAAAAATATGTTTAATTAATATTTAATTTTTTACAAGTAAGATGATAGGGGTAAAATTGGAAGAAAATATGATAAGCTATAAGCTCATAAGATACTTGAAATAGCATTTGAAAATAAGCTATAAGCTAGTAAAATAAGCTATAAGTTCTTTTTTAAAAACCGTTACCAAACAAAGTTTTTAGCTTATAAGCTAAAAGCTATAAGCTAGCTTATTTGTCTTCCCAAACAGAGCCTAACTCATTTTTCTCGCGTTCTGCTCCTAAGTTTTGTGAAGATGGAAGGGTTCCGATCAAGATGAAATTTGTTTCCCCCTTTTGACTTTGCCAATTTTGTTTTTAATTTCATTTTTTATTTTTAAACCAGTCAATTAATTGTTGTTTCCTAGTCACTTGCCACGCCACTGAACCAAAGCCACATTATGGTTTAATTTGTCGATAGATCTCCTTAGGGACTAAAATCTATAAGTTTAAATTTTACAGGGGCGATGCCAGTTGATTTTTTTTACTTCTGCTAGGGACTAAAATTTATAGGTTTAAGTTGGTTAATTTTACCGAAAAGAACCTTAGTTTTTCTTTTTTAATTGATAGAATCATTTTCTTAGAATCAGGTTGGAAATCTTTGAATCAACACCCAAAGAAACGCCAGCCATGGTGAAAGGCGTTATCGGAGAAGAAACCCAATTCCAATCGCTCGAGGATCGTCTCACAAAATCTTCCCCTCCAGCTGAGGCACTCTCTCTCTCTCTCTCTCTCTCTTCTCTCTCAACTAACTGACTAACTAACCAACTAACTAACCAACTTCACTGCAGGTAGGTCTACTGATAGGAAAATTCAGCTCCGCATTGGATCGTGTCTTTCTCTTCGATTTGATTCCAACTCCACACAATGATTCCGGCGAACCCACTTCTTCCATCACTCAACCTGACAAGAAAACCGCTTCCAAATCAAAATCTCAAACCCCTGATTCTTCTTCTCTGTTTATCGATAAGGATTGGGTTTCCGAACACGCTCGTCAGGTTCATTTCTCCACTTTCTTTGTTCAATCATAACGATTATTATTTCTTGTTTTGTTTGCATATGCTAATTTTGATTTCAATTTTATTATTATCAAGGTTTCTAGAATGTTAGTCGGTGGCATTAAGGTTGTTGGTGTCTATGTTTGGGTTAATGATAATGCTTTCAAGAATTCAACCATAATGCTTTGCCAGGTATATATATGTTATCGAATTTCAGTTAACTTGGTCAAAAGCGTGTAAATGTTGTGTTACTTTCTAGCTATGAAGCACTGACATATACATGAATATCATGTTGGATATCGAACCCAACATTAACATTGGCACATAGACACTGATAGTAATATTTAAGAAAATGAAAGTTGTTGAACATAACCCCGGGTGTTAGTGTCGAATCCGAAGTGTTGGTGCTACATAGCTCTCTAGGCTAGGTATTCAGTAATTTTGTTCCCTTGCAGACTCTTAAGGGAGTTGCTGAAGCAGCTCCGATTTTGGAGGTTAACTGGGGTGAAAGACTGCTTCTTCAAATTTGTTACGGCCCGAGAAGGTAACCCAAATTCTTGAATTCTTGTATTTTGTTACACTCCCAAAATGGTTCGTTTAGCTGAGAATATATTTTTGTTTATGGTGTGATTTGGTGTTTTTTCTATTACTATGTTGTGCAGGTGGAATTGTAGAAACTGCTCACTATCGTCAAATATTACATCTAGTAGTCTACGCCCGTGTGATTTTAAAATGGGGAAGGTCTTGAGTTCTTTTCAAACTTTTAGGTGTATGCACAACTTTAACCTCAGGTAACAACCTCACAAATTTAGGATATTCTTCTATTTATTGACTAGACCTGCTGGTAAATTGAGTTTTTGTATGTGGTATCATATCTTACAAGGTTACCCATATTGCATGACGGTTCATCCAAATTTCAGTCATTGAGTGACATTCTTCATCATGCAATATCGGTTCATGCCAAAGAGCTTTCAGATGCAAAATCCCTGATCGATGGTAAATTGGTAAACTATTGCACTCCCCAATTTTTTTTCATCTTTTCACTTCTAATTTTGCAGCTATTATTTTTATCATAAGTCATAACAGAAGTAAAAACAATTTGGTGTTTTCAATTGTTCTGAGTAGCAAAGTTGTTAATTCCTTTTGTTGTAATGTGTTCAGCTCCTATGATATGTGTTTGTATTGTGATACACTGGATTTCTGAACTGAATATTGCATATGCCCAAAATGGTTTTGTTATCCGATTTAGTTTGAATATTCAATAAGAGCAACATTTTGACATCGATCTATGCAAGTGAAATCCTGCACAGACTGTGGATAGTGTTGGGTTGAGGTTGCACTGCAACTACTGAAGTTGTTGGAATATAAGAAAAATATCATATGATATCTTGAATTATCTGATAGGGTTTTTTTTCTTCTCTTAGAGTATCTCTTGAGACATTTCTCTGTTATCATTATTTTATTAAAATTTATTTATTTTCTCTACCACTTTAGGTTCTTGATAGTGAACCATGCTCGTCCAATGGTGTGCATGAAGTTGAATTGCTTATACCATTTTCGAATAATAGTTTTATTGAAGGTAAATTTTCCTTCAATTTTATATCATATAAGAATAAAAATATTCTGTTTACAATAGCTCTTGATATTTTTCCAGTTGGTTTAAGACTTAATGTTCTAACATTAGTTGTTAATATCTTATAAAGCATACAACCAAAAAGATGTTTCTGGTATTCTTTCTTTTAGTGGCACAATATGTTCATTTGCATATCTGAATTCAAAAGAGCCAATTTCACAAGCTGTCAATGATATAAAGGTGAGTAAATAGCTATTCGTATTTACTCAATTCATGATTTTATTTATGATGAAATGTCAGCTCTTTTATTCAATGGCTGTCTTAAGCTTTGGCATTTGTTTCTAAATATTTCCCCCGAAATATTGTTATTTGGTGGTACACCCTCTCACATGTTTAGAGAGTGATGAAGTGATAAATTCACTGATTTTCTGATCTTTTCCAATATTGTCCTGGATCACAATTCCGTGCACAGGGAGATATTATTACAAGCCTACAAAGTAGATTGGATATAATCTGCGATGAGACGGATGTTGATTCAGGTAACCACCACGATGTTGGAAGGCAAGTAGGTGATGATGATGTATCAGTTGAAAAGCCTGTTTCCCAACTTGTGCTGCATTTATTGAGGTAAAGTAATTTGTAATGTGATATTTACGTATCACTCATTGATATACTCCAATTTTCTGTTCCGAGACATCTGTACCTAGTGTGTATTATTGTTCCTGAGTCCTGATTACATGATCAACTGAGACATTTAATTCTTGGTACCTTGTTACGATGTTAATACCCTGGCGTAAAATAGATTCTTGGCGATTCATCAATTATTTTGCTCTGACTATATTCTTTAGCGGTTGAATCCTAGTACCACATTTGGTTAAATAATAAATCCATTATTCTTTTTTTTACAGAAAAGAATGCAACCTTCCTTTTCCTAGAAGAGTTTTCGCACCATGGTTAGCAGGGACATATGTGTGTGATTACTTGCAGCCTTCTGAAACTGTTGAGGTTTGGTTTCTATCTGCTTGTGAATTTTGTTTGCACGGTGTGATTTGGTTTTAAGGTCAATTACTTGTAATTTGTTCTTAGGTTTTAAAAGATCACTGTATGGAGTTGTTATCCATGAAAGCTCCAACTGAGGTCTATACAATTTTGGAGCCAGAAAAAGAAGTCATATCTTTCAAAACTAAATCTTTCTGGGATGTAGCAGTGCCCTCTTATTCAGAAATTCAACTCATGGAGAACAAGACGAAACTTGATAGCAGAGGAGATAGTTCTAGTGATAAACTCATGAAGCCAGGTCACATTAGTGTTGTAGCTGCTGGTCTCATCCTTCTTCTATCCGTCTTGGTCGGTTTTGTGTTATTTGTCCTTAAGGGTTGAGGGCTTTAACTCTCATAGGAACTTTCGCTCATCTCTATAGCATGCATGAGTACACATTTTCATATAATTTCCAAAACTGTTGGCTTTGGCAACTTCTGTACTTTGAAACTTTACAGTGGCAGGTATGGGAGAAAAATATAGAAGGAATGAAGAAGATCAATAGGAAGTATAAATCATAAGTATTTTAGGGGATTTAATTATAGCTGGTATAAGTGAAACTGACACCTTAGTATTTTCATAAATTGATTTGCAACTTGCTCTTTGTTATCATGTTTTGTTTTAGAACTATTTCAATCATAATGTTTTGCTAACTCAGCAATCACGCTTTGAAGAGGCAATAAAAAGTAAGGAGTGGAAGAATTCTATGGTAGAGGAGATAAATGCAATTGATAGAAATCAAATGTGGTACATGAAAGAGTTGATTTTGTTTTTTACTTCAAAATTGTAGTTGTTTTTTACTTCAAAAATTGTAGTTGATTACTTCAAAATTGTTTTTTACTTCAAAATTGTTACTCCAACTCATTTTTTAAGTAGCTTTATTTACAGAATAATATTATTAATACTAATAAAATTAAAATTTTAACAAATAAGATTATTTTTTACGAAATATAATAATTTGTTGGCTTAATTAGTCTTTTGGTCCTTTAACTATATTTTTTGTTTCACTTTGGTCCTTTAATTAATAAATGTTTCGTTTAGGTCCCTTAACTATTTTCCGTTAGTCAAGTTAACCCCTTCCGTTAATTTTTAACACCAAAACTCTGTAGTGGATAATAAAA
Organism: Trifolium repens; assembly: GCA_030408175.1. Classification (NCBI taxonomy): domain Eukaryota; kingdom Viridiplantae; phylum Streptophyta; class Magnoliopsida; order Fabales; family Fabaceae; genus Trifolium; species Trifolium repens. Next base: position 53,229,969 of record CP125851.1, read on the forward strand.
AATTAAGAACTAGAATTATTCCCAACAAACTCAAAGATCTAATATAAACCAAATTATAGTTCAGATAGTAGGTTTGCATATAAGGTTTAACTATGCATTTGGTCTTTATGTTTATTTTATATTTTAATTTTATTTTTTATATTTTAAAAGTATCAATTTGATTTCTTACATTTCCATTATTTCATTAGTATTGTTAGTCATTTCTCTTATGTTACAATCCAACGTTAGAAAAAACAACTGCTACAAGTCAAAGTACATTCCACCGGGAGTGGTTATGGTGCATAAGTTTTTTCCTTATGCACCATGCATAAATAATGAAAATTGCTTAATGCACCCCCCAGATTGCTTAGTGCACCCTCCAGGTTTCTAGCACACCCCTCAAATTTCTAGCGCACACCCTAAAAATATGGGGGTGCGCTAAGCAATCTGGGGGGTGCATTAAATAATTTTGGGTATTTATGCACGGTGCAGAAACATAACTTATGCACCATAACTTATGCCCCGCACACCCCCACTAGACAAAATTTCCCTCCACCAAAGAATTCATTATTTTTCACCTCCAAACCACCCTGATGTTTAACTAGACAAAACCCCTCCCAATTGATCATACACATACTCCCTATTTTATATGTGTTCAAATTCAAATTGATCTAAATTAAAATTATGGATCAAATATAAACAAAATTAAAAACTATACAAAATTAAATGTTGTTAGATGAGTAGCGTTCGAGTTTCTTTATCAAAATTATTTTAAAATCAAATCAAACCGCATTATATATATTTTAATATCTATTAAGATATATTGTATTCATCTATTACAACTTTTTGGTTTGTATTTTGTGTTAGAATGATTAATATGAATACAATTTACCTTGAGAATTTTTGAAATACTTATTATAATAATCTCGTGAACCTATTTAAAAACACTGTACAAAATAAGGACGAATTCAGTAGTTTGCTTTTAATTAAATTATTATTAGTCGAGCTAACATGTATTTGAAGGACACATATTATTTATTAAGCTATATATTTAATAATGCAAAAAATTTAATGTTTAAAAAATTAAAATACGCAGGTCTTAAAATGGGTTGTGGATCCCCTCCTTCACATATCTCTCCCAGTCTCTCTCACTCCCTCCTTTATTCATTTGTATATATCTCTTTCTTACTTTTTCTCACACTTATTCTCTTTATTATCTTTTTATTAATTTTCTCTTTGAAGATGAGAAGTAGAGGATCCAACCTCCTTAAAATGCCCACATGTTATTAGCATTCTGATTTAATTATGTATTAATTTTGGGGATGAGTAGTAATAATGAGATGCAGCATAATGAGTAGCATCTTATCTATCGATTCTTAGCATCTTCTGTGAGATCCCATTCCATTGACAGTCCCCACTTGTGATGTTCTTTCTTCATCCTTCAACATAAATAAGTTCTTCTTTCACTACCACTCTCACTCACTCACACCCCCTCAACTCCACCAACTATTACAGTGAAGAGAAAGATGAACATGATACAGAATTCTCCCCATGCCCAAGCTCTAGCCTTCAACAACATCAGCTTGGATTTCTTCAACAATTTTTGGGCATGGCTCGCCGTCATCTTCTGGAGAATCCGAACCCCCAAACCCGAATTACTTCATCCTTCCTCCGAAGTCACTGAAGCCGATAAGCCCGACCCCATTCCAGAGGTGTTGGAGCCTTGTCATGATGATGATAATGGTAGTAGTACTGTTGTTGATAACAGTGTCTCTGAGGATGTTGTCGGAATCACAAAGGGAATTAAGATGAAGTTTACCTCGTATTTGTACGAGGATGTTGACATTAGTGATGATGATACTTTAAAAATAACGTGGGAAGAGAAAGAAGGAAGATTAGGGTGGTGGGAGAGATGGGAAAAGTTGTTGAGTACAAGAACGGGAGAGAACGAAAATGGTTGGTACACGTTCCAAGATTTAACGATGGTTAACGGCAACGTTGTTAGGTTTTGGGATGATGCTGATGCCGATGGAGGAAGCAATTAACAGCTTCAGCAAATAACGTCCGGTAAATAAGGGAAGTGTCCAGGGATGAACTTTGTTCCTGCATATAAAATGTTATTGTTCCTACCAATTGAGCTATATATGTTCCTTTATGATAATAGTAATCACTAATTAGATAGTACTTAGATTAGATAGAATAATACTAGACTCAGAAATATATAAATCACGTTATTATGTGGTATTATTGATTGGGTTGTTATTGTAAATTGTATATATATGGTACTTGGTTAATTAATTTATGGATGATGTATATCATGATCAGTTGATATATGAAAAACCTCATTTATGCTCGTTGGTCTCAAAAATTTGTAAATCAAAATTTTAATTTAGAGCAACAACTCATTAATTCTACGCAAATTATCTCTTTGATTATCAACCATGTGTATATATGCTAGGTGGTCACAAATAATGAGACACCGCACCATTAAAATGGATCACGAGAGGACAGTCGGGGAATTATTCATATTATTGGACTTAGAACAACGATACAAGTGAGTTGGACACTACAATTTCACATTTACCACAACATATCTTTCACATGTAGCATATATATATGCAGCTCCGCTCAAAAAATTTATCCGATAACAAATATTATTTGAAACGTATACTCAGATAACTTTGAGTTTCCAAGTTTATATATTTTAAATAAAATAATATTGATATTAGCATCGTAAAAACAGTCTCTCTTATTTAAGCTTTAGAAGATGCCAAAAGGTAATGAATTGAAGTTAAACAATTGTTGTGGGCAATTTTGTTGATGTAAGAGCTGGGAAAGGCTCTGGTGAATATGAATATGTTGGTGGTAACACTAATAGTGACAAACGATTCCACAATGCGCTATTCATTAAATATTTTTACACTGTCATTTAATATCAACTATGTATTCCGCCAAATCATTTCATTACATTCCACTTTTATGGTATAATGTGAAAGAATAATTAATTTTTATTGGATGTTCATGTAAAAATATTTTACTGATGTAACATGTCGATTAAACTTATAATTTTATCACAAACTTATAAAATCAGCTGACGGATGAAGGAAAACAAACGTGAGTAATATTCCTGGACCATTGAGAATATGCCAATATACAATGGAATAATTCTTGACTATTAATTTCACATTATTTTATAATCTTCATTTTAACAATGTACAAAATAATAAACAATTAATTAACCAAAAATGGTCCAATAGATTTGTCGTATTGCCTTTCACATGCAGCTACATATAAATTCGATCGGTGATTAGTGATTATTACTCTGATTGTGATATGATCAGTTTGGAACTATTAGCAACTTACATTCATTTGCTAATTTAATTTGCTATATATTATGCTTGTTGAAAATGACAAATATATTTGCGCTGCGCTCATGTCACTATTTGTCATACTGCATGTATTTCACTTAAAATATTTATAATTATTCATGATCTTTTCAAATTAATCGTAATTTTTTCGAATTTTCTTATAACAAAAAGTGTATATAATATTTTCATTGTAGAATTAACACGAAAATAACCTAAATAAGGTGTGTCCTTAGTTATATCCCTAATTATAAATCCCTTTAAAAACAATAAATTGTGTTATTATTCTTTGTGCAAACTTTTCTAGTGTTAATTATTCATTTCATGGAGAAAGGGGTCTGTTTATTCGGAGTTTAGTAAAATTAAACTAGTCAAAAATTATTTTATTAAAGAATCGAACTTTGATTTTTTTAAGAAAATTCATTATTTAATAAAACTCATTAGCTATTTAAGCTCAGCTACTATTTATTTTTAAATTATTTATATTTTTTCTATAATAGCAAAATGAGAGAGAGAGAGAGAGTTTAGTTAACATTTCTATTATAATAATTCACATGGTTGAAAATGAAAAGAGATTCTTATATTGTAAAAATAAATAAATATTCTAAGGAAATCTTATATAAGTTAAACTGGGGCAAGTATCAAGCCCCAATGCAAGTTTAAATGAGGAGAGCTTTTTTTGTCACCCTTAGTTTTCTCGCATGTCCTGCTAAATTATGAAAATATTTTTGTCCACTACTTAAGCAATAAATGGAATCTGCTACATAAGTAGCGGAGGTGTAAAAAATATTCAAATTCACGAACGTTTAAGATTTCACACACCCATAGAGACCCTGTGAAAATATGAATTTTTTTCCTATCCGCTATTTAAGTAACGAAACTAGTTTGCACCGTTGAAAGTTGAAATAGTTTGCTACTTAAGCAGCGAACTGCGTCTATATATATTTCAATGACTTTCAGACATAGATATTTTTTCTCCATCAACTTTTTCCCCTCCACTCCAAACCTTTCCAAAAATTACCATTTTTGAAGGCTCCTAATTGGCTAGAGCTATGTCATGGCCGAACAAGTGGTCTGCAGACCTTTGACTGATGTAGAAGATCTAACCAATCCGTCCGCTAATTAAGTAGCGGACAGTGTCCGCAAGAAAGGTAGTGGATGATGTTTTCAAAAAAAATCTAAATTTTTTTCATTTTTATATACGTCTACTAATTAAGTAGCAAACAATGTCCGCAAGAAAGATATTGGACGGGTTTTTTAAAATTTCTCTAAAAAAAATTATTTTTATAAATGACACTACTTAAATAAAATAACAAAAGGATAAAATAAAATCCAAGCAGGGTGCACGAGAAGTATAAGGGGCGCCAAAAAAAATTCCCTTGAATGGGCTAACCAGTGGCCCAAGTACACACAACCCATATATATAGAAGATAAAATGGGGCACATTTGCCTTCTCAGCACATTTAAAATGAGAATTACTTTTGTTACCCTACCATTTTTGGAGCACACCCTACGAAATTACAAAAATACCCCTTGTTTGTGACTTAAGACACGTACATCCTTTAAAACACCATACCGGGTTTTATTTTTATAACGTTCGCTACTTAAGTCACAGACGGTATTTTTCAAAATTTATCATTTTTCCTACAAACAGTGGCGGATCCAGAAATTTTTGTTGATGGGGGCTTGAAAATATATATATATATATATATATATATATATATATAGACAAAAGTTGAATATTTTTTTTATATAGTGTTAAATATATTTTTTGTCCTTTTAAAATAGTGATCATCTAAACTTAGTGTTTACTTAATTTTTATCATATTTTTATTCTATGGAAAATTATTTTGCACTCAATTTTGATCTCTACTGTTAATAAAATCATAAAACATAACTCCAAAACAATTAGCTCAAAATTTGATTTTTAAGTCATGAGTTTCGCCACTTTCACTACAAGAAAACCACATTTTACTGACGAACATCCTCCAAGCGTTAGTGACGACTTGAGTCGTCTATAACTTAGTAACGGCTACGGTCGTCAGTAAGTAATGAAAATCCGTCACAAAATTAAAGAAACAATATATTTTCAACCAAAATTCATCACAAAGTTATTGACGGAGATATCCGTCACAAAGTAAACATTTATTGACGGCTGAAGTCGTCAGGAAATATTGACGGATTTAGTGACGGCTAAGGCCGTCACAAAATGATGACTACGCTCTAGGAAATTACAAAAATACCCCTTGTATGTGACTTAAGTCACGTACATCCTTTAAAACATCATACCGAGTTTTATTTTTATAACGTCCGCTACTTAAGTCACGGACGGTATTTTTCAAAATTTATCATTTTTCCTACATCCGTGACTTAAGCCACGGAAGGGTATTTTGGTCATTTCGTAGGGCGCGCGAGCAACCCATAAGACGGCAAAAGTAATTTTCTTTAAAATTGTACATATGATTTTTTACTATAGTTCTTTCCTAAAATCAAAAGTGATCACTTCTCTGCACATTTAAAATGAGAATTGCTTTTGTTGCCCTACCATTTTTGGAGCACGCCCTACGAAATTACAAAAATACCCCTTGTCTGTGACTTAAGTCACATACATCCTTTAAAACACCATACCGGGTTTTATTTTTATAACGTACGCTACTTAAGTCACGGACGATATTTTTCAAAATTTCTCATTTTTCCTACATCCGTGACTTAAGCCTCAGAAGAGTATTTTGGTCATTTTGTAGGGCGCGCGAGCAATCCATAAGACGACAAAAGTAATTTTCTTTAAAATTGTACATATGATTTTTTACTATAGTTCTTTCCTAAAATCAAAAGTGATCACTTGTGCGATCATATAAATTAGATTTAGGGGGATGTATTGAATTGAGATTTCAGTGGATTTTAAAATACTTTTTTATGTTAAAAAATTCCATTGGTATTCAATCAAGACTTTTATAGAATCAAATCAAATCTTCTGGTATTCAATCAAGACAATTAAGATTTTTTTCCAGGGCAATGAAATCGGTTGTTATTCGATTGAGATTTCACAGGATTTATAAAATGTCACGTGGTATTCAAAAATCAACAGATTTTAGTGGATTCTTTTGTGCAGCGGATTCCGTGAGACTTTTTAGTTAAAAATACACTTGAGAGACTATTCCAACAATCTCACCAAAAACCTTGAGACTTTTTCAAACTCTCCAAGACTTTTTATTTTTATTTTGCTTTCACAGTTCATCATCACTATACCAAAATTTCTCTTCTTCTTTTCTTTCTTCACTTGTTTATCGAATATGGTTTTTGCAAGTTTTCTTTTTGAACAAATTCTGCAACTTTTTTATTGGATTCAACACTTTCGCTATTCCTTGTGTTATTCCGGTCGTTGGTTTAACAATCAAAGATTACAGTTTTTTTTTTTTTTTTTTTTTTGACAAAAGATTACAGTTTTTTTATACATACGAAAACAATATATTACTCAAAGGAACGGTAATCGGTGATTCATTTGCTCCATCTGTTGTTTCATCTTCTTTTGTTTGCAACATCGATTAAATACTACAATTTTTGTCTAAAATACATTTGCTTCTCAATTTTTAAAATATATGCTTTTTTTCACATACATTTTGAGACTAATTAATTTTAATAATATAGTAATAAATGTCCAAGATGTTTATGACAATCCTGTTCATAATGTAATGCTCTCTAGATAGATATTCACTTTTTAAATAAAACTTATTTCATAGAAAAATAATACATACATTAATCTATATTGCTTTAAATCTAAGATGAAAACACTTTACATCTTAGATGAATTTTCAACTAGGTAATAGCGCATTTTCATATCAACAACTCAACTAAAATGAATGAGAAGTGTAATTACTCTATTTCGAGGGTAGAGAAGCCTTCTAAAAAGAAAGACTATTTTATCATTTCATAATTCTTCCATAAGCCAATACAATTTCATATATAGGGATGTCCCTTACATATTTGGTAACTAAAAAATAATAATAAAATACTAACAAACTTATTCTAGAATATAGATGAATCACTACTTCATTCTATTTTGGACCGGACACTTAGTTGAGCCTCTAGGATCATAACATTACCAATCCTTTCAAAATCAATTTTGTCCTCAAAGTTGAAGAAATTGCTCCTAGCATAAATTTTACCCGGATCTCTTTGCTTGAACTGCAAAGACCTAGTTGATGTATACATATCCAAATGTCCACCTGGATCCCACTTTTTTCTTTTCCTCCTCACCATTGCAAGTTGCAACATAGCCATAAGATCTCATAGTCACATAATGCTTATAAAGGAAGCAATTTTGGCAACTCCTATTCCTGCTACTTTTCCCTCAAACCCTCCTTTAAGAACTTTATTAGACATTATGTGCTTATGAACAATAGGTGGTACACAATTATAATGCCAATCTAATAAGCTGCCATTCCATGTACCAATCAAGCTCCCATTTGAATTATATTCAAAGACCAAGAACTTGTTGTTATCACTCTTGTAGGAACACCACAACTTGGTAATCCTCTTATGCATATTCTCTTCAACTTTTGAACTTCAACAACCTTGTTGTTACCAGTGGTTCCCTCATTGTAGAGCAAACAACATAAATCATGTCAGAAACACTTCCATCTTAGATGAATTTTGAACTATAGCGCATTTTCATATCAACAACTCATGATTATCACGTAATTAAGTAATTCATTTGCTTCATCATCAAAACTCAACCTCGACGATATTCATGAAAGAAATTCAAACACTTTTAGAAAAACTTACAACCCAAATCATAGAATTAAGGGTTAATAGGCTTTTAATCCCTTGCAAAGTAGGCGAGTTTTGCGTTACCCCCTGTAATTTTTTTTCTTGAGATTACCCCCCTGCAAAATTTATTTTTTTGATTTACCCCCTTTTTGTTGACGTGGCAGGCAAAAAGTCAAGTTTTTTGCTGACGTGGCAGTTGACTTTTGCCTGCCACGTCAGCAAAAAGGGGGTAAATCAAAAAAATAAATTTTGCAGGGGGGTAATCTCAAGAAAAAAAATTACAGGGGGTAACGCAAAACTCGCCTACTTTGCAGGGGGTAAAAGCCTATTAACCCTAGAATTAAAAATAGGCTATCAACCATCAATGGATTGGTAAAATCCTTAAACAAAAGTTACAAGTTTGATGTCCTGACAATTCGGATGGCCTTGTCGAAAAAAAAAATGGATTCCTAATAAATGAAAATGTACAAAATTTACTATGAATAGCCGTCCCCATTCTCTAACCCTAATTTCTTTTTGTTCATCCACCAAGGAGAGGTGGTTTTTGGGTCAATTTTTGACCCAAAATCACCCCTCTAAATTGTTTTTCTATTCCTTTTTATTTAAATAAGTGATTTTCACAAATATTTAGTTTTTCTTTTTCTGATTTCGTCATCTTAGTGTGACGTTGGGTTGGTCTTCGTCTTGTTGCGACGTTAGTTTGTTGTCCCGTCTTTGTGCGGTGTTTGTTCGGTTCAAATTGACAGATTAGATTCGACTCGGTGCATATTCAACAATCAATGACTTTGGCATCATCAACGTTGCAGACTCGGAGACATAGGTATTCCGAGCACTTCAAGTTCGTCATATTTGTAGGCTTTGTCACAATTGTAGACATTTTGCCGTTATATGCTATTAACGTGGATGCTGTGAGTTTGTTCGCAGATTCATCCTTTTCAGTTTTTAGCGATCTTGAATTGTATTGTTCGATATATTTTATCAATTTGAATAAATGAATGAATGAATATCGTTTTTAGTCAAAAAAAAAAAAAACTATCTATTTAATTTTTTGTCAAAAAAAAACTATCTATTTAATTTATTAATAACATAAAAAATAGTCAATAATCATAACAAACTTTTTTTTTACACATCTAAAATAGTTATTCATCTATTTAATTTGGGTCTTATTATCTTTTAAATTTGTTGTGATTGTTTGGATTGGACTATACATTTTTATCAAAAAATAAATAAATTGGACTATACCTCTACCTAAATTCTCATCCCACACCCCCAAAAATTTCTTTTTCACCCCGAGAAAGTTCGGGAAACGTTTCCCGAAATTTTTTAGTGTAAATTTTACTGAAATTTGCACTAAAAAAATTTCGGTGCGTGTTTCCTAAATTTTTTTTGCCTTATAGGAAGGTGAAAAAGAAACATGAAGGGTGGAATAAGAATTTTCCCCTAAAATATAAACTTTGAGGCCCTATTTTTTGGAGGCCCATGGCCATAGCCCTGCCTCAAGGCTGGCAATGGTTTGATCTAATTCTTACGTATATAGAAAATATTCGGATAGGATAAGAGAATCAAACCCGAATTGATTTCAAAGGTGTAAAATTAACTTTGACATTTAAAATTTGTTCAATACATAAATTTTTATCATGTGTCCTTATTCTGTTTTGTACAATTTTATTCGGTACTTATATTTTATGAAAAATTGGCACACCAGTACACGATGTTGTACACAACGTTACAACACTGTTATCCGCTTTAATGAACAAATAATGCAAATAGTAAATAGTGCAGAATTAAACAAACACACAGTGATTTGTTAACCCAGTTCGGCGCACCTACGTCTGGGGGATACCAATCCAGGAGGAAATCCACTAATAGCCCTAGTTCAAAGTCTTACAGCAAACTCCTCGTTTACAACTTATCACCTAGCAACTATTCTTATGTCTTTCTACCTAAGAACTCCTAGGTATGAGTTCCCAACTCACTCCTTAATATCAACAGTACAGACAACACTGTTGTTGATTCAACTCACTATGGTGGAGACACTCTCCTAAACACTAGATCACTCTTACCTAAAGGCTTCGAGCAATACACAAGCACTAAGATCCAAACTCCTTGCTTAAAAGCTTTGGAGAGGACACACACACAACAACTATCTCTTTGCTTCAAAGTTTCAGAGACAATTGCAATTACAACTCAATGAACACACAGTCCTAGACTTGTATCAAAGTGACACAAGGAAGGCTCACAAAACACAAGCACACACGCAAATCCTAATACGGCTAGACTCAATAACACGCTTGAACAACTGCCTGAATTAGGTTTTGATTCTTCAATATATAGCTGGTAATATTGGGCTTCAGAAGCTTTGTCCACAAGAGAAACATCCAGCTCACATAATAAAATAAAACCATATCTTAAAAAGATACGTTTAGAAAATATAATTCTTCACAATAATTCCCAAAACAATCTCTGAGCAGAAGATCTGTTTAGGAAATAAAACTTCCTTGATGCACAAGCCAAGAACTGATATATAAGAGAAAAGATCTTCTCTAAAAATAAACCCCGCGCGCATTAAATGCTGCCGCCAGCTGGCGCGCTCTCGTCAGGTCATGATGTTGTAACATTACATCCCACATCCTGCCTACATATTGTTTTACCAAAATGCAGCCAACATCAAATAGTCAACATTTTACATAACAAACAGACCACCCGAGTATTATGAATTTTATCTTTTGAATTAATTTTAACTTGAAGTTAAAATATATAGTCTTTTATTAGCTCCTTCAATTGATTTAATTTTTAAGCTCAAATTATTTTTCAATCAACTTTTACATATATTTAAATATAAAGTAGGTTACATAGTTTAACTCACTCTTAGTCATAATTAATTGTACATAATCATTTTCTGTTCGCAAAACTGATTATACACTAAAAAAATTCACATTGGTACGTACGTGTTCTTTTTCGTTCTGATCTTCTACTCAAGTCCCTGTTCCTATCTAAGTATATATTCTATTTTACTAATTTCAACTTCAATTCAAATGCAACTTGTCCTTCCTTGGATTCTAATCCGTTGAATTTTCCTGATCTCGTCCCATAATTTACCCCCTTTTTTTGTCTTCTTTTGCAATGATTATATTTATATTATACAAAGTGTAAGTATATCATCTAGGAGTGATCGAGAAATCCTTATGTCAACCTTACAATTTTATTAGTACATCATTTATTTAACCCGTCTCTTAAATAATCGTGATTTTATACTAATTAAATTAAGATTTTTTTAATGGCAAATAGATAATATAAATAAATATAAAAAAATGAATCTGAAAATAAATCATAAGTATTAGAAATACTCAAATTATACAAATAAATAATAAGAAAAAAAACTCCACCACAAAAACTTCAAAATATAAATTCCTAGAAGGTAGAAAACACCACGACCACCCAAAAAAACCATAAAAAAAGAGAGAGAGGAAGAGCCTATTCTAAGAGATACAACCAGAGTTTTTGTAAGAGATTTTTAGTAACAAAAGGAGGATGTTATTGCGAGGCTATAGGAATGAAAGGAGTAAATCTTGAGTAAGGGAAAAATAACAATGAGGGACATATTTCATTTTAATTGTGAAAATTCATGGTATTATAACCCGGTTATATAAAAAGAAGTCTAACAATTATTAAGAATTGCTACAGCATAACCATTCTAGGACGGATGTCACTACAACCGAGTTAAAATGTGTTCTTTAAATCCTCATTTTGCTCTAATTAATTTTGTTTCCAAAGATAAGAGCATCTCCAAGAATAATAATACTTTGAGTATCATACATCACTAATAAGTGGTCTTTCAATGCCATGTAACATTTATACAACTCGTACATATTTTGCTTCAATGGTGATACCACTTTAGATATCATAAATTATTAACTAGTGGTACATTCTATTTAATTTAATATACAAAAAAATGTATTATTAAAATGATAATATGGTACCTTAAATAAAGATACCGTATCATCAATTTTGATATTCTCTATGTCACATCATGGAACTCCAATGATATAAAAAAAATAAGGTACGAATCAATATTCAATAAAACTCTTTTTAATACTCTTATTGGAGATACTCTAATACGATTACTATTGAACAAATACGATAAACATTCACCGACATAACTTACCAACTGTAAAGGCAAACATGCAAGACTTAATATTAAAATAAGAAGACAATCTCACTTTTGGAGACAGTTCATAGTTTTCTTTTCTTGTTTATGATACCAACTAGTAATACTATTAATTAATTAATACATGTTGCTAATCAATTTGATAATGACGGTGGCTAAAATATACTATTAATTTTGACCTAGAAGAGATAGACTCACGATCCTACTCCTACCCCTCAAACCAAAGACACCATCCATTTCCCTATAAATAAAAGACCTCACCTTACTCTACTCAATGCCACACACACTCCTTATTTTGTTCTAACTTCAACACACAATACAACACTCTTCTTTCTTGCACACCTTTTGTTTTCTTTCTATCAAACAAGAAAAAATGCAATCACTAATACTCTTTCTCTTGTTTATTTCACCATTGTTTCTTCCATTCTCAACCGCGGCCGGAAAAACACCGCAAGATCTCCTCCGTTCATCATGTGCACAAGCAAGATACCCAACACTTTGTGTCCAAACACTCACAAACCAAGTAACTCCGACCACAAAGCCATTAGACCTAGCTCAAGCCGCCGTAAAAGCCAGTCTCACTCGAACTCTAACTCTTTCCGTTTACCTCAAAAACACCCTAAAATCACAGGTGAAACCGGCGGTGGAGTCGACCACCAGTAACAGAAAACGAGTTGCCCTAAATGATTGTGTTAATCAAATTACTGATTCGGTTTCTGAGTTAAACCAGACATTAAACGAGTTAAAGCATCTTCATATGGGAACATTTGAGTGGCAAATAAGTAATGCTCAAACATGGGCTAGTACTGCTATAACAAATGGTAACTTATGTGTTAATGGTTTAAATAGGAAAGGTGCTGAAGAGAAGGTGAAGATGGAAGTGAAACGTAGGGTTAAGGATGTTTCTATGTTTACTAGTAATGCTCTTTACTTTATCAGTCGACTTGGTGAAAGTAGGAATCCAAAACCTCACTCAAATTCTAAGAACTAATGATGTGTTTTCGAATTTTGTTGCTTGTAGTGTTGACTATGTTAACATAACTATATATGTGCATGTGGAAAATCTTTTTTTAAGCACTAGTAGTAGTAGATGTAGATTTGAAGAAGTGTAAGTTTTTGTTTTGTTTATGTTTTTGCTGTGTGCAAAATACAAGATGTAAATCAATGTTTTTGTATGCTGTTTTTAATATATTGGCTTGGCTATGTTTAATTTATAAGCAAAACAAATATTTTACGTACACTTGTTAAAAAAAATAAAGCATAATGATTTTAAGTATGAAAAATCTGAAAATAATTTTTATTGGTTATGGATTATGGAAAAGATGAGAGAAAGAGTAAATTAAAGGTAATTTTCATTTAATTTTATAAAGATAAGTAAAAATAAATCTTAAAAATTGTAAAAGTTTGTATTTTTTTTATTTATAATTTAGGAAATAAAAAAGTGTTTTTTTTTCGTTTATAAATTAGAAATATGAGGGAGTAGTTTATCAATGGAAATGTTTATTTATTATAGCTAGTAACATAATAAAAGAAATCTTAATTAAAATAATAATAATAATGACCATTTTACAATTGTTTTGAAAAAACTTGAACTTATGCTTCAAGATATTACAATTTACAATGCTAAGCTCTTAGACCATTGAGCTAATATTGTAATAATTTAGTGAAAACTCAGTCACAATTATATTTACTGAAAAAATATCATACACTTACACGTTAAGAAATGAGACCAAGAAACGTGATTTAAGAATGGGATGATTAAATTTGTAAATGAGTCCAAATAAAAGAGTCAAAATTTTATTTAATTCTATATATAAAAGTAAAGCTTTTTTCTACCATACGTGGATCAATTATGAAATGATTCATATTGGTATGGTATATATTGGTACGTTAGCTCTTTGTTCTTTATCTTCTAGTAGTATTTTACAAAGCCTTATCGTTGTGAATTGTGAATCTGTGATTCTATATATTGCCCTTTCCGAATACGACTTGTCATTAGGTGGCTTCTAATCTATTTTTTAAAAGTTAAACTAGCACGTCTAAATTGGCACTAAAGAAAATTAAACCTAAAATCTTGATATCAGTACACTTTCAGGTTTCAAGTCAATATCATCAGACCAACCCAAGTGGGTTTATGCTAAATGGGGTTATACGGATGCAAAATTATGGATTTAGATTTCATGCAGTCAAATTATCTTGCAGTCATGCAATTACTATATTGAAAACCCTTAGATTAAAGAACTTTCAAATAAATAATACTATACATTAATAAAATTGGATAACTGAACATTTACCTGCAGTGAAATAGTGACGACAAAGAATCCATTTTCAAAAGTTACTTATATGGTCAAAATTATTTGATCACCTTCTTTATTACACTGAGGTAAAACTATATATATCATTTAATTATTTTAAAAATATATATTATTTAATAATTTTTTTCTTTTTACCTTTAATTAAATATGTGAATTTGACTAAATCAAATTATTCAAATACGTGTAACTATCCAAGACTTTCTCATAATATTATTAGAGTTAGGCTGCCGGACAACAACAAAAAATCCATTGACTTTTCTAATATCTCATAATTTACATTTTTTTTGTCTCCTTTTTTGCAACGGTTATTTTCCATATACTATAAAATCTTTTGCAATAGTCAATCAGTTAATGTCTGTCACGGTATCACCTTATACTTATATTATCAAAATCAATATTTCTCGTCAAAGATTTATTAGAGAGGTTTAATGCGATTGCAGGTACTAGTTTATTAAAAACAGCCACGTGATATGAGAATACGAAAGTTTACTCCATCAACAGTACTATAAAATTCAATTCCTAGTATAGTTGTCATCACTCGTCAACGTATGCCACCTTTTTTTATACTATGTTCCTCTCTAGTAGGATTTTTTTTAGGATTTTGATTGTACTCTTTTCAATTTTCAACAATTTCATTACTATATAATAAGTTTAAGAAAATATCTTTAAAATACCAACAAGGGATGGACGGAGTGATAAAATTTTCATTATTTAATACTCGTTCCGTCTCTTATCTTATTACAGGAACATGATTGGAAGCAACACTGTTATGGTGGTTGAAGGTTTGGCAGCGCAAAAATATCTCCATTTTGCAATCAGTCTAGAGTTTAGAATAAGTGTTATACTCGCTATATTCCAAAACATAAGTTATTTTGACCATATTACACAAATTAAGAAATGTAGCTAGGAAGTATGGAAAAGAGAAATTATGAGTTAGTTTGCAAAAAATTTCTTCATTAATGGTATGGAAAATATAAACTAAAGAATTGAAAAAAGAAAGAGAAATAAATAGTTAAGGGTATAATAGGAAAAAGAGCATTAAATACTTCATTGATAATGTAAAGCGATTTATAATTTCGTGCAAATTTTTTTCTCAAAACGGCTTATATTTTGCAACGAAGGAGTAAGTAGACAGTAAACTGATAAAGAAGGAATTGATGAGAAACTTTTGAATGAATAGTAGAAACGAAGGTTATTTTGGCCTGTAAGACTTTGGCCCAAAAGATTTTTTTCCCCACCCCCTGTCTCTTTTTCACCCTCAGATTTCCGTTTTTACCCCTAAAAAAAAACTTCGGTAAACACGAACCGAAGTTTTGGTCCATTTGCACCCCCCTAATGAAAAATAAATGGTTGAAAACACATGTTTTTATATATCGGGAAACTTCGGTAAACGAAAATCGAAGTTTTTAAAAATTCGATTTTCATTTACCGAAGTTTTGGAGAATAAAATTAGGGGTAAAAATAAAATTGGATTTTTAGGGGGTTAAAAAGATACACGGGAGGTGGAAAGAGAAATCTTCTTTGGCCCGAATGCCTATTTGTTATGGATAAAAAAGTGTAGCTAGGAAGTATAAATATATATACATTTGGATAAAAAAATAAAAGTTTTACTCAATACAAAAAATACTTCCAAATCATGATAATTGTTCTTCTCAAATAGTAGATATTCTGCTAAATAACTTTTTTAGTGCTATAAAATTTTATCGAAAATTGTCCTTCGATAGTGTGTTTTTACCTATCAGAGCAATGCAAGAGGGAGAAGAACAACCACTCCATCATTTGAGATCTTTCAAAAACATGAGTTGGATAGATCTGGGCCCTAATAGTATTAGTAGAATGAATAACTTTGGAGAAATTCTTTTTGTGCCTTCTACCATTTCTCACGCACAATACAAAATTGTCAATTTATATTTACCCATGATCGCGTGTTAAACTTGCGAATAGGTTTTACAACTTAGTCGATGAGCAAAAAAAATTAATATTAAACAACATTTGAACCTTGTGCTTTTGTCTTTAATGATCAAACGGGAAAAAAAGACACATTCGATATTTAAATGAAAAATATTCCAAAAAATTATAACACTAATAATGTGTCATTGGGTATTTTGGATCTGGATCTGATTTTACCCAAAACTCAATTTTTTTTCTGCAGGTTTTCATTTTGAAATACATATTTACTCAATAGTTCGGCCCAACCTTTTTTTATATTGGGTGGATTTGGCCGGGCCGACCGGGTTCTCCTAATCCATGTACACCTCCTAGGAACTGGTTCTGTTCACTACTTCAATAGTGAACCGTGTTCACACCTTAAGTAGAAAATGATGTTGACGGATGCATTAGGTTCACAAACATGAAACTTCAAGACGACGATGTGAGAACTATGTTCTCTATTTTCTCTCAATACAGTGTTAAGGGGTAGAATGAGTTAAATGTGTTACTAGTGAGATTTTCACAAGATAAGTTAAATGTGTTACTAGTGAGATTTTCACAAGATATATGTTCAAGTTTGACCATTGGAAGACCTTTGATGAAATCGCGACATGCATGGTTGAAATTGAGGACGATGAAGTGGTTTATTTAACTCTTTCATAGTCTTGTTTGTGTTTAATTTAGTATTTTAGTTGATGTTTATGTTGTTGATCTTCATTCCAATGTACTATGTTGTTGTTATTGAAGAATTCATGTTTTCTATTAATATTCATGTGGCAACTTAGTCTGCACGATAGGTAGCAAACTTAGTCTGCATGATAGGTTGCAGACAATGTTTTTCCAATTTTCTCATTTTTACGATGTTTGATAGTTAAGTAACGAAAGGGGTGAAAATGGAAATACATAAGACACACAAGGAGTACGGGAACGAAAAAATATTCAGGTAACTTTATGGCTCATGAGATTGACAAATTTTCTCTAATAAGCCTAGACCAAATTTTCTCTAATAAGCCTAGACCAAGTTGGTTCCTCAAACCTTTTTTTTTTTTAGCAAGGTTCCTCAAACCTTTTCTTCAAGATCTTTGTAATGTTGGTTATTAATTAGATTAGGTAATTTTAGAAACAAAAAGAAAAGTTTGCAAAAAAACCAACAATATGAATTGGTTTAAATGGTAAAAAAAGTGCATCTAGGTGGTCAAAAATCGAATCCCGAACTATTATATGAAGAAAATTCGATTGGGATGAAAGAACCAACCCATCTTGCATGCCCCAAAAATTTCCTAACAGAAATTAGTCATTACTAAACATACATCAGTAGAAACTTTGCATCTATAACATATAACCAAAACAAAAAGTTCCACTGATAGGAGAAATTTTCTATTTTAACAATATATATCAAGGTTTTAATTGCATGTGTAAGAATAAGGTGTTAGGTTAGGTGAGAGTGTCATGCAAGACTATATATAGACTTATATAATTAATGTAGTAGCAGGACTTTAATGCAATATATTGACTTAATCAAAGTAGCATTTTTTAGAAATATAAAAAAATGAAATTGCCATTCAATAGTCAATTCCATCTTTATCCCACCAATTTAAAGAAAGCTTAACAAGTACTGTACTCCTACTATCAATTGACAGCACCACTTTTGAAAGAGTCAAAACTGCCATCAAATATGAATGAATTTCAAGGGTATAAAATTTCTGTGAAAAATCACTGAAATTGTTTATTTCCCAATGTGCACTAACAATATATATGGAAATAAAACAAAACAAAAAAAAAAATTGTATGATATGATATCCAACCAAAATGGTTGTTAAAAGGTTACATCAAATGGGGGGTCAATTCCTACTTCATCCATTCATGCTAAAGATAGAGAGAGGATAGACCCACTAGCTCCCACCATAAGCACCACATAATAATCTATGCATTTTCTCATTCTATAAGGCATAAAGCCATCTCAACAATATTTCTAGCCTTATATATTTTTTCACCCATCCAAAGAGTAGAGTTTCTTATGCAGCAATACATTGCCTTGGTACTAGGTAAAACTGTGAAGTAAAAAACAAAAAGTGTCTTAGAATGGAGCAGTAAAAAAACAAAACCTGCTTTTAACTCACATATACATGAAATATTAACATACCTTGTTTATAATAGTAACATGAATGTAGTATTATCTGAAATCTGCTTCACTTATAAGGGGCAAATACAATCGAAGAATTGTGTCCCCCGAATCCAAATGAATTAGACAATGCAGCTTTGATATTCAGTCTCTCTTTTGTTGGGCCTACAAGCACTTTCGTGTCCTGTTTTTATGTAATTTAAATAATCAAATTAGATAATCACCATATAAATTATATAATGCGTATGCATACGCGCACATGTAGAGATATATATGACGCGACAAAATTTTAATGTTGCAGCAGGTAATTAACATACCACATCTTTATCTGGGTTTTCTAGGTTGATATTAGGATGAACCCAACCTGTCCTGATTGCCTATATATATCAAGGAAAAGCAGAAAATTTGCATTATAAACTTTGTCCCGTTATTTAGATTACATGAATAAGTGATTCATTAATTTTCACCTGTACTGTTGCTACAGCTTCTACACCACCGGATGCACCTAGTAGATGGCCAATCATAGATTTCGTAGAATTCACTCTAAGCTGTATAAACAAAACATCTTGGTAAGCACAACAGTGAATGTAATAGCATTGATAAAAATAATTAAAAATAGAACAAGGTAACACGAAAAGGAACATTTACCTCGGGGTTTTTTCCAAAACAATGAATCAGAGCTTGGTACTCCTTAAGATCACCGGATGGTGTTGATGTGGCATGAGCATTTATGTAATTCACATCCTCTTTTGAAACTCCAGACTGAGCCAATGCCTTTTCAATGCAAAGTATTACACCAGCCCCTATTTTACATTGGTTAAAAAATACAAGTTCAAGATTAAAGGAATACCTCGGATGTAAGCATCAATTCTCACAAAGCACATAATAATTAAAAAGCAATTACAATATTGATGAGATCTTTATAGTCCACCACCATTAGTCAAAATGATCAGTCATGAATGTGAGGAGGTGTGTTGAAAATCTCAGTCGACTAGAATTATGACATAGGTGGTGCTTGAATTAAGCTATAAGCCCAAATTCTAAAAAAATATCAGAGAGACTCTAGATTTGTTATTTAGGCAAAGATCGTTGTTATTCCACCACATTTTATATATGCTTCAGGTGCCTACTCTTCGGCATAAGGCAGTGTGTTAAGATTCCTGATTTTCCACAAACCCCATTAGTCCACATTTCAGATGTTCTGTCCTGAAGTATGAGTGGGGTGTTGCATATCCAATATCTACTATATGGTCTAGATGGTGTTTATAAGGTTTAGGCAATTCTAAAAGTACAAACCCAAATTCTTAGATGGTATCAATGTCTAACATTAATTTTGTTATTCCACCAACATTCTTACACGGCGCCATATAGATGTCATGGTCACTGGCTCACTGCAACAGTAATTGCAGACCAATTGGTATATCATGGCCATTTTAAAATCTGCTATCTACGAGTTTTGATCATGCAAATTCAAAGGCTAATTCATCAAAAAAAAACTTTGCAGAAAGGAAAAGTTGCAAGGAGGGGGTAATTGCATCCATAAGGCGCTTAAAAGTTCAAGGCTAAACTCATTTCTGCTTCCCCTTCCTCATTTTGTAGGACATCATGTGCATCAATAGAAGATGCACTTGCAATTCCAGACAATGCAACTGCTTCAAATTAAAATCCTCAGTTTTCAAAATTCAAACTGACAGATGCGGCAAAATTAGCAAGTTAAAACATCCATAACCACCAGAAGTTTCAAAACATAGCATGATTTATAAAGTTACCTTCAAAT
Source organism: Trifolium repens (assembly GCA_030408175.1). Lineage (NCBI taxonomy): Eukaryota > Viridiplantae > Streptophyta > Magnoliopsida > Fabales > Fabaceae > Trifolium > Trifolium repens. The sequence goes on from CP125851.1 coordinate 53,250,394, forward strand.
ATACAGTTTTAAGATTTTCTACTATCATAATCATATATGAGATTCAACAAGTACAAAATATGAACAAAGAAGAAAATGGCAGATTTTTTTCTCTTTGTATAAATGGAATTCATTTTGATCACGCAAACATCTTATTTCACAGTTTTCTCTTGAAATCCTAAAGTGATTGGTATTGCTACAGATGATTTATGTTTTAAAATTCATAAAAAGAACCTTAAAGGTGTAAATTTTACCATCAGGGTGTGGCTCAGTCACGTGGTATGCATCACAGGTGAAACTTCCACCAAGAAATTCTGCATATATGTTTGCACCTCTTTTCTGCAAAGGTAACAAATTGGATGTCACTAGAAAGTACTTATATACCAAAAGTGGTATATTTATTTAATTTAGGGATCGTATAAATGTTTACAAAAGAGTGGAAGTAATAACCTAACACAACGTACAACAGATGTATCAAGTGTTTTAATACTGTTGAAACAAACTGAAGAATGGGGCAAAACACAAGGTTTGGTCGTGTTTTATTCTCAAATAGTAAAATCATTAGACCTTAGAAGTACCTTAGCATGCTCTAATTCTTCTAAAACCAAAACACCAGCACCTTCCCCCATGACAAATCCATCACGATTCTGTAATATCATAACCACAAAGTGTTGGTTAGTAACACAAGTGCAGGGCAAAATGAAGGAAATTCTGAATAAACGAACCAAAAGTATAAGAACTGGAACCCTTTTGTCTCTAGAACTTGGCAATTCATATAACCAGTTAACCACTAATTTGTCAAAATAGTTCAATTTCACTGTTCTCTCCGGTTTCTTATCTTTTTATTGCTTACAAATTTCAGGTGGTGTCTTTGTATCCTATATGTGTATGCAACTTTTGGTGTTTCTGAATTATAATTAAAATGTACTTGTATAAAGTTACAGCAACAACAATCGGAGTCTTTTTGCCACAAAGATTACTACAAAAATCAAGGACGTTCATCTAACTATAGTACAGGAATAAAAAAACAACAGGGTTTGAATAAGTATTACAGTATCCCAAGGGCGTGACGCTTTAGAAGGATCAGTATTCCTTTGTGAGAGTGCCCTGCATGCGACAAAGCCTCCCAAACCTGCACCAAATAATATTAGATTAATATCAGAGTTATTGCAAGATAAATCCACACAAGCCAAACAAATGAAGGGGGAAAAAATACCAATTGGTATAATTGCAGAGTCTGAGCCACCACAAAGCATCACATCCTGCAGAACATTTCATATTTATCAAAACTGTTGGCATCTTTTGATAAAAAGGAAATATAATTATACCACACTACTAGACACTAGTCACACAAAAGAATGAAGATAATGACAAGATTGAAATAGTATGAGAAATTCTATTTATTTCACTTAGAGTAAATACATCATAGTAAAATACTCTTACCGCTTCACCTCTGATGATATGGTTTGCTGCGTTCAATATACAATAGTTACTTGTTGCACAAGCTGTAGAGATAGAATAATTTGGGCCCATCCATCCCTGCAATTCATAAAAGAAATCATTCATTGAACATGGCCCGACAAAAAAAAAGGCAAAGCTTGTGACAAAAACCAATAAAGCCGATTATGGTATCTAAAATAAGCCCTGAGATTTATTTAAACGAACCAGATCCATTGCAAGCATGGCAGAGCCCATATTTGTTGTTGCAAAAGGAATACAGAAAGGATTCATCTTCCTATATGATATTCGTAAAGCTTCGATGGAATCACTAATAACCTGTTCAATTCACAAACAACAAAAATAGTCGCACAAATCAGTGATGCCATAAACTCACAGAAAATTGAATCCAAGACGGAAATGTGTTGCAAGTTCTTAAAAAAGTTATGATGCCGTTAGATATGAATTCAAACTACCTTGAAGCCACCTAACGCTGAGCCAATTAAAACTCCACATTTGGTTTTATCTAACTCATCCATCACATCTCCAGTAATTCCAGCATTAAGCAATGCTTTCTTTCCGGCTGTTAGCAGATAAAGCATAAATTTATCCATTCTCTTTGTAAATTTCGGTGCTACCCAGCCGTCGGTTGAAAAAGACTTGATTTCGCCAGCAATCCTCTGGAGACAGAAAATATTGAGAACAAATTCTGCAGCAAACAGAAACAACTGGAAAATGCAATTTGAATTAAATATAACTTACCGTTGGAAATTCTGCACAGTCAAAATTCTCAATCTCACTTATACCACTAACACCATTGAGTAAATTATTGTAGAAGACATCTGGATCATGACCAAGTGGTGTAACCACACCTAAGCCTGTTACAACTACCCGCCTTTGCTTTGTAGGAAGTTTTTTCTTTATCGTGACCTCTTGGACAGGTTCCAAAGCTACTGCCCTTGTTTTACCTTGAAATTTGACAATTCCATGGCATAGGTCAACACACAGCAATTACATGATGAAATATGAATAATGGAAGATAAAACGTGTTCTTAAAAATCATCTTGCTTCTTCTACATCAGCAGCACAACCTTGGAGTTCCAAAACACAGGCAAAATCTAATCATTCATGAAAGTATAATTTCATTTTAAACAATCGTCTTGCTATGAAATCTTATCATATGGAAGCAGATTTGGCTCAACTAAAGTGAATTGAGGGTAAAGTAATCTCCATAGTTGATTTTCTAATCAGCGGTTGATGTCAGTCACGTACACATGCATAACAAATCATAGAAATTTTAATATTAACCGTATTTTTTCTCATCAACAGCTGAGATTATTTGCTTTATCCTCTAATGTAAATTGCTCTCTTTAGAGAACTGAATCATATGGAAGCTCTTAGGTACCGTGTTAGGACCTAAGCCTGAATAGGGGAGTTGGTTACAACATTTACTGATGTGGATAATCTGTTAGAGGGGAATGGCAGTTACATGAGGGATAGGGAATTACAAGACTGAGAATACTCTCATCTCCGAGGAGCTTTGCTCTAGGATTACAGGGGACCTCTTCATAGAGTTGAAAATATCGAAGAACGAGAAGGCAGACCACTTGTGATACCAAAATTCATCCATTTTTCCTCAATAATAACGATGAACCCACGGAGACATAGAGTCTGCCATGCCCATACACGAGTCAATATTTTTAGTTATATACATCAATTGAACTATTAATTGAGGGCAAAAAAACAGCTCAAAATAGTTTTTTTTTTATTTTTTATTTTATCTTGTTTAAAGCAATCTCCATTGCATGTGATGAACAAATTGGAGGAAATTGCAAGAGTAGCATTTAAAAGTGACATTAGAATAATGATAATAATAACTACTCCAGAACATATAGAGTCTAAAATGGTTCTATAACTCTAATAAGAGTGTTGTCTATACGATATGTACGAGGTATGAAAGTTATGGAGATTTAAATTGCACATGGGTTACATTCTACCAACCAACCAAACATTATATTTTCCTTCACGCAATGAAACAAACAAAGCAGGTAAACACAACCGTGAAAAAATCAATCAAACGAACAACTTCACATAAAGCAAAACCAAACATAGACAAAGATCCAAACCAAAATAATAAGCTTTAAATAAACAAAAAATTAAATTTTTAAATAAAAATAATAATTAATAAACGCATCCACTGGGAAAAAACCCAGATTTAACGATCAAGCAGAAAATGGTAATAAAAAAAAAGTGAAGTTGAGAAATGAGATTACCAGAATGAATGGGTCGGGTGGTGCGATTGAAATTGGATCGAAAAAGAGTGTTAGTGGTTCGGGTTTTGGAATAGTGAAAAGAGGTTCTGATACGGTGGTCAGGTTCGCACGTGACTGACATGCAAGAAGGTTGTTCAAGCCACGTGTAAGTGGTTGTAGCGGCGGCCATAGATGGAGAAAAGATCGAGGTTGTTGGTGTGTGTGTGTGGGTTTATGATGAAGATGAAATTGAAGAAGTTAAGAAGAGAGAAGAAGAAGGATTACAATGGATCTCTGTTTCTTCTTCTTCTTCTTCTTCTCTCTCTTGTGAGAAGTGAAGTGAGTAGTGTTTAGTGATTATTATTATAATCTCACAAATTGAAATTGGATTCATTCACTGAGTTGCAACTCAGACAGACTCATAAAAAACTGTTTTCCAAAACAAAGCCTTTCTTTCTTTCTTTACTCTGCAATCTTAGTCCTCCCCTGCTTGCTTACTATACTGCCCTCTTATTTTTTTCCATCTACTAACAAAGATACTGCACACACTATTATTCTACTAATAATATATTTAATGTACTCTTTTTTTTTTTCTTGGTCAGATAGTCTAGGGGCTTAAAATTTCATCCATAAGATAGATAAGTGGGATGATCGGGGTTCGAACACAGACCCCTTGCATATATAATGCAATGTCCTACCAACTGAGCTAAGCTCACGGGACATATTTAATGAACTCTATCAGATCAATTTTATAAAGACTATCAAACTAATAAAAATTGATGTATTTGAATTTTTTTCTATAGATAAATCGGATATCCTCTATGTATACTGCAGATACTAATTTCTCGGGTTTTATGGGATTTAAATAGATGGCAAATTCTTCTATCATCCTAGTGCCGAGTTATTTTTCCGCAAGACGATCAACGTAGTAGAGTTTAACCATCAAATTTGGGATGGATTGATGTGGTTCCTCTATCCCTAGGACACCAAAATATCGAATCATGAACGAAGTAAAGGCATGGGATAAAAGCATATTATTGACTATTCATTGAGATTTATTTACAAAACTTTATAATTTTTTAAAATGAGGAAAAATTAACTATGAATTTTTTAAAAATTTTAAAATATAAAAACAAAAGTAACGAATATCTCGACATAGAAATCAAATTTTGAGCACTTTTTTTCTCGAGGGATTCTTTATAGTGTTCTAAACATGTCTACGAAATAATCATTCAAAAATTTATACATTGATTTAACAATAGAAACTAAAACTGCATGCAGAATAATAATAATAATAATAATTATTATTATTATTTCTATTTTTATGGAAACTAAAAATGTCATTTTTTTATATGGACCCAAAAACAAAATTTTACAACTTTATAGAGACCAAAACATATTTAACCTTTTATTTAATATTGAAAATAGGTTATTAAAACAAAGCTTAAATATATTTTTAATTCATGTACCAAAAAAATTCTTATCAAATTACGAGCTTATAAATTTAGTCCCTTAAATAAAATTACTTTTAGTTCTTATTTGCATTTCATATGAACTAAATCAATGATTAAAAGTAACCATTTTTATAAAAAAGTTTCAAACCATGAGAAAACATATTTTGACAATCAACATTCTTTTATATCATTTGTGTTTTAACGTTATACCATTTGTATTTGACAATTTTGGTTTCCTAACACCTAAGGCCACAAGTCTTTTGTAAAGAGTTTAAAAATTCATGCATAGCAATGTTAAGAGGATTGATTTAGTCATTCAAAATGGATTAACGGCTCAACTTGTTGTCCGTTTGTCTTTCATTCATGTGCAATTATCTTATCTTATATTTGTAATGGTTCCATTTACAAACATAATATTGTGAATGATTCAAATTAACATTAAATTTAGAAGAGACTAAACTTAAAGAATGTGTATAAAGACAAAAAAAAAATGTTTAACACTTAAAAGAAATAGTCAATAACTTCTAATCTAACTGGTTAACACCGATATTATTAAATTAGACATATTCATTTAAATTCGAGCTCAAAATCTCAAACTATAAACCACATCTGTGAAGCACGGGTACTCCATTACGTAGTACGCGTGTGGTACACGAATCAAAAAATACGCAAATTTTTTCCTTTTTCTTTTATTCATTTTTTTATTATTTATAGGGAGATTTATGTTTTTTATTTGTTTATAATATAAAAGTAGCAGATCTACTAATGAGCAATAACAAAGTAGTTGCTGGATTTATTTACTCATTCATTGAAAAGGAATATGCTCAATCTAATTTTATTCATACAAATCTTCATCTACTCTCAAGAAAGAGAAATTATAATACTTATAACGAAGGAGCAACAAAAATATGCGATATTGGTAGAAATAAATGAGATCTAGGGCTAATTTAATAATGACCACATGCTTCATCATCTTCTCCATTTAGCATTTGATAACTTATTTATTTATTTGCATGCATTTGAAGAACAAGAACATGAAGGACAAGAGGCACGAAATCAAGTTGAAGTGCCACTTTCACTATCTAAACCGGATGAAGAATAAGAGTTTTCGAGAGATAGTTTAATTTGTAGCTATTAAAAATATTATTGGAGTAATTGTTGTTCAAATTTCAGATTTCTTAAATCTTCACATTTATGGTATATGATTCTAGTGACTATGTTGCTGGATAAAAAAAAAGTGAATGTTGAAAAATAAGTTGAAAGTAAAATATTCATAGAGACAAAATTACATATATTCCATAAAAAATTACATAGTTTTATTCTACAGTGAAAATTGGAGATGCGATATAAAAAATTTTACCAGAGCATGTTAACCAACACAATATTACCAACAAAAATTATTGGATTTTTAAATGATAAAGATCTATGCGGAAATATAAATAATTAAATTGTTGGTGAAAAATTGTCGGTTTTTTTAGTTTGTCAAAAAAAAATGTTGCCGGAAAATAAGATAAGTGATAGATTTCATAAGTGTAGTTCAAATGGTGTTTACCAAGAATATTATTGTAGTGTCGGAGTTCAAACCTCGAATTTCACATTTTTTTCACATTTAAATGTGTGAGTCTATCCACTAAACTATTTGACAAAAAATAAAAATAGAAAAATAAGTGACGGTCAAAATATAGGTACATATAGTTAAAATGCGAAATATAAATTTAAGTATATTTAACTTACGTGTATGGAAGTGAGAGCACCATTTTATTATTGGGGCCGGGTTGACTCCGAAGACCGAAGTCTCAAAACATCCCCTTTTTCTTCGCTCTTTCGGACGAGGGTCTGTCGATGGAGTCAATGTCTTTCCGGTTGGGTAAGGGAGGGAAGTCACATCTCATGGAAAGTCTGACTACAAAAATCTATTTCTATATATTTCTTTTATAAAAAAACAATTTCTATATATTGTTGTTTTCATTCGCCCATTTGAAATAGCTGCCACTCTTTTTCTTAACTTTTCTTACTATTCATTCTTCTATTGTAGGGGTATTTTTTGTAATTGTTGGCCTGAAATCACCCTCAACGCCATTTCTCTCTCTCTCTCTCTCTCTCTCTCTCTCTCTCTCTCTCTCTCTCTCTCTCTCTCTCTCTCTCTCTCTCTCTCTCTCTCTCATTTTTATTTAAATAAGTGGTTATAGGTTTGTTTCTTCGTTTTCTTAAATTTTCGTCGTATTAGTGCAGCGTTGTGTTTGTTCGTTGTTTTATTCGGCGTTGTGTTTGTTCGTCGTTTTGTGTAGCATTTGTTGGTTTTTCGTCTCAATATGGGGTTCTTATTGATTCAAATTGACATATTCACTTCAACTCATTAGAGATTTGATGAAGACTTTGATGTCAATGTTGCAGATCCTGAAGTAAGAAAATTTCGGTTACTTTTATTTCGTATATTTGTATGCACTTTCATGTTGCCGTTGCATCCTACTAATCTAGATGCTGCAAGATTATTTGCAGATTCTTTTTCAATTTTTAACAATCTTAAATTTATAATGATTTATGTATTTTTCAATTTGAATGAATTAATTTTTTTTATGAAAAACAAAAAACTTACTTGTATGGAAAGTGAAAACTTGATCAATATCATACTATATCCTACCGAGACCCTAGATACTCATTGTCACTCCTAATCTTTGCATAACTAACATTAATTTTAGTTTTCTGACATTTCTCATAAAAGTATCCTTAGTAAAATTTAATTATTATTTGTTTCATTAGTGTTCTGATTCTTAGGAGAGAAAGCTCCGATATTTCAAAATTTAACCACAACGTTAAAAAAATTTGGTCAACAATTGTTTGCCATTAATAAAATTTAATTGATCTTATTCCATATTTGATATTGTTTATGGTCTTTTTTATAAAAGACAAATATGTCAACAAAAATCAATATATTTGATTCATATCATAAATTAAATACATCATTTTTTTTTGGTTTTCTAAATACATCATCTTTTACTGGTTTTCTTTTCACTTATAAACTGTTAGGTACAATGGCCGCATCGATTAAATATAAATTGTTAATTCTAACTCAAATTTCATAAAAGTTTACATTATATTTGAACAATTTTTACAATATCTATTTAAAATTATGAATTTTCTATTAAATTAATGAGCTAATGTATTCAATAGTACTAGTATACGTATATTGTCAAAGTTATAGATTTAGACAAAAGCGTTTGACATTGGCCAAAGTTCTAAATATTGAGTGTAGGTTGCTCCCAGCAAATGCAATGACGTACAATAAAGAATGTCATGAATCATGAATATGATGTAGTGACTAGTGAGTGGGTGGTGAAGTGCGTCAAGAAACTGCCGATGGTAGTTGGATGATGTTGGATTGGACGCCAACAATCACAGTGGTTGGTTAGTTGAGAGTATCTGCCATGATGACATCATAAACAAAAATAAATACGTATCAATGTATAAAGTAGGCATGGCAATGGGGCAGGGCGGGGCGGGGCGGGGACGGATTTTGCCTTCCCCAAACCCAAACTCATATAGTTCGGGTTTTCCCCAAACTCATCCCAATTTCAAGCGGGGATAAAAAGTATAACCCCAAACCCAAACCCAACGGGGATCGGGTATCCCGACGGGGTTCGGGTATCCCCGTTATACCACTTCTAACATAAATTTGGATTGCATTTTAATATTTTTTTATTAAAAAAAAGAAGTTAAAGGTCCAAAAATTATTTTGTTTCAACGATATTTTTTTAAATATAGAAAAGAAATAGAGAAAATAGTTGGTTTAATACTCAAATTATGGATAAAAAATAAACATATGAATGTAATTTAAGAGATTGTTTAAGGATTTCAAATTTAAAAGAGGTAAAATCTAATTTTAGTATAAGCGGGGCGGGTTCGGGGACGGGTTCGGGGTGAATATCAATGTCCCCATTACCCGCCCCAACCCCGTCATTTGGAATCGGGGAAAACCCAAACCCGTACCCAAACCCAGTCAACTCGGGTTTTCCCCGTCAACGCGGGTATGGTTTGGGCGGGTACCCGCGGGTATGGGTTTTATTGTCATGCCTAGTATAAAGTTCATACAACGTCTGTTTGGGAAGATAAATAAGTTAGTTTATACTAGTTTATAGCTTATAGTTTATAAGTTAAAAATTCTGTTTGATAATAATCTTTTTATTATGAGCTTATAGTTTATTTTACGAATTTGTAGCTTATTTTTCAGACGTTATTTTAAGTAATTTATGAGCTTATAGCCTATCATTTTTTCTTCCAATTTTATTCCATGAAAAATTAAATATTAATTAAACATATCATTTTATGTCATTCTATATTTATAAGTTAGTTCAGCCGCTAATTTTACTAAACACTACAAATTCAATCAGCTAGCTTATTCGTTATAAGTTAAAAGTTAGCTTATAAGCTATTCACTACAAGCTCATACACTACAAGCTAGGTTATCAGCTATCCACTAATTTTTATCAAACAGAACCTTAATATAAAGTAAGTGAATATTATCAAAAATTAAAAAAACTTGATAGGTTATCAGCTTGTCTCCTATATTTGATTTCTATGGTAGAACTAGTACTTAAGTGACCGGCCAGGGCGTTGAACATATTGGCCCATTAGGAATTTAAATCACAGGGGCCCAATAATATATGGCCCTTTCAGAAATTTTGTTTTTGTGAATGAGTAATTAAAATTCCAAAGTCAAAATATAAAGGATATTTTAAAAATAATAATAATTTGACAGTTCTTTTTTTTTAAATCTCTTTTTATCTCTCAAAATATATTTTAAAAGAATCAATAAATTGTTTAATATCTTAAAATATTTATTTTGTGCTGTTATGTTCAGTAATTAGTTTTTGCACATTAAATTGACCTAAATAGTAATTTATTTATTTTTTGCAGTAAAACAAAATAATGAAAAGGTATGAACATGGAAATCGATTCTCTATATTGAAATCCTCTCCATTTTTCTCACATGTTACGTTTCAACCATTGAACTAATTTTTTCTTTATGATAGTTTTATCCTCTCTCTCTCTCACACACACACACACTCATATGTTTGTTTGTTGAGACTTTTTTTTTAAAACAAAGGAGACTTGCTTAACAAGTAAGCCCTCACATATATTAAAAGAGAAAGGAAAATACAAGAGAAGAGAGGGGGACATAAAACCAAACCCTCTCAGCAAACAAAATCTATAATATGGCATTCCCAAACAATTTTTCCCAAAATCATCTAATAACAAAGGAGGAACATGATTCCACCAAGAGAAAGCATTCAAAGATAAGCCAAAATCAGCCAACTTATCAGCACAATGGTTGCATGTAGATGTGAGAGACATAAAAATTCATATTTGAAATCAGAATAATTGAGACTTGAAACAAAACAATTGAGAAAAATTCATAGAATTTTACTGGAGAAAAGTTATTTTCGTGTACATTTGTGCAAGCAATTAAAGATGATCCCAGAACATTGAAAAGGGAAATAAAAAATTTTATGAATTAGAAAAATCAAAATTTAAGTGTATATATATATATATGAGTCAGGATCCGTTGACACCAATTAGTTTGACACCAAATGTTACACCTCTCAATAACGTTTTAACCGATATAAATTTTATAAAATCCACCGTTGGATTGAAAATTTATATCATATAGATCATTTATGTAAAGTTTCAGAAAAATCTAAAATCATTTGATATGCTATTGAGACACATAAAGATCAACGACATTAAAAAAAAGACGCAAACCGTTAATTTTGATGTATCTCAATAACATATCAAATTATTTTGGATTTTTCTGAAACTTTACATAAATGATCTATTTGATATAAACTTTCAATCCAACGGTGGATTTTATAAAATTTATATCGGTTAAAACGTTATTGAGAGGTGTAACATTTGGTGTCAAACTAATTGGTGTCAACGGATCCTGACTCTATATATATATATATATATATATATATATGTGTGTGTGTGTGTGTGTGTAATTGATATTATAAAAATTAAAATTTTGATTTTTCTAATTCATAAATTTTTTATTTCCCTTTTTAATTCGTTAAAAATAATTCAAAGGGTTGGTTTGATCTGTAAAATATAATTACTAGACAGAATAATAAAGGACATAATAACACATAATAAAGTTTAAGGTATTGAACATATTTTGTCTCGTAGATATTTGGTAAACAAAAAATTATTTTGGTAATTTAAACAACTTGTGCAGAACAGAGGACAAAAAATTATCGTGTGGATTAGTAAATGACAGAAATTTTTATCCAGTCTCTTTACCCCCAATTTATTTAATTATAAAAACAATTTTAAAATTAAATTAAATATAATATAACTGAAATTATCGTGTCAAATTTCTCGCGTTATACACGAAACCAATATTAATGTTATATTGTTATTGGTGTCCTTCAAAAGCTAAACTCTACGCAATTCTAGAGTCTACACTATTTGGCACCAGACATTGTTCCATATTTTAGCTCAACCAAATCTATTGTCTCTCCATCCATACCACATGATTTTGTTGGCAAGAATCAATCAAATGCATGTTTTTAATTGGTATAAGAGGATTTTGGAAGCATGAATACTTGTAAAGTGGTGAAATACTCTTATCTGGAATAGGGTTAAAAATGAGTCGCGATACGTCGAACTTAAATTCGGCTCGACTCAATACAAATAAGCTCGGCTCGAAATTTGATTCGAAATCATGATAAAAAAATTTATCACCTTAAATTCGACTTGATTCAAACTCGTGAACAACTGAGTTTGGCTCGAATCAAATGAACCATATTCAAGACTAGCAATTATAAATTCAACTTTAATTCACATTTAAATGAGCTTAACTCAAAAACTTTTAACTATTTTAAATAATCTTAAATTGGTTAAAACTTACGCAAGACTATGAATATGACATAGCACTACGTACATTATTAATTCCCAGAATTCACTTAGATAAACATGCATGCTATTTCTTTTAAGTTTGTCGCGGTGATTTTTGGATATCAAAACTATTGGTTAGTCTTGACTCGCAATTTTATGATTCACCACCGAGCTTTTATTTTTCCAAGGAAAAGGGGAAAAGTTCGAATAAACCCTATTTTTTGAGAGATTAAAGGTTCGGGGGTTGGTTACATTAAGGGAAGGTATTAGCACCCTAAACGTCTATAGTACTCTATAGGAACCTCTTGTTTTTATTTATCTTTGTGCTAAAATTACTTGTTTGCTTGTAAATAAAAAGTTTTAAAAATGTGAAAAGTCAAGGTGATGAATAAAAAGGAAAATGGAAAATGTTTTTGTTTTTTTTATTTGATTTGGGAAGACGCGAAGTCTTTTGCACTACGTACCCGTGAGGGATCAAAATCCCGTAGTTCGGGGTAAAAAGCCAAGTGATTTGTTTGATTGATTTTAAAGGTAAAAAAAAAAAAGTTTTTAGGAAAAGTAAGAGGCCGAAATGACATAGAAAAATGAAGTGTGATGTTGATTGATTTTAAATTGTGAAGAAAAAGTCTAAATATGATTAAAATTGATTGAAGTTTGACTTAAAAAAAGACGGAATCACTTGGTTTGAAATCCAAGGATTAATAATAAAAAGTATTTTTTATGAGATTTTTTAATATTTGAATGTTTTTGTAACTTTTTTTTATTCTAAAAAACTAACCGTGATAAAATAAACTAAACGCAAGAGATTTCATAATGATATTAGATCAAGATGAAGGACTCATTTTCCTTGGAATTACTACGCTATTATTTTTTTGTGTTTTCGTTTTTTGACATAAAGCGGAATAAATAAATATGCATGCGATGCAAGATTCTCATTTATATTTACATTGGTACCTAAATACATTATAAATCACAATAATCAAATAAGGCAAATAAATAAAAGAGCATGTATGATATAAATAAAAAATAAAATAAACAGAAAGGGTAAAAGAGTAGAACAGGGGTGCATTAGTAAAATGCAGGGGCAAGGCCCAAACCCAAACTTGCAAAAAAAAAGTTAGTTCTCACAAAAAAATCAGATAGGGGGCGCGCCAAGCAACCCAAGGGGTGCAGAAAGCAATTTGCAGCTGGGGTGCATGGAGTAATTGGGGGGTGCGCAGAGTAAGACAGTATATGCTTGTTTTTTCACAAATTTTTTTCAATTTTTCTTTATGTTTCTCTCTCTCCCACTTCGCTCTCCCTTCTCTCTAGAATACCGGCGCCGGAGAAGACGGCCGGTGGCGGCGCCACCGTCTTCTCCGGCGAGCCTCGCCGGAAACGGTTCAAAATTAAAACTTTTTAACACCTCCCCCTATTATTTCTCCTCCTGAACCCGAATTTAAAACTCAAATTTCAAAAATCCTTACCAAACGGCCGGATCGGAGACAAAAACGTCAGAAGACAAAATCTCTTTTCTCTCCCTCTTATTTTGTTTCGATCTTCTTCTCTTTTTTATATTTTCTTTTTGTTCTGTTTCGGATTCTGATTGTGTGTGTGGGTTTGTGTTCTGATTTTATGATTCTGGTGATGTTGGTTTTGTGGTGTTGGTTACTGATGCTTTTTTTGTTACAGTGATAAAGGCTTTTTTTGATTTTTTTTTTTTCTGTTTTTCTCCTCTGCTCTTATAGAGGTTTTGAACCAAAGTTGGCTGGCTTGAGTAATGGAAAAATTGAATGAATGTCTGCTGCAGGTGATTGTGTCAATTCTTTTGCAGACAAAAAAGTAAATTGAAAAGGGAGAAAGGTTGGGAAAGAAGAAGCGTGCATCTGTTGCAGTTGTTGTTGCTGACTTGTTGTTTCTTCCTTAATTATGATTTATTTAATAATAATAATAATAATAATAATAAATAAATGAAACAAACAAAACAAACAAATGAGAAAAAAAGGAGGGGGAAGACACGTGATGTTCTTCTTCTTCTTTGTTTTTTTTTCCTTAAATAATAATAATAAGAATAAATAAAATACTAATTAATGATGATAAATGACAATAATGATAAAAGGAGGAAATAATAAAGGAAATAAATAATATGATAAAAATAGTAATAATGATAAAAGGGAAAATTAAATATTTAACATATTTTTTGGGATTGTTTTCAATTAAATAAAAGCTTATCTAATTTGACATATTTTTTAGATTTTCAATAAAGTTACTAATAATGTGTCAAAAAAAAAATAAAGTTACTAATAATAACAAATTTAAATAAATTAACACATTTTTTGGATTTTTATTAGTGATGCATAACATGAATAATGAGAATATGATATGGGATCTTAGGTCAAAAATTGGGGTATGACAGATGCCCCTATTTAAGTTTCTTTATTCGGAGAGATGAAAATGAAAGTTTCATCTTGACAGGATGAAGAGACTTAAATATAGAATACACAATTTTGGACCTAAGATGCCAAAAATGTTTATGATGCAAATGTAAATGCAAGAGGTAAACTACTAACACTGGGGAACAAATTGACAGCCATTATCTACCATTAGTATAAGGTAACTTGACTGACTGTAAAACATAGAAAGAAGAGATGTTGGCTACTGTCAATGTGAGAGAGTGAGGCCGAAGTATAAAATGGTAATATTGTCTGTTGTCAATGTAAGAGAATGAGACCAAAGATAAAGACATTGTCCGCTGTCAATGTAAGAGAGCAAGAACACGAATAAAAGACATTGTCTGCTGTCAATGTAGGAGAGCAAGACAAAAGATAAAGACATTGTCTGCTGTCAATGTAAGAAAGCAAGGACATGAATAAAAGACATTCTCTGCTGTCAATGTAAGAGAGCAAGGACACCACGGGAGAATATATTGTCTGCTATCAATGTAGGAGAGCAAGACATGAAATGAAGATATTGTCTGCTGTCAATGTAAGAGAGCAAGGACATGAATAAAAGACATTGTCTGCTGTCAATGTAAGAGAGCAAGGACACCACGGGAGAATATATTGTCTGCTATCAATGTAGGAGAGAAAAACATGAAATGAAGATATTGTCTGCTGTCAATGTAAGAGAGCAAGGACATGAATAAAAGACATTGTCTGCTGTCAATGTAAGAGAGCAAGGACACCACAGGAGAATATATTGTCTGCTATCAATGTAGGAGAGCAAGACATGAAATAAAGACATTGTCTGCTGTCAATGTAAGAGAGCAAGGACATGAATAAAAGACATTGTCTGCTGTCAATGTAAGAGAGCAAGGACACCACAGGAGAATATATTGTCTGCTATCAATGTAGGATAGCAAGACAGGAAATAATGACATTGTCTGCTGTCAATGTAGGAGAGCAAGGACATGAATAAAAGACATTGTCTGCTGTCAATGTAAGAGAGCAAGGACACCACAGGAGAATATATTGTCTGCTATCAATGTAGGAGAGCAAGACAGGAAATAAAGACATTGTCTGCTGTCAATGTAGGAGAGCAAGACACAAAAAGAAAAGACATTGTCTGCTGTCACTGTGGGAGAGCAATACATGAAATGATGATATTGTCTGCTGTCAATGTGGGAGAGCAGGACATGAAATAAAGATATTGTCTGCTGTCAATGTAGGATAGCAAGACAGGAAAAAGACATTGTCCGCTGTCAGTGTAAGAGAGCAAGGACATGAAATAAAGAGAATGACATTGTCCGCTGTCAATGTAAGAGAGCAAGGACACATGAAGGAGAACAAGATAAAAGATAAGACATTGTCCGCTGTCAATGTAAGAGAGCAAGGACACGAATAAAAGACAATGTCCGCTGTCAATGTAGGAGAGCAGGACACATAAAGAAAAGATATTGTCCGCTATCAATGTGGGAGAGCAGGACACAACAAGAAAAATGTATTTTCTTGACCAGATACACTGGAGATGACTTTTTTTTTGGGGGGGAATTAAATGTACATTTGCAAATTGGTTGTTTGCAGAACCTGCCGCTTGGAATATGTTTGAAGATGACATCTCTGGACCAGACACATTGGGGATGACTCTTTTGTGAAATAGCTGAAACAAGACACAGGATGGTCAATGCGATCATGTATGAATGATTTTGTTAGCATGTTGTATGTATCTATGAATGCTTGTATGCATATAGGTATGAATGCTTATATGCATGTAGGTATGAATGTATTATTGCTTATATGCATGTAGGTATGAATGTATTATGTATGTATGAATGTGTGTATAATGTATGTGTGAATGTATACATGAAACTTGTATTTGTATGACGGTGTGACTGTATAATAACTGGACAAGACATGATTGGGAAGTGGACCGACATAGCTATACAACCACTCGACAGTCTTCATTGGGGATATCATCATGGCAGATGAATTGAGCCAACATCGAGGCAATGCCCGACACGGTGTACCAGCTGATGGTGAAATAAACATTTCTTGGGGTAAAGCCCATTAATCGGAAGTCTGGCAGAAGTTGCCATTTGCAAACCGTACTACAGTGCTTTCTCATGGGTGCGCTTCGGCGGTCATGCTTTGCTTTTTTTTTTTTTTTTTTTTTGAATCCCTAACTTTTACCTGGATCGCCCTTTTGGGTTTTCAATCCACCGGAAATATATTTTTTGTGCCCCTAATTTTTGCCTGGACCGCCCTTTCGGGTTTTCAATCCACCGGGACGCTCCTTTTTTTTTTGTCTAAGCCGCCTTTCCAGGTTTTCGACTTAGCGAGCTTTTTCTTTTTTCTTATTTTTTTAGACAAAGTATTTCTTGACTGCATCAGCATTTACAGGACGCGGGAGCTCAGATCCACAGACTTGAATCCTTGAAGGGTATGCCCCTGGATGTTATGACTTGCCCCTGATTGGTAGGATCCTGAGGTAATTTGCCCCAAGTTAAGAGCGTTTTGAGTCGGTTCGCCCTCGATTAGACCATTTACTCAAATTTCCTTGATGCCAAATGTAGATTTGCAAACAAAATTGTTTTCTTTTGAAAAAGTGTTTCTGATGCAATGCACATGTAAGTTTTGGAATCGTATGTGGTGTGTGTAAAAGACAGTTACTCAACAAACAGGTGGAGTCAGTTTTTTTAATAATGATTTTGCTGATTATGCTTTCATAGTGAACCTAGCTTCAATTAGGTCTTTTAAGGGTTATAACGTGGCCTGGTTCATGGTTTTGAAAAAAAAGATTATTAGGCTCAAAATTTTGTTTTAACCCACCCATTCTTCTTTGATGTCCTCCATTCCTATATTCAATTAATTCGGCCGACGCCTTAGTTGACAAGAGAATTTTGACAATGATGTTTGAGGTTGACGCTCCAGTCGAAGCTTTGATGAGATTCTTGAAGTGGCAGTCACTTCTTTTCATTTACAAGCCTGTTTTCAATTTTTTTGATTTTTTTTTTGGGTGGCCCAATTCTTTTGGATTTTTTGGTCCATCGGGATGCCCTAAATTTTGCCTAAGTCTTTTTACTTAGCGGGCTTTTTGATGTAGGAGAATTGTGACTGCCATAAGTATTTATGAGTTTTGTCTTCTCATGAGCTTCTCCATTTAGATGGATTGATCCTCTTGTATTGGGATGTATTATTGAATTAATTGAAAGACTACCCTGCCCCGGGTTAAGATTAAGGTTTTTTTTTTATAGCAGAAAGAACACAAACTTCTGGCTCAAAGGGGTTGACTATGGATTATCTCCTTATATCTCCAGTGTTTGGGAAATGAAACAATGCCTTACTTCATCAACCGGGTCTCACTAATGAAAGCATATATCAGCAAATTTAATCATTTAGTTTACATCATTCTCCCCTCAAATTTGTTAACATGAAAAGTAAAATGGAAAGGCATTGCCAATTTGTGTTGGCACAAGAAAAGAGTGAATACGAATGAATGGATTCCAAAAAATGCATGCTTATTATTTTAGAAACATTAATTAAAAGGTGCAATTTTAAAAGCAAACAAATGCTTGGCAAGAAAGAAATTACAATTTGAAAATAAAAGGCCTAGTGATCCTAAGGACAAACTTCCTGGTAATCTTGAATCAAGTAGATAGAGGACCCATGGTTGGCAAAGGGTTAACCTGGACATCTGAGTTTGAATCTTTAAAAGTTAAAAGGTTGGCATGGACCAAATTCTGAACCTATTTTTTAAGGGCGTAACAGTGTTCAACATCATGTCATGGTGCCCCTTGGTGGAAAGCACATGTGAGGTCGGTACGGTACCAAGCAGGAAGTCTTTCTGGTACAGGAGGAGGTGGTTTGGTTTGGACAAGGTTCTTTGCAAGTAGAGCAGGAAGCAAGTCTGCATATTTCATTGGTATGGGGTCAAAGGATTGGGTTCTTTGAGGCCGATTTGGCTGGTTGAAGGGTTGTTGAGGAATGGGTGAGATAGCAGCAACATGTGGGTAAGCTGGATATTCTGATCGGGGTCCTCTGTGGGTTACCATGCCAACCTCTGGCTCTTTCTTTTTCAGAAAATTATTGCCAAACTTTGCATTGTTAGCCGGGGCATTCCCATTCACCAAACGTCCTTATCGGACTCCTTCCTCGAGACGCATTCCCATTGCTACCATCTCGGTAAAATTGTTTGGCGCACTGGCCACCATCTTCTTGTAGTAAAATGGGCTGAGAGTGTTAAGAAATAGCTTGCACAACTCTTTCTCTTCCAAAGGTGGACGAATTTGTGCAGCAAGTTCTCTCCACCGCTGTGCATACTCTTTGAAAGTTTCTTTTTCTCTTTGAGTTAAAGCCCGAAGTTCATCCCTATCTGGGGCTAAGTAAGAATTGTAGCTGTATTGTCGAATAAAAGCACTGGCTAGATCATTGAAATTACGGACATCAGTACTATCAAGGTCCATGTACCACCTTAGTGCGGCACCAGTCAAACTGTCCTGAAAATAGTGGATGAGTAGCTTATCATTGTCGGTCTGAGTTGACATTTTTCTTGCATACATCACCAGATGAGCTCTAGGGCAAGTGTTCCCCTTATACTTCTCGAAGTCAGGGACTTTGAATTTGTGTGGAATTACAACATTGGGAACTAAACAGAGTTCATGCGCATTTTGACCAAACAATTCTTTTCCACGGAGAGCCCTCATCTCTCGTTGCATCTCATTGTACTTATCTTGTAGATCATCCACCCTATCAAATGGTTCTACACTTTCAGTACGAAAGATAGGTCCATGATCTTGCTGAATGATGTGGACAAGGGGTGCTGAATAAGTCATTGTAGCTTGAGGAAATGATAGGACAGACGGAGGAACCGACGTTGCTTGTTGTGCAATAGAGGCTTGAATTTCGGAAACCACGGGACGAAATTCTTCACTGAACATATGTAGCGGCATGCCCCATGCGTAACCTTCAGGCATAGTAAACTGAGGAGTGATAGTTAGCACAGTTGAAGTCGGCTGAACCAAAGAAGTGTTGGTGAGTTGAGGGACTGATGCCTGAGCTTGAGCCTGAGCAGCCAACACAGTAGTCATCATAGCAGTTAGCTTCTCTATCTCAGCTTGCATAGACGTTACTTATTCACGGAGTGCCTGATTCTCTCGCTCAAGATGATCCATTTTTTTTTCTTAAGTTGGCTCGAGTGTTGTTGATACGGGTAGACTTGTAAGGAATACGTCGGACCATTTTTCCCTTGACTGAGGCAGAGAGAGAAGAAGATATGAGACTCGGTTTTGAAACTTATGAATGCAGTTTGATGCATGATATGTTTATGCTAAAATATGCAAAGTTTTATTTTATCGAAGGACTTATAAATTAATTGTAACCATTGTAGAAAACATCTTTACACTTGATAACTAAAACATTACAAAGTAATTCTCTTTCACTTTTTTTTTTTTTTTTTGTTTCTTCTTACAAGATCCATATCTACAATGTTTACACAAAAATTTGTTTAAGTCCTTCGATATTGGATGAATTTTTCTTTTATGAATGAATGCATGTATGCATGATTATGCTGAAAACATGGTGAGGTTAAGGTATACAATGATGGAGTTAAGGGTAAGAACCACCCACATGGTAAAGACTATGGTTTAATTTGTACCTGCATCACGGGTTCTACAAAGTTCCCAAAGTTATCAATCGTCTTCTGGATATTACCGGCTTACAAGACTACTCTTGGTCCAATAATATCCACAAGACAATCTCGTTTGAGTGTAGTTTCGCGTGCCGACCAATTCAAGACTACTCTTGACCAACCACCGCACTACGTCCTAAGAGTCAAGATGGGTTAAAGGTAACTCTAAAGGTCCACAGCGTCGTCGGACGCTCATATTGCAGTAATAACGCCAACACGACTACTCGTGCCAACAGAATATCACCGTCATGAGGCCTCAGCTGAGCGGGGTTGTATCACATGTGAAGCATGGTCCAGACTACTCCGGGCATGTCACTTTGATTATACCACCATCCTATCTTATTGTTTCACTCAAGCCCGGGTACAAGACTTATCTCACCACTCAAAAAACCCAAGCAAATTTTTTTTACATACATAAGCAAAAATAATAGCACAAAAAATAAAATTAAACAAGTTAGGCTCAACCCTCTTAATGGGAATCCCCAGCAGAGTCGCCATTTCTGTCGCGGTGATTTTTGGATATCAAAACTATTGGTTAGTCTTGACTCGCAATTTTATGATTCACCACCGAGCTTTTATTTTTCCAAGGAAAAGGGGAAAAGTTCGAATAAACCCTATTTTTTGAGAGATTAAAGGTTCGGGGGTTGGTTACATTAAGGGAAGGTATTAGCACCCTAAACGTCTATAGTACTCTATAGGAACCTCTTGTTTTTATTTATCTTTGTGCTAAAATTACTTGTTTGCTTGTAAATAAAAAGTTTTAAAAATGTGAAAAGTCAAGGTGATGAATAAAAAGGAAAATGGAAAATGTTTTTTTTTTTTTATTTGATTTGGGAAGACGCGAAGTCTTTTGCACTACGTACCCGTGAGGGATCAAAATCCCGTAGTTCGGGGTAAAAAGCCAAGTGATTTGTTTGATTGATTTTAAAGTTAAAAAAAAAAAAAAGTTTTTAGGAAAAGTAAGAGGCCGAAATGGCATAGAAAAATGAAGTGTGATGTTGATTGATTTTAAATTGTGAAGAAAAAGTCTAAATATGATTAAAATTGATTGAAGTCTGACTTAAAAAAAGACGGAATCACTTGGTTTGAAATCCAAGGATTAATAATAAAAAGTATTTTTTATGAGATTTTTTAATATTTGAATGTTTTTGTAACTTTTTTTTATTCTAAAAAACTAACCGTGATAAAATAAACTAAACGCGAGAGATTTCATAATGATATTAGATCAAGATGAAGGACCCCTTTTCCTTGAAATTACTACGCTATTATTTTTTTGTGTTTTCATTTTTTGACATAAAGCGGAATAAATAAATATGCATGCGATGCAAGATTCTCATTTATATTTACATTGATACCTAAATACATTATAAATCACAATAATCAAATAAGGCAAATAAATAAAAGAGCATGTATGATTGTTTACCCCGATTTTTAGTAAACAACCGCTAGTTTAATTATTACAAGAGAGATCAACTAGTAAATCTCGGGACATATGGATTGTGTGGAAGATGATGAAAACATATTCATATCTTTGGGTTAAATCGGACAATTTGAATGAAAGTAAAAGCATTTGACGCAGTCAAATGGTTTGTTTTAAAAGTAAAATGCTTCAAAGTTAAATTTGCTGAAAACTTGTAAATGAATTGCAAATAAAGTTTAAAGAAAAGACTTTGAAAAGTAAAACATGCAATGAAATAAATTGCAGAATGATAAAGTTGCAGAAAAGCTTTAAATTTGCAGAAAAGCTTAAAAGACAAATTTTAAAGGAAAACAAGTAATCAGTACTTGAAAAGTAAATTGCATTTGACAATGTAAAAATGTTTACAAAGATTGGTTACACAGATTCGTACATGTTCCTTTTGGCATTCATTTCGCTCGTTGACATGGGTACTCTGAATATTCTAGGAATTTGCATGTGAATTGTGAACCCGTTTCTCCTATGAGAAACTTGTATTTATAGACAAACTAACATAACTGCTATAAACCTACAATACGTCTAACTATGCTCCACGTGTCTTGACAATTTGAATTCTCTTTGACACCTGGCGAACCCTTCAACGTTACTCTCTCTTTTGAATATTTTGCTAAGTCCAGAGCACGCTTCAAACGTTCTGCACAGTACGTTAGACAACCAAACAAATACATATATTCATACATATATATATAATATTTTCGACAATTAGAGTAATGTCGAACCAGCATGTTTATTTAGATAAACATGGTTCTGTCGAACTCGACAAGCTTATTCAGACAACAATCGTTCTGTCGAATCCGACAGAACTCTAGGCTTTGACAATTAACTTTGCACATTAAAAGTCTTTGATGTCAAATGCCTTGATTTTCTCTTGATTTATTGCCAGAATCGTTTTCCAAGAAAATATTAAAAGGCAATAATACTCATTAAATGAGATTTCAACATCTTATTCCAATTCATTAATGCCTGTCGAAAATACAGGCTAACAAATTGCCCCCTCAAAAATGCCAATTCGACTACACGTCTGAGACAAAAGGGAAGAAAGGGCATTTTTGAAGATGTTCACCTTTTCAAGTCTGCACGTTTACCAAAGACGGCGCAAACGTCAAATCAAAATATTGTCAATCATGACAAAATTTATAACTGTCACCTCAATCCCCACAAACCATGATTACCAACTTTATAGCTTTGTAGTGGGACACGTGGCAGAATATAAGTGGCTAAGATGGAAGAGTGGTGATGTTTCAGTTACTAGATACATGCAAGATGCAGTGCCTATAAATAGAAAACGTATTCCACCACTTTCATTTTTCTGAAAACCCAAACTCTTCACTTTCTCTCTAGAAACAGAACCATACGCATTCCTTTGAAACAACATCAATCGATCCTCAAATCGTGCATTGTTCTTGCGTTTCTGAGAAATCTAAACCAGCAGTTAAGATCGTCCAGTGATTTCGTTCATCACCACCGTTTCCTTTCTGGGATTTGAGCAAGAAACAAGTTAAATCTGGTGGTTTTAGCTTTTTCTCACTGTGAACTGTCCATCTTCATCACCAAATCAAGAACACCAAGAACACCAAGAACAACAATGGCTGCTTCATCTTCTTCCTCCAGAAACGTGACAATCTACGCTGTTGATGATGCAGAACCCATCATCGTTGATGGTTCAACCTTTGTGTCGGAGCCAGATATGACTTCTGTCGAAGACACTATATGGGGAGAGGAGTTGATGATTCCTCACAAGCTCAGAGGTCGAACTCTTGCCTTTGCAGGACCTCTTCCTTCATCCGACAACTTTAATGAGGATGTAAGTAGCATTTTCCCTCTCAATGTTACTTGTGAGCCCAAAATATTTGTCAACACTGTCTTCGACATGACCTTTTTTGAGACAGGCTATAGAGCCTTTAGATCTGCACCTGTAGTCAGTGATGGTTATTTACCATGGCTTAACAAGGTTGAAAAGGAATATGCCACTTCATGGAAAGAGCGTGGTATATTCGACCTGATCCAGCTGTCGAGAGAAGGACCCAAATACAATGCAGAGATGTTAATAGCTGCCCTTCACTTTTGGGAAAATTCTACTAACACTTTCCACTTAAAGGCAGGAATGATGACCCCAACCCTTTTCGACGTGGCTGCCATCACTGGTCTTCGACCAACAGGACCCACTTATGACCCCAAATACACCACTCCAAACCATCAATTTGATTTCAAAACACTCTCCTACTCAAAATATATTGAAACTTTTCATGATCTTAGCAGTGTTGAGGTTTCTCATGAGGAACACATTGCTTTTCTGACGTACTGGCTATCACACTTTGTCTTCTGCACTGGTTCACTTCAAGTGGTGAAGAGGCTTGTTCCTCTCGCCATTATGCTTCATCAAGGACAGGATGTAGCTTTAGGAAGGCTCATCTTAGCTTGTCTCTATGACTCTTTGGGGCAAGCTAATGATATGCTTAAGAAAGTTGAAAAAGGATCACCGCTTACTTTCTCTGGACCTATTTGGCTCTTGCAGTTGTGGCTGAATGCCACATTTGAATCAAACTTCAAACTTTTCCTCCCTTCTTACCTGGAACCTTCGGTCGAAGCTCGACAAATAGAAGGCACTAGGTTGGCCTTGCTGAGGTATAGGGAAACAAACTTGTCGACCAAAGACCTCTTCCTCCATTACTTCAAGACACTCCTGGAGTTCGACGAGTTTAAGCACCAAAATACTCCCTTTGTGAAAAGGACTGTTGGGCCTGCTTGGTTTAAAAGGCCATTTCCTGCGACCAACCCAGATGAAGAAGAGGATACAAACAATGTTTGGTCCTGGTTTTTGAGTCCTACAATCCTATCTTCCAGGTTAGGAGTAGAAAGAAGATTCGTAGGCCTGGTCGGATACCAACCTAACCTAGTTGCTCGCCAGTTTGGCCTAAGTCAGTTCAGGCCAAAGAGTTTGTTCAAAAACAAAGATGATATTGTTTTGGGCAACTCTGGAATGTCTGTCGAGTTCTTTGAACGGCGCTTGAAGGTTATTGAAGCAAGAAAACCCTACAGGCTGACACCTATTGCCTTCGCCATCCACCATTTATGTACTTTTGAGTTTGCCACCTGGTGGAGTTTGCACTATGAGAGGTGTGCTAAGAACAGCGATGAAGTGCTCCTGCAAGCAATAGAAACGGGGTTCGCAGCACTCCAGCAAAGGACTCCCAAAGGCAAAGGTAATTTTGAATCACTAAAAATGAATGTGATTTCTCAAAGTGTTTGTTCCTTTTGAACCCTTTTACTGATGTAAGTCGTTTTCATGTTTCGACATTAGGTGCTTCCAAAGCCAAGGGCGCTACCACTTCGACAGACACCACTACTCCTGGTGCAACTCAGAAGAAAACACTTCCCAACACTGGGGCTAAGGTATTAAGTCCTGACATTGGTTTCCTAACTTAGCATTATTTTTCTCTTTAGTTTTCAAAACCATATTTCTAATTGCTTCGACTTTTAATTGCAGGTTCGCAAAAGGAACTTGATGGCGTCAAGTGAGGCTGAAGGGCCTATCAAGCAAAAGAAACAGAAAGCTCTCACCATTCAAGAACCATCAGTAAGTGTTTCGACAACTTTCTTAAGTTTTGCTTAGTTTCAACTACAATCTTGTCTTAACAAATATCTATTTCCTTTTCAGTCTGCTGGTAATGTTAATCCAACCATTGCTACCCCTAGTGGAGAGAGCCAAAGAGATAAAAGAAAGGCTGGTGTCGAAACTAGCGAGGCAAGCATGCCCCCAAATCCCAAGAAGAAGACTGAAAAGAAGAAGAAGAAGAAAGTTATAAGCAAATCCAATCCTTCTGCAGAGATAGAGAAGGAGACTGAAAACTCAGTCTCTGATCCTCCTGTCGAAGATCAACCAAGCACCCATGTCGAAACTCCTTCGACTGAGGGTCCTATTCTTGAGAAAGTAAACCCAAATTTGCAAGACCCTGGTACTCAGGTAAAGTCTTTATCTTTCAGACTTCGACATATGCACATTCTTTTATGGTTTCTTGACCCTAATTCATGTTATTTCTAAACAGGGTGATAATGAAGAACAACCCACTGCACCATTTAACAATGATGAAGGTTCGACCCAAGACGTTGGCACCAATCGCGTCGAGGTCGATTTAACCGGAACAAGTCAAAGTCAAGAGGACGAAGAAACTCGCACCAATGATCCTGATCCTGAAAAAACCATAACTGCATCACTTACTGAATCTACCCACTCATCAGAAAACACTGATGTCGAGATGGAGACTGACGCTGACGACGACATTATGCCTGAAGCCACTGAAGGAGGCTCTGACATTCTTCCTGTTTCCTCGACATCAAAGTTATCTGCTGATATTGGAATCTCAGAAATGCAGTTTATTGCTATGAAAGAAACTGATCCTGCTGCAGCACTCAAAATGCTTTTGTCAAGCAAAGGAAGCAAAGAACGAAGCAAAGGCGCCTCTCAACACAGCAGCTCGACTGCTTCTGATACTGATATCAGTTCGACGGTGAGGCAGGACTCTTTGCTCCTCAAGTTGCACACAGACTATATTAACCAAGATGTTTTTACTCTGATTGAGGCAAACCCTAGTAGTGCGTTTTCTCACTTGGGCTTCCTGAAAAAGCTTCACAATCCTTTGACGGATGGTATTACCTTAAGCAAAGTTATCCAGCTTGAAAACCTCATTGATGGTTTTACTCAGGCCATACAAAGGAGAACAACGAATGCCATGAAGCTGGAGGCTCAAACCCATGCTCACGCTGCATTAGTCGAGAAGGCTAACACTGCCCAAGCCAATGTCGAACGTTTGGAGAAGGACATCGAGTCGAATGCGGAGCTCATTGGATACAATGACAACATCACTGCCTGGGAGAATGAAGTTGCAGATTTGAATCTAAAAATTCAAAGTCTGAATGCCAAGATTGCAGCAGAGAAAACAAAGCGTGACGAGGCTAAAGCTAATCTTACTACTGCTTGTTAAAGCCTGGATTGACAAGGAGGCTAATGAAGGCATCAAAGCCTTTAGTGCTTCAGCGGCAGTGGAAGAAGAAATTCAGAACTTGATGGAGTCGAGTAAAGTTCTCGACAAGGAAGTTGCTTCATTCAAGAGCTTGTATGAAGATTTGAAAACAAAGTTTTAGACTTGTAATAATTTGATTTTTTGTCCTTAGTTTCATTTCACTTTTGAACAATTTTATCAAGTTTTTGGTTTGTAATTCGACAATGCCCGTTTTGTGGCGAACAACCTTGTGATCACCAATATTTTGTCATGCTTTATTCTTTGTTGATTTTTTATTTCTTGCAACGCTGGTTTATACTTTTCACGTATTGACCATTTATTTTTCACCAACGTCATTCAATGGTAATGTTTTGAACCTTTGAATTCTTTTGGTATTTTTAACAACACGAAAACCTGAGCAGTCAAAGAACGCCAAAACGAGGCAGTCAAGTCAAAGGGTGGCAACAGCGAAACTTTGTTAAATGAATTGCATTAATGGTTAGGTTGACCCATAAGACTTGATAGCACTATAAAAGGAGGTGTTTTTCCTCATTTTTACTCATCAAGAGTGATTGAGTAATCCTTAACAAAGAATCAAACCATGGAAAAACCCAACACTAAAGATGCCTCATGCTCCAAAGAGAAGAACAAAAAGGGTGCAGAACCATGGCGTTGCGAGGAAAATAGGCTACGCTATGAGAGGAACAAAGAGGAACTCATTTTGACAGAGTCAGAAGAAGAAGAACTAGGCTCCGACCTGGAGGAGTTTCTATGGACACATGAGGAAAGATTGGATGAATACCCACCAGTAGTTCAGGAACTTGCTGATATAGCAATAGCCCTTTATAGGGGTACCATGAAGAAGGTGGAGTCAGAGGTTTCTAAGCCTAAGGCTCAGCCTAAATAATGTTGTTTTTCTCATGATGTACTAAGAATTCTCCCATTGCAATAAGACAATATTATTCTTCTACTTTCGAGTTATGGCCAATTCTTGTTATTTGCCATTTTGTTTTTCTGTTTGATTCTTATTCTGCGCTTATTTTTACTTCGAGTAGAGCAGGTTTATATTTTTTCAAATATTTCCCATTTATACCCAAAGTACGTTTCTCAGGAGTTAACTCCTCAATTTCATACGCACCATTAGAATAAACTTGAACAACTTTGAATGGTCCTTCCCAATGTGGTGACCACTTTCCTAAGACTCTGTCTTTTTTATCCATTGGCAAAATGACTTTCCAAACCAGATTTCCAACACTAAAGGTTTTGGACTTAACCTTTTTATTATAAGCTTTAGTGACTCTTTCTTTCTGTCGAATCAACATCTCTAAGGCTTTGACTCTCTCTTCATCTAAATCAACTAATTCATCCAACATCATATCCCAATAATGATTTCTTGGAATTTCTGCCTGTCTTTGAACTCTAACTGATTGTAAGTGTATTTCGACTGGCAAGACAGCATCATGTCCATATGTTAGACGAAAAGGTGTAGTGTTAGTTGATTCCTTTGGAGAATTCCTGCATGCCCATAAGACTTGATCTAAAGTCTTGTTCCAATTCCTAGGCTTTTGGGCAATATGCTTTTTAATCAGACCAATAATGATCTTATTAGCAGCTTCCACTTGACCATTTGCTTGTGCATAATATGGTGTAGAAGTTAACAATTTAAAACCAGTTTGTTGAGCAAACTCGACCATTTTTCGTCCAGTGAAAACTGAACCTTGATCCGTAGTAATAGACTCAGGTATACCAAATCTATAAATAATGTGACTTTGTATAAAACTAATCACTGCTTCTTGGTCAACATTTGGTAATGGAATTGCTTCTATCCATTTGGTAAAATAATCTATACCAACTAGAATATAGCGTTGGTTTTTGGACGAACTTGGTTTAATTTCACCAATTAAATCTAAAGCCCATCCTCTAAAAGGCCAAGGTTTTACTATTGAATGAAGTTCACTTGCAGGTACGTGTTGTATGCCTGAATGTTTTTGGCACTCTTGACAACCTTTAGCAAACTCTATACAATCTTTTAGCATTGTTGGCCAGTACACACCTTGTCGAAACAGTAACCATTTCATTTTATGGCCTGCCTGATGGGATCCACATGTGCCACTATGCACATCAGATATAGCCAAATAGGCTTCAGTTTCACTTAAACATTTTAGCAAAACTCCCTCAGGTGTCTTTTTCATTAGTTCATTCCCAATGATGACATAACTTAAGGCTCTGTATTTTATCTTTCTAATTGTCGTTCCGTTTGGATCTCGCAGATACTCGACAAGTGGTTTTCTCCAATCAGTATCAGCTAAATTGTCAATGGCAAAAATTTCAAAAATTTCTGAATTTTCGTCAAGGTCGTCATATTGACCATTGTCTTGTGGTACATCTGCCCCCACAAGTTTTGGCATTGACAATTCCAAAGTAGCAGGTTGATCAATAATGATTTTATCTTTGATTTCAATCAACTCCACCAATTTCTCATTGGAAATTTTGTAACCAGAAGCTATTTGAGCCAAATCATTGGCTTCTTGATTTTCTATACGAGGCACATGTTCAATGGTGACTTGGTCGAAACGTTTTAACAAAGAAATTGCTATGACAAAATATTTCATCAAGTGTTCTTTTATACACTTGTATTCTTTTGTCAATTGTTTCAAAACCAGTTCTGAATCACCTCTGATCAGGATATTTTTTGCCCCCAAGTCCAATAAAATTTCTAAGCCTGCTATTAAAGCTTCATACTCTGCTTCATTATTTGAGCAGAATCCATTAATTTTATATTTGAACTTAGTGGGTATTTTGGAAGGGGAAATGATTAGAATCCCAATTCCAACTCCATGTTTATGTTTAGAACCATCAAAATACAATTTCCAGGGTCGTGATTCTACATAATTTTGTGGAGTTTCCATTACAGAATGATCTGCTATAAAATCAGCTACAATTTGGCCTTTGACTGCCTTTAGAGGTTTATATGTTAATGAATACTCTGTTAAGGCTAAGGCCCATTTTCCAATTCGACTATGCAAAATTGGTTTAGACAACATATGCTTAATGATATCACAGTGAGAATAAACAAAAACATCAACAGGCTTTATATAATGCTTGAGTTTTATACAAGAGAAATACAAACATAAGCATAGTTTTTCAATACTACTATATCTAGTTTCAGCATCATTTAATACCCTACTTAAGTAATAGATGGCTTTTTCTTCACCATTTTCATCTTCCTGGGCAAGCATACTACCCAGTGTCGAATCTGATGCTGATATATACAACTTCATGAACTTGTTCCTTATTGGAGGCATCAACATTGGTGGCTTCGACAAATAACTCTTGATTTCGTCAAACGCTCGTTGTTGATCTTGCCCCCAAGTGAAAATATCTTCTTTCTTGAGACGAAGTAGTGGCGAGAAAGGCTGAGCTTTACCACTTAAATTTGAGATGAATCTCCTCAAGAAATTGATCTTCCCAAGTAGGGACTGAAGTTGCTTTTTAGTAGTTGGAGATTTTGTCTCCATGATAGCCTTCGTTTTGTTTTGATTTATTTCAATGCCCTTTTTGTGCACAACAAACCCAAGGAAATCTCCTGCATTAACACAAAAAGCACACTTTAATGGATTCATTTTTAATCCATATTTCCTCATCTTTTCAAAAGACTTTTTCAAATGATCTAAATGATCAACCTTTGACGAGGATTTGACAACTATGTCGTCAATATACACTTGCATAAAAGTGTCTATGTATTCATGGAAAATTAGATTCATTGCTCTTTGATAAGTGGCCCCAGCATTTTTCAAACCGAAGGGCATCACTACCCATTCATACGTGCCTAATGCCCCTGGGCATCTAAAAGCAGTTTTGGGTACATCATTTTCAGCAATGAAAATTTGGTTGTAGCCAGAATAACCATCTAGCATACTTAAATATTCAAATCCTGCTGCTGAATCAATTAGCATTTCTGCTACAGGCATAGGATATTCGTCTTTTGGTGTAGCATTATTCAAATCTCTAAAGTCTATACATACTCTAAGAGAACCATTTTTCTTAATCACAGGCACTATATTTGCTAACCATTCGACATACCTTGCTGTTCTGATGAATTTGCTCCTCAGCAGCCTCTCAATTTCTTCCTTGATCTTTGACATAATTTCTGGTGCAAACCTTCTAGGCAATTGTTTTACTGGTTTTTTGTCTGGTCGAACTGGAAGTTCATGTTCCACCAATTTTCTGCTCAAACCTGGCATTTCATTGTAATCCCAAGCAAAACAATCTTTGTATTCCACTAGAAGTTGCACCACTTTCGCCTTCAGATCTGAAGGAATGTTTGCACTAATATATGTTGGTCTTTTCATCAGACCATCTCCAAGGTCAATTTCTTGCAAAGGATCCTGTGCTTGCATCTTATGACTTTGACTAATTGGATCTTTTTCAAATCCTAAGGGTTCGTCGTCATAGATGCAGTCCAGTTTTTGCAATTCTGGCTCTTGTTTGCCAATCTTTTCACCATTGGCTATATCAGCCATATTTTCTGAAAATGAATTGGCTTCCAAAGCCATCTTGATTCTGTTTTCAGCCATGTAGGCCGTAATCCTTGCCCAAGTTTGGGACTCAGACATAGTAGTTTTCTTTGACATCCCAACCAGTTGGGCATTTGTGGCTTTCATACTCGCCATCCTCGCTGTTTCCATCCTCTCTCTCCCACAAGAAACCATGTGTGGGATCCAGTTTGATTGCATGGTGACCATTTCTTGCCAGACGATATGCAAAGTCTTTCTCAGTGCATGGTGAAATTGTTGCCAATTTCTTGTCGAAGGAATGCTTTGTCAAATGATGGACTCCAGTTTTGAAGTAGCTTTGATCTGCTTCAATATTTTCCACTATTCCATCCTCTCGCCAGATAATGAGGCGTTGGTGCAGGGTAGAAGGAACTGCCCCTACTCCATGAATCCACTCCCGACCTAGAAGTAGATTGTAATTTGCCTTAGAGGCCACAACCAAGAACAAGGTTGGCCTTACAGTGCTTCCAACAACCACTTCTAACTGGATTGCTCCCAAAGAGAAACCAGTTTCACCCTCATAGTTTGAAAGAACTATGTTGTGAGGATGAAGATCCACCAAAGATTTGCCAATCTTTCTGAGCAAAAATTCTGGCATGAGATTAACAGCAGCACCACCATCAATTAGCACTTTGTTGATCCCCACATTGTTCACTTTAGCCTGTATGAAGAGAGGCTTCAAGTGACTCTTCATGCCTTCATCTGGCCTTTCAAATGTAGCCATTTGATCTTCTAGAGCACCATTGCTCGTCACATAGTAACATACTGGCCTATGAAGGGCCATTTGCATTCCAGATTCCTCTTCGTCATCTGTCACTTCAGAGCAAACGTCGAATTCCCTTGGTAAGATTGACACAACATTGACGATTATGTCGAGATCAGGCTCAGAATCCAAAAAGTCATCTGCTTCCATGTGGTCATCTTCGACATTACCAGCAACTGAAGACTCTATTTTCGATTCGCCTAACCTTTCTTTCATTGGCTTCTTTACCAATTCCAAAGGCCTTCTTCCATTACCATCAGTAGTTAATGGGGATTGTTGAGCAGCCACTTTTTTCTGGCGTTGATATCTACGCCATTGGGACCTTGTCATGGGATTTTTCCCTTTGTAATTATTCCTGTAATCATATTTCCTTGACTCAGGATCCTTTTTGGGATTGCTGTTACTGGAGTTCCCTCTCTCCATATTCCTTTGACCATAGTCCATGCTTCTTCCATGAACCCATTGGTTGACAGGTGTCCTGTTTGAGGGGACAAATGATTTTTGTGGTCCCAACCTCTGGTGTACAAGTGCCTGCTGGCTATTCAGAATATTGGAATAAGTTGGCTTTTGATTTGGCCAATTGTTTCTGTTTTGACTATGAGGCAGAAACTTGTTGAGGCCTGCAGCAGCCTTCCTGTCGAACATGGCACTACAATGAGGACATAATGTAGCTTCGCCATCATTTTCTTTGCAGCGTTGAAGGAAATCCAATAAAGTCTCCCCTGCTTGTGGATACACCTCTTCCACTTTGTTTTCGTACTCCTCCTCAGGAATGGAGATTAATTGCCCCCCTTCAGTGAGGTTCAATGCTTCTATCATCAGGCACTCAAAAGGCTCTGTGTAAGCAGCATCAGCAATCTGCAATGGATTCTCGTCCACCTGCTGTTTGGATTTTGGCTTTTCGCCAAATTTGAGTCTTCCCTCCTGTAGGGCTTTCTGGACCAGATCCCTGAAAAGAACACATTGTGAGGTTTTATGACCCAAGAAATTATGGTATTTACAAAAACCTCTTTTATTACGTTGTTCCAAAGGTGGAATTTTCAAACCCTTTGGTACAATTATTTGGCCATCAGCAACCAATAAATCAAAAATTTCATCACACTTAGTAATGTCAAAAGTGTATGTCTTAGAAACAAATCTATCATTTTTTGGTTCGACGGGATTTTTCCCATTTGATGGTCTTAACATTTTACAAGTATAGGGAGGTCCCGGTTTCAATTCAGCAATATTAACCTCATTGTTTTCCATGTACTCTTGATCATCGTCGAACTCATTTTCACTTTCATAAGTGTCTATATATGCCACTTTTTCTTTTTTGTGGAACTTAGAATTTCTGACTTTTTCAGCCCTGAGGCGTTCGACCTGTCGAACACGATCTGCTAATTGGGCCATGTCTCTCAAATGTTGAGTATCTAACTTTTTCCTAATGGAATAGTCGAGGCCACCAGCAGCCATCTCAACCAATTCATGTTCAGGCACTTGAGTAAAGCACCTTGCCTTAAGGAGGCGAAACCTGTTCAGATAGTCATCAATGGCTTCTGAGGTTTTGCGCTTCATACTGGCTAATTCTTTGAGACTAATCCTAGATTGTCCCATGTAAAATTGTTCATGAAATAGCCTTTCTAATTGAGTCCAGGTATGAATTGAATGAGGGGGAAGCGTGGTAAACCACGTAAAGGCATTTTTAGTGAGGGAATTGGGAAAAAATTTCATTTTTAAATCTTCATTATTTGCCAAATTCCCTGCCTCTGCCAAATATCTGGCAATATGTTCGACAGTAGATTCATTAGTATCACCAGCAAATTTTGTGAATTTGGGAATCTTCCATCCCCTTGGCAATTCTGCCTGTAATACATATTCAGACAAGGGTGACACAAAATTTGGTCTATGCAACCCTGTATTCAAACCATTTTGGGCCAAAATATTTTCTACTAAATTGGCCAAGTTATTTTGCCCTGCAACATTTTCTTGTCG
Organism: Trifolium repens; assembly: GCA_030408175.1. Taxonomy (NCBI): domain Eukaryota; kingdom Viridiplantae; phylum Streptophyta; class Magnoliopsida; order Fabales; family Fabaceae; genus Trifolium; species Trifolium repens. The sequence goes on from CP125851.1 coordinate 53,284,283, forward strand.
AACTTGCCTAAGAACATTATCAGCATCTTGGTTTCTATTAACCAAAACTACTTCTGGTTCTTGTTGTTCTCTCTCGATGCGCACTGGTTGGGCTTGGACTCCTGTTTGAATCTCCGGGTTTACACGGGGAATTCTTTGATTATTTGGAGCATCAGGGGCACCAAAAAAGTCTGCCATCCTTCCCATTTGATTGGCTAACAATAAATAATTGTCATTGGCTGTTTGTAACACAGGATTAAAGATTGTGCCAATCTGTTGGGTCAGCGCGTTCACCATATCATGGTTACTTTCGTCCATTTGTTGCCTAAGTACATTCATAGAATTATTTGTCAAGTTCAGAGAATTTCCCCTATTTCCCATCGCAGAAGACGAGGGAGAACTTTCTACAGAAGGCCAATTATACAGGCTTGCCATCGTTGTCGTTGGCATCCCAAATTGTGGGTTTCTAGGCAACCAAGGAGGTCTCGACGGAGTTCCACCAATTTGACTACCGTCTGTGTACCCATGCATGTGTGATATATTCGTTGGCATGGATGATACATTCATTTGTGTCATCATTGCACCATTCGTATTTGGAGGAACAAACCCTCCTGCCATACTCGACGTAGTGGCAGACATTGTTGATCCACTGGCACTTGCGCCAATGGTTCCAGAACTTATCACAGGATTTGTACCCCCACCATTAGGATTATTGCTTGGGATACTTTCAGAAGTTGTAAAGTTTAGGGCAGGATTTGTTGATCCGCCAGTAGGATTGGCGCCAGGATTGCCAGTTACTGGTTGATTTGGTTGCCCTGTCGAATTTGAAACAGGATTGGTTTCTGTCCCATTATTGTTATTATTATTATTATTGTTGGGGTTAGGATTGTTTGGTGGTCTCACCATTCTGGAACGAGGACGCTTTGGTATATTTGAAAAAACTGGAAGGGACTTACCACTCCTCAAACGCATATACAAATATACACACAATCAAAGTACAAACACCAAACAACAAATTTTGTATGAAAAATTTTCAAAAATTCACTAAGTAAAAATACACAATCCAGAGGTCCCACTGGGCGTGCCAATTTGTTTACCCCGATTTTTAGTAAACAACCGCTAGTTTAATTATTACAAGAGAGATCAACTAGTAAATCTCGGGACATATGGATTGTGTGGAAGATGATGAAAACATATTCATATCTTTGGGTTAAATCGGACAATTTGAATGAAAGTAAAAGCATTTGACGCAGTCAAATGGTTTGTTTTAAAAGTAAAATGCTTCAAAGTTAAATTTGCTGAAAACTTGTAAATGAATTGCAAATAAAGTTTAAAGAAAAGACTTTGAAAAGTAAAACATGCAATGAAATAAATTGCAGAATGATAAAGTTGCAGAAAAGCTTTAAATTTGCAGAAAAGCTTAAAAGACAAATTTTAAAGGAAAACAAGTAATCAGTACTTGAAAAGTAAATTGCATTTGACAATGTAAAAATGTTTACAAAGATTGGTTACACAGATTCGTACATGTTCCTTTTGGCATTCATTTCGCTCGTTGACATGGGTACTCTGAATATTCTAGGAATTTGCATGTGAATTGTGAACCCGTTTCTCCTATGAGAAACTTGTATTTATAGACAAACTAACATAACTGCTATAAACCTACAATACGTCTAACTATGCTCCACGTGTCTTGACAATTTGAATTCTCTTTGACACCTGGCGAACCCTTCAACGTTACTCTCTCTTTTGAATATTTTGCTAAGTCCAGAGCACGCTTCAAACGTTCTGCACAGTACGTTAGACAACCAAACAAATACATATATTCATACATATATATATAATATTTTCGACAATTAGAGTAATGTCGAACCAGCATGTTTATTTAGATAAACATGGTTCTGTCGAACTCGACAAGCTTATTCAGACAACAATCGTTCTGTCGAATCCGACAGAACTCTAGGCTTTGACAATTAACTTTGCACATTAAAAGTCTTTGATGTCAAATGCCTTGATTTTCTCTTGATTTATTGCCAGAATCGTTTTCCAAGAAAATATTAAAAGGCAATAATACTCATTAAATGAGATTTCAACATCTTATTCCAATTCATTAATGCCTGTCGAAAATACAGGCTAACAATGATATAAATAAAAAATAAAATAAACAGAAAGGGTAAAAGAGTAGAACAGGGGTGCATTAGTAAAATGCAGGGGCAAGGCCCAAACCCAAACTTGCAAAAAAAAGTTAGTTCTCACAAAAAAATCAGATAGGGGGCGCGCCAAGCAACCCAGGGGGGTGCAGAAAGCAATTTGCAGCTGGGGGTGCATGGAGTAATTGGGGGGTGCGCGGAGTAAGACAGTATATGCTTGTTTTTTCACAAATTTTTTTCAATTTTTCTTTATGTTTCTCTCTCTCCCACTTCGCTCTCCCTTCTCTCTAGAATACCGGCGCCGGAGAAGACGGCCGGTGGCGGCGCCACCGTCTTCTCCGGCGAGCCTCGCCGGAAACGGTTCAAAATTAAAACTTTTTAACACCTCCCCCTATTATTTCTCCTCCTGAACCCGAATTTAAAACTCAAATTTCAAAAATCCTTACCAAACGGCCGGATCGGAGACAAAAACGTCGGAAGACAAAATCTCTTTTCTCTCCCTCTTATTTTGTTTCGATCTTCTTCTCTTTTTTATATTTTCTTTTTGTTCTGTTTCGGATTCTGATTGTGTGTGTGGGTTTGTGTTCTGATTTTATGATTCTGGTGATGTTGGTTTTGTGGTGTTGGTTACTGATGCTTTTTTTGTTACAGTGATAAAGGCTTTTTTTGGTTTTTTTTTTTTTTTCTGTTTTTCTCTTCTGCTCTTATAGAGGTTTTGAACCAAAGTTGGTTGGCTTGAGTAATGGAAAAATTGAATGAATGTCTGCTGCAGGTGATTGTGTCAATTCTTTTGCAGACAAAAAAGTAAATTGAAAAGGGAGAAAGGTTGGGAAAGAAGAAGCGTGCATCTATTGCAGTTGTTGTTGCTGACTTGTTTTAATAATAATAATAATAATAAATAAATGAAACAAACAAAACAAACAAATGAGAAAAAAAGGGAGGGGGAAGACACGTGATGTTCTTCTTCTTCTTTGTTTTTTTTTCCTTAAATAATAATAATAAGAATAAATAAAATACTAATTAATGATGATAAATGACAATAATGATAAAAGGAGGAAATAATAAAGGAAAGAAATAATATGATAAAAATAGTAATAATGATAAAAGGGAAAATTAAATATTTAACATATTTTTTGGGATTGTTTTCAATTAAATAAAAGCTTATCTAATTTGACATATTTTTTGGATTTTCAATAAAGTTACTAATAATGTGTCAAAAAAAAAATAAAGTTACTAATAATAACAAATTTAAATAAATTAACACACTTTTTGGATTTTTATTAGTGATGCATAACATGAATAATGAGAATATGATATGGGATCTTAGGTCAAAAATTGGGGTATGACAAAATTTTATAGATAATTTTTCTATATGTAGTAGAAAAACATTCGACGTGGGACTTCCATATGAAAACGCTTGTTTCAAATGCATTTCGGCTAATATTTTTTATGCATATTTATGATTTTTTTTTCCTTTCCTGTGTACGCGTATAATGTATGTGTTTGTATATACTTAAAATAAAACTAGCGAGCTTATCTATGAAGCAAACGAGTCGAACTATATAAAACTTAAGTTTAGCTCATTTATTTAATGAGTTTAATTTTCAACTCAACTTCAACTGATTTAGTTCACGAACTAAGTACAACAAATTAATTTTCAATTTGAGTCTCAAACTATTTTTGAATTAGTGCGATTCATTATCGGCCTTAATCGGGAATATAATCATTTCAACAAGGTTCATTTATGTGTATAAAATTTTGTACACAACAAAGGGCAACATGTTTCTCAAGTAAAAGAAAACACAAGGGTTTTGTTAAAAAGACAAGAAATAGGGAGCAAAGAAAAAATAGAACAAGTTCTGTGAAAAAATCAACCACTCATCCCGGAAAAATTAACATGTAACTCAAGCAGTCTGATAAAGGTGATCAAACAAATTTTTAAAAGAATCTAACATTATTTAAAAAGTTAAACAGAGTTGAATTCAGCTCCCACAAATTCATATGGTAATTTGAATATACCAACCTAGCACCAACAAAAAAATTTTGAATATACCAACCACTTATAAATACATATTCACTAAACAAAAATAGAATTTAAATTGAGTCTAATTTAAGTGCGGTTGGTCTATAATTTAAGGGTATTAATTTAAGATTAACGGTATTCAATAAAAATTTATAACCCGTTAATTTTGATCGGTCTTAATAATATATGAAATGATTTTTAATTTCTTTAAAAAAAATTATAAATAATTTATATGATATAAACTTTCAATCCAACAGTAAATTTTGTAAAATTCGTATTCGTTATGCTGTATTTTACAATTTGTGCACCATGAAAGAACTCGCCAGTATAATATATTATATACAGTATAGTATTTCTCAACAATAGCCACCTTTAATGAGTAGTTACACTAAAAATTTGGAAAATATTTTCTGAAATTTTTTAATACAGTGGGATGGAAAGAGAAATTGTCCAATACAAGTGCAGTAGGGGACCAATGCCCAACACTACTCGTTAGCAAATATTATCTAATGGAGATATCTAACCGGATTTTATAGAATGCTGATTTGTTCTTTATCTTTTCTTCTTATTAGAGAAACTATGATGTGCAAAGTGGGTAGCAAAGAAATAGTTCAACGTCCCGTTTAGATTAGTTTATTTTTGAGCTTATGTAAAACAGCTTATGCAAATAAATAAATTTTTATGTATTATTATAAATGTTTCAAGGTAGTTTATGAAAAAATAACTTATAAAATTACAGTTTTCATTAGTGGGAACTTATAAATTAACATAAAACATAATTTATTTACATAAGTTGTTTTGCATAAACTCAAAAATAAGTTAATTCAAAAGGCCTCAAATACCTTATTTAAGTTATTATATCATCATATTTTATATCATTGAAGCAAAATAAATAAGTTTTATAAATATAACACGGTATTGTAGGGATCATATGTTAATCGTGTGAAACTTAAAATTAATTTTTTTAAAAATGACCATTAAAAATGCTCTAAGTTTTTGGAAGAGTCAAAGAAATAATTATAATTAAGCACATTGATGATGAGGATTGAGATGTCCATACCATAAATTCACGTCAGATGTCATCTCCGCGTAGGGAAATTCTTTTGCCACCTAACTCATTTTCTCGCGCACTTTACGAATTTATCAAAATATTTATTTCCGCTACTTAGGTAGCAGATACACCTGAAAAATACTCTACCTGAATGTTTTGTATAACGTCCCCTACTTAAGTAGCGGACGACATTTCTTAAAAAAAATCATTTTTAAAATATCCGGTGATTAAGTAGCAGAAAAGTAAAAATGAAAACACGAAAGGCGCATAAGAAAAAGATAGGATGGCAAAAGATGATCCCCTCCCTATACGTGTTCTTAAGTAGGCCCATTATCGGACCAAATTTTAAGCCCAGCTCGTGGAAAAATCCCTTCATTTCCGTTTCCTTTTTTTTTCTTCCTTTGGATAATGACTTTACTTTCTCATATAGTATAATTACTTTAATTTTTATGGTGGACATCAAATTGTTAATTTACACGTCTCTCAAAATTTGGTCACAAATCCACGTATTTAGGGACGAGGGATGCTATTTGTTACGTAGGATTTAAAAAAAGAAATGTAAGAATCAACACATCAATATCGTAAAAAATGATGTCATTTTAATCTCATCTTTTTCTGGAAATCATGGGGATAGTTAATGTAAATAAAGGTGGAGATTTATTCTTGCAATTATTTCTCTTTAGATTTTTTTTTTGGTTTTCACCACCAGTTTAATCTGGTTCGTGGGTCAGTTCTGGCATCAAATAGTTTCAGCCTCCTTCCGATTGCAGTTGCGGGAGATCGAACCATGATCCTCTTAAAAGAAAGTTTTTCCCTTTAGAGATATGAATTAACTGTGCTTGAATAACTATACAGTCATACCATAATCAATATTGGTTGTTGATTTTTTTGGTTACGATATTGGTTGTTCCTTTTTTTTTTTTTTTATAAAAGCAAGGTGAGCCTAGCAAGCTAAGGCAACACCAGAAGATAAATATATAAAGAAATAAGTCAAAATACAAAGAGGGGGGACATAAACCGAACCCTCAAATTAACAAAATGTTACAATATTGGTTGTTCATTTGAGTTTGAAAAGTTTAAATTTAATTTTTTTCACACTATATAATAATTTCAGTCGTCGATTAAAAATTCAACAGGTCAAATCGATTACGGCGGCCTACTATAATTGCGGTTAATTTGATTATCATATGGGTCCCAAAAAACTCTCAATGCTAAATAACATCCTTAGAGTAAGTGCCAAAGATAAAAGACCACCCAAAACTAAATTTAGTCCACAGGCCCCAACTTTTTCATCCAAAAATAAAATCATCTTAAACAATTAAATATATATCTTTTATAAAAAAAATTGAATTTTTTTCTTCCAAAAGTTTTTTTTTCTTTCAAAAGTAATAATTTCACAAAAGTTGGGTCCTTGAGCCCTTACCTAGGCCCAAAAATATCGTCCAAAGAAAAAGTACTTTTCGCGTCCCCTAATTTCACACGCACCCCCTAGATTTCCAACATTACCCTTCTCGCTATGTAAAAAGCGAGTGTGTAAATATCAAAAATTGGGAGGGAGGGGGGATAGTTCGCTGTCTAGATGTGTTGCGAATTGAGTTCGCTACTTATAAAATGTCCGGCATATAAAATAACAAGACCAAGAAGATAGAATAATCTTTCTTAGGTGAAAAATAACGGTTAAAAATTATTTTAGTTTTAAGTTACTTTACTAAACAACGGCCAGTATCGATCATTAAGATTCATTGAAATAAGTGACCAATTAAAAAATGATATATTGAATCTTACGATTTACTTTTTATTACTTTCAATTCAAATAGAAAAAAAATATTAACAAAAGTTGTTATACTCTCTTCATTCAATTTTTTAATTTATCTTTCTCATATCACTAATGAAAATAATTTTATAAAATAGCTCATAATTTTTCTTTTCCGCACAAAATTGTTTTTTTTTTTAAGCATATGAAATTGTTAAAACAACTAATAATTTGATCCGAAAAAGTGCTTCACATATTATAGTAATTAATATCGTAGTATGTTTTGGTGGTTCCATTAATAAAGTTTGCAAGATAACTAATGTTTCAAAAATGATGTTTCTCATAATTGCCAATGATTAAGATTCTTTACCATTTAATTAGAAGTAGCTAGCAAGGATATACTACTAAACACCATTAACAAGGGGACTTACTTGATATAATAATGAAAATAAACAGCCTCAATGTCTATCGTTGACAAAAAAGTGTACTAAAGCAAAATAATTTTTGGAAGAGAACTAAAGCAAAATAATGACTTGTACTAAGAACTAAAAAGTGATAATGTAAGTCCATGAGGTGTTATCACTGTCATAATGAATTGAACAACGTAGTGTCATCAATGGATAAGCATATTTCATTATCACTCTATTCGTGGCCACTGGTTTTTTAATACTCACACTACTAAAGACTTAAAGCTACATTGAAATAATACCATGGTAGTTAATCCCGGATCCCCGAGCGGAGCGGCCAGCCCCAAAATGGGATAGCGGCATCTCGGAGAGCGGGATGGCCGGGATGCCGCTATTTTTTATTTATTTTTAATTACATAAATAATACTATAAAGTATAAACATATAATAGCAAACAAGTCTTGATCAAACATTACATCTCAAATCCATAAAAGATTCATAAATCAAACATTCAAAACACAAATCTCAAGTCTTGATCAAACATTACATCCAAATTACCAACAAAAGTCAAGCAAAATAGCAAACAAAGAAGCATGAAAATATTCAAATCCCCAACACTTAGATTAATAAAGTAACAAAAAATTAAAACTCAAGTACATAAAAAGAGAATTGGAGAAACAGAATAAACAGATTCTAGACAAAAAAAATAGAAAGAAAGAATAGATTCTAGTAAAAAAACAAAAAACAAAAAACAAAACAGTAACAGAGCTGCACACAAAAAAACACAGCAAGAAGAAAAGAAAGAAGCAGAAGAAGAAATAAAAAGAAAGAACAGAAAAGTAACAAAGCAAGAAAGAACGATCCGGAGAAGAAAGTCAAAAAACATAGCTTGGAGAAGAAACAAAATGGTGATGTAGGAGCTTCAATCAGAACGGTCCGTCAGAAAACGGCACAGGAAGCAACCTTTTCACTCTTGTTCGGATGAAAATACGATAGTGGTGAAGCAAATCTAGGGTTACCAAAAGAAAATTGGTACAAAAAACCAATTTTACCCTTACCAAATTGATTATATTTTCGAAACTGCCCTTAAAATGAAATAGCGGGTTTGACCCGGAAAACCCGTCTGAAAACCGCTCCGGTCCGCTCCGACCTAAGACGCCGGGATCCCGCCGGGAACCTTAGGTGTTCCGCTCCGACCCTACCCGGAGCGGTCGACCTCCGCTCCGCTCCGAGATGCCGGGATCCCGGCGGGATTAACTACCATGATAATACTAACTACTAATAATAAGACAAATTCTAACATGGACTAGTGTAGTAAGTGGTCCATCATGGACAAGGATTTCTTTTTTTGACAAAATCATTATAGCCATTAGATTAAATAAGTTCACTTATGTTATTGTGCACTCACCCACATATAAGATTTATTTTCTTTCTCTCTTTTATTGGATACCTCTATTATTTTAAAATTAAAATTTATTTCATTTTGATAGAATTTATAATCTTATTTTTTTATAACGTTATTTAAACATTAAAAAAAAACTTAATCAAATTAAACTCTGATCCAAACCTTTAACTCAATCATCGAACCAAAATATGGGTGTTCGAAAATTCAGTTAATTGAATCAGACTGTAGTTCGAACTGCATTAAACCATATTTTAAAATGAATCATTTAATATAGTTTTGAACTGAACCACTTTTTAAAAACAGTTACAATTTAGTTTATAACCGGTTCAAAACCAGTTTGAATTTATGAACTGGTTTTTATTAAAAAAAGAATAATTAATACTTTTTTATGTTTTATCAATATTTTCATTTTTAATTATAAATAATATGTATTTATTTATATTTATTAGTAGAAAAATTGGTTGTTTTACATATGTCAATGCATAACTTTGACTATTAATATCTTTAATTGCATAATAGTAAAAGTTATAAAAAGTTGATATTTTGAAAATACTCCTCGAGACGAATCCAAAAACATATTATATTTAATGTTTATTTTTATTTATTAGTAAAAAAATTGACTGTTCAAACATATCAATGCATAACTTTAACGATTAATATTTTTAATTGTATGATAGTAAAAATTATAAAAAATGATATTTTGAAAATACTTTTCGAGACGAATCCAAAAATATCTTATACGTTAATGTTTATTTATATTTATTAATAAAAAAATTAATTGTTTCACACATGTCAATGCATAACTTTGACGATTAATATATTTAATTGTATGATAATAAAAATTATAAAAAAATATATTTTGAAAATACTTTTCTAGACGAATTCAAAAACATATAATAAAGAAATGAATTGTGATCTAATTCAAATATTGTATGAATTTATTTAGATTAATGGTAGGAATTTAGAATTTTATATGATTATGATCCATTTTTTAAAATAAAAAAAATTGAAAAATAGTTTAAAATCCAATTTCTATTTAAAGAAACAAATAATTGTTTGCTGAAAAAAAAATTACATATAAATATAGAACCAAATTAATATTTTGCATTTAAGCTTATCTTTTTATATAGAAAATATCAATCTACATGTAAAGATAAGAACTCGATCTAATCTCTATTAATGATATTTTTTTTTCATTACCAGTTTAATCTGGTTCGAGAGTCAGTTCTTACATTAAATGGTTCAAGCTCCCTCTCGATCACAGTTGCGGGGGATCGAATTAATGATATACTTTCTCCGGGCACAATTATAAATAAATTACACTTTTTAGATTCATTAAATAATTGATGTTATTGAACTACAATACACATCCGATATGTTTGTTGTTCAATAAATCTGAAAAGTACACTTTTACTTATATTTGTGGCTTAATGGAGCACAAATAAAAAGTAAAAACTACTTAACACACATAAACTTTTAATAATAATGAGTTTAAAAACATGTTCAATTGTATAAGTCATTTGACTTTTATTCGATATTTAAGTTCGTAATTATATTGAGATAAAAAATTAGAATAATTATCAAAACAAATAATTAGAATAAAATATTGTTAAAATATAAATGAAACTAATGTGCTATATATATTTTGTAAAACATATTAAATCAATAAATTTGTTTGATTAATGCTATTGACCCGTGCATATTTTTAAATAAATTTAATTAATATTTAAAAATTTATTTAGAGTACAGTATTTTGAAATATGATATAGATATTTTAAAATATAAGTGAAAATAATATGCAGTTTCATATCAAATTTGTTAAAAAATAAAAAGTCATTTTATCAATGGATTGTCTCGTGTATATTTTTATAGTAAATTATAATTATTAGTGACAAATTTATATGCGTACCTTTTATCGTTGTTTTTTTTTACACAATCTATTATTGTGGTTTATGTTCCTATTTTTATGCATAGGTTTCTTATAGCTATTTTTTTCTATTTTTATGTTTTGTATTTTTTTATTTTTAAAGGTAAGATTATATTTGAGGGCAGAAAGTATGGATCTATGCATAAAAATAGAAACAAAATACAAAGATTATAAAAAGTTAAGTAAAAAAAATTATAGAAAAAAGCATAAATAATAATAAGATTATAGAAAATTAGTCAATAAAGAAAAGATTATAGAAAGAATAAGATGAATATGCATAAAAGTAGCAACATAAACAAATTTATTACCAAGTTTATTAATTTGTACATAGTAGTTAGTAATATATTAATTATTTTACATTATATGTAATTTGTACTTAGCAGTTAGTAATATATTAATTACCAAGTTTTGAGACTCGTGCGCTCAGACAGGTTAATTGATTTATATTCGATATTTTATGCCCGTTATTATATTAACATAAAAATTTATTTATAATAAAATATTTAAAATTTTGTTATGAAATATTGTTAAAATATAACTTAAATTATTGTTCTCTTTCTTGTTGATAAGTGCCAAAAAGTAGCTAAAATTACATATATATTTTAAGCACTTATTAACTATTTTGTAAGATATTCTTTAGTTTTTCCTCACTTAAATGTACATATTTGTTTAAGTCATTTCTTTCAATTAAGTTTCCCTGAATCTCAACATTTGTGCAGAAATTTGAAGAAAAATTGCAAGTTAACTCGCCAGGGCGAGCTCAGAGCGAGTGCAGGGCGAGTAGAGGCAGAGAGCATCAAATTGGATAACTGATGCACTCGCCAGAGCGAGCAGAAACTCGCCAGGGCGAGTAACAACTCGCCAGAGCGAGTGAAGGCGGCCTAAAACTCATTAATGACGTGGAAGTAACCCTCTGGTGAAGAAATGTCAACTCGCCATGGCGAGCTGGAGCTCGCTCAGCGAGTTCTAATTTTCAGAAACACTTTAAATAGAGCTTGCTGTCATTTTTCTTTTAACATAACTTGCAATAGAGAATCAGAAGTAGAGGGAAACCCTAGGAGCCAGATTCAAGGGGATTTGAAGGTGGATTCACTACAATAGTTGAGAAATCATCATTGATAAGTTTGTTCATCTCTTTTATCCTTAATCTTTGTAAAGCTATCATGAAAATGAGTAGCTAATCTCTCTTTGTTGGGATTAGGTGTAATTAACCTATGAGTATGTATCTAATTTGATCATGGTATTATATATGGTTTTAGTTTATTTATCAATTTGGATGTTGTTCTTGAATTGTATGTTTTAATTCTAGGTTTTGAAATGGTATAGACGTATGCTTTTTGAATCCGAGACCTAGAACAATCATCTATTAAACTCTAAACTCTAGACATAGATTTAGATTTAATATTCACTCAAAATATCAAGTTTTAAAACTATTGTGTTGATTAAATTGTCCGAGACATCGGAGTTTGAGCAATACGATATAGCTGGTATATTGATTGATCACTCGAGACATCGAGGGTTAATGAATATAGCGGGATTCTCGGCGTGCTCTGGACATGGACACGTATGTGGGTGATATGTGATAAGAATTGATTAATAGCTAGAACCTGTGTAACTGATTAGAATGATACATGCGATTGGGTCGGTGAAGTCTAATCCCAGCAAACTTATCTCTGTGAAACTTTATCATTTTTACTTGCAGTTACAATTTCAGAATTTCACACTTAAACAATCTTATAATCACTATACTTAAAATTGTATTAATTGTTGAACGGTATCGATATCGCATCAGTCCCTGTGGAGACGATAAAAACTATACTTACTTTTGTACTCTAACAAAATGGCGCCGTTGCCGGGGACTGGCGTTTAGATATTGAAACATTGCAACAATTTGTATTCTTTTAAGTATTTGTATATATTTGTTTATATTGAATAGTTTCTTGCACTAATCCTTCTTTGTTAGGCAAAGAAACATTTTTCTTGTTTAGTTCAATCCTTTTTCAGATTCACCATCAAAAACAAAATCATGACTGACCGTGATTATAACAACTTCTATACTCCGGATGAGTATGAATCGTATCAACAGTGTCCTCTTGATAATTATGGGCAAACTCCAGAGGCTAGATTGGAGGAGACCATGATTAAATTCATGGAAATGCAGCAGCAAATAAGCCAAATGCAACAGATGCAAGACCAGCACCAACAATATATGAAAAACAGTCTTGCACGGAGCAAAAATATGGAAATTCAGCTCAAGCAAATGGCTGAAAACCAAATCAAGGAAATTCAAACCAACACTCAAACCACTCATGAAGAGAGAGATGATACTCTGACAAAGAATGAAGAATGTGGACAGAGTGTTGAAGAATGTGTTGAAACACATGAGGAAGAAACAATGTTCAAAGGATGTGGTGTAGAGAAAATAGCTGAGGAACCAAAGACACCACGCGAAATAGAAATTCCTCAAGAATTTCCATCTACTGAGGAGGACGACACTGTTGATAATGAAGAAATGATGATGGATGCAGAGGTAATTGAAGGATTACTTCACAAGGAAATAACATATGAACAAAAGAAGGAGATAGAGAACAAGGCGGAGATTGATCGGGTCATAGATGAAACATGTGCCTTGTTCAATAAGAAAGAATTGGGGAGGATTTGGACTCCACAACATTTATTTCTAAAGTTCATGGAATTCCTCCCAAACCAAAGGAAAAAGACTGATGATGTGCTTTCCGTCTCATTTTGGCCACCCTAACCAAAAAGGCGTCAAGCTAATGACGTAAAAGAAGCGCTTGTTGGGAGGCAACCCAATTTTCTTTCCTTTTCTTTTATTTAAAGCATTTTTAATTACTTATATGTTATAATAGTTTTTGAACATGTTTAGCCTCTTATGCAAACAAAGTCCTTGAACTAGTGTGAATTTCACTTGAATTTCTGTTTTCTGCTATCATCGCTAAGCGAGATTTTGCTCGCTAAGCGAGTTGTATCAGAGCTTTTGAAAATTCTGACAAAAGCCTAGGGTTGTAGGTTTTACATGGTGTAAATGCAGGCATAACTTCATTTTCTTGGCCTGAGGACAGTCCACACGTCTTGAAGAGGGCGAGTAGCAGAAGCAGAGCACTAAAGCACGCCATATACAGTGAAATTTTATTTCAGTCATTAGAATTCATGTTATATATTTCATTGCAATTTTTGACTGAATAAACATGGTTTAAATCTTTGTGGTTGCTAAATGTGCATATGAAATGTCTAGGTTTGTGATCAATCAAAAGCAAATGCATGATTAGAATGATTTTCTTTCAATTGCTATAGTTTGAGATCAACCTTTTGTGATTATCTTTGAATGATAGGATGAATTTGAACTAAGTAGCTTGATTCAATTTGATTTCATTCATTCCTTCTTAACATGATTAATTGATGATGAATCACATAGACCTAGCCGGGTGAGATTGTGTGAACCTTCCACTGTTTATATATTTGAGAGCCGGCAATTGTGTTTAACTCTGTTGATTTTAACTGAATCTTGCTATTACTTTATATGTTTGAAGTCATGGAAATGATCAAGGCCATGTTTTTATTTGAGTGCAACTACTTAAGCTTAAAATAACCTACCTTGTGAGATAGTGTGATCCTTTGCTACCCCCCTTGAGCCAAAATTTTGAAAATTTGTTTGTTTGAACCCTTGAACCACAAATAAGAAAAACAATGACTTGACCCTTGTCTTAGGATGATTGAGCATTGAGTTTATGTAGGGTTGAAAACAAGTTGGGGAGAAAGAGGTTATTTGACCAAATTGAGAAAAGTAACAAGTAGTTGAAAATGGTGATTGAAAAAGAAAAAGAAAAATATTGAAAGTCATTTGACACACAATTGAAAATCAAAGAAAAATAAATGAAAAGAAATTGTGTCAAAACAAAAGAATCACCAAAAGTAAAGAATGGGGAAAGTATTGAAGATACTCAAAGCTTATGCTCTCTTATCCTTAAGGCTCTTTGAATCCAAAGAAAAACAATGATTTCTTGTAGCCTAGCCCCATTACAAGCTTAAGAAAGTCCTTAGTGATCCATGATTGATAATATGTTTTGTGATTATGTTGAGATGTATGTTTGAATTGATTTGTTGTGAACACATTGTTTGTATTGAGAGAAACACTTCACCCTTGAGTTGAAACACTTATGAGAATTGTGATTCTAGTTGATTATCTTGTTGGTTTGGAAAGTTTGAAATCTTACTGAGTTTTGAAACTATTTCAAATTCATGCTTTGATTCTTTGATGATTATGAATGAGTGATTTTGAACTTGCAACACATTGAATCATGCAAACTTGAAGTGATTTACATATAAAGTTTTTGATTGATTACAAAGCTTGAATGTGCACTAATGATGATTGAGCCATGCTTTCAAAGTTTATTTTGGACTTTTGTTTGAAGACAAACAAAGTTTTAAGTTGGGGAGAGTTGATAAGTGCCAAAAAGTAGCTAAAATTACATATATATTTTAAGCACTTATTAACTATTTTGTAAGATATTCTTTAGTTTTTCCTCACTTAAATGTACATATTTGTTTAAGTCATTTCTTTCAATTAAGTTTCCCTGAATCTCAACATTTGTGCAGAAATTTGAAGAAAAATTGCAAGTTAACTCGCCAGGGCGAGCTCAGAGCGAGTGCAGGGCGAGTAGAGGCAGAGAGCATCAAATTGGATAACTGATGCACTCGCCAGAGCGAGCAGAAACTCGCCAGGGCGAGTAACAACTCGCCAGAGCGAGTGAAGGCGGCCTAAAACTCATTAATGACGTGGAAGTAACCCTCTGGTGAAGAAATGTCAACTCGCCATGGCGAGCTGGAGCTCGCTCAGCGAGTTCTAATTTTCAGAAACACTTTAAATAGAGCTTGCTGTCATTTTTCTTTTAACATAACTTGCAATAGAGAATCAGAAGTAGAGGGAAACCCTAGGAGCCAGATTCAAGGGGATTTGAAGGTGGATTCACTACAATAGTTGAGAAATCATCATTGATAAGTTTGTTCATCTCTTTTATCCTTAATCTTTGCAAAGCTATCATGAAAATGAGTAGCTAATCTCTCTTTGTTGGGATTAGATGTAATTAACCTATGAGTATGTATCTAATTTGATCATGGTATTATATATGGTTTTAGTTTATTTATCAATTTGGATGTTGTTCTTGAATTGTATGTTTTAATTCTAGGTTTTGAAATGGTATAGACGTATGCTTTTTGAATCCGAGACCTAGAACAATCATCTATTAAACTCTAAACTCTAGACATAGATTTAGATTTAATATTCACTCAAAATATCAAGTTTTAAAACTATTGTGTTGATTAAATTGTCCGAGACATCGGAGTTTGAGCAATACGATATAGCTGGTATATTGATTGATCACTCGAGACATCGAGGGTTAATGAATATAGCGGGATTCTCGGCGTGCTCTGGACATGGACACGTATGTGGGTGATATGTGATAAGAATTGATTAATAGCTAGAACCTGTGTAACTGATTAGAATGATACATGCGATTGGGTCGGTGAAGTCTAATCCCAGCAAACTTATCTCTGTGAAACTTTATCATTTTTACTTGCAGTTACAATTTCAGAATTTCACACTTAAACAATCTTATAATCACTATACTTAAAATTGTATTAATTGTTGAACGGTATCGATATCGCATCAGTCCCTGTGGAGACGATAAAAACTATACTTACTTTTGTACTCTAACACTTGTAAAACTTACTAAATTACTAAATATGTTTTATTAAAACAATTATCCTGTGTATATTTTTTAAATAAATTATAATTAATATATTCTAATTTTTTGAATTTTTATTTAGAAGATATTAGAATTATAATATATTTAGCTTATTTACTTATAATAGAAATTTGTCCCGTGTATGATTTTTTGCAATAAATTATAATTAACAATGAAAAATACTTATCCAATTTCTTTTATGTTTCAGTAATGAATATTTGTCATTTAATTTTTAATTTGTCATCGATTAGAACTAATTCTTCTGTTTTTTATAAAAATTATTTGTGAATACACATGCTCGTTGAATTTTTCTCGATATTTAAGTTTGATATTATAATAAAGTAGAAATTTTATTTATAATATGTTAATTATTTAGTATAATATCAAACTTAAATTATTCATATTTTTTATAAATTTTATTATCATACAATTAAAGATATTAATCGTCAAAGTTATGCATTGACATGTATGAAACAATTAAAATTTCTTTTAATAAATAAAAATCAACATTAACATATAAGATGTTTTTGGATTCGTCTCGAAAAATATTTTCAAGATATCAATTTTCAAGATATCGTTTGATATTATAATAAAGTAGAAATTTTATTTATAATATGTTAATTATTTAGTATAATATCAAACTTAAATTATTCATATTTTTTATAATTTTCAATATCATACAATTAAAGATATTAATCGTCAAAGTTATAAATTGACATGTGTGAAACAGTCAATTTTTCTATTAATAAATAAAAATAAACATTAACATATAATATATTTTTGGATTCGTCTCAAAGAGTATTTTCAAAATATCATTTTTTATAATTTTTACTATCATACAATTAAAAATATTAATCGTCAAAGTTATGCATTGATATGTGTGAACAGTCAATTTTTTTACTAATAAATAAAAATAAACATTAACATATAATATGTTTTTGGATTCGTCTCGAGGAGTATTTTCAAAATATCAACTTTTTATAACTTTTACTATTATGCAATTAAAGATATTAATAGTCAAAGGTATGCATTGACATATGTAAAACAACCAATTTTTCTACTAATAAATATAAATAAATATATATTTTTTATAATTAAAAATGAAAATATTGATAAAACATAAAAAATATTAAATATTCTTTTTTTAATAAAAACCAGTTTATAAATTCAAACTGGTTTTGAACCGGTTATAAACTGAATTGTAACTGTTTTTAAAAAGTGATTCAGTTCAAAATTGTATTAAATGGTGCAGTTTAAAATATGGTTCAGAGCAGTTCGAACTACAGTTTGGTTCAATTAACTGAATTTTTGAACACCCCTATTTTGGTTCGATGATTGAGTTAAAAGTTTGGAATCAGGGTTTAATTTGATTTTTTTTTTTAATGTTTAAATAATACTATAAAAAAATAAGATTATAAATTCTGTCATAATGAAATAAATTTTAATTTTAAAATAATAGAGGTATCAATAAAAGAGAGAAAGAAAACAAATCTTATGTGGGAGACTGCACAAAAACATAGGTGAACCTCTTTAATCTAATGGCTCTAACGATTTTGTCAAAAAAAGAAGTCCTTGTCCATGATGGACCATATGTTATACCCGTCCACCAAAGAAGCAGCCCTAATAATAAATAGGGAAAATTTAATTGCTTCAAAACAACAATATCCTCTCTCGTTCTCTATTGTAAGCAAAAATTTATTTTTTAGATTAATTAAATAGCAATATATTTAATTTATATAATAGACCAAAATTATGAAATACGTCAATTATTCAGTAAATATAAAATATGCTGAATTTTTATTTATATTATTATAATTTTAAAAATATATTTTATTTCTCAACAGCATCCAACTTTAATGAGTAGTTCACATTTCAGTTTCAATAAAAATGCAGTAGGGACAAATGTTACTCTTTAGAAAAAGGGAAGTTGTGCATAGGATGAATGTTATGGATGCATAATTATTACTTATGGTTGAGTTTTAAATGTTTGTGAGAGGAACTATTAGATTTTATATTCGTTATACTCATCCTTACAATTAAATTAACCGGCTTGTAAATGAGAATCTTACTCATAGTATTTACAAATTAATCCTGTTATATTTTTTCTAAGTAGGATGGTTTTGTTAAGTTAATACATCTATTTACATACAACATTTACAACTCAATCAGGGCAGAATCAGGATTACTATAGAGTATGAACAAGATTTCACATGTGACATAATAATATACAAATAGTTCAACAAAAAATTTAAATTTTTCTATAAACTAACCCCATAAAATCTCAATTTTATCATAAACTAACCTCATATAAATACCAACAATTTTAACCAAATCCCGAACTTTGGCTCTGCACATGATCATAACCAAATGGCCTCTTCTTGAGCAGATTTTCACATAGTAGAAAGTTCAATACTATTACTATTAGAAAAATGTTAAATAGTGCATTCGGTACACTAGTTAAAGAAACTTAATATAGTAAAGTTATTTTGAAGTTTGTGCAGTCAATATTTTTAAAGTATAAAAAATACAATTTCTAATATAAAATTTTCCTTTTATAATTCATGGTGCACTAGTTAGCATACTACTCCCCTTACTATTATTCAATACAATATTATATGGAAAACTTGCTTATTAAATGTAAGAAACACACCTAATCTAATGATGATCCGCAACATCCCCTTAGGAGATGATCATCACCTTAGTAAAATGCATCAATCATCACATATCCACGTGAAGGCCAAAAATAGCTAAGGTAGAACTAATTCTGTAACACCCCGTTTTCAAAAGCCAAAGAGGGACATTAATTTTTTTTCTTTTTTCAAACATTCAGAGTGCGCATAGAATAATTTTCAACGAGCCGGCATTGAATTACAAAAGAAACCATATATATATATAACACAATATATATATATATATATATATATATATATATATATATATTGCATTCAAAATGCAAAGTGTAATCCTGAATAATTACAATCCCAAAAAGTCTAAGCATCGAAACAAGTTAGAAACCCTATGCTAACCAAAAGCACGGTGCACAAATCACACCGGCGCATAGTCTAACTACACTAAGCTTCAACGCGAGCTCACTGAGGCTCTGAGCAGCCGCCGCCCTCATGACCTATCGCATCATCTGGGGTGGGATGAGCCCAATAAAGAATATGGAAAGGGTCACCACAAAAATAAAAGTATATATATATATATATAACCGGTGCGAAAGATGTACACATAACAAATTTCCACATACACAAGAGAAAGCTCTTTAACACAAAAGCAATTCCCACCAACGGGCTTACATATATAATGCACACCAAGCCTAATGCAGACTTCTATAATGGGCGTGGTACTATCCAAGCTACCACATGCATGAATTCCGAAATCAACCTCTCTATAGAAGGCGTAGGTCTCAGGTGGGATAACACCTACTATTGGTGGGATAACACCAGTATAGCTTTCGCTACTATACAAACACAATCACAGTGGGATAACACCGGGTATAGCTTTCTTACTATACCAACTCAATCAAAATCCCGTAGGATTCGGGTGGGTCCACTCACGCGACAACACCCCGTAGTCCACCCACGCAACTACGTACTATGAATGCATGAGCATACGATTCCCCTTATATGCTAATGCACAAATACATACCGTTCAAGCATATGTAAATAAATCATAGCAATTCATACATATATCTCCTAATCATATGTAAATTGCGCAAACATCATAAACACGTTCTCATCAACGAGAATACATAACACAGACATGCCAACCACACAACAAATGCATTACAGCAACTTTTCTAAGCATGTCAAAAACCATTTGAAAAGACGGAAATAAAGTGGAGCCCTTACCTCGGCAAGCTCTCACAACAGAAACTCGTTCAAACAACACGACGCGCTTCATAAAACAAGCAGCGTACACAATCAAAACCAATTCCAAAGAATCCTATTGAAATGGAATCAAAACCCCAAAAACCTAAAGGTTTTCTAAGGAAATCCAACACTTTTGGATACCACACCAAAATCCACTATATTGATCAATCTCCATGAGTTATTTGTACTATTTTTCGAACCCAAAACCATTGGCAAAACTCTTAAATAATTTGAAATACAAAATGGTCGTTTTCTTGCGTTACAAGCTACACACTTTCCGAGTACCCGAAAAACCCGTTTCCAACCCCAACCATTACCAAAAATTAATAAAAAGGGATTAGAAATCTAACAACAAGGTTTAGAAATCAGAAGCCAAAATTTAAACTCTCAGGGCTCGCCCTGGCGAGTTGGTGGCGAGTGAAGTCAGGGAAGACAGGTCTCGCTCGCTGTGGCGCTCGCCCTGGCGAGTTCATGGCCTGTGACGCTCGCCCTGGCGAGTTAACTCTCGCCTAGCGAGTTACACCAGTATGACAGCAAAAACAACAACTCACACATAAATTTCCTAACCAAGCCTAGTTTGATTCTATTAGTTCCCAACACTTTTTTTCAAGGCACAAAAACAAACCATTTTCATAAGCAAGTTGGGTGATTCAATCACTAGCTCCTAGTTTTCATTTTCAATCCAAAAACCAACCAAAACACCAAGTTTTTCCTACAAACCTCCCACAACTCTAAAACATTTTCCGACATGTTTAAAATACATAACACGACTACACAAAACCATTTTAATTGGCAAGCACAAGGCCGAACTTAAAAAACACCATTTCAAGTTCCCAAAAACACTTAGGAGTATAATTTTCCAAGACTTTCCAAAACTCCAAATATTTTTTCAGCACATTTTCTAAAACAAAACCCTAAACCACACATCCATTTTGCTAAAAACTTCAAAAGCAAGATCAATTTTACAAATACACAACCCTAACTCATGTTCATGATCAATATACTTTTCTCACAAAACCCTAACAAGGAAACAATCTCATGAAACTCATAAGCTCATGGAAAACAAAACAACAAAGCCTAAACATGCTAGCCTAACCCTCATGAACAACTTCCATGGAACAAAAACATGTAAAGCAACATTTCCTAACAAACCCTCATGAGAACATAAACCCAAAATCCATCAAACTTTAATAGTTTGGCAAGCTACAAGATGAGAATAGAGGGTTACCTTAATCAAGTGATTCTCTACAATTTTCCTCAAAGCTTCCAAGCTTGAAATGGATGAAAATGGTGAAGAATGGAGAATTTTGTGAAACTTTGGTTAAGGAACAAGGGTGTCACGATGGAAGAAGAGAGAATGGTAGAGTTTGGTAAATGTTTCTAAGTCCACAACACATAAATCTCCTTACTATACCACTTGTCTTGCTTGCCAAACAACCATTGGATCAAATAGTGCAAAGTTCCAAGACTAAACCCTAGCCATTGGATCACTTTGTTTTATGATAAATCACAAGATTAAATCAAACCTCTAGATACTCAACTCATAATCAGTTCTCGCGCGCCGCGACGAACAAAACTCACCAAAACAGAAAACCTACAGAAAGAACGTCTATCGTTTTTCCATTCCAAAACTTATCGCCGAAACTTTTTCCGCGACTGAAATTTCTTCCACACCTTGGAAAATTATTCTCAGAATATATCCTAACTCGCGCAGATATACAAAACTTCCACCCGAAATCTTACTGAATTCAGAAGCAGTAAAATTTCACAACAGCGGGTAAAATTCCTACTTGTTTTTCCAAAAACAAGAATAATCTAAAACTCGTTATTCTGAATATACAGTAACCTTCTCATTCAAGAAAGAGGATTACAAGACAAAAGTCTGTACAATTACAGTGCACGAGCACAAAACAGACTAACTTTCAGCAAAACCTAATAATTACACGATTTTTCACAACGAACACATCGAAAACCCTCAAACCTTAAAGTAAAGCCCTATTGTTATTACACCAACTATACAATTGAAATCTTGGGTCTTACAAATTCATACAGTAATTATGAAGTTTTCGAATTTGCATTTTCGACATTAAAAAATTATATTCATCTATATTTATTTATATTTAGTACAAAAATATTAAGAGCTAGGGAGAATGAAGAGGGAGTAATATGGTAAATGGTAATAACAAAATTAACTATAAAAATAAACTAAATATAAATAAATGTAAAATTTTTGTATGCAGAGAATCTAAATCAGAAGTTTTCAATAATATTTAACAGAAAATTTCGGTTGAAAAATTTATTGAGCAGATAAAATTAATTTTTCAATTTTAATTGAATTTTTTTCATATATAAAAGTTAAAAATCGAACGCGTTTTTAATCGTTTATACAAAAATTGAATCTCTTGCTAGTGATAAATTTGTCTTCATTAATGTTTTTTTTGAAAAAGCCAAAATGAGATGGATATATATAAAGACGAAAAGAATAGTCTCCCTAGCACAAGATGTGCCAAAGCAGACTACTACCAGAGTTTACAAAGAGTCACATAAAAAAAACCAAAACATTTCATACAAAGCCCAGACAAAGTAAAGGATTAGACCACCAACTATGACAGTTAGAAGCTAAAGTAACACTCGTCGCTTTTAACCACCTAAAGGAATGATTGTCTTCATTAATGTTGCATTATTCATTTATTTCAACCTCTAATTATTTTAGTCTTTAGATGAAAAACAAGCATCCATCGACATTGAGTATGTGGTCTACAGAATTTTAAAACAAGCGTGGGGTGTTTCAAATACAGGAGACAATCGTTTCAAAAAAATGTTATGGTTAATCATTGTGCATATGTCAATATGTACAACTTTAATAATTAATATTTTTAGTTATTTTTAGTTATATATTATTAAAAATTATTAAAAGTTGATATATTTATAAAATATTCATTATTAAATATCTAACAATGTCTTATATGCTAAGATTTGTCTTTATATATTAGTAGAAAAATATAGTTAAAAGTAAGTTTTGTAAATATATAGTTTCATATAGTCAATTGTGACATTTATTTTGAGAGAAAGGAGTTATATTTATTGAGTTATGTTAATCTGTACCTAAATAATACATGTTAATAAGAAACTTAAAACTAGAAATTTTTCCATGAAAGAATATAACATTTTAATTTTCGAAAAGTTAAATACACCTCATTAGATTTTAGCATTTGTCATATTTAATATATATATATATATATATATATATATATTTGATGTTTTTTTATTTGTTTTTGTAAAAAAATAAAAAATTATTTGTTGGTAATATTTAATTGTTAAGAGCTTGAGGTGATGAGGAAGAAGGTTCCCTTCGACATTTGTCTGTATCGTGAATCTGGTTTTTTTGGGCTGGAATGTGTGTAAGAATCAAATCAACAATTTGATGAATACGATAATTAAGTTTGTCAAATGAATTTGACAACATCTATTAAGGTTGTTGACTTATTTATTATTTTATATAAAACAACTTATGCAAATAAATAAGTTTTTACATGTTATTATAAATTTTCAAGGTAGTTTAACAAAATAATTTATAATGATACAATTTTTTGTTAGTAAAAACTTATCAATTAACATAAAAATTTATTCATTTGCATAAACTATTTCCAAATCCAAAAAAATTGATCACTCATTCTAAAAAAAAATTCACCACTCATTCTAAAAAAATTATTATTATTATTTATTTTATTTCATGTCATAATATTAGTTTTATTTTAAAATATACTTTGTGTTTATTTAATCAATTTATAATAATTTTCTTATTGCAACTTATGTAAATGTTTTACTTTTATTAAAAAATTAGTGTTTGAGAAAAAAAATATTTTTTAGATTTTATAGAATAAATTTATTAATTATTAATTTTAAAAAATGTCAATTCGGTTGTACCAAACCAAACTAAAAATAAATAAAATGTTACCGTACCCTTCATTATTTTTAAAAATAAATTTCTATTATTATAGTTTTTAAAACAGATATAAGCTATGAAGCACGGACACCTCTAAGAGGTGGCATGTCGCGGTGTCCGACACGCGTCGGTGTCCGACACTTGTATGACACCCGTACGACACCTGTCGGAATAGTCAAACAAGTTTCACCAATAAAATAATTTATTTTTTTTGTTTTAACACTTTAAAAAAGTTAAACATGTATTGAAACAATGTTATCAATGAAGAATTAAAGATATTAATTTTGATTAAGATATTTTTAATTTTTTTAATAATAAATCGATAAATAAAATCAAATTTTATCATATATATAGCGGTGTCAGTGTCCTATGTTTTTTACATTATCGGTGTCGGAGTGTCCGTGTCGTGTCGTGTCGCAGTGTCCGTGTCAGAGTCCGTGCTTCATAGGATATAAGTACACACATTTATAAATTTAATAACATTAGTTACACATTTATACATCAAACTATAACACTAAAGATGTTAATTTATTGTCGGTAAACTTAACTCAACTGATGACAATGTTGATATTGTTATGTAACTTATGTTAGACCTTAATTCAACTTTAAATGTTAGATCACACAATTGTGTATAAAATTTATGTGGTATTTGTCATTTTGGTTATGAAAAAAAATAATCATTTTCTTCACCTAAAAAAAATAATCATTTTTTAAATAAAAAAATGAGAACAACTCTGCTCTGATAATATTATTATATGTTTGACTTACAACTAATTAGGGGATTGGTTATTGTCCATAAAGACAATCTTTATGGACCGTTCATAAATCAATCAAAAGACAACAACTTTACTCATGCGCCCCCCATATTACTCACACACCCCCATAAGTGAGGAAACTTTCTCACGCACCCCCCAAATTTCTCGCGCACCCCCCAAATTTTTCATGCACCCCCCAAATTTCTCGTGCACCCCCTAAATTTCTTGTGTACCCCCAAATTTCTCGCGCACCCCTCAATTTCTAATGCACCCCCCCAAATTTTTCATGCACCCCCAATTTTTTTTTTGTCCCCACACATTTCTAGCCTAAACCATTTTGTTGTGGGAATGGTTTCACATATATACACTCCAAAATCATTAAGTGCATAAGATGGTTTTGAAGTACAACCTATAATTAGAATCATTATTTTTTATTTTTTTTGGGTACAATTATAATCATTATTTAAAATCATTTAACAATAATTTTGGTTTCTTATATAAGACAATCTAAATCATTTAATCACAATTATTATTTTTATTCTAATTATATGGTTGTACTCCAAAACCATTTTATGCACCTATTGGTTTTTTATTACAACCATCTGAAACCATTCTCACAGCAAAATGGTTTAATGGTTTTTTATTATAATCATTATTTTTTAGTTTTTTTGGTACAATTATAATCATTACAGTATTTAAAACCATTTAACAATAATTTTGGTTTCTCATATAAGACAATCGAAACCATTTCTATTTTAATTATAGGGTTGTAATCTAAAACAATCTTATGCACTTAATGGTTTTTGAGTGCATATCTCTGAAACCATTTCCACAGCAAAATGGTTTAAGATAGAAATGTGGAGGGGATCAAAAAAAAAAATGGGGGGCAAAAGTCATATGGGGGTGTGCGAGAAATTTGGGGGGTGCATGAGAAATTTTTGGGGTGCGTGAGAAATTTGGGGGGTGCATAAGTAATTTGGGGGTGCACAAGTAATTTGGGGGGTGCATGAGAAATTTGGGGGTGCACGAGAAATATGGGGTGCTAGTCAGTTGGGGGGTGCACGAGAAAGTTGGGGAGTGTGTGAGTAATATGGGGGGCGCGCGAGTAAAATGGGGGCGCATGAGTAAAGTTGTTGTCTTTTGATTGGTTTATGGACGGTTCATAAAGATTGTCTTTATGGACAATAAATTTGCCCACTAATTAGATCATTTTAGTTGTTTAGATTTTTGTTTTATATTCTTTTGTAACTATTATTTTAGTAAGGAATAAATTTTTTTTTTTTCTTTCACCACCAGTTTAATCTGGTTCGGGGATTAATTCTGGCATCAAGTGATTTCAGTCCCCCTCGATCGCAATTGCATGGCATCAAGTGGAATAAATGTCATTTTAATCTATTGAAACCATAGCCACATTTTGTTATCTCTATTGTGGTAACATGACATTAAGAGTATGGTTGGATCTTCCTTACAAAATTGTTTGGAAAATGTTTTTGCTTTATTTATATAGGATAGGATTGGTTCTATTGAAGAAATTTTTTAAATATATTTACTATTGTTGTCTCTCTACAAAATTCATGACACATAAAAAATATAAATTTCAAAATATAATAATTTCACAAGTTCATTCTTTCAATTTAAATTCTAAATAGAGTCATTCACAAATCTTTAAATTCGAATATCATAATTTAAAGTTCTCACTCTTTGACTTTTTTTTAATTTAAATTTTAATATTATTTTTTTCATGTTACAAGTGAATCTTATTATATGACTAATATTTCTGGCTAATGCACGTCCAGATGGAGGTGCAACACGAAATCCATCTTTTGTGTGTTGTCACCCAAATCATGGAAGGAATACTACAAAAAACCATTAAAGACCTTTAACCCCACCATATCTCTCTATGCTGATGCAAAATTCATCGGTGTATATGGACAATATATACACGGGTTACGGTGGTTTAATATTCACATTCATCCAAAAGATTTGCATGTGTCAGTCATTGTCTATACTAACTAACATTTCATCATGCATATAATATGTTTAGTCAAAGAAAATCTCATGTAATGTTTCACTAGTTGTTACCAAAAAAAGTAAAATACACACATTTGATGATCTGACTTGTTTACGGGTGAATAATGACACCAGTGACCACTATATTAGTTAGTACTACAGTACTAGGGGTGTGCATGGTCGGTTATTTTGCCAAACCAAATTATATCCAAACCAAAACTAGATATATGGATTTGGATACATGACCATAACCATTATTTTTTATAAACCGGTTATATAACCAGTTATAAATTTGGATACGGATACATAACCAGATATTTTTATAAAACCGGTTTAAAAGCGGTTAATTTTTAAATCCAGTTTTAAACTGGTTATTTTTAAAACTGGATTAATAAACGGTTAATTTGATCTGTTTTTTTTTACGCAGACGAAAAACATATTAAAAATCTAAAAAAATACACTTTTATTTTTTTATTCTTTGCAGCAAATTGCTTTTCATATGTGTTTGAAAGAGATGGAAAAAAAAAAGTGAAGAAGGTCATTCACATTCCTTCTTCTATATTTCTTTTTTCCAATTCCAACGAGATAAGGGTATACAAATTATTAGTGTAAAGATAAGGGGTTTTATATTTTCTAAAAATGTTTTATGTTTTTTTTTATCTGGAAGCAATTTGAGAGAATGAGTGTGGTTCGATTGGAAGTGAATATCGTCGATTAGGGTTCAATTTGAGAGAATATTGTAGATTTGGCATTTAGGGTTCATCGCAAATTACAATTGCAGAGATCACACGCATATGATGAATCAATGATGGTGTGTGAATTAATTTTAATAAAAGGATATTTCTTTTTTCTTTTTTTTTGTAAAAAAAAAGATATTTGTTTGTTTTGTAAAAAAAAACGGATATTTGTTTGTTTTGTAAAAAAAAAAAATTGTTTGTTTTTTGTTGACAAATTTTTTTTTGAAAAGGATATAATAACCAATTTAAACCAAATCCGAAAATTTAATTTGGATGGATAACCGACCAGATGAAAATGGTTTGGTTAATAACCATATACCAAAATCCGGATTTTTTAAAACGGATTTGGATTCAGTTATGAGTTTGGGCATTCTAACCGGATATTTTGCACACCCCTATACAATACTACTATATTTGATCAAAGATGAGTATATGTTATATAATTTATTTAATTTTTAAGACAACAAAATTTGAAGAGGAATCAACTAAATCCGGTTTAAACAATTTTTTAATTAATTTTCCGCCACTTGTGATTATTCTTGTGGGCAAATATACGGACACTCCCATGTGCATGCATGTACACCTACATCATGTACTACGGTTACCATTTTATGCATTCATAATCGTTAAATTAAGATTGAACAATATAAATTTGAAGACTAATACTTTTTATTTATAATCTTCTTTTTAATATATATATATATATATATATATATATATATTGAAATATTCACTGTCCGAATATTGTGACTGCAATAATATAGATTTTTTTTTACAGATGCAATAATACAAATTACCAATCACATTATTGAAATATGTACCGTCCTATATATCGAGTCTCAAACTTTTTAATACCTCCCTTATAATTTTTTTTTTTTGATAAATCCCTTATAAATTATTTAAAAATCTAAAAATTCAATTAAAAAACGGTAGTTCAGAAACTATTACAAAATTATCAAATACTTTAAAAATACGGAGAATCATAAAACCAATAATATAATCGAAACATGCATTATGCATTATAGCGTTTGGGCCTAGTGAAACATCAAATATCATATTCAGATTGATAAATGGCTTTACAATCGTGTGGGTCCAAAGTCCAAACATTCATGAAGGATCTCAGAAAGAAGCAATACAATAATTCTGCAAAAACTACAATAATAATAATAATAAAAAACAACATATAAAATAATAAAATGATAAAATTATGACCCAAAAATGAATAAATTTCAACATAATCCACCTCCTCACATCACATGGACGCCAACTTCTCTTTTGAACTTCTTAATTTGAACTAGTGAAATATTTTGATTGTGTACGATTTTCTAAGTTCAACTCATTTATCACGGTTGAATTGAATAATAAAACTACAATTCAATCAGCTCAACTCAATTTATTCTCGGTTGAATTAAGTTATAGCATAACTAAAATTAAACAAATACTATCCGTATTTTAGTTCGAGTGATTAAACATTATATGATGATTTGGTCCAATTTTGAACTTTTGATACATTAATTTTGGGTTTATTCACACAATTTACCATCCACCCACAAAAAGAAAATGAGTGCATGCATGAGATGTGATATTGACAAAATTAGAACGAATTACTCTTATTTTGATCAAAATTAATATTTTGCAGCTTAACAAAATAAAAGTTGATATTATTAATAAGAACAATTTTTTACTAGACAATTTATAAAGTAATTACTTATATTGCATCAGAATTATGTATTATTATACCTCGTTCTTTTGATAACCAAATAGTTAATACAAAAAAAGGATATTCTCAAGTTTTTCAATATCACGGTTTATCCAAATATGCACTAATTTATCACTTTCATTAAATTCTGATGCATGATGCACATCGGTACTCCAATGCATTTCCCTTTCTGAGTCAGAATAAATATGTTTTTGAACCCTTTCTTTCAAATTAAAAGTATATGTTCCTGCGCGGATCTCAACAATCACTTGTTCTGGGAGGATCTATATAGAACATGGTTCCGACATAGCCTGAAGGTGCCTGAAACTCTCATTTTAACAGCAGAAGTACATCCAGATTGTTAAAGCACCATTCTCTCGGGGACCAATTCCTTTAGCTTGGCTTTGGATTGAGGTACAGAACTAGCACTATAATAGTATAATTACGACCCACCTATCTAATATATGAGTGAGTCAGCTCTTGTTGAAGCAGGTCTCCTTTATATTTCTGTACAAATATAACCGGATTTCTTATTCTAAATGGTTATTCTATTAGGAGTAATCAAGAACTCACTATTCTTAACTTTTGAGCTCAAGAATTTATCATTAAATATTTCTTCTCACGATCAACTTTTGCAAAAAAATAAAGAGAAGTGAATCACTATTTTGAAGTCGTAAGTGTTTGACAATTTTGGATTCCAAATTTATAAAATATCAAATTATTTTTGTAAATTATTTAATGTTGTTCATTCTATCAAATAACTTTGCTAGAGCTATAGATATATGTCACGTTAAGTGGTACAATAACTTTTGTCCAAGTTGATTCCACGTCACACACGACCCTACATGCATATTTCAAACTTGTTAAAGTTTTATATTTTATGCATAGATTCATCATTAGTGCTAATATGTTTTAGAGTTTTGATGCTAAAAAATTAAAACGCATAAAAATATAATTTTTTTCAACCAATATAAACCTTGCGTTTAGGATTGTGTGATGTAAGATTAACATATATAAATTAAACAAGTTATGCGGCCACTTAGGCTCTATTCGGTAAAAAATAACGAATAGTTATAGTGGATGAGATTATAGCAGATAGTTTATAAACTATCTTTTAGTCTATAGTGAATAAGCTAGCCGATTGAATTTGTAGTATTTGATAAAATTAGTGGTCGAACTACATGTTGGTGCACAAAGGTGATAAATGAATAGAAAAGAGAATATTATTGAATGCTCTGCAATGACGGCTACAAAAGGAGAATAATAGATATTTAATGACATCAACTAGTAGTCTATTTATACACAAAAACTAGGTCATAAAGACAACACAACAAAATACTAAAATACCCTCAAAATATAAATTACTTCTAACACCACCCCTTAATTTATATTTACACAAAACAGACAACACCAATTCCATCCCTCAAACGAAGAAATTGATCAGTCTTGATAGCCTTTGTCAACACATCTGCCAGCTGCTTCTGGGTGCTACAGTGCACAACTTCAAGCACTCCATTCTGAACCTGATTCCTCAGAAAATGATACTTGGTCTCAATATGCTTGCTTCTCCCATGCAGCACTGGGTTCTTGGCAAGATTGATTGCAGACTTGTTATCAATCATCAGCTTCAGAGGCTTGTTTACCTCAATCTTCAGATCCTGTAGTAAGTTCAGAATCCACACAGCTTGGCATGCAGTCAGAGCGCCTGCAATATATTCAGCTTCACAGGTTGATAGAGCAACAACAGGTTGCTTCTTGGAACACCAAGAAATAGGACCTCCCAGAAATTTGAACAAGTACCCAGAGGTACTTCTTCTATCAACTCTGTCTCCACACCAATCAGAGTCTGAATAACTCAGAAGCTCTGATTCAGTCTTTCCTTCAGAGGGGAATAGCACTCCATGCTTCAGAGTCCCCTTGATATACCTCAGAATCCTGACAGCAGCTTGGTAATGGGACCATTTTGGTTTACTCATAAATCTGCTAACCATTCCAACTGCATAGCAAATATCAGGTCTGGTATTACACAAATACCTCAGAGAACCAACCAACTGTTTGAAGGTTGTAGCATCCACATCCTCTCCATCAGAATCAGAGTCCAGCTTCTGATTCGTATCAGAAGGTGTGATAGCAATTTTGCAATTTTCCATTTTAAATCTCTTCAGAAGCTCAAGTTCATACTTCATCTGATGTAAAATGATTCCTTTCTCAGAATACAGAAATTCCATCCCTAGAAAGTAACTCATTTTTCCAAGATCTGTCATCTCAAACTCATTCATCAGAACCTTCTTGAACTTAGCCATCTCTTGTTCAGAACTTCCTGTCAGCAATATGTCATCAACATACAAACATACCAGAATCATATTGCCTTCTGAAGTGTGCTGAACATAAACACCATATTCCAATTCACATTTCTGAAACCCATGCTTTTTGAAAAATGAATCAATCTTCATATTCCAGGCTCGGGGTGCTTGTTTCAATCCATACAAGGCTTTATGTAATCTATACACCATCCCTTCCTGATTCTTTTTCTTAAAACCAGGAGGTTGTGACACATATACCTCTTCTTGTAATGGACCGTTCAGAAATGCAGATTTCACATCTAAATGCATCAGAGGCCAATTCCTGTTAGTAGCTATTGCGATTACCAGTCTAATTGTTTCATGTCTTGCTACAGGTGCAAACACTTCAGAATAATCTAGCCCAGGTTTCTGCAGAAATCCTCTTGCTACTAACCTCGCTTTGTGTTTGCCAATTGATCCATCTGGCTTTAGCTTCTGCTTGAAAACCCATCTGACACTGATGGCTTTCTTGCCTTTTGGAAGTTCTGACAGCTTCCAAGTCTTGTTTCTCTTTATAGCATCAAGTTCTTCTTTCATGGCCTGCAACCAGACTTGCTGCTTAAGAGCCTCTTTTGTACTCACGGGTTCAGAGTCTACTAACATTGCACACTGAATAACTTCTCCCTCAGAGTCTACTTCAGTGTCTTGCAGCATATCAAACTCTGCAAATCTTCTTGGGATGCTTCTGATTCTCTGTGGTCTCTGATCTTGTTCCACAAAATTTCCTTCAGAGGTTGGGATTCCAGAAGTGCTATCTTCAGAAGTTCTTTCTTCAGAAGTTTCACCTTCAGAGGCTTGTGATTCTGAAGTGTGTTCAGAAGCTCCTTCAGGGCCTTGACCTTCAGAGTCACCTTCAGGACCACCTTTAGAATCTCCTTCAGAGTCAGAGTCTCATTCAGAATCTGAATCTCCTTCAGAATCTCCTTCAAGAATTCTCACATCAGAATTGGATTGAGTTTTGCTCCAATCCCAAGTTTCTAATTCTTTCACAATGACATCTCTGCTGAATTTGATTCTATTAGTCTCTGGACAATAGAGTTTGTACGCACCTGTACTGTGGTACCCCACCAATAACATTACTTTGCTTCTATCATCAAGTTTCTGTCTTCTGGCTTCTGGGACATGTTTATAACAGACAGAACCAAACACCTTCAGATGACTAACACTATGCTTATCTCCAGTCCACTTCTGAATATGAACTATTTCCTTCAGCTTCTTCGTTGGACATCTGTTGAGCACGTAACATGCAGTTGCAACAGCTTCACCCCATAAATTATGAGGAAGCTTCTTCTCTTTCAGCATGCTTCTCACCATATCAAGCAAAGTGCGATTTCTTCTTTCAGCAAGACCATTGTGTTAAGGAGTATAAGGAGCAGTAACCTCATGCTCAATTCCATTCTCCTCACAGAAAGTTTTGAACTCATTGGAGTTATACTCACCATCACCATCTGTTCTAAGAATCTTCAGAGTCTGGCCACTCTGATTTTGAACCTTCACTCTGAATTTCTTGAATTCAGCAAACACCTCATGTTTGAAGTTTATCAGGGATACCCATGTCATTCTAGTGAATTCATCTACAAATGACACAAAGTATTTATTCCCTCCAATTGATGCTACTGGAAATGGACCACATACATCAGAATGTACTACTCCCAAGGCATGTTTTGCTCTTGGAGCTACTGCTGATGCAAATGACAGTCTTGGTTGCTTCCCTTCCATGCACACCTTGCATGACTTCTCAGGTTTCTTGATTGTAGGAATTCCATGTACCAGATTCTTTGATTTCAGATGCTCCAGGCTTCTAAAATTCAGATGACCAAATCTTCTATGCCACATCTCACTATCCTTCTCAACACTTGTTGCACTAAGGCATTCAGAGTCTGCAGTTCTGACATTCACCTTGAATGTCCTGTTCCTTCCCTGTTCTGACTCCATAATCAGCTTCTGATTACGATCATACAGCTTCAGAAGATTGTCCTTCATGGTAACTGAAAAACCTTTCTCAATCAGTTGCCCCACACTCATCAGATTGCTTTTCATGCCAGGTACATACCACACATTCTGAATCAATGCTGCTTTTCCATTGTTCAGAATAACTCTGACATTTCCCATAACTTCAGCATTAAGGTATTTATCATCAGCACATCTGATCTTTGTACTCTTCCCAGAGTCAAAATCAACCAACCACTTCTTGTTTCCAGTAAGATGGTTTGAACACCCTGTGTCCATATACCACCACTCTGATGAATTCATATCATCAGTTTCAGAAGCCATTAGTAACACAGATTCACCATCAGAGTCATCAGAGCTTCTGGCTATATTTGCTTCTTCTGACTTTCTTTCCCTGTTTGACCGGCAATCAGCAGCAAAATGGCCAAACTTCTGACAACAGTAACACTGGATCTTCTTCTTGTCAAATCTCTCCTTTCCCTTCTGATACTTCTGCTTATCAGAGGTTGAACTTTCTGGCTTCTGAACTCCATCAGATCTTCTCTTGGCTTCTGACCAAGACTGCTTCTGATGCTTCTTTCCAGAGGCTGCTTTCAGAGCCTGCTGCTCTACTTCTCTTTCAGAGTTTCTCCCAGTCAGACGCAACTCTTGTGCTTCTAGACTGCTTTGTAGCTCTTCAATTCTCATGGAACTCAGATCCTTGTAATGTTCTATAGCTACCACAATGTAATCAAACTGAGGGGTAAGGGATCTCAATACCTTCTCAATGATTACTTGTTCTGAAAGAGTTTCTCCACAAGCTTTCATCTCATTGGTGATCAGAATCATTCTGGAGATGTACTCAGGGACCTTCTCATTGTTCTTCATGTTGAGATTCTCATACTGCTTTCGTAAGGACTGAAGCTTCACCTTCTTCACTGATGCGTCACCACCATAGCATCTGATCAGTGTGTCCCACGCGGCCTTTGCCGT
The DNA here is from genome assembly GCA_030408175.1 of Trifolium repens. Lineage (NCBI taxonomy): Eukaryota > Viridiplantae > Streptophyta > Magnoliopsida > Fabales > Fabaceae > Trifolium > Trifolium repens. Next base: position 53,319,025 of record CP125851.1, read on the forward strand.
TTCTGAGTCAGCAATCTTCTCAAACACGTTTTCATCCACACACTGATGGATGTAGAACAGCGCCCTCTGATCTTTCTTCTTCGTATCCTTCTGAGCAAGCTTTTGTGCATCTGTTGCATCTGCTGCTACTGGAACGTAGCCTTCAGTGACAAGTTCAAGCACATCTTGAGCACCGAACAGAACAATCATTTGTTTCATCCAACGATTCCAGTTTTTACCATCAAACACTGGAAGCTTGGTACCCATACCACCGTTTCCGTTCATCTTCAACCTTTGTGCGTTCACTCAAATCTCACTAAACACTCGTGTTTCCCAATCCCGCAGAATCAGAAAATGTGATTTTGTTACAACTTCGTTCAAGATTCAACTCGAATTCAAGAAACGAAATCAATTACACAACGCCTCACGTTTCACTCGTGTTTCCCATGGATTCGAACCGGAGCTCTAGATACCAATTGTTGGTGCACAAAGGTGATAAATGAATAGAAAAGAGAATATTATTGAATGTTCTGCAATGACGGCTACAAAAGGAGAATAATAGATATTTAATGACATCAACTACTAGTCTATTTATACACAAAAACTAGGTCATAAAGACAACACAACAAAATACTAAAATACCCTCAAAATATAAATTACTTCTAACACTACCTTATAAGTATCAAATGACATAAAAAATATATGTTTAATTAATATTTAATTGTTTTAAGTAAGATGATAGGATAAAATTGGAAGAAAAAATGATAAGCTATAAGTTCATAAGTTACTTGAAATAACATTTGAAAAATAAGCTATAAGCTCGTAAAATAAACTATAAACTCCTTTTTAAAAACCGTTACAAAATAGAACTTTTAACTTATAAGCTAAAAACTATAAGTTATAAGTTAACTTATTTGCCTTCCCAAACTAAGCTTTAATACGACATATCATATTATCAACAGAACTACTTGTCAGAGGAAATATTTAGACTAACATTAGACAGGTTAAGAGCGCAATTTGATATTTACTTAAGTTTGGATTCCAAATTACTATCATACAATTATAAATTTTAAGATGCAAAATGGTTGTTTACTCTAAAAACTCAAAACAAAAATATTAACAAGCGACTTTAACTTTAAAGATAGATAATTCAGTCACATTATTTATTATTAATTAATTATTTATATTTAATTTTTAAAAAATTATATATGTGTGACTAAACATATTTAGTTTAGGCTTGTACCTTGTGACTATGTAAAATTGTTCTTTCTTCGTTTGAAGTTTGAACCATGACATGACACGTAGTGCACTAGCAAAAAAGAAAAATACCACAATATTTCTTTTTGACAAAAGAAAAAAACCCAAAGAAAGATAAATCACGACGAATATTGTGTCAAACCAATCAATCACTAATATTGTAAAAAAGGTTAGCCACATAAAAAAAACTCACCAATATGTTAATGTTAGTTACAGCAAGTAAATTTTTTTTTATAAAAGGAATCAAGCAAAGTTAGTATCATGGCAAATTCCTATCGTCTCCAGTTCATTCTATTTTGTTGTTTGTACTGTTATCATCTCAACTATTCATTCATATTTTTTCTCTCTCTTTAAATTGTTTTTTTCACTATATCATTCATTGGATGAAGAACTACAAAAATAGCAACATAGAAAGGGCAGTAGAGAATCGAAATTCCAAATGCTATTATATATTGTTAAAACTACGTGTTATGGAATTGGCGTAAATTTAATTTAATTGATAGAAATATTATATTATATTATATATAGAAGAATCAGAGTTCAAATTTTAGAAACTTCACCTATTTATTTTACAGTCAAATTTCCAATAATTAAACTACTTGAAAAAAAAAAAAACACATGTTAAAAAACTTAAATCCATTTTATGTTTAGTGCATAAGATAAGATAACATTAAGCAAAGTTAATACAATTATCCTTCTTTTATCTTTTTGCTTGTTAATTTTAACCGTATTTCTTCACTGCACTTCAAAAGACGGCTTTGCTCAGTTTAGTTACACACATAAACATAAAAAGCTGTCTTTGTTTTTGTTTTAGCCTCTGTCACAAACTACTTCATTCTCTTCTTTGATCCCAAGCTTCATCATCCTTTTTTGCTTTCTCAATCCTCACAAAAAACACTATTTATCCACTCTTCCATTTTTGGTCACTTTTCTTTCTTTTGATTCCAAGCTACAAGGTCATTTTTTATTATTATTATTATTTGTATGATCTGATTGGTGAATATTTGCAAAGTGGCACTTGTTTTGTTTTTTGCTTTCTTTTATTACTTTGCTGTTACTATTATTGAAATATTTTTTCTTCTGCACAGATTTTGCTGATGCGGATGTTTTAAGCTGAAAGTGTTGCTCTTTTTGGCGTTTGGGTTTGTCCAAATACAAAATTTCTTTTTCTGGGATTCTCTTTTATTTGAGATTTTCCACCTGATATAGTGACATTTTTTGGATATTGAGTTTCTTCTGGTTGTTGAAGGATTTCGGTGAAAAGGGTAAAAGGGTCATATTTTTGTTGATTCTATTGGAGGAAGAGAATGAATTGCAGTTAGTATTATGTGGAAAACTTGAGCAACAAGGTCAAATCTTGTTGCTAGAAAAGACCAAGTTTTGAATTTGTTTAGAATTTGGAGTCTTCTTTGTTTTCTTAGGTCCTAATGAAGGCTCCATCCAATGGCTACTTGCCTAATTCTGGAGAAGGTAAGTTCTTTCCTTCTATTTCTCTTTGTTTGTGTTTTTTATTTTTCTATTCCTTTTTTTTTTATCCCACCAAACATGGTCCTGCTCAGTGATTTAGATTAGATTAGATTGTTTTTAAGAAAGATGCTACTTTTATGTTGTTGAATTGATTCAATAGCTTTTTTTTTTATTTGTAAAAATAAAAATTAGCCGATGACAATGTTTCTGTCCTAAACATGGGTGTCTGTTACATGTTTTTCTTTGATATCATGAAGGAAATAAATGGCTAATTTTATTTTATTTTCTGAAAAATGATGAAGCTTATTTTTTTTCGTCTCAATTCTTCATATGATATTTTTTTCCCACCATGATTTGAGTAATTTTGGTTCATGGTCTATTCCTAGGTCTTTAATGTTGTATATTTTTTCCTCTTAATTTTGTTTATATCACTTTTTATTTTCTTCTGAATTGAAGTAAAAGTCTAATTTGCTTTTGATTAATGTCCGTGTGTGACTTGTTTACGTATTTTGAAAAATCAGCATATATTAGTTTGGTTTGCAATAATAGAGTGTAGTAACAATACGGTAAATTGCGAAAAAAGGGTCAATTGTTGGTGGCGAAGTTTCATTGGAAGAAGGAAAAGTATTCATATGTTTGAGTGATAGCTTTCTGTGAGAATCTGATTCTGATTTGTATGTAGTCAGAATTTTAGAAAGAAAATGATTTTCACCTGAATTTGATGACCTTCTCAGTACTATATTCTTTATGGATCTACTGATAATATGCTATCCTAAAAAAAATGCAAGATCTGTTCCTTTAAATCTGGCACCAAAGAACTTTTTTTCTCTATATTCTTGATATTATAATTTATAAGACCATTCATGACATAAAGTTTTCTGTTTGTTTCAGCTCTTGAAACTATATTTTGTTTGTGTTGTATAAAAAAATGGATTCTATAGTTAAGTTTTATCTTCTTTTCTTTGTATCCAATCATACAGTAAAGAGAAAACAAGTTTTTATATTTCTGCTCGAAGGAGTGATATTATGTTTGTTTTGACATCAGGAGAAAGGAAGACCATCAATTCAGAGTTATGGCATGCTTGTGCTGGACCTTTGGTTTCTTTGCCTCCTGTTGGAAGTCTCGTGGTTTACTTCCCTCAAGGACATAGTGAGCAAGTATGTTTCTTAACTCTTAAGCTAATTGTATGAGTGTCGCCGTCGCGTGGCTTATATTTCTGTATTTTGGTTGCTGATAGAAGTCTCCTTTGGTTACTTTAACTTTCAGGTTGCAGCTTCAATGCAAAAGCAGACTGACTTCATACCGAGTTACCCTAACCTTCCTTCCAAGTTGATTTGCATGCTTCACAGTGTTGCCCTACATGTAGGTGCACTTTCCGCTTGTTTTTTATAGACAAATATTAGTCAGTTATGTTAGTTTCCAGGATTTGAACTCTAGACCTTCTGGTCAGCTGCTTCGGTTTCTCTCGGTTCACCAACCGATCCGTCTGCTTGGGACATTGCTGTCATGCGATAATGAAAACTTGTGAAAAGAATATTATCTACATATATTGATGTTCTTGTTTTCTTTGGAGCAGGCTGATCCTGAAACCGACGAGGTCTATGCACAGATGACCCTTCAACCTGTAAACAAAGTAGGTTATATGTTCAATCTCAGAATTTGTTATTGTATCCATGCTTTAGTTCCCTACTTTTCTTTGACATCCTTTCCCAAGCAAATGATGAGTAATTATACCAAAGATTGTCTCCTTTGCCTCTTCTGCAGTATGACAAGGAAGCAATACTGGCATCAGATTTTGGTCTCAAACAAAACCGTCAACCTACTGAATTCTTTTGCAAGACTCTAACAGCTAGTGACACAAGTACTCATGGTGGATTTTCTGTTCCTCGTAGAGCAGCTGAGAAAATATTCCCGCCTTTGGTGTGTATACAACACTTTCATTTTCCTTGATTCATTTTAGCAAAATTTAGTTGAGGTTTATGTGGTCCATCTTTTTTCTTGTCTATGCTGACCATCTGTTTTTTTATAGGATTTTTCAATGCAACCTCCCGCTCAGGAGCTTGTTGCTAAAGATTTGCATGACAATACGTGGGCATTTAGACATATTTATCGGGGTATTGGCATCTTGCATATTCCTTTTTCATTGCCATATTTCTTTTATTTAGTCATTAGTATAGTGTATGCTTTATTCATTACACCATTAAATTTTAGATATAATCCCCAAGGTATATATATACTATGACATCATTTTAGTTAAAATGAAGCGCATGCTTAAAATTTGAGACTGTCAATACAGAAAAACGAAAAAAAATCGTTAATCTTAGGATCACCTTATAAATGATTTCATTAAATTGTGAATATAAAGTTGTATAATCTATATTTTATGAAGTTTGAATTCTAAAATTGATAGTACATTGGCTACAGGACAACCAAAGAGGCATTTATTAACTACTGGTTGGAGTGTATTTATCAGCACAAAAAGACTTTTTGCTGGAGATTCTGTTCTTTTTATCAGGTAAGATATATATTTTGTGTGTTGAAATTTCATAAATTTTCCGAACCACAATTTCTGAGCAATTTTTTGTTGATAACTTTTAGAGATGAAAAACAGCAACTGCTTTTAGGTTTGAGGCGTGCTAATAGACAGCAGCCAGCGCTTTCTTCATCAGTAATCTCCAGTGACAGTATGCATATTGGCATTTTAGCTGCTGCAGCTCATGCTGCTGCAAATAACAGTCCGTTTACTATATATTACAATCCAAGGTACTATTTGGCATGTATGCGTATTATCATACATGACATGGAGTGGAATCCATTGAAATATTTGTGACAGTCTCTTATAGAAACCGGTCAATTTAACAGGGCCAGTCCTTCTGAATTTGTTATTCCGTTGGCCAAGTATAACAAAGCCATGTACACTCAAGTTTCTCTTGGAATGAGATTTAGAATGATGTTTGAAACGGAGGAGTCTGGTGTACGTCGATATATGGGTACAGTTACTGGAATTAGTGACTTGGATCCTGTCCGATGGAAAAATTCACAATGGCGCAATCTTCAGGTATTATTAAAAGGTCTAATATAGTACTTGTCTTGCTGTACAAATACCAAACTTCTTTGAGCTTATTGAGGCGGCCATTTTCAAACTATTTACAGATTGGATGGGATGAATCAACAGCTGGTGAACGCCCAAGCAGAGTCTCAATATGGGACATTGAACCAGTAGTGACTCCTTTCTATATTTGTCCACCTCCATTTTTTAGGCCCAAGTTCCCCAGGCAACCTGGAATGCCAGGTAGTAAGAGTTACACTCTAAATTAGTTAAGCTTTCCCTGAAAATTTCTAGCTGTCCTCCAATAATTTCTTGCTATCATGTTCTTGGTTCTCATTAATTGCATGAACATCATTTCAATCTCATCCATATCCTAGCATGTTATAGATTATAAGTAGCTCACTGATGATCCTTGCAAATGATTTTGCAGATGACGAATCTGATGTCGAAAATGCTTTCAAGAGAGCCATGCCCTGGCTTGGAGATGACTTTGGCATGAAGGACGCCTCAAGTTCAGGGTTCCCTGGTTTGAGTTTAGTCCAGTGGATGCAAATGCAGCAGAATAATCAGTTTTCAGCTGCTCAATCAGGATGTTTCCCATCCATGCTCTCAGTCTCATCTAATACTCTGCATGGTAATCTTAGCACCGATGACCCATCCAAATTACTAAGTTTCCAAGCTCCAGGCCTCTCTGCACCAAGTCTTCAATTTAACAAACCTAATTTACCAAATCAAACCAACCAAATGCATCAGTCCCCAGCATCATGGCCTCAGCAGCAACAACAGTTACAGCAGCGGCAACAGCAACAACAACAACAATTACAGCAGCAGCAGCAACAACAACAACAGCTACAGCAACAGCAACAACAACAACAACAACAACAACAGCTACAGCAGCAACAACAGCAGCAGCTGCAGTCATTGTCGCAAATACCAATGAACCAGTTCCAGCAGCAGAGACAACAGCAGCTGCCTGAATCACAAAACCTGACTCTGCTACAACAGCAAATGTCTCAGCAGCTAGGACAGCAGCCACAGAAGCAGCCACAGTCATCTCAACATGCTATTTTGAATAATGGTGTAGTTGCTTCTAACCAGAATACAAATCAGTTTGCACAGCAGCAAACACTAGCTTATGCTCAGCTTCAGCAAAAACAACAATTGCTCCCGGGAAGTATCCCACTCCAACAAAGTATCCAATCAGCCAGTAAGAATACATTCCCACTGACATCCCTACCACAAGACTCACAATTTCACCAACATATAGACCAGCAAGCAAGTCTCTTACAGAGGCAGCAACAACAAACACAATTACAACAATCTTCACTGCAGGCGTTACAACAAAGCCAGCCACAGTGGGTGCCACCAAACCTTCCAGTGACTCAAATGTCTCAACAAAACACTTCGGACCAACAGCTGCAGCTACAGTTTTTGCACAAATTGCAGCAGCAGCAGCAGCAGCAGCAGCAGCAACAACAACAACAACAGCAACAACAACAACAACAACTCCATTCGACGTCTAGCCCACTATTGCAATCTCAGCTTCTACAGAAACAAAGTACTCACCAACAAAACCAGCAATTACCGCAGATCCCTATATCCCAACATCATAATCAACAGCTTGGCAATAATGCATTTCCAATGGAGAAGCGTCTCAACAGCAACAATTTGTCTTCTTCATCTCTTATGCAATCACAGCAGCTTTCTGTGAATCAAACCCCGAATACGCACAAGCCACGCACAATTACTAGAGTTCCCTCTACACTTACAGATGGAGAGGCTCCATCATGCTCAACTTCACCATCTACTAATAACTGCCAGATATCTCAACCAAATCTCCTGAAAAGAAATCAACAAGTACAAACTACAATAGGCGGGATCTTGGTAGTGGAGCCTGCCAATAATCTGATGCAGGACCTTCAGAGCAAGTCTGACATGCCTGTCAAACAAGAGTTCTCAAATGTAAAAGGATCTGACCAACTAAAGTATAAGGGGGCTACTACTGATCAGCTCGAAGCTTCGTCTGGAACATCTTACTGTCTGGATCCTGGTAATGTCCAGCAGAGTTTGCCATTATCCAACTTCTGCATGGAAAGCGATGTCCAATCGAACCCTCGAAACACTCTGCCATTTGAATCTAATTTTGATGGTCTAATGTCTGATGCTATGCTTTCTAGGGGTTATGACTCTCAAAAAGATCTTCAAAATTTGTTGGCTAATTATTGTGGTGCTCCGGGAGATATTGAACCCGAGCTGTCCACCGCTGACATCAGCTCACAGTCATTTGGATTACCTGACATGGCTTTTAAGCCTGGTTGCTCGAATGACGTTGGCATTGATGACACTTCTGGGGTTTTGAACAATGGCGTGCGGGCAAACCAAACTCAACGAATGCGAACATACACTAAGGTCGGTAATCATATGGCAACTGCAGATCTATTTAGATACCTACCACCCTCTAATGCTTTAGCAACACCTGTTATGTTTTAATGTATTCTTTAGGTAATGTATTAAAATGCTATTCAAATTTTGTAGGTTCAAAAGCGTGGCTCTGTCGGAAGATGTATTGATGTAACCCGCTACAAGGGATATGATGAACTCCGGTATGATTTGGCACGAATGTTTGGAATTGAAGGGCAACTGGAAGATCCTCAAAGGACTGACTGGAAATTAGTATACGTCGATCATGAGAATGACATTCTTCTTGTTGGTGATGACCCTTGGGAGTAAGTAGTTTTTTCCTTAATAGTTTGTAGGCTAAAATTTATGCAAATTTAGTCTCTCTTAATTGAATTTCGACTTTATATGGTTTCTCGCAGGGAATTTGTAAGCTGTGTTCAGAGTATAAAGATATTATCATCAGCTGAGGTGCAGCAAATGAGCTTGGATGGAGATTTAGGTGGTAATGTTCCAATCCCAAATCAAGCATCCAGTGGGACAGATAGTGGCAATGCATGGAGAGGACAGTATGATGATAATTCTGCAGCCTCGTTCAATAGGTGACGAGGATGTCAAATACTGACATTTTGATTTTGCATCAGTCAACTTATTCATTGAGCGGTGCAGAACCAGCTTAAACCTCTGAAATGTAAAGACATTCATTGAACCACCCTAGTTCTCTGTCACTATACTTATTTTAACAGTGAGAAGCTTAGTTTAGATTCAAGAGTTTCGATCCTTGAATCTAAACTATTGCTAATGTTACAGATCCTAGCCTGGAATCAGCCTTTCTTTTGAATGCTGATTAGGTTTTTTATTTTCTATTTCATTTTTGCATGGAACAACAGTATAGGGAGCTACTGTATAATATAATGGTTCTTGTGTGTGATTAAATTTTACTTATCTCTATGTAAAGCTTGTGATGATTAAAGTTATATACGGGAATGAGGCATTTAATGATTATTACTGGGACAATTAGCATGCATGTCAACTTATTGATCTTGTATAGTATAGCAGTTACAGAAAAGTTCACTATGAAGAAAAAATCAGTCATGTAAATCTTTTCAACTTTGGTTACATAATTTGACTTTGGTCTCTGCACATTTTTGGTTAGCTCTACCAATTGATAGAGGCAAATTATTTTTAATCACTCGTTGGTTTTTATCAAGGATTTAAAGCGCACAATTTTATATAATTAAGAGACTAATTAGAAATACTTTTTCCTAAGAATTAAAATCAACTTTTAAATTTTACAGATGTTGAAACTATAGTTAATCTTCACTCGTATCAATAGACTCCTGTATCAATAACACTAAAGTAGTTGTGAATAATAGTGTGGCGAAGGTCCTGTCGTTGGTTTCATTCTGCTCTGCTGCCTTTGATACTCACTCGTTGGAGTCCAACCGGACCTCATAGCACCAACTAGTAGCCTGGTCTTGTCCAAATGAGGGTACCGTTTGTTTGAATGTTGATGGGAGCATGTTGGGGTCGATACAAACTGCAGGTGTTGGGGGTCTCATTCGGAACAATTTTGGAGTATTCAAAAGGTTTCTCTATGGCACTGCGTCTCATCCAAATGTGCTATATGCTGAGATCATGGCAATTCTCCATGGCCTCGAGTTATGTTGGGTTAATAGTTACCGGAATATAGCTTGCTACTCTGATTCCTTGCAAGCGGTTTCTTTGATTAAAAAGGGTGTTTCACCATATCATCATTTTGCGAATGAGATTCAACAAATTCGACAAGTGTTGAGTAAAGATTGGGATGTTGTTATTGACCACACCTTTCGGGAGGGAAACACGTGTGCAGATTTATTGGCCAAGATGTGAGCATCTGCGTACTCGCCTCTAGTAATTTTAGAAGAACCACCGTTCCAACTGTCCAGTGCTCTTCACACGGATGCTTGGGTAGTAGCTTTTGTTAGAGAATAATCCCTTTGTTGTTTGCTTTTCTTTTCTCTCATATAACAAAAAAAAAGACTCATATATTGTTCTTACACGGTCCTAATTAAATTTATAAAACATTTTGATGTTTTCTTGTGCACAACCGTATCAAAATAATTTTTACTAATCAAACATTAGCAGTTTAGCATATAGGATACAATTTCCAGCAGAAGAATTCAGTCAATCATCCATTTATATATGTGATGTGAAAAAATGGTCCTCACTAATCAGCTGCTGCGTATGCATTGAAACAGTGAGAAGGTGAAAAGCTGTTGACAGTAATGCAAAACAACAGATACAACAAATATTAATCAGATTGTGCATGGAATAGCAGCAATCAACTAGTACATTTCAAGCCTCGTTGCAAAAAATGACAATTTCTCTCAACCATACAAAAATTTAGGTTCTAAAACAACCAAATAATTAATCACTAAGAGAGGATAGCAATGACATCAGAGGCTCTCAAAGCAATATAGTCAGAACCATCTTTGCCCTTGAAGTCATTCCCTGCATATTTGGAGTACAGAACTGTATTCCCGGGTGTAATGGATAATGGTTTTCGGTTGCCTTCATCATCCACAGGCCCTGGACCAACTGCTATCACCTGTAACATCCAAAATAGAGCAGAAAGATTATTAAGTTACCTCACTAAAACTACTGAAGCAAAGAATGTTAAAGCATCAACAGGCATCCATCTAAAACAAGTATATACAAAACTAGCAAGTATCATTTAAACTGTCTTCAACTTATTCTACTGAAATAATTTTTTACAAAAGTAGTGTTACTTTTAAGTTATACAATTGTTTGCAAAAAGAGAATAGGAAAGCTTACAGTGCCAATGGATGGTTTCTCCTTGGTGGCCTCTGTGAGCAACAAACCACCAGCAGTTTTTTCCTCGGCTTCTGCAACCTGCAGCATCAAAATTAAAGGTATGTGAGATAAGCAGAAAATGTATTATCTGTAAGCACAACACCCTGAATGCAAAATATGGTTAAAACAAACAATTAAACGGGCAGATCATCAAGACAACTTGAGCATCAAAATAATCAAATCCCAGGAAAGTTCCGTACCTTTATCAAGACTCTATCATTCAAGGGTTTAAGATCCTTGACCTCCTCGGTTTCAAGGATACCAACAATGTCATCATCCTTCAGTATAAGATGTTTTGAACCATTGAACTCCACCTCAGTCCCTGCATACTTTGAATACACAACTTGTGCACCTGCCTGTAAAAAGAAATACATCACATAAATTCAAAATAGAAGAAGGATTAAACAGTTAAAGGATTTCATAAGCTAGTGGCATCACCTTCACACTAATTTCAACTTTGCTCTTCCCAACTGTCTTCCCTTCTCCAACAGCAACTACCTCACCCCCTTGAGGCTTTGACTGAGCAGTTGATGGAAGTATAATTCCACCTACAGTTTTCTCTTCTGCATCCTTAATTTTTACCAGTACTCTATCACCTAGTGGCTTGACAGTGGTATGCTGCATGATGAAACTAACAATCAGACACATGTAGCATTGAATTGTCAAATATATAGGTAAAAATACTAGAAACAATCACATGGATATCAATACTCAGGCGATTCCACCGCCCAGCAAACACGGGCACTTGCCCAGGCTCTCCCAAAATTGTTGGTATTTTTAGAGGTTAGTTTAGGACAAACCTGAGATTTTTAGGGGTTAGTTTAGGGCAAAACTCAGATTTTCCAGAACAAAACTGAGATTTTTTGTTCAAAACTAAGATTTTGCCCAGGCTTTATAAATTTTCTGGCTCCGCCACTGAATTACTTAAGGAATGTCAAAAACAAAATTCATTTTCACAAACACTTTCAAATAGATTATTGTCATAAGTCATCAGCTTATGTACAGTTTACCCCCATTCCCCATTTGGATTTAGAAACTGGCTACATATAAGCTCTTATACAATAAGCTCCTATATTTAACAATCACTTAATTGAGAAATATATTCAAACGCATACTCAACAGCAAAATTTGTGAAATAAGGAAAATCAATACTACTATAATCAACAACGCGGTACCTAAAAAATAAAAAACGATAATCAAATTCAAAGAAAGTACCTTGGGAGTAACAACTGTGGCAGCAGCTTTAACAACCATAGACGGGAACGATCTTTGTGATAGAATGCCAATTCTAGCATTGTTACGAGGAAATTGAATTGCAGAAGTTCGAAACCCTTCAAAGGATGACAAATTCCTTGTAGAAATCGATGATGCAGTGAGCTGAGTAGTCGCCATTGATGAAATATGTTCTTCTTAACTGAATCAACAAATGAAAATTTTCATTAAAAAAAATAGAAAAGAAAAATGAAATTAACTAGTAGAATCAGTTTACGCTATGCATTTCTACAATGTAAAACGCGCGAATTCCGAATTTATAGAAAATTGGAGATTAGTGCATAGAGTGTACCTTATCAAAAGTGTAGTAGAAAGCTTGGGAAATGGAATGAAACGTGAAAGGATAAACCCTAAGATTGGGTTTTATTTGGTGATAGATAGATAGATGAAGCCTTCTAGAATTCTCCGACTCGGCATGTATGACAAAAACAAGCCACATTCATGACGTAATTTTACAATGTTGTCCTTTTCAGAAAAAATAATAAACCAAATATAAGTAAAAAAAGTTTTTTAAGTTTTTTTTTTTGGACAAAGTTTTTATAAGTTTACTGTTCATTGAATAATTGAACTTGAAAATTGATTTTTTTTTTTAAGTAAGTGGAATGAATGTATTAAAAATAGTTAAGCACAAGATGTGTCTAATAATAAAAGACATTTATATGCTCTCGGAAAAATAAAAGAAGTTTATATGAGCCTAACACATGTCAAAAGTAAAAAAAATATTTTTTGTCTCTAATTATAAATCTCTATTGATATTTTTTATGCATATTAAAAATAGTTGATAGCATAATTAATGTATATTTTTTGGATATTACAATGACTAAATTGTCCTTGGTAAAAAGATGTATTTATAGTTTACTTTTTATATTCCAATGTAAAGTATAGTTATGTTTGAAAAAATAATAATAATTGTGGCTGAGACTTGATAAAAGGCTTATATTTAGGGACAAATTTTATCTTTTAAAGAGTGCATATAATTAGGGACGAATGAAGTAATGTTGGGAAAAATTGGCATAAAGAAAATAAAAGAACACAATCAATAACACAAGAATATAACGTGGAAACTCCATAATTGGAGAAAAAACCACAGCTGTTGTCTAAACCGACAACCAGAGAATAAACACTATACGAAAATTGTTACAACATATAGACTTCACTCTCAACCACCCCATAACTCCAGTACACCTACACTCTCCAAAGTAAATATTTGAACTACATCTCAAATACTCTAAAACAAGTGCTACTGTTCGATGTGTTGAAACAAGAAAATTGAGGTCTCTATATATAGCATTGAGCTCCCCCATCATTCACTTCTCTAAGCAATGTGTGACTTCTCAAATATAATTTCTTTGACCTTTTTTTCTTCTTCTTCATTAGCAATGTGAGACTTACATTGCAAATTTGCAATCAACCCCAACAACTAATACACTACTCTATTCAAATTTCACCTCCAAACAATTCAACAGGTAACACCTTCAAATCATATCTAAAGTTCTTTTTCTGAGTCTTCAACTACCACCAAGCAAAAAGTTTTTATTTATATTTGAAAGTGGATGAAGTATAGTTAAGTATTTTCTTAAGTAAAAATAATGTATATATTATGCTCTGTTTGGATTGATGAAATGTCATAAAATTTAGCGGAATGAAATGGAGTGAACTAAAATAAATCATTCATTTCACAGTTATGATATTTTATGATGGAGTGAAACAAATTTTATATTCCATCTCTTACCTCCCAATTTTGATGGAAACAAAATTAAAGGTAAGTAGTTGTATAGTATTGAATGGCATCTATTCCATCCTATTTCATTTCAATATTAATTTTAAAATTCAAACAACAGAACATTAATACATCTCATTTTATCTCTTTCCATTATATTATATTTCATCAATCCAGACACAGTTTAAGTGTCATTCAATAGAAATCAATCAATGAGAGTAATTTGTTAGAATATATTGTTGTTATTGGACGAAGACTAGGAGTAAAAATAGATTAGGCCGAGTTACACTCTATTTAATTTAAGTCTGATCTGTTAAAAAATTGAAGGTATGAGTTTGGTTTGTAACCTGTTATAGATTTATTTTTTAGACTTGAGTCCGACCTTTTAAAATTCTGATATAATTTGTTGACTTGTTTAAAAGTTTATTTCATACGAACATATTTAAATAAATAATTATATTTATGTTAAAATATACTAATGAACTTTTAGACCAATGAGATTAAACTCTATTTTGATATTTAACATTATATTTTAGAAAATTTGATTATATACGACATCATATTTCAATTCTAAATTATAATACATAAGAATAAAAGTAGTAGAAATATACTACTCTCCAACAAATCAATAGGCAACACCTTCAAATTTCACCTCTAAACAAATCAATAGGTAACACCTTCAAATCATATCTAAAGTTATTTTTCTGAATCTTCAACCACCACCAAGCGAGAGTTTTTATTTATATTTGAAAGTGGATGAAGTATAGTTAATTATTTTCTTAAGTAAAAATAATGTATATATTATGTTCTTTTTGGATTGATGAAATATCATAAAATTTAGCGGAATGAAATGGACTGAAATAAAATAAATCATTCATTTCACTGTTATGATATTTTATGATGGAGTGAAACAATTTTATATTCCATCTCTTACCTCCCAAATTTGATGGAAACAAAATTAAAGGTAAGTGGTTGTATACTTTTTTTTTGTCATGTAGCCTAATGGCTTGAAATTCCACACATAAGGTGGATAAGTGGGATGACCGGGGTTCGAACCCCAGCCCCCTCCATATATAATGAATGTCCTACCAACTGAGCTAAGCTCACGGGAATGACATCTATTCTATCCTATTTCATTTCATTCCATTATTAATTTTAAAATTCAAACAACAAAACATTAATACATCTCATTTTATCCCTTTCCATTCTATTATATTTCATCAATCCAAACTCAGTTTAAGTATCATTCAATAGAAATCAATCAATGAGAGTAATTTGTTAGAATATATTGTTGTTATTGGATGATGACTAGGAGTGAAAATAGATTATGCTGAGTTACACTCTATTAAGTTTAAGTCTGACCACAAAAAATTGAAGGTCTGGGTTTGGTTTGTAAACTGTCATAGATTTATTTTTTAGGCTTGAGTCTGACCTTTTAAAATTCTGATATGGTTTGTTGACTTGTTTAAAAGTTTATTTCATATGAACATATTTAAATAAATAATTATATTTATGTTAAAATATACTACTGAACTTTTAGACCAATGAGATTAAATTCTATTTTGATATTTAACATTATATTTTAGAAAATTTGATTATATACGACATCATATTTCAATTCAGTAGAAATATTATACATATTTACTTAAATAGGCCGGTCAGGGCTTTTGTTTTATTCAGTAGTCATACATTTTTAGCTAAATAAGTTTATAAAAAAAGTCTTGGTATGCTATATTTTAAAAAATAGTATGGCCTTCATTGTGCCTATGTAGGCTCGACAATAGACCCATATAGGTCTGCCTCCTGTCTAGACACAAATATTTTTGACAATTTTTTTATTTTAATTCTACGTGGAACTTGGATTTGACTCAATACACATTTTCACGCTTGATATTATTTGATTGTGTGTTGATATAAGTGATGGGTGACTCACATTTTCACGCTTGATATTGAATTTTTTACTTTGATGATATATTAGATTTTTATATTGGATCTAACTCAACATTATAAAATCGGTTTATAAGATAAGTGAAAAAGATTTGGTCATGAATTTCATAGGATCTAATTATTGGTTTTGGTTAAGTGAAAAGGATTTGGTTATGATTTTTATTGTAGCAGTGGTACACACTACACACAACAATCATTTGTGTTTATGACTGCATTTTTTTTTAGTGCATGACTGCGTGGTTATTGGGCATATTATTTGGTCATTGGTTGAGGAATAACAATTCATGGTTAAGTTTTTGTGAGGATTAATTTCTGACTTAAATATGCAAAACCCCAATGTAATAGGAGGAGTTACTTTAATTTAAATTCTAGTAAGAAAAAGCTTTTTCAGTTTAACTTGTCCTGAACAATTTTTTTTAGTGTTGAAGTAATTTCCCCTAGTCCAATTCTTCCTGAGACCCAAGTCAAAATTAAACTTATGGTATAAGATTAGAGGTAATTTATTATAGTGTTAGTTTTAGAAATCTTGGACTGAATTAACAATGCATTGTCCTACCAATCAAATTTCTTTTTTTTTTTTTGTATAAAAAGAGGGCATAGCCCATCTACCAATCAAATTTCTAACCTCCCTAAACATAGAAAATCACTCAATATGTAACAAGGAGCATTGTAGACTTGCAGTACACACACCACAAAAGCCATTTATTTATAGGCTTAATGGCAGTTTTGGTACCCCTATTTTCAAAAAAATTGGATTTTGGTACCCCTATTTCTAAATCAGCAATTTTGGTACCCCTATTTTGTCAAATTTTGAAATTGCACTCATCCTTATTCTCCTTTGATGATGTGACACTTTTCAATATTATATGACATTTGTTTATTTAAAAAATCATTGCCACATCAGATTATATTAAAATATATATAATTTTTAAATATTTAAATTTTAAAAATCCGAAAAGTAAAATAGAAAAAAAATAAAATACAAAACCTATCTGGGTATTTTAAATAAAATAAAAAAAAATAGAAAAAAAACAAATAAAATACAATAAAATAGTTAAAAAATCTGGACATAAAATAGAAAAAAAAATATAAAAAAAAAAAGCCAAATAAAGTATCTGGGTATGCCTCCCCACCCTTTTCTTCTTCTTTTTTCCAATTGTTTAATTTTATGATTATGAAATGCAAATTCAGATATCAAAATCGATTGAAAAATGTTTATGTACAAAATCAAAAGTATGAAGAAATAGAGAGAGATTGAAGAAAACTCAGCCAAAAAATTTATATGGAAGAGAGAGGTGGCCGAGATAGAAAGAAGCTGCGAGTTTTATTTGGCTTTTTTTTTTCTATTTTATTTCTAGATTTTTATACCATTTTATTGTATTTTATTTGGTTTTTCTGATTTTTTTTTCTTTTTACAATTTTTTGATACTTTATTATTTTTTTAAACATTTTTGTTGTACTTTATTTTTTTTTCTATTTTATTTTTCGGATTTTTAAAATTTAAATATTTAAAATTTTTATATATATTTTAATATAATCTGATGTGACAATGATTTTTTAAATAAACAAATGCTCCGTAATATTGAAAAGCACCACATCATCAAAAGAGAATAAAGATGAGTGTAATTTCAAAATTTGACAAAATAGGGGTCTCAAAATTGCTGATTTAAAAATAGGGGTACCAAAATCCAAATTTTTTGAAAATAGGGGTACCAAAACTGCCATTAAGCCTTATTTATAGTGGAAATCAATCCAATAGTTTATTCTCAACAGAAATAGTAGTAATAGTCAACGATCCATTACAAAAGCAAACAAATCAAAGGTTAACAATTGTGGGCTTATAGTCAACTATAAGCACTTTCTCCAAGGAGGAAAGGAACAAATTTGCATACTCAACATGGGTAGGATGAGCAACATACTCTGCAATGGCTTCCACACTATCAAAGGTTGATTCAAATACATGAGTAAAACCTTGGTGCAGGTTTTCAGCACTTACATCCTTGCCCCTATAATACACAATAATCAAAGGATAACATAAATATATGAGCATCATAACTTACTAAGATCTATTGCTAAGCTTTCAAATGTTTTAATCAAACTATCTGTTTGGATGACTTATTTAAACTTATCTATTAGCAAAAGTATTAATGTTCGGAAAAACTTATAAAAAGAACTTATGACATTGACATGTTTATAAGGTGTTTTCTGCTAGCTCACCAAGATTGAAAACAGATTTAACTTCATTTTCTATTTTAATGTAAAAATAACTTATACATTATATGATAAGCACTTATATACACTATAAGTTCAAAAATAAGTTGTTTATCCAAATAGGGCTAAAGGGGATTTAAGTGCAGATTTTTCTCATAACCTAATTGAGCTCCACCTTCCCTAGCATATGACAACATATAAATTTAATCGATTACATTAAGATCGCTAGTCCAAATCTGCTGAGATTTGCAGGTTTTTTCGTATCGGGTTGGCCTTTTCCGCGTCGGTGTTGACTGTTTGGAGGCGGACTGCGAGCTGAGACTTACATGCCTATGTTTTCATTCTACTGTTTCCCCATTAATTTTGGCTTGCGAAGCTTTTTTTGGATTCTGATGGGCCGTTCACTTTTGATTCGAGATTGGAAGTTAGAGTCTAGCGACATCTTCATGGGTCGGATTGATGGTTTTTGGTGGTCTGGAGGCTGAGGAGGGTCCTTCTAAGAATGAGATTAGAAGTGAACCTCTATTAGGCTTTGTCTGTTTTTGGTTTTCATTGGTGTTCCGTTTATATACGACACATCTGTTTTGTAGTTCTGTCTTTTCCAGCCTCTGTTCGTCTTGTGCAGAGACCAATTATATTAATAATACTAATACTTTTGCCATTCAAAAAAATAAATTAAGATCGCTAGTCTTTCTGAGATTAATGTCAATTATCACAATCAATTGTGTAAATAAAAGATAGTAAAAGAGAGTAGAATGCAGAAATTTGATAGATCTAAACCTTAGAACCCTGAAATTTCATTCACAGATTTCAATTACATGAATTTACTGAAAATTTAATCTTTTTTGCACCCTGAATTAGTAATTAGTGAAGAAAATTGATGGTAAATGAGGTGATCTAAGTAAATTGTTGAATTGCAAGGATGAAAAACAGAAAAGCTTACCAGTGGAATGATTTCATTTGTGGGATGAGATTGACGAGATTGGCATATCCCTTGATTTGTTCATCAATTTGTTCTTCAGAGATTTCATCCTTGAACTTTGCCAGAACTATGTGTTTCACTATTCCTTTTGCTTCCGCCATTTCTTTTCTTCCTTTTTTCACTTATTTCTTGTTGTAATGTTGTTTGGCCCTTCTCTGTTCCCAGTCTCTCACTTTGTAAACTACCACCGGTATTTTTCTACATAAAATAAATTATTACACGATTATTTGCATACTATACATAAAATAAATTACCCCTTGGGATACTCAAATGTGATTTGAGATTCCATCATGACCATCAATTAGATATGAGTTTGTATCATATTCATAATGATGTCTTCGAAGTCATTAAACACCGTGTATGGAGATTGGAGACGTCATATCCTTATCAATTCTTTTGTTAAGTAATTTGAATATTTATTCTAATTTCGATAAATTTTGAATATTCAAACAATCACGTAACTATGTATTTTAAATAATCTTATATTATTTTGGGATGATTTTTTGTTACAAATATGATAATATATCATGACACCAAGTATGTTTAATAATTAACAAGTAAATAATTGATACACAAATATATTGGTTGGAACTTGGAAGAGACCATATGATGGTTGGGTGAAATTCGACTGCGATGGAACGTATAAATGTAACGGGGGATTGTAGGGTGTGGAGGAATTCTTCACCAAGTTTGATGGCAGATGGATTAAAGGATTTAATATTTATTCGTAAGATTGGATCTTGTGGTGCTTTACATGCTAAGATGTGGAGTCTCTATTTAGGGCTTTACATGGTTTGGAGGTAAAGTATATCTCACCTTATTGTTGAAAGTGACTTAAAGGTGCTTATTGACATGATTACCTACAATTGTAAGACGAATGGAACTATACTTCTTTTGGTTCGACATATTCAATAGCTTCTTCATCGGGCTTGACATACTAGGGTTATTTACATTTGGTGTGAAGGCAATAGATGCACGAAGTTAGCAAAGAATAGTTTAGCTTCAAATTCTTGAAATTTACTTATTTTGAAGACTCCTTAAACTTCAAAATCTCCTTTTGATGATATTTATGGGATTTATACCTTAAAATGTGCAAATCATACACAACTATACTACTACATGCCAAACCATTACCAGTAACATGTGAGACTTATTTTTCTTTTCAAAACTGTCAATTTTCATGTTTAAACATGTTTCAGAAGACTAGCCTATTTTATGTTAAAAACTTTTAAAATGTGTGGTATATTATCCATAACCTAAAATTACATTATTTTGTTAATAGCAATTTATTTACCTGTACTTGATGATACATTATTTTATATTGTTACAAGGAGCTGCAGTGCACACAAATTAAAAACCATTTATTTATATATGAAATTAATTAATTAATTAACAAAAATATAGAATATATTCTAAACTTAATTGAGTTGATAATAACATTGTATTATATTTGCAGAACGGTCCATAGATTACAAACAGTGGCGGAGCTACACTAAAATACTCGGGGGGCCGTGACGGAGCTTCAAATTTTTTCTACGAGAGTTACAAATTTATAAACCATTAATTTTGACGGATTTTAATCGACGGCGGAGTTAGAATTATTGTTTGGAGAGGATTGTAATTTATTTTATATAATGTCTTGTTTATAATAGGAATCACTACTAGAAAACATGCGTTTAGCAACCGATTTAGCGACTGATTTTCATCAAAATTGGTTGCTAATTCAATTAGCGACCGATTTAGCAACCAATTAAAATCAGTAGCAAAAACCTTGGTCGCTGATCTATAGTGACCAAATTAGCAACTGATTTGTAGCGACCGATTAGCAACTGAATTTTGAGACCGAATTAGCAACCAATATCAGCAACCAATTAAGATACTGAATTGAAAGAACAACTTAGAGACAAATTGTTCAACGCATTGTCGACGCTATAAGCAGCTGATTTAGTGACCACTTTATTTAATTTTAAAACAAATCGATCGCTAATTCGGTTGCTAATTTTGATTTTTTTAAATAAAAAAAAATTGTAGCCCGTATATATATATATATATATATATATACACACACACACACACACACAAATATAACAAAATAATTAGTAAATTATATTCTTATAAAGATATGTTTAATCAAAGATTATATGAAAAATAAATCTCCTATAGAAAATAAATTAAAACTTGAAGTATCGGCTATTACATTAAATCTATACCTAGACTAATTTAGCATAGTATTAAACAAGGTTTTAACTAATGCTTTTTTCTTCAAAGTCAATATTACAAAATAAATCTCCTAAAGAAAATAAATCTTCAAAGTCATCAAGGCTTTACATCATCTTTCATATTAGAACCCTCTAATCCACATGCTCCATGATATACATTCTTGGTACTATGACTACACTTACCTGCACAAAAGTTGAGGCATTCAATAGTTAATTTTTAATCAATAGTCTATAAAAAAAAGAGCCCCAACACCTTTATAAATTGTGCTTGGCGCTTCCCTTTTATCAAGGTCATTAGTCCAAAATAGACTAGGAATTGCAATTATATCAATATAAACATAAATTAATGTCATAACAACTATGCTCTTGTATCCAAAAGTTCTCGAGAGCATATGTTACAATTGACAAAGGAAATAACAACGAGACAACAACGAAGACAAGAAACACATGAGACAACCAAAAGCCATCAACCAAACCTGCAACTGTATCCAACACACTTGCTTGCAACCAACATGCAATCCACTTAATGCAACCACAAGAATTGTTGCCGTATCAATAATTAGACTTGTGACCAGCTAGCCACCAAATGCAACCAATCTAACAAATTTCAAAGAATATATGTGTCGCACTTACCCCATCAGCTCCACAACATATACATCTAGCCAAAGCCAACTAAACCACACCCTCAAAGATCAACATGCTACTTATGCTCACTCGAAAGCTCGCTTGACTAACATGATAATATTATATAAATTGAAGTATTCAATTAGTAATGATTAAGGTTAGTTTTATCTACTTTTGTATTATTTAATTTATGTCCAGATCTGATAGAAAATGCTACTACCATTGAATAATATGAATGAACAATGTATCTAATTATTGGTAAAGTCAAGATGAAAAATTCCACAAAATGAGTAATGTCACAAGCACTTTATGTCATAGAAACATTAGATAACTTCACAATTACAATACATACCAAATGAGAAGCACTTCAAATGAGAAGCAAAAGAAATAGTATTGGCACAAAAAGCATGTCATCAACTCACTAAAGATCAAAAGAAATAGTTTAAATTAGCATAACCAACACAATAACTAAACTAGAATGAGAGAGTAATTAGGATTTAACACAAGAAAAGACAAATCACCTTTTCTCAATGTCACAATCACAAACATAGCCTTGTATCAATTGTGCCAAACCATATCATGTTTGAGGGTTGTTGAATGTATAACAGTTAAAAGATTATTCGCCTTAATCTTGAGCTGAACATAATTCACAATCATTTGAAAATAAGCAGGTATAAAGCACAAACAACCTTTGTAATTGTAATTCAATTTCCTAGTGCCATAGTGATTAACATTTCAAATAAGAAGACATCCACCAAACCAAAAACATTGCAAAGAAGACAATCATTTCATACCTTGAAAAGCACTATGAACTTAATTTTTTTATTCCTTTTACCGTGTAGGCAACTCACTTTGATAGCAAGTCTATGAATCACAAAAAATAGTTTATTAATTATGTGAGAACATATTAGTTAGATATTTTTTATTTTTAAAAGGCCAAGAGCAATTTATTAAAATAGGCATAAGGTATGCCATGAAAACAAGTCAAGATACAACTATGCTTTCAAAGACCACATACCTGCAAGTTACAGCCTCAAAAATCTACCCAACACAACTCTAAAATTCTACTCCCATCCGTTCATGCTACATTATTATTCATAATCCTAAGATTACACCCACTGCCCCAACAATATAATTACTATAAGCCACATAACAATTACTACCAGGAAGGCATGATATTCATTATGTCCCCAAACAAACAAACTAAAGCATCTCAGAAAGAAATCACGATAGCAGCTCCAATACGCAGCATCTCTCGCTTCATATGACAACCAAACAGGTACCTTTTGATAACACAGACATTCACGGCTAAATAGAAAACATATCCTATACATACTAACTAGTAAGGGATAACCACTAAAAACCATAATTTTGAGGGAAAAACTCATAACCCCAAATCCTCTACATACTAAATAGTAAACATATCCTATACATACTAACTAGTAAGTGATAACCGCTAAAAACCATATCCTCTATATACTATTATCTCTCACAGTTAACTAAAAAGTAAAAACCATATCCTCTACATACTAAGTACTAACTAGTAAACAGTAACTATATTTCACAAGTAATTAACCAAAACAGAAACAATTAGCAAATCCAAAACCAAAATCCAGAAAGTATAACTATAAACAATTATCAACAATTATAACTATAAACAATTATCAAAATCCAGAAACTTCTCATACTAAGTAATAATAAGACAAATTAACATCAATACTAAACTTCTAATTGATCCAAGAACAGAGGAGAAATTTAGTTTGATAAGTTAGAGTTTTGACACAATTTAGGAAGATCTGAATATAAGATGAAGTTGAAAGAAGAGACTTACAAAAGAATAAGTTGAGGTTAGTCGGCACCGAGACGAAACGAAGCTTCAGGTATTTCCCTTACTAATCGTGTTGGCCAGAGACAACGAGAGAAGGAGGACGGAGTCGGAGACTCCGCTGAAGCAAAGGAGTCCGAATGTGTGAGGGAGAAGCCTCGAAAACCGAAATAAGTTGATCGTGCATGAAATTGGCATCGCGGAAGGAAGTTGATCGTGCGTGAGATTGACAAAAGGGTTTAGGGTTGATGTGAATAAGGAACGAGAAAAGGTTCGTGATATTGAGAAAAGAATAGTAGGAAATAAAAAAAGGAAATTAAAGAAGTTTTCAGTAAAAAATAAATATCAATTGTTATTATTAACAAAAAAATTGAGGAAAATTATCAAAAAGAAAAAAAAATGAGGAAAAGGTTCCCAAAAAAAAAGATAATAGCAATAATTATTAAATTATAAAATATTTTAGATCTAAAAAATATAATAATTTTGTAAAAAAAAATAAAAATAAACAATTAGCGATCAATTTTGCGTCGAATTTTTTATCGCTATTTATCAGTCTCCAATTCGGTCTCTGTAGTGACCGATTTAGCAACCGAAATGTTTATGGATTTGACGGTCAAAATAACAGTCTCTAATTTGGTCTCTAAAGTGACCGAAATATTGGTCTCTAATTATCGGTCTTCATTTCGGTCTCTATAATACAATAGCGACCCATTTAGCAACTAATTTCTTTTTTTAGTTTACGCTCAAAATATCAGTTTCTAAATTGGTCTCTATAGCGACCGAAATATTTCGGTCTCTAAATTGGTTGCTAAAAGCAAGTTTTCTAGTAGTGAATATATATATGTTTTGAAAAAAAATAATCATTTACAATGAACTGGTTTGCTAATCTTGACTTTTTTAGATATATTTTGTTTAAAATGGATTAAAATGGTAAAAATAATCCAATGGGGGATCGAACCCGCACCCTTTGCACACAAGGCGAGTTTCTGGCCGCTACACCACTTCAAGTTTTTGGTTATACATTTGCAACGCCAAATATATAATATATAACCTATGAACAAAAAAAATGTATACATACCAATAAAAAAAATTAATCAAGACTTGGGGCGGGCCATGGCCCTGTCCAGCCCACAAGTGGATCCGCCCCTGATTACAAACCAATCAAAGTTTAACGATGGTGTTGAACTTTGTATGAAGGATTATGTTTCAATCCCCTTCAATTGTATGATGGAATTATTTAGTATTAAAACTGATCTTTGAACCAAATTAGACGATCCAGTAGGTCGGATACATGCGGTGAAAAAGAAACTAAAAGGAATCTACACTATTTAGTGAGTTTAATTTTTTGAATTTCAAATTTCAGGAGAAGAATATTATTATTTTTTGTAAGTGAGAAGAATATAGTTAGAAAAGACTATATTTTTTTTGTAAGGGAAAAGACTACATTGATAATACTCTTTTAAAATTACACTCCCTCTAGCCCAAAATGTAAGAAAAAAAAAATCACACTTATTAAGAAAAGTAAAATGTGGTAATTTGAAACATGATTTTTTGTGTTTTTTCTTGAAATAAGTTTTATGGGAAGATGTAAAAAGAATTTTTATTGGTTATTGATCATGAGGAAAAGAAAAGAGAGAGTAAATTAAATGCAACTTGCATTTAATTTTATGAGAATAAGTAAAAGTAAAAGAAAAAAAGATTAAAGTTGATTTTTTTTGCTTATAATTTGAGACAAGAAAAAATGATTTTTTTTTTTTTACATTTTGGAACGGAAGGAGTATATTTTTTATTTTTCCTTTAATATATTGATACATAAATTGAAAAATGTTACAAATATGATTGATATATGATATATCTCTATCTTTTATTAAATTAAATATTTCCATCTTTAATGAATCTAAAATACCGATCATTTTCGTAAAACAATAGAATATCTCAGGGGTATAAATGTAACTTGGCAGTGAAAGGTATCATATTCCGTGTGGGCCCGACCAAGTCACTTTCACTTCTCAAAATCAGTGGGCTCCGTGATGTGGTTCCAGTCATCATGTCCAATACACTATACACGTGGTCCTTCATCTAACGGTCCAAATGTCATAGAATTATTATCAATCAAAGACAACGACCTCAAGTGTCATGTCGATATTCCTTATAATAAATATATAAATAATAAATAAAACCATATAGTAGTAGTAATTACATAATTTTTAAATCAAATATGTAATAAAATATATTGTGTGCTTGAAGATTGTAGTTTTTTTTTTTTCTGAATCAGAAGATTGTAGTTGTTGATTTTATAAAATAGATAGATATATTGTAATTGAAAAATATAATATTAAGAGGCCTATTTACATTTTCTCTAACTTCAATCCTTGTACCTCTTTCTGCTTTTGAGTGGAATGAGATTGTTGAGTGTCCCATAAAGAAAATAGAAACTAATAACAACAAATTAGTAATATTATACCGAGTAAATAAACAATTTATTCTTTAATTTTAACTCATCAATCAATTTTTTATTGAATATATTAAAATAATAATTAAAACATCTTTTAATTTGTGAAAGTTATATAAAATTAGAAATTGATTTGATATAATTTTTACAGTTAGAAGAACGTTTTTACCATTTCGCAAGAAATTATGTTTTTAATAAAGGGTCATGCTAATATGTGCCCTAAGGGCACATGTTAAAGAACCTTAAAGTAAAATTATTCCATTGAAAAATACAATGAATTGACTTTTATAAAGTTAAATGCACAAGTTTTGAGGAGAATATTTCTTTATTTAGTTGTTTATCATGTGCCCTTAAGGGCACATATTAGCTTTTGCCTTTAATAAAAATTCAAAAACTAAGTTGCTTATTTACTCGTATTATAATATAGGAGTATTTAGCCTTTTCAATTTTATTTATTTTACCTAAATAGTATAAGCCTTATGCAAAGGAATTGGGGGACTAGTGCTTAGTAGCCGATCATCATGCATGGAATGAGGATAAACTAGTTATTGAATGTAGATGTTGTCACATACTATATAGGGGGTGCTTGAGTTCTATCTACTGTAATTTTGTGAGTCTCAAACTATGCATGTATTTCTTGCTAAAAAAGCTTGGACTGATGTTTTTGGGATTCAGCCCTTTGTCGTATAAATAAAAATCAATTAGTGTAACTTTACTATAAAAATATATGTATTAGTATAAATTTTGAAGTAATCAACATGTATCAATTTAACACGCAAACCATTTGTGAAATGAAAATAGAGATTAATAACTAAAAAAATTATGTCAAAATAGTTTAGTATCAAGTATTAGTGCAAATATTAATTTATAGTGTATTTAAATGATTTAAGTCATTGGTGTATATACGTAGAATATTATTTTAAATTATACAGTCTAATTTTATAATAATAAACTTTAACTTTATTTGTCAAAAAATAACGGATAACGAATTGAATTTATATCATTGGATAAAATTAGCAATTTAAATAAATATGTTTATTAATATTTAATTCTTTAAGTGAGAAAATAGGGGGAAATTAGAATAAAAAACAATAAGTTATAAGCTAATTGAACTAACTTATCAAAATAAATTATAAGCTCATAAAAAAAATTACTAGATAGGTTTTTGTGCTTTCATGGCTTATATTTTTATATAGAATATAAATTTCATATAAAAAAATTATTGTGGCCTCAACAAAAAATATTTTCTAGTTCCACTGATTATTGGTACCGTTAATTATTTAATTTAGCTTTTATAAAAATAAATTATTTAATCTACTTTTTATAGAATTTCTTTATCTAATTATAATTAATATACAGAACATCAACATTTTCCACGCATTTTTTACCACAAAATCACATAGCCTGTATTTCTAATTTTTTTTTTGTACAAATATTTATTTCTAAATGTTTTATAATACTAGTAAATTAGTAATGTATAATATGTATATAGGGGTATATAGGGGTATCTCAATAATTGGAAATGCCAAATTTTTCTCTCAAGAATCTGGCCCACTGACAAGCGACCTTGATATATATTATTGTTTATTAAATTAAGCAAAGGTTATCACAAGAAAGGAATCACTTTAATGTAAGCAAATCAAATCCAAATATTATTATCAAACCACTAGTTTCACTTAAATAATATTATATGAAAAAAATATTAATTGTTGGGCATTTCTGAAGCAATGATCATCCACAAAATTCCAAACAAACCAAGGGTTTAGCCCAACTACTCCATGAAATTAATATTAAGACCCCCTAAGATGACTTTATAGGTTGGTCTTATAAAGACACCCACTACTCTCCACCTTTCTATTCTCCATTCCATTCTTCAACACACAACACACCAACCCATCCTCTCTTCTCTTCTCTTCATCTAATTCTCATCTTCTCTCCGATCATGTTGAGGAAAAGACCCTCTCCAATGATCGGAAAGTTGTCAGAGATACTGGTCTCCGGTGGCCGTATGATGGACACCGGAAGCCCAAGAGGTCCATTAGACACAAAGATGCAATCATCACCAAGAGGTTTAAAAAACTATGACCTTGGTAGTGTTGGTCTCAAAATTGTGGCAGCTCTTGATACTAATAAACCATGTGAAGTTTTACCTAAACATGCTGTTTGTACATCAAATTTGAACCGATCAAGACCAATCCAAATTCAATCTGTGAAAAGCCCAAATGGATTTCAAATGGATTATTCAAACATGAATGAAATTGATATGGAAAGCTTGGAAGAAGAATACACCTATGTGACATGCCACGTACCTAATAAAACCTTCACTAAGGTTTATTATGATGGTTGTGAAAGTGATGTTCGGAGACAACAAGGTTGTAACAATAACAACAACAACGTTGGTGTTCTAAGAAGATCTTCACCACCACAAATTTTGATTGAGCCGGAACCATTATTTCCTACATCAAATTTTCTTAATTCATGTAACTTATGCGGAAAGAATTTGCATGGCAAAGATATATACATGTACAGGTATTGATTGATTGGTTACTCAAATTTAATTTAAATTTTTTTTATTAGATTTTTGTTGTTTTATTTAGATTTATGGGACATGAAATTAATTAAATTTTATTTTTGTGGTGTATAGAGGAGAGAAAGGATTTTGTAGCACAGAGTGTCGTTCAAGTCAAATAATGATGGATGAACGCAAAGAGAGGTGTGGGTCAGAAGCAATGGAATTATCAAGTTCACCTTATACAAGGGATCAAATATTTTCAAATGGAATTCTTGCAATTTAATCAAGGATTCATGTTAGAGATATACTCTGGCCGTGGAAATTAATTAATAATCTAAGTACATATAGTATAAATACGGCTATACTATTGTTAACTATATGGAATATTTATATGAGAATTATTAAGATATAGATAACTTGATCGTAACCAAAACGAAATTTTTGATGAGAAATAAAGAGAGAGAAGATGTATGTATTTTGATGTATTTTATTTTTCCTTTTGCCAAGCACAAAGAAGGAATCATAAATTATGAAATCACAAATCATTCTCAATTGTGTAGATGGATGGATTTGTTATGCTTCTGGATTCTGTCTCAAATACTAATTCAAACTGTTTTCGATTTAAATTTCTTTCTTTTATTTTTTGCACAATATTAAATATCATATAATGCTTCTAATGAAAAAAAAAATTGTAATTCATTTAGTTTCATTTTTTTTGTTATATACTTTCATTTAGGGTCTAAATAATATTTTTCAATTTAGATATTGTGCATAATTGTTAATATTTATAACTTATAAGTTATAACAATAATTGTCACCCAAACAAAAAAGTTACAACAATAACTTTTTACATGAAAAAAGAAAAGAAGTAAAGAACTAAGGAAACTACTCCCTCAGGACACACCCCAATCAGCTAATTAACAATCCTATTGGATATTAAATTCAGTCAATAGTATATGAAATTTAAAAAATGAGACTAGTCTGAAAATTAATATTTTTGTGTCCTTAAATCTATTCACACTTCGCAATCATTCTACCTTTGATTATTGGGGCCTTCAATTTATAATACATCCAAATCTCATAAATAAAAAGAAGTATTATATTGGGTTTAAGAGACCTAAGCCCTGAGAATATCTTGGGTGCTTATTAAGGGTCAAAGACTCTAATTAACGGTGGAAAATTATAAATATTTAGTTATTTTTAGATTTTGATTGAATTTATTGAAAAAAAAATTAAGTGTCAATTGATTTTATTAGAAAAACTTTTGAAAACAAACACCTCCAAATAATTTAGCAACTCGATTTTTGGGTTAGAATTGATTTCAAAATCCCTATGGATGATATCTATATATAGTTCAAAGAGACTATAAATAAATTATAAAAAATTGTTTAATTGATCTATTCAACAAAAAATTTGTAAATTCAATGGTTGTATTAGTAAAATCTAATGTTTATAATTAGTTAGTAAGTTGAATAATTCTATACAAAATTAATCTAGGCATAAGTTGATCTCTCATCAATATCAATATCAATATATAATATAAAGATTAGTTCTCTCTAGTTTCTTCTCCTCTTCTTTTGTTTTCTAGTGCATTGCTTTCATTGTAGCCCATACCATATGGTTCATTAGTCATGTAAGATGACAAAAGGGGAAGAGGACTTGAAGGAGGTGGAAGTGGGGTATTGGAGGCTGTATTAAGACCTTATTTTGAACACAAGAAGAAGCTGTCTCATAAATGTGTTATTTCGTCGTTTAAGTTGATGCCATTTAAGTGGGGACCATAAGATGGAACACATTGAAAATGAAAGGAGCACCAATATGAGTATTATGACAAGGGAATCCAACTATATATAGTGTGGCCATCCCATCCCACTAAGAAAAAGAAATAAAATCATGAAAACAAGCTATGGTCTAAAAGAAAGAAAAATCATATTATGGTTCCTAGCTACTTTGTGTCGGAACTTAGAACCCTTCTTTTATTATTCGATGGTATATGCCCCCACTACACTAAATTACTACATTTTTTTTTAGCTCTCAATTTTTTCCTTAAAAAGTGAACATCATTGTGCTCCTTGTTCCTCAAGAGACTAGACTCTAGTGAGGAAAGTGTAACATTGATATGATACGACATGTTACTTTTACAAGCTCTATAGCTTTCCTATGAAAGCATTGTTGATCATTTGGTCGATCACATGATAATTCATGTGAATAATTTATGAGGAAAACTAGTAAAAAAACATTTTGCAAACATACAAAAAGGAAAAAAGAGGAAAATTTATGTTAATGGGCTGTCACATACTCACGTTAAACTCGTGGTCATAGATGAAATGCATGCCTTGATTTACAAGAATAACTTTATATTCGAGTAATAATTTATTTTAATGAACATTTTTTGACTAAGGTCTTTTTATAAAAAAAAGAAGGTATTTTCATGAGCTTCATGACTATTCTGTCAAATGTGGACGTCGTTTTCATTACTCTTTGAATTAACATTCGTTGAAGAAAATAAAATGCTAATGATAATTATTACATTTGTCTCTAAATATAAGATATCTTTGAGAAAATCACAAAGATTAAAAAAATTAACTGTAGTATTATATCTATTGTCAATTTGTATTATTTTTACAATTTTATCTTCTAAGAGAAAGAATTAATAAATATTTCTTTTAGTATATTTATTACAAATTATAAAAATAATAATTAATGTCATTAACAATTTAAAGGGGGTTTTATAAAAAAAAGGGACAAAAATCTCAATAAGATTTAATATTTAAAGATAGATGTAGCATCATCATGGGCATTGTAAATGCAAGAACTATGCTTACAAAAGATGAGCACAGTATAATCAAATAAAAATGTTAGCATTTGTTGATATTTCCTACTGTTGTACTATAGAAATAGAAACAGCAAGCAAATTCCAAGTAAAATCCAAACCATTTCTTATGTCTTTCTTTCTCAAAAGTCAGAATCCCTTATTTACAAAGAGCTTAAATCATATACCTTACCAAAACAAAAACCAAGGTCAGCAATGTATTTAAGACGTTGTAACTATATAATGAGATTATGATTTGTATTTGGTTAGGTCCCAAATTGCTAGCAGCTCATTGAATTTTGTGGTATTTTTTATCATTAAAAACAGTGCAATTGCGAGAATATTCGCAATTTTTTATTGTAGCAAATCAAATATGTTGGTAAAAAACAAGGCATAAAGAAACTGAAAAAGGTACAAAGGGAAAGGATTGAGAAGGACAAAGAAAGAAAAGTGCACACCATTGGGCGGAAGAGGGAAGAAATTAACATGAGGTATCGTAAAACCATTCTGGCGGCTCAATAAACTTAAACATCTTTGATTTTCATAGCGGGTCGGATATTTTACTGATAGTACATAAGGTGCTGGGTGGCGGCAGCATTAGGGAATCCTGCACCATACCCAGCCCCAACAGCACCCATTCCCATGGCTGCCTGCTTTAGGGCATGCTGATTCTGCTGTTGTAGAAGGACATGTGCACCATTCATTTTGCTCAAAGCCAGCTGGCGTTCATAAGCTGCAAGACCGGCAAGTGAAAGCCCTGGCACTGGTACATGCGTAGAAACTGGCAGGGGAAGAGGGGTAGAAGCTGTTCCTGGAGGAGTTGGCTTGCTACCCCATGAGCACTGCAAAATATCAATTAACAAGATTAGAAAACCAATCCAACATTTTCCTAGAGCCCAGAGCTTTCGAGTATTATGAATCTATATTATATATGGTTTAAGATATGATGCAAGATCTTAGTGAATAAGTGGGTTCTGCGAAAGATAAGACAACCTAGTTAGCATTCTACTAGAAATTTGTTTTAAAAAATCCAGATACTAATGAAATCTTGATACGACATTTCCTCTGGTAATACGCCTCTAAACAAAAAACCACAAACGATAGACATATGTCGTTACGGGATACACTAAATAAAATAATATAACAGATATATATCCTGCCAGATAGCCATTTACCTTGATGGGTTTGCCAAACAGAAACCGAGCATTTCCCATCTGTATAGCAAGAGCTGCTTCACCATGGGTACTGTACCTCACAAACCCAAAACCTTTGTCTCGTTGCACCCTAACATCTTCAATAGTTCCAACACCGAGGGCATGAAAATGATGATGGAGATCAACAGAAGTAACCTGCAATTAACAACCGATGAACACAACGCAATTTTAGCACAAATTGAGTTTGAATTTACAGGACTCTACTATTCATATTTTATATAGTTTGCAAATCTAATTGCAAAATATAGTACTGAAGCACTTTCCGTCTATGCACACAACTGCCAGAGTAGTTGGTACCATAGTATATTATAGCCATTTAAATAGCACTAGACAGAAAAAAGTACTCTCAGATAGATGTTAAAGACTAGTAAGGTAAAAACTGTCGGAAAACAATATGAATCCTTGCCTCGGGAGCAAGATTGCCAACATAAACAGTGGTATATTGAGGATTCTTCTCAGGACCGTCATCACTGGTTATTTCCTGCCCTTCTTCTACAAGATGGAAAGATTATTCAGCAAGCAAAATCAACAATCAGGCCACTGTGAGAAATAGATGCAAAAATATATAGATTCACAAAAAAAAAAAAATTCTCAAAAATGTCAACCATGATGTAGATAAAAAAAAACCAAGCTAGTTATAACAGCATTCAACAGCTTTAAATCTAATATTTGGATGATCCCATGAAAAAATCATTTGAAGTCAACCTTCATGTTTAGTAACAAATAAAGGCTTAAAATTTACTTTCAATTGGAATATTTTAAAAACAATGAAGCAGCAACAGTTTTCATCAGAAATCATAGTATATTATTATCAGTGTTTTCAAGAAACAAGTAATGAACACACGGATTCACTGACTTCTAAAGGCAACTGTGCACCACAAAAAATAAAGCAAAAAAATGAAAAGCCCCTGTAAGGAATTTTAGTATAATAAACTTGTGATCTCACCAGATGTTCTGCCAGTTAACTCCACAACACCTTTGGAATCTGAACTCTGATTTTCACCATTGATATTAGCTCCTTTTGTGGCCCAATTACAACGAATCTGCCTACTTCCGAGCCATTTACCTGAAGTGTCAGGGAAAACATTAATAAAATCAGACAAAACTGAAGGACTAAATGTAATAAACTATAAAATAAAATAATGAATACAGTAATCTAATGAAACAACCATTCAAAGAATACCAAATGCTTAGGGACCATATAACCAATCAAAATATTTGTTTATTCCTTCAGCATAAACAACAGTACAATTAGGTGCTTCCCATCACATCCCCCTAAAATATGTTTTAACCATTGAAATAGGTACCACATGTATATTAATTTCAGATATAATGTGTTTCCAACTAAAAAAAGAAGTCTGGATGGAGCTTGCAGCAAGATATGGATTTAAATGTTTTAAAACAATGTACATCTTATCAGTTAAAAATATAAAAATGATATGGTATCAATCAATTACCACACACATGCACACACGCTTCATTTCAGCTATGTTTAAAATGAAAAATGAAAAACTAGCATTTACATGATAATATATCTTACCAGTTAAATCGTTTATGGCACTTTGGGCTTCCTGAAAAATTACAAATAAAACAAAGTCACCCCTACCATTAGCATGTCAAAGACACATAAATAACCAAAGATAGAAAGATAACAAATGTAAAAAGTGAAGATTTCATGCCTGCTGATTTCGAAAAGATACAAATCCAAATCCCCTGGAACGGCCTGTCTTCTGATCCCACATTACCCTTGCATCTCTGCAAGCAACATCCCATAAGTGTTATGAATCTTATGACATTAGTGAAAGTGAATTGATTTCAAATACACATTCAAGTCTAAGTACTTCTAACAAAATATCTCCCCGCCTCATAAAAACAAAATATCTCCCTTAGTAAACCAGGATAACGAATTTAAAAAAATAAATATGAAGGGTGTATAAAACTTACGAGCAACTAGAATACACGGAGAAGCAAGCATACAGAGTTGCATCTGTAACCTCGGGACTAAGGTCACCAACAAAAATATGGAAGTGTCCTAAATCCAAATTAATAATAAAAGTAAATTTGTGATTCACGAAAAAAGGGGGGCAAGATTATCGACAAAAGTACATGATCCGAAGAAATATAACCTGACGTGTCTTCTCTTTGGCCACGAGCATAAGCCCAGTTAACTTTAATAGCCTGTCCAAAACTGCAGACAATGTGTTAAAAAACTTAAAATAATAAACTAACAAAGGTGTTCCATAACTAACATTAACTAAAGCTTAGACATACATATTCCTCCCATTGAGAGTTACAATAGCAATTGTAGCTGAACTGCGATCAAAGTAGTCCACAAAGCCATATGATGACTGCAGATGACAATATAAAGCAGATCATCATGATTGAAAATAGAAAGAAAAAAAACAAGATCGCGTGAAATTGCTCACTAAATGACTTGTTATTAGAACAACAAAAGGATATTATAAATTTCGTAATTTTATCAATCCATCATTTTTTCCATTTGATGAGATAACTATCAATAAAGCTGACCTTCTCTTTCCGAATAAGCTTGCACCCTTCAAGTGCACCAGCACTCGAAAAAAGCTCTTGAAGAAGTGGTTCTGTAACCTGAGGATGAATGTTGCCGACATACCTGCATTTCCTCAAAAGTGATTAGATATACAAAATGCAAAATACAAAACAAAGAAAAACATAACAAGCCTGCAGACCAATGAAAATTAAATCCATTGACTGCAAAAAGTAGAAACCAATAAAAAGAACTAGAACACAATTTATGCTAAAGATTATCTTAGAGGTAATGAAGTTATTGTCAACTAGTCACTTGAGGCTACTAAACTAGGGAAAATCACTAGATAAAAAAACAAAGAACAGAGAAAGATATTTATTTATTATAGAAAAAAAAGTGTCTACTAAACACTCACACACTGCGGCATGTACTCGAATCAAAGCCAGGAGGCAGATTTCCACTCAAGATAGGCTCTATCTGCAAAATAAAAATGTAAAAAAACAAAAACAAAAAAAAAAATCCTAAAAGCAAAATTTTATAGACTCTCCTCTCCACTAATCTAGTGCCCGTTTGGATTGGCTTATTTTTGAGCTTATGCGAAACAACTTATGCAAATAAATAAGTTTTAGATTTTATTATAAGTTTTTCAAAGTAGTGTATGAGAAAACAACTTATTAAAATACTATTTTAGCTAGTGAAAATTTATATATATTAACATAAAACTTTATTTATTTGCATAAGCTATTTTCACAAGCTAAAAAGTAAGCCAAATCCAAACAGGCCCCTAATCAAACAAAACTAAACTCAAATTAACAGAAATACCTAAGGTTTAAACTCAAAAGCAAACAACAAAACGATGAGATGAATTCGTGCAAGTAAAATCAAAATTGCAGAGTAATTTACGTATATCTAAATTTTACGGGATGAAGACTTATGATTGATCAATTAACAAGTAATTGAGTTTAAAACAGTAATCAGAAAAATAATCGAGCTAGATTGGGAGGAAATGAAGCAGAAATAAAGAGGAACGAACCTGTGGAGGAGTGATAAGAGCAGGGTGGTGGTAGAGAGAGTGTTGCATCATTGGATTATGCCTTAATTTCTGTGGAAGCATCTTCAGTTTCTAGGGTTAGGGTTTGAAGCAGAGGTAAAAAGAAATGGGAAATGGAAACTGAATAGAAGTAAAAGAACTAAATTACAAAAGAAAAGAAGAAAATAAGAAGAAAAAGGAAAAGAAAAAAGGGTAAAAAAAAAAAAGAAAAAAAAAAACCTCGAAAGAGAGGGTGAAGAAGAAAGGACAGACAATAGAAAGAGGAAGAAGATGATACAAATAGATTGTTGTTGTTGTTAGGGGGGGAACTGTTTCAGAGTCAGACTTTCCTCTTTAATACTACCCTCCAAACTTAATTATTCACGGTCTTCCAAAAATTATTAAATAAAAAAAAGGATAAATATGGAAAAGTGACGTTATTGTCAGAACCACAAATAGACTTTGCTTCGGTGAGCCTACTGGGCTTCCAATTTGAACGGCCCAAGTTAACAATGTCACAAGCAAGCGAAAACCAAAAATTTTTAGAATTCCTTTTGCCACCTTACTTCTTTTCTTGTGCGCCCTATAAATTTATAAAAATGGACTTGTTCACTACTTAGGTAACGGATTCAATTCGTTACTTAAGTAGCGGATGAAAAAAAGTTTAGATTTTCAAACGTTTAGATTTAACCCCCTCCAGAGACATACTACTTAGAATTTTTTGAATATCATCCATTTGCCCTTAAGTAATGACCAAAAGGATAAAAATGGAAACATGTAAGGTGCACGAAAAGCTAGTAGGGTGACAAAAGAAAATCACAAAATTTTATCAGATACTTGTTAGGTAGGAGAGGTCAACCATTTTATTGGACACCCTTTAAAATTTACTACCACCCCTATATATTTCGAAAAATCTAAATTTATTGCTAACATTTTTTCCGTAAAAGAAAAACACTCACTCTCACACCTTAGTTGTTTTTCAGCAAAGTAAAAATTTAACTTTGTCAAACTCAAAACGCATTTATATTGCGAAATTTTTTTAATTTTTTTATATTCAAGAGGGCTAAAAGCCCGAAAGAAAAGAGACTACAAAGAGATCAATCTAAGGGTAGTAATCCCTAAATTGTCTTCTAACATCAAGCTACTAAAAAAAGGCGGACAAACATTTTGCTAGACATTTTGCTAGAGCGTGTATTTGATTTTTCCATTCATAACATGTTTGCGTTTTAGCAAATACAAAGTTTAAGATTGACATAACACGTTAAAAAATTAGAAAGCTACTTCAAATAATTTGTGGGGTATAAAAATAATGTGAGCGGTGGGACATAAAAATTCTCTTGAGATTTTAAAAGAAATGAAATTGGGCCCAACTAAAGGCTCCAATTTGGGCTTTCTCTTGTCTTCACCAATTTAAAAGTATTCAATTTGAAAAAGTTACTTCTATCCCCACCCTACACCACAGTTTCTAGAACCCCGATCCCGTCCAAATTTACTGTTCTTTTTTTTTTTTTTTGACAATTCCAAATGTACTGCTCTGAACATGTA
This sequence comes from Trifolium repens, assembly GCA_030408175.1. Lineage (NCBI taxonomy): Eukaryota > Viridiplantae > Streptophyta > Magnoliopsida > Fabales > Fabaceae > Trifolium > Trifolium repens. The sequence goes on from CP125851.1 coordinate 53,356,902, forward strand.
TAAATTATAAACCATTATTTTTCTCCACTTTCAAAATGGTGAATTGGAAAAAAATAATTGTTTTTTCCATCTTAAGGTGCATCGAGGTGATCGAGTAAGATCATAATATCTCCTACAAAATATAAGGATAGATTAGTGGTTGAGATGAGAAGTTAAGGAGCAAAATGAGAAGACGTTTGTGAATTCAAAATTAATTTTGAAATTATGGGTAAAGGGAAAAATGATTTTGAAATTGTTGTATTTTAAAATTTCTCATGCAAAATTGAAGTTACTCTTAAAAGCAATTAAATTTAGATGTATTTTACGGTTTGCCTTAAATAAAATGGTCTAGTGTGTAACGTATAGGGGTGTAGTTTAGTTTAATCTTACCCCATGTACATAAATTGGATAACTATGTTATATTTTTGTGTTGATTTTTAATCATACAGCCCCTGTACATTGGATAACTATGTACTAGTAGTTTGTTAGCTTTTCATGCTGATGATTTTAAATCATATAACCCTTGTATATCGGATAACTTTGTTACTTCTAGTTTGTTAGATTTTACCGATTTGTTACCTAAGCTTTTGCATTGGCAATGGGCTATTGTATCAAATACAAGAAAATAGAGATGCGGTTCAATTTTTCCAACTTTTCTTTTTTAAGCACAATGTTAATACAATTTGTTTATAGAATGATGAATGTCATTGTAAAAGAACTACACAAAGTTTGTTCATACCAAAACAAGCTAATTAATGTTAATACAATTTGTTAGTTTTGATTTTCAAGAGACATACAAAAGAATAATTGGAGAAAGGAAACATACAGTACAAAAGAAATGAGAAAAATGAATTCAAAACTGAGAAAAAACTAATTACATTGAAATACTTATTTATAATCATAAACAGAGCCCTCAGCTAATAGACTACGTTAGATCTACAATATTATATATATATATATATATATAGTCATAAAATGACAATAAAAGAGAATTAGCTGAGAGGCCCATAGAAAATATAAACAAAAATAAAATAAAATTAAATCTACTTAAAACTGTGATCGCCCTAATAATATTTACATTGATTTAGCACCTAAGCCATGGATGAATTGAGCAAGCAGGCTTTCCTGAAGCAGAGATTAATTGCTTGGTTTAGAGTATGGTGATTTGGGAGTAACTCTATCTTTCCTCTTTTCCAGAAATCGAAGAAGTGAAGCTTTTCTAGCAATTGTTGGTTCTGTATATAGAAATCAAAGTTATGATCAATCACTGTTAATAAACAATAAAATCATCCATGATAAACATTAATTAGTAATCAATCAAGAATAATTAATTACCTCCAATAATTAGCGGAGAAGGTGGTTGAATCTGAGGTTTAGCAAATGACTTAAGCTCTTCAACTTTGTAAGCAGGAAAATCATCCAACACAATAACTTCTCCATTATAAAACAATGTCAATTGTGCAGTTTTAGCCTCTTTAGCAGGAATAGAGTTAAATCCACTGTAATTAAACAAAGCAACAAGATCGTGTAAATAAATCATTATGATTCATTCATTTTCTTCAACGCAAAGAAAAACAGAGCACAAACGCACCTTGTAGATAAAAAATCCACAGTTTTAAGGTCTTTTGTTGGAAAGAAATCCATGGTTGTTGTTCCGGAACAAGATGAATCAGGTGATCCTGTAGATTCAAAAATTCGTAAGAATTCAAGAATATTCCTTATATGGAAGATAAATGTTGAAAAATATATGTGCTGATAAATGTCTAAAATAAATGAATTAATTAATTTATCGTTGATCTTATCCACATTTTAACGCAAAGAAGACTACTAAAGAGAAAAATTAGGTTTAATTTACCATTTGGTTGGAGGGTGCATGGATTCTGAAGGGAGAGAGTTCCGAAAGTACCCTTTTCTTTGATGTATTGGCTTAATAGATTACAAGTTTGAGAAAACGTTGATTTCTCTGATGATTTGTTGTTGCCGGAAAACGCAGAATATTGTGATGAAGTCGACATTGAAATCTTCTACCCAGAAAAAAAATAAAGAAGAGAAAGAGAAAAAGGAATTGTCGTTTGAGAGAGAACACAGAATTGCACAAGTATATAATGAATGAGATAGAAACGGCACGCTTTGAGAAATAAGAGGGGGTTTGGTATCTTTTTATATGGTTTTTTATTTTTTAATTGAAAGAGGGAAATGAAATTGAAGCACGAGGAATAAATGGGTGTAGTATTGTATTTAATTTAATTAATTAATATTAAAGATGACTATAAATGGTGTTTGCCTGCAAGGGTCATTTTCTTTTGTTACATGTTGTTGCTGCCTACTCTGACTATTTGTGGGGTGTTTTGGTGAATAATTTGAAACACGTGTTATATTTGTGTTTGGTAGTAAACGGCAGCGGCAAGGTTTGTCACTATAGTCTATTGCATTTGTTTTCTGCCAGCCAGCCAGCACCACCACACGGTTTGCTATTTGATAATTCAGTCCATTAAATTAAATGCTTATACGTTTTTGTTTTCTGGTACTATTACCAAACGCCTCGCAGGCAAAGGGATCACGTGAACAAACCGCATTTATTATTATTTTTTATTTAAATAATTTAATAATTTAAAGTCGGTATTAAATCGGATAATTTTTGTTGGATTCGATTTAGAAATTTAACAAATCTTTGTATGCAGTACAATTATTATAAATAAAAAATATGAAGAAGATACAACAAATGTTCTAAGAATTCTTATTAGCACGTCGTTAATTTAATTAAGTTGACACATTAAGGCAACCACTTATAATTTACAACATCCCAACAAATTTTGCATATAAAAGAACCTACTAATTTATTTTTAAGCAAAATCCGTAACAAATTTATTTAAATAAAATAAATAAAATATGAGTAACATGGAATAGGTTACTATCTCCCCTGGATTTTTTATATATTTTTCTTAATCTGTGCTAAATTGTTAAATAGGTTACTTGAAGAGAAAATAAATAAGTGATAAAAGAGTTTATGAATCTTACTTGTGATACACTTATGTGTTGAGTTTATTGTTGACCATTGCTCTTACTTCTCTTCTATCTTTCTAAGCTCTTCTATCTCCATTCTCTCTATGTTTTTCTTTATAGATTCTTCTTTTTTTCAAGCGTGAGACCAGTAAGTGAGAACCGATGCTTATTAATAATCCGTTTGCTAACCTATTTTCTAAAAATATGGAGTGGAATGTGATTTTTTTGGTCGTGAAACTAGGGAATGGTAGTTATACTTTGGGTTTTAGTAAATTGCATTTATCATGTTTTAATTGATGAATGAAAGTAGGGTTTATATGATTTACATTAGTTGATTTAGTTCATTTGCCTCTTTAGTGGAACAAACAAAGAAGCTATAAATGGATAACTCCACTTATGAGTTGAAAAAAATACAAAATTACTTTGTGGAATCTATTTTCAAATGAGTTATATGCAAACAAGTGTTCTAAAACATTGTTTAAGAAATCTATTGTATATAAAAAAACCTTGTTTAAGAAATCTATAAAAATAATTTTTTCTTAAAAATACAAATTTAAAACTTGTCAAAATAATTATTACATAAGTTTTTTAACAAATTTAACTCCACTTATATTAAAAACTTGTTGGCATTTTTTTATAATTCGTTTTTTATAGAATTTATAAAATTATTTTGGAACATATATCCAATCCGACTTAATATATTTGTGCGTGTATCACACTTAAAATGGAGAACATCTTTTGACTATGCGAGCAGATCTCCCAACAATAGATTGAGCTCTTTTCAATCAATTTCTAGAAAAACCTTATTCTAAAAGATAGACACAAATTAACCGTCTAACAAATATCAAAACTACTCATCGTTAATTGGTTCAGTGGTGATTGTCATTGAACTTGGTAGGGAGGACTACGGTTCGAACTCCCGCAACTACGCTCAGGAAAAGGTTGGAACCATCTAATGTCAGAACTGACCACCAAATCAGATTAAACTGTTGGTGAAAACCAACCAAAAAAAATCAAAACTATTTAAATTACTAATTGAGTAACTAATGTAACTATTTATAGTTTTTTTATAACTGTTTATAGTAATATAGTATATACACCAAAACATCAAATATGCAATAAATTTTTTTTAAAAAATGTGTATTATAATGAGGGTTCATTTGAATTAGCTTATTTTTAAGTTTATGTGAATAAATAGTACATTTTTATGTATTATTATAAGTTTATTACGGTGCTTTATGGTGAAATAATTTATAAAAATACAATTTTTGTTAATAAATACTTATAAATTAACATAAAATCTTATTTATTTGTATAAACTGTTTTTTTTTTCACCACCAGTTTAATTTGGTTCGGGGGTCAGTTCTGACATCAAGTGGTTCCAGCCCCCTCCCGATTACAGTGGGGGGCTCAAACCGTGGTTTGTATAAGCTGTTTTCCATAAGCTAAAAAAATAAACTGATCTTAAATAGGAGGGTAGGCAAAACAACCTAATGCAATTATTAATTTCATGAATATGCCATGCCATGTAATACGTGTCACGAGGGAAGAGTGAGTGTTCATTAGTAGGGGGGTGGTTGGTTCACTCATTTGGTTGGGAAAGTTTGCTACATTTCCAATTTACGTCCTAATTGTCGTTGCTTGTACGCATCCACGTGATTTTCATGTTTATCACTCTGTCACCAATCACCATCACACACACCAAAAACCAAAATACTAAGGATTATGCATTCGTGTAAGTGTGTAACATAGTCAATTTTTATAAGCATCCGAAAACTTTCGTATTTACAACTCCACTTCAGAAAAGCTATAAAATGGAGAATAGAAGTGAAGTTACAAAAGGAGAAGAAAAAAATGAATCTAATACAGACAGACATAAATTGATGAACGAGTAAATCCAACATGACACCTTAAAAATCATAATCTATATCTGTTACATTCTGGGACATGGAATGTTTAACAAGCTGTCCTTGCTCATTGTACCGATCAAGGTTCTCGCATGGAGACGGGAAAATGGTCCCTATTACGCGCCCGTGTACAAATGCACATTGAAATATGTGCTTCTTCTTGTAGGTTAATCCAACTGACATTTCACGAAAAGTTACATTTCTCACAGGAATCTCTTCGCTACCGTGAATACGTACCGGCACACGAACTCCATGGCCGTAGATACTGGTGAAGCTAATGTCTCTTATATCTGGAAGTGCTGTAGGGTCGTAGCCGTCGTCAGGGTGTTCATTGTAATCTGTCTTCATCACAATTCCAACACGGACATTCTCAAATGTTATATTCCGATAAGTTATTTGTCGCACATATCCGCCTCGCCCAGGTGCAGTCTTTATCCTCACACCACGCCTAGAATCCCATACAAGAAGATTCTCCACTGTGATGTTGGATACCCCACCAGACATCTCACTGCCTATTGAGATACCAGCACTGTTTCATTTCATAAAATCATTAACATATTCAAATCTTGATGTATGAACAGGTAAAAACCAACAAAGATGCAACAGCATAGTTAACACATAGAAAAGTTAATTAGGAAAATAGACCAAAAGCTATATAGCTTTGGCATGATCAGAGGCACTCAGAATTATTAATTTAGTTACACTTAGGCTCTTAGCTTTATGGAGGCTTATACTTAAAAGCAGTAACACTTTTAATAATAAGATGCTGAAAGGTACGAGTTGGTTAAGTTGGAGATTCACCTGACCATGGAGCGAACAACAAGGTTTCGGATCATTATATTCATGGAAGGTCTTCCATAAGCAATTCCATACTGATCCCAACCACTTTTTATTGCAATTGCATCATCACCCACACTTATGTAACAGTCCTCGATCAACATATCCTCGCAAGAGTCTGTGCATGCCATAGAAATTTGGGATTATTAAAATTCTTCATACAACATTAAAACTAATATAGATGAACATTCCAAGTAATAGTTCTACGCCTATCTCTATGGTAGTCGATTGAAACAAAACCCAGATAAAGCAGTATCAGACCCCATGTTAAATTGAGTACATCTTGTTTGCATACAACAGACAGACACATTCACATATACTCCCTTCGGCCTTAATTATAAGCAAATGTCACTTTTTAGATACATTGAATAACTAATGTATCTAGTCCACTTTTTAGACTAGATACATCAGTTATTCAATGTATCTAAAAAGTGACATTTGCTTATAATTAAGGCCGGAGGGAGTAGTACGGAAAACAACTGTTTAAATTCCAAAATTAATCATCCACAGATTTGAAGTCACCCCAAAAATATTGACACCTCAACAACCCTGCTCCGTCCAAACAAAAAGAAGAAAAAAACGACCACTTGATAATTTCCTGCCTTTATAGTATTAAAATCTAATTACTTGAAGACAGGGGAAGAACTGATCAGCAAATAGTAGATAATAATTAAGATATGATATTAAGTATTGTACTCAGTAGAAGATACTTGCCAGGATCTATGCCGTCAGTGTTTGGAGCTTCAATTACAGGAGCCAAAATTGTAACACCTTTTACTGTAATGTTTTTGCAGTCATATGGGTGGAACGTCCAAAAAGGAGAGTCGCGTAGAGTAATATTAGTGATTACAATGTCACTAGACCACATGATCTGAACAAGTGGCCCCCTTGTGTAGTTGAGACGCTTTTGGCGAAATTTTTTCCACCATGCTTGTCCTTGGCCATTTATGGTGCCATTATGCCCTGCCAGTAATGACAATAATGAAATAAGAGAAAACTTTGAAATTAAGCCGAAGCATAACATAAAAATGAGTGGAAAGCGAATGTTAAGAGAAAGAGCAGTCATGTTATAGTCTATCTTGGTTACCCTTATTATGACTTCCGTCTAACTAGCGCACTGCTTCTAATCTATCTAGGGTATCCTGATTATGATTGTACTATAGTAAGTGCATTGCTTTTATCTTGGATTTCTACTTAATAGTGCATTAAGCCACCCTTCAGGGTGACTTCTTAACCAATCAATATAAGATTAATGAGGATTCATGTGAATAATGGAAAGACTTCAGTTATCCTAAGCCTTATTCCTTTAATAAGGTTTATAGGGGTAGCAGATGAGCCAACTCAGAAAACTAAGATACATCAAGGAAGTGTTAGTAAACGCTATTGATTCAGACAAGGAAACATGCAGATTTTTGTTCACCATTAGCAAGCCTTTGAAATATTGGCATATCAACTAAACAGATAAGATGACAATATTATTTTCATCTTTAGACTACAATGAAGGGATCACAAATTAGTGTGTTGATATTCCTTCTTTATCCTCAAAATACACCATTTAGACTGTATTGCAAGATAAATACCTGAATGTGACCAGTGATAACAATGACATTCAATACTAACTAAAGAACTTTTTCACAAAGGATAAAAACTTTTGAACCATTTAACTATTCGAAGCAAAATGAAATTTCCTTACCTGTTATCACAACATCTTTAAGATTCTGACCATGAATCAAACTTCCATATCGAGGCCCAGGACGCTCCCTTCCATACCCATATGAAGGCAACGGAGGCATGAGTGGCCAATACTTCTCATCCTGTTAGCCGCCACAAACGATGACAAGTAAACATCAATAAAATGATGAATTACACGAGAGTGAGACAGATATGCAGTGTAAGAAATAGATATTCCTGAGAGAAACATAGAACACATGATCTAGTGGTAACTAACTTGAGTCATAGATACTAATCCCAAATTTTCCCACTCATTACCAAATGCACAACATAGATAAACATATAAACATGTATATACTCATAACTTTGGCATATTATATGGTGCGCATTAATAACTGAGTAACTGTTGATATGACAACAGACTGGCTGGTATAAAAAAGATTGCGAGCCGAAAATTGACTTCGGGCCAAAGTCAAAAATTAATATGATCTGGGTAAATTAAATTTGCTCAAAAAGAGAAATCATGCTCTTAATTAAACGTGATATTGTAGAAGATAAGGTCCAAACAGACACCCTACCCAGAAAATATAGTGGTTTTCATAAAATCATTTTGATCACCTAGGCTAGAACATAGTCCTTAATGCTCTTTGTTAATCCAAGCCTAAAATAAATGCTTTAAGTGACACAGCAGTTAACTTCGCTCTCGATTATTTTTTCGTTAGATTTTTAACTTTGCCAAAAATCAAAAAGTTATATACGGTACCAATCAAGGCGATTTACAAATGAAACCCCTCCAAACTAACAACTAAATGCACATTTCAATGCATCATAACACAAATAATCCAAAGACAATTTATAACTAGTTCCTAGTGGATACAGTCGGTTTGCCCTGTCTTATTTCTGAAATTAGCAAATGGCAACTAGTCAAAGCATAGTGCTACTTTTGTTTCACATGCAGAACTGGAAACCACAATCCACAAAGAAAACCATTATAGTCATTCAAATGTAAGCATTTATTCCAAAGAGAAAGCTTAGGTAATAGAGTGATATTACACACAAACACAAGTTTTGTCAGCGTGTTTTATAATAGATAATCAACTATTCTAAATTGTTTACTATTCTATTCGTCATGTATGAGGGCCTATATGAGACAGTTTATCATAATGCAACTAATCAGCATTAACAAATAATACATATTCCTGATCATTATGGCTATCATGTAACTTCAAAATCTCATGTACCCTTCAGAAATTTCATCTCCATATAACAAAGACAAAATTCAAGGTGCATTTCCGTCGTCATCAATCAAGACAAAATTATTCAATGTCATAAATTGGAAATGCAAAACACACAAGCATTACCATAATAAAACTGAAACCTTTTTATCATAAAAACATCAATTTATCATAGCATAGCCAAGAACAACAACTCAAGTTATTATCAGCAATTAATTATTTTCCATTTTCAAAATAAAAAACATACATATCAAACAACAAAAACTAAAGAGAGTGAAAAGGAAATGAGAAAAACTAACATCAATGCCAAGAATAACAGAATCTTGAGCTAGAAAGAGAGTGATATGGCTTGTAAGATTGAACGGTGCAGTGAGCCAACGACCAGGAGGAACATTGAGCTGGGCCCCACCTTTCTTCCCAAATTTAGATATAGCAGAAACAGCTCTCTCAAAAGCTTCAGTATTGAGAGTAACCCCATCACCCACACCACCAAAATCGGTCAAATTGAAAGCCACCGGTCTCATCTTGGGAATCGGTCTAACCGGAATCCGTCCGAAAAACAAAAACCCACCAACCACCATGTTTCTTTGCCAAATAAAAACCGATAAAAAAGCTGCGATCCATAGAACCAAAAAGAGGGTCTTGTGTGAGGTTATGAATGCAGGAACGCAGCGTTTAAAGTCGAGTCTTTGGTGGTGGAAGCGACCTAATGTTGAGGTTTCCACCATCATTAGGTGAAGAAGTAGTTACCCTTTTTTGTGAAATGAAGTTGGATTTAGCAGGAAAGGGAAAACATGGATTCGTTTCGTGTGAAATGGTGGGTTGGTGTGTGAGTGAGTAGTGTGAGAATGAAGAAAAGATCTGTGTTTTGTGTTGAAAGAGTGAATTGAAAGGGAAGAAGAAGGAGAACTGAAAGTTGGTTCCTGTGATAATGATGGAGCAACCGTGGGTCCAATTGCAAATTCATGGATCCTTCGACGGGTATGGAATTTCACTATTTCATTTTTTTAATATTTTTTTACCTTCATTTTTCAATTTTATTATAACATTTTTATAGAAATTGTAGTTTTAATGTTAGTGAATTGTAATCTACCTTCTGTAATATTTATTTTTATTATGGCAATTTGACTTATATTTAGTAGGTATATGTAAAATATCTACAATAAATAAGATAAAAATTTGCATTTATAGGCTCTGTTTGGTAAAAAATAGCGGATGAACTTATGACGGATAATTTATAAACTAGCTTTTAGCTTATATTGAATAAGCTAGCGGATTGAATTTGTAGTGTTTGGTAAAATTAGCGGTTGAATTAGCTTATAAATACGAAATGACATAAAAAATATATGTTTAATTAATATTTAATTTTTTTTCAAGTAAAATGATAGGGGTAAAATTGGAAGAAAAAATGATAAGCTATAAGTTCATAAGCTACTTGAAATAACGTTTGAAAAATAAGCTATAAACTAGTAAAATAAATTATTAGCTCTTTTTAAAAACTGCTACCAAATAAAACTAAGCTTATAAGCTAAAAGCTATAAACTAGTTTATTTGCCTTCCTAAATAGAGTTTTAATATAGGCACATTTATAATAATTATGCACAAAATGAGTGAGTATTGGTATGGATACAAGTACTTGTCTATTTTGTGGGTATTACAAAAAAAATTGGATGCAAAATTGCTTAGTCACTTAGATATGTATAGATTTTTTTACCGGAGACTCAAACAACTCATTTGATTCATAAATATAGCCATAACATAAAATGGCGAAGTAACATACAACTTATGAAGTATTGATACATATATTATTAGATATGTTGCGGTATTTGACACTCCTATGACAATCGCATGACATGTGTCGAAAAGCTCATATAGATGTCCAAAATATTTTTTTACTCCGACACTCATTGAATCAGTGTCTGATAGCTGTAAAACATTCGTACAATACGTGTTGGACAAGTATCCCAAAAGAATATTTTTTTACTCCGACATTCATTGAATCAGTGTCTGATAGCTTAGATAGAAGTTTGCACTAATTTTGTTTCATATGTCGAGAACAATTTGCTTATAGTCAAATTCAATTGACATCCGAGCTAAACTCATGATATAAAGTCTTTTTTTTAAAACGGCAAAAAGAATTACATATTATATATTAAAAAAATGGAATTAAGTATAAGAGATACTCTACTCATTCCGGTAGGAGAAATAAAAATAGTACTCAAATCCAAATGCTACATCTAAAACATAAGACAATGTTCATAGCATTGTATATTTGTTTCCCATATATCACCAAAAAAAGCTATCTGACTATGCAATCCAATGGGTTCACACACCATTCATAAAAAAGCATGGGGCAGAAACTTTTTTTGCTAGCAACCATCATAGGAGTACCATGAAACCATGTTGATCAAAACCTGCACCACCATACCAGAAGCATCTCTAAGACACTATTTTGTACTCGGATCTAAGGGAAGTGGAAGCTCGGTGAACGGAGTTTTGGCACTAGTCTAATATGTATGTGTGGATGATGTCTCATCATAGATGTAGATTGGAGGGTGGTGACTTTCTCAACGTACCCTCTTAAATTTGTGATAGCCGGTGGAAAATATTGTTTGAGAGAAGGAAAAAAATAACAATTGACTATAGAGATGAGGGCAAGTGCTAAATATTATTGTAACTTACATATAAGAAAAAAGTTAAATCAACAAAACCGATACATCTAATTAGAACTGTTCATAGTTCAGCGGACAAAAAATCGAACCGAACCGAACCATAACAATGGTTCGAGAAACCGAACCGAACCGTTATGGATAATAGTAAAACCAAACTGAACTGTACTAATGGTTCAACTAAATGGTTAATCGAACCGAACTGTTAAGCACAAATAACTGTAGTTATGGTTCGGTTAACCGGTTAACCGAACCGAACTGTTAAGCACAACATTTTTTTGGCCTCTTAATTTCATAATTAACTAAACATTACAACTTAAATAAACATCAATGGTTAAGTTAAATTCAAGTACAACAAATATGAACTTAAAACCAACAATAAAACAATTGTTTTGAGTTTTGAGAATTTTGAGTTTTTCAAATGGTTTGGTTCGGTTCAAATCGTTTGGTTCGGTTATTAATGGTTCGGTTCACAGTTAATAAACTGTCCAGAATTAATAGTTCGGTTCATAAATTTATGGTTCGGTTCGGTTCAGTTTATGGTTTTCAATGAACAGCCCTACATCTAATGCTAGATGGGAGCTTCTATGGTACATTAGAATAATTCTAATGTATCGGTACATTATGTTATAAATTAATAAATTAACGATTATTTTTAAGAATTAAATAACTATTAGTCCATTATTGTATTTTAGAGATGATAATATCACAAGAAAAAACACAATTTCATTGTTGATAAGCATCACACTAATTTTTTAATATTTTTACAAAAAAAAATTAAATATTCACTATTATTGGGAATGAAAATTCAAAAAATATCAAATTTTATATTTTCGACGGTATTGATAAATAATGTTTGGTTATTATAATATTCTTAATGATAGAAAATATAATTTATTTTAACAAACATTTATTTAGCCATTAATTTAATGTTCTAATGTACCGGTACATTATAATTATTCTTTTTTTTTTTTGGTTTTTCACCACCAGTTTAATCTGGTTCGGGGGTCAGTTCTGTCATCAAGTGGTTCCAGCCCCCTCCCGATCGCAGTTGCGGGGGATCGAACCGTGGTTCTCCCTACCAAGTTCAGCGCCAATCACCACTGAACCAACTAACGATTGGTTTACATTAGAATTATTCTAATATACCATAGAATTTCCCATGCTGGATTAAATGCATTAAATTTTGTCCAGTTGTTTTTCTATTTAGGAACAGAGTTACTAGTAATAAGTAGTTATTCGATTAAAATTGATCATTATTTACAACTGGTAATCATATACTATTATTATAAAAAATCAATATTCTATTACTATATATATATAAAAAAAAAACTAATAGTCATTCATTTGCATCAATATATAGTATTGTTTAATTTCAAAAAGTAAAATAAAAGATAACCCTTGAAATGAAGATGACCAGGTCAACAAAATAAAAGTTGTGAGAAATAGCATAAAAATAGGAAGCAATTCAATCCAATTGTCAAATAAACTAAAATTAGAATTAAAATCCAATATTGGTAATTCTGAAAGTTGAAGCCTCCATCACCAATCTCGTTCTCAAACACGATGACAACTTTCATGTTTCTGTTTGTGGTTACCCAATTCAAAGAAAACAAAAAAAATAACACATCAAATATTATTATCCAACAGAAAATACAAAAAATAGAGAAACAGAGAAGAAGAAGAAGAGGAAGAAGAAAAAGAAGACAAGGAAGCAAAACAACAACCTCAATCTATCCGAACAGCGGTCCATTTATACCCGGAGGACGCTTCAGATTCCGGTTTACCAATGGCCGTTGTTCGCTTCCTTCTTCTCATCTTCCCTCTTCTCATCTCTCATTCTCTCTCAATTCCTGAAACTGAAGCACTTCTCAAGCTAAAACAATCTTTCACAAACACACAACCACTTTCTTCATGGGTACCTAATCAACATCCATGTTCTTCAAAATGGGCTGGTGTCATATGTTTCAATAACATCATTGAAAGTCTTCATCTTGGTGGTTTAGGCCTCTCTGGAACAATTGATATTGATTCTCTTTTACAGATTCCAACTTTAAGAACCATTAGTTTTGTTAACAACTCTTTCTCTGGTCCTATTCCTGAATTCAACAAACTTGGTGCTTTGAAAGCTCTTTATTTATCTGAAAACCAATTCTCAGGACCTATCCCTCCACAGTTTTTCTCCCATTTAGCTTCTTTGAAGAAAGCATGGCTCAATAACAACAAATTCTCAGGAAATATACCGGAATCTTTAACAGGTCTTCGCTTCCTTGGCGAGTTACATCTCGAAAACAATGAATTCTCTGGTCCTATTCCAGAATTTAAACAAGAAATCAAATCATTTGACATGTCTAATAACAAATTACAAGGTCCAATACCTGTTTCAATGACGAGGTTTGAAGCAAAAGTTTTTGCAGGAAATGAAGAGCTTTGTGGGAAGCCTCTTGACAAAGAATGTGACTCTTCTTTGCCTTCCTATTCAACATCTCCTGAAAGTGGACAAGGTTCGGGTTGGGCAGTAAAATTTATTGGAATTCTCATTGTTGCTACCGTGGTAGCTGTTCTATTTACGTTGATAAAATCAAGACGTAATATTGACGATGATTTTAGTGTTATGAGTAGAGAAAATAATGACGATGTTGTTCAAGTTCATGTTCCTAGCTCTAACCATAGCAGAGCATCAGAAGGTGGTGGTAGCAAAAAGGAATCTAGGAGAGGTTCATCAAAGAGTGGTGGAATGGGTGATCTTATTATGGTGAATGATGAAAAAGGTGTATTTGGTTTACCTGATTTGATGAAAGCTGCTGCTGAGGTTTTGGGAAATGGTGGGTTAGGTTCTGCTTATAAAGCTGCTATGACTAATGGTTTATCTGTGGTTGTCAAGAGGATGAGGGAGATGAATAAAGTTAGCAGAGATATATTTGATGCTGAGATGAGACGCTTTGGGAGGCTTAGAAACCGTAACATATTAACTCCTTTGGCTTATCATTACCGCAGGGAAGAGAAGTTGTTTGTTACTGAATATATGCCCAAAGGAAGCTTGTTATATGTCTTGCATGGTAATCATATCACATTTATTTATGCTTTTATTAACTATATATGCATGTTTTGTAGGGGTTGTGGTGTATATGATGTCTGTTTTGTAGGTGATAGAGGAACAAGTCATGCTGAACTGAATTGGCCAACACGTTTGAAGATTGTGAAAGGAATTGCACGTGGATTAACATTTCTTTACACTGAATTTGCATCTGATGATCTGCCACATGGAAACCTTAAATCAAGCAACGTACTTTTAACTGATAATTATGAGCCACTCCTAAGTGACTTTGCATTTCATCCACTAATCAATACAAACTATGCAACACAAACAATGTTTGCATACAAAACTCCTGATTACGTTGTCTACCAACAAGTTTCACAGAAAACAGATGTTTATTGTCTCGGAATCATCATTCTTGAAATCATTACAGGGAAATTCCCTTCTCAATATCATAGTAATGGTAAAGGTGGTACTGATGTTGTTCAATGGGTTTTCACAGCAATATCTGAAAGAAGAGAAGCTGAATTGATTGATCCTGAGTTAACAGGAAATAATACAGATTCAACGAATCAAATGTTACAACTTATTCAAATTGGGGCTGCTTGTACAGAAAGTAACCCTGAACAACGACTTAACATGAAGGAAGCAATTAGGAGGATAGACGAATTACAAGTTTAAAGATGAATATGTCAAATATGTCAGTATGCTAGCTTAATTAGTATGTAACAAACAGTTGCTTTTGTAGGTGAGAGTTGCAGGCCTAGGAAAGATTAATTAATTAATTAATTAATTACATTGATTCAGCATCTTGACTTAATTGTTCACTATTCATGAATGAATGAATGAATGATTCATCCTCTAAAAAGTTTTGCGGTAAACAATGAGTTATGCACAATACAGTACTATTAAGGGGCATATATAGAGGAAGAAAAAGAGGTCACCACCACAGAGGGAGAAAAATTGGATACATGCATGGCTTCATGGAACAGTTGCAACTTCTATGAAACAAAATTGGATCATGTTAGTAAATGCAGGAGATGGCGAAGATTGAGGTGTTTTTAAAGTATTTGTCCCTTTGAAGTGTTGAAAAATGTGAAAGTACAAGCTCAATTGATTGTTTTGCCTCTTGTGTTAATAATGACCCTTGTAAATTAATGTGCAATTTATAATATAATGAACCCATTTTTGTGACACCGCCCTCAAATTCTGTTGTTGAAAAGTTTGTACCCCAATTTTTTTTTTCTTTTCAAGTTTTTCTTTTATGCCTATGAAATCCAAGTCCTTTATATTTTTCTTTCAATTTGTAAATTGTGTTTTTTAAAGTTAGACTATGAAAGTTTTTTTTTTTGACAGCAAGAAACTTATATTATTTCATTACTTAAAATAGTTGTAATACAAAGCGGTACACTATCAAAATAACAGCGACGAGGCCATGAATTAGCCGCCCTAGCTAATGTATGAGCAACTAAGTTCGCTTGTCGCTTTACAAACTTAACCAAAAAGTTTGGATTAGCTAATAACACATTATTGATGTTTTGAACAATACGACTAAACTCGGACACTCCATCACGAACGTGTTGAATTGCTTCCACTAGACTTTTAGAATCCGTCTCCACAATAACATGATTAACACCACGTTGCTCCATTTGCTGTAGAGCATCAAGCAAAGCAATTGCTTCTCCTTCAATGACAGAACAACTACCTTCCAACCAAGAGGTTCCAGCTGCAACAAACATGCCGTTATGATCCCTTAAACACCAGCCTCCACTAGTTTTATTTAATTCCCTGTGAATGCCTGCATCGGTATTACAATTTAACCACCCGTCCGGGGGCTTCTGCCACTGAATATTTGTTGCCTGCTGCACATGGCCGACCTGCAGTTGCTGGGCAGCGTACCATTCGTCCCAAAGATGCTTAGCTTTGAACCCCAAGGCACGACCCGTCTCCTTAGAATCATTCCACACGCAATTGTTTCGATTACTCCACAAAACCCAAAGTAGCGTAGCAAACAAACCGGCTTGGGCTGCATCAAGCTGTGAACAAATGCCCAATATTACTTCCTTCATGCCACGCACATTCTGAATCCACGGCGCAAGTAGCAGCTCCAGGCCTGCGCTTTGACGGCTGTGTACGCTAGTTTCACACGCAAAAACAACATGCCAATCATCCTCTAAATCATGATCACATAGAGGGCAAGACAATGGACAAGGAACACACCTATCTTGGAGACGCACACGGGTTGGTAAACAATCCTTACACATACGCCAAAGAAGGTGCTTAGCTTTTGGAGGTGCAAGAATTTTCCATAAGCTAGACCAATCTTCATTATTAACTGCATCCCCAAATTTTCCTGAAATATTCATCATCAAGTTATAGCCACTTTTAACGCTATATTGCCCATGCGTGCTATCAACCCATAACAATTGATCCTCCTCAATCAAATTAAAAAGCGGGATATCAAGAATACTCTTGGCAACATGAGGGCTAAATATGGATTCTATTTTCGGTTTATCCCATAACTTCAAGTGAGGATGCATAAGATCATGAACCGTTAAATTATACACACCTTGTACTTGCGGTGAGGGTATCCACGCTTGTTCTTTATCTCTCAACCAAGGCTCTCCCATAACTTTTATACTAGTCCCATTACCAATGCTCCACCTACAACCATGCATGAGAATTTGCCGGGCTTTCCAAATACTTCTCCAAGCATAACTAGGATTATGACCAATCTTTGAATCAAAAAAAGAAGAGTTTGGAAAATACCTTGCTTTGTATAATCTAGCCACGAGAGTGTGAGGTTTTGTCATGATGTTCCACCCTTGCTTTGCTATCATGGCTAAATTGAAGGTGTGTAAATCGCGAAAGCCCATACCTCCTACACTTTTCGGACAAGTCATACGGTCCCAAGCAAGCCACCTTATACCTTTTCTATTTGCTCCTCCACCCCACCAAAAAGAATTCATCATCCTCTCAATATCTTTGATAGTAGAATCTGGAAGTAAGTACACGCCCATCACATAGGAAGGAATAGCCTGGAGTACTGATTTTATCATAATCTCCTTTCCTGCTCTAGATAAAGCTCTCCCCCGCCAAGAATTGATTCTACGCCAAATTCTATCTTTGATGTAGGCAAAAATGTCCTTTTTCTTTCTACCGATCATAGAGGGAAGTCCAAGGTAATTGCCCGTACCAAGCACGTGTCGAACTCCCATTATTCTAGAAAGGTCCTCCTGTGCTGCTAGACTCAGGTTCCTGCTAAAGAAAACTTCTGACTTGGATAAGTTGATTTCTTGACCTGTCGCAAGTTCATAAGTTTTAAGAAGGGTCATTAGATGGTTTGCCTCAGCTAAAGTAGACCTGCAGAATAAAAAACAGTCATCAGCAAAAAGGAGGTGGGACACCGTCGGTGCCCCTCTGCAAATGCGAACTCCATGTAAATCTCCTCTAGCCACAGCCTGTTTTACAAGAGCAGTTAAACCCTCAGTGATTAAAATAAACAAATATGGAGATAAGGGATCTCCCTGACGTAGACCCCTCCCCGGGTAAATAGGACCAACTTTCTCAAAGTTCACCAGGACTGAGTAATTTACAGAACTAACGCATAGCATCATCCAGTTAATCCACTGATTAGAAAACCCCAATCTTTCGAGCATACCGCGCATGAAACCCCAGTCTACTCTGTCATAAGCTTTACTGATATCAATTTTTAAAGCTAACTCCCCTTTCGTGCCTCTTGTTTTTCTCTTTAAAGCATGAATAACTTCGATAGCAATTAAAGCATTATCCAGAATGGAGCGCCCTTCTATGAACGCGGATTGTTCTTCCGACACACACTTCTCAAGACAACATTTCAATCTATTAGCTAACAACTTTGAAACCATTTTGTAAAGTACGTTGCAAAGAGAAATTGGTCGCAAATCCTTCATGGAAGCTGGACTTTCACATTTAGGAATCAAACATATGTTGGTATCATTAAGGGAAGAAGGGAAAAAACCTCTATCAAGCCAACCTTTGACTGCTTCAAAGATATCATCGCCGCAAAGGTCCCAAAAATGTTGATAGAAAGCCGGATTAAAACCATCTGGGCCTGGAGCTTTATCGGGATGCATTTGAAAAAGTGCCTCTTTCAATTCTTCTTTGGAAAATGGCGCTAGCAGCTTCTCATTGTCCTCCTGTGTAACTCGCGGCCTAATCAAGGATAAAATCGGATCATGTGTTGTTGTGTTGGCTTTGAAGAGTTGATCAAAATAACTTCTAGCAACCTCACATAAACCATGCTGCCCTGTAATCTCCATGTTGTCATCGTTGACAAGCTTAACTATTTTCTTTGAGCGTTGCCTAGATGATGCCGACATGTGAAAAAACTTAGTATTCAAGTCCCCCTCCTTCAACCAATGCATCTTCGCCCGTTGTCGCCAATACGTTTCCTCTTGAATTAGCAACCTAGCATGTTGTGATTGTACAATGTTGTACCGATCAGAGTTAATTGCGTCGTAACTTCCCCTTAGCCGTTCCATTTCTTCGCTGCATTCTAAAACCTCCTGTTTGAACCTCATCCGCTTCCTCCTCCCCCACCATTGAAGTTTCTCAGCGCATCTGTTTGTTTTATGTATAATATCACCACGCATATTTCGCCCCCAACCTTCCTCTACAACTTCATTAATGTCATCCTCCTTCAACCAAATGTTTTCGAACCGAAAAGAATAATGTTTACCCTTCTGAACAATGTGTGAAGTTTGGAGTAATATAGGGCTATGATCCGAATGAGAAGCAAGGAGATTTGTCAGTTGAACCGTGGGAAAATTCATAAGCCAGTTAGAATTGGCCATGGCACGATCTAAGCGTTCTTCAATAACATGTGTGGAACCTCTACTCTTAATCCAAGTGTAAGGGTAGCCCTCCAAAGGGATGTCAGTGAGGTCACAGTCACTTACAGCACTACGAAAACCATTACAAAGCCAATTCGGGTGGGGATGGGTACCCCTCTTATCTTCCTGTGACAGCAAATCATTAAAATCCCCGATAATACACCACGGAAGGTCGGACATATCACGAAGGTTACGTAACAAATCCCAAGCATGACGCCTCCTTTCTCTTTCGGGATAACCGTAGTAGCAAGTCAGCCTCCAATCTTCCTTATCACTATCCTCCACAATCAGGTTGATAAAATTCCGAGAATAGTTCACAATTCTGCAGTTAGAGGAATTCCTCCACATGACAGACAAACCACCACTTCTACCTTCAACATCTACTGACAAACAAGAACTAAAATTCAGACTGACACGAATTTTTTCCATGGTATGAGACTTTGAAAGAGTTTCCGACAAGAACAAAATATCTGGTTGGTGCCGTTGAGCAATATTACGAAGGTTCGGAATTGCACTCGGGGTGCTCAATCCCCGGCAATTCCAGCTGAGTATTTTCATTGGTCCCGGCAGGCCTGGCTGCCAGGACCTGCTGTTAAAAAAGACTGTGAAGCCATGGAAGAATTTAAGGAAGGAGCATTATCTCTCCTGCGCTTTTTTTCACTCTGCACCTCCATATCCGTTTGTTCTTTCTGGGTTTTTTCTGGTCCAGATGGTTTAGTTTTGGGCGGGTAATTTTTGGATTTTTTGGGCTGGATGGGACGGGTCATCTTTGGGTCAAGGCCATGTTTAATTGGGTTTCTGGCATTTAATGGGTTGGGTGTTATACGGTGGTTTTCATTGGTTGGATTGGATGAGGTGGCCGACAAGGCAATAAGTGTTGGCTGGCTATTGAAAGTGAAGGAATGATTGGGTGATGATATGGTTGTACTGGTTTTCGTGAAGTGTTGGGGGGTAATAATGGGAGAATTAATAGTGGTAGTAGAAGGGGTATTATTGCTAGGGACAATGAGTTTAAGGTTGTCTGCTGTAGTTATTATGGGAGTGGGGTCAGTTGACACACGTGCCAGGAGGGTTTGGAAGGAAGGGTGTATCTGGTAGTGATTGGCTGAGTCATTAATATTTGTTAAAGCTTGGTTGGGCGTTGTATTTGGGGTGGCATTAGTGGCTAATGATTGCTCTTGTCTGGTAGTTAATGTCAATTGTGTAAGTGCACCAGTTCATCCTCATGTTTTAATAATTGTCAAAACACATGAAAATAGGTTGAACATATTTTGGCAAACTTTACAAATGACTTGACAACAAAGAACTATTTTCAAAACCTTGAAAAACTGACTTTTTGGTGTTTTGTATCGATACATACATTTCTGTATGGATACAAATGTCCTGAAACTTGTTCTGGTACATTTTGAGCACTTTGTATCGATACACACAGGCTCTGTATCGATACAACAGCTTCTATACAAAAACAGAATGTTCCATATGATTCGAAACATGCTTGCATGTATCGATACATGTGTATATGTTCTGAAAAACCAGCAAGCTTCATATGATTCGAAGCATGCTTGCATGCTTAGATACATATCAGTCAAGATTTCAAGATTCTGATGTTTGTATCGATACATCCCGTGTTTGTATCGATACAAAGGTCAAGATTTTCAAAATTGAACGTTGGTCAAGGGCTTTGTATCGATACAAACAATCATTTGTATCGATACATCTACTGAAAATTATGCCTAAATTTGCTCATTCTATTTTCTCTTTAAATAGCAATGTGTGGGTTCCTTTGTAAGTAATGAAACAATCACAGTAACTGAACACAACTGAGAAATCTAGTGAGAATCATTGAGAGAGCAAGAAGTGCTTTGGGTAAAACACTTTGGATACAATTTGGGTGAAAAATTGGGATCAAAGTGTTATCCTTCACAAGATCATCATCTTCCATCAAGTTGCAACAATTGAAGATTGAGTATGGGATCAATCATTTAGGAGTTGTACGCTTGGTCGATAACGTTCGGTGCGATTCGTGGTGAAGCAGATTCGCGATCGGGTTGATTTGTGCAAGGAGGTTGGATTGCTCACTAGGGATCCAAGATTGTTCGATATCTTGGAGGATCAATTGAGAAGAATCGAAGGACTCAGCTGGACGATCGTTGCAAGGAGTTGCACGGGTAGGATCGTTGGAATCAGAGGGTGAAGATTCGTTCGTCGATTGAGGGTTTGCATAGTTTTACATTTTGAGTCAATATAGGTTTATTGGATTCATTGTAATTTGTGCACTTGTGTTCAAGTTGTTTTTCATTCTATACATATCTCAAATAACCCGTTTGGTTATTTGGGGGGAGACGTACTCGGACATACGCGTGGACGACGCGAAATCCGGGGAACTCCCTAATCAAATCCTCGTGTGTTGATTGCATTACTTTCATTCTTTATTGCTTTCATTATATTCGTAAACAATTGAATTTGTGTGTTCGTAAGTGTTCACAAGGATTCAATTGTTATTATCTTGTGTTGTGAATTGTTTTTGAAAGAATCGAATAACTTGCTTGGAAACGTTGTTGTTAATTGAATCAGTTTTTGAATATTTTATTCCGATCGACTTTTCCTCAATACGTTTTATCGGCTTAGTTACTTTTTCAATAAGTCAAAACGGTGCAAAGAGACTACCGATCCCGGAGTCGCTTCCGCACGCACGTTTAACCGAACAATTTTTTAAAAACTCAATTGGTTAACGGAACCACTTATTCACCCCCCTCTAAGTGGTTAGCCTCGTAGTCTAACAAGTGGCATCAAGAGCCCGGTTGATTTTAAACGATTAAACCGAGTAATTTGTGCCTATTATTAGACAACATGGCTTTTGCACCAAAAGGGGCGTATAATAGGGCTCCGGTATTCAATGGAGATCATTTTGACTATTGGAAAAGTAGCATGCGTATTCACATCAATTCTTTTGATAGTGAAGTGTGGAATGCCATTGAGAATGGTCCGTTTGCTCCAACTATAACGGATGCTCATGGTGTTGTCGCAAATAAGCCAATGGCACAATGGACGGATGAGGAAAAGAAGAAAGTCAATTACGATGCGAAGGCACAAAACATTTTAATATCATCCCTTGGGATTGATCAATTCTATCATGTGTCGCATTGTGAATCGGCTAAGGAAATGTGGGACACATTGGTTACTCACTTTGAGGGTACCAATGATGTCAAGATATCCAAAATTAATACTTTAACACAAGAATTTGAGTTGTTTCATATGCTAGATGGAGAATCCATCGAGGATATGCAACAACGCTTTATCAAAATCACCAACAAGTTACACGGTTTGGGAAAACCAATTTCCAACCAAGATGCTACTAACAAAATTTTAAGATGTCTTAGTAGGAATTGGCAACCTAAGGTCACCGCGATTAAGGAAGCTAATGATCTTACCTCATTGAATCTTACAACTTTGTTTGGCAAACTCACGGAGCATGAACATGTGCTAAACTTGCTAGAAAAGCATGAGAAAAGCGAAAAGAAGGTAAAGCACAATGACAAGGAAAAGGAAAAGGACAAGAGGTCTATAGCTCTAAAAGCCTCTACTTCAAAGTCCACCAAGTCCAAAAGGATAGAGCATGTGGAAAGTAGCTCAAGCGAAGATGATTCCGATGATGAGGAAATGGGACTCTTCGTTAGGCGCTACAATAGGTATGTGAAGAAAAATGGGATAAGGCACTCCGATGAAAATCTTAAGAAATATCGGAAAGATAGTGGTTACCATAGAAGGAAGGAAGATGTCAAGTACTCTAAAAAGGGAGCATGTTATGAATGTGGACAAATCGGTCACTTTAAACCGGATTGTCCCAAGCTCAAGAGAAAGGAGAAAGAATCACCTTCATTCAAAAAGGGAAGCAAGGACAAGGGAAAGAAAGCTTACGTTGCATGGGAGAGCTCTAGCTCATCTTCCTCTTCATCATCAAGCTCTAGTTCAAGCGGTGAAGAAGGATTGGCAAATGTGTGTTTGACATCACACGATCGTAAGAAACTTGTTCCTAAAAAGGTAAACCAAAATTCCTCTAGTTCATATACTCTCTTGGAATATCATGAATTACAAGTTGCTTTTGAAAAACTACACAAAGAAACTCAAGAGGCTTTTCAACGATTAAAGGGTTTAATGCAAGTCAATAAATACCTTGAGGTTAAAGTTTCGGAAACGGAACATGAGTTGAAAGCTCTCAAAGAATCTTTGGTTCAAAAACCTCTTGTGAATTATGATAGTTGTGGAAATGAATATACCGGATGTGATGGATGTTTTTACTTAAGTAGAGATTTACGAAAACTACAAGAGAAGTTAAAAGAACCATCCAAGCCGGAGATTACTTTTGCGGTTGATCCATCTAAATTCAACAAATCTTTTAAACCGAGAAATAAAAAGTATAAATTTGTTGAAAAGGATCACAAGAAAAGTAATCCTCATATTGTTTGTCATTATTGTTGTAACAAAGGACATACGATTGCAAAATGCCAAGCACGGAAAACCTTAGTACCTAAAGGCATATTGCAATGGTTACCTAAGTTAGACAATAATGTTGATACTAACAAACTAGGACCCAATATGAGTTGGGGACCTATTTCAAATGTCTAAACATGTAGGTAAGCGTCTTGAAGCCATTGATGAGAGACATTGATAACGAGTGGCTCAAGACTTACAAACAAGTAAGGTGAAAAGATACGACTCAACCCAACACAAAACGATGTGGAAATTGATCACTTCCTTCATCAAATACTTAAGGGAAGATTCTACTCTTTAACTTTGCTTTATACATATTTTGTTTAGCATTTGTGTTTGTGATCATATACATGCATTTTCTATCTTAATATGATATAAGTTTTGATATTTGTCTAATCCTCCATTTCCAAGAATTCTTACTCAAAAATATTAATAAGTTTTTGAGCTTTATACGTCTCAAATGGGGATTTGACAAAAATCATTACAACTATCCTATTAAGTTCATATTAGAATGTATATGTTAAGTTTTGCATCTATGTGTAATTTTTTGCATACATACATAGATATATATATATATTTTTCGCATATGATTGTTTGTGGTACTTTAACTATGTTATGTGATTTCTTTTATCATGCATCTATGGTTTAACATGTGTTCTCATGTTAAGATTTGCTTTGGTATTGCTTTGGTTCACATATATACGCATATACCATCATGATTGTATGTGTTTCTTTCATACGTGTTAATTGAAAATCATCGAAATTTCTTTTTGAACCTTTTGATTCATGTGATTTGAGAAAAATTGAAAATAATGTGTTTTGGATCGATACAATGAATTGTGGATGGATACATGTCAGTTATTTTTCAAAATTTCAAATTTTTCAAAATTAACCTGACTTGTATCGATACATACAAGTGAGTATCGATACATGGCGTGCTGAGAAAAACAGCAAGGCGACCATGCTTCGAAACATACAGGTATGCTTCGATACATGCTTCAAAACAACTGACTTGTATCGATACATATTACTGTTTGTATCGATACAACCGCGTAGAAACAAGTTTTACATGACTTTTTCATTCATTCATTCATCACAACAACTCAACCACTCTTCTTCTTCAAACATGAAACTCATGAAACCTCTCCAAAACCCTTATTCCCAATTTCTCAATCTCTCTCAAAACTTAACCAAATCATCTCAAAATTTAACTCCAAATCACTCAAATTCCTTACCCATTCCTAATACTCCATCAAATTCAAGGGTTCAAGCTACATAAAATTCACATTGGAAGCTTTGAATATCTCCAAATTTGGGTACACACCTTCTTCATCTTCTCAAAATTCAAAGGTAACATCTTACTCTTCCAAACTTCTAGAATGGCTAGCAATAGTAAGAAAAATGATGGAAGGACTAAGATAATTAGGACCACTACTCATGATCAAAATTTTAGGAGAGAAAATTTCATCCATGAAAACTACTTGAACTTCTTCATTAAAAATTGCTCAGAGAAGAAAGTGATTCCTCAAAATGCTGTAAGTGTAGAAAAACTTGAGGAATTACATTTGGGTGATATTGCTGAGATCATTAGAAGAGAAAAACTTAGCACATTTTGCAATTTAAGAGATGCTTACATAGAGGAACTTGTTAGGATCTTTTATGCTGGTATACAAGAACAAAATGGTGCTGAATTTGAATTTTGTATTGGGAAGAAAATTTTCAAAGTATCCAACAAGCTATGGTTAGGACTTTTTGGGTTGGAAACCGGTAAGAAGTTGCAAAGATTCACTGATACTGAAGGTCCTAAGTATAATATGTCTGAGTTTTCTTGCACTCTAACCAAGAATGGTAAGAGTCCAAATGGAAAAGCGGGAAGGCTTAAGCAAGGACCTAGAGTTCTACTTTGGATTGTGAACCACATTCTAAGGCCTAGAGGAGGACCTTACTCTAGACTAGATTGGAAGGATATTGATTTGATGTATGTTATGATGGAAAACAAAAAGATGGATTGGCCTCACTACTTTGTTAGTCGCATGTTTGCTTTGAGAAATTCGAAAAAGGACCACTTCTTCGCATACTCTAGCTTGATTCGGAATATCTTAGAGAACTTCAAGATAACCTATAACCTCGCGGGTCTATGGATAAGTCCTAAGAGGGATCAAGTTTTTAGCATGACACAAATGAAGAAAATGGATTACAAGTGGAATGATACGACTAATGAGTATGAGTTTTGTGGAAAAGAGGATGATAATGAAGAGCCGATGCATGAAATTCAAGAGGAAAGGGGCAAAAGACTAAGATTGGAATTGCATGAAAGTGATAGCATGGAAGGGGGAGAGATTTGGATGCACAAGCTAAAGGATCATCAAACGCATTATGGCATCAACTCAGGGGGAGCAAGCTTTTGTGATTAAGCCTTGGTGTTGTTTTTGCGTCTGTATATCATTGCTATTTTTATTTGCATAATAGGTATAGGCTTAGTTTAGCTTATGCATAGTTTTGACAATTATCAAAAAGGGGGAGAATGTAAGTGCACCAGTTCATCCTCATGTTTTAATAATTGTCAAAACACATGAAAATAGGTTGAACATATTTTGGCAAACTTTACAAATGACTTGACAACAAAGAACTATTTTCAAAACCTTGAAAAACTGACTTTTTGGTGTTTTGTATCGATACATACATTTCTGTATGGATACAAATGTCCTGAAACTTGTTCTGGTACATTTTGAGCACTTTGTATCGATACACACAGGCTCTGTATCGATACAAAAGCTTCTATACAAAAACAGAATGTTCCATATGATTCGAAACATGCTTGCATGTATCGATACATGTGTATATGTTCTGAAAAACCAGCAAGCTTCATATGATTCGAAGCATGCTTGCATGCTTAGATACATATCAGTCAAGATTTCAAGATTCTGATGTTTGTATCGATACATCCCGTGTTTGTATCGATACAAAGGTCAAGATTTTCAAAATTGAACGTTGGTCAAGGGCTTTGTATCGATACAAACAATCATTTGTATCGATACATCTACTGAAAATTATGCCTAAATTTGCTCATTCTATTTTCTCTTTAAATAGCAATGTGTGGGTTCCTTTGTAAGTAATGAAACAATCACAGTAACTGAACACAACTGAGAAATCTAGTGAGAATCATTGAGAGAGCAAGAAGTGCTTTGGGTAAAACACTTTGGATACAATTTGGGTGAAAAATTGGGATCAAAGTGTTATCCTTCACAAGATCATCATCTTCCATCAAGTTGCAACAATTGAAGATTGAGTATGGGATCAATCATTTAGGAGTTGTACGCTTGGTCGATAACGTTCGGTGCGATTCGTGGTGAAGCAGATTCGCGATCGGGTTGATTTGTGCAAGGAGGTTGGATTGCTCACTAGGGATCCAAGATTGTTCGATATCTTGGAGGATCAATTGAGAAGAATCGAAGGACTCAGCTGGACGATCGTTGCAAGGAGTTGCACGGGTAGGATCGTTGGAATCAGAGGGTGAAGATTCGTTCGTCGATTGAGGGTTTGCATAGTTTTACATTTTGAGTCAATATAGGTTTATTGGATTCATTGTAATTTGTGCACTTGTGTTCAAGTTGTTTTTCATTCTATACATATCTCAAATAACCCGTTTGGTTATTTGGGGGGAGACGTACTCGGACATACGCGTGGACGACGCGAAATCCGGGGAACTCCCTAATCAAATCCTCGTGTGTTGATTGCATTACTTTCATTCTTTATTGCTTTCATTATATTCGTAAACAATTGAATTTGTGTGTTCGTAAGTGTTCACAAGGATTCAATTGTTATTATCTTGTGTTGTGAATTGTTTTTGAAAGAATCGAATAACTTGCTTGGAAACGTTGTTGTTAATTGAATCAGTTTTTGAATATTTTATTCCGATCGACTTTTCCTCAATACGTTTTATCGGCTTAGTTACTTTTTCAATAAGTCAAAACGGTGCAAAGAGACTACCGATCCCGGAGTCGCTTCCGCACGCACGTTTAACCGAACAATTTTTTAAAAACTCAATTGGTTAACGGAACCACTTATTCACCCCCCTCTAAGTGGTTAGCCTCGTAGTCTAACAAATTGAAACGGATTAGGCGAGATTGATGGACCAGGATTTGCACCAGTTGCCACGTCAACTTGTGGCTCCTCCATGAACGTAGAGCTTGCCTGAAAATAATTCTGTGCCGCCGTATCAGGTCCTACATGCCCATCACGGTTACCTTTCTCCTCCCTTAACCACCGCGAAGTAATTTTTCCACCTTGTCGTCTGTTCTCCGCACGCAGCTCCGACGACCATTCACGGACTCCATTATCCTCCTCCATCGAGAAACGCACCAGACATTTGTTCTCCGCGTGTCCCATAAGACCACAAACAAAGCAAAAGATTCCTAGTTTTTCATATTTAAACTTCACTGTGCACCATCCTCCTTGCTTGTTCATTACCTTCGTGTCCTTCTTCAATGGAACTCGAACATCAATTCTAACTCGAACTCTCATAAACTGTCTCCAAAAGCTTGTATTATTATTTTTGTCATATTCAACAAACGCTCCAATATAGTTGGCCAATTTGGTACCAACCGTCTCCTTCATTAGTCCCATTGGTAAGTCATGAATTTGAACCCACATATCAACATGAAAAAGTGGTATACGATCAATTTGCATCCCTAGT
The DNA here is from genome assembly GCA_030408175.1 of Trifolium repens. Taxonomy (NCBI): domain Eukaryota; kingdom Viridiplantae; phylum Streptophyta; class Magnoliopsida; order Fabales; family Fabaceae; genus Trifolium; species Trifolium repens. The sequence continues at coordinate 53,385,301 of CP125851.1, forward strand.
TGGACTTGTTCAAGGATCAACACGTTGTTGTCAAAAGTTCATGGCCCCCCCTTCAGGACTGCCTCCATGTCAAGAGGGTGAGCAAAATGGAACAAGAATTTGTTGTCGGTTGCTTCTTTGATTGTAACTCCTTTCACCGGCTTCCACAGATCCGCCATTCTGACTTTCATAGAATTGAAATGGATAGTTCGATCGCAAAGAAATCGACCAACAAGACACCATCGAAGGTCTACTTGATCGTCCTCCTCCTCGTCAAAATCAAAACGAAAGCCCTCCTCATCCTCTTCATGCAACGATAAACTCTCAATATTAGGGTGATCCATAGTTTTTCACTGGAATGGTAGCTATGCGAAAGTTCTTTTTTGAATGAAAGAAAGTATGGTGAAACAACAATGAGAGAAAATAAAAAACAAGCTTCTCACTTAGAGAAGAAAAAACCAAACCCTAGCAGAGCACTAGGAAAAACTTTTTTGAGAAAGTATGTTTATCTTTGTTAGACTATGAAAGTTATTCTTGTAAGAAATGTCTAATGCCATTTAGATAGTTTTCATTCTACCTCTATTTTCGTTTTTTTCATTTTGATATTGTTGGAGGTTAGTAGGATGCTACTAAACAAGTATCTTTATAAATATTTTGAAAAGGTATATGATTTTGTTAAATTTTGTCGAGGTTTATACTACTCTTTGATAATTTGAGGTATTTATTCAATAATTAAGTAGAAAAAACCTTTGGTCATTCTAAGAGTATGCTAGGAATAAATTGATAATAAGTTATTAAAATATAAAGCCTTAATTCATAGTAAGTGGTTAAATATAAACATCAACTTCTCAAATTAGTCGGTCCTTAAGATAGATAAACTTTTTCAAAAATAATAAAAGATAGAGATTTTATTTTTGTGCATGAATTTTTTTTACCACTCAATTATTTATATCAATATATAATAATTACATATAAATAGAAGGCAAACAAGCGACAAGTTGCGCCGCTACTCCTTTTTGAATAGCAAAACAAATTTTCTTAAAAACAACATTTATAGCTCTAGGGGACACAACATTGCTATTCACAAACCTTTTAAACTCTTTGCAGATATTTTTAAAAATATTCATATTTATGCTTAAACATAATTTTGATTCATATTTTAAAAAATGAAATTATATTCCTCCTATTTTAAATATCAAATTTTTAGTCTAAAAATTTAACTTTTTGTCAATTTTTTTTTATATTAACTTTTTCTCAATTTTTGTCCATATAATTTTTAGGTCAATTTTTATGAGCCGACATATTTATGACCGACAACAACACTTATTAGTTCACATTAACTATCCATATTAGCAAAAAATAATAAATTTAATAAGCATTGTTACATTATAAATAATAAACAATGTTAAAAAAAATATTTAAAAATGAGATGAAGAATCAAAATTTTAAAAGTAAAATAAAATCGGGAGACCAAAAAATTAAATTTTCTAAGTCTTAAATTTATTTGTGAATGTCTTATAAAATATCGGACTTCTAACCACTAGGTTGCCTGACAAAAAAAAGTGTCGGACGAATTTGAAACAAAATTCTCATAATGAATTATTTTTTATTTTGCATTTCTAATTTCTTTCTAAAATTGTGTTATGAAATTAAGTAATTAACAATAGTCAAACGTGGTGCAAAATCGGGTATTTGTCGGGGTTCATTCGTGGCATGTGATTCAACACGTGGCGAATCAATACATCTATTACGTGGCATTTTTAACTGTTACTATTTTCTTTCGTTCATCCCAAACAAAAAATAATCATATACCTCGCTTGTCTGAAGTTTTACCCAATTCACAGAAACGACGGCGGCGACGACGGAATGTATCGAACGGCGGCGAAGCGGTTGTTGTCCAGTGCAAGGCACTATAACGGAAACACCGGACTCCGATTCCAGCGTCCTCATGCATTGATAACATCTTCTCGCTTTTCCACAACAGAGAGTCAACCTTTTTCAAATCCACAATCTATCAACGATCCAATTCCGATTTCCATAACTGAAAACCCTAGTTTCTATGATTCCACTTCTTCATCATCTTCTTCGGATGAAGATTCACGACGCTACGAGACTCCGAAATCAAGAGTTAAGTACGAAGACGAACATGCTCGATTGCTTAGCGCATCAGTCACTCACGTCGTTCGTACACTCACTCACTCTCTTTCTCTTCTTATTTTCAATTTAATTTTCATATTTATGTATCTTGATTATTCCACTTTTCTGCATCTTCAGATGAAGTTGGGATGGACAGAAGCAGCGCTAGTTGCAGGAGCAAAGGATGTTGGTCTTTCACCTTCTATCGTTGGATCTTTATCAAGGAAGGAAGCAGCATTGGTTGAGGTTCATTTCCTTTCATGCATCTAATTACTGTATTAAACTTCTTTTATTTAAGTTTAGTTCAGATTATTTTAATCAGTGAGGGAAAACGTTCCTTTTATTTTATCTAATCAAATTCTTCATGCAATGGGTCATTTACCATTATCATCATATTTAGTATGTTTCGAGTAGAGTTGTTATTAAAGTATCCAGAGATTAGATTAATTGTTTCTATTTAAGTATTTAATTGCGGATTAGCTGTTGTAGTGAATTTAGTTTTCTTCTTTTCAGTTTTTCTGTCACATTTTGTTAGTTAGTTAGTTAGTTAGTTAATTAGTTAGAAGTTGGTTAGAAGTTAGTTTTCCTTCTCTGCATTCATAGATGTATGTATACTGGGTGCCTCTTGTAATTCAGTTAGTTGATGGTATACATTCTGATATTCAATTGAAAAGAAGAGAGTATGGTTCAATTCATCACCCTATTGGGTTCTCTAGGCTTTACCATTTTGCAGTAGTAGACTAGTAGTAGAACTTTAATATCTTGTTTAATTGTGGTTAGTCTTGACCATTTCAATAATTCATATTAGGCGATGGACTGATGGTTGAGTTTATTTTGTTATACCTTCATGTGTAGTCATTGATTCCATTCAATGATAGGACTGATCTCAAATTGCACGATAGCTAGAATTTAGAAGAGGACTAATACTATAGTAGCTCATGTTATGCTGGTCCTGATAGAAATTGGTACTATCTTGTAATTCCCATTGAACATTTTATCTTGTAATTCCATTTATGAGGCACAGTTATGCAGCAACCGGGCCTGTCTAACCCAACTTGGGAGAAGTTTTTCTCCAGGAGAAAGGATAAAATATGAAAATGAGAGAAAAAAATCTTACTAGGTATTTTGTGTCTTTTTAGTATGAAATAAGTGACTCATAATATTTGCTTAGTTAGATATCTCCTTACTCTCTCCTCTCTCGGATTTTTGCTTATATGTGCGGTGCGCGCATGCGTGTATTCTCTTCGAGTCCCCTATCATCGTAAGACTGCTATAATTTCAGGAGTTGTCAATGATGTTTATCAACTTTTTTAGGTTGCTTTTTTCAGATATGATATGAGTTTCCAGTTGTTCATTATCAAGTATGATCAGTTTTGTGGATTGTGAAGACTGCTCTCTTTCACTTTTGCTTACTTGTTTTATGAATCAATTCTTTTGTTCATCATAAACTTTTTTTCTTCCAGTTTTTCATGGATGACTGCTTACAAAGACTCGCTGATAGAATTGACTCAGATGGAAGTTTGAAAAATTTGACACCTAGTGACTGCATCTCTAAACTTATCAGATTGCGTCTAGAAATGCAAGCTCCTTACATATCCACATGGCCTCAAGCTCTAAGCATCCAGGTTTCTGTCTATGAAATTTTACCATGTTAGAGGCTTAGTTATATCTGTGAATTGTAGAGATGAAAGAGTTTCTGGTAAATAACATATTTACAGGCACAGCCGGCAAATGTTCCAACGAGTTTTAAGCAGAGGGCAATGCTTGTGGATGAGATATCGCATGCTGCTGGTGATAATGCCTCTGACATTGATTGGTACGCCAAGCGCACTGTCCTCGGAGGAATATATTCAACGACGGAGATTTATATGCTGACAGATGGTTCTGCTGGTTAGCTTTTCTGTAGCCTCTTTTTAAGGATACAAGCTTCGATTATTGCTTGATTAAGTTTCACCAGTTTTCTAGTAATTGGTGCTTTTCTAATCATAATATTTTATTTTTCTGTCACCTCCCAGTTCTGTTGGAAAATCCATACATACCTTAATCATTCATTCTTTCTTTTGATCTGAAATTTGATAAAATAGTTGGGAAAAAATGGAATTTTATGCCTCGTCCCATGGATACTGCGGTACTTTTGGAGTCTGTGTTTAATAAATACCATTTTGGGTTGAGACCTGTTGTTAATGGGTCGATGTGGTATAATTGTGATTTGTGAGAACTGTTCCTGATACTTCTGTGGCTTGTTTTCTGGCAGGTTTTCGGGATACATGGGCGTTTTTGGATGCTCGAGTGAAAGATGCATTTGATCTAAAGAAAACCATTCAAGAGGTAAGTCCTCAATTTAATATTGTGATTCATCACTCAAAATTTTGAAATTACAATCCTCTGGAATATAGTGCTTGGTGCTTTTGAGTTTTTTGAGTCATCCCGATAATTTTCAGGCACAATATTTAGCGGAAGCTGTCAGTGCCGGGCTGGGGAACTCCTTTCAAGGGTTTGTTGGGAAAGTTTTTCAGAGATGAATGAATCATGGTGGAAAGATGTGCATGCAGGTCTCATGCATTTTCATCTTTAGTTATTATATCTTGATTCAAACAACGTTTCTTCAAAATAATATTGTAAACTTGACAGAGATGGTAAGTTAAACGATTACTATATTTCAGATTACTTCATTTAAGCCCATAAAAGCTTGTAAATACCATCGAGGTTTAGCGCAAGTGGTTGGTGGTATGTGTGAGTGTTGTAAACTTTGAGATATTGAGTTTGATTCTCAATCATAAAAAAAATAATTTGTAAATAAGAATTTGATTGGATTATAGAAATAAAAAATTAAAATGATTTTGCAACAAATATGAATACTAATACTACTAATTAATTATAAAAACTACCAGTTTTTTTTGTTTTGCTAATCGCATATGTGAAATCACATCAACACTACTACCTCGGTCCATTATTATAGGAATCCTTACTAATCTCGTGTATTGAGATAATTTGTTGGAGTAAAAAATTTGTTTGAAACATATGCTAGTATTGTTTTTTTTTTAACGAACAAATGTGTGTTAGTATTATGTTGATTTTTTATATTCCAATGTAAATTGTGCCATTAATAGAAAAAAATGTAATAAATGTATTAAAAATTTGTAGATAATCTTATATTAAGGAATATATTTTTTTTATAATCTAAAAATTATATAACGGGCTTAAAATGTAAATTTTGTAGTATTAGTCATTAGGTATATGTTTTTCAATTTTAACGTTTCTTTTTTGACTCGTCTATTAAATCGACATTCTAGAAATTCTATACTTTTCAAGAATTTTCATCACATGCATGACTTTTGATCGATCTCTATTCTTAAAACAAGACTTTTCTTTGCAAGGTGAAATACATATAAGAGTTTTTTATAGGTCGAGAGTCAAGACCATAACTAAGTTAAGCTTAGTTGCGCTATAACATCATGTTCTAAGTTAAATATTTATTAATATACAAATGCCATTAGCAAAGGCCTTTTGTTAAAAGCAAAATAAAGATTTGAAAAGGGGATTGCAATCACTTGATATCAAAACTGATTCTTGAACTTGTAAAAGCCAAAAGCAAAATAAAAACCTAATTCCATTAAATTTTATTCATATACATATGTAATGCAATGACAACCGTTCTCCAATCACTATAAAGTTTTTCTTTTTATTTTTATATCAATAAAAGTTTGATTTTCATATATATATATATATATATGAAAAGTCACACAAAAACCTTACAACAAAAAAATGTCATACCAAAAATATTTATGATTGGTCAAGACCGTAATTAATCTTTAAATATAAATTGTATCTTGAAAAATGTCCATCAATTAAGAAATAAAAAATATTAAAACCATATAAAAAACAAAAATTATGTATGTTGACAATAATTTTGTACTTTTTTTTACAGTACAGGACAAAAATGAATATACATAACACGAAATATATTTATTTAAATTTTAATTCAAAATTTTAATTCATGAAGGAATTGCAAGTATATAACTATTATTTATTGTCTGCGAAAAAATGACACTAACTTTTTAGTTGAGTTTCATATCACAAGATTGTTAGTAAGTATTGGTGTATACATTCTATATTTTCTCCGGTCACATATGACCTATTAAAAATGTTCATAAAAAAAACACTTCCTACCTTTTAAAATTGTTGATTAATTTTTGTAAAAATTGATTGATTATTAAATTATGCATTTCAGTAACCAAAAAAAGAATTATGCATTTCAATAGTTAACTTTTATTTTATCACACTGGTCAAAGAAATCACAGTATTACTAAAATGTTTGTCAACAAAATCGAATTGAAAATCTTGTAACAAAAATTAAAAAAAATGGTTGTTGGTAGGGTAATGTTGGCGCTGCAATTTCTTCTTCACCTACACACCACTCTCTATTTCTTCAACACTAACGAGAAGAGAAGCGTAACCTAATCCGAAATCCAATCATGTCTTTGTCGGCATCGGAGATCGCTCAGAAGCTGAATCTGCAACCTCATCCAGAAGGTGGCTTTTACGCCGAAACATTCCGAGATCACTCTGTTCAACTTTCCACTTCTCAACTTCCACCTGAATGTAAAATCAATCAAATCTCTAATCTCTTTCCATTTCATTTCATCTTATACAAATTTATTTAATTAATGAATTATTTGTTCACTCTCTGTTCACAGATAAAGTTGATCGTCCTGTATCAACTAGCATATATTTTCTGCTTCCATCTGGTAACATGTCTCGTCTTCATCGTATACCTTGTTCCGAAGTCTGGCATCATTACATCGGAGAACCAATCACCGTAATTCCTCCCCTTTTTCAATATTTTTTTTTTGTCATGTGAATTTAACTCAGTTGATAGGAGTCTGTAATTTTCCTTGGGTGGCTTATAGCCACTCATTTCATTTTTGTAGCTACTGTTCATATTAACAAAAAGAAATTTGAATGGTTGAGATCCGGACTGCCTCCAGTGAAAAATTCACGGAACAGGATCCAGTCTCGTTGCCAGGGACATTGCATTATATATATGCAGGAGGCCGGAGTTTGAACCCCGGTCATCCCACTTATCCACTTAAAGGTGGAATTTCTAGTCACCAGACTATTTGACAAAAAATGGTTAATTATGTTCAGGAGATCACGATTTTGAACAAATGTTTGTTCAAAATATTTGTTCAAAATCGTGGTTATATTCATTAGTCGTAATCCGAAGTGTGCATGGGCTAAATACATATTTAAATTGCTTTATCCTGAATGCTCAACGAACAGTAATCATCCAATTAAATAGGGACTTTGCTGGAAATCACAGAAGCTGCAGTGTATAAACCTCTTGATATTCAACATTATCCTTTTTTTTTGTAGGTGGTGGAATTGAATGAGAAAGATTCAAGTTTTAAGTTTACCACTCTTGGATCCGATCTGACTAAGGATCAAACACCGCAATACACGGTGCCTCCCAACATCTGGTTTGGTTCTTTTCCGACAAATGATTTTACTGTCTCTGCAGATGGGACATTTGCGAAGGCTCCTGAAAGAGATGGTGAGACTCACTACTCTCTTGTAGGATGCACTTGTGCACCTGGTTTTCAGTTCCAGGATTTTGAACTTGCTAAACGTTCGTACCTCGTTTCACGGTTTCCTCAATTGGAGTCTCTCGTCACTACCCTCACATTTCCGGAGTAACGTTGCTGCTCACTGCCTTGCTTTGTATACAATGTTAGAACATCTCTAATGTATGATCTAAATAAATGGTTCTTAAATATAAATAATGAATTGTTATGTTAAAATATTTGTCACATGTAATAATAGTATGTTTTTCTCTGTTTTTCAGTAAATGTTGTTCTTAATTTCATCTCATTTGAGTGAAGTGTTCTTATCAAATGTAGTAACATACGATCCACCTATTTAGTAATCTTAACTTTCTCGTATTAGAGATGCTCTTAAACGGTGATTGCTTGCGTGCTTCAATCTAGTCTAGTTACCGAGTTTGTAGTAAATTGTTAGTATCCGATAATTATCAATATATAAACTTATCCATTTGGGGTTTCTATATGTATGAATGAATGAATGCATGGACCTTTGATGGGTGAAAGGATGAAAGACTGTTCTAAGTTCTAACGTTATTTTTGCATGCTAAGAATTTCGACAGTTTACATTGCATTTTCATGTGTATCATACAAAAATAAACATGTAACATGTTGATCGACTGTCCCTTGGCTTCTCTTGTAATGGGAATAGTCTATTTCCTTTTTAGGCTTCTTAAACAAGTAACATCAACATATTTTCATAATATATCTCTATCTAACTTGGTATTATACTAGTATCTCATATTTTCAATCTATCACTTTTCAAATTGAGTATCAAGTATCAACACGTGTTTGATTTAATAGAGAATATTTAGCATATATAATAATGTATTTACTCTTGAAGTTAGCTTTGATTTTTCGCATGACAATTACAACACTTGAAATTTTCACAAGAAAATGAATTATTGGCAAGGTAAAATATAGTCAAACAGATTCTGATTTGCACTATACAAAATTTCCACAAGAAAATGAATTATTGGTGCAAAGCTGTATGTACAACTGCAAGAACGGATACAAAAATTATCGTATCTTGGATGCAAAATTGGGTTTGCTTTTGTAGTGCTTGTTTTTTCGTATGTATGAGCACTAGTGTGCAAAATATCACCATTTCTCGAGTACCGGGACTTTATTTGGATATTTTAAAATGATAGGAACAAAATAAGCAAAGAAAGAGCACAAAATAGAAGAATCAATGAAAATTCAACAGAAAATTGTTGTCAATTAACATCTTGTATAAATTCTTGTTCTTTCTAGGCAAACTTTACTTTCTATTGCAAGTATAAACTTGCACAACTATCCTTGAAAATCTATACACCAAAAAAGCAACCGGCAAATTAAAACAGAAGACTTACTCATATACATTTCCAAAAGAACAACTATATTCATAGCAATTTCTGTGGTAAAATACAATAATCTTGAAACTGAGTTGATTTCAGTTGTCGTCTCCACAACAGCATATATGTGAACAACATTCGAGGCAGGCGAGGCATCCCAAACCAATGCAAAACTGGTTCAATGCAATTAGACATTGGTTGTTCATCCTGGAAAAGCATTGGATGCAGCACATGCAGCAACAGTAACCACACACGGTGTCAAAGCAATTTGAGGCCGCTTTAAAGATTTCAGCCATTTCAGGCTTCAATTCATATCCCGGAGGAGTATTTTCAGCTGTTGCTTTCAAGTTGCCAAATCCAATACCTAGGTGTGGTAGTAAAATCGTTCTCTGGCCTTGCACCTTTGCCTCGTGCTTAGAAAGGTCCTTTTTTGACACCTGATCAAAATTATTGAAGAAGTGCCATTTAGAAAATCTTTAACTAACATTTTAATCTTAGTTTTATAACAATATAAGAAAACCATAATTAGATTATGAACTTTAAGTTAAAACAGACAGACCGACTAGGCGTTCTTAGATATTTCAATGTTATTTTGTGACAATTTTAGACATTTCAATGTTATTTTTTGAAAATTTTAGACATTTCAATGTGATATCTATAAGAATAAGTGACAGTACATTTTCAAAAGAAAAATTGTAGATAAGGAGTTTCATAATGAAAGCATGTTTAATATCTTTTTTATTTATTAGAGAAAATCATCAAAACTTCTGATACTTACATCTTTCGCACCAGGTGATTCCTTGATTTTCTTCAGATGATCATTCTCAAGCATAATCATACAAGTATACTCAGATGTAAAGCCAGTCTGCAAGCTCAGTTTTGCGACCTGCCAATTAAATGATGTGGCATAAGAAAATTTATCGAATAAAGAGACAACATAATCTATACTATGTAAGTACTGAGAGAAGTGATACTGGTAGCACAGGAAATTTACCTACCTTTTGTTCTAATTGTTTATTTTCTGAAAGCCATGCTTGAGCAGTAAGATGTTGTATTTGATCTCTTGCCGAAACCTGTGGAAGAGAAAATAGAGCAACACTGAGTTATTAAAGGAAGTGAAACAGAACAGTAAAAATTGTGGAAATTTATTCATAAAGCAGCACCTAGTTAAAGATGAACGGACCAAGACTGTGAGCGAGAATAAGATGAAGCAAACATGTATTTATGAATCACAGGCATAGCGAAGGAGTATATAGATCAACCATGTTCTTTGCATACCAATATAAAGACTTAAGATATATGAAGAAAAGGAATGCATGTAATTTGTCTTGATCCTAATTTATTAGGTCTCATAGTACTGTTAAAACATGACCTAGCTATTAACATGTTCTTTAAGGAAAATCATTCTCGGAAGCAGCTCACATAAACATGAAATAATTTGCTTATGCAGCACCCACAAATAAAATATAGAACCTCCTCTACAGAAATAATAGATATAGTTTTGAAAACAAGAAAGCTTGAGTATGCTAGTAGTAGAAGATTTTACCCTTTGTACAGGTATGCCCTTATCCTTTTGTATCTTCAAATCTATTTCAAAATTACTGAAATCAGCCAAGATGCCTTTGACTTTAAGAGTTTCAGGAAATTTTCCCTTGTATCTGCCGGATAAAACCAATGGACCCTCTGACGAAAGATCCGGGATATGGGAAGGCAATACCTATCATAAAACATTACAGATAATGCCATAAGAAAGAACCACAAGCTTAGAGAAAGCTGGTAACATTCAAACATATACAAGAGGATCGTAACAGAAAGTAAATAGTCATAATTTTCAGAACATGTGGGTTCATGGCAGAATATATAGATTTTCATTTTCAAACAACAATCTAAAGAAGATATAAACAGAAATGAATGATCAAATCTGTAGGTAGGTATATACTACAAATCCCCAAAGGAAAAGGAATAAATCTTCAGATGAATGACAATTATTGAATTGTACAAAGCATATTTTTAGTAATGACCATGGGAAAGAATAAAATGCAGGAAGCCAGAAATGTTATTTTTTTTACCTCAACTTGATCGATTTCATCCAACATGTCCATTTTGATATTTGCAAGAATGAGCGATGAAGCTTTTTCAAACAATGACAGCATTCGAGGCTCAATCAAATCTGGCAATTCAAAAAAGAGGCACAACTATAAGATTACTAGTAAACGCAGAATGCATACAAAGTTTCGCTCGGGCCATTGAAGAAATTTCTTATGTTAAGCACCCAAAGTGAGAGTTTCAATTGCAAATGACAAACCAGCAACATTATTCTACTTCTGTTGCAAAGATTAATACATTTTAATAGAGAGAGAGAGAGAGAGAGAGAAAGAGAGTGAGAGAGATTTTCTTAGAATTATGGATGTAAAATTTCTGTTTGGATAAACAAATAAATTAAGCGCTTATGGCATAAGAGCTTATGCTGCATAAGCTATCTGCGTTTGAATGTGTATAATGAAAAGTTCTTACACAAAAAGTGTTTGAATGTAATTACAAAAACCCTTATAAAATGTTATATTTTATAAAATTAATTTTTCTTACTATTCACATTTCATATATGAGAAATTGCTGGAAAAAATGTTCATATATTAAAAATAGTAATACAAATTCCCCATGCTCTTCATTTTGACACTTAATAGTTAACATCACAAACAATCACAATACTTAACAAATGAGGCCTATAAAAAAAACTTAATAAATGAGAAATAAAAAAATGGAGGAAAAAGATGTTAACAGATGGTCAATAATTAACCTGACATTGTTGTAACCAGATGTTTAATTATTAACCTCACTAATCATTGTGGTAAGTGGTAAACTGACGTTAACATTTTAATAATAAAAAATACTTCTAGTACCTTATGTTTTCATGTCAGTTTAACCTCAATTCAATACATAAGCTAATTCATAAGCTTGTTAGGGGAGCTTATGAAAAACAACTTATAAGAGGGCATAAGCTCTTGTGACATTCTATCCCTTAAAGTTTCACAGGCACTTATACCAGTATATAAGTCTAAATAAACAACTAAGCCAATCCAAACGGCCCCTATGTATACTACATCGTCTCTGATCCTTGAATAAAACTCATGTCAATAATTAGGTGATCCAAATAGAATTATGGAACCAATCCCTTATGTAATCTAATTGTTGTTGAACACATTGACATGGTTTGATAACAAAAAATTCTCTAAAACCTAAATGTGTCATCTAACTTGCAACAAAAAAAATATGAAATAAGCAAGTGCAGTGCCATGTACATTTTTGAAACTTAATTCAAAACTTACCTACATCCACCGCAGCATCATATTGGCCCCTACCAATCATAGCAAGCATCCGCAAGAAATAATGATTGCAGAATGAACCTGAGGTTGAATGAGGTGTAATGTTTAAAATAAGCAAATTATAATATGAAGAATTTTTACAATTACTTAATACAAATTGGAAGAATTAAGAGCAAGGCCTTAAACAGGGTTTATCAGATAAAAAAAATTTGTTCAAAAAGTACTAAAAGTCATACCTATACCAAAAGTGTATATTCGAGGGCATATTGACTCTCCATTGATCATATGATTTTTCACCGTAGCACAAATTTGTCTCTCGTCTTCAACAGTTCCATCTGTAACTAGGAAAATTATGGGAACTGAACTTCGAGCACCGGATAGCATTTCTATTGCCTGAAAAGAAAAGACAACAAAGAATGCATAGATAGTCTGAGAAAACAAAGAGCATAGACAACATAAATACATTCTACCCAATAACAAAGAGCACAAAACAACTATTATGGTGATCAATAAAATATCAAAAAGTTAGTCTGAGAAAACATAAACGAAGAAGAATTTGAGGGAAGAGTTCTCCAAAGCCTCAACGCAGAAAGTTGAGCATAGATTGATTTGTATGCTTAGTACATAACATGTTGGTTCAGTATTAATTAACCACTGCTCAAAAATCTTATAATCTTTATGTTTATGAAAAGCTGCATATATTTATTTGGTATACCGTATTTAACGGATGTGAAATATTTGTACTGCCTCCAGCAACAAAGTTCGTGTCGATCCACTCACGGGCCCTTTCTACAGCATCATTGGAAGCCAACTTCATTGATTTTGAAAATAGTTGACTCTCTCCATTAAAGGCTATAATTGTAAACAAATCATCAGGATTAAGCTTAGAGAGAGCAGACAGTAATGCATTCTTTGTGTCATCCATTAGCTTTCCCTGCATGCTTCCACTGATGTCTATAATGAATATTATCTCCTTTTTGAATACCTAAACACCAAGAAGGATTAGAAGTGAGAATAGAGAAAACAGTTTAAAACACACACTCAAAGTTTACTATTAGTGTACAAACCTTCTTATGCTGAATATCTCCAGGAGAAAGATATATGTAGAACATCTCTCTTTGATCGAAATCATGCACAGATGCAGATTCCAAGAGAACGCCGCCATTTATACGACTTGAGGAAACCTAAATGCAGATAACAACGTAACATGCTAATAAGTAATAATATAATCTTTCAATCACTTAAGAAGCTACAAAGAAAAGCATAAAATAAAATGATCAGGAGTCTTACCGCATAAGAAAAGCTAAAATCATCTTTTGACCATGAGAGAACATCGTTATCACATAAGAAACCCATACTCCCAGCTTGACGTCTCACTTGCTGGACAGTCAGAATAAAATGGTCAATCAGTTATATCTTCTGTAAAATTTCAACAGTGGTCCAGTGTTGTTAAATAGCGGCTTTAGTGACACTATAACATAGCATAATTTGAAGAATTTTTTTTCGCTTTTTTAGTACAAAATGTTGTCAACACCGCAGTGTTATAACACTATTGCACAGCGGAAATTGACTAAACCGCTATTTTCTGCAATCCGCGATTAACAACACCACACTGGTACCATATGTGAAAATCCAACCAAATACAAACCTGTAGGGGATGGCTTGTTGTTTTGAACAGAAGCTCACTTCCAGCAACAACATCAACATTCAGTCGTATCTTTTCTCTTTTAGCCATTCTCTTCCCAGCAGGGTTTATAAATTCAGGAAAAGTAAATGGCACATTCAAAGAGTACTCGCCATTGGAGCATACTACTTTCTGAGACCAATTAATTTTAATTGATAAATTTGAACCCCCATCAATCTGCTACAAACCACATTCAAAAACACAAACAACATCATAAACATATTAATAAACCTCACTAGAAATCAACATCACTTAAACACTTGAACTCAATATTCACCTGTGGTATAGTTAAAATAAATATATTTGATTTAAGAAATCCTCCATTTTGACCCGGTGAAGCACTTTGGTTTTCATCCATAACTACCAGTTGAGTAGAATAAGATTTTCTAAGTGCATTAACCTCAACACCTAGAATTGAACCCTGTTAGCAAAATCAATTAATTAACATAAGAAGCATTACATGAATGAAAAATAAATAAATAAATTAGTTCATCATCTTCTAAAATTAGGTTTTCAAAAAAAAAAAAAAAAAAAAGACCGTTAGAGTAAAAAGCTATTAACTATAGTATAATACTAGATTGAATAAAAAATTGAGAATAACGGAAACTTGAAACGGACACAAAAAACAGATAAAGCTGCAAAAAAAAAAAAAAAAAGTACTACCTCATGGCCGATTGGAATGGCGAGACGGCAATCACAGGAGCTGCTACCGGTAACGCAATGGAGTCGCCAAGTACCGGAGACAGTGACAAAAGCAGTATCAAGATAACAATCAATTTCCATTTCAATTGCGTTCATCTGAAGCGGAATAAGTGCTGGAGGATCGCACCGTCCATAGACATGTGGTTGATAGCTAGCTATATCAGGATTATCTACGATCCCTGGATCGGAGATAACAGCGTAAACCATTGGTGCTTTAGGAAGAAGTGCGTTTGATGATCTTTCCATGGAAGTAGGTAGCTTCGGCGGCGCAACTGCTCTGTCTTTCCCGAAGTATATACGTTTTGAGAGCTTAATTCCGTCGTCGACGGCTCTACAGAATTCTTCCGCCATTAGAGAGAGTGAAAAAGCTTAGAAAGAACAAAACCCTTAGAAGAAGAAGTAAGAAAAGTAATTGAAAAAATGAATGAATAAATTAACTAAGAAAAGGTTTGTGATTAGGGGAAGGTGAGTGTAGTGTGTGTGTGTGGGTCCTTCTTAAAGTGTAAGCTTCTGGTTTTCCGTTATAAGCCACGTGCAACCATTTGTGTTTTGACACGTGTGCCTTTTCACCGTCGGCAATTGGAATGCGGAATTGGATTTCTTCTACGTGGACCCAAATTCGGTTGATCCGCGTTTAGATTTGATTAATTAATTATAATTATAGGAAAATGCTAAATCAAGCGAATTTGGCATCACGAGAGCTTCACGAAGGACGTGGCAAACGCACGTTTCTCTCTCTCTCATGCATTTCTTTCTACTTTAGTATTAGTATTTTTTTAATTAATGCTTTTATCTTTGATTTCCTTCCAGCACAACCGCTTCACACTTGCCATCACACATGATTCACATATACTCTTGTAGACAAAAGTGGACTTGCCTATGCTCCAGCATCCAATGTTGTGTATGTTTTCACACCTTCCATTGTTGTGCACCTATGCTCTAACATCCATCTTCCAAGTTCCACCGTTCACCCCCAACCCCTTCTAGTCTCTATAATTTCTCTTGTGCTCTTCTTGGTTGGTTTGTTCTCTTACTTTCTCTTGCACTCAATTGAGGTTTTTTCTATTATCCTCTCAAACTTCTTTCTATTTTTCTCAATTGAATTTTGTTATTTTCCCAAACCAAAACCTATGATGTTATTTTCTCAATTGCCGTTGTCACCGTTTATTTGCCGTCAACTTTTTGTCATAACATTGTCGATCCTTTCCTTTGCCGCAGCAGAAACCTACTTAATTGCCGTTGTTCTTTGAATCAATTAGTTTTTTGCTCTGTTTTTTTTTTAATAAAGAAAGTATTATTCCATTCAAAAAACAGTGCTATACAAGGTGATCAAAGATCCAACCATCCAAAGGGACGAAAAAGACAAAGACAAGGATAAACTATGCTAGAGTAAAAGATGAGCAAGAGGTCCTCTAAGCTTAGGATACATCAAACCTCTATAAACTATAGTGTTAATTATGTCATCTTCTATGTTTGTATTATGTACGTGAGCACCAAAACAGACATCATTTCTATATTTCCATAAAGTGTAAACAGCTTCAGCAGCTGCACTTTTCAACAATTGAGCTTTCCACCCCCTTCCTTTACTATGTTGAGTGATCCAACGCATCTCATCATTCCAATGCTTGGGACTATGGTCAAGTTGCAGCCACCTGAGCACTTTACACCAAACCGTTCTTAACACAGGGCAAGCAAAGAAAAGGTGATCAAGAGTCTCATCTTTAGGACAGAAGCAACATTTTACATCAACAGTCACACCAAACTTACCAAGGCGATCCTTAGTTACCAATCTACCATGACAAGCCAGCCAGAAAATCAGAATTGCTCTAGGCCTAGCAATATTACCATACATAGTCACTCTCCAGTCAACCATAGGGTAATCAATCCGCAGAAAGGTGTAAACCTTCTTGGTGATGGTTTTGCCCTTCATCTGCTGCCAACCTTGAATTTGTGTGAGGGCCTCTCTTTGATGTATGATTCCTTTTAAAATCCAAGAGCAAGATGGTCTCAAAGGCATTGTAAGAATACTATCATTTTTAATATAGTAGCTATGGATCCATTTGATCCACAAACTGTCAGCTTTACTATTAATATTCCAAAGGAGTTTAGCTAGATTGGCTCGGTTCCATTCTATAAGGGAGATCAGCCCAAGTCCCCCATGAGCTTTAGGTGCACACACACGATCCCAAGCCACAGGAGACTTTCTTGTAATTATTGCCCCACCAGACCAGAGGAAAGAACGACAGATAGCATTTATTTTGTGAATTACCTGCTTAGGGAGAGGGAGGCATTGCATCCAGTAATTGGCCACAGCAAAAGTAACACTCCTGATTAGCTGGAGCCTGCCAGCATGGCTGAGTAACTTGGCACTCCAATGTCGAATCCGATCCACAATGCGATCCACCAGTGGCATATAGTGATGGATAGATAGTTTCTTGCTAGTGAGGGGTACACCAAGGTATCTGAAAGGCAAGATACCATCAGCAAAGGAAGTAATGTGCCTGATAGTCTCTTTGATATGCTCTTCCACACCACCATAGTAGATCTTACACTTTGAGGGGTTGACATACAGTCCAGTAGATTTGGAGAAATCAGAAAGTTTGGCCATGGCCAGCTCCACAAATTTGGAATCTCCTCTTGTGAAAATTAGAAGATCATCAGCAAAGCTCAGGTTGATGATCCCCAGATGCTCACACTTGGAATGAAAGTTGAAGTCAGGAACATGTATCAACTGATGCAAAGACCTATGTAAGTACTCCATGACAATCACAAAAAGCAAGGGGGAGATGGGATCCCCTTGCCTAAGGCCACGCTTAGCCTTCATGAATCTAGTATGTCGCCCTTGTATATTGAATTTGTAGGAGACAGTGGTGACATCTAGCATGATCCACCTAATGAACTGTCCAGGTAAGCCAATCTCAGTCAGGATATGTTGCAGAGCATACCAGTCAACAGTGTCATATGCTTTCTGCAAGTCCAGCTGCATCATGCATTTAGGGGTACCACCCTTCCTGCTATATCCCCTAATAAGCTCATGTGCTAACAGGATATGATCATGAATGTGTTGACCAGGCACAAAGGCAGCCTGGCTAAGATTAATAACACTACTCAGCACTTTGCTAAGCCTAAGAGTCAGAACTTTGGAGATGATTTTGAAGATAGTAGTGCAGCAAGAGATAGGCCTATACTCCTTTATTGTTCTTGCAGCAGCATGCTTAGGGATGAGAGTAACAAGGGTACTATTTATGGCATGGTAAATCTTCTCTTCCACAAAGAACTCTCTAACAGCAGCTACTACATCATATTTAAAAATATTCCAGGATGATTTAAAGAACATCGCACCATATCCATCAAGGCCGGGGGCTTTGAGGTCACCTATACTCTTCAAAGCTGTGTATATCTCATCTTCCTGAATAGGAGAAACAAGCATTTCTCTTTGATCACCTGTAAATTGTGGACCAGCTCTCATAGCCACAATATCAATACCCATGAGGTTAGTGTCAGCCTTACCCATCAGCTTGCCATAAAGCCCAAGAACCTCCTGTTCAATATCCTCATGGGTGGTGACCAAAGTCCCATCCTCTCTGTAGATACTCCTAAACTCACATTGTCTCTGTTTAGCTTTAATAGAGACATGAAAGTACCTGTTGTTACCATCACCAAGCTTCAACCAATCAATTTTTGCTTTTTGTCTCAACATTTGCTCTTCCATGTCACACCATTTGATGACCTCTTCCGTACACCTTTTTACTTGCATAATATAGGCAGGGTTCATTCTGTCAGCCAACAACTGGGTATGTGCTTGTTGCAGATCCTCTCTAGCTTTCTCCAAAGTAATGTGGACACCTAGGATGGGCTTGCTAAGTTTCCTCAGAACAGGTTGGAGTCTAAGGAGTTTCTTCCAGAGAACATACATAGGGCTGCCAGCAATAGGGGTGGACCAGCAGCTAGCAACACACCCAGAATAATTAGGCATGGTGGTCATACAATTGAGAAATCTGAAATGAGACTTGGGAAGAGAAGTGTGTGCTGGAACATGCCCATTAAGACACAGAAGGGAGTGATCAGATATGCTAGGAGCCATGTTGGTAAGGGTAGAATGCATATTAAGCTGGAACCAATCAACATTACCAATAACTCTATCAATTCGAGAGTAAATAGTACCATCAATGTGTTTATTTGACCAAGTGTAGTAGTCCCCTATACTGTCCATTTCAGAGAGGCCTGCGTTGTCCATAAGAGAAACCAAGTCACTATATTCGGATTCATGTACAACTTTACCACCTATCCTATCAATAGCTTTGAGAACATTGTTAAAATCCCCCATCAAGCACCAGGGGCCGTGGAGGGTGTGGTTGATGTCCTCCAGCTCTTTCCACAATTTCCTTCTCTGATCAAGTAAATTCATAGCATATATGGCAGTAAACCAAAACAAGAAACTACCATTAGTGTCATACACCCCATAATGGAGCATCTGGGCAGAGCTACTAACAAGTCTAACATCCACAAGTCGATCATCCCAATTAAGCCAGATCCTTCCATTCTCATGGTGGGTGTAATTATCTAGATATTTACCTTGAAGTCGAAGCTTACTACGGATAGCAGCTGCCTTAGTAAGCTTGACCCTAGTTTCAATAAGCACGACAATGACAGGCCTAAGGCCTAGGAGACGGGAGCCAATTTCCCTAGCCTTGCCTGATTTATTAAGCCCCCTAGTATTCCAAGATAAGATCATTGACCAGTGTCTTGAACCATTAGAGGACCATTCAAAGTCCCTAATGGTGCAAAACCATTACTACAACTGACAGTACTAGTAGATTGTTGCACACCCTTACCCTTCAGCTTACCATTACTCTGCACCATGGTCCATGTAGTGCCCTCATCAGTAGGAATTGTAGGCTTGGTAGGAGCTGGTGGAGCCTGAGAGACATGAACAGTAGATGATTTAGGCCTCCACAATGGTTGGATTTTCTTTGGTGGTTCGTTATCACATATATGTCCCAGCTTTTGGCATTTGTTGCAGAAGAGCGGCTTCCATTCATACTCAATCAATTGCTTTAGTTTGGTCCCTTCATTATCTCGAATCGTAATGTCTGGTGGTAGATCCTGTGTTACATCAACTTCAACAAGCATCCTAGCATAGGAGACACACAACTTGTGGGCTGTACATTCATCTGTCACAAGTGGGTTACCAATGGCACTCCCGATCTTACTCAAGCTCTTAATTCCCCATAGGTGTAAGGGTAATTGAGGTAGCTTAATCCAGATAGGTAGTGTACGCAGCAGATCACGTTTCAGGCTAAAGTCAGGCTTCCAATCTCTGAGAAGCATATGCATGTTTCTGATAGTGTAGGGACCTTGCATCATCACAGCATCCTTATCAGCAAGGGAGTGGATGCGAAGAATGAAATAACCCTCTTCATTGTAGAACATGTCAGGCAGCTTCACAAAGTTCCAATTACGAGTCATAAACAGCTTGACCGCATTCATACTCAAGCCGCCCCCCAAAACATACATAATCAAAGACGAGGCCCAGAAGTGGATCTCCGATTCAACATCCGCATCGACAATCTCAACTTCAATTTCTCCATTGACCCGGTGTGGGGCAACATACTCCATTGCCAACCCATTTGCAGGGTTGCGATTGCCACTAAGAATATCAACCCAGAGCTGCGCACGCGGTGAATCCGATTGGGGTTTTGCAGGTGAGGTTGGAGTAGATTCAAACGGGTGAGTTTCTGGGGTACCAACAGGAGTCGACGGTGTGCTATCAAGATGGAGCGACGACGAATCGACAGGTTCATGGTGGATCGGCGTGGTGTGTGGATGGTTCGGTGGCGGGGGCACCGTTTTGCGTGGCCGCCCTCGCGCTCTACCCATTCCGTCTTAGTTAAAAAGTTGTCAAGAACTAGTTTTTTGCTCTGTTTCTATCAGAAGAAAAGAAATAATGGAGTTATTTTTTTATTAATTAAGCGGCAAGACTTGCTTTTCCCACATAGTTTTTTTTTATTTATTTTTTTAAAGTATTAAAGAGGTGGGTCCGCTCGACTTTCGCGATAGATTCGTGAAATAATCTTCGCTGCATATAGCAGCACTGATAATTATAATATAATAATTATGTATGTATGATTAACTTCATATTTTTCCCTTAAATAATGTTTGATGAGATGTTATAACTTGTTTGGATGATATATGAATATAGTATAATTTAAAACAATAAGATGTAAAATTAAAAAAAAAAATTAAAAGTTATTATTTAAATAAATGTATAATTTATTATGATGTATTATATATTTATTTTTATAAGATATGATATATTATTTTTAAGATATACATTTGATTTTTTAATTATGATTTGCATTTGAATAAATTTATCGTAATTATGATTTATAATTTTTTGTCAAAATTTTTCCTTAATGATTTATCTAAATTTTCCCTTAATTACAATTTATAATTTTTTATCTTTTAAAAAATGATTTATAATTTTTCAATAAATTTATAATTTTTTTTTTGACGGAAAAATTTATAATTTATTATGATATACATTTAAAAGAAATTAAAAATTATTATTTAAATAAAATTTTCATTTTAGAGCGCGAAATTGAACTAAAATATATTCTTTAACTACTTGACACGTGCATATTTTTCTTTTGTCAAGAATATGTCCATATTTTTAACTAAGAGATATTGATCCAAAGGTTTGATCTTGGATGGTGTAAAAACATGTTTGGTCAGCTGCAACTGCACACCGCCACAACAACATATTTCTTTTGTCTTTAAAGATTCGGGATTAACTTTCAATATACACTAGCAGAGTCATTTAAAATTAAAATTTTCTTCAATATGAACAAACACAATGTAAAAATGACATAAAATATCATACTTAAAACATTAATATAGAAATACAACACTTCAACGTCCACTATATCCGTATTGTTATTTCCAATTTTCCAATCTTAGGTTTCTTCCACTAGTAGCCAAATTATGTTGAATTGTTATGTTCCCTACTGTGAATAATAATGACAAAAATAAGTTCAAAAATAAATGGAGAAACTGACTAGAGACGAGATGAATAGGTAAAATGAATGAAACAGCATTCAATCCAATTGATAATTAATGTGAATGAATAAGATGGAGGTCCATGTCAGCATTCATTGTAAAATGAAACTGAGCTGTCATCACCCTCCAACTTGACCGTTGGAGTAGCTATAAATTGACATATGCTTCTCTCACTTGTAGGCCGTTATCAACCTACGACTCAGCCATTCGTAAACCTGTATGATTTTCAACATATTGTTTGGTCAAAAATATGTTCAAAATCATTTTATATACTTGTTTGATCTTCATATACTTGCAATCCAATAAGACTATAAGAGGATGCCTTCAATTTTAACTTCAACCGAGTTTCAACTAGCAATTTTAATACAATTTGTTAATGTAAAATTAATAGGAAAATGTTAACTAATTAGTGCCCTGAGGATACTAGTTAAGGAAACCAAATATGGAAAAGTTATCTTGAGATTTGTGTGGTAAATATTTTTAAAGTATAAAAAATATTATTTTCAATGTAAAATTTTTCTCTTTTGCTTCCTTAACTAGTGCTCCCGAGACACTAGTTAGCATGACCCTTATTTTATATATTTATTCGGTTAAATTATACCTCAATGTGTATCATGTATCAGTCAATGCCTATGACTCCTTGTATTTTTTTCTTATACCTTAGCATCCCTTATGCTTGGGTTTATTAATATATTTAGTTTTTGCCTTTCCAAAAAAAAAATTATACCTCAATGTCCTTTTTATATCTTAGTTTTTAAAACATAATATAAAAATATTTGCGTAAAAAATTTACACTCTCAATATATACAATTTAAATTTTTAACGAATCCCTTTTTTTTTTACGAATCTTAATGAAATCCTTAGATATGATTTTTGTTTTGATAAAAAAAGATCGAAATATAAATTTTTTTTTTACATAAAATAACCATTATAAGTGTAGACAGTAGCGGAACCAGGAAAAATTATGTGGGGGGCCACAATTTTTTTTAATAAATAAATTAAATATGTAAATTATATTGTATATAAAAATATAAGTCATGAAAAGTACAAAAATCTATCTAGTAGTTTTTTTTATAAGCTTATAGCTTATTTATATTAGTTTATAATTTATTTTGATAAGTTAATTCAATTAGCTTATAACTTAAAAAATTTCCCTCTAATTTCCTTCTTATTATCTCACTTAAAAAATTAAATATGAATAAACATATTCTTTTATGTCATTTCATATTTATATAAGTTACGTCAATTGCTAATTTTACCCAATAATATAAATTCAATTAGTTATCTATTATTTTTTGACAAACAAAGTCAAAGTTCATTATTATAAAATTAGCCTGTATAACTTAAAATAATATTTAACGTATATATACCGAGTAAATTGAAATCATCAATAATAGACTATAAACTAGTATTTGTATCAATACTTGAACTAATATGTATACGGAGTTCCTTATAGTCATTAATAAAAAACTCTAAATTAATATTTACATTAATATTTGTACAAATATGTATACAGAATTACTTTAAATAATTTATAATATAATTACATTAATATTTTACCTATAAAAAAATTTTTTTTTTGGAGTGGGGGAGTAGGGATGTTAACGGGGCGAGGATTGACAGGAGGACACTTTACCACTCCTTGTCCCACCATCTAAAATATTCCCCATCCCCGTCCCCATTCCCCGCTTCGGGGAGTATTCTTCCTCCATCCTCATCCCCACGGATCTCCACAATTTTCGCGGATATCCACCAACTTTAAAAAAAAAAGCAACAAATTTCTATTATTTTCAATCAAACTAGTTGTAAAGTAATATTCAAGGTTAATTTTTTTTTGATAAGTTAAGAGCATCTAGGCATCAAGGATTGAATAAATATTCCAACTAAGTTGGCACACCTAAACACTCCTATCCTATACCTATATCTCATATTAATATAAATAAAAATAGAAAAAAATATGTACATACGGGGGGGACTAGACCTTACCCCAAAATAAACAAAATAAAGTGGTACCGAATAAACATCCTTTCAAAGGGAAGTCACAAAGAACTCAAGCTTCTGGTTTGCCTAAACCCCTCTCATTTCATAGGAACTAGTGAGATGTGTCACCTTTAGAATGAGTGTTACATGACTGTCCAACACTCCGAGCCAATTGTTTTATCTTCTTCTTTTGACTTTTAGAAATAACAGGGGTGAAAGACTTCTCTCCTTTCTCCATCGCGGCCCAAGCTTGTTTAATCACTTGAAGGTCTGCTTGGACCGCCTCATCAAATTCATCATCCGGCAATATCATAATATTTTGCATTGTACCGGGTATAACAAAAGCGGGGGCATCAAAGTCGTTAGGCACCGAGAAAGATTTTCCAACTTCTACCGCATCATCTTGCTTCACAAATGTTAGTTGTGTATCTAGAACATTGGAGGAGTTATCATCTGTTTCCTTCTCTTCGTGGTCCAAATCTTCATTAATAGGAGTAACACCAGCCACATCATCAGTGGTTACTTGTTGCAGCATCGGATCATCGATTTGAATATCTCCAAGAACAATGTCATCCTGAACATTATTTAGCGTCATACTAAAGGAGGTTGAATGTTGGACAACAACTCCATCATTAGCAGTTGCGCCATTATCATTACTTGGAATTTTGGGGCCTTCATGTGCTTGGTAGTGTCCTGCTTCCTGCTCCTCATTTTGCTTATTTCCCTCATGTGATCCTCTCAAATTTGATTGTTGATGATTTGTTTCCACTTCAACCACTTCAGCAGTGCTAGGGAAGGCATTGTCCTTCTTTTTTGGTATGTACTGCATGTTTGCAGCTTCCTTCTTGATTGTGATAATCTTTTTGGCACGATTGTCAACCTTCGCTTCAGACGGTTTCAGCCAGTTACAATCTTGAACACTATGCCCTATAATTCCACAATGCATACAAAAAGCAGGCAAACGTTCATATACCACCGCAAGTTTGAATGAGTCCCTCACGTTCTACCACAATCTCATCAAAAACGTGACGGGACAAATCCATATCGACCAAAATACGTATATAAAACAAATAAAAATATTAAAATATTATTGCGAGTTTTGTGACAATTATAAGCATCATATATAAACAAATGTATACACATATTGTGTGAAAATATAATTAAAAATAATTTATAAAGTACCTAAAAATAAATTTATAAATAATATTTTAATAGTTTTCGGGAACGGAGTCACCGCGGGGCGGAGAATGAAATACCATCTCCATCCCCAAACCTCTTTCGGGGGATTTTCTCTTTAAAATTTATTAAAAAAAATTTGCACATACATTCAATCAAAGCATAATGTAGTGTATCATTTTTATAAGTACGTTTATAAAATATCTCAACAATATCAACATAACATTGATATGAGGCATTTTGTCAAAAAAAAAAAAAAAACATTGATATGAGGCATGTGTAAAAAAAAATTTAGTATAGAAATTTAAATAGTAAATTTTAAAAAAAATATGAAAAATCAATACATTAAACATTTAACTATTTAATTTAAAAATAAATATTATCTTTAAATAAAATTCTAATAGGGTATTGTTAATGAGGCTTATTAAAATTCTAATAGGGTATTGTTAATGAGGCTTATAAAAAAAATACCCATCGTATTCTAATAGGGTATTAGCATAAGGCTTTGTATTGGTTGAAATACTCATAGTATTTCCTCTAATATATTATCTCTTTGTTTATAAAGAAAATAACAATATCCTACAAATTACAGTATATCTTTAATTTTTTTTTGGTAGAGAGTATATCTTTAATTTTATATACCCGCATTAAATCAAATTACACAATGTTGTCGTTGTTTAAATATCACATAACAAAGTATACTGAGTGTGTATACAAATCACTTTTTTTTTTTGACAATATAAAAATCACATCTTTAAACTATATTTTATTGGAAATCTAATGAAATTATAACGACAAGTGGAATGCATTTTTCAATAAATAAAAAAAAAGCATTTCTATTTGACCGTTTACAAGAGAGATCCAACTCCAAGTTCTCCAAGTGTCTATTGCTTAAAGCATTTCAGAATCACCAATTCTTCTGGTCGAATACGCCAAGATGAGCAAACAAAGTACTGTATACTACTACTCTTATTATATAAATTTTTTGTCAGCAAAACATAACTATTAGCAGGACTATTCATGGTTTAGTTTCGTCAAAGAACCGAATCGAACTGAACCATAACAATGGTTCGAAAAAACCGAACCAAACCGTTATGGTATATAACCGAATCAAACCAAATTGTATATATGATTCGGTTAACTGAGCCGTTAAGCACAAATTGTACATATGATTTACTGAACTGAATTTTTTTTCTTCCATTTTTAAAAAATAATTTAGGATTAACTCAGCACTAATTATAATTAGGAATGTATAGCTTTGTAATTGTATTGCTTATTAGCGTTAACAAACTAACACATAACAAAACTTGTTGTAAAAAGATTCGTTGTACTGAGATCAATCACACACATTTACATACACATATAAGCTTCATCATATAAACTTTGTAATTGTATAAGCTTTTGTATTACTTATTAGCTACCCTTTAGAATGGACTGTTAATGATGTTGATTATGATTCCATTGATGCTCTCCAGGTACCATTTCATTGACATTTACCTACCCTTTTGCTTCAAACTGTTGTGAGGCTTTTAATTTTGAACTCTCTTCTTTTCAACATGTTTTTAAGTTTCTCTAAATGATGATGCTTTCATGAAAGTAAACTCAAATGTTGAGGAACAGTTTTCTATAGTTTCCAAATCTAAACCCTCTTCTAGAATAACATCTACTATTGTATCTCAAATAAACTTGATGATTAGAGTTTAGTACTTGGACTTTATAGTATTGATAAGAAACAGACTAAGAAATAACATAAGTTTTGAGAATTTTTGAATTTAAGTTATGCAGTTCGGTTCAAACGGTTTGATTCGGTTCATAAATTTATAGTACGGTTCGGTTATTTTCGGTTCGATTCAATTCACAGTTTTAAATGAACAATCCTAATTATTAGTATTATCAGCGAACGCATAAGTGGGTAGATGATGAGTTCATAAACGAGTGAACATAACTATTGCAGCAAACAGAGAGGCCTCACTAATAACATTATCCACGATGAACTGTATAAGATAATAATATTCAACATAACATGTATCCAGGGTATGCTTTTGCTTTTCTACAATGTATAATAAAATCTGAGACTAAAGAGCATTGTACCAAAAATATCCGACACTAAGAACACTATTCATTTCCAATCCGCCTTTCCCCCAAGAGAAAATATATTTAAAAAGAGAGAGCACTGGCATCTTGTCCTATTGATTTAAACCTCAACAAGGCTAAGAACTCACTTACTTCAGTAACAATCTTCCGGCAGTCAGCACTCCTCTACTGCAGCATTGACTATGAACCTGAACCTTACTTCTCTGCTGAGGACGCACAAAGGACCATATAAAGAAAGTAACTAATTTACCCGTCAAATAAGTTATTATATTAAACACCTCAAAATTTTGCCTGGCAGGAAATTTTTAAGGCAGGGCGATATAACTAGTCTGTGCATGCTATATCTTCCGAAGTCTCACCAAATCAGCGCGATAGTTTAGACTCAGGACATTGTATAGCTTAACCATGACTGCGTCCTCCACAAAACTAAGGTTTTAAAAGTGAGTGATCTTTTCCTAGCCAAGGAACGACTTTCACCTTTCGAGGCCAACCAAATGTTCTCCTAAAACCATGATGTGCAAACTAGATTTGAGCAAAGAGCATTTCATTCCATGTATCAGGAACACCTGGCAAACACCAGTGTAAGCAATCCTGCACACCAGGCTTTGCTGTTAAGCTGTACCGCGATATATGACCCTCATCCCTAAGCTGAGAAGGACCTGTTATGTCCAAGAGCTTGACCCTCGTTCCCTGCACTGCACTGGCAGCAACTGGATCACTGGACTCCTCGTCCAGTAATTCTTTTCCCACCGACATTGGTTTAGTGTTGTCACAACTGCCTCCTGTGTTCCATTCCCCACCAAAAAAATGCCTAGGAGAAAGGGTACGTAAAAATGCCTTCAAACCTGGATATTTTGGAAGCTGTGAATCCACCCAACTAACAACGCTGCGAATTGTAAGATTCTTGGCAGCCCAAATCACGGCTACCTTCCTATCAGTATTTGGCACACCACCAACATGCATTACCCATCGATTGGCATTGAGCTTTCCTCGATTCCAGTGATGACCAGTGTTGAGAACTAAGACATCAAATTTGTGTATAAATTGACGCAGGAACGCTGGGGGCCGATCAAGGTGCATTGCATAATCTGTATTTGGGTTTTTTACATCAATAGGTTCAACATCACATAAGCTTGCCGACCAGTAGTACAAAATGGTAGTATTAGTGCTTGAAAAACGGTATGCCCACCCATTAGGACGGGCAGAGCCATCAGCTACAACCAATCCATATTCCTTACCCACATCTTCAACATCATTTGTCTCCTTACCGCCAGTTACCATGCACATTAAAGACTGGTACTGCTGCCGGCCTAATGAGTCTCCCACAAACGCTAGAGTTTTATTTTGCATCCTGAATACACAAAGATTAACAATAAGCAACTATTATACATTTATAGCTTTTTTCCAGTTGAACCAAAAAATGTGGGCTAATAAAAATGTAGCTGGGAAAGTTGGATTATTTATCTAAATCAGAGGAAGTTCATAAGAGCAAAGGCAACAGTCATACAACAAGAAAAAAAAATAGACTGAATTGAGTAACATGACACTATCATGCTAACACATACCCCGACCAAAGCTTACCAACCCTCTATCAAGTAAATCAAGGAGCATCTCATGCCTCTGTAATCTCAAATGAGCTTGTGAGCAAAAGGAATTAAAAAATCACAACATTCAGCATAAAACCAATGAATGTTCCCAAGGACAATACACGAGTGCAATCTATATGCATGGATCAAGAGAACAAAGTACCTTCTCAAGAATTTAGAACCTTCAAACTCTTCCATTTGACAATCTTTTGGTTGCCATCTAAGATGCTCGTATGCGAAATCAGTACGTTGCATCATGCGGCAAGCCCACATTGCAGAGAGCCACTGTTTGCAACCAAAACCTGAATACAAAGGCCGTTTGTTGTCTGGAACCCATTTTCCTTTTGCATAGTTACAGTCTGGAGAAAGAAGAGTAAATAAGAGAACATTCATTTGTTAGCAACACTTGCAGATATACTGTTGGTTAGTCTACCTTTATGATGATTATAAAAGGTTTCAAGATGTCTTGAGAAATTAAAAAGAAAAATAGCTTCCTAGAAAAAATTAGGAGATGCACTTCACTTAAAAGGTCATCGTTAGAAAATAAGTTGAAGAACATTTATCAATTTTCCTTGACCTGTTATAATCAAACTATCTTTAGAAACAATAGGAAAAATTGGTTCCTATAAAAAATCAGAAATATTCTTTGAAAAGTAGCTCAATTTTATTTTGAAAAGCTTGCATGACGCATCAACATCTTTTCAACTCATCCAAAAGATAGTAAATGTTTAAATAGTTTCACGGGTGATAAGCAAAAAGACTAGTACCTTTGTGTTCTGTATCATTATTCCAACTTTCTTTTCTGACAGGTAAAGAGCTTTTTTGTGGAATGTTCATGACAAGATCTATTTTAGGTTCTTCTTGTTTTGAATTTTTCTCCCCCTTAGCTTCATTACTTTTAACCTCGGATGTTGTTAGGCTGAAAGGGGTGTGTACACCATGGCTTTTCTCAGCTTCCAAATCCCTTTCATGTTTAGTTTCTTCATCGGACACACGTGACAGGATTTCTACACCATCAAACAATAAAATAAATTTTTATCCCCAGGAAGGTAACTTGCAAATGAGATTAACAAAGAGAAAAGGAAAACCACATGGTAAGAGCTTATGGCTAAAAAGATTACATCATATCCTGGAATATAATATATTTTAGAAGTTGTCTACAACAATAATCAAGCCTTATCCCACTAAATAGCTGGTGTGTAGAACCAAGCCTTGCCTACATCTAACATTATTTTTAATTAACGACTACCAACTTGCTTCAACAAAATGGTAGCTGGCACAGTACTCCGATCACTATAGTAACAAACAAGATTGGCAAACAAATGCGGCACCATATACAGAGGTCAAAATGTCCTTGTTGGATACAGAATATGGTACTACATCATGAAGCATTGCAAAAAACGTAGAGAACCATAGAGGAATAAAGAAAGCAACATCTTACTTACGTTCTGTATTTGAAGTAGTTCTGGTATTACTTTCACCCAAACTTTTTTCAGAAGAGCTATGTGCAGAAATCGTCTGAGATGCTAAATCAAGATCTTGTTTTTCTAGCTCATCGGTGGTCTTATTATTTGACCTCAATGAGTCATGTTCCGCCACATGTATATGTGTATCTGGTGCATTCACTGAAGAACCGTTATGTGCAGAAATCGTCTGAGATGCTAAATCAAGATCTTGTTCTTCTAGCTCATCAGAGGTCTTTTTATTTGACATCAATGAGTCGTCTTCCGCCACATGTATATGTGTATCTGGTGCATTCACTGAAGAACTGCTATGTGCAGAAATCGTCTGAGATGCTAAATCAAGATCTTGTTCTTCTAGCTCATCGGCGGTCTTTTTATTTGGCATCAATGAGTCGTGTTCCGCCACATGTATATGTGTATCTGGTGTATTCACTGAAGAACTGCTATCTAAATGATCTGCAAACATGTGAACATGGTGTAGAAAGGACTGAGAATAATGCAAGCATACTAGTGAGCACTTTAAATCTTGGTTGCAAGAAGATAAGTCAATAATTTAGGATAATAATAACTGTTGATTGTAATTAACATTCTCTTCGAAGTGCCGTTGCGAGAGAATTTATTACACACCCATGTGCAAGTGTCCAGTACGAGTTCTTTGGATACATGCAAACTACTCGCCACCCGTCCAGTTGTCATTGTCTTCCCTGACGGTCTAATTTGGCTCTTCATAAGCTTCTCATTCTGCTCTGCACCAATTTGAACACATTCGCTTCTTGTGATTGGCAGGTTTGTTCTTCCCCAGATTTTGTGTTTTTAGGGCTTCCATTTTATTTTTATTTTTTTCCCGTGTTTCTTGCTGGTATGTGTTCAGTTTTCCATAGCTGAGTCCCATGCGGAAGCCGCTAAGAAAAGTTAAATTTCATCTTTTTGCAAGGTCTTCCACTATTACCACCGAAAAGTTGAATCATGAAAAATTAAGATTTATAGAATGCTGTTGCAGTGTGGTTCTTACTTCATAGATTAATGCCTTTCAAAGCAATTTACTAAGAAGACGGATGATATTAATGTTCGTGAAAGAGTTGAGTAGAAGATGTCTAATCACCAGCTTGTATCTCTGTTATGGTATTCTATTGTGTTGATTGGAATTGTGACTAGGACTATTCTTTCTCTATTATTTTGAAATTTCTCCTGAGATATTTGAAATATTCTATAATGATATCCTATGTGAATATTATGTTGTAAATAATAGGATAGATGCTGAAATGGTTTGAGTTTTATTAATCCAGGGGTTTAGTTTAACCTATTTTATTACAAAAATAAACATAATGAGAGTCAATCTTGCTAGTCATCTAGAACAATTCACATATTTCTCTCTAAATGCAATTGGGTATTAGAAACCCAACAGACCCAACTCCCAAGTCAGAAACCCTAAAAATCCCAAATTTGAAACCTGAGCTATCTAGATTCTAGTCGTCCGTCCATCAAACACCAACCTCTGGCCATCCACCGACACTAGATTCCGAGGCCATCAATCCCATTTTAAAATTCAGGCTAGGCCTAACTCGCTCCAAAAGCTTGGTCATGTAGTGAGGATTGTCCAAGCCTTACAAGGACTACTTTGGCCATATATCTACTCGGTGTGGGATCCCAAAAATACCGATATAATGCACAAAAGCAGTTTGGACAGGTGAGATGAAGGGTACCAATATCGCATTATCGCCACACAGGGAAAAAAACTATGACAGGCATTTATTTCAGTCTGTAAGTAATGTCAGTATAAGAAAACAATTATACAAATGGAAATATACCTGAAGAAAACTGCAGCGGTGTTTGGGGAGGAATATAGGTAGTAAGACCAGGTGTTTTCTCCCATGACCATAAAATAATAGTTGCACACATGAGAACAATGGAAATAAGAGAAATTTCTTTACCCTTTAATCCATTAAACCCTACCTTCATCCTGCACAAACATAAAATTATAATTAAAAAGCAGGGAGGAACAGAAGGGCTAGCTCTCATATCTCATCTTCCGAAACAGTGTTGTCAACTAGCAGAGCTATAGCATAGCGGAATTTGAACAAATCGCCGAGCGAGACGCTATTTAGTACAAAATGCCACCATTGCGGCACTATAGTTTTATCAGTATTTAAATTTTGAACAAAATGCTATTTCTTGCAATTTGCGATTGACAACACTGTTTTCAAATGAGTTGAATCTCAAGCTTTAAGAAGCCGAAAATCTAAGTAAAAAACATTGTTCTAAAAACAAAGAACACAAATCTCGACTTTCAGCAATAAAATATATTTGTACACACAAACACTAGACAATTCAATTCACATTATAAAGACGAGCAAATCATCACAAATAACACATATTCTAAACTAAAGATACATCAAACAACCATTTATTCGACAGTTTAACCTTAATCATATATTTTTATCAGTTAAACCAATCCGATAAATAGTGTTAAGTTCATTGCCCTCTTCTACTTCCTTGCAATAAATTTTGCTTCATCACTAACATACACTTAAGAAACCAATCAAAATCAACACTTTAAACTCAAAAATAACTCTTACCTAATTCTATTCATATTTAAAATTATCATCATAAATAAACGCAAAAATTTACAAAATTAAGTTTTATTTTATGTCGAATTAGACAATTAGCAGCATTAAAACAAGGACAAGTACAATAATTAAACAAACGATGAAATGAAACATACTAAGATAAGAAACCCTCAAAATAATAATATTAATAATAGTAAAGTTTAGGAGCTAGTTAGCTATATTAGAACAAACATGCATGAAATTAAGAATGGATCTGAGAGATTGAGAGAGATGAAGGGAAGAAATTTACCTGTTTAGGATGAAAAAAATTTGATAATTAAGAAAAGTTCAATTTGAAGGTTTGTTGAATCTTGAATAAATTTAGATGCCAAATGAGGAACAATGGAGAGAAAATTAAACAATTTGGGGAATGTTGGCGAGAGAGGAAAATACGAATCTGTGTATAAATCGATCGTAGTATGTATGGAGTATAGATACAACGAGGATCGCGGCTAACGCTTCACGATGTGAAACACAAATACTGATTAATTTTGATTTAAAAGGTAATTAATTATAATTAATTGATGTGACTCCTTCCTTAAGTTCCCTTTTCTGTTTGTGTTATACCGTCATGATCAATGTTGATTTTTTTTCCTTCCTTAACACTCCTCTAATCCTTTTTATAAAAAGATTTCATCTTTAGATTTATTGAATTATTGATTGATATATCTGATATATAAGATTTTTATTAAATAATGTTCATGAGTTTAGTTTAACTTAATTGGTAGAGATATATTTAAATCTCAGACACCTCACTTCTTAATTTTAAATATGAAATTTTTAGCTATCAGACTATCTAACAAAAAGAACAATTTAAATAACTTAATCAACGATTAATGGTTATAATTAAAAATCTATCTATGAGCTCATTGGATAACTAGTATTAGAGAAACTATTGTTGGGGTTGATTGTCAAGTCTCACATCATTCAGTTTCTTAAATAAACAAAGAGATTAAAAATATTAGCTATTGGAGAAGTCTCACATTGCTTAGTGTGATGAAGCAAGAGGAAGACCAAGACTATATATAGGACCTAAGTTCTTTATTTTTAGATGCACTAGTCAGTATCACTTTAAACTTATATCTGACGCAGTTTAAATATTTGTTTTGTGATAGTGTGGTTGTATTGGAGCATTGGAGTGAGAGTGAAAGAAGTCTATCACATAGTTATAATTCTTTGGTTGTTGCTTTAGACAACTGTCCTGGTTTTTCATCGGTTTTGGAGTTTCCACATTATATTCTTGTGTTGTGATTGTGTTTATTTTTCTTCTTCAACCCTGTTGTTTCTTAACAATTATTGTCCCTAAATTCCACATTTATCCTATCATTTTAGGTGAGCACTGATTGTGTGAGTTATAGAAAAAATTCAATTACATTTTATACTCATAAAGCATTTTCATTAGTGATACTATTTTAGATATCATATACCACTAACAAATGGCTCTTGCGATGCCATATAACACTTATGCAATTCATACATATTTTACTCCAATGATGATACCATTTTGGGTATCATACATTACTAACAAGTGATATTTTCTATTTAATTTGATATATAAAAAAGGGTAATATATTAAATTGATGATAAAACACCTTAAATAAGGTACCATATTATATTCAATTTTGATATCATCTATGTCACGTTATGGAACTTTATTGATAAAAAAATAAAATGAGGTACAGATCATAACTCTATGAAACTTTTTTAAATACTCTTATTGAAGATGTTTTTATATCAACATGAAGAGTCTAATTGTTATGTACTTTTATTGTAAAGTTATTATACACATCCAATAATGTGTTGTGATATTATGTAATGAATGTCTTGTGTCATGTATTTTAAAACACATTGCATGATGTATCAATACATTATTGAATGTATGTGTAAAATAATTTTACATCAATGGTGTATATAAATTAAATGCTAAAATAAACATTATTTTCGAAAATTGATTAAAAAAATATCATTTTTAAATATATTATATGTCTATATGATACCTGGATTTAGATCCTCTCTAACTCTTTCATTTTTGGAGAGAGCGAGATTTATAGTCAAGATTATGACTGCATGATAGAAAGTGCCGAAGATGATCCAAATACATGATACCAAAACTCAGTTAAGCATCATGTGGATCATAGAACTTACTATCCTTTTATGAAAAACTATCATATATTATCCTCTCTTTTTTCTCTATAATTTCCAAGTCAATGCTTCCTCTATCAAAAAAGATAGGGATCCTTGACAACTCTCCTGACCCCTGTATAGTAAAACCATATTTGGTCCTTTATTTCAGAAATTTTGATCAACTCATGAATCCATATCTAATGAAGTATCAATAAATTGTTTTTACTCTTTGCCCTTTGTATCATTTCAATTTATCATCTTCTGGATTTGTGGTCACAACTCATCTTCACACCTCATTTTTTAAGACTTTTAACAAGTACATTTGTTTTTATGTTAGATCACTTAATTTATTATCATGTCATCAATTTTGGTGGTCAAAATCACGAGTTGACAAAAAAATAAATTCTAAAATAGGGGATCATATATAATTGCGCAATTATAAACGGGGGACTAAAACTACATATAGGTTGTCCACTAGCTGTATATTACCATCTTAATGTGTTTATGTGTTAATTTTCATCGGAGCGGTATCAGAGTTGATATTTTAATTGAGGGTGATCAACTCCTTGTATCAAAAGTCATGATAATGCTGGTTAGACGTTGTCCCGATGATGTTGAGTCTCAATGTCAATACAAGTATATGTAGATGAAAAAATTTCTAATTAAGAGGAAACATACACATATGTACGATGAACTCGCTTAAAATGAGAGATTGTTGGCATATCAATTGTGAATGATTGAATAAAAAAGTGGGTGGAGCAACATAAAAGTGATTGGCGATCTATATATATACACTAAAAAATCACAGAATGCATCACCATTTTCTATATATATAACCATCAAACTAAATTTCTGATTATCTGTGCAATCAGTTGCCACTAATTAATTCATCACCCCTCATCACCATTGCATGCTTTTTCACTCCTCCCTTGACCATCTTAATTAGCCTTCATTAATCACAAGTGAGCTAAGGAATTCAAATTGAAGAAAACCAATTCAAGATCATGCCTTGTTTGATGGAGCGAGTACCAATATAGAATAACACCCAAAATAGCTCAGCTTTTAAAAGATGGCAGTGGGCAGTAGCAGTAGCAGTGGCAGTGGCAGGTAATTATAAGAAAGTTGATCAGTTGGTTAATATAGGACAAGAGAATATCAACATCATATGTTTGTGCTGCTATGCTCACTTCCTAGTTCCACACAACACAAAATAGTATGTTTTTCATCCTTGGATAGTGTAACACCGTTGCTGTAACATGGATTATCTAGGACAAATGGATGCCTTCTATCTGATGGGATGTAACTTGTGCATTTGCCTCTCTGTGCTCTTGTCTAGAGTTTTAAATAGGTTTCTTGACCGCGGTCTAAAGTGTAAGATGTAATAATTTAAGATTTTGGTGAAACAAAAAATTTCTGCAATTTTGACTATATATCAGACACATTTGACTGCAATTCTCTGCAAATATCAAAGATTGCAAGTAAAATGGGAACCTTAATTAATAAGAATAATTTGTGCTAAAAGATCTGTTAAACAAATTGCCAGAAACAAATAACCCAATTTGGTTTTGGATATGATACTCCCCCGTCCTTAATTATAAGTAAAAGTCAATTTTCCAGATTCATTGAATAAGTAATGTATCTGGTCATGAATCTTAAAAGTAAATTTTTGATAGAGGAAATATAAATGAGTACTGTTGCAGTCATGCATGGGACCAACCAGTGGTCGCTTAGCCTTGAATTTATCATCACTTATTGGATAGGACCAGATTTTGACAATTCCTAAAATACTACTTGTATGTTGAAAAAAACTAATGATGGTTGCTGATGAATCACGACAGGAATACTATTAATATTTTTGTCTCCAAACCAGGTGCAAATGAAAACAAAAGTCTTGAAAGTAACACTTATGCATGCATATCAAAAGGTACCACTGCACTACATTTTGATGAATCATTTGTGGTTCAAATGGTCCCAAAAAGAGAAAAAGATTCCCTTAATTAGTTATTATGGTTACATCCTTATACTCTTGTAACTTGTTTGTGGATGCAATGCAAGTCTTAAGTCTCAAGTTTTCTTATTTGGTGAAGAAGAACCTTCAACAACCTCCATATTATCTAGCTAGTTACCAAAATGGAAAAACATGACATGACTAACTTTAAGTGATTGTGCATCATTGCACTACACCCTCTTACCATTTTCTTACATAAAGGATGCGATAACCACTAACAAAAGACATGTTTGAGACTAATCTGATTCGGAAGACACGTTCGAGGATGGTTAATTTTGTAGTATTAATACTTTAACAACTATATTTATATTGTCCGATATATTCAAAGATCTATTCATTTTCAAAATCGAAGATGAACTAAACTAAGCAAAACCGTCCTTTGATTGAAACACAAGAGTTGAACAAAATTGTTAAAAGAAGAAAGCACTTTTCTCACAAATTAGTATTTTTCAGTCTAGTCTAGTAGCAGGGACTGTAACTTCAATTTTGAAACTAAGACTATAACACTATCCTTAGTAACCTTGAGCAGAACCTTGCATATGTGTGATCTTTATAAAATAGTTTAACAATGTAGCACTCAAGCCCATCCAAAAGAAACAAACAAATATATAAATAACACTAAAAAACATACATATAATATACAAGTAGTATTGTATTCTGTATTTGTGTGGATTATTTACGTACACATGATATCAAGCCAAATACAAATTTTTCTGATATTTAAATTAATAAAATGTGCAATTGGGCTCCATTTTTGTGATGGGGACAAAATCAATAGACCAAACCAATAACAACAGCTTCCATGCCATCGTTAGTTAGTAAACTGGTACCACAAAGGGCTTGATTGCACAACTATGTCAATCTTAAATAGACATAAAGTGCATTAAGACAATAAGTTGTTTTTCACATGTCCAAATTAAAAACAATTATTGCCTAAGTTAGCAAAAACAAATTTTTTTTTTTTGAGGTAGCCTAGTGGCTTGAAAATCCACCCATAAGGTGAATAAGTGGAGTGTCCAGGGATCGAACTCTGACTTCTGTATATAAAATGCTATTGTCCCTACCAATTGAGTCAAGCTCTCGGGACTTAGCAAAAACAAATTTGTTGACCGTCCGATTCACCGATAATCCAAAGTTCGGTAAATAAAGTCCGATTAAGAATTTAATTTTTTTTAAAAAAAAAAAAACAAAGTACTAGTACAAGTTAGCAACTTTTTGTTTATGATGACTATTAGAGTACTAGCTCAAGTTAGCAAATGACATCGATTAATGGCAAAAAAACATACTCCAAAACCATAGATATGATGTAATGCGGATCTCTTCTAGTTTAGATAAGATATTGGGTTCGATCTATCGCTAGGACATGTAGCAGTGTTAAAATTTGTCGCTGCGCACAATTGTTTTTTATTTTATTTTTGTATTGCAAAATTTTTGTTCTTATTCTCATTATTCATATTATTTTCAACGAATATCCGGTTTTTTTTTTTAAAAAAATATAATGGCTAAAAAAATACTATGTTGGAGTGTAAATAATACACGCACAATAACTTAGAAATAACGTTATCATCACGAATATAACTTAGTTGATATGATCTATGGATATTGCAAATGCAGGAGTTAAGATTCAAATTTAAATTTTTTTTATTTATTTTAAGAGAGTAAAATTTTAGTCAGACAGCTTGACAAAAATAAAAATTACACATGTCATGTGTAAGATTTATTTGAAAAATTAGTCTTTGTCTGCAATTATGTTATTCACCAATGTATTTAATTTCTTGTAAAAAAAAATCCATGGTGCAGTCAATTTAGACAAAAATGATCACGGTATATACCATAAATTTGGTAAAATAACATTATTGTACCTCTTTTCATTTTGACAAAATTACCATTTAAAGATTCAACAAATTACACTGTCATAATAATTTTACCAATAATTTTATCAATTAATTGCAATTACCAAATACTATGTGAGAGCGGTGAGTGGCACTAGTTTGTAATGTAATGCAACAAGAAATAGGAAAAAAATCCTTCTCTTTGCTATATTTTCCATGCTGTCATATTCTCACACTGCCATGTGTCCATAAAAACATAGTCAAAAACCTCCAACTCACTAGTGAGTAGCCACTCCGGTATATATTTTATTTGGACATATACTGATACATTATTGAAGTGTACAATTTTAATAAGTCCACAAATAATTCATTTTTTTTCACCACCAGCTTAATCTGGTTCGAAGGTCAGTTCAAACCCCCTCCTGATCGTACTTGCGGGAGATCGAATCGTGGTTCTCCCTACCAAGTTCAGCGTCAATTACCACTGAATCAGCTAACAATCGGTTTATATCATTATTATATGATATGATATGATTAAATTACCAATTATGTGATTATTACGTTACAATTTAAAACAATATTTAAATAGCATAGAACAACATAAATCTCTCCTGACTCTCCTGCCCCTATTTTATAACATACATTAGATTATTTTTTTTTTCTTCTTTCAAATGATGGCAATTTCAGGGTCAGAGTCATCACAAACTCAAACTTCTACTACTACTGCTGCTGTGAAAACCGTTACTCAAGTAGTAGAAGTTGAAATTGTGAAATGTGACTCATGTGGTTTCACAGAAGAATGCACACCTGCATACATCTCAAAAGTACGTCAGAGATATCAAGGTAGATGGCTTTGTGGACTCTGTGTTGAAGCTGTCAAAGATGAAGTTGTTAGATCAGAGAGAATTATCACCATTGAAGAAGCTTTGAATCGACATATCAGTTTCTGTAAAGACTTCAAATCATCATCATCTTCTACTGCTCTTAATAAAACTGAACATCCTATCATTGCTATGACTCGAATTCTTCGTCGAAGTTTGGATTCTCCTCGAGTGCCTCGCCGATCCAATTCAACCGGAGTTCTTCCTAAAGTTGATGCTGTTCGTTCTTCGCCGTTGGTTCGATCAGAAAGTTGCTTCTCATCAATATCTGGTTAATTAAACCTCTTTATATTTTTATTTTGTTTTTAGTTTAGACTCTTTTTTTTTGCAGTTGAAATCAAAACTGAAACATAGAAATTCTCTGAGTATGTGTGTTTTTCTTTTTCTTTCTCTGACTGTGACTAATGTTAAAAGTTAAAACTATATTATAATTATAATAACAAAGGGTCTATAACATTGAACTTTATATTTTGATTGATACATGATGGATCTATAATTTGTTCCATGTGTTTCATTGTCTTAGAAATTTCATGAAGTTAGTCTGATACTGATGATGAGTGATGATTTTTTACTGTTAATTTTTTTTGTTTTGTTTCATATGATCTTCAATGAAAAGTTCGTGAATGTTCTTCGGCAGATTTTGGCGTTTTTTTATTTTTCTTATGGTATGTGGTTTATTAAGGAAAAATATTCACCCCGTAACAAAATACTATAAATCAAAATATATGTATTTGGTTCAAATTATTGATCAAATACATAATTTGTTTTTGTTTATAGTTTGTTAAGGAAATATGATTTTAAGGGAATAAAGTTAAAATTTTGCTAGATAATAATTTTCAATAAGAACAAAAAGACAGCGCAAACATGGCATTATGATTAGCTGGCTCAAGGCTCAAGCATTCCTTAAAAGAATATAAATTTTGCATTCATTGACTAGAGCTGTGTGTGTAAAAGAAATTGAAAATCTTAATGTTTTTTCCAAACCAATAATTCCATGTGTGGGTGGGATTAGCTGTTTGATTAGAAAAGTTGAATGATCCATTTATTTGCATTTTATTGCAACCAAAAGATATTGACACAAGACGAAACTACAGAGAAATTTCCCTAGTGAAAAAGGCATAGTTTTTGTTTGAAAAGTGTACTATTTCAAGGCTTGAATTTGGCAGTTACTATAGTATCAAAATTTGGGTCACAATAAGAATGCACTTGAGTTGAGTGGAGTGAAGCTGCAAGTAACTTGTTTTCACTTTTAATTTGTGTCTTTTTTCCATGTATTTTTCATGCCTGAAATGCACATTTTGCATTGCAAGATCATCACTAGGAAGGAAAGTTTACAACATTTTACATGTTTATATTTGTATGTGCAGTGAATTTGCCAAATTGCGGTGACACCATAATTCTGGTAATCTCATCGCGAATTCAAACATGTATTATGATCCACGAAATGATTAATAGACATTTTTTTATGGATTCATTTTCTTTTTCTTCTTTTTTGTCCGGGATACATATAATGATCATTTTACTTGCCATAAACCCCAAAGTACAAGTACTTTGTTTGAAAGTGCCTACTTTGATGTGAGTTTTAGGGTGACAAGTATCTCATGTAGTTAATGTTGGATCAAGTTTAAAAATAGTTCAAAAGTATACGATGATCGTGATAGATGTCATTTTCGGTAAGTTGAAACTAGTGGTATCGTCTATTCTCATAGTTAAGATAGTGACTTAAACAATGTTGATTCAACAAAATATTTTAAAAAATAAACTCATTTAATTTTGTTGAATCATATCATTCAAATCATTGTCTTAGTTGTAAAGATGTGTCTAGTTTGGGTCGGATATTTGTATAAGTTGGAAAGTATTTGTAACCTGTAATGGTCCTATAGTGAAATACAAATGTTTTTCTATGTGGAGATTAGCTTTAAAAACCAAATTGGATTAGTTAAACATTTATCTATCAATATTGCTTCATAAATTTAATCCCAATTATCATCGATGAATTCTCTTCAAACCTCTTAATATAATCTAAGGGTCTCCAATATACTTTGAAAATTTGAAGAACCTTAGAACATATCGAGAGCCTAAAGAAATTCCATCATTATCGAACATTATTAAACTAGTTTATCGTTTCATGGGCACCGAAATAATTTTCCATTGAGCACTTTTTTTCAAAAAGTTAGTTTACCAAACCTCTCTCACAACGCTCACATGAAGTTAATCTGCATTCTATTCTATAATATATATACCTTTGTACAAGTCCACCCTCAAAGAAAAATTGTCAATTTGATCCAAAAGGAACTTTTTAACAACGCAAATTTTCTACTAATAATACCTTGGCTAATGAATATGGATTAAACGTGCCATATCATGAGCATTCTTTTCATTGATTTTCTATGGTCCCACACATTATGGCAAGGTGCAAAAGCCTAAAAACTCATAAGTCAGGACTCCTCTAGATTGCTTATTTTGGGATTTTTCCCTTTTGATGGAGAATATGTTGCTTGTTTGGATGCATATCACACGACATGTCCACAACTTCCCCGGGTGATTTTATTCCTCCTTTTCTTGTAAACGATAAGTTTGTGCAAGTTTAATTTAATCATTGGTGTTAAATTCACCCTCCATATAATGACATGAGACATAGATGGGTGATTACTTCTCAATCCCTTCATAATTTGGGGTATTTATCCTTTAACCAATTAGAACAAGCAACATAAGTAAATTTGTATGTGGTTCCCACAACTAACTTGTAACAAATTTGTGGAGGCAACATACAAATCTTATTTTCATTGGTTGAAAGGTAAATACCTTCAAATTATGAAAGGGTAAATTAGAAAAAACCGTTAGGTTTTTCGGTAAGAATAGTGCATTTCTTTTCTATATTTAATACTACCTATAGTTCAAAAAATTGCATCCAATCATATCACTATATATTGTATTTAATACTACCTTTAGTCGTTCTTTCATAAGCCCGATAATCAATGGATTAAGTTTATTTATATGAGAATTTCTTTTGTTGCCATATCCATTTTCTCGCGTACCTGCGAGTTTACTAAAATATCTCTGCCCGCTACTTAAATAGCAAATACACCCTACCAAATTTTTTGTTTTATAACGTACACTACTTCGCTACTTAATTAGCGGGTGACATTTACAAAAAATTATCATTTTTATAGAATGATATAAATGAAAACATGTGGGTGCGCAAGAAATAGGTAGGGTGGCAAAAAAACCCCCTAATTATGTAGACCGGTCCATTGGATTGGGCCGAACCAGTCCATAATGTGCCCATTTGATCAAACTAATATTTTTTTTCATATGTGTGTCTTTTTTTATAATGGAATAGATAATCGAACCTAAGATTTAATGTATACTATCTAAATCTCTCACTATTAGTGCAAACTTAGTGACTTTTTCCATATGTATGTATGTTGTGAATGAATTATACTTCTCTTTTATAATGCCACGGAAACAACATTTTGAGATCAAACTAATTTTTCATAGTATGAAAATATAATGAACTAGTTAGTTTTTATATTATTTTTTGTTAGTCAACTGAATTTAGCTGAAATGTTATGAAGGGTTAAATTGAGTCTTTAATCTTAGACAAATGCTAAACATTGCATTAGTTAAGGAATAAAAAGTGTTAAAATTATCTTGGAACTTATGTAGCCAACTTTTTTAAAGTGTAAGTTATATTCTTTTCAATGTAAAATTTACTACTTTTGAGTTCCTTAACTAGTGCACCGGGTGTATTAGTTAACAAGACCCTTATTCTTATACTTTATATTAGTCATTATCATTTCTTCCGGTTGAAAACTGTTAGGGAAAATGGAAAATTGATGCGAAGGGGTTTGAATTCGAAACTGATATTCCATATATTTTTTTTCACACTGCGATTCTAGTTGCTATGATATATTTGACAAAAAAAAATCTATCAATGTTTGTTTCGTCCAACATTAAATTTGAATTTTCAAACAATTCGTTTTTAATCGAGGCTCATTAAAACGCTTGCTCCGTCACTTGATTTTTTTTTACCAGATTGAATTGTTGTTAATTTTCTTTAATTTATTGTCCCTATTTAATTTCTGTGAAATAATGGAGGGAGTATACCTATTTATTGTTTCTATAGTTGTGCAAACTACCACAATAAAGTCAAAAAACTCTTCGATATAGCAAACAGAAGTGACAAATTAACAAAAAATGTTACGCTAAATTAGAGTCTCTGAGACACTGGTTAAAAAAAATTATTCCATATACTAAGAAATACCTTTTTTTTTATAAATATATATATATATATTT
This sequence comes from Trifolium repens, assembly GCA_030408175.1. NCBI lineage: Eukaryota > Viridiplantae > Streptophyta > Magnoliopsida > Fabales > Fabaceae > Trifolium > Trifolium repens. The sequence goes on from CP125851.1 coordinate 53,429,167, forward strand.
TATAAAGATATTGAAAAATACTTTTACACTTTATAAAGATTGATTACACAAATTTTAGAAAGACTTTACTTTATTTCTTAACTAATATTTCAAGAGTACTAATTAACATTCTCCAATAAAGAATACGTTTGAACATATATGCATTGTTTTGGATAAAGAGGTCTGAACATTAAATTATGCTCAACTGAAAAGAATAATTGAATTAATGATCTTGTGTACTAGTAGTGTACTTCTAACGCCCAAGTTTAAAGCCCATTAAGGAGTTGGAAAGGTCCAAAATTATTTTATTACTAGAGTTTTCAGAGGTGAACAATTTACACAAATGAAATTTATTAGATTTTTTTTTGACTAACGAGTGAAGGCGGGGACAAAGTCGAATGTCCGAGATACGTTATGACCGTTATGATTCTAAATACCTATGAAAACATAAAGAACAATACACATTTTACATAACTCTAAATACTTTCATTTATATGTTGCTCAAATCTAGCTTCTTTTTTTTTTATATATATCTAATTTGAAATTTTTACCTCACACATGACACATCAACATCACCTTTCTCAAGAGTTAAACTCTCTGCATCCTTAATCCAACATCAATTATCACTCCTGCTTCTCAAACTCTAATACCACTATTATGATCCACACCAAAATTTTAGGTTTCCCGAGATGCTCAAAAAACTAAAATCAGATTTGAGGTTCCAATTAAAAGAGGAACACAAAAATAGTATGGTGTGTTGTGTTGTTCATCTGAAGAGGTTAGTTCTCGTCTTATCTTTTAAACCACATACTTATGACTACATTGAAGTTGGGTGTTCATAGGAGGGAGAACCTCTCCTTATGGCAACACTACTAACACACATGTTAAAAACTCATGGAGAATTGGCGAAGTCTAAAGAGACGATAAGAAGTTAAATAGTACTCTTTTTATAAATATGGTTATTTGTGAAAAATATTTTTTACTCTCGGAAGATGAAGCTGACGACATATGTGAAGAAATGTGAGATTTTGGACAAAAGAGTATATGTCGCATCAAAGTAGGAATTCATTCGAGTCTCAAATTGAGTAAACCAGAAGAAAAAAGAAGTAAAGAATTATTATAAATATGAATAGTTAGTTTGAGTTTTTTCCACCACAACAACTATGGTCTTGTACGTGTGTATCACGGGTTTGAATAGTTGTGTCATGACTCATGAGAGTGTTTTCAATTTTCTCCTTGTGAAAATTGGAATTGTTGTTTATAGGGTTAGCAATTTTTGTTGGTTTGTAATTCAAGCTCTGCTGAATTCTGATGCTCATCAGAATCTGAACTCATCAGAACCTGAAGCAACCAACTTCTGATGCTCACATAGCTTCTGAAGGTCACAGGTTCTGATGGAACAGGTTCTGAAGCAACAGGTTCTGAAGCTGCTTAGCTTCTGCTCTGTTTTAGTAGTTAGCTAGCGTAGTTAGTTAGTTAGTTATTCTTTTGTTTTGTCCTAGGTAGTTAAGGCAGTTGCACTTTACGCAACCCCCTCTTGTATATATAACTACTAAGGCCCTTTGTGGAAGAATAAGATTTTACATTTTTCCTTTATTCATTCTCTTCAAGTTTTATTCATAGTTCTCGTTTTCTTTCTTAGTGTTCTAAAGTTCTTTGTTGTTCATTCTTTGTGAGAGTTTATCTCCAACAAAGTGGTATCTAGAGCTCGTACGATCCAAAGGGATCTTGATTCGTTCTTGAAAGAAGAATCAGGTTGAAAGTGAATCAACCATGGCTGGGAACAACAACTTCCATGCGAATTTGCCAGTTTTCGATGGAAAGAATTGGGATAGATGGGTGAAGCAGATGAAGGTGATATTCAATGTTCAAGAAGTGTATGAACAAGTGAATGCAGCAATCACTCCTCTACCAGAAAATGCAAATGAAGAACAAAGAACAACATTCAGAGAAGCAAAGAAGAAAGATAACAAGGCCCTGTTTCTCATTCATCAATGTGTTGATTCAAAGGTGTTTGAGAAGATTGCAGATGCTGAGACCTCCAAAGATGCATGGGATATCTTGCAAAAGAGTTATGGTGGTGATGCAAAAGTGAAGAAAGTAAAGCTTCAGGCCTTGAAGAGACAGTATGAACTGTTGCAGATGAAGAATGATGAATCCGTTGCTGATTACTTCACAAGGTTGGTGACTCTCACCAATCAGATGAAGAATTGTGGAGGTAATCTTGATGAGCAAGAAACGGTGGAAAAGGTACTAAGAACTTTGACTTCTAAATTTGAGCATATAGTGGTGACTATAGAAGAGACTAAAGATTTGAGTGAGATCAAGATAGAGGATCTGCAAAGCACTCTTGAAGCTCATGAGTTGAAGCATGGTGAGAGGAGCCATGGCAAAGAAGATGAGCAAGCTCTTTTCTCAAAATTCAAGAAGTATCAAAGTGAGAAGAAGAAATGGCAGAACAAGAAAGACTCCAAGAAAAGCAAGGAGAATGCTGAGACAGTGCCTGAATCCTCTAGTGGAGGAGGAGGGAAACAGAAAGATAAGTCAAAGAAGAAGGACAAGAGCAAGATTCAGTGCTACAACTGTGACAAATATGGGCATTATGCCAATGAATGCAAAAATCCAAAGAAAAAGAAAGGTCAAGACAATGAAGAAGAGGCCAAGGTAGCACATGATAGCTCAGGTTCTGATGATGAAACCAGTTTCATGGTGACAATTGCTGATGAAGCAGCAGATTCCATGGTTTGGTACTTTGATTCAGGGTGTTCTAACCATATGACTGGCAATAGAAGCATCTTGACTGACTTTGATGAATGTCTCAACACAAAGATCAGATTGGCCAACAGTGATTCCATTAAGGCAGAAGGTATGGGTAATGTGGTGATCCAAAGATCGAATGGGAAGAAAGCTGTGATTGAGAAGGTTCTCTATGTCCCTGGTATGAAGTGTAACTTGATGAGCATAGGGCAATTAATCTCAAAGGGTTTCAAGATAGTAATTGAGGATGAGACTCTGCAACTCTTTGATTCCAAGAAGAGACTGATTTTCAAAACAGCCCAAAGCAAGAACAGGATCTACAAGACTCAAATCAAAGCTATTGAAGCTACATGCTTGTCTGCAACTGCTGAAGAGAAAGATAGTGATCTATGGCACAAGAGGTATGGGCATTTGAATTTTAAGAGCTTGTCAATGCTTAATTCAAAATGCATGGTGTTAGGATTGCCTAGTGTCATAACTCCAGTTGATACATGCACTACTTGCCTGTTAGGAAAACATCATAGATCATCATTTAAAAGTCATCTTCCTATGAGATCTAGTGATGTGTTAAATGTTGTGCATTCTGACATTTGTGGACCATTTGATGTGTTATCAACTGGTGGAAACAAATACTTCATGACGTTTGTTGATGAGTACTCTAGAATGATATGGTTATACCATATAAAAGCTAAGAGTGATGCTTTTGAGGTGTTTAAGAAGTTCAAAACACTGGTTGAGAAGCAAAGTGACAAGTCATTGAAGGTTCTGAGAACAGATGGTGGAGGTGAGTATACCTCTACAGAGTTTGAGAATTATTGCAAGGAACAAGGCATAATTCATGAAGTTACTGCACCATATACTCCTCAGCACAATGGTCTTGCAGAAAGGAGGAATAGAAGTATTCTAGATATGGCTAGAAGCATGGTAAAGCAGAAGAATCTGCCCAAGAGGTTCTGGGGTGAAGCTGTTGCTACAGCTGTTTACATTCTGAATAGAAGTCCTACTAAGAAGCTGAAGGATAAGGTACCTGAAGAGGTGTGGTCCAAGAGTAAGCCAAGTGTAAGTCACTTAAAGGTGTTTGGCAGCTTGTGCTACAAACATGTACCTGATGCTAAGAGAAAGAAGCTGGAAGACAAGAGTGTTCCTATGATATTTGTTGGATATCATAGAACTGGTGCCTATAGACTGTATAATCCTACAAGTGACAAAGTAGAGATCAGCAGAGATGTGAAGGTACTGGAAAATGAAAGTTGGGATTGGGGTCAGAAGCTCTCATCTAAGAAAACTTGTGCAGTGGACTTAGGTGGTGAAGCAAGCACTGCTAATGACACTCCCACTTTTGTGAATCAGCATCAAGGTAATGTAAGTGATGAAGACATGCATACTTCAAGTGATGATGAGGATACTAATGTACCACCAAGACCTCAGAGAAACATTCAATTGCCAAGAAGGTTAGTTGACTGTGAGATTGTATCAGACAATGCAGTAGACAATGAAGGAGAAATTGTGCATTATGCAATGCTTGCAGATACTGAACCTTTAGATACCAAAGCTGCACTGAAGAGTAAAGTTTGGATGGAGGCAATGATTGATGAGTTGAAGTCTATAGAGAAGAACAAGACATGGGACTTGTGTGAATTGCCCTCTGATAAAAAGGCAATTGGTGTGAAATGGGTGTACAAAGTCAAGCAAAATCCTGAAGGCAAGGTGATAAAATACAAGGCAAGACTTGTGGCCAAAGGATTCCTTCAGAAGCAAGGTTTGGACTATGATGAGGTATTCTCTCCAGTGGCAAGACATGAAACTATAAGGCTAGTGATTGCATTGGCTTGTAGTAGAAGATGGCCCTTATTTCATTTAGATGTGAAGTCAGCATTTCTAAATGGACCCTTAGAGGAAGATGTGTATGTGAAGCAGCCTCCAGGGTTTGAATTGAAGGGCAAGGAAGACAAAGTTCTGAAGCTGAATAAGGCTCTGTATGGTCTGAAGCAAGCTCCAAGAGCTTGGAACAAAAGAATTGATCAATTCTTTGTTATGCAAGGTTTTAGAAAGTGCAGTGTAGAGTATGGTGTGTATGTGAAGTGCAGTGATGACAAACACATGTTAATCATATGTTTGTATGTTGATGATCTGTTAGTAACAGGTAGCTCACCTATAGAGATAGAGAATTTCAAATCACAGATGAAGTGTGAGTTTGAAATGACTGACCTAGGAAAGTTAACTTACTTTCTGGGAATGGAGCTCTTAGAAACTCCAAAAGGGATGATATTGCATCAAGCTAAGTATGCCACTGAGATTCTGAGAAAGTTTGAGATGCTTGATTGTAATTCATCAGTCACACCTGCAGATACAAGAGCCAAGATCGAAGAAGATACAAGCAGTGATGCAGTGGACTCTACCATGTTCAGGCAATTGATAGGTTCACTAAGGTATTTGTGTCAAACTAGACCTGATATCAGTTATGCAGTGGGCTATGTAAGCAGGTTTATGAGTAAACCACTGAAGTGTCACCTATTGGCAGCTAAGAGGATACTTAGATACATCAATGGCACAATCCACTATGGTGTTGTATTTCCATACTCTAAGGACAATGGAAAACTTGAGTTGAGTGGGTTTTCAGATGCAGATTGGTGTGGTGACAAGGTAGACAGGAGGAGTACCAGTGGTTATTTGTTCAAATTTCAAAATGCACCAGTGTCTTGGTGCTCTAAGAAGCAGTCAGTCATAGCACTCTCCAGCTGTGAGGCAGAGTATGTAGCAGGATCCCTAGCTGCATGTCAGGCAAATTGGCTGCAATCACTTCTCAGTGAGATGAACATTATTGCTGACACTACAGTGGTGCTGAAGATCGACAACAAGTCAGCAATCAACCTGGCTAAGAACCCTGTTAGCCATGGGAAGAGCAAACACATTGAGACAAGGTTTCACTTCCTCAGAGACCAAGTCACTAAAGGAAAGTTGAAACTTGAATATTGCTCTACTGACAATCAACAAGCTGATATTCTAACTAAGGCTGTGAAAAGAGACCAATTTCTCAAGCTCAGAAGAGAAATGGGAGTTGTGAGCTTTGACAGCTTGAATTAAGGAGGAGTGTTGGTTTGTAATTCAAGCTCTGCTGAATTCTGATGCTCATCAGAATCTGAACTCATCAGAACCTGAAGCAACCAACTTCTGATGCTCACATAGCTTCTGAAGGTCACAGGTTCTGATGGAACAGGTTCTGAAGCAACAGGTTCTGAAGCTGCTTAGCTTCTGCTCTGTTTTAGTAGTTAGCTAGCGTAGTTAGTTAGTTAGTTATTCTTTTGTTTTGTCCTAGGTAGTTAAGGCAGTTGCACTTTACGCAACCCCCTCTTGTATATATAACTACTAAGGCCCTTTGTGGAAGAATAAGATTTTACATTTTTCCTTTATTCATTCTCTTCAAGTTTTATTCATAGTTCTCGTTTTCTTTCTTAGTGTTCTAAAGTTCTTTGTTGTTCATTCTTTGTGAGAGTTTATCTCCAACAATTTTGTCTGTGCGTAAATTGTATGATAGAGTTTGCATTTTTCTCTTTTTTAAATTTTGTAGACTGAATAATAAAACGTCTTATTGTACGTGATATTGTGGATGTAAGTATGGAGTGCCAAACTAAAATAAACTTTTAATATTGTGTGAAGATTTATTCTTATTGGTATCGCAACACTTATGTTGCCACTACCACCATTGATTTATATGATATGACAGTAAATTGTAAGTAAAAGTGAGTTGAAAATTAAGTTGTGCTTGACTAAAATGAATTAAAAGATAAATTTGGAGTTAAAAATAAAATCTAAACCCTCAAAAATTTTAAATTAATTATATTAATAAATAAGGTATTCATGTTAAAATTAATGTCACATTTCTAAAACAGCTTTTTTTTTTTTGGTAGATAGCCTAGTGGCTTTGAAATTCCACCTTAAAGATGGATAAGTGGAGTGTCTGGGGTTCGAACCCCGGCTCCTGCACATATAGTGCGATGTCTCAACCAATTGAGCTAAGCTCATGGGGACTCTAAAACAGCTTTGACTGCTTGAAATGTGAAATTAATTTCAATCGCTTGATATTATTTCAAAATGACACAAAATCGGAACAATAATAATTGACAATACTTATTAAAATAAAATTTTATTGTCGTTTTCATATTTTCAAGTGATATGATAAGTGTTCGTTGAATAAAAACAATTTAAAACCAATAAATTTAATTGAGATACACTTATTTTTCTTTGTATCAATAGACACAATTGATCAAATTATTATTTTAGTATATGTTTGGTATTATGGTGTATATGTCAGAAACACAATAATTCATCATGATTTTTCAAAAACTACACTGTACAGCTTCTGTATTTCTAACATATCCACTGTAATACCAAATATAAATTTAACCGTAAAACAAAAGGATATGGGGGCTTTCTTCTCCCGCTAAAATGTGATGTTTACTACTTTAAAACATCCATCACATCTCTTCTCTTATAAAAGAAACATAACAAAAAATCTCAATCAAAATCAAAATCCAAATCCGATCAAGTTTGCTAAATGGGGTTTGTACAGACACTAGCAGTTGCAGGCTTTCTTTCAGCCGTCTTTACTATTTGTAATTAAATGCTCTTTACCTTATCTTTACCATTACCATTACAAGTTGTGCCTTCTCCCCCCCTTCCCTCGGAATTTTTCTTTTATTTTTTGTACATAGATGAAATGGCAAAATCATTGTAAATTCATACACAAAGTGGAGTGACTAGGGATCGAACCCCAATCAACGATGTCCAGCCTAACAATTTCGGCATTTTTCTATCAGTTGAGCTAGGATTTTTTGACATAATTTTCCCTTTATTTACAGTTTATTATCAATGCAAAAGAAGAAAATCAATTTCTAAAGCAAAATAATAACTATGACTTTTGATTAAATGTTTCTGCCAATTGAGTCAAACTCATAAAATAAACACTGGTTAAAAAAATATAATATAATAAAATAAACTTGAAATTTGTGAAATTTTCATTTTTAATATATAAAATAATGATATTTTTAATGTAATTCTTTTTCTTAACTGATGTACGAAAGATATTAATTTGTGATCAGTCTGCATAACCTATTTTTAAAAAACTTAGAAAGAATATTAGTATTAGTAGTTTTTACTGGTATTTATATTGTAATATAAGTATTTGAAAAATGCTAGAAGAGTAGTATTTTAAATGATTTCTTTATGACAATATTGAAAATGGTAGTGTGGACAGTCAGAGACCAGTAGGCCATAATGACTGCCTTTCTATACTCTCTCATTATAATTCCTCTTTAGTACTACAACAGTAAAAAATTCTCAACTTGAATTGAAAGAGTTTGAATTAATATTAGTTTGTTTAAAATAATAAAAAATAAATATGTAATTCATATTAAACTGACGTCAATATGTCATTGTTTTACTAAGAAAAGTAGAAAAAAGTTACGACTTTTGTACTTTTATCGATAATCATTAATAAGATTTTCAGTAATTTTAAACACTGGTCCACAACAGCCCACTTATTACAGTTAGCCATGGCGAATCACTTATGATGGTGATCCAATTATAAGTGGTGTGTCTATAAACTCCGAATTCTATATGATCCAATTCTTACAAATTCAAAAACTATTTAGTCAATGTCAAGAGTTTATTAAACCATGAGAAAAGCAAAAATAAACAACTAACGACTTCGAGGATAAACAACACTCATACTATCAGTCGCATTGTCCTTCAATTATAAATAAAGTGTCTATAAACTCCGACTTCTGCATATAAAATGTGATGTCCCTTCTAATTAAACTAAACTCACTGCAATTCAATTCTTAGAAATTCAAAGACTATTTAGTCCATGTTAAGAGTTTATTCAACCATGAGAAAAGCAAAAATAAAAAACTAAGGACTTCGAGGATAAACAACACTCGCACTAAAATCATATTTACCAAAAGTAAAGTAGTAGTTGTTAGTTAATTATCCTTTGTCAGGGAGGGTATTTACTGCCTGTATGACAGTAGTGATATGGATTCACATTACACCTAACCAACCTGATTTGCCGCTTCTTCTTTGTCACTTACCATTACTATTGTTACTTGTGCCTTCTCTCTTTTACCTTTACCACCTCCATTCCATATTAAACAACACAACACTAAAGGACTACTGCTATTACTGTCTCCACCTGCAACCTTCTGCAACAATTTTCCCATTTCTTCATTTTCCTCTCTCTCTCTCTCTATTTTTCTCATCTTCAATAATAATCAATGTCTACTCCTATGGTTCGTTCTTCTTCTTCTTCCTCTTCTGTTCCATCACTTCCTCCTCCTTCTCCTAAGTCTCCTCCTGAATATCCTGATTTGTATGGCAAACGCCGTGAGATGGCTAAGGTTCAGATGCTTGAAAGAGAGATAAGTTTTCTTGAGGTTTGTAATTCCTTTTCATCTCTTACATGCTTTTTTCACTCTCTCTCAATATAATCAAAATGTTTCTAACTTTCATAATGGAAGAAGAAGAAGAAGAAGAAACTTCATTTAAGTGAATTTGAAAAAAAACTACTTCTCATTTTCAGAATCTCAATGCTTAAGAGTTAAGATATGACATTTTCATGATGATCAATGTAATTAATACTAACTTTGAGCTTAAGCATGAAGAGATAGAGAAAGTACTATTATTACAGAGTTGATATGTGTTTTCATTTCAAATTCAACAAATGTACTATAGTTTGTATTCATGGCATTTTAAAATTAAGAGACAAGGTTTTCAAACTTCAAAATTTAAATTAAACAAATTCTTGAACTCTTTTGTTTTTAATTATAGCAACAAAAAGTGAAGATGCTCTTTTCAATTTGCAGAGAATCTTTTTGTCTGTGACTCATTGTCCAATTTGAAAGACATAATTGATTTTACTCTATGGAATTAAATTATATGTGTTGTAACAAATTAAGTGATTAATTAATTAGCAACATGGCAACTTCATGTCATAAAAATTTGGTTTCAAGAGATTGTTTGTGTAATCTCTTTCTGTCAATTTTTTGTGTTAAAATCAAATTTAGTGATGATTTTACATCTACCAGGAAGAGTTGAAATCTGTTGAAGGCCTTCAACCAGCTTCAAAATGCTGCAAAGAGTATGTCTATTTGTGAAATTTAAAACTAGAGTGATTCTTTAACATTTTATTTTATTTTTGTTGATTGAATGCAAAAATTAATGTTACAGGCTTGCTGAATATGTGGTGGCAAATTCAGATCCTCTGTTACCTTCGTAAGAAACGTTCTCATCAATCAATCATCCTTTTATTAGTAGTTTAGAAGAGATCATGATTCTTATAACTTTCTCTTTCAAGCAGAAATAAGAAGAATCGCCGGTCATGTCGCTTTTGGAAGTGGCTCTGGTACTATTTCTTTATCTCCCAACTTTATTTGCTTATATCACGAAACTTGCGAATAAATCTTCAATTTAGTCCATAAACTTCATTCTCTTTTATATTTGATTCCTAAATTATGAAAAATATCATAAGCAGTCTCTAAATTCTTATTATTAACTCATCAAGTTAGTCCCCGCTTTAACAATAAGAGAGAGTTACGATAGTTCATGGACTAACTTGATAGATTAAAAGTAGTCGAGAGACTAATTATTATGTTTTCATTATTCTTGGACCAAATTGAAGGTTTATTCAAGAAACTTTTGAGTAGTATAATCCATTTGGAGGTTGTTAAATTGAACAGCTTCAACACCAAGTCACCACCAAGAAACTTATGTGCAGAGGATTTTTTTTTTCTTCAAATATTGATTGATATCTATGTTGTAGTCTGTTTTCGACACATGCAGCTATTTTATTGAAATGACAAGAAAGATGTTATGTTTGAAGGAAAAAAAAAAATAACAAGGAACATTCTGTGAAGTGTATGTTTAGCTTAACTTTGAAGAATGACACACTGTTATGCCTAATTTGATAGATTATGGAATATTTGTTGTCCTTTATTAGTCTGCATCATGTTGCTGAGCCTTTAATTCAGCTAACATTGGTGTGTGTGTTTCTGAGATAAACAGAAGTGACCACCACACAATGATTGATAAGTTAGTCAAATTTTCATTTATTGAAGCAGCAAGTAATTAGTAGAAAGTATTAAGTGTTATTTAATAGAATAACATGAGTAACTAACTTTTTTTGTGCAGTGGCATGCCATGTTTTAATCTGTCTTGGATCTGCTGTTGCTGCTGTTGCTGTGATGGATTATCTGTACATCTAAAATTGCCACAATGCTGCTGCTGCTGCAGTGACTGTAAACCATGCAGCAGCAGTTGTTGCAGCAGCTGCACAAACTGTTTTCCATCATTCAGTTGTTGCTCTTTACCTAAGTGGAGCTGTTGCTGCTGCTGTTTCTCTTGTCCTAAATCATCAAATTGCTGTAAACAACAACCTACCTGTGGTTCCGGAAATTGTTGTACTTTTCCAACTAGTTGCAATTTTGGGTGTCCATCATGCCCTTCTTTATGCAGTTGCAAATGCACCTGCACTTGTTCTTGCCCAACTTGTCCAAAGGTAAAACCATGTTGCTGTTGTACAGACTCATGTTTTCATCCTTCTTGTTTCTGTTGCTAGCTAGTACTAGTAGTATATTCTATTTTCTCCAAAGGAGAAAAAAAATATGTGAAGCTCTTGTTGTCTTCACACAATTGCATTTTTATTTATTAGCTAAGCTAGACGAGTATAATTTTTGGAAAAATAAATGTTTATAATTATGCAGTATATGGATAGTGGATGATACTTGAAGTGTTTGTAAGTTGTAATTTTTGGTATGATAAGTTCCATTCCATCCATCCTTTGTGTTTGTATTATTAATTAATTCTCCAATATTGAAACTAATTAGTTCCTTTAATTAATCAATACTGTAATAAACTTCCTCATCGGTTGCGAGATAGTCTGAATATGTGGTTATAAAGTAGAGACAATTTTCATCTTACAAACTGGTTACAAAGTTCAATACTCATTTCTAAGATATCACAAAGTTTGATTGGTAAAGGCTGCTGGGATGTTTGACAGATCATGAGTCCTGGTAGTTTCATAAAATCATTGATAACAATAGTGTTTTTATATGAGAAAAGAGAAAAGAAAAAAGTGAGTTTCATTTGTCTTAGTAATTATTTACTCCTACAAGTTTAAAATGTGTGTGATGTGGTCCTACATGAAAGTTGATGATCGATGAAAATGGGGTGCACGGCAGGAAAATAAGTGAGCTAATTTTCTTTTTTCTTTCTGCATAATAACTGACACACACAGAGCACAGGACACGGGAAATGACTTTTCATTCGGTACACACCATTTAGTGGTCATTCAAGCAAAGAATCGTTTTGGAACAAGAAACTGAGAAATAATCAGTAATTAGTAATTCAAAGGAAAATGGGTTGTTGTTGTTGTTAACTTTGATGAATGAATGAATGACCGTGTGCACTGTGCAGTATGTACTGCGGTAGAAGTTGCTGCTAATACAGTATAGTATCTTCTTTTGCTTTTGCCTCTCTGATTTACTGCACGCGCGTACGGTACATAAGGAAAAGAAATAAATAATTCACACATGGGTGTGCTCAATGTTGCAGACCAATACTGTCTCGTGATGTTTCCGTATATTTTTGTGAATTTGATTAATCTCCTCTCCTCACAGTTTAGGACTATATCTGCTGCTTCTCTGTCTTTGTTGGTATGAGATAAAATTTGGGTTTTATAAAAATCTAATAAGCTGTTTTTATGCACTTTTGTTCATGTTTAGTTTCATGATCAGTTTTTTAAAATCTAAGGCAATACAACGAAATTTTGCAAAAGCTTTCTCTAACTGTATGTTTGGTACCACGATGGTGGATTACCGTGATAATAACATACTCACTGTGACTCGGTGAGATATTAAAGTAAAGTGTGGTGCTTATAAAATATAATTTTGTAGAATAAACCACTAATTTAGTCCTTCAATTTGTAAGTGTTGGAACTAGTGTTTAGAATTTAGAGAGGGATCAGTAAGAAATAAATTTTGAAGTAATATGTGTAGCATAAATAAATTTAAAAAAGTTCAATACTTCAATAAGCCTCAAATCGGAGGGACATTAGGCTTTAGTGTTTATAAAGTAGGAAAGTGACCACTTGGATGTGCCCCAAACAATACACAATTGTGTTAATGGAGAACATCACACATACTCTTTACACTAAGCAAAAAGGATTTATATTTTGGTTTTGGAAATTTGCAATAAGTATGCTATTGATGTGCTTGGTAAGGATTCCTTGTAGAATTTATGTGGTTTTATAGAAAGAGATGTTCTTAGAACCGTTAATAATGATGTAATTTTTAAATCATTTTTGACAAATAGATGATAGACTATTTTCTTTGTAAATTCATTTGCTATGAGTATTTTTAATATAACTTTTTAGTAAATTTAATATAATTTAGTTCTTGAACAAAAAATATTAGCCTCATTGATGATTTTTGTCTGAATCCGCCCCTGCGTAATAGTTATTCTATATCAATTTGAATTTGACTGTTTTATTTTAGAGACTTCGTGGTTGATAGATTTAGATGATGCCATGTTTCAAAGAGAACAACTTAATTTGCGACTTGATCCGATAATTTCTTCAATGACATAATATTTTGAAAATCAAATTTCTAAATTCAAAAGCAACAGTAGAAAATTCAAATAGGTCTCCGATTTTGTGAATATCTAAAAAAATCTTTGACTTCATTAATCTATAAAGTCGGTCAATGTTTTAGCTACTTACCGTCAATTTTATCTCTAACTTTATCCAGTAACTATAATCCAGTCACTTTTAAAATGATTTAATAGAAACAAAATCTAACAAAAAGTTTAACACTCAAGACTTTTTAAAAATATTCATATACATATTTGAATATTCCATGCAAAGTCAAGTGACCAATTTCAATTTAGTTGTTTACTCAAAAACTTGGAAATTTGTATCATAAAAATTGAAGGAAATTCCAAACATACGCTAATCATACTTGGTGCATAGCATTATGTTATGTCAAAGCCTGTCGAATTACACTATTATTAAAGCATAATAATAATGTCTTGTTACATTAGCTTTCAGTCCTTAGTATGACTAATTAATCTCATCATAATAATGGTATGTTACTGATAGCAACAACAATATCCCACAGCTTCAAGTAGCTGGTTTCTTTCTGTCGTATTCTTTTTTAAATCAACTGCAATAGGGCTATGCTATGCTACTGCTATTGCCTATTGGGCTACAATAATACAGTAGCGGTCCAAAACATATCACAAATTGGTCCATGTAAAAGCAATTGGGCTCCTAACTTGGTGTCGTTCATTGCTCCACGTAATACTGCCAAAATCAGACGTAATTGAATCATCAACAGAATCTCTGTTGGAAACAAACTTGACCATGTATGTTTGCCTTTCTCCAACTTGTTCAAATACAAGCTTGGTAGGGCTCACCGTTATCCCTACCGTCGATGGTCCACTCACAGCCACTTCATAAACCGATCCGGACTCCCCAACGTTACTGAGTGTCCGCGTGTATTGAACAACACTACTATTGTTACCAAAAACAACAGAAAATGATGGATAATTAAGATCACCAGGGTCAGACAAAGAAGTAGAACAATTAACATTAGGACGCTTGACAATGTGTTTCACATGGTCAAGTGTGTAGTTTAAGGAACACAAAAATGCAATGTAATCGTTGGTGTCAACATCATAGACAAGCCCAGGAGATAAGGCCTTTTGTGGGTTGACATGTCCTGACCCATAAGCCCATGGTGTGGATAAGGCCTCTCCCATTGCATCCCTTAGGGGAGATTCAGTGTTGTCAAGGGTATAAGCTGTTGTCATGAGAGCTGATTTGATTGCACTTGGACTCCAATCCGGATGAACCGCTTTCAATAATGCAGCTACTCCACTTATGTGTGGACATGACATTGACGTACCTAACACAATCACACTCACAAAATTAACAATTCAATATCATACTATAGTACAGTACAGGTATTAAATTATGTTTCAAAATTATATACTATAGTATTAAATTACATTACCAGACATTATCAAAAAAAGAAAATTAAATTATATTACCAGACATGATATTGAATTGGGTTTTGCGAGTGTCTTGTGAGCCAGAAGGCCCAACAGCACCAGTCCAGCCCGCTAAGATGTTTACGCCGGGCCCAATAATATCCGGTTTTAGAATCTGTGGGGTCACACCGTTGGGCCCACGAGAGCTGAAAGATGCTATCACGGGCGAAGGTTTCACGTTCAAAACAGTTCCACCAAAACTAAGGACAGCCGTTGGATTACGATCTAACGATGCATACTCTTTTATCTCATCTCCCTCGGTTTTTCCAACCGCTACGGCGGGTACCAAGTGACTGTCAGCCACCAATCCCTCACCGCTCGCCGCCGTGTTAGCAAGAATCATCCCAACTCCTCCGGCGTCGCTTACCACTGTGCCTTTCTCAACACGTGAGTTCACACCTCTATCACAAACAACCACTTTCCCGCGCACGATTTCTGGGTCAAGTGAACCGGGCATACATATGCTACTTGATGAGTTGAACCGTTCGTTAAAATAAACCAAACCAACCGGTTCGTTTCCCATTCCTTCTCCACTGTAAAGTGAAACGCCGGAGAAACGTTTTCCGTTTCCGAGAGTAGCGTAAGCCGGAAAATCCCGATCCAAAGTCCCCGCTCCGACGGTCATGAGCCACGGAGCCACATTCGACAAGGAACCACTGCGAGGTCCGGTATTCCCCGCTGAACACGAAACGAATATTCCTCTCTCCACTGCAGCGAAAGCTCCGATTGCGACTGTGTCGAAGTAGTAAGGAGTGGAAGATGAACCACCGAGGGAAAGCGATAACACATCAACGCCGTCTTGAATTGCTTGATCTATTCCGGCGAGTATGTCGGAAGCAAAGCAACCGTCAGTCCAGCATACCTTGTAAACAGCGATGCGCGCCTGAGGAGCCATACCACGTGCAGTTCCAGTAGCGTAACCGAGAAGAGTAGCGTTGGCTACGGCGGAGCCAGCGGCGGTGGTAGCAGTGTGAGTACCATGGCCATCTCTGTCACGAGGTGAAATAGTCTCAGTAGCTTTTCTTCTACCACCTCCGGCGGAACCCATTAGATAGCCCTTGGAGAAGCTTCGAGCACCGATAAGCTTCTTGTTACAGAGTGAAGGATCGAAATCTGGTGCTGATTCACACTTTCCACGCCATCGTGTTGGAATTTGTGGCATTTGAGAATCGTGGAAACTCTGTGATTCTGGCCATACGCCAGTATCAAGAACACCAATAACGACGTCGTATGAAGGTTGATGAAGATACTGAGAATGGGTCTGAATTTGAAGAAGACCCAAAAACTCTGGGGTTCTGGTTGTGTGTAGCGAGTACAGGGTATCTTCGTACACACCCATAACTGAATCAGAACTACGCAGTTTTTGCGCTTGTTCATTGTCAAGGGAAACAGCGAAGCCGTTGTAAGAGTTAGTATAGGTATAAAGAAGTGAATCAGAAGAAGATTTGAGAATGGAAGAGTACATGGATGGTGATGCATTGTGGTTGTTGTGTTTCATGTGAACTATGTAAGTCTTTTTTGTCGCCAAGGACATTACTGTTAGTGTTATTGATAACAATAACATTAGAAGATACAAAGTTGAGGTTGGAGAGGCCATGGATTTCTTAATAATAACGTGATTAAGAATGTAATGATACTAATGTTAATGTTAATATGAATGATTATGATTATTTATGAAAATTGAAATGAAACAAGAGCTAAGAAGAAGCAAATAGGAATATATAAAATTTGCGAGAAAACAACTTACAAAGTGAGTGAAGCTCGTCATTCTTATCATTATAAGCTTGGCATTTATAAACAAGAATAATTTGAGCTGGTTGGTTACTACTTACCAACTTGTTAGTATATTTGCTAAATTATATTGTATCAAATTACGTTTCTGCCACTTTCTGGTAAGTGGTAAGTAATAAAGTAACGTTATCCCGAATAAAGAATTTTTTATAGCACCTTAAACAACCCACCTTAAAGCATAGTGTAATGATTCTCCAGAATAGTTAAAAAAAATTGGAAATGGATAGTCTTTTGGATGTTTGGCTTATTGGGATTATTGTATGAATATAGTAACATTTTGAAAATTATACTTAGCTATTATTTACAGAATTAGGTAATTAAGTATTATAGGATCCTAGATAATTGATAAGCATATGTTCCCATTCATGACTATTGTTGAAGCTGTAGAATCCGTTGATAGTTTTCGTCAGCACTTAATAGAGTTTTTTTTTTTTTCTTTCTTTTTTCAAGTGATTGTGCGGAGGAAGGAATTACTATATCTTAAGGTTTGTGGGTTCTTTGACTACTTCATAATCATAGAGCATGAAATATGATGCGTGCAAAATGCAAATACCAGATGTTATTTGTATTGCACGGAAACCTCAGCGGCCTATATCACCATTTAATATTTCTTGGCCAAACCATCTGGGCACCGGCTCGAATGTGAGTAGGATCATTTAAACATGCTTCATAATTAGAAAAACGAGAACCATGGAAATACATGTCACTTAACCAAAGAAAGATAATGTAGAGTTGGCCGAAATAAGCACACTAAATACTTATTGGTAGGGGTGTACGCATGTTGGGTCGGGTCGGATTTGACCTAATCCGTTACTCAACCCGTTCAATATTCATTGAGTTGGATTTATCATCAAATTCGCACTTTCACTATCAAATTCAAACCGAACTAGCCCGATTATTAACGGGTTGGATTGGATTCGCGGGTTGTTAATAAAGTTAAAAATAATTTTTTGTAGAAAAAAAATAAATTTTATAAAAACTTCTAAAAAAACCTATAATACAATTTAACACAATTGTGATACACACTTAAATAGAATAAAACATACACATTTAACTTTAAATAAAAATTCATCCATAATCATTATCCTTACTAAACTAAACAAGAGTAACAAATTTCCACAAAACACATCATTTCCATTGGATCCTTAATTTGAAAATGATATGTAGCAACAAAAGTAGAGTGCAAATTACACAAGTTCCATAGGCAGTAGCAACAAATTAAATAAGTTCTAGTTGCAAATTACATAAATTAAACCAAAGCAAAAGTGTATATAGTATTGAGCGACAACACCTTTCAAATATGTATTCAATGACTGAGTTGGATTCACGGGTAGACGGGTTCAAAATGTAAAATCCAATACCCGAACCGATTACTTATGGGTTTGACGGGTTGGGCCGTATTCTACCCGCAAATAAATAGGTTCAGGTAAATAATGGATTGGGTTGAATCGGGTTGGCGAATTCGCTGATTGACCCGTATCCATGAATACCATTACTTTTTGAGAAATCTCTTCTAAATCACTGGTATGGCTATCATATTTCACTATTGACTTCAAAATACTTGAAAATAAAGGAAAAGTAGATAAATAAAAAAGATGGTTTGATTGATGAATTGATTATATACTTGAAATTGGGTGCAATTTGATATTCATAGGCAAATGTTTGCCCTATTTGCCATATATTGTGGCCTAAAGATCATTTGTCTTATTCAGTTATTTGTATGGATAGTGCATAAAACTTCCGCTCATGGGTGATTATGGCACCTCACGTCCGACTGATACTCTTCTACTTAATATTCCCTCCGTTACGGTTTATAAGCAAAAAAATTCAAACTTAATTGCTATTTATCATGGTGTTTGCTTTTTATAAGCGTAAAAATGACTAATTACTAATGTGATGATGGTAATTTGGATATTGCAATTGAGAATAAATAAAGCTGGCTATATTTCTTAAACTGTGTGAAATAACAATTTTTGCTTATAAACTATAACGGAGGGAGTAACATGATATGTTAACCTCACTCGTAATATATGATTATTTTTCAAAGTGGTGTCCACAATCTTTGCCTCTAACGGTAGTAGCGCTGTAAATATGGAGTATGATAATAATGCAATATAGTCAATTCCTAGTGTATTTTAACCAAGTCTTAACGATCATCCTAGACCCTAGCAGGCTTGAGAATGATTTGGTTTCCTCGTGCTTGGTTGCATTTATGCTCTCATATAAGCTATCCGTTGAGGCTTATTTGGCTATCTCTTTCTTTCCATCACTTGTCAAGCCAATTTTGACCAACATAATTTATTTTTATGTGTAATTAAACTTGTATTTTCAACTCTTTTAACTCTTGGATCAAAATCAATTTAAGATATCAAACTCCCACTTTAAAATTAAGATACATATATAGGTCCTTAGAGTTTTACGTTTATATCAGATAGATTCTTTAAACTTTTTAAGTATAATATACATCCTTTAAGTTTTAATTTTGTATCAAATAAGTCCTTAAATGTAGGGCTGATCAAAAAACCGTGACCCGCTGGAAACTGCTCAAACCGAATGTTGATTAGGTGAACGGGTCGGATTTAAACGGGTGGCGGGTCTAATTTCTTCAAAAATTGGGTATAACTGGGCATTTGTGGTCGGGCTCGGTTCTAAAATAACTAACCCATTAAAAACCAAGCCCGACCGAAAGTTCATTTTAAAGTGAGTATAACTACTATTTCTG
Source organism: Trifolium repens (assembly GCA_030408175.1). Taxonomy (NCBI): domain Eukaryota; kingdom Viridiplantae; phylum Streptophyta; class Magnoliopsida; order Fabales; family Fabaceae; genus Trifolium; species Trifolium repens. Next base: position 53,448,518 of record CP125851.1, read on the forward strand.
CTACATAAGTCAGTCAAAATCTTCTTTTCATGTCTGCCACTTGTTTTCTTTTGAGACACACAACAAAGACTACTAGTATTATTCATTTAGTATTTTTATATTTTTATTTGCTTTGCACTATACATTCTGACATACTGTACATCTATCTATCAACTTTTTCTCTTAGGCATTAAATACTACTAGTACTAGTACAACCATTTTATTTTTCTTTATTTATTTTTTTGAGTATAATATTTCTTCGATCACATTACTTTTCAACTTTCAAGTTCTTCTTCCTGCATATTTTATTTCACAAACTACTTGCTCTCTTCCATCCATGGTCGACGACGCCCACATCAGAGCAAGCAGTTACAAAACTCAATAGGTAGAAGATAAATCTTCTCTGCTCTCACCCGAAATAAACCACCCGACATAACCGTCGTCCGCCGTACCCGTAACCCGCCTTACCCATTGTCTTAAATGGTCGGAAGTGGTTCTGTTTCTAAGCTCATCGGGTTGCTTCAGATTTGGACATTTCGATCCGAATCCGACCGTACCCGTCCGGTGATCAGCCCTACTTAAATGTCCTTAAGAAATAGGACTTATTTGATATAAACTTAAAACTTAAAGGACCTATCTAATACTTAAAAAACTTAAAGGACATATCTAATACAAACATAAAACTTAAAGAACTTATCTGATATTTAAAAAACTTAAAGGATTTATCTAATACAAATGTAAAACTTAAAGGACCTACGTATGCATTTTACCTAAAATTAACTATTAACATAATCTAAACAATGATTTTCCATGAAGAGAATAAAAACATAAACAATTGAAAGAGTAACACTCTAAGGACAAAGTTTTATATACGATGAATTGACATAGATTTGATTGCCTTCATATTCCAAGGAAAATGAAGAACATAAAAAGACAAAGTGATGGGTCCGAATCAACGCGTCTTATAAGATTTGAGCCTTGACATATCAATCCTTGCTTTCATAAAAATATATGAATAAAACTTGGTATTTTCGCTATGATGCTGGGTTGGACTTTTTATTTATTATCAATAAAATTATACTTATTGAAAAAAAAATATGAATAAAACTTGGTGAGAATTTGAAAGAGTAGTCCTTCTTTTAAAGTAAAATTAGAGTCCTAAAATATACATACAATTCAAGCTTTTCAATATTATTATGGCACTTCAAAGTTGGCATATATTAGTTGCAAGTTGCAACATCCAATTTTTTCTATTAAAAAGTAAAAGTAAAATAAAATCGCAACTCTTGAAGTCACTAGACCAAAGTTCAAACAATGACAACAAAAGATTCTTGGCACCTGCCTTATTAAAAATCTTCTCGAAAATATTCAATGAAATAAAACCAATGATAAAAAAGATCGAGTACAATGCAAATGAAGCAAAATTAACAAAAAAATTGTAACCCATGTTTCTTCATGTTTGTTTTTCCTTTTGTTACACTTTTGTTTTTCCTTCATTTTGCTTCATGTTATGGTTTTAGGATAGAAAATGGGGAACAGTGAATTAATGTGATAAACCTAACCCATGTTGTGTGTTTGGCTGGTACATTTTGATGGAGAAGTGAGTGAGCATACTAATTTTGAATATTGATCTACTTTTGACTTTAATTACAGATTATAGAGCAACTATTATCTGTAGAAAAATACTCTTTTCATTCCGAATCCTTTGTCCTTTTAAAGTTTTATACATGAAGTAAATATTGATGAGTACCGAAATGTTCACCTAAATGAATATTTTAGCTTTAATTTGTAAGGGTATAAATGGCCGGTAAAATATCATTTATTGTATATTGGTTTCTTAAAATAATCAAAGTTTTGACACAAAAATAAAAAGTTAAATGACTAAAGATTCCAAACGGATGGAGTATGGGTAAAATTAGGGGAGTGTTAACAGATTAAATAACAATGTTGTTAAGTTGATAAGAGAAATTTTTATCTATTGTAAGAGACTTTAGGTTAGGTGAGTGTCTAATGTAAAATTAGAAAGGGGTTCCTGTTATTTAAAGAGACTTTTGAGAAGGTGAGTGTAAATTTTTCTTAAATTTTTCTACTAAAAATAAAATTAGTATTTAATTCAATATTTCAAAATTTATTTATAATTAAATATATACATCTAAATAAATACTACTAATATATAGGGCAGGACGGATACTAGAGTATTCACGCCCATTAAACATGATTCCATTTGTATAGTGCGGATTTTTACCTTATCTATCGTTTCTGCGGTTACTCATTAAACATGAGTCCATTTGTGATTCCTATTCTTAGCTCAGGAATTTAGACAGCCTAAGTATTCTTCAACTGAAGTTTTTTATTTAGGGTGCGTTTGTTTAAGTTTTAAAAAAATTATTTTATTTTAAAAAAATTTAGAGATTTTATTTCAACCGAAGATTAAGATCAGACAGTTTAGATTTTAAGACAATTTTTTATTTTTATTTAAAAAATTCCCATATGACATCTAAATTTTTTTGATTGCATGGTTGCACTGATTTTCTTGATTGGACGGCCTAATTAATTTTTTTTTATTGCTTGACTGCACTGATTTTCGACTGCACGGATCCGGGATTTTAACATAGTAAAATATTTGATGTATTTTTGAAGTGGATGGCAGGTGCTTGTGACCTTTGCTAAAGTTGGGTGTTTTCTACTATATATTAGGAAAAAGATTTCCTGTTGTTACAGCAGCACGCTGTAACATGCAGTAATCAATACTGACCATCCAATCATATATCAACGATTGATATGATTTTATTGGAAAACACACAGTTTTAATTTAAATCGTTTGATCTCAAATCGACGACCAGGATTGAAAACAACATCAAACTGCGTGTATTTACTACAGCAGTGAATATGAATCCTATATATTATGCGTACATATGTAAGATATGATCTTGGAGCATTTCTTGTGCTTGTGATTAGCGTTGATAAAGAAACTTGCCCCTTTGGATATTAGTAATTAAGTAAATGACTATGGGAAATGACATTTATTCACTTTGGATGCTGTTGGGGATAATAGAGGATATGTTTCGGGGGAGATATCTTTGTCTTCATCAAAGAAGATATAGAACATATGAAATGAAGGGATTGAACAGCTGGAAACAAGTCATGGTGTGGGTTACCACTATATTTTTTGACGCAATATATGTTTATTTAATTTTACTCATGGAATATATATATATAAATCACTGCCAAAATTTGGGAAACATTTAACTATAATATACTAAATAAATTATACATTGAACAAAATTTACTATCACATACGAAAAAAATTATAAGTGATACAATTTTAAAAATGCACTAATACGGGAAACATTTAACTATTGTACTAAATAAATTATGCACTGGATAAAATATACTATCACATACGAAAAAATACTAAAAAAATGTGTAGGTTACATATAATTTTTGTATCAAATAGCTTTAAAAATTGGTAACTAAATCAAAAAAACGCGTAATGTTACAACCCGTCCGACATGACGGGTTACCTACTAGTATATATATGTAGGAAATCACTGCCAATTCCTTTTTATGACATTCTAATACGTATTTATTAGATTTAGTAAAAAAAAAAGTATTTATTAGATTAAAAAGATTAATTAAATAATTGAAAATATTCAATATAGTATACTAAATATTTGTTATTGGTTTTTTATGACATATTTCGTTGGCACCACCTTAATGTTATATTCATTGGCTAGATTGCTTAACCAAATCTTCTTCTTGATACGAACATGGGCAGGCACTGCTACATAAATTGAATGATTTATCCATCATATATCATAGGAGTAAAAATTGAGTATAACAGTGCTACATATATTCAAATATATATGTTGCTAAATATATGGATTCAAATCTTCATCTTGATATATATGTTTATAAAAAAAAAGGGTTATATATCATAGGGGTAACGATTGAATTACACATTCATTCTCTTTTCTTTTTTTTTTGTCAAGAAATTACACATTCATTCTCTATACTTCTGTGAAAAGGATTATATTAATTTTTTGTCTAGCAAACAAATATTTTATTAGCTTTTATCATGTTATTTCATATGCATGCAACATCACGAATGAAAATTTAATCGTTATTCGTTAGATTTCTCTTTGATATAATTATCAAAAGTAAGTATGTATTTGAAGCATTTTTGTTTAACAAAAAATATATTTTTATCAAAGACCTAAAAAAGAAAACTTTTGTAACCTTAGTTTTAGGCCCGCTCTAACCTTAAGTAGTGCACCATCAGTACGTAGTGCATGTGCAACCTATACCTAAACCATTCGCAACTCTATTATTGGCCTCTAGGATATATATAGCAATCGAACTCTCCAACGATTACGAAACAACAATACGATTTATTGAGCCTATGTTTGATATCAGAGACGGAGGCACATAGAAGGGTTTGGGGGCACTTGCCTGCGCAAGGATTTGATCAAATTTTTTTATAGTATGTGTGGACACTAGTATGTGTGGATTATATTAATTTTTTGTCTAGCAAACAAATATTTTATTAGCTTTTATCATGTTATTTCATATGCATGCAACATCACGAATGAAAATTTAATCGTTATTCGTTAGATTTCTCTTTGATATAATTATCAAAAGTAAGTATGTATTTGAAGCATTTTTGTTTAACAAAAAATATATTTTATCAAAGACCTAAAAAAGAAAACTTTTGTAACCTTAGTTTTAGGCCCGCTCTAACCTTAAGTAGTGCACCATCAGTACATAGTGCATGTGCAACCTATACCTAAACCATTCGCAACTCTATTATTGGCCTCTAGGATATATATAGCAATCGAACTCTCCAACGATTACGAAACAACAATACGATTTATTGAGCCTATGTTTGATATCAGGGACAGAGGCACATAGAAGGGTTTGGGGGCACTTGCCTGCGCAAGGATTTGATCAAATTTTTTTATAGTATGTGTGGACACTTTTACTAGTATGTGTGGATTATATTAATTTTTTGTCTAGCAAACAAATATTTTATTAGCTTTTATCATGTTATTTCATATGCATGCAACATCACGAATGAAAATTTAATCGTTATTTGTTAGATTTCTCTTTGATATAATTATCAAAAGTAAGTATGTATTTGAAGCATTTTTGTTTAACAAAAAATATATTTTTATCAAAGACCTAAAAAAGAAAACTTTTGTAACCTTAGTTTTAGGCCCGCTCTAACCTTAAGTAGTGCACCATCAGTACGTAGTGCATGTGCAACCTATACCTAAACCATTCGCAACTCTATTTTTGGCCTCTAGGATATATATAGCAATCGAACTCTCCAACGATTACGAAACAACAATACGATTTATTGAGCCTATGTTTGATATCAGGGACGGAGGCACATAGAAGGGTTTGGGGGCACTTGCCTGCGCAAGGATTTGATCAAATTTTTTTATAGTATGTGTGGACACTTTTACTAGCTACCCACATTCATTTATCATCTAATAGAAACTTGTTAAGTGAATTTAAAAGTTGTACTCTTCTCCACCCACGCAGCACACATGTGATACATTTTGTAGAGGAAAATGGTAACTACAGTGACAAAGAACTAAATATAAATAGGTTTTGGAAATTGGGTATTTTACTTTTTAAAATTATAAAAATTATTTGTTCAAATGTAAAATTTACTTCTTTTTTAACTTCTTTAATTAGTATTTTGGGAGTCCTGGTTAGCATGATCCTTTTAAATTATAATTAGGCTATATTTGGTAATGTCAATAAGCTATTTTATAAGTTTATTGGACTAGCTTATGGATTTTGTTTTTTAAAAATAAGATATGTTTAGTAACACAATGTATATCCATTTATATATTTACATTTAGAGGTATTTTTATACTACCTGTGACAACCGCAACAATCGAAAGAGTTTTATATGCTATGAAGAATATTATCAAGAATGAACTATGAAATTGTATGGAGATCAATATATTATTTAGTTACTTTTTTTTTAACAGTACAGAGAGATATATTGCTTAGTTTAGAGAGATATAGTTAAATAATATATTGGTTAGTTACTTATATATAGAGATATTTTTATCAAATTGAAAATGAAAAAATCATTTAATTCCAAAATATGATAGGTTGTAGAGAATATTTGTATTCATGCTCTAAAAACTAAAATATATATTTAATGCTACAAATTTATTTATTTAATGCTCTCTCTATATAAATTTCTGGCTCCGTCACTATTTGATATTACGATGGGTATGTAAGAATTACGGTAACTCACCATAATTTTACATAAACTACAGTGTAGATTTTGAAAAATTATGGCAGATTACTGTAATTCTGATATATCCACTGTGATATCAAACCGACTCTACTAAATATAACTCTAGTATTAAATAAGGCTTCTCCCTTGAGCACTTCCTGCAGATTTTCCTTTCAAACAATCGATCACAACAGTAGAATAAGAGAAATGATATGTTGACAACCAATTTTGGACAACTTATGGATAGCTCTTCATAAAAAATCTTTTTGTTTTAATTTAATAATTTTTTAGTTGCATTGATTTCCGTGTCATTATCATATTGTTTTCTATATTTTGGTTGTCTCCTAAATTGTCAAAAAGTTGGTTGTACAAATAACACACCTCGTAGAATAAATGTGAAACTCAATCATATTAGTATAGAGAATGAATGAAAACGCGTTTATTTTTTTTGTTTTCAAATATAATTTGATTTGACAATCCATTCCAAAATATTAGTATAATTTTCAAGAGAATAAATGAAAACACGTTTTGTTGTTTTTGTCTTCAAATATAAATTTGATTTGACAATCCATTCCAAAATATAGTGTAATGTTCGAATATAAAACTTAAGTAGTATTTAAATCCAATTATATACTCACGGACTTGAGCTTGGTAATTGTAATAATATAATTATAGGTTTTATACAAAAAGAATATAAATTACACCTAAGAAAAAAATTGATCCACTTACAAGTTTCCTTACAAAAGATTCTAACCATAAAGGAAAAGTCCTACTAGCAATTAGCAAACATTTGTAACCCACTCTTTAATTTAATTTAATTTTTTTATAACCAAAAGGAGAGGAATAGCAAGCAAGGGTCTACACCTCAAAATAAACACACTCTTTAATTACTATGAAAGAAAAGAAAAGAAAAATTTGTATTGCTTAAAAGAAAGCGAGTTGCCAGCATAATATGGCACAAGTGGTATGAAATAAATGATAGATACTTATCATTTAATTATTTGGTTTTGAGTTCGATCTCTAATCATTGCATTTGGAAAAACATTTGTTAAGAGAGATCAACACCTTAAATAGATCTCAGTTATCTCGAAGAAATTAAAAACTCTACAATTATGTGTAGAGGATACATTTAGTTTACAAAAAAATATGGTGAGTTTTCCTGAAGGATATATTTGGATGGAGAATTTTGGAGAAAAGAGAATGACTTATTTTTATCTTTTAAGTTATTGATATTATAAAATGTTTTTAAAAATCAATTAGTTGTAACCGAAGTATTATATAATCATTTATATATTATGCTGTTTTTTATTTAAAATATTAAATATATTTTAAAATATATATAGATGTAACTTTCAAAATCCTCTAAATACTCCTCTCAAAAAGACCCTAAATAATTGAGATATATCAAGACTAAATAATATATAAATGAGAACACCTATAAATCTAATGCGACATTAAGATTTTGAATAAAAATGTGATGTTAAAAGTCACTTATATGATTGCTCTTAACCCAATATGCCAATTCAATTTAGTAAGACTCACCCTAAATCGGGCTATAAAAATAAAAAGAATATATATATAATGGAGGGTGGAGTAGTTCATAACCTCTACATATAAAAACCTAAGAATATCCTATTGAGATTAAGTTTAGCATACTGAGTTAGACTGTGACAAACAAATGCTCAAATCTTAAATGAGTAATATTACTCAAACATGACCATCTTTGGTGGAGATAATCTAAAAAAAAAACTAGAAGTAAATCGTTTTTAACAAGTATAGGTAAAAAATAAATTAGTCTCTAAATTATAAATATCAGTCAAAATAATCGCCTATTTTTTTGAATCGACAAATTCATATTTAAAATTGTAAAACATCATTCTTTTATATGGAAATAAAACCATTTAAAATGGTCATTTTGCTAACTTCTGTTGTTAGAGGCTATGAATGAATCGACGAAATTGAACTCCACACAATCAGTCTTTTTCCCGCATTCAGTCACCATGTTAATGGTCTTATTATAAAAGCTAGTAATATTTTTTGTCAATGACACATAATAGTTTATGGATGATAAACCATCTGCATAGAGTGAAACATATTCGAATTGTAAATTGCAACTCCCCACGTTTAATATTTTGTCGTATTATTATTGTGTATAAATTACAAAACTTATTATACGACACATATTCACGGGTTTTTAGCTCAATAAACTAAGTGGTGGATGGATGTCTTATTATGTGAATGATCCTTAGTATGAAGGACAAATAGTTGTAAAAAGAAATAAACACTACTAGAAAACTCGCTTTTAGCAACCGATTTAGAGACCGAAAAATTTCGGTTACTATAGAGACCGATTTAGAGACCGATATTTTGAAAGTAAACTTTAAAAAAAATTGGTCGCTGAATTGGTTGCTAATGTATTATAGAGACCGAAATAGAGACCGATAATTAGAGACCAATATTTCGGTTGCTTTAGAGACTGAATTAGTGACCGTTATTTTGACCGTCAAATCCACAAACATTTCAGTTGCTAAATCAGTTGCTATAGAGACCAAATTAGAGACCGATTAATAGCTATAAAAAATTCGACGTAAACGTGTTTATTTTTTGGCACTAGTTCCCATTATCATTTTTTTATTTATGCTATTTTTTAATAATTAAAATATTTTATAATTCAATATACTTTTAAAACAAAAATTCGTATACCCAAAACCCTCATCATATGTTCTTTTTATACGAACCCATAATCCTTTTCTTCTTCACTCAGTTTCTTCTCCCACATCACTCAATCAAATTTTTTTCAAAACTTCCAAACCCAGAACCCTCTTCTTCTTCTAACTCAATCGATTGAAACCAAAAACCCTTCGTCATTATTCACCCACCCTCACTCAGTCTCCATCTTTCTCCTCAATCGATTGAACCCAAAAACCCTTACTCTTCTCTTCCAACGTCACTCAATCTCAATCAATGAAACCCTAAAACCCAGAAGCTCAACTCGTTGGAACCAGAACCCAGAACTCGTTAAAACCCTAAAATCATCTTCCCCATCGCTCTAGAGTTTGTTGAACCCAGAAACTCTTCATCGTGTCTCCATCGTTCACCATCATTCATCGCAATTGAACCTCGTCTCGTCAGAACTCGTTCTTCAGGTATTTGAATTTCTCTTATTCTTCTTTGATTTTTAATTTTAAATTTGTAGTCTAGGCTTTTGGGTTTCTTTTGAATTAAAAGTTGTTGACCTGATATCTTCTTCACTAAACTTTTGCATTTGGGGAGCTTTTCTAATTTGTTCAAGTATCTATACTTCTTTGGAATGAAAATAGACCACTACACATTCAAAAACTTGATTTACATTATGTATCATTTCAATTATTAATAATGTGAAGGTATAAATTTACATGTGTATTCATAATGTGGAAATTGATTTAATGGTTCGTTTAAAAAAAAGAGGGTGTGGGGATTGAATGGAAAAAAGTAGTTTTGTTTATGAAATTAATGAAATTCTTTTGTTGTATCAGTCTATTAGAAACAATTTTAAGGGGTTCAGTGGATAAATAAGGACTTGGCCTCATTGGTTACAAAATGGATCTTGAGTTGATATACGTGTGTTAGGAAATAAATTGGTTATGTTTGTGAGAAAAAAGTATGTAGTAAGATGTTCTAATAGCTCAAAGGTTTGTCTTAGAAGTACTATATGTGTAAAGCTTGTCAATCACTATGAAGAAAAAATGCAATAGAATAACATGTGCATGCCCTGTATCTTGACTATGAGTTGAAATTTGCGTTTGAGAATTAAAGTTTTCCATTTTTGAGATATATTGTCACAATTATAGTTGCATAATTGCATATAGACTTGCTTCTGAAATTATTGACTGATGAGTTGTTGACAAATGAATTGTTCTTGAGCTTGCTTCTTATTACTTATATGTAGCTTCTTCTTTGCTCCCCTTTTTCAGGTCTATATAAAGTCAAGGTGAACAATCATATCATTGTAGCTTTTATACAAAAAGGGGAGGTTTGGACTTTAACCTTTGGTCATTAAGTATTGAGAATGAGGCCTCAAATGCAATAGGTTAATAACTGAAATTTTAAGCCTACAATTTTGTCAACCTATTCTTTCACTGTTTTAATTTTTTGGGTGGTGATTGTAGTTGTGTATTTTTTTAATCAGCATGCAATAATGCATGTTAAAGGAGATAAGTACTAGGGTGGTAAATCTAATGAAATAAGTGGTGTGCATGCAGTGCCTTTGTGGAGACATGTTAATTAAGAAGTTGGAGACATAATATGCAAGTGAATTTGACCAATTTGAATTAGTCAATCTAATATACTGATGTGGAATTATAGTTACAGTTCTTTGTATTCTCTAAAGCTATTTGGTTATTGGTTCTCTTGCATAATACTGATTTCGTTATGCATCTCTAAAGCTATTTGGTTATGCAAAAATACTAGATTTGTTTGTCCTACACAGGTATATATTTCATTCTAATCAACATAATTTACTATATTATGGAGGCCACTTAAATTTGATGACATTAATTTGGTTATATTCTACTTAATGTTTATAGCTATGCCAATGTTGATGGGTATGGTTGGTTTTATGCCATTGTTGGATATGGTTCTACTTAATGCTTATAGTAATCTATGCCATTGTAGCTTTATATCTTAAAATTTTACTATGGTATTGCTTGATTGACATGTCCTTTGTGTATATGTTGTTGAATGTTTATAATTTACCTGGTTGCATATTATCTTGTGCTTTCTTCAATTACTTTCCATAATTCCATTTGGTGACCTGAAGTAATTGCTTTAAACCTATCTCCATTTGACTTTAAATATTGGCATTTTATGCTGTACTATGTTGACAACTTGAAGTTCCTTCCATAATGGAGTAATTGCTTTTCTACGTTGCTTAGCCTTAGAACTTTATGCTGCATATTTGTTTTCAATCTCTCACACGCACATGTGTACATGCATATATTATATTTTTCCATCTCACTGTTTATCGGTGCTTAGCAATGCATTCACATGCTCTGTAATTCATATATTGATTAGTTTAAATGCAAATTGTATTTGGATTTGAAGAGTTTTTGTTTTATGATTTTTCATTGCCAGAATCTTATTTGCAATAAATACTCAGCCTGGGTTCACTGAGAGAGAGAAGAAAAGAAGTTTGTTGAAATCACTGAAAATTCTCTATGTAAAGGTAAAATTTCACTTGATGCATATAGTAAATTTTGGATTATCTCCTAGCAACGTAATTATTTTCTATTGCTAGTTTGCTCTGTTTTTTTTCTTCCATTTGCATGTTGGATTGATTAATTTCTTTTTCAATTTTTTGCTAGAAAATGAGTCAAAGACAAAAGGGCATGCAAAATAGTTTAGAAAAACCACCACATTGGTAAACTTTCTGCATGAAAGGAAACTTACTTTGAAGGTGCAGGAGTCTCTTATAGAGTTACACAAAGTGTATTAGAATGAAAAAACTAAGCTTTATATAGATATAATTTATGTATGTATGTATGTATTATTCCTATGTTACCAATTGTGTGATTCCTGATTTCCACAGTTTTTGTTGTAATTTTTATATATAATCTTTGATTAAGCAGAGTTTTATAAGAATTTATTTTACTAATGTGTTTTGTTATGTTTATGTGTTATATTGCAGGGGCTATAATTTTTTTTTTAAAAAAAATTGAAACCAGTGACCGAATAAGTGACTATTTTGTTTGAAAATTAAATAAATTTAGTCGCTAATTTGGTCGCTAAAACTGGTACCAAAACCAGTCGCTAAAATTAGTCACTAAATCAGTTGCTAATAGCGTCGTACAATGTGTCGCAAACTCTGTCTCTAAACTGTTGTATGATTTCGGTCTCTAAATTGGTTGCTGCAATTGGTCGCTAATTCGGTCTCAAAATTCAGTTGTTAATCGGTTGCTACAAAATCGGTTGCTAATTTGGTCACTACAGATCAGCGACCATGGTTTTTGCTACTGATTTTGATTGGTTGCTAAATCGGTCGCTAATTGAATTAGCAACCGATTTTGATGAAAATCGGTTGCTAAACCGGTTGCCAAACACATGTTTTCTAGTAGTGAAAACACCCTACCAATTATAACATCCGTGACTTAAGTAGTGGACGTTATTTTTTAAAATTATTTGTTTTTCCTATATCCATGACTTAAGCCACAGAAGGGTATTTTGGTCATTTTGTAGGGCGCGCGAGTAACCCATTGGGTGGAAAAAGAAAAAACCTTATAAAAAGTATTATTACTATGGGCCTAAAACCATTGTTTCAGTCTCTTGTTTGTTAGAAAAAACTGAAAATTGGGCCAGCTCTTTATTGGCCAAAAAGATTGTAAGTGAGCCCAATTCCATTTGGTTGCATACCTGTCAAATGACTGGGCTAATTTCATTTTCTATAGGAATTTCTATTCTGTTATTCTATCAGTTCACCTCGCTATTCTGATCATTTGGATGTCGCTCTTAAGGTGTGTTTGGTTTGAGAGAGAAAAATATGGAAATCGATAAATGAATTTTGATAAAAAATTGGTCCAAATTCATTAATCGATTTTCGTATTTTTCTCGCTTATCTATTTATAGAAACCCAACTCTCCAACCCTAATAGGTAAATAAGCCACCCTGGATCGAGGGTCCTCAAGGTAAGGACTTCCACCAACCAGAATATCTTCAAATGTACCTCACAACTCTATCAAACAACATAGATGCCTCCTCCACGTGAATTGTTTGACACGTTCTTAAGGCAAAAAAAAGTTTGGCTATGCCCATGCAATATCGAGTAAAAGAAGCTCACTATGGGTCCTTTAACTGAGGAAGAAAATGCATTAAATCAACAACCCTGACAACCCTAACTCCACCGAGCAATTTCACCCCCAACATAGGCCTTCCAATGTCAGAAGGGAACAATTCCTCACGAAGTTTATTGCTATCACACTACTAGAAAACATGTGTTTAGCAACCGATTTAGCGACCGATTTTCATCAAAATCGGTTGCTAATTCAATTAGCGACCGATTTAGCAACCAATTAAAATCAGTAGCAAAAACCTTGGTCGCTGATTTGTAATGACCAAATTAGCAACCGATTTTGTAGCAACCAATTAGCAACTGAATTTTGAGAATTAGCGACCAATATCAGCAACCAATTAAGAGACTGAATTGAAAGAGCAGTTTAGAGACAGATTGTTCGACGCATTGTCGACGCTATTAGCAACTGATTTAGTGACCACTTTATTTAATTTTAAAACAAACCGGTCATTAATTCGGTTGCTAATTTCAATATTTTTTTTAAAAAAAATTGTAGCCCATATGTATGTATATATATATATATATATATAGACATACACACAAGCATAAATATAACAAAATACATTAGTAAATTATATGCTTATAAAGATATGCTTAATCAAAGATTATATGGAAAATAAATCTCCTATTGAAAATAAATTAAAGCTTTAAGTATCGGCTATTACATTAAATTTATATTTAGACTAACTTAGCATGGTATTAAACAAGACTTTAACTAATGCTTTTTTCTTCAAAGTCAATATTACATATCACATGGTCTTCAAAGGCATTCAATAGTTAATTTTTAATCAATAGTCTATAAAAAAAGAACCCCAAAATACACTAGAAGAAAAAGCCCCACATCAAGACTTATGGACAATTGATGTATACAAATTCTCTTTCACCATAATCACAACTCTCACATGGAACGAACATTGAAGAACAATGGTGATCATTATATAGAAGTGTAGAATAGAGTTAAAAGACTTACTTCATTTGACAATTTTTAAGATCAGGCTTCAAACTTCCAAGCTGCACTCTGTCATAGTCACTATGCCCTTGGTTCTGCATCTATCCATTCTTTCCAGAAACCTCTAAAATATATGATAATAAGGTAATTGATAAGTGCTAAAAAACAGTGATTTTACCTATACATTTTAATCACTTATTGACTTGTTTTATAACTTATTTGAAATAAAAACCCCAACTATTTGTAAATATTAGTCTTTACTGGCAAATTAGTATCTTAGCTATTTTTACCTATTTTGCTTCACTTTTGTAAGTTTTTATTAGATTAATGATAAGTGTCGATTTTACTTATAAGTGATTTAAATTAAAGACACTTATTAACTTAATTTTGTTGTAAATATGTTGATATAATCTAAAAATTATAATATCTATTATTATTATTATTATTATTATTAGGCTTAATTCATACTTTGGTCCCTCATGTTTATTTTAGCGCTCAATTTGGTCCCTTAAGTTTTAAAACGCTCACGTTAGTCCCTTATGTTTCTCACGTTACTATTAAATGGTCCCTTCCGTCAAAAAAAAAAATAAACGGCGTTTCATTTTGCCAGGTGGCCAACGGAATTAGGCTTAATTCATACTTTGGTCCCTTATGTTTATTTTAGCGCTCAATTTGGTCCCTTATGTTTTAAAATGCTCACGTTAGTCCCTTATGTTTCTCACGTTACTATTAAATCGTCCCTTCCGTCAAAAATTTTATAAACGGCGTTTCTTTTTGCCAGGTGGCCAATGGAAAGCCAAATTGGACGCCACATGGATGATTTTTACTCAGATTAATTGGAATTTTTTTTTAAAAAAAAAACTAAATTAACTTAATTAAGAATTGGGGGTGAATGGAAATTAGCTAGGGTTTCATTTTCATTCCTCTCCTTCGTCGCCTGCTCTTCTTCTTCTTCTTCACCACCATGTTGAGGTCTGATTCAATGGGGACTAACAACTCTTCAAGTAGTATTGGAACAACTCGAGTTCGTCAATTTTCGTCCAATTCGCAACAAAATGAAATGAATGTTGTTGGAGGACGATGGACACTCGCAACTCCTGTTTGCAGATGTAAACTGTACTGTGTTCTCCGAATTGCAAAGACACCCAAAAATTATGGTCGAACATTTTGGGGATGTACGAATTATAAGGTATTTGGTAATTTTCTGTCAATTTCTATGCATTTGGTTTTAAAACATAAGGGACTAACGTGAGAAACATAAGGGACTAACGTGAACGTTTTAAAACATAAGGGACCAAATTGAGCGCTAAAATAAACATAAGGGACCAAAGTATGAATTAAGCCTAATTCCGTTGGCCACATGGCAAAATGAAACGCCGTTTATTTTTTTTTTGACGGAAGGGACCATTTAATAGTAACGTGAGAAACATAAGGGACTAACGTGAGCGTTTTAAAACATAAGGGACCAAATTGAGCGCTAAAATAAACATAAGGGACCAAAGTATGAATTAAGCCTTATTATTATTATTATTAAGTATTAATGTCTTTGTTATAAATTAATAGGGACAAATGAGGAAAGGAACTAAGGAACCAAATGAGGATTATAGGCGGTCAAGTTGCTTAAGGAACAAAGGAAAGTCAAGTGGCAACTGACACCACCGTTTTGTCTTTCTTAACACCAAAGAAATGGAAATCTCAAGACAAAAGCTTCAAAGCCTATAAAAAGGATGCATAAGCCACTCCTTAGAGATATTCTCTCACGCATAGAAAGAAGAACAACACACGCAGAGCCAGAGAGTGAGAGCACGGAGGAGATGGGAGGAAGATAGTGGGATGCACACCAACTGTTCGAGGAATCGACCGGTGTTGTTATTTCATCTCTTTTTTCTCACTTGTGTAAAGCTACCATGGTAATGAGTAGTTAAAGACACTTTTGTTGGGGTTAGATATAATTACTCTATTAATATGTATTTTCATTGATCATGGTGTTATATATATTCTAGTTACAAATCAATATTGATGTTATCTTTGATGTTCTTGTTTTTATGTTTAGATTTGAAATGGTATAGGAATATATATTTTGAATCTTGATCTAGGATAACATCTATTAAAAGCTAAGATCTAGGAATAGACTTAGATTTAATATTCACTTAAAGTATTGGAACTTAATGCTATTATTTCGATTAATCACTCGAGGGATCGAGGTTCGATAGGTGCAATAGATCTCTCGTCGTTCTCTGGGGACGGAAACGCACGATGAGCAATACGTGATAATATTGATAAATTGCTAGGATCTATATAACTGATCAAGGAAATATGTATGAATGAGTCAATTAAGTCTAATCTCAACAAATCTTATCTCTCTGAATTTGAATCACATTTACTGCTTTTGTTTGTTTTATGTTCGTAAACTTTTCGTCAATTAATCAATCGCATAACCTTTTTAACTTAGAATAATATTTATTGTTGAATGGCACCGATATCGCACCAGTCCCTGTGGAGACGATAAAAATTATACTTACTTTTGTACTTCAACAGTAATACTGAATATACGAACATACTTAAAGTAGAAGAATTTTCGAAAAAAAAAAGTTATTAAATATGATTTAAAGGGTGCTGGCAAGCACTTGAATTTATCAATAGATAACTAACTTCACTTTTGTCAAATATATATAGTAGACAAATCCTTTTTCCATACTAATAACAACATTTTTAGTTCATTTTAAAGGAGATAATAATCTTCATAACATTAGAAAAAGTGAGATAATGAGATACGAGTAGATAACTAACCTTCACAAGTGATCACTTACGAGTTACGAGTAGTCATCTTCTCGACCATGGTCTTCTTTACCATCCTCTTTGTTTAGTAGAATAACTGACCTCTTTTTCCTTGCCTTGCCTTACTTTCCATTTCTCTTATCTTTCTTGCCATTTTGCGTCAATGTAGAATTCTTTCTCCCCTTCCAAATCCTTGATAGTAATAAAAATGGGATTACATTAATGTTTAGCTTTTACACAAAAATGGGAAAAGGATGAGAACTGACATGGGAATACATTAATATTTAGCTTTTACAATTAAAACTTGTTTATTGTTTTGACCTTGTGATATACTAAAAAAAATTGTTTTAGTTAACATATTTTTCTTACTATCTTTTATTGTTAACACATTTTTCTACATAATTATGAATAAAATCCGGCAGTACTCAAAATTCTTATATAAGTCTAATGATCACCTTCAATTGATTCCTTAACCCAATACCTAGCACTTGAATGCCTAGGAACCACTTAGTTGTTTAATCAAAGTTTTGAATTCTATATCTTATACTATACTATATAAGGCACACAAGGTATCATCTCAAACAAGCCATCAACCAACACATGAAAGAAACATAATACGCAACATTCTGGCATACATATGGACACACACCTGTAGCATATGCACTAGTACTATATTTATTAGTTAAAGAACAATATACATGCAAGACTTATAAAAGTGACACCAATTCAAGATCAACAAGGAGTGGAACAAAATATATTAGGCTTATATGAAAAAGAATGTTATTTGGTTGTTCCAAGTACAGAGGGGTATCAGATTCTCACTTTCAATGTGAAAAAGAAACAATATATTGTTTTCAAGAATGAGATTTGGTGGTTGTTCTCACTTTTTTCTGTTGCTTAATTTGCTAACCTATATGGGAAAAGAAAGAAAAAAAGAAGGAACAAATTTATAGGTGGATACATAAATACAAATGCAAATAGGAAGAAGAAGATTAATTACTACCAAGGATATGGGTTTTTGATGAAAACAAAAGAAGCATGCAAAACACATATAACTCAAAAGTAGAAAATTAAAATTCAACATGGGTGGATATACAAAATAAATGTTATTGAGGATTTAATTCCATAACAGCACACTAAAAATCTCTCAAAGCCTAAAAAATCCTTAATTCAAAAGGTTTTAAACCCTAAGCCCCAATTCACATAATATATTAAAGGCTAAACTATACATTTGGTCCCTTACATTTATTTTAGGTTTCAATTTGGTCCCTTACGTTTAAAAAGTTTCAATTTGGTCCCTTACGTTTATTTTAGGTTTCAATTTGGTCCCTTCCGTCAGTTTTTGCACATGTGGCATACAGTTTGCTTATGTGGCAGACGGTTTGCACACGTGGACACATGGACACGTTGACACGTGTCCAATTGAAACAGTGGAACAGTGGAATCTGACGGAAGGGACCAACTAATGCAAACGTTGATAACGTAAGGGACCAAATTGAAACTTTTTAAACATAAGGGACCAAATTGAAAACTAAAATAAACGTAAGGGACCAAAAATGTAGTTTAGCCTATATTAAATGGAAAGAGAAATATCAATCAACTAGAATTGAACAGGAATGAAAATACGTTGAGGAAAGATTGTTTGCTAACCAAGTTTCTCTTCTGAAACAATTTCTCCAGAACTTCCATTATTTACTCCAGATATTTTGAGCTTTGATCTTAGAAAAATAGTTATCACCTGCTTAAAATATTTTCATCAAGGCAAGAAGCAGCAACGTCGAAAACCCTGCAAAATCAGAACGTGTTATCTGTGAAGTGTGAACGCATGTTTAGAAACAACACAGTTAAAGATAAAATCGCATGCATAAAAGAGAGATTAACCATAGCTTGAGTGGAATTCGATACAACCTTCGTAGAGAGTTTTGGGCATGAACGGCAAAATCAAACTCGAAGGAAGCACGCAAGCTTGGTTTTTGTTACTCTTGCGATTGTTGAACGGCGAAATCAACGGGTTTAGAGGGCGTGAGGACAATAGAATCAATTTGGGGCGAACTTGAATCGCTTAAAGGTTTTAGATGAAACTATAGGGTCTGTGTTCTCTCTCTCTACGGTAGTATAGGAATTAACCAAGGTTATTTTTTTTTTATTTATTATAATAATAAATAAATGAATAAATATCTGGAATTCGGTTAAAAAAAACAAACATTTGTGTCGGATTTTTTATCGCTATTTTTCGGTCTCCAATTCGGTCTCTATAGCGACCGATTTAGCAACCGAAATATTTTTGGATTTGACCTCAAAATATCAGTCTCTAATTCGGTCTCTATAGTGACCGAAATATTGGTTACTAATTATTGGTCTCTAATTCGGTCTCTATAATTATGTAGCAACCGATATAGCGACTGAATTTTTTTTAAGTTTACATTCAAAATATCAGTCTCTAAATCGGTCTCTATAGTAACCGAAATTTTTCAGTCTCTAAATCGGTTGCCAAAAATGTGTTTTCTAGTAGTGTTTGGGGGTGTCCGTAGCACAAGTCACAATATTTTGGTCATTTCATAAGGCGCGGTCCAGAAATCATAGGGTGGCAAAAGTAATAATCTTTTTTAAAAATGATACCTGCACCTTCACTAAAATTAAATTTAAAATAAGTGTTAGCAACACAATTTTTTCAATAGTATTACTTTTCGCGCCCCTTGTATTTTTTCACGCACCCTCTGAAATTACCATAATATCTTTCTCACAATCTAGAAAGCGAGCATTGTTCGCACTCTAAGTAGCGAGTGACAATATTTTATATTTAAACTCAACGTCTGCGCTCCTCATGAATGAAAATATTGTTACTCGCTAAGTAGTAAACTCCTATTTTTCATGATTTTTTCATTCATGGGGTTGCACACAGACATTCAGTTTGAGTATAAAATATTGTTACTCGCTACATAGAGTGTGAACTGAAACAAAGTTCTTTACTAAGAGGGTGAACGGAAACACGTATCGCTATTTAGTGTGCGAACTCAGTTTACACTTTTACACTTTAACAGTTTAACCAGTGAACCTTATAAAAATATGGTCACTATCTTGTAGTATCATATTTTAATTTGTCACTTGAGAGACCAATCACACACACCGTAAAGATAACTATATTGAACTGTTACTTTATTTTATATGACCAACTTTACATTTATATTTACAATAGACATGTATCAAGACTACAAGAGTTGATAAGTTTGACATAAAATATGAAATTAGGTGAATGAATATAGTTCATACTTTAACTTACGAACTATGTTTCATTCAATTTTATTTCATAAGAGATGAGAGAATGGTGAAAATGACAAAAAATTGATTTTTATAAAGTTCGCATTCTAAAATACGAACTCAATTTACAATTTGTTATCTAGAAAGCGAATTCTTTTTTTCTCCAATTTTTACTATTTACACGCTTTTTAAATAATAAGAGGGATAAATTAAGAACATTGGGAAGTACGTGAGTATAACAGGGAGTGCGATACCATATTTTCAATACTTTCGTAACTATGGTGAAATTCATGCTGGCCTACCAGTTTGGAAATGTCTCCACTAAATCAAATGTGTGATTGTTTGGGGGTGAAAAAATGTGTGATTTTTTACTTATAATATAAAAGAGGACATTTTCTGTATAAAAAATGTATAAAGAGAACATTTATTTAAAAATTAAGAATTGAATCTAGAGTTTTAGTAAAAAAAAAAAAGAAAAAAAGAATTGAATCTTGAGGTTAATATCCGCCGCTAATTACCAAACATCCTGTACTCTAGAAGTTAATGTACCACTTACAAATGTCATTAAAGAAAAATACAGGTCTTAAGTTTTAAGCCTACCTGATACTAATTTAGGTCAATATCCACTATTGTATTTCTTTTTTATGGGAGAGCAATCTAATTATTGTCAAGTTGGTTACTCTCTCCGGTTTCATTTCATTTTATATATAAATAAAATTTGACATTTAAATTTATTGAAAAAATAATATATTTAATTAATAATATTTCCTAAACTAGATACATTATTTTTTATTAAAAAAATCAAAATTTATTTATATATTAGAATATGAAACTTGTACTACTCCAAAAAAATAAAATGAAACTTGTACTACTCCAAAATTTGTCTGCTTTAAATTTTACTATCTTGTTTTGTTTGATAAAAAAAATCAGTCTTATCTTGATTAGGAAAAAATCAACGTGATTGTGCTGTATGGTTTCGCGTGGATGGGAATGGGATGTCTATATCATGCTAATTATTCTGCGTATAAACTATCTTATTAATTGCCGGTGCGGTGCCTCGCACTCAGTCAGATCATGCCGTTTATATATTCTGTGATTGGTTGATATTTCTCTACCTTTATACAAGGGGCTACATAAATTCTTTTTCAATACTTACTCCATCCCAAATTAAATACACAATTTACTGTTAGTAATTTGTATTTATCGATATATATTTTTTGAACGGAATCCACATATAATTTTGATAGTTAATATTTTTAAATTATTTATTATTAGAAATTATATATTTTGTAAAAATTATTAAGAGAAATCAAATAACATATCATACATGCTAATATTTATATTTATATTTATATATTAGTAAAAAATATAGTTAAACGTCCTAGAAGTCCTAGCTCAACTGGCAAATGCCGAAATTGCTAGGCCGGACGTCATGACCCGGGTTCGAACCCGGGACCTCACAGTTGTGTGTGAGTTTAATTTCAGTGGATTACCACTTCATCTAAGACAAAAAAAAAATATATAGTTAAACTTGTACCCAAAAAATATATATAGTTAAACTATAGTAAATTATCTGAATATTGCACATAACCAAACATATTTGCATCTATAGTACGTGAATTAGGGTTGTTAATGAGATGAAGAATCAGTGGAGAGAGTATCTTTCCACATAATTCTACACTATTTAAAATGATCTCCATCCAAGTCGTTCTTATTTCCTGCTTAGAAAAGTATTATTCCTTCCTCCATCTCTGCGGATCCCACATTTTTTGTGGAGATCCATCGACATTAAAAAAATTAACAAATTTCTATTATTTTCAATTAAATTAGTTGTATAAAAAATTTAATCATAAGACATTATGGTTGTTCTGATTCAACCTCGAGTCCACATTTTCGAAAGATTGCTCGCTTTGAAGTTAACCTATCACAATTTTGTCATTTTTGTATTTTTTATCAAAGATATCTTAGATTTCAAACGGGAGATATTATTGTTGCTTCTACAAATTTACATTATCTATATTCTATCTATATATAGTAATAGTATACTAACAAGTGCATAGCTTTTCCCATATTTTATTCATCATTCTAATAATGCTTGCCCCGTAGTCAACGTGAGATGCAAATCCAAAATTGAGGTTTTATAGTATCTAGTTGATGCGTTAATATTTCACTTAATACTGTATCACGTACAGTATTAAGTGAAGCATATAGCGACATTGCATTGATTATTTATTTTTATACTGTAATAATAGAAAAAATAGAAGTAGAAAAGAATCATAAAGAGAGAAAAAATAAATAATCACCAAACATATTATTAGGCGATGTGGAGTACTAATACATACTGTTAGGGATGGAAATGAGTCGAGATGAGTTGAACTCGTCTGAGTTCGACTCGGTAGGAATTGATTCAGCTCGAAATTCGGCTCAAATTCAACTCGAACTCTTTTTTCAGCCCAAATTCAGCTCGTTTAAAGTTCACGAACATTTTTCAGTTCAGCTCGTTTGGTACAACTCATTAAGTCAAATCACATGATTTTAAATTTGATTTTTTGTCAAAATTTCAAAATTTGACCTTTAAACTTTTAAAATATTTTTTAAAAAAGAAAAAGTAAATATTAAATTGAAATAAAATTGATCCCATATGTATAATGGATAAACGCGTACAAAATTTAAACCGGCATAAACCAATAAAAGTAGCAGAGTTTCAAAGCAAAAACCAACAAAATGAAAAGATAATGTTGAATGATGTGAAAATAATGTTGAGCTCTATTTGCAAATGGATTTGAGATTTCATTCATTATGCAAAGAATGCAGACATAAAAAGGATAGGAAAGATTTTCTTCTTAAATGAAAAATAAAAAGCCTTTTGAGAAAGAGAGTTGAGAGGAGTAAAATTATTTTTTTAGTAAAGATAGAGTGGGTAATAATCGTACATAGGGAAATTAAAAGTTCATTGATGTGTAAAATAAAAAATATTTAGAAATCTCGTGATCTTAATTCAGTTTATTCGAATATGATCATCCACTTATTATACCTTAAGAGTAAAATTTTTAGTTTGACAAAAATAATCTTCAATTAAATGTGCATGCCACAAACTACAAAATAATTAACGAGGCGGCTAATTTTTCATGATGTCTTGCATTCATACTTATTATAGAATTGTCAATAGGTTTTTTGTTTGGATATACTAATTTATTTTCTATACAAAAAATATATAGTATTTACTTACGTGCCGTTTGGTCAACGCACCTAGCTGTACTCGCTTTTGTTGAAGAACTGTAAAGACTGTAAATTCGTTCAACAAATCGTGGTTGGTAATTGTCCATTTGTTGAAGTAGTTTTTTGATTTTGAACAATTAATTAAGGTTTAAACACAGATGACTACTTCTAGTATGTACTGTAGTACTCAACATCCAGTCATTTCGAATTTACGTCAAATTTTTATTAGTATTTAATTGCTATTTAAGTAGTTAGATTTTCTATCAATTTTGTTTATATCCCTGCTATCTACTTTAGGGACAATAACATTGTTCATGCTCACACCTAGTGAAAAGGAAACTTTTATGCCATGCAAATTTAGAGTTTGCTCTCCATTTAGAGAAAGGTTTTGATTTTTTTATGAGAGGGCAATGACAAAACTATCCCTGGTTGTAGTATTGTTGTGTGGAAATAGTTGTAGAGATAACATTTATGCACAATTTTATCATAGTCACTCGATACTAGTTCACACGGTCTTCCGCTTGTGTTAAAGGATTATAATAAAATTGTGCACCTTATTTGATCTAATGGTCATAAATCATCTTGACCATAGTGAGGAAGTTTTTTACTTCCCCCTTACTAAAAATTGTCTGTCTTTCTCTTTTGTCATTGATAAAAAAAATGGTTGTATATTTAGTTCAATAGAATTACAATTTATAACCTTGTCAAAAAAAAATTACAATTTATAATTAACAAAAATTACATGAATTAAAATAAAAAATTCTATATATGTGAAGAGATAAAAATATATTAAGTCATTAATTAATGACGGAATAAAAATTCACTATTGTATACACAATTCAAAATAATCAACTTCCTCAATAAATAAATAGAAAAATAATGATAAATAAACGAAAGAAAACAAAAAAACTCAAGCATGTTTTTCCATGCTAGGACCATTGCATATTTGAACTTTCTTCACCTTTTTCTTTGTTTCCAACTTTTATTTGCTTGAATCCAGCTCATTGCAATATTGCACTATATACATTTAAAAATTGTATGATCTTAATCTAAGTACGTGTCTACTATACTATATACTTTTCCTTAATTTCCTTGGCTTGCTGATGTAATAGAGGTATCTGGTGAATTTGATGAGTGTGACCCACTTTTATGTCCTAGCTCATTTGGTGATTTTGTTTTTGGTGACTTTAGTGGATGCCTTTGTCCATTGTGACGATGATGATGATGATGACTTCTATGATTGTGACCATTTTCTCTCTTTCTCTCCTTAGGTGTATCATAATATTCTTCTCCATCTTTAATCACTTCATTAGTATTATTTTTATCTATAACAACATTCTTATGATGACTAGTACCATTACTTTGATGTTGATTTCTACGATGATCTCTTCTTGATCTCTCCTTTGGTGTCTCAGAAGGAGTAGTATTACTACTCTCTTTTTGCACTTCATTGTTACTAACATCACTTGGAGCTGTATAAACAAAAGTACCAATTGGAATATCTACATAATTTTGAAGAGGTTCAAGAGTAGTAACTACTGTAGACATTGAAGGTCTATTTCTTGGTCTATGACTTAAACATTGATAAGCTAATGCAGCTGCTTTTCTTGCTCCTGATTCAGAAAACTGTCCTTCAAGCCTTGGATCCATTATTCTGCTAAGTTTACGTGCATCGTTTAAAACCGGTCTGGCCCATTCGACTAAATTATGTTCTCTTGGTGGACGTGTTTTGTCCACCGATCTTCTACCGGTTAATAGTTCCAATAGGACAACTCCAAAACTATATACATCACTCATTGCTGTCAAATGTCCTATATATCAAAATTAGAGTATTTATATTAGGCCATGATTATATATATTAACGACATGAATACCAGACACGAATATCCGACGTTGACACGACATTGACATGTTGTAAATTATTTTACCTGTCATGATGTATTCCGGGGCAGCATAACCTTGAGTTCCCATTACCCGAGTTGAAACGTGTGTATCATCTCCTTCCGGACCATCTTTTGCCAAGCCAAAATCAGAGAGTTTTGCATTATAATCCTGGAAGATTAAGAAAAAGAAATAATAATGAGCTAGATCCAGAATTGAAATAATTGATGAGAATTGAAAAGGGACATTAATTTAATATTGAGGATTGTTTAAAGATAATTAAATTAGTGGTACTTACAGAATCTAATAAGATGTTTGAAGCTTTGAAATCTCTATAGATAACTGGTTTCTTTGCATCATGTAAAAAGGCTAGACCTTTTGCAGCTCCAACAGCAATTTTCATTCTTGTTGACCATGGTAATGATGCTGAATATCCTACAATATTTCACCACAATTAAAGGAAATAAAAGTTAGATCCTTCAAATTTATGCAAAGTGAAAGATAAGGATATTAATATTATAACTAATAATTAATGAAATTCTTACTTCTAAATAGTTGATGTTCTAAGCTTCCTCTTGGTAAATACTCATAAACCAAAAGTCTATGTGCCTCTTCACAGCAATATCCAATCAGCTTCACAAGGTGTTGATGTCTCAATTGACCAAGAAACACAACTTCAGTCTGTTGTCAGAACCAAAAGAAAAATCATTAATCTCAATTACCTAAAAGATTCTAAACTACGAAGCACTGACACATACACACAAACATCAAACTTGAACTAATTGAACATGTCTCAGTATCGTGTCAGACACCAGACATAAAGCGTCGATGCTACATAGATCCTTATAGTACTAATTAACACAACTAAGATTCAATAACAATAAATCAATAAAAAAAAAAAACTTACCAGCCATTCTTTATGACCTTGAGAACCATCCAAATCTAGAAGCTTAACAGCCACAGGTTGAGGTTCAAGTCCAGCTCTAACCTTATCATCAATGAACCCTTTATGAACAGGTCCAAATCCACCTTCACCAAGAAAATTACTAGAAGAAAAACTCTGAGTAATTATCTTAAGCTCAGCAAGTGTAAAAACATATAGATTAGAACCAACTAGAGATATTGAAAGATCTTCTGAAAGTGTTGTAGCACTTGGAAAACTCAGATCCGTGAGAGAAATTCTGTTAAAAGAATTTGTCTTTGTAGCAACATCGTCTTTTGTTGTAGCAACAACTTTTGTTGTTGCTGCCGGTTTGGGTGAAGAATAATCTTCTTCACCCTTATAACAACTTGGAAATATCGATTTCCACGTAAATTTCATCACAGTCATATATAAGTTATTATTATGATTGTGATGATCGAGTGATGAATATCGATGCAAAACTTGAATTTGTTTGTTATAGAGCTATGTTAGAGAAAATGTTGATATAGAAAGATGAGGTTGAGAAACGTTGGGAAAATAATTGAGTAAGAATGATTATATATAGAGAATGGAAAAGGGTTTAAGACTTTATAAAAGAAAGTGGGCGCAATGTAATCTTTAAACTTCTAAGAATTTGCAGCTTCTTTTTCTAGCTTTGTGTTGAAATTTTCCTCTGTTTTTTTATCTTTGATATTAGTTGTCTAGGTTCTATATTAAATGGAATTATTCTTCTTTTTTATGTAGTATATAATATAGAGGGGGTGGTTGTTGTTTGCATTAAGGTTTGAACTTGTTTAAATATTAGGTATTGGGTTAGAAAACGAGTATTAAGTCTAAGAAGATGGGTTAAGAGAAAATGACAGGGATACCCTCACCCTCCTCTTTGACTTTTTGCATCATTGTGTTGTGGTCAAAAATTGTGAAATAGCAACTCCTTTTGATTGGAAATTTTTATAGCAAAAAAAGCACCTTCCAGAATACTTCCTTTTCATTCTTAAGAGTTTTTTTTTATCAATTATTGAGAGATGTTATGTTGCTCACAATTTTCACATTTATATTTTGTTTTAGTCCTTATAACTTTTTTGTTTTTAATTTCAATCCCGTTATCATTTGTTTTCTATCAACTTGCTCATAGTCTTGTAGAAATACAAGTCAACTTTTGTCATGTAGACTTTTTAAATTATTAGAAGCAAATAATTGGAAAGAAATTAGAGGATAGGGATCCCATGAGAAAATTTCATTTGTTGCCCATTAATATAGGGATCCCATGTAGACTTCACTTGATGTCTCGTATGCTTTAAGCACGATTACAAGGTGCCACTTTAATTTCGATGAAGGTCATTTCGTAGTCTATAATATTAATTTTGAGAAGAATTAATCAACCGTTCTCGATTTATGTTGGTGTGAAAGAATACATCGGAAAAGGATACATCGGTTCTAGCTTTCACACATATAAAAATCACTCCATATCACAATATGGATCAAGCAAATATAATGTAGTTGAAAGGTAAAAAATCGAAGATTTAAGGTCGAAGATGAATATGATTCCTTTGATGGTGGTAGCAATTCTTGGTGGACATTCACAATTATGAGTTTAGGACCTAGCTGACAAAATGCCGTACTCAAGGATGAGTTGTTTGAAGTTTGTTGCCAAGTGAATGACTTGTCCTCTTTAAACTATATGTATGGCCTAACTCTTGAGATGTAGTATTGATCCCGCCCGACACCAAGGTCACGCGGCTAGGTCGAATTTCGTTCCCTTTCAAATCTCAATTTAATATTGTATTCGGGTTTAGTTCTAATCCTACATATTTGGGCTTAGTTGAGCACTAAAAATTAGAGCGGGAGTAAAAGAAAGTTGATCAATCAAGATAAGGGCAGTACGAAAATATTAGATTTCTTTTATACTCGGTAAAAAATTTCTAATTTTTCTTAACTTTCTACACGATCAATGAGATGTAAAATGTTTTTATTTTTTTTATTTGTTTCCAAAAGCAATCTCGTTTTATTTTTCTTTTCATTATTTTTTTTTTAACTATTAGAAGCAATTAGAGGGAAAAAAATTTCCCCACAAATCCATGAATATTATTGACATTGACATATATATATATATATATATATATATATATATATAGCATATAACGGGAGTGATGTAACTAAAGAAAAGGATTTTTTTATTAAAATATGACTCATATAGAACCCCATTGTTTGGTTACAAAATTTTAGGGCTAGAAGATGATGACTCAAATTAAAATACTTAAAAATAAACCCATTGAGTACATGAAATTTTAAAAGTTTTGCTTCCTTTTTTTTGGTACTATTTAAAAGTTTTGCTTTAATAAATTGAATGGAAGGAAAAAAGATAGATACTCCTTTTATTATTATTTTTTTTATTGGCAATGTTAGTTGTTAGTATATTACAATGTTAGTTTTTCTTCTTTGTCAGGACTTGAACTCTGAACCTCCAACTCTTTAACCTTTAGCTCAACTAGTTTAACCAATTGAGCTACCCATCCCCCCTACTTTTATTATTCTTGATGGAAGATACTATGAGATTGTTCTTGAACTCCGTAAGTTTCATTTAATTATTGAAAAACTAAAATCTCAGTCATTGTTTTCTAGGTTTCCCCAAAATTCTTCAACATTGTTTGTTCTTTCTTATTTTATTTTTTTTATATATTTTGTTTGTTCTTCTACGACTATATGAAACAAGCCATTTCCTGGTACAAAGAAAATTCATAAAATGATTAATCCAATCCTATACCAACCAATGCAAATTCTAACAAAATTGAGAAATGCCTTAGAATTCAAGTATTTAATCGCCCCACACTATTGAAACAAATTTATGATGCGACCTTGCTTATATCTCCAACTAAGATTCAACCAAAGATGTCTAACCGGAAAGAGCATTGACATGAAATTAAACGTTTTTATTAACCACGTCAAGACATTCAATCACCATTATTTGGAAAGGGGTTTTTGTTAACATGACAAATTCTAATATGGACTTCTAATATAGATCACTTCTTCAAGTGGTCTATGGATGATCAGTCGTGAATAACATTATAATAATGAGAATTTCATAAAATTTACCGTTGGATCGAAAGTTTATATCATATAGATATGCATAATTTTTTTTAGAAAAATTGAATTTTTTTTATATGTTATTGAGACATTTTAAAAGTAACAGTTTATGAATTTTTATTAAATATCTTTAATCTTGATAGACTTTAAGCAAAACAAAAAAGGTTAAACATTGTCTTTTGAATTTTTATTAATGATCTTTAATAGGGTGGTTATATATATATATATATATATATATATATAAAAGATAATTGCACATGAATAAAAGGTAGACGGACAACAAGTATCCATGTTCCTGACATTTCGTAGGCCTTAGGCCAAACAAAAAAAAAACTTATTTTATTTAACATAATAAGCATTAATACATAATAATAGTTTTACAAAATATCAAAAAAATAAATTTACTCGAAAATTCATAAGAAGTGGTTTCTTCGAGCATTTTGAGATGTAAAATCATTTATAATCACACCAAAATCAATGTTCTCTAACATATCATTCTCGATTGATAAAATTGTCAAACCGTTCAATCTCTCTTGTGATTGAGGTTCTCAAGTATGTTTTAATCAACTTCAATTTTGAAAAACTTCTTTCCGATGATGCTTTGCATATGAAAATAATGGGAAAAATTGGATTCAGTCATAGACACTGTCAATAAAATTCTATAAGTAATTGATACTTTTAGATAATAATATGCATATTTGACAAATTTAAGAATATCAATGACAGATATTATTTCAGTTGACAAAGTAAATTGTAACACTCTTAATTCATCAAAAGCCATATTTCCTTAATCCCAAAAAAAGAAGCCATATTTCCTATTTTCTATTAAAGTCAAAGCAAGCGTTTTTTTTACGGGGCCAGCATATTTTTTGTTGTTGCTACACATAAGTAAGCAGACATACTTGATTAATCATATAAATTGATTTTTTTATAATAGTAGGTAGTTATAAAAAAATATTATGGGCCCCAAAAATAGTAGGCCAGCCTAAGACCGTCGCACCTATTATCCCCCTATCATGGTCGGTCCTCATAACAAGTTGTGCCATTAAACTTTTATGTATAGAAAAAACAATCTTTGAAAAACTACGTTCATCAAACCTAAGCGACACAACATTGCTATCAATGACTCTTCAAACTCTTTTTAGAAAGTCTATAACCTCTGGTGCTATAAATATATAAGTGTCGAATGCAAACAGTATAAAAACACATTGATTAAAAATATACTATTTATTTATGGAAAATTCTATTTAGTAAGAAAATTATTTGGCAAGAAAGAGAAGAATCATATGTGACAACATTTAACACATATAAATTATAATCACTCTCTTTTCAATGTATAATTAGTCAATTTCTAATTGGTCAAATACTCTAATTTTATGGATTCTTCTCTTTTTGTGTAAATCATTTTTACTAAATATCAATACTCTTTATTTATTTATTTTTGTTTGACACATTTACCTTACTTCTTGATTATTTGTGAACATTTATCCAACAACCGATATAACTAGATTTACACGTGATACTTATAACAAATTTTTAACTAAATTTTACTTTACATTTGTTCTCATTAATTAATATGTGTAAATACCTCTTAAATAATCAAAGAGCAGTATTAAAAAACCTTATTTATTATGTGTTCGTCCCTGTGTGCGGTGAAAATAACCCTGCCAAAGCGAAACCGGTGCGAAAGCGAAAATAACCCTGCCAACAAACAGCGCGTTTTATTGATGGTCAAAATGTTCTGGAGGACGTGTGTACAGTGAGAGTGATAGCTCCAGCCTCCATGGAGACTGAATGTTTTTGTTTTTTTAGAGGAAAAATAAAAGAACAGCTAAGAAGCGTCGTTATTGTGTTGCTACCGTAGATGATGAAAATGAGTCTCCTACCGTAGGTGACAAAAAAAAATACTGATATGCTTTTTTTTTCTTAAAAAAAAAAACACAATGTTTTACTCCCTCCGTTTCTTTTTAATTGTCTTTTATTATCATATTTAGCGTTTCTATTTAATTGTCCTTTTTGTATTTTATGGGTATGATTTGTCAATTATACCCTTTGTCAATTGCTCTTATCTTTTTCCATAAAACCAATTAATGCTATATATTTGGAAAACTAAATCTTTTTTTTTAAAATTTTTTTTGTTGGTACATAACATATTAAATTTTGTTTTTTTTTTTATATAATATATTAAATTTATTGAAAAGAGAAAGTGTGGGCCAAAAAATAGGAATTTATTGGGGGATTAAAACGAGGGTATAACAGGAAGATAATGTGCAAAAATACACTTCCTTAATTTGGTGTTATCTTTCTAAAAAGACAATTAAACGGAGGGAGTAGTTAATACTATTATTTAGGCTAAATTGGACAATTAGTCCCTTAACTTATTTGTTTGTTTCATATTAATCCATTGATTAATTAACATTATAAACCGGTCTCTTAATTTTAATTATGTTTGTCATATTGATCATTTTTGTTAGTTTTTTATAAAAAAAAAAACATTAATTTTACTTTATATTATTCGTTATATGAACGCATAAATGATTTATTTATGAGTAATATTGTTAGTGAATATGATTATGAGCTCAAACATATTTTTTAGAGGGAAGATAAATACACTATCAACCTATTAAAAAGGACCAATATGACAAAAAACATAATTAAAGTTAGGGATTAATTTGTAACGTTAATAAGATAAGGGACCAATTTGTAACATTAATTAATTAAGAGACCAATATGAAACCAATAAATAAGTTAAAGGACGCAATTTAACCTATTATTTACAAGTGGTCGACCGTGAAATAATGCTTAAAATTATCATAAATTCTATAATAGGATAAAAATGAACAACATTAAAATTTATAGTCAATGACATGCACAATGATGTGATTTAACGGATTTGTAAAATAAATACTCACATCGGAGTGTATATTAAAAATGGAGAGTAAATAGAAAACAAAATCATTTCGAACTCTTGAGTTGAGTTTCGAGTTGAAAACTAATTGAACCTAACGAGCCGAACCAAACTGTTTTTAATTAAACTCTAAAACAAATCGAACTCGAACTGAAAAAAGAGTTTGTGTCAAACTCAAGCCGAGTTTCGAGCCGAACCAATTCTTATAAAGTCGAGCTCAAACAAGTTCGACTCGACTCATTTCCAGACTAGGTTTCCTATGAGACTGTTATTACAATATTTCTATCCATTCGGAGTCGGATCATAAAAAAAAAAAATCTTATTCGTTTGTAAGTCCAACTATGTGATATTGAACCAGACTGTTCGTGAACTCTAAACTAGCCGAACTCGAGCCGAGTTTCGAGCCGAATCAATTCTTATCGAGTCGAACTCAGACTGGTTCGACTGGACTCATTTCCAGCCCTACTTATAATTTATTTTGATAAGCTAATTCAGTTAGCTTATGACTTATTATTTTTATTCAAATTCCAATCTTGACCATGAAATAGTGAAACTATAAATAATAGGTTAAATTGCGTCCCTTAACTTATTTATTAGTTTCATATTGATCTCCTAATTAATTAATTAATGTTACAAATTGGTCCCTTATCTTATTAACGTTACAAATTAATCCCGAAGTTTAATTATGTTTTTTGTCATATTGGTCCTTTTTAACAGATTGATAGTGTATTTATCTTCCCTCTAAGAAATATGTTTGAACTCATAATCATATTCACTAAAAATATTACTCATAAATAAATCATTTATGCGTTCATATAACGAATAATAGAAAGTAAAATTAATGTTTTTTTTTTATCAAAAACTAACGAAAATGACCAATATGACAAACATAATTAAAGTTAAGAGACCGGTTTGTAAGGTTAATTAATCAATGGATTAATATGAAACAAATAAGTTAAGGGACTAATTGTCCAATTTAGCCTAAATAATATTAACTAAAATATTATGTTTTTTTTTTAAGAAAAAAAAAGCATATTAGTATTTTTTTTGGTCACCTACGGTAGGAGACTCATTTTCATCATCTACGGTAGCAGGAGCCCTTGTTATCAGTTTTCTTATATCATTAAAGAGTTCACATCTACTAGTATACCAAAATTAATTTACATGAACATTCACAAGAGAGAAACACTTTCATAATTCGGATACAAACTATTCAAATTTAGGGACACATATAAAACTTAAATAAAAAATAAAGATAAAAGAATTAATTGATTCAATTGATGTGGCTAATTATTTATAATTTAATTTTTATGATTTATGTGTGTGTGTCTATATATAATAGATTTGGGGTTGTGCCATAGTAAAATTGCTCTTCACAAGATATTGATAAGTTATGTTGATGGAATTTTTTTTTCGTAACTGTGGATGAATATTTTGATATACTACTTCCGTCTAGACATTCTTTTTTCAAAATTTTGTCGTCTCTTTTCACAATATATATTTTTAAAGTTTATAGTATATTAATTAAATTTTTATGAAAATATCATATTTTTTTCTCTTAATAATGGAAAGGTAATTTTAAGAATAAAATTATTATTAATAAATTTAATGCAAAATTTATTTTTGTTAATTTTTGTGCTATTGTTAAAGAGATTTTATATTTTAGGACAAACATAGTATATAGATGGTTTGATGTCGATTGGTATATGTGAAAATTATCTTAGCTAGTACATTGAAGACTTTCGATGCCACCCTCTAGAAGTGAAGCTCACAATACTCTTGTAATCTTGTTTGCATGATGAGAAGATGACGTGCTGTGTTAATTTGACAAAATGCAAGATAAAATTATTCACCTTTTTTTCCTATCTTAAATTCTTACTCTTCAACTTATTATTTGGAAAAAATATTTATGACTTTTACTTATCGTTTTCAAAGTTTAAAGTAATAGTATTATAAAGAGTTTAAAGTAATATTAATTCTTGATTTTTCAAAAGTTGTCTCTAACTATTTATTATTGCATAGGGAACAAAAAATGTAATGAGGTGATAAAGAGTTAATTAATGATATTATAAGAAAAAAGACAAATATTCCTATTTAAAGTAACAAAATCCATTAGTTTTCTTGGTATTTATAAATGGGTCATGCTATGGCACTAGTTAAGGAACCTAATATAGTAATATATCATTGGAACTTGTGCAATCATTCTTTTCAAAATATAAAATGCGCTCTTATCAATACAAAAGTTACTTTTTTAAGTATCCTTAACTAGTGCCTCGGGGGCACTAGTTAGCATTTTCCTTTATAAATAAGCTTAAAATGATACTCCATAACAAAGATAATGATTATAAAAAAATGAGGTTATCGAGATTGATTGTGTGTGTCGCACAATAGATATTATGGATGGTATCTGCAAAGTGTAAACGCTTTGATGCTCAAGTTAGTAAGAGAGTAGAAGAGTGTAAAGTTTTACGTGAAAGAGATTGTACACTCATTCATTGTTGGCAGCGGTGGAGATAGCCCTGACACTTGTCCGGGCACAGCCCAAATTTTTTGGTATTTTAGTGTAAAACTGAAATTTTTAGTAATTAACTTAGGGTAAAATTGAGATATTTTGTTCAAAATTGAGATTTTTTAGTGTAAAACTAAATTGTTTTGTTTAAAATTGAGATTTTATCCGAACTTTATAAATTTTCTGACTTTGCCACTAATTGTTGGTGAGTAGTAGGTGCCTTTTATACAACACCAAAATGGATCTATTAGGTAGTGTTGGAACATTTGTGTGAAGATGGAAAGAAATTGGAAGGTTGGAAGATTAACCACCAAGTAATTAACCTTTGATATAATATTGTGTGAATTGAAAAAATAGAGTGTGGGGGTCCCACATAAAATAGATCACACATATTAGTAGTGTTTAAATTGTGATATTTAATTTTAAATACATGATAATGATGAAAATAAATTAACTATTATTTTTTATTCATGGATATCACTTCGCACAATTTTAACTTATGTTTGTTGTGATAAGATTCAGAATCCAACTGAATTTCCTATGTTTTCTTCATTAGTTTGTTTCATCAACTTTTGTGGATTTGTTTCTTTTAATCTTATCCATTAGAGTAACTGTTGCCGCATTTTTTGCTAAAACAGTTACAAAATCTCTATATAAATAGAGGACTCCACTCGGTTCAAAAAATACACCAAAGAGTTTCTATTGAGTTGTCGAGAACTCTTTCTCTCTTCTCCCTCCAGCTTGTGTTGACGAGCTATTCTTCTTCTCATTTCCTTTTTCTGTCCCTTCGGAAATAAGAGTGTTCTTAAGACCTTAGTCCCTATTCGGTATAATGTCCCTTCGAAATTAAGAAAAGTCTTAAAAACATAGTCCCTTTGATAAAGTATGTCCCTTCAGAATAAAGAGTAACTTTAAGATCATAGTCTCGTTTGAAACAACGATGTCCCGTCGGAATTAAGAATGATCTTAATAGTATATAAATATTCTTTTAAT
Source organism: Trifolium repens (assembly GCA_030408175.1). NCBI lineage: Eukaryota > Viridiplantae > Streptophyta > Magnoliopsida > Fabales > Fabaceae > Trifolium > Trifolium repens. The sequence continues at coordinate 53,484,083 of CP125851.1, forward strand.
ATTTTTTATTTGAGGAGAAATTAAAAAGTTGAAATGGTGGTATCACCATATTTGAGTGGTCGTAGTACCATATCGATAGTTTGGAGAACTTAAAGTTAGAATGATGGTAACACCATATTTGAGTGGTCTCAACACCATAACCTAGTGGTAACAATATCATACTAAAGTGGTTTCAGTATTAAAAGAGTGGTCTCTGTACCATATTGAAGGTGTAACTCTCGAACGGTTTTCTACAGTGCAGTAGTTAATCGCACAGTTGTAACTGAGCTTGTTTTATCCTGGAGGCGGCGTGGTTGATAGTCTACCTTGCATAATTTTGGGCAGTGCCACGAAACGTCTTAAAGAGAGCGATCTGGTCGTGACTCAACATAGTAACAACTTCGGTAGATATTCTCTTTTAAAATAGAATTTGGAAAACCAAAATACAACAGTTTGGAAATACAAAACCAACAGGTAGTAAAGAGATGAATTTTTATGGTATCTTTGGGTATGATAGAAATAAAGAGAGATGAAAGAAAATTACGGAAACTAATGAACGAACTTAAACTACGTCAAATAACCATCGAGTAACTTTAACCAACAGAAACATTAAAGATAGAACGAATTAAAAACAGATGGATTGATTCTTTGGACTAAATTTATTAGATTAGATGAAATGTGTTATGACTTATGATGAATGAATGAACTTTAGGCCGGAACACATAATTAATATACCGCAACCAGCCAAAAGATTAATTGCCACAAAGTGAAAAAATACTGAAAATGACAAAACAAAATTAGATTTGGCTAATGAAAGTTTAGGTCCAAATGTTTGTTTTAATAATCTTAAATAAAGTTGAACTAGTTACAGTAAATTGGACCCAACCACAATAAGCTCATTGGTCAATTAGATTTCCGTGGAAATTCCAAATGCAACCAACTATTACAAACTCAACGACACAATTCCCCGTCGTTAGAACAAAAAAAAAAATCAACACTCAATATTGTTGCGGGAATATTGGAAACATCTTGAATTTATAAATCAATGCAAATTAAGATTAAATTGAGCCCATAAACGTGCATATGTCAAAAGTATCATGATGTTGCGGAGTTTGCAAAGAGCATATGCTGATGTTGGACGAAAGGTTGCACTAGGGTGGTTGCAACCTAATAACATTTTTCTTCCTTAATTTGTTCGTTAACTTGCAATCTGTCTTGCAAGACAATTAAAAGGATAGACTAAATTTGTTATGGTTTTATCATCTCCAACTAGCTCCACAGCTCACCTCACAAACTTACTATATATACACCATATTTTTTTATCATGTTATAAGTATAAAAAATTTATGTCGTTTGATTGATATTAATTTTTGCCGAGAAATTTACTAGACGCATAAGATAGTTCTTTCATTTTAACCAAATATTTTTTATATGAAAAAGTTAGATGTTGAACTCATATCCAAGTGAAGTGAGCAGAGTTAGATCTCTGACTTTTGTATACGAAGAAAATTCAATTGGGAGAGAAAAATGCACTCCGTATATCTCATGGACTCCTTAATAGAGATTAGTTGTCACTAAACGATAGTAGAAATTTCATAAATATAACATGTAAAAGAAAAAGAAAAAGAAAAGGAAAAAAACACAAGACATATACGTATTTGGCATACTTCTATATTTGTCCCTGCTCCAACCAATAATGTTACAACTTTTGGTTACCCTTGCTAATTTGGTTTATTAGACTGTTGCCCATGCTGTCCAAAACGAAATGACGTTTACTTGTCAAATACTCCATTTAGTTTTATTTATAAGGAGAAGTTATTGAATTTGAATTAAGAAATTGAGATTATGTATTTAATGAAATTCCATTTAAATGAATTGCTCGGAAAAATTCAACTTTGATTTTTGATGCGAAATCAGAGAGTTAATAAAAAAAAGAAGTTGTTGAATTTGTCTAATATATGTAAGTGAAGCATATACTTCGGGGCAATATTTTAGTGTTTTAAAATTTGGAACTTTGTTCGATATGGATCTGCTCCACGAGCCTTGCTGCTGTGTTTTTTTAATGGAGGTGGTCTCGCCTCCTTCTTTGTCTTATCTACGTCTCTCATTTGGTTTGACATTGGATTGTGGTTCGAAAGGGTTGTTTGACTTGACGCTATTTTGTATGGAGTGGTTGGTACTTGAATCATTTATGTATTAACGGTTGATTCATTAACCATTGTTTATGCTTTGAATGCTCACTCTATTTTCTGCAACTCGATTTTGGACATGTTTGCATATTCGAAGATTTGTCTGTGGTAATGTTTGTTTAGAGTTTTACTTATATTCAATACCCATTTAGGGTTTGCTTTTCTCTATTAAGTTCCACTTTTGCTACCATTGTCTGTATCACGTGTACTCCTCGGTCAAATTATGAGCGTTTACACACTTACCGTGTATTTTGAAATACCGATAAAGTATAGAGGTGAAAAATTAAGGAAATAACAATATTTAAGCCCTTTTAAAAAAATTAAGAAATAAAATTATTTAAGCCCTTTTTGGATAACTTAAAACTAACGGAGCGGAATGGAAAGGAACAGATTATGACGGAACTAAATTCCCACTCCGCTGGTTAAAAAGTGGATGCAACAAAATGAATTATAAATTTTTTATTCTAATTTTATCCTTTATTTAAAAAACATTCAAAATTTGAAGGAGAGTAAAAAATAAAAAATAATATTATTAGCAAATTACTTATAATAAGTGATTTCATCCTATACTTCCACAATGGAGGGGAAGCAAAATAAAGGGTGGTGATGGAATGGAATAGATATAGATCACATCATGTAAAATTCCATTCCATCTATATTTAAAAAAAGAGTAAAATATATTGTCAAAAAAAAAAAGAGTAAAATATATTTTCAGTCTTATTTTTACAGTGAATTTTGGTTTTCGTCTCTGTAAAATAAAATCACTTATTTTTATCTCTGCAAAAAAATTCTTCTGCTTTTTAGTCCTTATAATGAGCTAAAATTTGACATTTTAATGGCAATATTATGTCTATATATTATGATAATCATATAGAAGTCCATATTATGTTAAAAAAAATGTCAAACATTTTGCCCATTATGGACTAAAAACAAAATAAAAAATTTAGAGGGATGAAAACAAGTTTTTTTTTTACAAGAACGAAAATAAAAATTCACTATAAAAGTAGAGACTAAAAACATATTTTATCCTTTAAAAAATTCAAACATGCCTTAAAATTGTTAGTAAAAAATATGAAACAATAGTAAAAAATGAAAAAGGATATAATATATTTTTCAAAGAGAAATGATATTTTGACACATTTTTTCTTACACAATACCTACACAGGGGCAATTTTGTAATATTTTTCCTCTTCATCTCTTCTTTTTTCTTTGATTTCTCTCTTCTGTGTATATATTGTGTAAAGAAAGTGTGTCAAAATAACACTCCTCTTTTTCAAAAAACTGTATAGATGGGAGGACCATGTATAATGTGTCAAGTTGTGTCTTGTGTGTATAAAAAGTTGCAAGAGGCCCATACTTCATACTTGGATACCACCACAAGCTTCCAATGTCTCTCTTTCACGGCCCAACTAGGATAACCTCTTTTCCATATAGAAACAAAAATATGGAACTTGCGAGCGCAGATCTTTTGATTTATTAGAAGAAATAAAAAATAGCGAGGCATATATCTTTTTTTACAAATATACTATATATATGTGGTAGATTCCACCTATATATATATGCCTTAACTATATATATGGAATAATTATCAAATAATTAATTAAATAAGTTACATAAGGAGATATCTACTATTGAGTTGAAGTAGAAAAAGCGTACTTTGTTGATCCCTTAACTAAGGAAAAAGATGTAACCGCCCACAACTGTTTTTCATAGTCACCCTTTAATAAAATCTATATCTCTGTTTGTCAAAAAAAAAAACCTCTATCTCTTTTATATTTTATTTAGTGAAAATAAAAATCTCAAATAATTCTTTATTTAAGTTCAAACTTCAGGCATGACGACAATTTATTTTATTTTTATAAAACCTTGTGTAACTAGAATTTTCTAGTTCAAAAGACAAACATGTAAACATGTTGGATTGACCAAATTTGTTATCCCCCATATTAGCTTTTTTTAAAACCAAATCCATGTTAGTCACAAATCAAATTCAATTAATAACATAAGTAACATAGAGATTCTTTTATCAATCTTGAATTGATACACCACATGTGAACTCTTAGCCTATAATCTTTTATTATATATTAATTATCAATAAACCATAAAAGTATGACGACTTAAAAATATACTAGTAAAAAATTGGACATATTTTACGCATAAATCAAAAGCCACGTGAAATAGGTTTTGTTATATTATTATCTACTAATAAAAAAGATAAATAAAGTATTGTATAAAATAAAGGAAAATGTTAACTAGTGCCCCCATGTACTAGTTAAGGATATCAATTATAAAATAACTAGCCGCCAAACGTTTGTGTGATCTATATTCTCTTTTTTGTTGTGGCTAGTTATTAAGAAGAAGAAAAATATATATTTTTTTACTATAAAAAAACTGAAAACCTATGGAAGTTGTGCTTAGTTATTAAGAAAAAAAAAAAATTATTTACTAAAAAAAACCGAAAAATCTATTTTTATGTGGAAGTTACTCCTTCCGTTTCTTTTTAATTGTCTTTTTAGAAAGATAACATCAAATTAAGGAAGTGTATTTTTGCACGTTATCTTCCTGTTATACCCTCGTTTTAATCCCCTAATAAATTCCTATTTTTTTGCCCACACTTTCTCTTTCCAATAAATTTAATATATTATATACAAAAAAAAAACAAAATTTAATATGTTATGTACCAACAAAAAAAATAAAAAATAAAAGATTTAGTTTTCCAAATATATAGCATTAATTGGTTTTATGGAAAAAAATAAGAGCAATTGACAAATGGTATAATTGACAAATCATACCCATAAAATACAAAAAGCACAATTAAATAGAAACGCTAAATATGATAATAAAAGACAATTAAAAAGAAACGGAGGGAGTATTTTTTAAGGGTAAAATAGGAATAATAAAAAATGTCATCCCAAAAATTTGTATCATCTTTATATATAGTAATAGATAACTAAGGAACTTATGCAGTCAACATATTTGAAATATAAATAATGTTGTTTTCAAGGTAAAATTTACTTCCATAAAAAAAAAAAGGTAAAATTTACTACTTTTAGTTCCTTAAATAGTGTCCCGAGTTAGCATCACCCTAAAAAAAAAAAAGAAAAAAAAAAAGTAATGAGTATTGACCTATCCACCACTTTTAGCCACAAAAGAAATGAAGAAATAAAAAATCAAGGATATTTTGGAGTTGTGATGTTTTGACTTAATAAATATCAAATATAATTCCAAACAAATCCAAAGTATTCGTTACTTGATTTATAGCATCACGATGTATTCTTGTTTGAGTTGTAATTGGGTCAATTATAATGTTCTTATCTCAGTATCTTTTAATTTTATTTAATATATTTTTTCTTTTGACTAAAAAAATGTATTCATTGACTTGTTCGTGGGTGATGATTTATGTATATAGATGATGTCAACTACAATATTTACTTTAATCTTACTAATTAATCTTCTTAGTTGCGAGTGAATAGTAACCACTGATGAGAGTGCACATATGTCACTATGGGTAAAACGGTAACTTTGTTTGGTGTTAATCATCGGTTATTTGGAATTCGGCTACAAAAAAAGTGTTGCATCCAATAATCGTATTCGAGTTTTTCCAAACAATTGAATAATTAAATTCAATGAATGAATATAAATGCAATGCAAAGAGTAGGGGTGGACAACAGTCGGTTTCGGACGAATTCAGATCGAAAATTGTCCATCCGAAACAATCCAAGGTTTGAATACCTCAGCCCACTTCCGTCCACTTAGAGTTTTGGTTTGGTCGGATTATAGTTTGATCGGGTGACGGTTTGGATTGGGTGGGTTTTTCGGGTGTAAATTTAGGTCAAGAAGTTACGGATAGTTCAACCCTCTGTGCCTCACGACTTCTTCCTCAAACCTAGAATCAAACAATACACCATTAAATTTAAAGAAAAATTCACTACTAGATAACTACCACTGCATAGTAGAACTACTCGGTGATAAGAAGTGGGCTGAGAATAGAGATACTTCATATCTGGAAAGAAAAATTCAAATAAATTTTGTTGTCAAAATCACACATGTGATCTACTAGAATAGTTATACTATGCGGTCAGAAAAGTTACTCTATCGATCAGATTCAGATTTTGTTGGGCTTAAAAATTCAATCTGAATCCATCTGTCGCAATATTCAACTTCTTTTATCATGGGTTTGAAGGATATTTTAATATGAGTCATGAATCATTAGACACAAGATTATAGCATATTAATATATTAGAATTGAATCAGAATGACGTACCTTTTACATTGAGCGGTGACAAGAGCAAGAGAGAGGGATAACTACCCTCATCACCATTGGCATTAAGAATTAGGTTTTCACCGTTGTATTAACTGTCTGATGGGATAACAATTATATAGCCGAATGGTTGAGGGCAGGGACCTCTCACTGGGCTTAACTGAATGGTCCAACCCATCACGGTCCATTCAGGGACAAAAGCCCAATCATATAATTCATCAATAAGTGCTTAATAACAATAGACCATAATCTATATTAATAATAATTCCTAATAATTGATTATTGTCAATCCATAATTGATTAATTAAATAATTAATCTAACATTCTCCCACTTGGATGACAATCATCAATTAGTAAGATAATATAAATTTTAATACTAGAATTAAATTATGGTCAAAACACTTGTTTACCAAACAAAAGTAAACTTCAACATTGCAGAAAATGAATCCGATAGGGAAAACATATCATACAAGTCAAAGACTTACACTTTATACTAGAATGATGAATTTAGAGTAACATATTTCAAATGAGAATAATGTTATTAAAGAATGGCCCAAGCATATGATAATGCTATAATAAACTCCCACTAACCCAATATATAGAAGACTTAATCAAATCATTATGAGTTATACTACTCATGTATATAAGTCTATAGTTAGTGGTTCTGCCAATGAGTTTTAATTTTATAAAAGTCATAGAATATCCACATGAGGTCAAGTAATTATTAGCTTATAGGGATAGCCTATTAAGAGAATAATTACTTTTAGTCAAAATCAATAAATGTTCTACCATGTTTGACATTCAATTAATCCAAGTTTTAACAAAAATTTGTGATTATGAAAATCCATAAAGAAATATGAGACTGGAGAGTCTCTAATTGGATTAACACAACCACTTAGTTTAAAGAAAAAATAAGATATGGATTAATGTGGCCACAAGAATGTCAATAATGAACAATTATGATTATGCAATTCATAAGTACTTTAAGAATACAACATCATACTCGATAGGAGTATTGATATTATAGCAGTACTTACTATTTATGACCTTGTGAAATGTTGGTAAAAGAGAAGCACAATGTATTTGCATGCTAAGAGATTATTGTGCATTTTCCAACAACTGACTTAAGCATCTAATTATGATGCTTACTGAGATTAAAGAATTTTTATATATATCTCAGTATAATAGAATGAGACTAAAATTTAAAGTCTCTTAAGCTATGCCATATTTTATTTAGCGCGCAAGAATATATGGCAAGAGTGAGATTATAACTTTAAGTTTTGTGTTTAGATCATTGTGTACATATTTCCATTAATCTCACATATATGAACAAGAGTGAAAATTTTCATTTGAGCTCATAGTATATAATATTATGTACACACTCCCACTGATTCCACATATATATAAACAAGAATGAGTGGAATTTTCTTTAGTGTTTTCATTAGTGATCACTGATATACAAATATCATAATATCTAATATTTAACAGTGGGATACTTATTTGCTAGTGCAAAATTTTCTATATATATGTGGTTATATCATTTTATTTTATTTCACTAATAGAGTTTCACAAACTCAACCACATATTTGCACAAGAATATAGCAGAATTATTAATACAAGTGGTAACTCAATTATAATATGAAATCCAATATATACATAACTTTTCAATGGCAGATTTTTATCAAAATTTGGATTTCATGGTTAACCACATATTCTGCATTTAGAATTAAGGAGAACGTAAGTTTTACTTAATATTTTATAGCACAAAATCTCCTTATAACAAATTAAATAAATTCTCAAAGGAATTTTTATAAACAAAGTAACCTTCACATAGAAGAGTATGATGATTATATATAAGAGGTTTATCATCATATGAGTGAGATTAAGTCTCTATGTTTATAAAATAGGATATGAGACTATATATGTAAAAAGTTTAATAACTCACTCAAAAATTCAAATGCTACAATTATAGACACAAACATTTGAAAGATAGTTAGGTTACACGCAGCGGAAATACACAAGACTTATATTTCGTAATTATTGAGGATATATGAGAAAATAGTCATTAGCTTCCATAAGTGTTGAAGAATAACAATATTATAAAATATGTCAAATATAGTGAAAATGGAAAAATTAAATATCCCAAATATACGATTTATTATTATTTAGAATAATGGTATAAAATAAATAAATTTTTCTGAATAAAGTTGTTAAGCATTTTGGGATTTTGACATATTATTTTACAAAATGAGTTTACAATGATATAGAATGATATGGAAGTATATGATAATTTTAAGAGAAAAGACTATAATTAATATCCTCATTATAAGTCTCTATGATAGTTTTATGTCTAGAATTATGAAACAAATAAATATATTTGTTTCTGAGCTATAGTTAATTGGCATGTAGAATTTTCTTCACTTGATGGATAATTATTGTTAAATTTGTGAGATATTTTTCTCACACAAAGAATGATTATGTTAAGTAATGTCATACCGATAGGGTATGTCCATCACGTTACACAATACATAGTGAAGATTCTCCCACTTGATAGAGAATTATAGTTGAATTAAAAGTTTGAAAATATTTTAAATAAATATTCAAATATTTCTCTATCACAGAATGATCATGTTGGGTAACGTCACACCGATAGGGTATGTCCGTCACTTACACGATTCAGGGATAGTAGCAATCCAAAATATTTTAAAAATTCAGATAAATCATTAATTAAAATTAGAATTCTATTGGATTGCAAAATTCAAATAATAGCTACATGCATTCTAGTATAGTATATTTAGTAAAATGTCTTATTTATTGTAATTTCGTTCAAAAGTGTTAAGGGTAATAAATAAGAACTATATCATTACAATGTACTATTCTTATGTCACAACATTTCAAAAGTGACAAGGTACTACTTGAAAAATAATAAGTATAAAATTAGAGTACATTGAGTGATAACAAAATTATATTAACAACAACACACCGATAGAGTATAATTGTTATCAATATAATATTTAGTATGTTTTGCACAATTGTATCCACGATAGGTGAGATTACAATTATACAAAACAATAATGTTTATGTTTAAAAGAATATGATAAAATAATATCATGCATAAACAATCTATTTAATTTACTCAATAATAGTCATATTCAAGTAACAGAAAGATATGCTTAACGATATTTTAAATTAGCACATCATAAATATGGCTGTAGAATTTATATATACAAAAGAGTATAATAACAAGAGTTGTTTTTAAAATAAAAGTGTGTAAAATGATTTTATATTTTATCCAGAATAGAACTCTTAGAATAAGGTTTTAAATACTCCCACTAAGCTATAACTTAGGATATGATTACAAAAGGAGTGTTATTTTAAGAAGATAATATATGTAATAGTTGTAGAGTTCTATTTAGAATATTCTGGAAAAGAGGATTCCACACTTATATACATAATTGCACAACGAAAGAGAAGAAGAAATAAATTTCTTCATATATGCAATAACAAATAATAAGTCACAAGAGGTTGAAGATTTTAATTAAATTGCGACTAACCTCATAGAATGTGACATACATCCTTATCCTTAGAGTCATTGGCTTTTGATGATTTGCCGAGAATACCATTTGATAACATCATCTCAGAATATTCATGAATAAAGAATTAAGAATAAGCCATTAGAATTAAACATATATAAGACTCTAATTATAAATCAATATGATTTACATAAATACTTAGTTGCAAGGATGCTAATAGTTTTAAAATTGCCTCAATTTTAATAAACTTGTTTTGATAATATTTAACTGACAAACAATAATGAGGCGTACAAGTTTTAATTCATACTTAGAATTTTAGCATAAACAAAATGCAAGATTGCATCATTCAATAAAATATATAGGTTTAATAATAAGGTGATCCAAATGTTAAATTGCGACAAGACACATAATTAACATAATTATAGAGTTTATAATATTTGTCACAAAATTAAGGACAATTAATTATGGGTCTAGATTGAAGTGTACAGTAGAAAGTATAATGTATATTAAAGAAAAATATGTCAGCTTTGAATTCACTTAATATAAAAACATACATAATATACATTTTACTATACTTTATTTTAAAAGGAATGACAGCTAAGACACCATAATTAATTTTTGACTAAGAAAATAGACAAGTGCCCAAATTTATATTTGTCGCAAAAGGATTGTTGAACTTTAAATATTTGGATCTTTATGCTAAAATATTATGAATCGAAGAATTTAACTAATAGAGTAAATATACAATTATCCAGAATATATAGAACTCTCAAAATAATTTAATTTTAAATACTCCCAAAATAGTTTTTTTTTTTTTTTTTTTTTAAAAAAAATAATTTAAATGGAGTTAATTAACGAAAAACCAATAAAAGGTTAGAGAGTTCTAAATTTCAAAAAAATTTATTCTGGACAATAGTTTATTTTATATATATATATATATAATTGCACATTTTACACTTTCATGAAAGGAGTATATAATATTTAAACAACTTTCTCCTTATATGCAATTATATAATTTAAGTCACATAATTAGATTACACTGACCTCAAAGAGTGTGACTTTCATCCTTGTATGTAGAGTCATTGAACTTTATTGACTTTAGCTGGATTTCAGAAAGTCTTTCACGACGTTGTCTCAAGCGGTTCATAAAATAAACAAAGAGAAAACCGTTATATCAAGACATAAGACTCTAATGATAGATCAATAAAATTTATGTATAAATTCACAAGGATGACATAATAATATGCCTTAAGAATTGCTCAAAAGAATTATCTTTTATCATATTTCACAAGTGAGCATTTAAATAAAACTATAAGGCAACATATAATTTATACAATATTTGGTGTCCGAATCGATAATATTGAGTCTATAATAATTTCAAAATGTAATATTTATTAATATAATTCATATCGGCGTCTATTAAAGAAAATTTTACACCGAATATTTAAGACTCAACTATTGGGAATATATTAAGTAAAATAATGCACAATTCTCAAATTTAATAAACACCAAATATTTACATATTTAAGGAATAAATTTTCAATCCCAAAATATAGAATGAGATTTCTAAATCAAAACAAATATTCTTGAATTGAATCTATAAATTATTTTGGGTACACATCAAATCAAAATTTTATTCCAAAATAAGATAAATATGGAGAGTGAGATATATCAAAATTTTATTCCAAATCAAATAATGTTACTCTGAAATGAAAGCAAATCCTTAATGTGACATATAAATAAGGAGAGTGAGATATATCAAAGGTGTCACAAAACTGATAAGGAATTTATATAAAATAAAATTTGAACCAAATTTTGAGAATATGGTATTAAAATTAAAATTTATTCTCAAAATAAATTTATGTAAATATCTCTAAGTGCCAACGAATTCCAAAATTGAGCCATGATAATTATTTGGCCAAAACAACAAAATTTTGGACTCTAGAAGAGTGGACACACGATCTCAGGCACTAAGCAACACTACAAGAAAACATGATATTATTGAGGGCCAAAAGCCTCCAAGAAGGGCTAAAATCCGTCAAAAAAACACACATTATTGGCGGCCAGTGAACCCTCAATAAAACCTTCGTCGGTAACCATTCTTTGACAGCCCAAGACCCTCAATAATATTTTTGGTGGCCTGCAGCCCTCAATAATGCTTGGTCAACTGACAAACGCGTTCTTGATAGCCTGTGGCCCTCAATAATGTATTGTCAACTGACAAACGCGTTCTTGACGGCTTGCAACCCTCAATAATGCTTCGTGAATATTTAAAAAAAAATAATTTAATTATTTAAAAATCAGAAATTTTGATTTTTAAATAATCAAATTATTAAATTATTTTAAAATAGAAATTGTTTTTTAAATAATTAATTTTCTAAAATATTTTTCTAACATATATCTCTATTCTTTAAATATCAAATTTGCTTTATCTTAAAAAAGATTTTACTATTCTTTTTAACTTAAAAACAATATATAGCAATAATTTAAAAAAAATGATTTTTCTCTATTCTTTTAAGTTTAAAGATTTTTACTTCAAACTAATATTTCTCTTTTCCTTAAAACTAACATTTTTCTTAAATATTTTTCTAACATATTTCTCTATTCTTTAGAAGGAAAAAACTTGAAAAGTATGAAAAAAAATTCAAAGATAGAAGAATATGAATTTTTAGAGAGAAGTTAGAGAAGTTTAGAGTGAGAATGAAAGTGTAAAAATGAATTGAAGTTTGATTAATATATAGAGGAGAAGAGGGAAACATCAGTTTGAATTTCTGCATCCATATAATTATTGGCGGCCTTGGACCCTCAATAATGCATACATTATTGGCGGCCCATGACCCTCAATAAAGTGTTTGTCAGATTTTTGAAAAATTGTGCCACTTCTTGGCGGCTCAGGGCCCTCAATAACGCATTTGTCAGACTTTTTAAAAATTGTGTCACTTCTTGGCGCCAAATGGTCCTCAATAACGTATTTTGTAACTTATTAAGGGCTTCAAGCCCTCAATAATTTATTGAGGGCTTAAGGCCTTCAAAAAATTCCGTCAACAATACAAGATTTTCTTGTAGTGCAAGTAGGTAAAGATTATAACAACAAAACGGGTTGTGGCTGACCCGCTGAGAGTAAACGGGTTGTGGCTCACCTGCTGTTGACCTAAATTCGTCTCACTTTTACGGCAACGCAGGCAAAGGATTTTATGCAGATTTAAACGAGATTGAATAACAAGAAAATATCTTCTTTAAGTTTTCAATAATTTCATTGGAGTAATATGAAGGATATTGAAATCGAGATACATTTAGGTTTGAAATTAAATTGGATATATCATCATATAAATAAAAGGAACCCATAGTATATAGAAAATCCATGCTTCAGAATTGATCAACAATTGGTTCCGTGGTAAGAATAAAAATAGCGATGATATAAACCCATAACAAACCTCTTCAAAAGTAAACCATTAGCCAAATAATGATTACGATTAACAAAACTTTTATTTTCTATTGGAAAAGTATTGCAACTCTTTTACATTGAGCTATAGTTAAGGAATACAAAAAACAATACATACATCAAGTTATCCCAGTTCATGGTATTATACGAATGATAAGGAGAACCAAATTTTAGGGTTCATAACAAAATCACACAATAACTATAATATGTATCTAATCGGCTCTTGATACCAAATTGAAGGATATTTTAATATGAGTCACGAATCATTAGACACAAGATTATAGCATATTAATATATTAGAATTGAATCAGAATGACGTACCTTTTGCATTGAGCGGTGACAAGAGCAAGAGAGAGGGATAACTACCCTCATCACCATTGGCATTAAGAATTAGGTTTTCACCGTTGTATTAACTGTCTGATGGGATAACAATTATATAGCCGAATGGTTGAGGGCAGGGACCTCTCACTGGGCTTAACTGAATGGTCCAACCCATCACGGTCCATTCAGGGACAAAAGCCCAATCATATAATTCATCAATAAGTGCTTAATAACAATAGACCATAATCTATATTAATAATAATTCCTAATAATTGATTATTGTCAATCCATAATTGATTAATTAAATAATTAATCTAACAGGTTAAGTTGGATTTGGATCGGTTTGGAAAATCTTAAGTAGTAAAACACTAAAATCGGAAATAGAGTTGGAGGATAATTTGGTCATTCCATTATGCTCCGAGAACCAATCATTGTGATGATCAGAAGCCAGCCAATAGAAATTGAAACAGTTATAGTATAAAAAAGGATCATGAGATGAGAAAATGAAGAATAGAAATTAGAAAGTAGAAAGTAGAAACGGAGTTAGTGAGAGAGTGAAATGGCACAGTGGTCGCTCCTTATCGTGTTGTTCTGCGTCTCCACCGCCGCAGCCGGATTGAGTTTCCAAGACTCCAATCCTATTCGGATGGTCTCCGATATGGAGGAGCAGCTACTTCAGGTGATCGGAGAATCTCGCCACGCCGTATCTTTCGTCCGTTTCGCTAACCGATACGGAAAGCGATACGATACCGTTGATGAAATGAAGCGTAGATTCAAGATCTTCTCCGAGAATCTCGAACTCATCAAATCCACTAACAAGAAACGCCTCAGTTATACTCTCGGTGTTAATCGTATGTACTATTGATTTCTCTTTGACTTTAATTTTGACTTTAATTTTCCATTTCTGTTTCAAATTTTGATGGAAAATTTGGAGTTGCAGATTTTGCTGATTGGACTTGGGAGGAGTTTAGAAGTCATAGACTTGGTGCTGCTCAAAATTGTTCTGCCACTCTTAAGGGTAACCATAAGATGACTGATGCTAATCTTCCTGAGCAGGTATATCTGCAACTATTACTGTAACTATTGCTTCCATTTATTTGATATGTTGAAGTTATATAACATACTCATATCATATGGTTAGTTACTTAATTTCAATCCAAACACCAACAGTGCATAAGCGCTTATGAATAAGCTATTTCTATGATACAAGTTAAAATTAAGTCAAACTGTTTTCGCATAATCATTAAGTTGTTTTCGTAAGCTATCATGGAGAGTTTATGGAAATAAGCTGAAAACAGCCTATGAACATTTTATAAGTTATTTTTATAAATTCTTCCAAATAGTTTTGCAAATGTTTATGCAAGTAAATATGCTCAAATAAAGCAATCCTCCAAACATGTCCTAAGTGTTGGTTGCTCCATATTTTGGAAACTATACTGTTTTTCGAATAAGCAAGTGTATCTGTGAACATGTGTTGTAACAAAGTGTGTGTAGGTATGGAAGGAGTATACTTGATATGCATGTTAGCATTAATTTCCTGCCATTTTATAGCTGAATTTTCATGTTTCTTTCCCCAATTACTATTAGACTGTGACTGAGAGCCCTTGTTCATCTTCTTTTGTGAAATAAATTAATAAATTGCGATCTGAGGGGATTTGTATGAATTTGTTTGTGTGCAGAAAGACTGGAGGAAAGAAGGTATAGTCACTAAAGTTAAAGATCAAGGCCACTGTGGATCATGCTGGACATTCAGGTGTCTTTCTGACTGTCAAGAACTGTTTTGAAATGAATAAAATATTTAACTGTGTATGTCTATTTGAAAATTTTAAAGACTGAGTTCTGGAGTTTCCATCTTAACTTCTTGAAACCCTATCCTTTGGTCATATAAGCAAATTCAACATTTTTATTCTTTGGTTAAGTGCCTTATTACTTTCTTTTAATAATTCATCATTTTATGTTTTTACTTTGTATTTATTGTCATTTCAATTCTAGTCATTTAAACTGTCCAATAATTTTATGGAAGTAATAGCAACAAGCATGTGTGTGTGTGTGTATCAATATCTAAAATTAATAAACAGACAAGTCTAACATATTTTAGTTTTTTTAATCAAATATAAATATTTTCATCACTTTCTAAAATTAATGCATCTTAAAATTATGTAGTTGCACTTTATCATACACTAGTATGTAACCGTAACATTATCATCTGCAGCACAACTGGGGCATTGGAAGCAGCTTACTCACAGGCCTTTGGAAAAAATATCTCTCTTTCTGAGCAGCAGCTAGTGGATTGTGCTGGTGCTTTCAATAACTTTGGCTGCAACGGTGGGTTGCCATCCCAAGCCTTTGAATACATTAAATACAACGGTGGCCTTGAGTCAGAGGAAGCATATCCCTACACTGGACAAAATGGTCTCTGCAAATTTTCATCCGAAAACGTTGCTGTTCAAGTCCTTGGCTCTGTCAACATCACCTTGGTAATCTTATTCTTGATAGTTGATTTACCACTTGATGTACTATGCGTCAACTGTACTCTAGCTAGCTATGGCTAAGTTAATTACTTAAGTTGGTTAACCTGTTACTGAGTTTATATTAAGTGATCTCATAAAGAGCACAATGATCGGTTGCAGATTCTCTTTGTTTTCTCTTTTGACAGTAGTCAGTATTGGGTCATAAGGATAATTGTAATGTTGCCTTGCCGTTGACTTTGCAGAGGCATGACAAAATCAGATCACTCAAACCTTCATTAATATACGATTTTGTAATTATGTTTTTTAATTTTGTTTCGAGTGTAGGGTGCTGAAGATGAATTGAAACATGCAGTTGCTTTTGCTCGGCCCGTTAGTGTGGCATTTGAGGTTGATGGTGACTTCAGATTATACAAGAAAGGAGTTTACACTAGTACAACTTGTGGCAACACGCCCATGGTGAGTATTATGCTCTAGCAAGATATTTACCTGAACCTCCTCAATCTAGTGCTTAATTCAATTTTCAGAAAAAATGCTTAGCTACAAGTTTAATGTGTTGATAGTTTTTATCTAATTTATGGCTTTGCATCATGAAATGCTTCACTGGAAGTTAACCAAATTTGAATTTGCCTGGCAGGATGTGAATCACGCTGTTCTTGCTGTTGGGTATGGAGTTGAAGATGGTGTACCGTATTGGCTCATTAAAAATTCGTGGGGAGCTGATTGGGGTGACCATGGCTATTTCAAGATGGAACGGGGGAAGAATATGTGTGGTAAGAATTGTTAAAGTGACCTCACCTAATTGTCATTTTTTTTGTCTTGAATCTTGATGATTAAGTAAGTGTGCAAAGGCCTTTAGATTGTGATATGGAGGAACAATTTTAAAAATTTCAAATCCTTCACATTTTCGTGAGAATTTGGCATTGCTAGAGTTGTTATAGTGAAGCATTAGTTCTGAATTTATACAGCTGAAAATAATCAATTTGCAGACAATTACGTGTTTTTGCTAATCATTTATGTTTAATTTCAGGTGTTGCAACTTGTTCCTCTTATCCTGTTGTGGGCTAAATGGTAAGGAATGCCCGAAAGTCTTGTGAATTCCATCTTGCACATTATGCTTCTTAGTTATCCATCTTAAACGTAAAATGTCCGTGATATGATGATATGTCTTAGTTGATGTTTATCTGTAAAATAAGTTTGGAATTAAGATTTGAGATGCCATTTCTTCTATTTGCCATATATACCACATTACAGAATAAGATTGTAAATCATGTATCATTATCAGGTAGAGACATAATAAACTTAATTTGTTGTATTTCCCTTATTCCCTTATTTTCTGTAGCAATTAAAGGATGGCATGCAGGGTGTTTATCAAATTTATCTAACATGCTTTCTGATAAAAAAATATATACCAATAAAAAATATGGATACACGCCAGAACTAAAAAATATATACTAGTATACCATTAATGCACACAGTGGTGCCCCTTTATAAATGACAAAAATAAAGTCTGCTATCAAAGAGTTCTCATCTAATACTACATTCAAGACCCAAAACCAGATGTTAATGTGTGTTTATTTTACTTGTGGTTTGATAAAAAAAATGTTTACTTGGTTGAAATACCCTATTATTGTGCGAAATAATTTTTACTATTTTAATTAATTCTTATAGAGTTCATTTTAAAAAATGCTAGGTAATGTACAAAAAAAATGCTAGGTAATACTAGTATATTTTTTTTAATCTATAACAAAATGGCCCGTTATTAGGACACAATGACCCAACAATAGTTTTTCCCAAATAGCGTTGTGCATCTATCTATTTATGGGAGAAGTTATTATACATAAGTGTAATCTTTATGCATGGTACATAAGTCAATAATACCCATTAAATTGAGCATCCACATGTAATAATCCTAGCAAATCTCAACTCACACACTCACACATAATTTCACTCCCCCCCAAATTTCTCGCGCACCCTCAAATTTCTCGCGCACCCTCAAATTTCTCGTGCACCCCCCAAATTTCTCGTGCACCCCCAGATTTCTCGTGCACCCCCCAAATTTCTCACGCACCCCCAGATGACTTGTGCCCCAAAATTTTTTTTGTCCCCCCACATTTATAGCCTAAACCATTTTGCTGTGAGAATGATTTCAGATATATACACTCCAAAACCATTAAGTGCATAAGATGGTTTTGAAGTACAACCTATAATTAGAATCATTATTTTTATTTTTTTTGGGTACAATTATAATCATTATTTAAAATCATTTAACAATAATTTTGGTTTCTCATATAAGACAATCTAAACCATTAAATCACAATTATTGTTTCTATTCTAATTATAGGGTTGTACTCCAAAACCGTTTTATGCACCTAATGGTTTTTTATTACAACCATCTGAAACCATTCCCACAACAAAATGGTTTAATGGTTTTTTATTATAATCATTATTTTTTATTTTTTTGGTACAATTATAATCATTATTTAAAACCATTTAACAATAATTTTGGTTTCTCATATAAGACAATCGAAACCATTAAATCACAATTATTGTTTCTATTCTAATTATAGGGTTGTACTCCAAAATCATCTTATGCACTTAATGATTTTTGAGTGCATATCTCTGAAACCATTCCCACAGCAAAATAGTTTAGGATAGAAATGTGGAGGGGACAAAAAAAATTGGGGGACAAAAGTCATATGGGGGTGTGCGAAAAATTTGGGGGGTGCATGAGAAATTTGGGGGTGCGTGAGAAATTTAGGGGTGCACAAGTAATTTTGGGGGGTGCACGAGTAATTTAGGAGGTGCACTAAGTAACTTATGCATGGTGCATAAGGATGGCTTATGCATAATAACCAAACCCGTATATAAATATACTAGTATGTTTTAAAAAATAAAACAAAATGAATTATGATTTATGCATCTAATCTATTTATATCTCTTTTTTCTGGCCAAGACTAATTTATCGGTATCTATCCCATCTGATATATCTTGAATCAAACGTCTCCAAATGTGTTTGGGTAGAGGTTCAGTCCTGAAAAAAGACGTAACGTCTTCGATCCAAAATGATGTGGACTTGCGGCCATGTAAATTAGAGAAATTTCTCCATGTCAAATTATAATTTTGGATGTATATTACATTTATAAAAAATATAAAAATTGTCTTATTTAGATGTATTTTTTAAGGGAGCTTTTACGGTACATTCGAATAATTCGATTGAACCGGTACATAAATCATTAAATTTGTATATTAG
This sequence comes from Trifolium repens, assembly GCA_030408175.1. Classification (NCBI taxonomy): domain Eukaryota; kingdom Viridiplantae; phylum Streptophyta; class Magnoliopsida; order Fabales; family Fabaceae; genus Trifolium; species Trifolium repens. The sequence continues at coordinate 53,503,526 of CP125851.1, forward strand.
CAATTATTTTTATGAATTAAAAAAATACTAGCCGATTATTGTATTTTAGAGACAACAATATCACAAAAAAAACACAATTTCATTTTTTATAAGCATTACACTAATTGTTTAACATGTTTTCATAAAAAAAGTTCAATATTGACTATTATAAGGAATAAAAATTATTAAAAAATATATCAAATTATATATATTTTTATAGTTTAAAAAATAATATTTGGTTATTATAATATTTTAATGATAAGAAAAATATTTCTTTTTAAAAAATATTCATTTAACTATTTTTTTTAATAATATAATGTACCGATATATTTGAAATTATCAAATGTAGCATATAATTTTTCTTTTTTTAATTAAAATTAAAAGGTATTCATTCTTTCACAACATCTAAATTATTAGTAACGTAAAACGGTTCATCCGTGCCAACAAAAAATGTGATAACATTAAAGTGACCGGAATAATGCTTCCAGATCTTCATCATTGCGAACTTAGTCACTATGTAAATTAGTAGTTGACCAAAGTTGATATGTCTATTAGAATCAAATTAACGAACATCGCAACAAGACGGAAAAGCAGACGAACACCGTACGAAGACGGAAAAGCAAACAAACATCGTAAGATGGAAAATCAAACGAAGACGGAAAGTCAAATAACGTCACGCTGAGACGACGCAATCACAAAAAAAACTAATATATGTGAAAATCACTTGTTTAAATTAAAAGAAATAAAAAAAGTTGCATAGGGATGATTCTGAATAAAAAAGACCCAAAATCATTCATTTTTGATAAAAGAAGATGAAGAAAAACTTATAAAGAATAGTTTAACTCTCTAAAAATTAGGGTCGACATTGTATACATAGATTACTCTCTCCGCCTCTTATTATAAATAGCTATAATAAAAACCACAATATCAAAAAATGAGATTAAATATGTTTTAAATCCATATAAATATACCAACTTCCATTTTTAGTCACTTGAAAAAATTTCTTAAAACTTTAGTTCTCTAAATTTTTAATTTTAGTCTCCTATTTCTTATAAAAATTTATATAGCATATTCGAAATGACATATTTTGATGTCATAACACTATTAAGACCCTAAAACATCATTGATTCAATTAGTTAAATTTTTTATTTTTTATTTACAATTTAATATTTAATTTGAAGTTAAAGATTAATTAACAAAAATTAAAGATTAAATAGTTAAATTATTAAACTAATGATATTTTAATATTTTAATAGCGATATGTTTTGTAAAAACAATTATTTGGAACATGATTCGTGAATTTTTGGAAAAAAAAGGGACTAAAATTGAAAACAGAAAATTTAAGAAAAATTTAAATGAACTAAAAATAAAACTTGGTATATTTAGAGAAACTAAAAATATATTTAACACTGAACTGGAATGATAATTTTGTCTGAAATATGTGTGATTATTATTAAAATACTATTTGTGTACAAATACTATTTCAAGACAAATTTTAAGACAAACCAAGAATTAAGATATTGGATAAAATTTGAAATTCTTGTCACTTTCTAACTAGGAGATAAATTTTATGACCTCTGCATAAATTGTCTAAAATATCATTTTTTTTTTCCACTAAAGATTACATAAATAAATTTTGTTCAATATCGTAAATGTTTGTCTTGTATTATTCTATCATGTATAATCTTGTCAAGTATTTAAGACAAAACAATATAAGATAAAATAATAATTTTAACAAAGTGTATATGACATAAAAACACAAAACAAATCAATATGGTGTAAACTATATACTCCCTCCGTTTCTTTTTAATTGTCTTTTATTATCATATTTAGCGTTTCTATTTAATTGTCCTTTTTGTATTTTATGGGTATGATTTGTCAATTATACCCTTTGTTAATTGCTCTTATCTTTTTCCATAAAACCAATTAATGCTATATATTTGGAAAGAGAAAGTGTGGGCAAAAAAATAGAAATTTATTGGGGATTAAAAAGAGGTATAATAGGAAGATAACGTGTAAAAATACAATTCCTTAATTTGGTGTTATCATTCTAAAAAGACAATTAAAAAGAAATGGAGGGAGTATGTATTATGTAGTCTTTAAGACATTGAAACTTAATTAATGAAATGAAGAAAATTTTCTTTTTATTTTGCAGTAGTTTTATTGTTCTTTTTAAGTCTTAACTTAGTTTTCCATATTTTTTTTTGACGGGAAGTTTTCCATATTTTTAAGGTTTAGAAAAAATAGCTTATAAATTGATGCTTTTTTTAAGAGAGAAAACGATGTAAGTTTATGGTATTGAACAATTATTTGTCATATATGATATTTAGTGAGCAAAATATTATTTTTATACTCTTATTTTATATATTATATTTTGAACAAAAAGTTATCATGTGACTTATTGTAAAAAAAAAAATGGTTATCATGTAACTTAGTAAATGTCATAAATTTAATTTTTTGTCCAATCTCTTTTCCTCAAATTTATCAAACTTCAAAAATAATTTTAAAATCAAACACAATACAATAGAACTAAAATTATTCATCTAATTCATATTTTTTAGCCGATCAAATATATTTTTAGTATTTTATCTATTGTGAGCTGGATTTAGAACTTGAGTTGGATAATGTTGACTTTGAATTGCAAAAGAGTAGTGGATGTTTTTCACAAGTTCCACACTTGTGGATTCTAGGCATATACGTATTTTCTTTTATGCTGAAAAACGCGAAACTTGAATTTCTTAGGAGACATGTCATTGAGGTGTACCTGTCTAAGTTCACGTTGCAAATATTTTAGCTAGTTTTCATCTCATTATCGACATTCCTACTTGTATTGAATCATTTGTGGCTACACAAAATAATCTTAGTTGTGCTTTGTAATATATTTTTTATTTTTATGTAATATTGCATCATCCTTAATTAATTTATTGGTTCAAATATAATTTATTTATTCTTTTCATAAAAGAGTACCTAAACTCTGAACAAAAAAAATATCTAAACTAAAAGGAGAAATTACATAATAATGATTATTAGACGCAAAATTATAACTCCTAGAACTTAACATAAACAATACACTCATTAAAGTAAAGTGTATCTTTTCATTTGTTTAACTTAATTTATAGAATATTATATTTTATATACAGATGATCGATGTTTGAACTCCGATTATGTTACTTATCTATTTTAAAAGTGAAATTTCTATCTACTAAACTATTTGACAAAAGAATAAAAAATATCTATGTAGAATGATTCTAACATTTATTTTTGATCTCTAACACTATATGCGGTCAATATAATTATGTCATGTTAATCCAATAGATTAATACTATTATGGACTAAAAACAATTACCTTAAAAGCAAAACATATTGGAACTAAAACCCAAAAATCCCATATTTACAAAGATTTTTATTAGACATGTCATATTTACTAAGATTAAAACTATATTGTGAAGGAGAGAAAGGAATAAACAAAACAAGAAATGGTGGGTAAGGAGAAGACATAGACAAGTGGTGCGGGATCCACTTGAGATCCCCTTCTAAGTGGGGAATTCTAGCATGGGAGAGGATGATAGGTCTCTCATGGTGGGAGACCAATTTTAACCTTTAGATTAGAAAGATCTACACTAGACTATAATAAAGTGTCCACACCATATTTTATTCTCTTTAACCAAAATTATTTTTTTATTTATATATTGTTATTAAATTAATTATATTTTAATATTAAAATAATTTTTATATGCTAAAATTTTATTTTAATGTAATATATTTTCCATCAAGGTCTACATCTACAATACCAAAGATGGAAAAAAAACTGAAAATCAAAATTAAAAATAAAGAAAGTCGAGAGATGAAACACAAATAAAAAAAATTTCATTGTATTAATTAAATATCTCATTTTATTATTAATTTTTTCAGACGTTATTTCAATTAGCTTTTGAATGTAACTAAAACAAAAATTAGCTTTTGAATTTATAGTTTATATTTTTTCTTCCATTATTACCCCTCTTATTTTATTTAAAATACCACTTTATCCTTTATAATTTATTATGATTTTAAATAAAAACTGCATATATTATGTTATAATTAATATAAGCCATGCCATTTTTTTTAATAAACTATGATTACTCGGTAATAAGTTCCGTTGCCACTATTGTATAATATACTCTACTCTACTGCTCAGTATACTTTGTAGCAATTTATATATGTGAATAATTTGAAGTTGCTCACCCTCAAAATAATTTATGTTGGACACTATTTTATAATATATTATTATTATTATTATAATAGTTGTTGTTGTTTTGTCCAAAAAAATAATAAAAAATACAGTATATTATAAAATTTATTTTTTAATTTTAAGTAGGTTAAATATTAATTTGATTTGATATAAAATTTATTATTAATTAACAATACCCTTTTAAGTGATTTCACATTTACCAATCGATTGAACCGCTAATTTTATCAAACACTTCAATTAGCTTATATAAGCTATAAGAATAAGAGAGTTTAGATTTATAAAAAAATCCACCTTTGTTTTTGTACATACACACTTTGACATGAAATATATATTGCATTAAAATAAAATTTTGACATATAAAAATTAATTTAATAATAACATATAATTAATTTAATAACAATATATAAATTAAAAAATAATTTTGGTGAAAGAGAATAAAATATGGTGCAGACACTTTATTATAGTTTAGTGTAGACCTTTCTAATCTAAATGTTAAAATTGGTCTCCCATAGTGGAAGACCTATCATCCTCTCCCATGCTAGAATTCCCCCTTCTAAGTTGCCATTTAAACCCAATCAAACGGTCCACAGTCAAACCAATACACGGCAATCACTAGAAACATCTAAATTTTCAAAATAAAAATAAAATTTTGTTTCTTCCCAAACAGATAATCTTTCATTCTTTTGTCTTTTTAATCATCATTTTCATTTTACTATTATTCAATTAAATTTTATGAGGATAAGATGTCCTGCCACCCCACCCACCTCTTTTTTTAATTCTTTAATTAATTTCTACGACAATTCTTATAAATTTAATTAAACAACTTTTATATTATTATTATAATATTCATATTCATTTATTTATCAATCACTATTTCCTTTGCCTATGGTGGAAAAATTCTGATACCCATGTGCTACTAACTAGATAATATTTATATCCACAACCTTATTGTTACTGCATCTTTTCATTTCATTTCCATTCATTCATATAACTTTTTTCATACTCTCTCTCTCTGCTGAAACCATGCCTTTGTCTCTTGAAACTGATGAAAGGTCCAACAACTTCAACCAATATGTTTCGATCTGTGATCAGGATTTTCCGGAGGATGATTCTGATTCTGATTCATGTGTCTCTTCTTCTTCTTCTCTTGGAAGGAACAGTGATGATTCCTCTGAAGATTCTTCCGACCGTGAAGATTCCGGTGGAGTTGAGGTCAAAACCACCAAGTTTAAAGGTCCTTTGGATACTATGAAAGATTTGGAGCAAGATTTACCCGTCAAGTAAGTTTCTATTTCGATTTTGTTATTCAATGATTTTACTTTTACCAACTAGATTGATTCAATAGCTATGAATAAAACACAAGTATGGTTTTGTTTTGCAGAATTTAATGATTTTTTTTATGAATTTACTGTTTTACCCTTAAGGTTTTCAGTTTTCTACCTGTTTGTTGTTATTAATAGCAACCTTTGATTAGGTTGTGTGTTTGTTTAGTTGATCAATCATCACATGTTGTTGTCCTGTTAGTGTTGGTGTGACCATTATTAGGAGAAAGAGCATCTAAGAAATCAAGTTGTGTAATCTTGGAATATTCTTATGTCTCAAATTATTTTTCTACTTTTATAATAGTACTAAGATAAGATAAAATTTTTTTTTCCAATTATTTACACAAGTATTTTAGTTTTAAGATATTACTATATTCTATTGAAATCAATTTAAAAAAGGAGCATTAGCTTAAACTACATTTATAGTTTTTCTTTTGATTGAAAAAGATAATGTGCACACACACCATTCATTATTTAATGATATGCTTTTTTGGGTGGAGAAGTTGTTTTGAGAATATATATCTTAAATGAGTAATAGTGTAATTGGGTGGACATAATAGATTTCCACCATCCAAAGAAAGAGATGGTGGTAGAGCATCTTCCAATAATGTTTTAGCACCATGTTCATTTTAGGAACTTATGATCTTTTAAATTCTTAATGGAAAGTGTGGTCACTTCTGATATCAAGTGGTTCCAGCACTCTCCCGATCGCAGTTGTGGAGGATGGAACCGTGGTCCTCCCTAGCAAGTTCAGCGTCAATCACCACTGAACCAACTATTGAATAAGTAAAAAAAATTCAATATAATAATGGTGCATTTGCATAATATATATTGAAACTTTGCAACACTATTCAATAAACCTTCAATTTGGTTCTTAAATTATCACCATCTCCTCTATTTGGTCTCTAAACTACTGAAATATAATAAATATATCTCCTAAACTATTATAATCCATCAAATTAGTCTCTCAATTTATTTCAGAACTTGAAGCGAGTGATAGTTTAAGGATTAAATTGATAGAGTGAGAATAACTTAAAGAGATTATTTACTACATTTCTATAGTTTAACTTTATGGATTAAATAGAAGAGATAATGATAGTTTTGGGATCAAGTTGATAGTTCAAACATTATTATGAATTTGCTTCTAAGTATGATGGAAAATTTTGGACGGCTTACAAGTGGATTGAGTGCATGAATTTAAGATTAGATCAAAATGGATGGATGGCAATTTACAAATCCAGTGACTAAATGAATCTAGACTCCTTTTTGTGTCCAAATACATTTCATTCTTCATTCATGTGAACATGGATATATATATCCAATATATCCATTAAATATGAGAATTTTGAGGATATAACAGGTCCACATGTTGATGATGTTGGTTGGTTGCCAGATAGATTTGTCATTTGTGTTAGGTTCAATCAATGCAAAACAGAAATAATTTAGAAATTATTTAAAGAAAATGCTAACAAGTTTCCTAAAGGTATTGTTTAAGGAGTCCATAATAGGAAATTTAAACAGTGTCTTTAGGATACTTTCTAGCATAATCACTTAAAATAAGGAAACATGTAGTATTATATTTGTACAGAAATGCAAAATCGCATGGATCCAATCTTTGTTGTTTGTGTCGATCAATTGAGATATCTCTTTATTTCAACTAGAATTATTGGATGATGTATTGATGTGAACATTTTAATTCAGGTGTAGTTTTATCAACTTATATACTTTTGTTGTGTGGTATTCAGGAAAGGCATATCCAAGTTTTATAGCGGCAAATCAAAATCGTTCACGAGCTTAGCAGATGCAGCAGGTGAAACTTGTGTGCAAAAGATTGTAAAACCAGAGGACCCTTATGCTAAAAAACGTAAGGATTCACTAGCACGTAACCTATTGATAGGGAGGAGTCGTAGTTATGCAAATGTTGGTGGGATATCAAACTCAAAGCGAACTTCAAACTTAGGCAGACGAACATCTTGTCTCAATCTGAACTACAATGCTGATAGTTGTGATGAGGGGAAGAGTTCCATTTCCACATCAATATCACCCCCTTGTCCACTTCCTCCTCTTCATCGTCAACCTAATAGGTTGTCTGCAGCTGCTTCACTTCCTCGTCCTCCTGCACAAAATACCCCTCTACGCTCATACTCATGGTCTGATCTGAACTCTGTAGCTGAGGGTCATGATATAACTGGTTTGGCCATTTGTAGTGGAAACAAAGGCAATAAAGTACACTAAATTTTTTTATAGGAGTTTCACTCTTTAGTTGATAGCAAGCGAGTTTGTGACTTTGTCTTGTATGGCGCAGCAGCTGCGGACACTTTGATTTAGAGAGAGAAATTTTCTCTCACTAAATGTTTTGTATTGGAGAGGGTGTTATCTATGTGAACTCGTTTTAAGCCTTCTGAGTAGTGTTGTATATTATGTCTCAACTTTTGGTAATTTATGACTCTAGAAAGCATACTTAATAGCATAAATGATTATTATCATCTTGTTGCCGATGAATTCCTCCTTGGTGGTTTAATCCTTTCTTGCTTGTTGATTCTTTCGTAGTGGCTTCAATAGAATACCTTCATAGATAACACATAAAAGTTCCACATCGCTTGTAAATTGAGATTAAAGGTAGTTTATATACAACATTTATATTCTTCAACCCACAAAACTTTGAAAGTTCACACGTGGTCCAAAGCTGACAATACCTCAGAATGCGCTTTGGGAACTAAATTTTTAGCTTTGACACATATGGTCCACATAAAGCCGGGGAGTAAAATTTGCATCAAGGAGAAAAGAATAAAATGTTGTGCAAATTTAAGATTTTTATTATGATGTTGTTTGGTGCCTCTAGAGTTAGAAAGGAATAATTTGAAGAGTAACCACCTGCCAAGAAGCTTTAAGACTGTAACTTTGGTTTAGATAAATCTCATTCTGTTCTTAATCTGCAATGAAGTTAAAGGGACTGAAACAAGACATCATCAACAAAATTTTGATAGACTATGCACATAGTTCTCATCAAGTTATTCAAGGAAGTTTGGTTGACTTGGAATTTTTGAAGAATCAAAGAGTCCTTGTTGAAACAGTAACTAGTTTGCTTTCAACTCAATCAAGGGAATGCCAGGTTTCAATAGCATTTCTCTCAAGTTTGTTGGAATCTGCAATAGCAGCATCAACATCTACTTCTGCAGATCTGATTTGGAGAAGATGATAGGTGTACAACTTGACCAGGCAACTCTTGAAGAATTGATAAAATTGTACTATTTATGATGCAGATTCAATTGTGAGAATTTCTTCGATTTTTCTTAACTTGGAGGAAGAGGACGATAGTGAATTGATCAAAGATGAAAATGAAATTGTTTCTGACTTATGGTATCCAAAATTGTTGGGTGACTATCTTGAAGTAGTTGCATTAGACCCAAATTTGTTGCCATCAAAGTTCATTTCCCTCGCTGAATTATTTCCTGATCATGCGCGCGTTGTAAGCTATAGACTCTATAGAGCAGTTGATAATATATTTTTCTTGAGGTTAGTATAATCTTTGCTCTTCAAATGAATCATCAATCAATTCAGTCTCTCAAATTGTCACGGTAAGACAAATTCGAACTCTAACAGCAATGAAATTGAAATTCTCAATCACATTAGTATTTGTTGGACAATTTCAAATACTAATATAATCGAGAATTTTCATTTTCAATTTGGAGCTGAAAAAACTACAAGAATGAGATAAATGAGACTCGCTTATTTGGAGAAAGAATGTTTCTATGAAACAAGACCTTTGTTAAACCTCATCCTGTGGATTAAGCTCTTTAAATCGTTTAACAAAAAAAATGAGCAAGTTTAATAATGCATTGTTTAGGATTAATGGTTGTATTAAGGCTAATGGAGTTAGTTATCTTATAGGAGTCACTTTCTTGATCAGACCAAGAGTGTAATACCGATGGTTCATTTTTATTAGGGAAATATTAGAGCTAATATGACACAATTTTATCATATACTTGTGTGTAATATAAAAGGGATACCAAGTTTTGGAGTAGTTTTTTGTGATTCAGTTGTACCATTTATTTAAATTATCATGTTTACAATTTTATCGTTTGTTTATCCAATCATGTGTGTGTGCACACACCTATTTTTATAGGGGATAGTGAGTTTATAACCATTTTTTATTCCATTTAAATTATTTTATTCTAGTCTATAAGTGCTAGTTTATCTGACAATGTTGATATTACTGACACTTTCACTCAGGTTTGAAATCTTGCAAGGTGTGTTTTTGTGGTATTTGTCACTTTATTTACGTAATAATAACAATGACTAAACTTACATAATAACTTCATTTATAACAATGACTAAACTTTCTTTTACAAGACTTCAAAATTACTACCGCTTAAATCAATTTATGTTTTGTTATTAAAACTAAACTTTTTAAGGAATACATCATAATAATCATTGATTTAAGGAAGGCATATATGGTTCACAAAAATATTATAAGTTTAATAAAATGTGTCCGCATATTAATTTATATTTAGTGCAAACGTGCACAAATGATGGTTTCGAGTCAATTTTGATTTGAAGAATGTGCAAGTTTAATTTTGATAGAGGATTTTGACACTTGCAAATGGGCTAAATAAATGTTTCTCATATTCAACACAAACGGATAGAAATTGTTGTTTTGAGAAAAGTTTGACCGAAAAATTCGAAAGACTAGTTTTGTTACGAATCGTAAAGACCTAAATGATTGTGTTCATGCTTCTACTTATATTTCGTACAAATGAACACTTGTTTTGAGTCAATTTCAGCTTGAAGCATGTGCAACGTTCATTCTGTGTGGACACGATTTTGACTTCCGCAAACTTCCTAAATAAACAAGTATAATATTTGTGTTCGAATGTTTCTTGTATTCAACACAGGCAGATACAAATTATTGTTATGAGAAAAGTTTAACCGAAGCATAATTTGAAAGACTTGTTCCGTTACGAATCACAAAGACCTATGTTTTTTTGAAAAAGGCAAACTGATATATTAGAACAAAGGCACAAGAAGTGCCATAGCAATTACAACAAAGCAGCCAATAGGCCACCCAAGAACACGCAAGAAGAAAAAACAACAAAACCAGAAAACAGCAAACAAAAACCAGAACACCACCCGATCAAGCCAGAACACAACAACACCAGCAGCAGCAAACAATAGACCAGACAGAAAACCCGCACAGCAGCACTACACCAGAAAAACCGGACAGAAAAACAGAACCCGACCAGCAACACCACCCAATCAACGACGAAGGCAAATACCGGGCTCACAACACCATTCATAAAACAAACAAATCGGTATCGTGCGACGCGACATCCCCCACCGCCACGACAGTTGCTTAATGTCCTCCATTACTTTCACCAAATCTTTCACCCCGTTTGAAAAAGCCACTTCATTCCTCGATCTCCAAATCGACCAAATCGTAGAATGCCAAATAATCGCAAAACCTTTGACCATTTTCTTGTTCCACGCAGCCCCCACAAAATATTCAAACATTGTGAAGAGATTATTTGGCAACACTATACAAATACCCAGCCATCTACAAATGTTACTCCACACCCCAAAAGCAAAATCGCAGGACAGAAACAAGTGGGAGACCACCTCCTCATTACCCAAACAGTGACCACAGTCCACCCTCCCTCCATCCACATGGATACCACGCAACGCAAGATTCTTTTTTGATGGAATTCGATTCCATAACACCTTCCAAGAAAAAGCAATCACCTTCGACGGCGCCGAACTTCTCCAAATATTCTTAAAGACTCTCAATTCATTAGGACCAAAAGATGAATCCACCGAAAAGAGACCACCAAGAAGATTATACGCCGAGTTCACCGTAAAGTTCCCACCTTCGCCCGGGCCCCAGAGCCAAACATCCTTGTCAACCGAGGGGGCTACCATAGGAGATTCAACCAACAATTGACGGAGCAAATCATGTTCCCATGCAAACAAATTTCTCCTCCAAAGCCACCCCCACCTATCCACCCCATCACCACTTACTCTAATTTCACTTATCAAAGCATCCTTTTGCAAGGAAATAGAGAAAAGCCTAGGAAAGCGCACACACAATGGAGCGTCCCCCACCCACCAATCTTTCCAAAACCTCGTTGTATCACCCCTCCCCACTCTCCGCACCACATTCCGCCCAAACCAACTCCCATCCTCAAACACATCGATCCGGCATAAATCCTTCCACCAAACCGAAGCACGATATGGAATCGGATGATCAATCCAATGCACATTCGAAACCACCTCCTCCCCATACCTTGCCACCAACACCTTCTTCCACACCGCCTCCTCATCTTGAAGCAACTTCCACCTCCATTTAATTAGGAGACTTAAGTTAACCTTCCCCACATCCCTCACCCCTAAACCACCTTGACTTTTTGGTTTGCACACCTCTTTCCACTTCACCCAACTAATCCTCCTCCCTCCTTTAGTCCCTCCCCAAAGGAACTCCCTTTGGATCCGAATAATCTTTTTCAACACCAACACCGGTACTTTCATAAATGATAGATAGAAATTAGGGACCGAATTAAGCACCGAGTTTATAAGAACAATCCTACCACCAAGACTCACGTACCTATTCCTCCACCCCTTTAGTCTCTTCCGCAAACACTCCACCATAGGTTCCCAAGTAGAAGCTCGTCTTGGATTTGCTCCTACCGGGAGACCAAGATACCAAAAAGGAGTCTCCCCACGCTTACAATTTAGAAAGTTGCAAGCCGTAATCATAAACCCATTTGGAACATTAACTCCTATTAGGCAACTCTTCCGAAAATTCACCTTTAGGCCCGAAGCAAGCTCAAAACCTCTCAAAATTGCCTTTAACACCCAAATATTCTCCATCGTCACCTCCCCAATGCAAAGCGTGTCATCGGCATATTGGAGATGAGAAACACTAAGACCATCCGTTCCAATTGCAAAACCTTTGAAAAGATTTTTCTCCACCGCACTCCGCATTAACCCCGCTAAACCTTCCGCCACCAATAGAAAAAGGAACGGAGCCAACGGATCCCCTTGCTTTAAACCTCTTTGAATATTAATCTCATTCGTAGGACTACCATTCACAAGAACCGATAGGTTTCCCGCAAACACACACGCTTTGATCCAAGAGATCCATTTCTCACAAAAATTAAACCTTCGTAACATATACTCCAAGAAGCCCCAATCGACGGAATCGTAAGCTTTTTCAAAATCCACTTTAAGAATAAGACAAGGTCTCCCCAATTTCTTCGCAAGATCCACCACTTCGTTGATAACCACCACACCATCCACAAGATGACGACCTTTGATGAAGGCCGTTTGACTTGTGGAAACCACCGAGTTCATCACCTTTGAAAGCCGTCCCGCCAACACCTTCGCTATCAACTTATACAAACACCCCAAGAGAGAAATAGGCCGGAACTCCCCAAGAGCCGAAGGGCTAGGAACCTTCGGAATAAGGGTGATAAAGTAAGACAACAAGCCCTTCGGAAGAATTGCATTGCCGTGGAATTGATCAAACATAATCCTCACCTCCCCTTTGAACAAGTGCCAAAATTTCTTCACAAAAGCGAAATTGTAACCATCCGGGCCGGGACTTTTATTACCGTCACTCGCCTTTACCACCTCCTCAATCTCGGCCAAAGTAAAAGGATTAGATAACAAGTAATTTTCCTCTCCGGATATGTGCGGGAAAACAACCCCATCAATTCTTGGCCTTTCCCACGGACTAGAGGAAAAATGATTTGAGAAGTAGGAAAGAACCTCCTCTATAATTTCCGTAGAAGAGTCAAGCCACCTATCGCCAACTCTTAAGCAAGAGATCGCATTTCTCCTTTGCCTAGCTTTAACACACCCATGAAAATATTTGGAATTTGCATCACCCTCTTTTAGCCACTTAGCACGAGACCGTTGGAAGATCAACCTCTCCTTATTTCTAAGGAGCTTCCACAACTCACCAAAGAACTTCTTCCTTTCCTCCACCTCCTCACTAGACAAAACACCAACCTCCCCCCTCTCATCCAAGCTTCTAATATTAGTAACAAGGAGATTGCATTTCTCCTCTAAACCGTCAAACTCCCTTCTCTTCCACCCCTTAATGATACCTTTCAAAGTTTTTAACTTTTCTTTCAAAATAAATCCCATCCACCCCGTATAATTCATCATCAACCCTCCTCCACCACCTTCGCAAAGCCCTCATGAAGGAGCCAATGATTACAAAACCGGAACGGTTTAGGCCCCGATACAATATTACAATTTTTAAGCAACAAAGGACAATGATCCGACACCCCTCTAGGAAGAACCCGAAGGATTTGATCACCCCAAAAGGAGGACCAAGCCTCGGAAACTACGACACGATCAAGACGGCTCATAGATACCCCATTTGGATGAATCCAAGTGAAATAGCCTCCCACCGGAGTTAAATCTTCCAAGAATAAAGCTTCCACAAATTCATCAAACTCCCTTCTTTCCACCACCGACGAAGAGGAAATCGCGAGCCCCACCCCTCTACGATCTTCTCTCCGCCTCACCGAGTTAAAATCTCCCACCACGCACCAAAGACAATCACCAAACCCACTCTTGGACATAAGTAAATTCTCCCAAAGCCGACGTTTGGCGTTAATATCACATTTAGCATAAACATTAACCACCACACACCTCTTGTTCACCACCCCCCAATCAATACACACCCCCACAAAACCTTCCCCCATAAAAGTAAATACAAGAGAATTATTTACCTTACTCCATATAGAGAGAATTCCTCCGCTATTACCCTCCGCCGGGAGAAAAGCCCAATCACAATCATCACCTCCCCAAAGATTGAAAACTAAAGACTCTTGAATAACTTCCATCTTGGTTTCTTGGATTGCCATGAAGTCTATTCTTTCTTTTTGAATCAACTCTTTAACATAACGCCTCTTCACCCTACTCCCCAACCCTCTAATATTATGAGAGCACACAATCATTACAAACCCATCTCGGACACCCGTGCAACATTCATTGCTCTATCTACCTTCTCTAATTCCACCAATTTCTCCTTGACAATTTGATCTCTTCCTTCAAAGGTGAATCCCACCTTTCTTTGAATCCCCATCAATTTCACCACTTCCTCCTCCTCCGAAATTCTGTCTTCCACCCCATTAGGACCAAGTAAAAGATTAATACCTGAATCTGGAAAAGGGAGCACCACTTGAAGCTCAAACTCCTGATCCTCCACCCTCTGACCCGAAGCATCATCCCGCGCCGGAGTAGCATCATGGACAACCCCTTCCACACTTTGCCCCTTCTAGATCCCTTTCTTCACCACCTCACCACTCTTCTTACGACGGCCCACAGACATAGAAGACATAGCTATCTTTTTGGATAGTGGAGAACCTACCATAGGGAGTGGTGGACGAGAATTTTTGGGAGGTTGTTTTTTGTGACCTCTCCTGATTGTTTGCTTCACGATACTTACTTCTTGAGAAGGGGATGAAGACAAGTCTGAATAGATTACCTGGGCCCCACCACCATTAATTTGATTTTTAATAAAGCCACCCTCTTGGTCACGTGCAGCACTCCCTTCAAAACCCGGCCCATAATCGACCCGAAAATCACCACAATCCAGGCCCAAATTCTCCTCTGGGTCCATGAAAGGATTTGACGGACAAGGAACCAAACAAGTCTCCAAACCGACCCCACCCATTTCCAGCTGGACTGGATTTGAATTGAAACTCCCCTCCACCGCTTCTCTCTCTTCAAACCCCGACACGTCACCATCCATATCTGTTAAGCTTCTAACCAGATTTTCCCCATTTACACAACAACCTAGTACCTCCACTCCCTCTTCCCCAGGGATCAGCATACTACTTTCACCTAAACCTTCCACCTGTCCTACCATGACATGACCCTCAAGCACCTTTTCCCCAACCATAACCTCTACAGAGGGTTGACTAAAGAAAGTATCTTCCCCATATCCTTCTTGCATACCTGCTCCCGCCGAAGAGTCAGCCAAAGCAGCTGCTTTTGATCCACCCTGCTATAGCAAGGCAACCTCAACCTGATATTCTGACTTGTCACTATCAGCTGAACCATCAGAAAACAAATCTTCTTTTTGCCCCTGCCACACCTCCGCACCGGAGTTCATTGACGACCTCCCGGAGTTGTCATCGGACCCTTCCTCCTCCACTCTCCCTTCTTCCCCACAACAACATCTTTCTTCCACCACCCAAACATCAAAGATACCTCCCCTCACAGACAGTTGCACAACCGTGTCTATCAGCTCTCTTCGCACCGTTCTAAGTTTTACCCTTGCCAAGTCGAACCGGTGCTTGGAGATAGTAGCTTCATCAAAATCAAGGAAAACCCCAAATTTGCCTACCACCGATTTGAAACAACATTCATCCCATGCATGGAGAGGGATACCAAAAATCTGGATCCATGTCTCCCTACTTTCAGACAACAAATTTGGTTTCCACGGAATGATTTTTGAAAAGCATCTCTCCCACCATAACTTATTGCACCTCAACACCTCCTCAAGTTCACCTTCACAAGGACTTTGGAGCAGGACCATATTACCTCCCATTCGAGTTACTTTGACTTCATGAAGACCATCTAACATCAACCTCTCTTGGAAAGAAGAGAAATCCACCGAGTTGTTTAAGAACCCCACCTTGCTACCCTCCAACTCCTTCAAAGTTGAATCACACACCTCTATCTGTAGAGGGGCAAGATCCTCCACACTATGCAGACGAGACTTCCTCCTTACCCCACCGTCCTCCTTCGTCCCAACACAAAGGTCACCTTTCCCCTTCGACAGTAGCGACTTGAAGGACACACCCTCAATCACTTTCACATCCAGCGCCGCCCTTCTCCTAGGAAGAACAGTCTTTGTAACAGTAGCCTCCTCTCTCAGGTCTTCTTTACCAAACCTTGCTCGTTTCACCGACAGCTTGGTTGTCCCATACCAGACATCTTGCAACTTCTTGCACAGATCATCACCATTCCTAACATCCTTAAACTTCACAAAACCAAACTTCCTTCCCCATTTATCCACCTTCTTCGGAATGTAGACATCACTGACACTCCCGAACTTCACGAAAATCTTCCATATATCTCCCCATCCTAACTCTGGTGGAAAGTTAGTGATGAAAAATGAGGTTGAAATTTGGTTCATCCGATGATGGTAGCTCGACTCCGGTTTCCTAGAGTGGAAACCCTCTCCTCCTCTCTCTACTTTCTCTCTCATGCTCTAATGAACTCACAGAGACCTATGTATTCACTTTAACTTATGTTTAGCGCAAACGAGCACAAACTATTGTTGTGAGTCCGTTTTAACTTGAAGCATATGCAAGATTCATTCCAGCGGACATGACGACTTATCTTTCACGCGCAAACTAACATAAATGATTGTTTTGAGTCAATTTTAACGTGAAGCATGTACAAGATTCATTCCGGGAAATATGATTTTGAACCTTGCTAATTAACGGCTTTAAATGTTATTTATATTAAACACAAACTGATAAAAGTTATCTTTTGTGCAAACGAGCACAAATGATTGTTTTGAGTCAAATATAACGTGAAGAATGTGCTAGATTGTAGATTCATTCTGGAAAACATGATTTTGAATCTTGCAACGATCTTAAATGTTATTTATATTCAACACAAACTGATAAAAGTTATGTTTTGTGCAAACGAATGCAAATGATTGTTTTGAGTCAAATTTAACGTGAAGCGTGTGCAAGATTCATTCCGGCAAACATGATTTTGAATCTCGCTAACGGCTTTAATGTTATTTATATTCAACACAAACTGATAAAATTATATTTTGCGCAAACGTACGCGAATGATTGTTTTGAGTCAAATTTAACGTGAAGCATGTGCAAGATTCATTCCGGCAAACACGATTTTGAATCTCACTAACGATTTTAATGTTATTTATATTCAACACAAACTGATAAAAAATATATTTTGCGCAAACGTACGCGAATGATTGTTTTGAGTCAAATTTAATATGAAGCATGTGCAAGATTCATTCTAGCAAACACGGTTTTGAATCTCGCTAACGGTTTTAAATGTTACAAACTGATAAAAATTATGTTTTGTACAGACGAACGCAAATGATTGTTTTGAGTCAAATTTAACATGAAGCAAATATTACAAGATTCATTCCGGCAAACACGATTTCGAATCTCACTAACGATTTTAATATATTCAACCCAAACCGATAAAAATTCCTAACAAGACAAAGTACACGATGCTCCACACCTATATGTAATTTTACACGCATCGGCAGTGAAAATTAATTTTACACTGACAATCAATAAGAATAGTTCAACGTGTTATGTCATATCAAAAAAGTGGAATGGTGTGGCAGAAAATATGACCGTGATTGGTTGACAGTGAAAAATTATTTTACATTTTAAGTGCTTATTTCTTTTCTTAGCAAATTATTTCTATTTATAACAGTAATATTAGCCGAGTATCAAATCAAAAAATTATTTTAATACAAAATACTTAAAAATAAAATAAAATTTGAAAAAATCAAAATAAATAAATTAAAAAAATTACTCACACACAAGGAATGCCCTAAATAGTTAAAAAAAATACAAAGTGAGTCAAAAAGCAAATTTCTCTAAAAGGCAAATTTTTAAAAATTGTAAAATGTTACTCAAGAAATCAAATATTATAAAAAGTCATCCTCTGAAATTTGTAATACATTAAAAAAAATTATCAAAGTTATTTTTTCCTTAATAATTAACTAAATCCTGAGTTATAGTAATCATTAGCAAGAATGCAAAATTTGATGCTTTTTCGTTTACATATATATATGACTGCATTGTTCATCCTTCTAATTACTTGCTGGATCTCCCAATGCTGGATAGTGTGAAATAGCCAAATAGGCACTAATAGCTCAAACTTTTGTAATGATTACTTATGAAATTTTTTGGGTTTATATTTTCACATGATGAAAAATTAATAAGTTTTACAGTCTATATTTTATTTTTTTAATTAAGTGTGATTCCCCCATCAAAGTTTGACATATAACCTTGACTCAATTTTTTTTTACATATATATAATTAAACAAGTATATTTAAATTTGATTTAATATAAAATATAAATATTTTACCAATTTAACTTCGTAACCAATATCATGGTAATAAAAAAAAAATTACCAATTTTATTTTACGCATTTTACCAATATTCAGAAAATGTGCTTTAACTCGTTCATAAAATAATTTTATTTTACGCATTTTACCAATATTCAGAAAATGTGCTTTAACCACTATAAAATAATTTTACATTGTAATTACGCGGTGTGAATTATCACGAGTCAAATGAATATAAGAATGATTTTCTTACTTAGATTGAACTACATGTTAAATTTTACAGTGCAACCGCTTGAATAGAAGATGAAAACACTTTGAAATATGCAACAATATTCATTCAAGGTTGCTTGCTACTCTACCTATACCTATCTGTCATAGTTTTGCATCAAAATCACAAAAAGATAATCAGTTTTTGTGATTCTTTGTATTTTTGTACCGCTGTACCCGAGATTCCTCTCGGAAGATATGCATTCTAAAAATATATTTCTTAGTTGGCAAACCCTAAAGAGTGTGTCTATATTATAAAAGAAAAGTTACTTTTGTAACTGATGAATTTGTTTTGAAATATGATGAGTATATTTGAAGAGTTATAACAAAAATGAAATCACACCTTCACACTCACAAAACACGTCTCTTCATGCATGAACACCAACATGTCTCATGTGATCAATAGTCCTGTGACTCATACTATACACCTTTTCATTTCCTTCTTCACATATGGAAATTCCAAAAATACCCTATTCACCACTATTTATACAAACCTAAGTTTCCTTAATTAAACATATAACAACATTGTTTTTCAAGTGTTTTTTTTTTTTTTTGAATTTGTTTCCATCATGGCTTCTTCTTCTTCTTCATCTTCTTCCTCTTCTTCTCCTTCTCCTTCAACCATTGTAACCATTGCACATGACGATTTCCTTCTGTTCCACCAAATGGACAGAGACCTCTATAACATCCTTGTTAACACTCTCTCTCGTGACCCTTTAGAGTCCATGCAACTTCTTTCTCTGTGGCTTTGGTTGGAAAAACTAGGTTTACAGAGTGTTGTGAAAAATATCATGGCTTTGCCTGTTACTTTGATCAATGAAGTTGCTGAGGAATCAGCTATGTGTCTAAGTTTGCTTTTCAACAACAACAACAACACTTCCTTGATTCCTTCACTCTCACCAAATTCTGAAAACAATGAAATTCCTCTTCTCCAAAGCATAGTGAAAGAAGAAATCACTCTGAAATTCTTTCTCGAGAATCGCGTTGAAGTGATTCAAGGGATAGAGAAAACTAAACAAGAAATTTGTTTAAAAGCTTTGAGTGACATCATGCAACAAGCCATGATGAGGGACATGGCGGAGCGAATGGTGGAGCATAACAATTTTTTATTTGGTTCCATTGGACCGGCGAATCTTCAGTTCGGTTCGGTTGGTGGGATTGCTGGTGCAATTGTGCCACAGCAGATTGGTGGAGGTGTAGGAGGAGGTGTTGTTCCGCCTGATAACAGGACATTGTTTGTGACATTTTCGAAAGGGTATCGAGTTGAAGAATGGGAAGTTAGACAATTTCTTACAATGAATTATGGAGATTGTATTGAGGCCATGAAAATGCAGGAAACTGCAAACAATAAACAAGCACTTTATGCTAGAATTGTTTTTCGCAATCCGAGTACTATTGAAATGATTCTACGTGGTACTTCAAAAGTGAAATTTACTATCAATGGGAAACATGTTTGGGCAAGAAAGTTTGTTCCAAAAAGAGGAAGGATGTTTCATGGAGATGCTTCTGGTTTTGGCAATGCTGGATTTGGGATGTAAGAGACAAAATATGTTGTTTATCTATCTTTTGTATTGTTGTATGATGTATGATGTATGTTCAAATATGTATGATGTATGATGTATGGTGGTTTCAGAAAGTTTGCTTTTCAGTGATGTATGATGTATGTTCTATGTACTTTGTATTAAATTTGCATGAATAAAATTTTGTCTTCTTAAAAAATACCAAAACTCAAATATATATCTATTTGCAAGTTTTTTTTATTGTTGATCTGTGTTATGAAAGATTTTGGATGATGGGGGGGGGGGGGGGGGGGTGCAAGTGCAACTTGTACTCTTTCTCCAATATTTGGAATGAAATTTTATGAAAGAAAAGATTGCTGTTACAGCAAGAAAGATAAGGGACAAAATGCTATAGTTACGAAAAATCATATCATGCACAAAAGCAAATACATGTTTTGAGTGTTTATTTTCTTGCAGATTCTGTATTTGGTCATTGAGGCCATTGAAAATGGTCACTGCAATTTTTGTGAGATTTTCGTTGGAATGAAATAGTAATCCTCTCAATTATATGGGATATACAACATTGCTGCTAATTAATAATTAGTACGAAGAATTAGGGTTTCAAAACAACTATTGTGAGAAATCATGATTTTATAGATCCTGCGATTTAAGATTGTCTGCTGTAAAAATTGTGTATGGATTCCTGACGGTATTTCATAGAAGGGTGGCACAGGGCACTAATTTCTCAGGGTATACAATATTTATTTATTTTATATATGTTTTTTTTATAATTTTATTCAAAATATATATATGTTAAAACATAAAAATTATATAATTAATATTAATATTTCGTTAGCACGGAAAATAGTGTCAATATATTATATGTCATATACAACATTGTTAACAAATAATTAGCACGAAAGAATAAGTTTTTAAAACAATTCTATCGTCCGTGAGTCAAAAAAAATAAAATCAACCGTCCTTAAAAAAAAAAAAACAATTCTATCGTGAAATCATGATTTCCTATATCCTTTGACGACTAAGTTCGTCTGTCGTAAAAACTGTACATAGTTTTCGCTGTTTTCAATCTAAATCATTGATTGAAAATAAAATAAAATGATTCATATTACATATTGATAAATGCGTAAATACGGCAACCGTCAATTGCAGCAAAACCAAATCTGTGTATTTGAGATTTAATTTGAACTTCATGTACCTTTTTAACTTTATAATTAAAATATCGGACTTTAATCTAAATTATTTGATTTTTCATCAAACAGTCAATGATATTCTAAATGCATGAATATCACTTCCGTTTGCAGGAAATCAAATCCATAAATTTGATGTTCTCTGGTTCACTTTCTTAGCATATCACGACTACATAGAGTAACTCTCATCAAAAGTGTTAGTCTTTTTTTTTTTTCTTGATCAAAGGTATATTTTTAATTAGTCATTCAATTCATGCATTTTGTTTGTTAATTCTATATTGTTTCAGTCAATCTATGGCAAGGCAAGTGATCAAGGGTTAACCGTATGTGAAGGGTTAAGATATTAAATTAGGTGTGTGATCATGAACTAAATCAGCAACTAATTATACCGTGTAGACTATTCAACCAAACTTGGAACACGCAACTCTAAAACTTATTTTTCTATAATTATTCCATCTAATGAAATGAATCTCCTCCTAGTAGCTTATGCTAGTGAGACCTTATTTTTTAGATAGTTTTTTTTTCCCCTTTCCTTTCCCTACTTGTACAAAAAAAAAAATAAACTACTAGCGTGATGTCATTAGCTAAGGTGTTTAAGTGGAGACCGTCAAAAAAAAAAAAGGTGGAGGTTTTTAATTGATTGAGCAGAACTTTTGTGGATTCATAACATAATAATAATAATAATAATAATAATAATAATAATAATAATAATAATCGTGCAAACGTGCACAAATAATTGTTCCGAGTCAATTGACTTAAAGAATGTGCAAGTTTCATTCTGATAGATAGGATTTTAACTCTTGCAAATGGCCTAAATAAATGTTTCTTATATTCAATACAGACGGATAGAAATTATTGTTTTGAAAAGAGATTGATCGAAATATTCAAAAGACTCATTTTGTTATGAATCGTAAAAGACCTAAATGATTGTGTTCATGCTTTAACTTATATTTCGCGCAAACGAACACTTGTTTTGAGTCAATTTCAACCCGAAGCATGTGCAAGATTCATTCTGTGGACACGATTTTGACTTCCGTGCAAACTGCCTAAATAAACAAGTACAATATATATGTTTGAATGTTTCGTGTATTCAACACATGATACATAGACACAATTTATTGTTCTGAGAAAAGTTTGACCGAACATAATTTGAAAGACTTATTCTGCTACGAAACATATATAGACCAATTTATTCACTTTAACTTATGTTTCGCGCAAACGAATACAAATGATTGTTTTGAGTCAATTTTAACTTGAAGCGTGTGCAAGATTCATTCTATCGGACACGAAACTTATGTTTCGGGCAAACGAACACAAATGATTGTTTTGAGTCATTTTTAACTTGAAGCATGTGCAAGATTCATTCCGGCAAACACGATTTTGAATCTTCTTAATGGTTTTAAATGTTACTTATATTCAACACAAATAGATAAAAATTATCGTTTTGAGATAGATTTGAAATATCCATTGCATTACCATTCATAAAGACCTACAAGACAAGTACACGATTCTCCACTCCTATATACTAATTAAATTAAAAATGGGTTAAAAATATGGTTTTAGTCCTTACATTTTGTGAAATTGTCATGAATGGTCTCTATTTTAAAAATGGTAAAAAAAATCCAATAAGTTTTTTCGTTATCAAGAATGGTCCATTTCGTTTGTTTTTTTTCCACATCAGCTAACATAATGATTATTAGTGGACCCCACTATTTAAATTTTAGTCCCTATATTTTGTAAAATATGCAAGAATGGTCCCTATATTTTAAAAACGATAAAAAATATCTCATAATTTTTTAAAATATATATAGGGATCATTCTTGCCTATTTTGCAAAATGTAGAAACTAAAATTATTTTAGAAAATATAAAACAATCTTCAAAGGGTATATTTAAATTTTCATTAAGCTCTTAAGTTTTTCTGTCTTCATAAATGTTTTTTTTTTTACTTTTTATGATTTTTCAACTATTTATTTGTCTATATTAGTAAAACAAAACTTATTTATTTGTCTATTAAAAACAATTATTTATTTATTATGTAGGCTAGTAGCTAAAAAATTCAACTTTAAAGTAAATAAGTATGATATCCAGATGCAAACACTTACCTCTGAATATATCATGCAATGTCCTGGTTGGAGAGAAAAAGGGAGGAGAGAAAGAAAAACACGGATTTCAATGAATGAATTTAGACTAAAAATTAGACCAAATTCATCCATTGGAATCCGTGTTTTTCTTTCTTCTCAATTTTTTTCTCTTGAACCAAGCAAGGACTTAAAGAATATGTTAGAAATTAAATTAAAAATAGTGAATAAACTTAAATATAAATTTAATAGTGATATTAAATGGTTAAATATAAATATCAATTTAACAATATAATTGAATAAGATATATTTTTAAAATATTAATTTTATTTTAGTTTTAACCCATTTTAAAATATTGATGATAGTATCAAACTATGAATCATATATTAAAAAAATGTTTTTAGAGAATTAAGACGGTTTAATTGATTGTTATCTGAGTCAGTGTGAGTGTGACCCTTACTTACAAATTGGAACAAGAAAGAAAACAGTGATTTATGAGCGAGCGGTTTGAAGAAGAAAATCAATAGCAATAGCAATAGCAATAGCATCGAGAGGGACTCTGTTTGTGCAAATTAGGGATAATAATGGATTCGGTGTCGAACGTAGAGGAACCTGCTAGTTCCTGGGATGAATTATACAACTTCAATTTCATTCCTTCTGAGTTATTCGTTAAATTCCGTAAAGAACTTCAAGGTGTTCGTGTTGCTCTCAATATGGAGGTTTTTCTCTTTTCTACTTTTTACTACTTTCATATTCTTATCATTATCATTATTATTTTACACACACTTTGTTGCATGTCACATTTAATCCATAGTCACACAAATTGTAATTGATGTTCATAGAGTTACCTAGTTAGTTAGATTGGTTTTCATTTGAGAGGTTGCTGTTATGTTTATAACTACATAGTTTGTTATGTTAGTTACTGTGTAAATCAGTGTAGTATTTTCATCAAACCCTCAATTAAAGAGTGACACAACACAGTCAACCTAGAACTCGCGGGGTTTCGACCTGGACGAGCTGAGATTAGTGTTAAGTTGTCGGCATGGGGACTCTGTTGGTAGCCAACTATGAAGCACAAACGTAGACACTGACACCAGACACTGACACGTCGACAGCGATAATAATTTGAAAAAATATGACATAATTAAGTGTAATCATATGTGTCAGTGTCGTGTTGGTGTCCGACATGGAACATGGCTAATCCGAAGAGTGTCTGTGCTTCATAAGTAGCCAACGATAATCCTAAATCAAAAAAGGAGTGAACAGTCTCGGTTAAATTAAATAGGTATATAGAAAGGGTGGTTTTTGGTTGAGAAGTTGAATTTGTTGGGAGAGGCCAAGTTTGTTGAGTATCTGAAAGATTTGTTACTGTTTATTTGTACTCCTTTTTTATTACTCGCGGCTAGATACCCTATTGGTACAACCATTAAGGACAACTTCTACTTATTGAACTTTTCTTTCAAAATTTTGAACAAGTATCTATCAGAGAAACTGTAAGATTACTGTTAGATGAAAAGAAGGGGTACTTAGGCATTTTGCTTTCTTCCTCAGGAGTATACATTGTGTTAGTGTTGGTGTTGTTTGGTTGTATTTGTATTCATTGTATTTGTAGGGGTATGTTTTCTTTCATGTTTTGTCCAGATTTCGAGCACATGATTTGGTGGTTCTTCTACAACCTTCATAGAAGGTGGGAAGATGTTTCTGCTGTGATACTAAGCAATTTTTTTTGTGTTTGATGAAATATTATCTTTTTCGTATAAAACCTTAACTATTTATTATTCCAGTCTACTTATTTCTCTTTTCAATAAATAGTTAAGGGTATTATTGACAAAACAATAGTTAATATTGCATTGAACTTTGTATACGACAAATAAATATGAACACAATTCTTTCACAAAGGTGATAGTTCAAAAGGAATGGAGGGGTAAATGATGCTTTTATCAGTTCATCATGCATGGTACATAAACTTAGATATTATCCTTTATCCTGTCTTTGTGGTTAAACTAATCTGTTCCTTGGATACAATAAGTTTCAAAGAAAACTCTAAATTAATAGGAGTGCTTCTCTGTGAAGTCTAACTGTTTATATAGTTTGATGGATCTCTTCAGTTAATAGGTTAATGTTTGTGATGTTTTTTGTGTGTGCGCGTGCGTGCAGATCTATATTGTTTGTGAGGTTTCCTAGTCAATTATTCTGATATGATGACTGCTACTTATTCAGGAGACCGATATTTTTTTTTTTTTTTTTTGTGTGTGCGTGCAGATCTATAATGCTCCAGTCAATGAAGTTCAAGCAAAGCTTATTTTTAAGCCTTTGACACCTGAATGGAAATGGAAGTTCATTTATGAGCCAATTCAACATGATGTTCGTATTCTCTCAAAAAAGATCCCAATTACTAAATTTCTGAATCTTCAGGTTTGATGATGTCTGATTCTTTTGGTTTTTTTAATCATGACATGGCTATCATGTTTACATTGATCATTGCAAAAATGTTTAAAAATAGATAAATGTGGCTTTTATTATGAGCTTGTATGTATTAATTCCACTGTGTTATTGTCGATGCTGTGATAAGTTTTGGTCTCGTTTTCTGTTAAATTTCATTTGAAGCGACTCACACTAACATAATCAGCACAGGTTGGTGTAGGACACAGTTTTAAAATGAATGCTACTGGTTGGAAATGGAAGCTCACTACATGTTTGGGTGGAGATAATGTATCCCGAATCCGAAACAAGACATCGGTTGGTTTGTTCCCTGGCTTTGATTTACGGTTTGGATGGAGGGCAGAATATGTTCTTCCTGAGCTTACTGGGTAAGTTTTGTAATCTTGTATTTTGTTTTATCACCACTTAGAAAGTATGCGCCAAGGTAAACGATTTTTTCGCGAGCTTATGATACATGTTATATTTGTTTTCTTTCATGCAATTATGTCATGAATGATTGGTAATTTAAATTTTAAACAGGGGTCTAGGTACTGGTGAGCCAATGTTCAATATGCAGTCAGGACGGCTACATGCATCACTTGATAGGGTTGAGGCCATCTTAACTCACAGCGAAGATAAAAACCGTCAATCCCTTGCGGAAGAAGTTTTAACAACAGTGGTAAACAGGACACAGGAATAATTCTAAATGCTTTCTGAAAGATGAAAATCTCATCCCTTTTTTAAATTGATTGCTCCTTTAATTTCTCAAGAAGGATTTATAATGAAATAGACTACTATCTATAGCATGATGATTTGTCTGCACTGGAGTTTATCAATGGTAGTGTTTTTCTGGGAATTCATGCATTATTTATTATAGTCTAAACGTGATTTTTACACTGAATTTTATTTTTCAACTCACTTTTACATAAATGTATTTAAACATAAACCAATTTACATTCAATTAACTTTTAATTAAAATCAGTTCATTAAAAAAAAAAAACCTTATATTCACTTTTAGAGTTTGTCACTGCCTATTTGGAATGCCAACAAGTCTCATAGTGGGGTTAAACTGATACTGCAACGTATTTGAATTTTGTGGCATGGTCCACCAGTATGAAATTATGGAGCAGTTGATGGGAGAAAAATTACTCAATGTTGTCAAACGGCTATTTGCTTTGTGGAGACATTATTGCAACATAGGCAAGTTAAACTTGCTTTGCTGGTTTTATGATTTGTAGATGTGGCTTTTATTAGTATTTTCTAGATCCAAATTTAAGATGTCCTGAATTGCATATTTACTCCACATATTGGTTGTCTTCAAACTTAAATTGGGATAAAAGTTATTTATATCAAACTTTTTTCTCCCTAAATTTAGACAAAAAGATAGGCAAAAGACATGCACAAATGGTCATGTGTTGAGTAAATCAATTTATTTCCTGACTTTGGCATGCAATAGCGTTAAAATTTTTAGGAAGAATTTGACGTTCATTTGAATCTATAAGGTTCAAAAGATTAGTCTTTGTAATTGCACGCAAAAAATATCTTATTTACATTAAAAAAAATCATGGGTAAAAATTTAGATAAATTGGGTTTTGAGAATCCACCGGATCTTATATATGTGTGTGTGTGTGTGTGTTTTTATAGAAATATGTTTTTATAGAAATACTTATATATTACAAATACTTATATATTACTCATGAAACCAAGTTTTCATTTCAATAATTTTATTTGTGAAATATAGATTGAATTATTAAGTTAAAATATATTTACACTGTTATCTAATACCAATCGTGTATTCCGTCAAATCATTCAATTATACCATTTTTATGGTATGGAGTGGAGGAATAGTTAATTTTTATTGAACGTTCGTGTAAAAATATTTTAGTAGTACCATATCCATTAAACTCTTTTTATAATTATTTTTTGAAGAATATTAACATGTGCTCTTAGGACATTTGTTAAGGAACTTTATATAGTAATATTTGCCTTAAAAGTTGTGCATCCAATTTATTACAAGTCAAAAATATTGCTTTATTTAATGAGAATTTTCCTCTTTTAATTTTTAACTTGTGCCCTTAGAACAAATGTTAACAAGACCCTTATTTTTTTATAGGGATATCTAACTGTTACAAGATGGCTCCAAACATGGCTAAAATTTGAAATGATTCCTAATGATGCTTATATCTATCTACAAAGCGTTTTTTTTTATGCAGTGCAAATTTGATTTCACCTTATTCGAAGCAGTTTGAATACCTGGGGAGGGAATATTGCAATAAAGTGGGGTCTGCCTTATGCTAGCCGTTACATCAATCTTTAACGGTACCTTTTAACCTCTCTATAATTAACTCAATTTCTCAACAAATTTTTTCAAAAACCAAAATGGCTTCTTCTAAGACTAGAAAATCATGTTCCTTCACCATCCTCCTTCTATGTTCTTTGAATTTCACACTTTTCATCCTTTCTGCTACATCATTTGCACCAACCATTCTCCTTAAAATGCCGCCAACGTCATTCGGCATGGCATTCTTAATGGTTTCAACCATCTCACTTTTCTCGTCTTTCATCGGTTTCTATTCACACCTCACACACTTGTGTTTCCTCACTCACGTTTCCCTCGCAATCGCATCTTTGATCGGACAAACTCTCACTATATTCGCCTTGTTTACGAAAGAGAATGCAAGCCTCAAAATGCTTAAATCTTCAAGGGACTCAAAAGAAGCTAAAGTTTTGGTAAGACTTGAATGCGGGGCACTGATGGCTATGTGTATGTTGCAGTTTGTTGTATTAGTGTTGAGTTGTATTGTGCATAGTTGTGTGGTGAAAGATTATGAGGAACTTGAAGCAGAGAAAGAGGCTATTGCAAAGAAAAGGAGTAGAAGAATTTCTAAAGTGCAAGCGGAATCAACTGCCAATGCGAGTAAGATTGATGAAATTAAAGATAAGGAGTTTGATGAGAAAATGAAAAGCAAATATGGACAGTGGGTGAAGACTGATTTTGAACCATGAGACTAATTCTCAACATCTAAATTCCTCTAGTGCTTGTTATATAGATATTTGCATGATTGATTTTAAGTTCTTCTTCAGTTGCTTGTTATTGTCACTATGGTGTGGCTTTTGAATTTGAATGTGTTAAAATTCGATGTAGAATTGTGATATGAGGAATTTCAATTGCTACCATATTATTGAGTAACAACAATTTGCCATTCCATTTTTTTTTTTTAATGTTTTTCTTATGAATGTAGTTAAGGAAATTATTACACAGTTATTAAAAGAAAAAAAAGTTAAGGAAATTGAAAATTTTAATTTCCTTAAATATATGAAAGTATTATTCCCTAATCATAGCTATATGCATCAGGATCCTCTAAGTCGAGGATTATATACACCTTCGACACACTGTAATTAAGATGTTTGGGTTAAGTGCATGTTTGAATTGACGGTGAGATTGACAGAATTATAGTGAGTCACAAATTTTGACAAAAACTGCACTTTAAAACATAAAAGAAATAAGATCAAGCGCATGCAATCCAGGACAATGTTTAGCAATGACTTTAATCGATGCATCAATCAAAATTCTGCACATTGAGAAATACAAACCAATACGCTAAATATGAAAGAATAAGAAAAACTAATTCAATGCATGAATCAAAAATCTCAAATAGTACTTACACACAGTCCTTTAAAACAAGCTCCTTAATGTTGTAACCGCGTGCACCATTTAATCGCAATTCAAATGTTCTAGTGTATAGGAAAAACCAGTTCTACATCACTATTTGTATCTCTAGTTTGTTTTCCTTCACTCCAGTATTATATACTATTTACTCTATTTGGTTTTGTTTAAAGCTTTATGTTTTCCTATAATATATGAATCTCTAACTTTTTGTTTACTTATTTTCCCATATTATAAATTCTGTTTGGATAAACAACTTAATTAGGTGTTTGTAACGTTTATTATATTAGTGTTAATGTACAAACTATTGCTATAACACAATGCAAAATAAAGTTGATTTGTTTTCATATATATAAGCTATCCTAGAGAGCATATAAAACTAAGCTGAAAACAACTTATGGACATGTCATAAGTTGTTTCTATAACTCTCACAAACAATATCCCAAGTGCTTATGCAAGTAGGTAAGCTCAAATAAGTCAATCCAAATAGGCCCTAATCTTTATTTTATTTTCTCAGATACTTGGATCATAATATATTTTCTCAGATTTTGTTTAGTTATTTCATAAGTGTTTGAAAGTAACAGTATTTTAATGTTTCTAACTAACTGATACAAATTTACAGTTATTAAGCAGAATGTAACTAACGCATACAAAAATGTGAGGCAGTTCTTAGCAGCACTTTCATGCAACTTTTGAACAAGCAGTGACGGAGCAAGCCCAAAAAGTTGGGGAGGGCCGCTATAGTTATAAATCGAATACCAAAATTTTTTTTAATAAAAGATTGATCAAACATGAATTTTGTATACACCAAATTCTATTTTAAATAAAAATTTGAGTACATTTTTCTCAAAAAAATATATTTGAACACTTTGACAAAATAAATTATATATTTTATACATTTATAACAATAAAACATTAGAAGAAATGCTTCAAAAAGTAAAATAAAAATTAGAAACGTCAACTTCCAAATAGAGGGGGTTTGAAACCCCCGCAAACTGGAAAGCATTAAAGAATTATTGTTCCAAATAGCGGGGGTTTCAATATAAAAGTAATAAAAATACACATGCCATTTTGCGGGGGTTTAAAACCGCCGTTTTTTAATACACCCATGAAAAAAAATTAAAAATTCTGGGGCAGGCCATGGCCCTGCTCAGCCCACAAAGGGCTCCGCCCCTGTGAACAAGTGCGTCGAATCTGTCCCATAGACATTGTCAAAACCCGGAGATCCGAGAGTTTCACCATTGTTGGTGAAAAATCTTGACGGGACAAAGTAGGATTAGATGCATATTCTTGAACCCAATACTTTGTTTTTTCACCTACCATTAGCTGCTGATTAGCATAGAGGATTCCTTTACCTTGCAAATAGGTTGCGGTAGTATAATATCCTGAAATCTGATAGAGATTCCTAAAAGTCCATAGTTATTTCTTGTTGTTTTTAAACTAAGGAAGAAGATGAGGCATGTGATGTATATCTTAATGCTGAAATTGACAATGCATCAGTTTCATTGCATCTTGATCTTAATACATTTAGAATCCAGTATTCAAAGTAGGGTCGGGTTTATTAGTTCCACTGAGGTTATAAAGACGATTTTCGAAGAATTTGCAATGGATTTCGCCAATGTTGTGGGCACCTGGAAGACAAAAACGGATAAACTAGTCATCAATTGATAATGGAAAAAACTGCACAACCCAATAACCTTGGCAATATAATGTAGACTCAAATACAACTTCAATAAGCAGGAAAATAGGGATATCAATATACTCTCTCATGAAGGACATTCGAAGTGTGGGAGAATGCAGGTGAAATGAGATGGATCGCAACAAATGTATCCTATCTATGTTCTAAATTCCCTTATTTAATTGCAAAAAAAATCATACACTGGAATGGTTCTGTAGGAAACTATTGAGGTCCAAAATGCCTGGTGCTAAAAAGGAAAAAGTTCCTCTAATGTAAGCTAGTAGAAGCATGCCTGCCCTTAAATTTAGGTTAAGATCACTGTATACATTACTTAAAAGCTCACTAAAATGGAACCTTGTCTAAGCTGAAATATGCAATTTCATTGTGATAAACCTAGAGGGAATGGGGGTATCCCATTTCAGCAACTTCTACCAGGGTTCTATATCACATCTGCATCGCAATTTTTGATACTACAAAGAAAAACCACTAAGTTCAGCCTCAATCACACAATGATAGAAACATAACAAAAAATGATATTGTGATCAATATCGCAAACCCTTATTTAAAAAATTATGGATTTAGTAGAATTAAAAAATTATGGATTTAATAGACGAACTAAGGCATTGTAAGTTGTATGGAAATATGAGAACTCCTCACTACTTCAAATGCCTTTCTTAACTCACCAACTTCTTTCAGCGACTTAGCAGCAACTTTCGTTAACATGGCATCTTTAATTGATCGGTATAAAGTTCCACCGTGACTCTAAGTGGCAAATTCCGCAGGAAAAAGAAGATTTTTAGTAGCGAAACTATTCAACTTGGTAAAGGGGCTCAGCAAAATCGTTTTCACCACGAGAAAAGGAAAAGTTTGTTAAATCTAAGCTGGTCAATGAAGGCAAATCCAACGATTTTAGAAATAATGTTGGTGTACTACCTCTAGGTTTAAGTCTATGAAGCGCAGATACTCCATTTGAGAGAGTACCAATACCAGATACATACCGGGTACTGGTACGCGTATGGTACGCACCAAAACTGTACCATTTTGGTACACGGAGGGGTACATGCGGGGTACACCAAACACAAAAATGCATTTTTTTTTTACTAATATGATAAAATTGAACTTTTACTGATTTTATAAGGAGTTAATCGTAAAACCTCGATAGGTGAAAACAATCGAGATTTTAACACCCATGATTTGAAGTATTTTTACGGTATGTTTAAAGTATTTTTAGAGCCAAATGAACTCCTCTCTCTAAATTAACATAAAAACCTAGGGTTCTACTACTTTTAGAGCCAAAAACCAATAATACTCTCCTCCCATATTGGGCCTATTATTCTAACCCCACCTTATTTGGCTTCACCTCCCCTAACTTTCTAACCCAACTAATAAATATCATATTTAATGTATTAAATGAATCACGCAAATATTGAGATCCTCTCCATTTCCCAAAAGAAATGGCAATGTCTATTACTATAGTTTTAAAATAAATAAATGATATAAATGCACGTCTTTTTAGAATTAGTGACACAATTTAAATATTTATACACCAAAACTATAGTAATGGACATTGCCATTTCTTTTGGGAAATGGAGAGGATCTCAACTCGGTCGGAGGGAGTATCATATTTTTTTCTTCTATGACAAATGAACTTCTCTCTCCAAATGATTGAAAAATTAAGCTTCAGAGTGTTACTTCAGCAGCACCTTCCATTCAGGCCCGGTTTTGGGCCAGTGCTGCAGAATTGGGCCTCAAAAAAAAATTTGGGTAGTATGTAGGGGGTGTAGTAGTAAACAGGAGGCCCAAAAAGCAAATGTATCTAACAAAAAAAAAAAATCAAGCGTATTTTTGTTAGTAGCTAGAATTTTTTTAATGGATTTTGACGATATTGATTAAAATATGACATTTTTTTGTTAGTCACAAAGATGATAATTACTTTTGATGTTATTGATATGTTTACAATTTGAATATATTATGTTTTTTTTATAAAAAAATAATATATTTTCTATTAGGGATCCATTATTATTATTAGCACGGGACCTCAAAATTCTCGGAGACGGCCCTGCTTCCATTGCAGCAGCCCCTTTCTGTATTTCTCTTGCCATACAAGGAATAATATCTGCAAAAGTTTAATTATGTCCATCGAGTATTTGTTTGAGCATGTTTGACTTTCAATTTCATAATACCGTGACTTAAATCTATAATGAAATGGTTATTGGCTAAAAAAATAAGATATGTAGCATTTGATAGTTTTAAAATCTATACACAGGTTACTCTTAGAGGCATCAAACACAGTCAATTCTGGTAGAACCGAGCTAACTATAAAACATTGATAGCACAGACACATTGCTGTATAGTATTTATTCATGAAAGAAGGGAACAAGAACAACATTAACATAGGGAAATTTCATAATTGCATGCTGTACTAAGAAAGGGATTGAAAATCATGTTAAAGTCAGTCTGTTATAGCAGCAAATACAGAGCTGGAAGCACAAGAAAACTAGAAATGAACACAAAAGATCAAAAGAGATGCAGCAGAGTGTTTTTCAAAATAAATGTGATTAAATAAGGCCAAAGTGTTGAACCTTAAACCATTCGAGCTTCACGAAACATTAAATCAAGCGCTGTGCATTTAAAATGAAGTTGTCATTGAAAAGAGTTTTTGGATTTCAATAGTAGTTATGTCTTTTGTACTAATTCTTCCAACTTGTAGTTATGTCTTTGAAAGGCTAATGATAGTGTACGATCTCTCTATGTCTAAATGTACAATGGTCACTTTCCAAACATACAACAATGGTCAATATATATACTCAATCGACAATGTAAACAAGCTAAGTGGCTAAGACATCACACAATTGATTATTATAAACGGCTTATAGCAACATACATAGGTAACATAAATTCAAACAAGTGTGGAAGAGAAACTCAGTTTCAAATTTCAATGAGTCGAAACAAAACTCTCAACATAGTTCTGCGACCACAGTATATTGTAACTAATTCCAATTTTCTCTAGTTTATTGTCTTTGCAGTTGTAGATAAAATAATCATTTGCCGATATCAATATATCACCATTCTTTGAAAGATACAATAATGGCAACAAATTCATCCATGCACAGAAATTATCATAACTATTTTTGAATAATTGAATCCAAGAGTCTTGAACTCCAAGATCCTTCATTTTCCATATAACAAAATGGGTTTCCTCAAAATCATGACAAAAACAAAGACAGTCCATCAAAATGGATAGATCAAATCAAGTGAAACAATCACACATTGCTCGACAGTAACACTACAATCTTTCAAACAAAAGTAATCATCGTCAAGGGCCAGCCAGTTGAGACAAATTCATTCATTCATTTCAACCAAACTTCAATATGGTCCATAAATAATCACCCAAGCGGCTATAAGCTATCACACAAAATATTCACACAAGTATTTTAAAGAAACATACATGAACAAGCATAAACTCAAACAAGTAATATGTGAAAGAGAAACTTACTTTTAAAGAGTCGGAACCAAACTTTCAACATAATCCATGGCGTACGACCACCCTACATTATTAATAACAGCAACTTTCTCTACTTTTTTATCTATGCAGCTATAGATAGATGTCACTGTGTCTTCTTCACGTGCCAATAGCAGTGTATCACCATTCTCAGAAAGATACAATGGCAACGAATAAACCCATCGAGAGCGATTCTCATAACCAAGTTTAAATAATTGAATCCAAGAGTCTTGAACTCCAAAATCCTTCATTTGCCATATAACAAAATGGGTTTCCTCAAAATCATAACAAAAACAAAGACGGTCCATCAAAACCACAAGTATTGGCTGATCATATTTGGGCACGTTATCCAAACCCAGAGGTAGCAACAGCTGAGTGTAGGTCTCAGTGGAGAGATCAAGTGAAAGGATCAGATATTGGTCAACACTACTATTGTAATCGCGAAAGGCCAGCCAGTTAATAGTACCATTCAAATGCAAACCATTATCATTAACCTTATCACTAGACAAGTAGAGTGGAATAAAAGGGAAACATGGAAGATCTCTCCAAGAATTATCGCCCAAGCTGAAAACTTTGACCTCACTTTTTACATTACAACCAGACTTCAGCACATTGGACGCTACCACCTTATAAGTTTGAGTTGAATTATCATATCCAAAAGAGAACATATATTCATCACCGTAAGAAATCATCAGCAGAAAATATCGCAAATTCTTCAGATTTTGTTCTCATAGCTGGGTTTAGGGATGAACATTTTAACCGGTTATCATGGATTAACCATAACCAAATCCATATCCAATTTTAAAAATCAGTTATTTATATTTGGGTTTTATAACCAAACCAAATAGTTTTTTATTTAGATATCCATAACCATGACCACAACCAAATTTTATGATTAAATTACTCAATGTCCAAATTTTATCCATAACCAAATTTTTTATTTCTCCCAAATTGAAAAGATAAACTCTAATCCCCAAATCTATTCTCTCTCTCTCAAAATCCTCTCTCCGTCAAATCCCAAATTCATCGCCCAGTTCCGTCAAATTAAATAGGAAATCCAAAAATTAGCCGAAAACTCAAAAAATTGGCCGAAAAACTGAAAATCGGCCGAAAACCCAAAAAACACCCGACAATCCACAAATCGGCCGAAAAACAAAAAATCGGCCAAAAAACCGAAAAATCGGCTGAAAACTCAAAAAATCGGCCGAAAACCCAAAAATCGGCCGAAAACTCAAAAATCGGCCGAAAAACCAAAAAACGGCCGAAAACTCAAAAAATCGGCCGAAAACCCAAAAAACGGACGAAAAACTGAAAATCGGCCAAAAACACAAAAATCGGCCGAAAACCCAAAAATCGGATGAAAACCCAAAACAACGGCCGAAAAACCGAAAATCCAAAAAACGGCGGAAAACCCAAAAAACGGCCGAAAACACAAAAAATCGGCCAACAAACCTAAAAACGACCGAAAAATTGATTTTAGGTTTTTCGGCCGATTTTTTGTTTTTTCGGCCGTTTTTTGGGTTTTCCGCCGTTTTTTTTGGATTTTCGGTTTTTCGGCCGATTTTTTGGGTTTTCAGCCGATTTTTGGGTTTTCGGCCGATTTTTGTGTTTTCGGCCGATTTTTTGAGTTTTCGGCCGATTTTCAGTTTTTCGGCCGTTTTTTGGGTTTTCAGCCGATTTTTGGGTTTTCGGCCGATTTTTGAGTTTTCGGCCGATTTTCGGGTTTTCGGCCGATTTTTGTGTTTTCGGCCGATTGTTTGTGTTTTCGGCCGATTTTTTGAGTTTTCGACCGATTTTCGGTTTTTCGGCCGATTTTTGTGTTTTCGGCCGATTTTTTGTGTTTTAGGCCTATTTTCGATTTTTCGGTCAATTTTTGTGTTTTCGGCCGATTTTCGGTTTTTCCGCTGATTTTTTGGGTTTTCGGCCGATTTTTTGTGTTTTCGGTTTTCGGCTGATTTTTGGGTTTTTTGGGTTTTCGGCCGATTGTTTGTTTTTTATTTATTTTAGTGTTATTATTATTATTATTTATTTTTTGAAAAAAAAAACCAGTTATTAAACCAAAAACCGGTTTTTAAAAGTAAAAACCGATTATAAAAGTGGTTATGGATATAACCAGTTTTATAACCGATTATGACATTTGGTTTTAATGTCCAATTATAACAAATGGATATGGATTGGTTATGGACGGTTATTTTGGATTGTCCAAGATGCTCATCCCTAGCTGGGTTCCAGAAACAAAGCGAGTTATAATCAGGACGGGGTAAAACACTAATCAAGCAAAGCAATCCATTGCATGAACCAACCAGCCTCCAATATATGTACTCGTCCTTGTCCTCGTCCTCGCCGTGCAATAGATAGTAAGGATCGCGGAAAAAGTCGGTAAATTGGTTTTGGATTTGGATTTCGAATAAAGAAGGAATGTAGAGAGTTAACAAACGGCAATCATCAACCCCGGACAAATCGTGATACCACCACGGTATTGCCAGGTGCGAATTTCGTTTGGATTTATTGAGATGCATTCGAACGAAGTGAGGATCAAAGATTAGAGTTTTGAAAAACTTGCTAACGCACCTCCATTGCATAATATGTTTCACTGGAAGCCATGATATGATTTCTAGCATTACTTCGTTGGGGAAGATCGCTGAATTGGGATGACGCAGCAACCACCGCCGCTGCATCGCTTCCTCGGTTGAATTTGAACCCTAGTTTTTTTTTTGTTTTTTTTTTTAATTTGAAAGGGAACCCTAGTTATTAGAGTAGTAGTAACCACCCATTTATATTTTAGAAAGTTGCGATCTGGATCCTCGTTAGCCCGTATGTCTGCAGCCTCCTCTGCTGCCCTTTTCCCATCCGTTGGATTAATCCAACAACCCATACATGAAACACCAAAACTTTGAAATAAATAATTTAGGCTCTGCTTGGTAAGCCAAATAAGCTAGCTTATTGCTTATAGCTTTTAGCTTATAAGCTAAAAGTTCTCTTTGGTAACCGTTTTTTTAAAAAAGCTTATAGCTTATTTACTAGCTTATAGCTTATTATCTTTTCTTCCAATTTTACGCATATCATCTTACTTGAAAAAAAAAAATATTAATTAAACATATCTTTTTTATATCATTTCATACTTATAAGCTAGTTCAACAGCTAATTTTACCAAACACTACAAATTCAATCAGCTAGCTTATTCGCTATAAGCTAAAAGCTATCTTATAAGTTATCCGCTATAAGCTAGCTTATCAGTTATCCGCTATTTTTTACCAAACAGAGTCTTATCCTTTTTATGGCTTCCGAACAATTCCACTCCCAAATGTTTGAGGAGGCCATAATTATTTTTAATAAATAAATTAAATATGAAAATTATATTTTATATAAAAATATAAGTCACACAAAAATCTATCTATGTCCCTTTGGATTAGTTTATTTTTGAGCTTATGCAAACAGCTTATGCAATATAAACTAGGTTTTATGTTATTTTATAAGTTCAAATTAGTGAAAATTGTATTTTTATAAGCTATTTTATCATAAACTACTTTGACAAACTTATAATAATACATAAAAATTGTATAATCTCAAAAATAATATAATCCAAACGGAGCCCTAATAGTTTTTCTTATAATTTATTATTTTTTATTCTAATTTCCCTCTTGTTATCTCAATTAAAAAATTAAATATAAATAAATATATTCGTTTATGTCATTTCATATTTATATATGTTACGTCAATTGCTAATTTTACCCAATAACATATTCGTTGAATTTGAACCCTAATAGAGTAGTAGTAACTAGTAAGGAGTAACCAACCAACAATTTATATTTTAGAAACAAGTGCGCAATCTTCTCAAAGAAAAAAATCAAATTATATATATTTTTGAGTAAACCACCAAATTGGTTCCTGGCTCTGTAACTCGCTCTCAAATTGGTCCCTGACTCTATCAATATCTCAAATTAGTCCCTGACTCTATCAAACGTTTCTCAAATTAGTCCATCCGTTAACTTCCGTTTGCTGACTCTGTTAACTCTGCTTCCGTTTGCTGACAAATGATAAGTTAGCAAACGGAAATAAAAGTCAAATGTGATGAGCCTGAATGTTCTTGGGAGATTTTTTGTTCTTGGAGTAAAGTTTATAAAAGCTATCAAGTGAAAACTTATCATCTGTCAGCAAACGAAAGCAGAGTTAACAGAGTCAGCAAATGGAAATTAACGGATGTACTAATTTGAGAAACGTTTGATAGAGTCAAGGACTAATTTGAGATATTGATAGAGTCAGGGACCAATTTGAGAGTGAGTTACAGAGCCAGGGACCAATTTGGTGGTTTACTCATATATTTTTCTTTTATAAACGGTTTCTGATTTGGTAGGATTTGGCCAAATATGTTATTTGATCCAATTAGGTTCATGGTTGCGTAGAGATATCTATATCAATATTCGAGAAAGTCTTACGCACAACTATTTAGGCACATTCACATAAATTAATAAAATGAAATAAAAAATAAAATTGTCACATCAATTTATATTACTTCAACTTATTTTTCTTTAATTTTTTCACTTTTTGTGAGTGTGTCTAACACCTATTATTTATATTTGTGCATATATAAGTATTTTCCCCAATATTCTATTCTTCTGTACCAATATTATTATATTATTTTATTTTATATATATATATATATATATATATATATATATATATATATATATATATATATATATATATATCTATACTAATATATAAAGTGGATACAAATTTTTGGGATGACTTTTTTATTATTCCTATTTTACCCTTAAAAAATAACTTCCACATAAAAATAGATATTCAGTTTTTTTAGTAAATAAATTTTTTTTTCTTAATAACTAAGCACAACTTCCACGTAAAAGTAAGTTTTCAGTTTTTCTATAGTAAAAAAAAATATTTTTTCTTCTTAATAACTAGCCACAGCAAAAAAATGAGGTTACATAATTATCAATTTACTAAGTCCAATAAAAAATGAGATTAAGTAGTTATTTATATTTGCAAAATAGAGAATATATTGATCACAAAATAAAAAAAAAGAATACCGATCACACAAACGGGCACGGAACAGCGGCTAGTATATATAAAGATAATTACATGGTGTAGACTTTTTTTATTGCCACTTTTGTCTTTTACTCTATTCAATTTTTTTTGACACATATTCAAATATTTTGTATATGTTGAAAGAAGATTAAGTAGTTATCAATTAACTAAGCACAGCCAAAAAGAATATTAAGTAGTTATCAATTAATTAAGCACAACTAAAAAAAGGTTAATTAGTTATCTAAATTAACACTACGGTTAATGTCAATCACACAATGTACTCGTTTGGCCGTTAGTGTTAATAATATATTTGCCGTTAATAATATTTCCGTTCAAATTTGTTATTTGATCTAATTAAACTAAGTTTCATATTTTTTTGTTTTTCTTAATGAATGTAGTTAAGTAAAATGAAATTTTTAATTTCCCTAAAATATATGACAGTATTATTTCCTAACCACAGCTATATGTATCAGAATCCTCTAAGTCAAGGATCATATACACCTTCTACACACTGTGTTTAAGACGTTCGGCATAGATGCATATTTAAATTGAATGAGTCACCGGTTTTGACAAAAATTGCACTTCAAAACATAAAAAAAAATCACAAACTAGATTGTACATATCATGTGTACATAATAAAATCTTGTAAAGAATTTAGTCTGTAAATTTAGGCAGTGGCGGAACCAGGGGGTGGCTGTGGGTGGCCACGGCCACCCCTGGAAAAATAGGAAATTACTAGTATGCCCTTGGTAGTTTCATAAAATTACAAATAAATATTGTATATATATTGGTTTGGGCGTAGCATGAACAATTATGAGGATTGGCTGAGTTGGTAAATGAGGCGCCCAAGCACCAAGAGGTCTTAGGTTCAAATCTTGGTGTTAGTACTTTTTATATTTTTTACTCTTATAAAGAACTAGTTTTATATTTGGTGACAAAATTTTGTCTTAAGCCATTAGCAAGGACATTCTTCTAAAAATTAATTTTCATTTTGTATATATTCAATACAAAAAATGCATAATTTTTATGATTTTTTATAAAAGAAAAACAACTATTTTCGATTAAAAATATGGATTTTCT
Organism: Trifolium repens; assembly: GCA_030408175.1. Taxonomy (NCBI): domain Eukaryota; kingdom Viridiplantae; phylum Streptophyta; class Magnoliopsida; order Fabales; family Fabaceae; genus Trifolium; species Trifolium repens. Next base: position 53,544,593 of record CP125851.1, read on the forward strand.
TTTTTAGTATATGTGTAATAATAATAATAAAATATATGATTTTCTAATGATAAACTTTGTGTGAGTATTAATTGAAAGTCAATTATTGATTATTTCAAGTCATTTGACAAAATATTATTTTAAAGTATGTAATTTCTTTTGAATGGCTTTAAAGTATGTGATGAGATTTATTGATCATTAAATTTTTGTGCACGATATAATTTTTTAATTTAATTTCTATACGATAATTTTTTTAGTGGCCCCCTCGGAAAAAAATTCCCAGTTCCGCCACTGAATTTAGGTTTGAATGTTTGCAAAAACGAAAAATATCATCATCTCAACTTACAACTAAACTATTAAGCCGATCAACAAATATATCACCAAAACAACATGTTTATCAGAAATCAACAAGTTATGCCAAACATCAGCTGCAACATTTCATTTCTGTCTGTGGTTCTAATGCATATCAGAATCTAATGCGAGATTGGTGAATATCGCAAAGCACTTTGAGGATCAACCCGTTCGATATGCTGCAATAAAGGACACAACTTCAACCCAATGATCCGAAGCTCCGAGTTTGAGTGCCCTTTGAGAAAAACATCTGTTACCTGTCAAAGTACTTAACATTCAAAATCTTCCCCAACAAAACAGCTAATTTTTTTGTATAAAAATACTTAGTAGCTAATCATGTTTATATACTTTTTCATCACTATATGAAATTGATCACTAGAAATTCTTTTGATAGAGTTATTTACCTGTGAGCAACCGAAAAGTTTAAGAAACCTCAGCGACATACAATTATCCACAATTAAGCCGAACTCATTGTCTGTCAAATTTCGACACCAAGATAGATCTAAGGTATGCAAATTTATGGCCTTCTTTGCAAGTGATAAGGTTGTATGCTGGCCAACCTGAATTAAACCAATGCGAAAGACACTCAACATTAATCGATAATAACTTTAATTTAGTTGACTTCAATAGCGAAAAAAGCTAACTAAACCATATAGCAGAAAGATTAACAGCAGCCTCAAAAAGCTAAGTAGTATTCGAGAATCAGTCGAGTCAAATACAATATATTCCACAAAAAACAATAGAAATATCATATCAGCATCATAACACATATTCACATTAATCAACATTCCTAATATAACTTCAATGATAATCATAAGAGTGATTATGAAATCAAGTAAATTTTGACATTTAAAAACAAACTGCAAATTGTTCTAGGCTAACTTGCGCAACCAGATCAATCCTTTCATAGGCACAGAGAAACCTTTATAGAAACATGTTACAATTAAGTGAGTTATTCGCCAAGAAAATATTATAAACATTACCTTCTTAATGTTATTAAGTGAAAGTTCTTTCAAGGATTTGCCAGTTACATCCAAAAATGCACCAATTGCTTCATCGCTGTAACACAGAAAGAGTCGAGTTATTAACCACATGGAATTCAGGACAGATCAAGGTTACATGCAGTAAATACTCTAAAACACCATCAAGAAAGGAAATGTCTATGAGATCCACCTGAATGGATTGCGGCAAAGCTTCAATGTACGCAATGCACGGCAACTATTAGTAAGATATGCTATGGATAAATCCGTCAATTTGCACAAGTACATAAGATCAAGCGCACACAATCCAGGACAATGTTGAGCAATGACTTCAATTGATGCATCGGTCAAATTTCTGCACATTGAGAAATACAAACCAATAGGCTAAATAAGAAAGAATAAGGAAAACTAATTCAATGCATGAATCAAAAATCTCAAATAGTACTTACACACAGTCCTTTAAAACAAGCTCCTTAATGTTGTGACCACGTGCAACGATATAACTATTGATAAATTTATCAGAAACAGTTGGAAGTCCCGCCACTGACAACAGATCTAATTGTTCAAATCGCTTCAATGCTGGCAAAGCTAGTGTAGCATTAATCAATATGCAATCATCAAGATACAATTCTTTCAAAATTGATCCTAATGAATCAGCCAAAATATTAAGAGCGGCAAAAGTGAGAAGGGAACATTGGCTTAAATTTATGGATCTAAGTGCTGTAGCAGAAGAAACTAGCAACTGTAATCCATTATCAGTAAGACGGCATGCGCCACTGAGAGACAGACTAATCAATTTTGGCAAGCAGCTTGGTGACTTTGCCACAGTAGCAAGTAATGTTTTTTCGGCTACAACTCGTCCACACTGGTTAAGATGTAGCACCTATTTTGCAAATAAATGTATAAACCTGAATTAAGATTGTGCAGTAGTAGCATTTATAACTAAAGCAAATTTTTACACAAAGTTATATATGAATAAAAGGGATTTGGATTGTGTTTGTTACCGCACACAATCGGTCACATCGGTGTCTGTTCGATCAAGATAGGATATTCCATATTTCAATGCAGAATTTCATTTTTTGTAAAATGCAAAATACCGATGTAGTTGGCTGTCTACGTGCTATCACGTGATTTTTATTGAACGGTCACCAATGTAGTTGGCTGTCTACGTGTTATCACGTGATTGCGCACAACCCAAATCCGAATGACAGAATTTAAATGGGAAAGAAAAATGTCGAATTTCAGAATCAATTAAGACTAAGATGCACTTTAGCCCCGCACAATTTTCTCGTTGTCCTATTCGATCCTTGACAAAACATAATATCCAAATTTGTTCCTATGTTAATTTGTCCCCTGCACGAAAACTTGAGGTACTAATTTGGATATCGCGAGAAAATTATGAGGGACCAAAACGGCTCTTTATTCATCAATTAGATTTAATGAACATACCTCTATTATGGAATTGTTCAACTTTCCAAAATATTTTGTAAATTCTTCCACTGTCAACCAAGAACAATCTTTAAGCCGAATCACATTCGGAAACCCTCTAAGAAGCAGTTCAAGAACATGACCATTCATTCTTCTCGAATCACATAGCAAATTGCTAAGCCTGAATTTTAGCTCATCAGAAACATCGTCAAGCGAAACCATTGCATCAGCATTCTTAGCAAGAACTTGAAGAGACATATCTAGCAACGAAGGAACCAAAAATCTTCGATTAACAAAATCTTGTCCATTCCTTTTAGAAATCCAAATAAGTGATTCATCAACAATCCCTTTTTTCTTGTTTTTCTCATTTTTCTCAACTCGTTCTCGAATAGCTTTGATCGCTTCAGAGAAAGGAGTTGAAGGACCATCATCAATTACAATTGCCACATTGTCATCACCATGTTCTTTCTCAGGAACACTATGAATCTCTAATGCATATCTTTTAGCAGTTTCTTTTGTATATTGCCGATCGCGCTCCTCGCGCATGTTTTCAAGAGCTAACTCTCTCCTCCGAATCTCATCATCGTTATCATCATCACTTTGATCACTTTCAGCTTCGGCTATTTCATTCCTCTGATCATCATCATCGTTGTCACTGTCAGTGATAACGATGGTGATGTTATTGTTATCATTAGTGAGAGGTTTCTTGCCTTTTGGGTCATCATCATCATCATAATTAGTGCCTAAAAAGTTGTAGAATTTTGTGCGTTTAGGAGAAGAAACATAAGCTTCTTTTGGTAAGAGACCTAAGAAATAAGCATCAGTGTCATCTTCTTGAATTCTTCTCTTGAGAAAAGGTTCAGGTGCTGCTGCTGTTTCATGATATGTGGAAGACATGATCATAGAAATTTCATTGTTTAGAAAACCATGACCCTTTAGTTGTTCTGTGATTGCAGCTACATCTTCCAGAGGAGGAACAGAAGAAGCTTGTTCTTGCTGTTCTTGTTCTTGTTGTTGTTGTTGTTGGGTATTTTGGGAATTTTGATTTTGTGGGTCCATTTTCTTCTGTTCTTGATTTCCCGCGTGAAACTGTTTGATAAAAAAAACAGAAATATTGAATGATGGGTTTGTATCAGTATGATGAAGAGAAGAGAAGAAGAGATGAAGATTTTTGTGCAACAATCCTTAATAATCGTCACGGAATTGGAATGAAAACAAAAAAGAAAGAAAAAATAGAAAGAAACAAAAGTGTGTGTAAATAAGAACGTTGTTTCTGGGTGGGTATGACAGAAACTTCTTAAGCTGCTTTTATCTTTTTTTCCGCCACACTACACTGTAGTATAGTTTACTATTTATTTATTAGTTTTTTCTATGTTTTTTTTTCTTTTCTTTTCATTAATCGCGTTTGAGATATCGATAGTCGATTGAGATTCGAAAGTTTAAATTTAAATTAAGAATTTTAAATTTTGAAAATAAAATTTGATGTGTTTTGTCTGTTCGATTTTTATCTAACGATCACCGATAATTTAAATGCGAAGTTACTATGTTGCGGAGAATGTAAATTCGTGCATTCCGAAACTAAATTGGTTGGTAAGGTAGTTTTTGTGTGACAAAAACTCCCATGTATATCACCTAAAACTCCAAATGTTCCTTTTTTTTACAAATAAAAAATTAATAAAATATTATATTCACAAAAAAAATTGCCAAATTAATATTCTAAAAATAACACATCTTAAAGTAAGACAACAAAATGAAGGCTCAATTTTTTTTTAATAGTTTGGTGTTGAATGTTTGATGATACACAAATCATTAGTTGTTTTTTTTATTGCTTCATATACGGGACTATAATTTATTAGGACAAAACGCGGATGCAAGTTTGAGGAAACAGTGAAAAGAAATTTATTTATTTTTATTACTGTTCTGGTGAACAAATAAGGGGGGTGATATTTAATTGGATCGTTTCCAAAGAATAAATAGCTGCTGTCAATTGCGCAGCATTTCTGTATATCTTAGAAAAGTGTGTCCCCATCAATGGAGATCTTGCCCCTATTTATAGAAGTATATGGGTAGTTACATAAGAAAGCCACGATCATATATACCCCATGACCATGGCGGTTTCCTCCTCCCTTCACGGTGGCTGTGATGACAGGGGGTGGTTACTTCCACGCGTGATGGCGGTTCCCTTGCTGGTTCTCTATGGGGGTAGTTATTTCTGGGGCGAGGGCGACATCTATAGGATGTATCGCCGCCCCCTTGCTTTGCCGCCAAGTTTAATCTTCGAATGTCATGGACTATCTTGTTGGGCCGTTCATAAATTTGGGCCTATGTCCTGATTTTGGGCCTTACCCCAGTCCACAGCCCCCCAAGCACGAGGCTCAAAGAGGCGAAGTGGTGATAGTGGGGGTGAGGCCGGTAGTGGTGATCGTGGGGTGTAACCGCCCACTAATTCTCTTCAGCCTGCATCGCCTTCTTCCTTATAAGTAGCCCTTGTGAATACTTTAGAGTCTCGCTCACATTTCTATATTTTGTTAACCTCTTGTGCTTTTTTGACTTCTGATAATTATGGCAGATTCTCTTTCTGTACTGGAGTCGCCTGCAATGCCTGCCGTTAGGCGTGTGAGGAACAAAGTTGAGGAGAGCATAGACGATCTCTTGGATAGTGTGGGAGAGTTCCAGGAGTATGTTGAAGAACTCAGTGATTACAGATGGCGCTTGACCAATGATCAAAATGCTTTCCTGGACCTGGCTTTGGAGTTGTCTAGTCGTTTGGAGAAGGATGCTGCCTTTATCGAGACCACCAACGCAGTCGCGACTTGTTACAATGAACTTGAAGATACGTTGGAGAAGAAAATATCCGTTACCAAGGATAGTATCGATCTGCAAGAGGAGTCGCTTTATCTCGATTTATCTGCTGAGGAGGCCGTTGAGAATCGCATTGAAGCGTTGGAGAAAGAACTTCGTCCTCTGGTGAAGAGAAAAAGGAATCTTCAACTGGACATTGAATATGATGTCGCCCGTCTTATCAGGACTCGTTCCTCGCTTGCTCGCCTCCGGGAGAAGATAGATAGGTTGCGGGATGACCAAGACAAAATCAGTCCTGACCTTATGATGGCAAAAAAGTACAAGGAGGAGATTGAAGAGTTGCAGGCTGATACTGTCGCGGCTGCATATGTCGTTGCTTAAGTAGTTTCATTTTCTAACAACTTAGGTTTTTCCTTTGGCCTTCGCTGTTTGGTGACACGATTTGTCGTAGTTCTGAGGCGACGTTCACTAATTGACAGGGCGAGATAATGTTTACGTGGCGTGCGTTTCTATGTGTTGACTGATTCTATTTTTCTGTTTCAGTCTTCCTTGGTTTTCGTAACTGCCTATTTGACTGGCCAATCCTTTTATTGCGGTAGTTGGAAACTGCTTCTCCCATTTATTTCGGATTTGCAGTTACAAACATTAGGTTTTGGTGATCTTGCCGCTTATAAATAACAACCTATTCATTCTTTCTCCTTCATCGCTTCTCTTCATCTTTATCACTTTCTTGGTTCTGTTTTCTTTCTTCTGATTTTCCCTGATGGATAGGAGCGATAACAAGAAACGTGGAATCAGCGGCGAAGGCGCCTAAGTCTTCAGAGGTGAAAGCCTCCAAGTGACATTCCTCGTGGACGAGGATGATGGATCTGCTGGTTCGCCTGGGCAAACTGAAGTGGAAATATAATGCCAGGCACCACGTGATCCTTTTAGGATTATGCAAGTGTTGATGCTTATTGTAGTAGTTTTCAAGCACTTGTATAATCCTTGAATAATCTGGGTCATAAACAAGTTGTTTATACGAGTGATAAACAAGTTGTTTATGCGAGTGTAGTCTTAGCATCTCATACACCCTTTTGAATTTGATGTATTTTCTTTTGACTTTGTATCCAAATCTGCTGTAGTTTTCTTGGAATTTGTATTCAAGTTTGATGTAGTTTTCTTTGAATTTGTATTCGATTTTCAATGAATGAAAACAGATTTTGGATGATTCTGTTGTTGCTTTCACTCTTTTATTGTAGATGATCTTTGAATAACGCTTTTACCTGTTATAAACAAAATGCATATGATAACATATAGTAAAGTTACCTCTTATTTGCTCTTTATGGCGTTTTCTTTGGGCGACGCCCTTTTGATAAGTTTCGCCCTGACGTTTTGATGAGTTTTTGTGTTTTCTTCGTTCCCAACTAAAAAGTTCTCTGGGCAACGTTCTGGACTTTCAACCATGCTTTGATGTTCTGGCCCCCCACTGAAACGTTTAAAGGGTAACGCCTAGGAATTTCAACCTTGTTTTATTGTTCTGGACGCCCCCCACTAAAAAGTTTAAAGGGTAACGCCTAGGAATTTCAACCTTGTTTTATTGTTCTGGACGTCCCCCACTAAAAAGTTTAAAGGGTAACGCCTAGGATTTTCAACCTGATTTTATTATTCTGGACGCCCCCCACTAAAAAGTTTAAAGGGTAACGCCTAGGTGTTTCAACCTGATTTTATTATTCTGGACGCCCCCCACTAAAAAGTTTAAAGGGTAACGCCTAGGTGTTTCAACCTGATTTTATTATTCTGGACGCCCCCCACTAAAAAGTTTAAAGGGTAACGCCTAGGATTTTCAACCTGATTTTATTATTCTGGACGCCCCCCACTAAAAAGTTTAAAGGGCAACGCCTAGGATTTTCAACCTGATTTTATTATTCTGGACGCCCCCCACTAAAAAGTTTAAAGGGCAACGCCTAGGATTTTCAACCTGATTTTATTATTCTGGACGCCCCCCACTAAAAAGTTTAAAGGGCAACGCCTAGGATTTTCAACCTGATTTTGTTATTCTGGACGCCCCCCACTAAAAAGTTTAAAGGATAACGCCTAGGTGTTTCAACCTGATTTCCGCCGTATCCTACTCGTAAGATTTTACGGATATCGTCGTTTCTATTTCTGACGTTCCCTACTCGTAAGATTTACGGGCGACGCCAAGGTGTTTCAACTCATTTCCGTCGTATCCTACTCGTAAGATTTTACGGATATCGCCGTTTCTATTTCTGACGTTCCCTACTCGTAAGATTTACGGGCGACGCCAAGGTGTTTCAACTCATTTCTTTTTATATGTGTTTCAAACATATGTGACAGTTCTTCACAAACCAAAATTTTTTTAAAACGGTGGGCCTCGATAAAAACTCCTATTTTCATAGGAGAAAAGAGTGTCCCACCGCCATTTATTAATTGGAAGAGAGATTTCAGTACAATTTTTTGATACACATGCAAATAAAGTTAAAAACAAATTTAGAAAGTTACACGCCGAGGCGCTGCCTTTCTTGTTTCTTTTGGTGATCTCAACTGTAGTAGAATCTGAGGTTGGCCACATTCCATGTTCGATGTAGGATTTCTCCTTCCATTGTTTCTAGTCTATAAGCTCCTCCTTCGAACACTTCGTTGACACGGAATGGGCCTTCCCAATTTGCTGCTAGCTTTCCTCCCTTGTCCTTTCCCATAGGTCTTTTGAGGACTAAATCTCCCTCTCTGAATCTTCTTGGTATGACTCTGGTGTTATACCTTCTTGCTGCTCTTTGCTTTGAGACGAATTCTCTAAAGTGAGCTTTGTCTCTTAGTTCCTGTATTAAATCCAGGTTTTCTTCCAATGCTTCTGAATTTTCCTCCAGTGTAAGGGTGTCTCTTCGCCAACTTGGTGGGTTTATCTCTGCAGGGATCATTGCGTCTGTGCCATATACCATGGTGAAAGGCGCCTCGCCTGTTGAGGATTGAGGTGTGGTATGGTATGACCACAGGATTGGTAACAGATGAGCGACCCAGCCCTCGTCCTTGCTTGTGATTCTTCTTTTGATGGCTTTTAGGATTACTTTGTTGGCGGATTCTGCCTGGCCATTGGCCTGAGGGTGTTCTACAGAAATGAAGGTGTTTTGTATACCCTTCCCTTTGCAGAACTCCACTACTTTTTCGCTGGCGAATTGGGTTCCGTTATCGGAGACAATGTATTTGGGTAACCCGAACATGCATATGATCTTCCTCCAGTAGAATTTCTTGACTTGATCTGCTGAAATGTTTGAAAGGGCCTCTGCTTCTATCCACTTGGTGAAGTAATCTATTGCTACGATGATCCACTTTGCTTGTCCTGTTGAGGCGGGGAAAGGTCCTAGGATATCAGTTCCCCACATGAAGAAAGGCCACGGAGATAAGACGGACTTCAACGGCTCTCCTGGGGCGTAGTGTAAGTTTGCAAATCTTTGGCACTTGTCACATGTTTTAACATATATGGCCGCGTCGCTGTGAACCTCTGGCCAATAGAAACCTGCCCTGAGAATCTTTCCTGCTAAGGCCCTCGCCCCAATGTGGCTTCCGCATGATCCTTCGTGTATTTCCTCCAGTATTCCTTTGGCTTCTTCCTGGCTTACGCAAAGCATGATTGGGCCTGAGAATCCTCTCTTGTAGAGTTTGTCCCCTAACATGGAATACCACGCAGCTGCTCTTTTTAGCTTGTATGCTTCTTCTTTCGCTGCTGGTAGCACGTCTTCTTGGAGATACCTTATGATTGGTGCTCGCCAATCCTTTGCTTCTATGATCATCATGATCTCCTCTGTAGTGATGCTGGGGTTTGCAATGGTTTCTTGAATGAAAGTTCTGTTGCTTCCGGGTTTCTTGGTGCTTGCTAACTTTGACAACAAATCTGCTCTCGCGTTCTGTTCTCGTGGGACGTAGATTAGCTCGAAAGATCTAAAGAGACTAGCTAGATTACGTACCTTCTCCAAATACATGATTAGTTGGGGATCCTTGGTTTGAAACTCACCTGACACTTGGTTTGTCACTAGTTGCGAGTCGCTCTTGGCTTTTAGGTCCGTTATGTCCATTTCTCTTGCCAACTTCATTCCGACGATCAGGGCTTCGTACTCTGCTTGATTGTTGCTCGCCTTAAAGGCGAACCTTAATGATTGCTCAATGAGGACTCCGTCTGGTCCCTCTAATACTACTCCTGCTCCACTCCCTTTGATGTTGGAGGCTCCATCGACTGATAGCGTCCAAGGTTGCTCGCTGTTCTCTTCAGCGGGCGTTGTAAGCTCCAGCAAAAAATCTGCTAGTATCTGTGACTTGATTGCGCCTCTTGGGGAGAAGGTTACATCGAATTCTGATAACTCAACCGACCACGCTACCATTCTTCCTGCTAGATCTGGCTTTCTTAACACATTCTTGATGGGGTAGTCATTTTTTACCACAATTTTGTGGCTTTGAAAATATTGCCTCAGTTTTCTCGCCGTCACTATTACCGCCAGTGAAAGCTTCTCAATCTTTTGGTATTTTGCTTCTGCACCTTTGAACGTCCTGCTGACGAAGTAGATGGGTTTCTCCTCTCCTTTTATTTCTTGTACTAATGCGGAACTAAGGGCCTTGTCTGAGACGGCGAGGTACAGGTACAAGGTGTTTCCTTTTTCAGGGCGAGTTAGGATTGGTGGCGAGGCGAGGAATGTTTTTAACTTTTGGAATGTCTCTTCACATTGGGTGCTCCACACGAACCTCTCGCTTTTCCTAAGAGTGGAAAAGAAATGGAATGCTTTTTCCCCTGCGCAAGATAAAAACCTTGATAGCGCTGCGATCCTTCCTGTCAATTGTTGTACTTCCTTGACCGACGTTGGGCTTCTCATGTCTATGATGGCTTGGCATTTGTCCGGATTTGCTTCTATTCCCCTGTTTGTTAGCATGAATCCGAGGAATTTCCCCGTTTGTACTCCGAATGAGCATTTAGCGGGGTTTAGCCTCATGTTGTACTTTCTTACTGAGGCGAGGATGTCGCCTAAATCTTGGTCGTGCTCGCCTTCTTCTGCAGTTTTGACAACCATGTCGTCGATATACACCTCTAGATTCTTACCAATCTGCTCTGAAAAAACTCTGTCCATAAGTCTCTGATACGTGGCTCCTGCATTTTTTAGACCAAACGGCATGACGTTGTAGAAGTAGTTGCAGGTGTTGGTCATGAATGCTGTGTGGGGAGTGTCAGAGGGATTCATCTTGATCTGGTTGTAGCCTGAATATGCATCCATGAAGCTGAGCATCTTGTAGCCTGATGCTCCATCTATCAATCTATCAATGTTGGGTAAAGGATAAGGATCCTTTGGGCACGCTTTGTTTAAGTCCGTGAAGTCCACACACATTCTCCATTTTCCATTTGCTTTTTTCACCATCACAACGTTGGCTAGCCATGATGGATATTTGATCTCCTCTATGAAACCTGCTTCCTTTAATTTGGTTACTTCTTCATTTATGGCCTCTCTTCTTTCTTCGCCGACCTTCCTTTTTCTTTGTGAGACGGGTTTGGTCTCGGGGGAGATGGACAATTTGTGTGTGATTATTGTCTCGTCTATCCCTGGCATATCCGAGGGATGCCATGCGAACAAGTCGATGTTCTTCTTGAGTGTCGCAAGGATTTTCTCTCGCAGGGTCTCAGCGTGGTTTTGGCGAATGGTGAAGAGGCTGGTGGCGGTGACCTTTATGTGCTTTGACCCGGAGAACTGTTGGATGAACTTGCGCTGGAAATCAGCCCAATCTTCTCTGGAGTTCCTTGGCAAATTCATGTACCATCTTAGGGCTTCTTCTTTCAAAGTACCGGAGAGCAATTTACATTTTAGATGATCAGCCGCTCCTATGATGGCGGTTTGCGTTCCAACTGCCATCAAATGCTCTGACGGGTCCGTTTTTCCGTCAAATGTTGGAAGATGTGGCGTTTTGAAGTTTTCTGGGACCCTTGCATCCCATAAGGCTTGCGCTAGGGGTTGAGAATCGTTGATCTCGTCTTCGTCGTCCTCGTTCCCTTTGTCTGCCTTTTCCTGATCTAAGGACGTTACTTTGGCTTGAAGTCGCCTTAGTTCGTTGACGGCCTCCGTTAACGTCATGTTGTTGCCGGTACTGGAGCCGGTTCCATGGTTGGGTGTTCCTCCCGTCATGTTGGGAGGTTTTCGTCAATTGAAAGTGGTAGGCTGGGAATCGTTTTACCGCAGCCCCACGGTGGGCGCCAAAATGTTCTGGTGAACAAATAAGGGGGGTGATATTTAATTGGATCGTTTCCAAAGAATAAATAGCTGCTGTCAATTGCGCAGCATTTCTGTATATCTTAGAAAAGTGTGTCCCCATCAATGGAGATCTTGCCCCTATTTATAGAAGTATATGGGTAGTTACATAAGAAAGCCACGATCATATATACCCCATGACCATGGCGGTTTCCTCCTCCCTTCACGGTGGCTGTGATGACAGGGGGTGGTTACTTCCACGCGTGATGGCGGTTCCCTTGCTGGTTCTCTATGGGGGTAGTTATTTCTGGGGCGAGGGCGACATCTATAGGATGTATCGCCGCCCCCTTGCTTTGCCGCCAAGTTTAATCTTCGAATGTCATGGATTATCTTGTTGGGCCGTTCATAAATTTGGGCCTATGTCCTGATTTTGGGTCTTACCCCAGTCCAATTACTATGATATTTGTATGAATTTTTTACCGTTGTTGGTGAAATTTAGTTAATTTAATTTGTAGTGTTAAATATGTTAATGAAATATATTATTTTTAAAAAATTACCCTTAAAGGTTTCAATGCACACTATTATTAAATGTGTCCCTCAAACATTAATCCTGCCAAAAGTTTTAACCTGCACCTAGCTAATAAAAATATTTTATCTAAAGCTTAATTACATGTTTGATCTTTTATATTTATTTTAGATTTTAATTTAGTTTCTTAAGTTTATAAAGTTTTAAATTAGTCTTTTTAGTCAAATTTCGGTTTAAACCGTCCATGTAGCTAACAAATTTGCATACGTCAAAAATTTTAGAAAAAATTAACTTAAAATTTAACAGAAAGTTAGAAAAATTAACTCAAAATTTAATAAAAATGATGAACTTATGTTGATATCAATAACATTATTGACTAAATTGAAATTTTTAAAACATAGAAACCTACTTAAAACCTAAAATAAAAACAAGGGACCAAATATACCATTAAACCTTTATTTAATCATTGTTACCATAAATATAGATTAAAAAAAAACACCATGCCAAATTATTTTGGTACACAAGTATCATCCTACTCGTTCCACTTTGTTCACCTTGAAATGTCCATATTCCCCCGTCTACAAGGATAGTTTATCTTTTCAATTATACAATGTTCATTTCTTTTCTTTTTTTGGTACAACTACAATGGTCATTTCTTATACATACTATTTAATGACTGCAAAAGATTATAAAAATAATTAAGGGTAGGTGTTTTTGTCACACGATGATGCTGATAATAATAATAATATATAATAAAATAAATATTCATTTTGACCAAATATATTTTTTTATAATACATTTTGACCAAATATTCAAAGACTCTTATAATAAACAAAAAAATAAATTAATACTCTTATATTTAGAGATAATAAACAAAAAATATTATAATTTTATATTTAGAGATAAATGTAGTATAATTTTGATTTGATATGTCCAAGATATATAAACTTTTTTTGTTCCCGTTTGAAGAAGAAAAAGGTATAAAAGATATAAATTTGTGTGAATAGCTTAATAAAAAATAATCAAGTATAAATCTAAGGATAATGAAACAGAAATTGACAATAGATAAAGAAGATGTCCAAAAGATTAATCGACAAACCTCAAATGCAAAAACCTAAAAAAATAAATTTGTGGCTTGAAACTTGAAAGCAACCGAGACTTGCAGCATATAGAATCATAGATCAACAAAGGCATGCGACCTATAAAAGGGGAAAAAGTAAAATTCAAGATATATAAGATATATAGATCAACTCTTGTATGAAAGTGAGAAGACAAATTAGGAAGAAAAACAAGTATCTAAAAACCATTAATTCAACAAAATCTACCAAGGAAAAATTATATAAGCTGGTATGCATCACCTCATAAACACAAATCTTAGAATAATGAAGGAAAAAATCAATAGTAGATAAAGAATATGTCCAAGAGATAAATCAACAAATCACATGAAAAAAAAAAACTAGGATCCAACCCCCCTTAATTATTTTGTGTTCTTTCTTACCTTAATAGAGACCCAAAAATGGTAATTTCAATCGCAATAGGCAATCAATCGACCTTGAGAACATGCGACCTATAAATGGGGGAAAATAAATGTTGAGATCGATCAACTCTCGTTTGATTGACATTGCGAAAAGATAAATGAAGGGGGGAAATAAGTATATAAAATCATTAATCAACACAACCCACCAAATTGTTTGTGAAAAATCGAAGGGGCAGGCAAAGCTGCGTCTTGAGCAGCTGCGCTAATCTTTACGCTAGGGTTAGAGAAGGACAATCTTGTTATATAAGAGCGGAAAGTCAAAGTCTTGACTCATTTGCTTTGACTGAGGAAATAATATTTCTTTAAAAAATATATGAAATAAATTAATAAAACAAAATTACCATAAATGACTAACTTTTAGCATAAAATACCCCTTAATTTGTTTATTTTTCTCATTCACTCCATATTCTTATTCATAGGGGATAAGTAAATTAAATATGTTTTTGCTTGTTCTTTATATAAAAAACATATGCATGTACTCCCTTCGGTCACTATTATAAGTAAAAATCCACTTTTTAGATTCATTGAAAAAGTAATGTATCTGGTCTACATTATTGATTAGATACATTACTTTTTCTTTTTTTTTTGGAAATAGATACATTACTTTTTCATTAAACCTAAAAAATGATTTTTTTACTTATAATAGTGACCAGAAAAAATATTAATTATTGAAATTCTTCTTATACATTTTAATTGTAAAATTAATTTTGGTAAAAAGAAGACCAAGTATAAAATAATTTATATTTAAATATATTGGCATAAATTTTTCTCCTAAATTGTAAAGTTGACTTCGTGTCCTAAGTGGCACCCATTCAATATCTCTCTCATTCTTACATGGACAATGCTAGACATAATAAAATCACAAGTTGTGAATGAGTTAGCGAGTAGAATTGGCATCTTAATGTTCATCAAATTTTATAATACTTCCAATTTTTAATATAAGAAAAAGTTAATTTTTTAGATATATTAAAAAATTGATGTATTTAGACTATATCATAGACTAGATATTATTAATATTTCAATGTATTTAAAAAGTGAAAAAAAAAAATTATATTAAAAATTAGAGAAAGTACTATTTATTTGACCGACTACTTCATAAAAAATAATAATATTAATTTTGATTGGCTAGTTTTTCGCAACCACTTCATAAAATATTCCTTCGTCACATATGTGGCATTGTTCTTCTTATATTTCAGCAAAGTTTTTCTCTCCCTCACTTCTTTAAATTCCGTTTGATCTAAATGACGGAATTGGCCCCATGGTACTTGAACATGAAATTGAAATTGAAAAAAATTAAGAGGATCTATTCTCTATCGTAAGTAATGCTTTTATAGAGAAATACAAAAAAAAAAAATACAAATCCAATAAGTTTATATAAATGGTGGTTCTGATTCTACTGTTATGTTGTTTGTAAATTGAGTAATGAAGAATTCTTTGTAAGTTTAATGTCAAGAGTATTCTTTTATGCCTTCTTTAGGAGTTAAAGTTTTTACATAAGTAGAGTTCGATCAAGTTTTGGTGAAAGAGGAAATATGAACAACATTAACAAGTAATTTTAATAAAAAATAACAATTTAATTTTTTTTTTTAAAAAGTCTAGCAATTCCACATTAACAAAAAAAAAATTATTTTACTTTTGTGTCCAAATGTTGAATTAATTTACCGATTTATTGACCAACAATTGATTAGTTCAAGTAATAAAAAATCTTTTTCGAAGAAAATTAGACACTATTAAACAGTGGTGGAAATTGTTGAAGATTTTTGAGAGAGACAATTTGGGGTTAATCATTACATTGAACTAAGAGCAACTAAATAAATGAGTTTGTACATCACGCCCAAAATCTCAAAACTTAGGTTTATAGGCAGGGTCGTCCCAATTAAATTAGAGGCTCAACTCTCATAGTAAAAATGAACCTCTAATAAAACAAAAATAATTTTTTTTATAAAAGAGCAATTTTCTATTTAAATTGTAAAATAATACAAAAAAACAATTTACATAGGGGGTGCAAACAACAAGTAAGCGTAGCCTAGTTGGTGTAAGTAGCAATTCAGCAACCACTTCCACCCGTCCAAAAAAGAAATTGGAGGCCCAGCCTTGTAAAGCTGTTAGTGCGCGCGCGCGTTAACACACACACGGGGAGACTCATGTGTAAATATCAATGGTTTAGATTATTTTAAAATAAAAATAGATACTGTTAGGAGTCTTTCCAAAAGCCAATCACAAAATCTTCCAATATCCTTCTCTTTTCGCAAACTATAGTTAGGTCTTCGTCATAATCAATATGTTTATGCGTGAATTCCTTGATTACGAATTGATTTTAATTAATGTACTTCTATTACATATAATTCATATTATACATTATTACTAATATTAGAGGTGACAAAATGAATGAATCAGATGAATTTGGATAGTAATGAATGGATAAAGTAATTCATAAATCCACTACAATCCATAAAAAAATTATCAAAATAAACCAATCCATATATATATATATATATATATATATATATATATTGGACTTTAATATTAACACTTTGACACATCAACATTTCTCACTTAAGTGTGAGCTTTTTGCATTTGTGATCCAATAACCAAAAACCGCTCCTACTCTCTCAACAAAGTTGATTCACTCTGCCCACTATTAAAACTTTTGAAGGGTCTGTCCTAGAATGAATCACTACATTGAATTAAAAGTAACCACATATACAAGTGATTTTAACACAAATCTTCGCCTACAATTAGGTTGGGGGGAGGAAGAAGAGGTTCACACAACTTGAAATCTCTTTGCTCAATAAAACACGATATATTTAGAACTTTTAAAATTTGCAACATTTCATTACCAAAATGTAAGTTACTGTTCACTTTTTTGTGCAACACTAATAGAGATGGCAGGGTAAGGTATGAGTAGAGTACTACAGTCCTCATCCCCATACCCGTGGTTTGAAAAATTGCCCGTACCCATGCCCACACCCGCGTACATATTACCTGTACATATTACCTGCATTTTTGCTAAAAATAAATTGATCAATTATAAAATATCATATCATTTTAATATAATTAAAAAAAAAATTAAAGATTTTAATATTGACTCATGAAAATTATTAGTAATATCATGTTAAAGTTCAGTTATCTATATATTGACATATTTGGATTATGTTATAAATAAATATTTTCATTAAAAATGTGTAATAGTATAAATGAATATGTGTAAATCAATTTTAATAAAATATAGCATTATATATTATTATATAGTAATATAATTAAAATAAATAAATGGATACTATGTGGGTATATGGGGTGTACTAAGGTACCCGTACCCGCACTCATATCCGTTCAGTTTTGTGGATAACTATCCATATCCATACCCAAAATGCGGATTTTTACCCTATTCGTTGTGAGTATTTTTTGTGGATACCCACTTAATATGGGTAAATTGTCATCCCTAAACACTAACCACTTGTTTTATATGGTTACAAAATCACTAAAATATGTAGATTTATGTAAAGTCATTTTTTTGTAAAAATAAAATGTAAAGTGATTTTTTAGTTTTACTTTTTTACAAAAGAGGTTTATAACATTTTATTAATAATCAAATCTTCAATACATATAAAAATATCAGGAAGAATATGGTAATTATAACGTAAAAAAAATGGTAATTAATATATATGTGCTCACTCTTATAAAATTATGAATAATTTCTTATTCTTATCTCATAATAAAGTTAATATGAAAGTTTGTAAAATGAAACAAGAAAGTAGCTTCAAAATCTCTAACAATAGCTTCAAAATCAAACTCATCATATTTATTGTTAAAAAACTATCCACCACGCGTTTAGGGTGTAACTCAAAGACTAAAATTCAATTATAGAAGTTAGTAAAATCTAAAAATTATAGCTTCAAATTAGAATCAAGAGCCAAAATCTTTTATACTCAAATTTATTGTTAGAAACTATCCACCACATGTTAAGTATTAAAGCAGTAAGAGGACCAAAATTCAAATCGTGATAAAGGTGAAAAATATTAATCTACCAACTAATTTTGATTATTTAAAAAAAAACTTTTATACTAAAAAACAATCAGATGTGTCAAAATAAATTTTAATTGAAACCTCCAATATATACTAAAATGAATTTTATAGCCCGCAGAATCACTTTTTAAGTCTCCAAAAGTAAATCAAACACAGTACTTAACCGATAAACTACGAAATTCTTTGCTGGGTGGGATGCATAGTCTCTTGTGGTCAAAATAAACGTGAGCAATTCCGCGTGCACCAATTCTCATAGAAAAAAAAAGTACAAGCAGTGCCATTGTTTCATTTTATATATCACTAATTAAGGATATCATTTATAGTATAATCATTTAGAAATTTATGCCGTCAATATATTTATAAATAAATAATATTATTTTTAAGGTAAAATTTAATACTTTTAGTTTCTTAATTAGTACCTGGGACACTAGTTAGTATGATCCTTTTATAAAATCTACCATTTCTTAAATTTTAGTGATTATTCTTGCATTCGGCTCTTTAAATTGGATAACTCAATTTTTTTAGATAAATTGTTAGTTTTTTTTTACGGTATTAGTTGTTAGTATATTATTAAAGGGTCTGTTTTTAATTAAGTTATAAGCTAACTAAAATAAATAAATTACGCTATAAGATAGTTTATAGCTAATAGTTGAAAAACTAATTTATAGTTGATAACTGAAAAACTAATTGATTGAAATTAAAGTGTTTGGTAAAATTAGCTTTTAAACTGGTTGATAAATATAAAATGACAAAAAAGGACATGTTAGTGGGTAGTATTTTTTTTCTTTAGTGGGTAGTTTTTTTATATAAAAAATGATAAAATTAAGTTAAAGGTTAAAAAAGGAAAAACTGTAAAAAGCTATAAGCTATAAACTCAAACGCTACTTGAAATAACATCTCAAAATAAGCTAAAAGCTAATGAGAAAAACTTTTTACCAAACACATTTCATTTTATCAAACAAGCTTATAAGCTAATATAATAAGCTATAAGCTAACTTATTTTGTTTACCAAACAGACACAAAGAGTAGAGGAAAATATTAATAACTTATGTTTAATAATTTACTTTTGAGTGTAAAGTTAGAAATATAATCATTATTAATAAAAATAAGTATATGATTGTCCTGTGAGCTTAACTCAGTTGAGAGGACATTGCATTATATATGTCGGGGTTGTGGTTTGAACCCCGGTCATCCACATATCTACCTTAAAAGATGAAATTTCTAGCCATTTGACTAATTGACAAAACAAAATATATATATATGATCAACAATAAATTGGTAATTGTCTTGAATCCGAGTAAAAATGGTCACTATCTATGAAAAAATTTAAGTTGAGAGGGATATTTACCTTGTAACTTACACACTTCTCACTAAAAAATAACTGTTATTAAATTATGGTGAAAACTTCGTACTAATAACATAATATTTCACAGGAAAAAAATTAAGTATATATTGTAGGAGCATCTTAATAAATCATAAATTTATTAAAATATTAACAATTTTTTTTCTCAATTTTTAGTGACTATAGAAGATTCAATTCTAACTAACAATAAATTAGTTCAAGTAGTAAGTGACTTAGACCTCTAAAATAAATTATCACGAGTTTGATCTTCAATTCTTACGTATGAAAAAAATCAATTGGGAGATGAGAATTCACTTTATGTGCCTCACAAATTTTCTGAAGAATATTAGTCACGGTTAAATAATGGTAAAAATATATCAATATTTATGTTTGTTATTAATCTTCGAATTCGCAGGAGAAAGGATCCCCGATAATTCAGAATTCGGCCGCGTGGTAAGTAAAATTCAAAATACTTTGACCTGATACATTATTTAGATATCTCGTTTTGACAATACTTTTCTACAAATAAATAAAAAAAAAAGTATCAGCGTATAAGATATTGTTAGATTTGTTTCGATAAGTATTTTTAAAATATCAAATTTTTATAAATTTTACTAATACAAAATAAAGATATTAATACTCAAAATTGTATATTGGCAAACGTAAAACGATAAACTGTATCATCTATTTGGGGCGGAAAATACAATTTTTTTAAATTTTTTTTTTCTACTATATAATTAAAAATATTAATGATAAAATATTACAGCTTCTCTTTTCTTTGACTGAAAATTTACAACCTCACTAAAAGATAGAAGAATCTACACAACCATTTTTGGGTCTTGTAACTGTAAGTACTAAGTCTGTAACAACAACTTAAACACTAATCATGATTACCATCAAATTTGGGACTTTTTTCCACTATCCAATTAACAACAAGCAGTAGAAAAAGGAACGAACTGCGAAACAGAGCATGTGGACGCAAAATTTCTGACCCGCAACAAAAGGGAGTATTTATACATTCATTCATTCATTCACACACTAAAATTAATTAGTACTAGTACAATCCAATAGTACAAATAGATTAAGAACAACAATAACCAAAGTTTTTTTTTTAAAAAAAATACAAAAAAGTACTATTCTGTATTTTTAACATTAATGTCTACATTCTCTGAATCCAACTCCGATGGCGTTTCTCAGCGAGTCAACAGTCCACGTTTCTCCGGTCCGATGACTCGCCGAGCACACTCTTTCAAACGCAACAACACTCAGTCTGGTGCAACCAATAACGCCGCCGTCAACGGCGGTGCTCTTAGTACACACAATGAAGTTGAGCTTCAAATCAACTCTCCCAGATCGGAAGAAGGATTAGAATCTTCTTCGGATAGGAAACATGTTCATCATGTTCATAATCATCATCTTCATCATGTTTCTCAGAGAGTTCATGGTGGAGTTGTGAAAGGTTTTCTTAAGAGACCTCTTGAATCTATTGCTGTTGATTTAGGGTTTAGAGAGAAGAGAAAGATTGGACATTGGATGTTTTTGGTGTTTTGTGGTGTTTGTTTGTTTATGGGTGTTCTTAAGATTTGTGCTACTGGTTGGCTTGGATCTGCCATTGAAAAAGCTCAATCTTATCAGGTATTCTTTTTTCTATCATTATTCTATCTTAGTCAAATAATTTAGTTTGAGTTTTTGAAATATTTAATTTAATCTTTAGAACTAGAAAAGTTAAGTTTTGTATTTTTTGTCATCTGTTTGCTGTTTCTGTTTTTGGGTTTTCTAGATAAACAATCTTTTTCTATTTTGAAGTGTAAAATATGTCATGATTTAATTAATCCATAAAAGGTTGAATTTGCATATTGACAAATGTAAAGTTTCTTATCCATGGTATTGCTAATACTAATACTAAGCTTGGTTTAATTTGGTTTAATTTGACAAATGTAAATTTGGTTTAATTTGCGAGTCAACATGGTAATGGTATTGCTAAGTTTTCAATTTGCATCTTCTTGTGAGTATATTGTTTGAAGTTTTTGGTTGCGTCGAATTGTTCGAACTTTCATGCAAGCTATTGGGTTGTTTGGAACAATATAGGAATTGCATAAATTTCTCAACTGTTGCAGTATTACCCTGTCAACTATAAGGATTTAATTTGTATGCACTTACAGTATAAAATAATTTTACACTGTCAACCAATGACAACCATGTATTCCGCCACATCACCCCACTTTACCCCACTTTCTTCATATGATATGGAAGATTGGTGATTTCTTATTGGATGACCGTGTAAAATTATTTTACACCGTCGGTGCATATCAATTAAACTCCAACTATAATGGGGTGAAGAACTTGATCAAATCTACTTGTTTTGGCCAAGAAAGCCATATTGCACCAAAATGTGAAAATACCAAACATTATCTGATAGATCATTATCTGATTTGAAAACTATTTACACATCTCAACCTATAATTTGATCTCACAGCTACCTTATCAACTTTAATGTGGTGGTAAACTCAATCAAAGTTTTTGTATTGTCGGTTTTTATGTACTACTACTGTTCACCGAAGACAGACATTTTTTTTGTGGGCCCGAAGACAGACATATTACAACAGATTGTGAAAATACTTTATGGTAGTGAACTAGGGTTGATTAAGAATTAGATAGATCATTATCTTCTTTTTTCTTAGTAAAAGGCGAAAGAGTAGATGTACCCAAAAAAGAAGATGAAAGAGTAGTTTGCTCTGTGCGCAAGGCTCCGTAGATAGACCATTATCTAATTTGGCAACTATTTGCATTTTGTTTGGGGATTAGATGGAGGGTGTTTGCTTCTTAAAATCTACTAAGTAAATTGTTTTACTTTTTATCAGGAAATATCTGACTCCAATGGTATTGATAATCTAATGGACAAAAGATCCCATGGTTATGCATATAGGAGTCGAGAAGGAGATATCGAACGGACTCTAAAGACGGTAGAAACAGGAATAGGTGGCAGCCACACTGCTAAAGTGAGAATTCTAATCTATATCTCAAGTTTGTGGACTAAATGTTGTTTGGTTTTCGATATAGCATATTCAGAAATATCTTTGCCTTTTCATTAATCAAAGTTTGCTTTTTATTCAGGAATCAGAAGTTTGGTCTAAACCCAACAGTGAAAATTTCACCCAATGTATAGATCTGTCTAAAAATCATAAAAGTATGCAAAATTTCCATGAACTTTACTCCTTTAACTATTTTGCAGTTGATTATTCCATGATTTCCGTCCTCTCACTTGTAATGTATTTTTTGACAGAGCTGGATGCAAAGACCAACGGATATATTCTTGTAAATGCCAATGGTGGCCTGAATCAGATGAGATTTGGGGTATGCTGTGTTGATTTCTGATGGTATATTATAGAAAGGCATGCGGAAAACATAATCTAATGTCTAAATATATTTTGATTGCAGATATGTGATATGGTTGCTGTTGCTAAGATTATGAAGGCAACACTTGTTCTTCCTTCCCTCGACCATACCTCGTACTGGGCTGATCAGAGGTTGGTTTACATTTTGGATCTCTTAGCAAGTGTATCATGCCAGTGTTTGCTGCAAGCCTGAAACTTTATTCAGTTTTAGTCTATGCCGATTGCCGATTATCCGCATTAGTTGATATAATATAATATTTTAAGCGATAGACTTGTTAAAAAAGCATGGCATATAGCACAGAACTAAAGACTATTAAGTATGTGCAAGAAATGTCATAGAAATATAGCTTTATTTTGTCGGCACTCTTGCAGCATTATTTTAGAACTATGCCATCAATTTCAATCCTACAATCAAAACCTTTTCTTTAGACAATCATCAGTAAAGGGAAGAGTGCAGATGTCAGAAACCTCTAATTAGTTTTCTTAATCTCTCTAATATATATTTTCTCCCTTTTGCTATCAAGTGATGAGTTTTCAGCTTTAATATTCTCATTCAATATTTTTTTTTGCGGTGTATAACTTTTGTTTCAATATATTTGCAGTGGCTTTAAGGATTTGTTTGACTGGAAGCATTTTATTGATACATTGAAGGATGATGTCCACATAGTTGAGACATTACCACCTGCCTATGCCGGAATTCACCCTTACTCAAAAACTCCAATATCTTGGTCTAAGGTAACCATAGCTTGTATGCTCAAAATATGTTGATTAATTGATTTACCACATTCTTGTTGAGGTCGGACGACGGCCATCCATCCATCTCGTCTTTTGGTAGCCAGTTAAGTTGTCCAGAAAATGAAAGGATCACTATCATAGAATGGCCTCCTTGTATGTGTCATCATAATTTATTTAGTCGCTTTGTGTCAATGCCAAAATATTTTGCACATCATATAATTGCATCCTCTTTTACCAATGCTTCGGATTCCGGTCAATGAATATACATAGTGCTTATGCTTATTTACAGGTTCCTTATTACAAGACTGAGGTTCTTCCCCTCCTAAATCAACACAAAGTGATCTATTTCACACATACTGATTCACGGCTTGCTAACAACGGCATTCCAAAATCCATACAGAAACTAAGATGCCGTGTAAATTACAGAGCATTGAGATATTCAGCTCCAATTGAAGAATTCGGAAACGAATTGGTATCTAGAATGCAGCATAATGGAAATCCTTATCTTGCTCTTCATTTAAGGCAAGTTGTAATCACAGTATGTAATACATTTGTAAGATCAATTGCTTCAAATAAATGTTCCATTTCTAATCACCTTACTCTATCTCTTCTTTGTTATAGATATGAGAAGGATATGCTTGCATTTACTGGCTGCAGCCACAATTTGACTGCAAAAGAAGACGAAGAACTGAGACAGATGCGATATGAAGTTGGTCACTGGAAGGAAAAAGAGATTAATGGGACTGAAAGGAGATTGTCTGGAGGTTGCCCGTTAACTCCAAGGGAAACTTCCTTACTACTTAAAGCACTTGGGTTTCCATCACACACCAGGATTTACCTCGTAGCAGGAGAAGCATATGGAAAAGGAAGTATGAAATATCTCGAGGATGATTTCCCCAACATTTTTTCTCATTCCACTCTGTCCTCCGAAGAAGAGCTAAGTCAGTTCAAGAATCATCAAAACATGTTGGCAGGTATTGACTATGTTGTTGCCCTTCAGAGTGACGTATTTCTTTACACTTATGATGGAAATATGGCGAAGGCTGTTCAAGGTCATAGGCGCTTTGAAAACTTCAAGAAGACAATCAATCCAGACAAGTAATACATTCATCATCTATCTCTTCTATATCAACTTCTACACATTTTAGATTCATTGTGAAACTGTTTCTTGTTCATTCTGGGTATATAAACTGATTTCAATGGTTTTGATGCAGGATGAATTTTGTCAAACTTGTCGATCAATTGGACGTAGGAATCATTTCTTGGAAAAAGTTCAGCTCCAAGGTAAAAAAACTTCATAGAGACCGTGATGGTGCTCCATATCTAAGAGAGTCGGGAGAATTTCCAAAGCTGGAGGAAAGCTTTTATGCAAATCCTCTGCCAGGATGTATTTGTGAAAGAAGAAAGGAGTAGATACTTGGTCTCGGTTTATTAGCTCTTTCTTATGATGGTCTTATAAGAGCTGCAATCATATCACATTGTGGTTGTGGGATGATATTTTTTCAGTAATTCTTTCTTCAGGAGATGGCAATGTGATATTTGTCCAAAAGCTGGATCATTTGGCGAGGCGCCGTTGCTATATATTGCCTGGATGTTAGGATAAGATTGCAGGTGATGGTGATTTGTTAAGTTCAAGAAACTAAACTACCCAGATGCAGTTTTAAAGTAAGGATCAAGTTTGGGCTGGCCAAAGTATACTACTGTCGATACACGCAATAGATACTAAACACCATACCTTAATATTAAGCAAACCTCATTCTAACCACACTTTTGAATAATTTTTTTTTGCCTTAATTATTTTATTTGATACTTGTATTATAATCAAAACCAAGAAAAAAGGGGTGGGACTGAACAAGCTGTATTCTTATTGCACAATGTAATATTTGAAAAGGATTATATCTAGCTTCTGTGCATTTGCAATTCTTTTCTTCTGACAAATTATGCATCTGTAATTCTTTTTAGCAGGTTTCTTACAATAAATCTCCCCCTTGTGATAATTAATGAATTTTCAGATACTGTCCTTTCTATAAAACACATCTTTTACCCCTTAATTATTCTGATTGAAATGCATTTTTTTTTCTGGTTTAATAATTAAGCTTAACCTCACATAATCCAGGCTTAATGTATTGGCTGGCAAACTTATTTCAACTCGAGAAAAAGAAATGATAATTGAGGAATTATTTTAGGACAAGGTAGTGTGTGGTTTGCTTTATATGACTAGGAATATTCGGTTGAAGTCCTTTTATTAAGGAAAAGAAATATACTGTTCAAACCATGGTTCTAAATTTTCTCCTCAATTAAAGCATACCAATACCATAAAAGGGACTGCCAGTAGGATCCATGTGTTATGCCAGAAAGAAACTGTTGAATTGAATAGCTATATAGTACTCTACTCATGATATTGATTGGCTATTATTCTTATTCATTGGCTATATTATTAGTCCCCCCCATTAGAAAAAATGGAAAACGATGCTTCACTATAATAATTGCTTGAGTCTTGAGAGATTGATAGACACCTGTATTATAATTATTTTGCCAATTGGCAAAGTAATTCAAAAATTATAACAGGGCTGCAGCCTGCAGTCAATAATACACTTTGAATATGTCAAATAGTAATCAATCTTAATTTATACTACAAGTGTAATCTCACCTATGATTAGTACAATTATGCAAATTTTATATTCACAATAGATGGAAATTACTTTCATGATAAAAATATTCACTTAAGATTTGGGGACTCCAATTGTACATATAACAACAAAATCAAATTTTGAAATGATAAAAAAGGCGAAAACGACAATCAAAGGCGTGCATTTAGCTCTATAGTTCCATTTCCTTTGCTGAGGAAAGGATAATCAGTGTAGCCTATAACAGGATCCTGTGTGTAAAATGTCTTCCTGTTATACTTGTTAAGAGGTGCATTAAGCTTAAATCTTAAGACTAAATCTGGATTAGAGATAAAAAGACGACCAAATGAAACCAAATCAGCGTCACCTTGAGCTACAGCTTCCATTCCTAACTTCCTAGTGAATCCACCACTGCACATGAATGTTCCTTCATAAGCTTTTCTCAAGTTCCTCATCAAATGAGCTTCTTCTTTTTCTTCTTCTTTGTCATACTCAGTTTTGCCATAAGCTGTATATCGAGGTTGCGTAACATGAAGATATGTGAGTTTTCTACCAAGCTCTTTCTGGAGATTGTTTAGTCTCTCAATCACTGCTAAGCCTAGTCCAAGAGGGTCAGAATCCATAGCATCATTGTGATCAATTGCTGGTGAAATTCTCACACCAACTCTTTCTGCTCCAATGCCAGAAACAACGCCTCGAACCACCTGAGTTAAAAACCTGCATCGATTTTCAATTGATCCACAATATTCATCTGTTCGATCGTTGATTCCATCTTTCAAGAATTGATCAATCAGATACCCATGTGCCCCGTGAATTTCAACTCCATCAAAACCTGTATGTGTGTTTCAATTTCATCATCTTGCATGCTGTGTCTTTAAAATAATAAAATCACATAAACACGAAATTAGTCCATATCTGTGTAGAGCACTGATACGTCTGCACAGGTATGGATTAATTTCATTATCGATAACTCAGAAGCAAAAATTAGTAAGCTAAATGAATTCATTAAACAGATATAAAACCTGCTCGAATTGCATTAATAGCTGATTGGCGATAATGCTGGACTATTTCCGGTATCTCAGAAGTGGCAAGTGCTCGTGGCTCCGGATATGTGCCATAGGAACCATCTGGCAAAAGAATTCTCCACCTCTTTGAAAGAGGTTTCGTCGTGGACGAAATGGGTGCAGCACCACCAGGCTGATACACTGTTGCACAATTAAACCAGTCAGTGAAAATAAGTGCACAACAAGTAACTGTAAGTTCTGTAACAACTTGCTATAAACATAGCAAATACTAAGAATTTTCTATGCTGTTCATTAAGGATGGAAAGTTACCAGAATGAGATGCACGGCCAACATGCCATAGTTGACAAAAGATAATGCTGCCTTTGGCATGAACAGCATCAACTACATTTCTCCATGCCTCAACTTGTTCCTCTGTATATATTCCAGGTACATGGGGAAACCTGCACCAAACGCGTTCAATCAAAATAAAACACTCCTCTATATTACAATAATGTAATATTTTCATATGTAAATGTTAGAGTGGGTGAGTGTATCTGCATTATTTTTTTTTATTGAGTAACTTAGTGGCTAGAAATCCAGTGAATAAGTGGAGAATATCAAGTTATAATTGTAACTCTGGATGTATATAATGCGATGTCTCTATCCTACCAACTTACTTATGCTCATGGAACTTCCATAGGTCATTTTTACTTGTCACAATTATAGAAAAAAATTGTAATATTTACTTGCAAATTGCAATTACTAACAACTTGTAGCACAAGTGATGGTCTCTTAATTATTTAAATCTGTGAGGAATGAGATACCTTGGTTCATCAAAATCAATCCGACATTATTTGTTTTGCCTATAATACCCTTGAGTATTATATTACAAAGAGAGAAATGTGTGGAATGAAGCAATAAATAATTAATTTTTTTTTATTACAATATAATTAAGGGTATTGTAAGAAATGATTATTTTAATTTTTTTAGTGGCTAAATTTATACATTTTATGTATGGAGAAGTAGAGAATTCAAGTTTAAAAATTCAAATCCCTCTAAATTAATGTTCTGATAATTATCAATTGAATTATATTTACAAGACTTTTAATAAATATGTAAGAAAATAAATTAACTCCTACTAAAAATAAATAAAATAGAAAAGACAAATGTTAATGACGGCCCCACAGAGCACTCATTAACAAGACCTACTAGAATAAGCTTGAAAAAGAGATATGATTTTTTTTAAAACGGTCAAAATAATTAGTTATTAACGTCAATATTTTCTGATTTACCGGATTTGAACTGAATCCTTTTATATCTTTGAATCCTTGGACCTTTATGTCAATTCAATTGAACTACCTAGCCAAAGTTTAGCCAACCAGTTGAAAAAGAGGCATGATGGGAAAGGAATAATAAAGTGGAGTACCACCAACAAGTTGGGTTTAGTCACTAGTGGAAGCACTTAAGCACCTTTTGGTAAGGTCAACTTATAATATGACAATTTATTTTTTTAAAAAAATTTATAGTTTATTTTATTAGTTTAGAAGTTATTTTACATTTTATTTGTTATAAGTTAAAAACTAGCTCGAAAGTTATTCGCTATAAACTCATCGATTATAAGTTATTTTATCAATTATCTGTTTTTACTGTTATTTTTTATCAAAGTGAGTCTTAGATACCTACAACGATGATGAGGAAATCAATGTTTAAATTGATGAAAAACCAATCAAATAAAAAATAAAAAATAAAAAAGAAAGTGGAGTGTACCCACCCACCCATGAGCGGTAGGAGAAATGGTGGTTCCTTCGGTGATGAGAAATCCAGCAGGACTTGATCTTTGAGCGTAGTATTCAGCATGTGCTGCGTTTGGAATCCCATTCAACGCTCTGCATCTTGTCATAGGAGCCAACACCACCCTGCACCCCCAACACCATATCCACATCAGATCACTAATTCATCATTATTGCTCCAATTTTGTGGGGGTGGGGGATAAACTATTTAATTAATCTAATTAAGTATCCCAAAATAAAAAACAGTAGTAACCACCTAACAAACAAGTTGTTGAAATTGAACAAAAATTGGTCAAATTAATAACTAATAATCAAATAAAATAAAAAAAGAGTGAGAAACAACCTATGAGAGAAGTTGAAGTTTGCAATCTTGTAAGGAGAAAAGAGAGTGGTGTTGCCTCTTTGTTCTTGTGTTGAGGTTGAATTATCTGCCATGGTTATAATTAATATATTTGTGTGTATCAATCAACTTGAAGAAATGATGAATTTTGTAGTGCTGATTCCTCCCGGAGATATTTGCATTCATTCATCCGAATCATGTGCCAGTATAGTACTAGTACCTTCGGTTCAATTAAACACGTGATTCAATTTTAGAGACCCTGTGATCACACGTTGGATTTCGAATATGGACGGTCGTCGTCATTATTGACTAAATTCAAGAACTTAATTGGGGATGGTAATGTAAGTTATTAGTGCACCATATTCTTTAGTGCACCGTATTTTATATGCAAGAACTGGTGTTAAAGTTCTAACACTTCCAAACAAAAAAAAATAAAAATTCTAACACTTCACTTATTTATTTTTAATTGTGAAATTTTTAAACACTAAATTACCTAATAGAAAAATGAGACTTAATATAGTAATTATTACTACCATGTTCATCTCGTATGATTTGTTTTCACTGTCGTTGAGCGTGTTTGGTATGATGGAAAGAAAGATAAAAAAAAGAAAGTTACGGAAACCGATGAATGAAGTTGAACTAATTCTATGTCAAAGTTCATTCATTAATCTGTACAACTTTCCTCCCTTCTACTTTCTTTCCATCAAAGAAATGGACAAGTCACATGTTAAACTAATTCATTATTATTAATTAGTTAATGGTTAATATTTGAATTATCAATATGACCACCACTCCAACAATCGTTAACCCGCATGTTATTACTGTCTATCACCACTTCATACACTTAAGCATGGCAAAATAACCCATATTCGATTTGACTGGGTTTGAGTTTTCCACAATTTTAAAAGATGTGGTTGGGGCGGGTATTGAGGATATTGATATCCACCCCGAACTCGCCCCGCTTATATCAAATTACATTTTATCATTTTTAAATTAGAAATTCTTAAAGAAACTTTAGATTATATTCATATTTTCTTTTTGGTAGATTATTACATTCATATTTTAAAGTTGAGTATTAAACAATTTATTATCTCTATTTATTTTTCTTGTATAAATATAGTTTAAAAAAAATAGTTTTCTATTTTTAACTCTATTTATAATAAAAAAAAAATACCAAAATACAATTCAAATTCATATAAAACAATAGCAAAATGCCCGAATCCGGTTGGATATGAGTTTGGATTTTTGATTTTTATCCCCGTTGAAAATTGAGACGGTATGAGGATAACTGAACTTTATAGATTTGAATTTGGCGAGAGTAAAATCTGACCCTGCTCAGCCCCACTCCATTGCCATGTCTACATACACCTCTTATCACCATTATCAACCACTATCAGCGACCGTCGATCACCACTGCATGCATTCATAATCACCAATTTTGAAATTTTTAAAACTGAAACAAAAGCCAATTTTTATTTTTGAAAATTTAAAAACAGGAAATCATCCTAAACGGGATGTAGATGTCAAAATTTGTCTTTAAATATCAGGCTATTTTCTGAAAATATATTCAAACAAAATACTACAAAAGTATAGTATCTTAAAATATGAGAAGCCAAATTTTTTTTTTCTTAAAGAAAAAGAAGAGTTATGCATGGACACGTATGTATGTATTAATGTATGTATGTATGTATAATAAAAAAAGCGTACATGGAAATGTATGTATAAAAAAATAAGCAAGAGTTATAAAAGAGTATCAAATTAACACTTAATTATAAAATAGTGTTTCCATCCCAAAAAAAGTCTAAAGCCAAAATACGCTTTCCTTGATATCTAAAACATGAATGTTAGGATTCTTAAAGAATGTTGAAGTATACGAAAAAAGTATACGAAAAAGTTTAGCATAAATTCTATTCTATAAGATATTCTCTTTTTACATAAAAAATTCACTAAAAAAAGTTACATAATTTTAATCGTAAATGAGAGGATTTATCAAGTAGAAAAAAGAAGATAAATTCATATTCACATACATAAAAATTATAGAGAAATAAGAATAATCTTGAATTATTTTTTGAAAAAGTAGATATTGAGTTTTTGATAGTAAAGCATCTAAACTTCCTATAATTTTATTATAATTTAGAATTGTAGGAATTGATTTATATACAAAATTTCACTTCAATTGAAATTTAGTTATTGCAATAATTATCTTGACAATAGTTTAACTTGTATTTTTAATACAATTATTTTTTCATGTAAATTTCTTAAACAATATTTTTGGGATACTTGATATCAAGAGCTTTTGTGATTTAATCAATTTATAGATTTTCATATAGTTTTTTTGTTCCAAAGCTAATCAAAACAAGAAAAAAAAATAGACAAAAGAAAAGAAATAATTTACAAATGAAAAGGGTTCCAACCGCATTGCTCAGGAGAAGATTTTGAATGCCTTCCGGAAGAACCAATTAAGAGGTTATTATCTGAAGAAGTTCCAAGTTTAGCGAGAAAAAAAAATAGTGCATTGATTTCTTTCTCTAAAGGTGTGACAAATTGTAACATTGTTATGCGAGAGCAACTTTTTAATGTTTTGAATCAAAATTGTATGGACATGAAACTGAGGAGAGAGACCTTTCATGAGACTGGTACAATGTAAAGAGTTAGAATAGAAGATAAGCTCGTTGATGTGCATATCTTTGGCTACGGTGAGACCTGTAATATAGCAAGTAGCTCGACATGCAATATGTCAGAAAAGTCTTGGGTGAAGTCAGAAAATCCTGATAAGTAATAGCCTAAGTTGTTTATGATAATTCCTCCAAAGTCAGCTCTAATAGGGGAATCAAGACAACTTCCATCTACATTAAGAATGATACAAGAATAAGTGTTATTATTGTTCTACTTAATAAACTTGTCAACCGGAGTGACATTGGAATGAGAAGTAAGACATCTTGATTTCGACCATGCTCTTAAGGACCACATCTCATTGTTCAAACACATCAAGTTTCGATGTTTCCAAGCCCACCAAATACCATTTGAGAAGATGAAAGCTTCGGAACCTATGACAGCTAGTTTTGGACCGCATGCAGTTTTGACTGCATGTAGTCAAGAAAGATCTGTCCATCCAATTAAGACCAGACAGTTCAGATATAAGAAAGACTTGACCGTCCAATTAAGATCAAACGGTCCATATATAAAGCAGTCGTTCAATTTAATTAAATCTTCTTTATATTTAGACCGTCCAATTTGTGCTAGTAGCGTCCGAGATCTCGGAGACTTTGACCACTTACTTAAAATGAGTAAAGATTCTTACCACATGAAGTCTTGAACTAGTAATTAATTGCTGCCAAGCAAGCGCAAGACAGCGGGCAAAAAGAACATTGGAAGTGTCTGTAGAGTAGTCAAAAAAATAGAGACAGCGGCCAAAGCAAAAGATGAAAGAAGAGAGGCGTGAAAATAACAAATTGACTCTTCCTTCTCTCTCTCTCTCTCTCTTTGCATTCCATTCCAACTCTTTCTTTCGTCCATTCGTTTCACTCATGTATTATTATTATTCCATTCCATTCATTCATCACATCCACTTATAATTAATTAATCAATACATATATATATATATTACTTTTACCCATAAGCCAAAATAAAAACTACCTCAACAACAATTCATTGCACTCCAATTCTTTCTCTTTTTTTCCTGCTTCATCAAGGTCAGTTTTTTTTCTTTTCTTTTGTTGCTTTGAATTTGATTATGATGATGATGATGATTGGGTTGGGGTAACTAGTAGTAATTAATTTAGCATGGTATGTTTCACTTCAATTAATTTCTTTTTTCATTCAACTATTGCATCATGTTAACTTAGCTCAAAAACATGAAATTTAAGATATTTATTGGTTAATTGTTTGTGTTGCTTAATTAAATAACATTTTTTTATTATCAAATATATGCATTTTTAGGAAGGATCAAATGACTGGAATGGCAAAAGAAGAAGATGTACTTAGAGCTGATGTTAAATCTACATTGTCATCAAAAGATGATAATAGTGGTAGTAGCCAACTACTAAGGTTGCAGTATCAAGTTACTAAATTGTTTAAGGGTTTTTCAAGTTCACCTGATCTTGAAAATCAAAACACAAATTACAATCCCGAAATCCTCACTACTCTCAAGCGTCAATGGGCTGCAAACTTTCACTTGAAGTACATGGTATCATCATGCATAATGTGCCACAATTATATTTAGATTGACTTATTTGAGTTTATTTACTGGCATAAGCACTTGTGCGACTGTTTCAGAGAACTTATTCAAACAACATATGATATGTTCATAATTAGTTTTAGGCTCATTCCCATTAACTCTCTAGGATAGCTTATAACTTAAATGAAACTTTGTTTTATCTTTTGTTGTAGAAATAGCTTATATTATACATAAACACTTATATGATAAGCACTTATGCTATAAGCGCTTCATTAAGCTTTTTTTTTCCCTAAACTAGGCCTTATACAGTGAGTACAGATTATGAAGAAAGTTTAAGCTGCTTGTTATTTTAGGATCTTTGGGACTTGGTTTTGAATGGTCCTCTTCCCTGAGTTCGGCCTTATCAACTGTTACTTGAATTTTCATCTCAGTTCCTTTTTCACTGTGAAGCATTATATCTGTGTTCTTGTTTCTTACTTTCTTTACTGTGCATGCCATTATCAGTTTCTACGATTCATACATTTTCTTTGTGTCTTAGGACCCAATCCATATGTTGTCCTTTCACAGGGTCAAAAGTCTTGGAAGGAGCCCTCACGACTGTTTGAGAGCATGGTGGTTGTTGGACTTCACCCTAATTGTGATGTTCAGGCACTGCATAGGCAATTTGTTGATAGAAAACTTGAAGGATCTGACAAATTGAGAAGTGATCTTGGTTGTCAGAATCAATCCCGCGCAGAATCCAATATTGAACCTCAGGTTGTGATTTGGTAGCAGTGACTGAACAATTTTAACTATTTTTCTTATTGCCAATGATACAAGTATTAGTGTTAGTTGAATTACAATTTTACTTCAACGACCACAAGAACATTTATTGATTACTGTCTTCATTATTAATTTTGTCTTGAAGTATACCTGTATAATGAACACACCTTGTTCAATTTTTTCCAGGTCTTGTTTGTTTATCCTCCAGAAAAACGGCTGCCTCTTAAACGCAAGGATCTTCTTTCTTTCTGTTTCCCCGGAGGCTTGGAGGTTAGTTGTATGCTTAATGAACTTAAATTACCATCCTTCATTTTTATATCATGATCATCATCATGATCATAGAAGAAGATGAAAATAGAAATGACCTTAAGTATTGAGATTTTGTTTTGAAATTGAAAAGGAAAGATGCCAACTAGCTTGAAGCTAAATTGACACTGGGTCCACTGTTAGGACTAGAGTGTAATAACAAAGTTTGAAGTTTGATCTTCTACTCACTTGGTATATCTTAAGTGGCAATGGGTGAAGTAATAGGGCGAATAAGAGAAAGTTATTTGTATTTGTGTAATGTATTGAATGAATATTGAATTATGTGCATTTACTAGAGTGGGTATCCATTGTCGATGAACCATACTAACTGAAAAGTCAGGGTGATCAATATTCAATAGTGACCACATTACTCATATAAGCATATTTAATTTCTTGGTATTAGCAGTAGTTTATGTAGGTATAATGTATCTGCATATATATATATGGTAAATAGGCTGCAAAGGCAGTCAT
Source organism: Trifolium repens (assembly GCA_030408175.1). NCBI lineage: Eukaryota > Viridiplantae > Streptophyta > Magnoliopsida > Fabales > Fabaceae > Trifolium > Trifolium repens. The sequence continues at coordinate 53,579,389 of CP125851.1, forward strand.
CTACTTGTCTGTATTGTCTTGCATTTCTTTATTTTCGTATGTGTGTAACTTTTGTGGAGCTTCTAATATTTTCTATATATTTTTAGGTTCAAGCTGTTGAGAGAACCCCTTCCATGAGTGCATTGAATGAAATTTTTTTCGGGCAGGTATTTTTTGCAATACTATAAATTATTGTTAATTTATGTAAAATATTTTCTGGATTAATATTTGATTGATAAATGATTAAATTCTTCCTTCCCTTTGTCACTCCGGTTACCCATAAGTAACTTCATTTTCATAGATCTCTTGTCACTTTATCAGTAGCATTGTAAACTTGAAAGTTCAACCGTCTAACGACCATTTAGTTCTTCCAGAATGCTTCTTTCTGGAATAGGTTTCATGTTTACGTTTGGAGTTGTCATATTGCAGTTATTCAAAATTTAAGGATGATGTATGGTTATCACTTGGGTCTTTCAGATCCTTGTTTCCACAATATGGTTATTATGATTAATTAAATTTTTTTTTGTCTAGAGAAACATTTTTCAGATTCTGGTTCCTGCATCATTTATGCTTTCCTTCAGAAAAGTTTTTCTTTGCAGGCCTTATAACTTTCTGTGTCAATGGATAACATTTTATTTAGGGTTGCTTGTTACCCTTTTTTGCTAAATCTTCACTACTTTTTCATTCATATAGTTGGAGGATCTAAAATATTAAATACTGATGACTAAAGGTCTGTCTGTATATTGCAGGAACACCTTAAACAAATGGATCTTTCATTTGTATTCAGGTTACAGGTATCTGTAGCAATCTTATTCTTAATTAGCTTCCACTGTCTTATATGTGTGTGTGTGCGCGCACGGTATTTCTTTTGGTTGTTATTCTAAGCGCTTTGATGACATTATTACTATGTGGTCTTTTTTCTACTTCGGGATAGCATTTGGAATGAACCATCTAAAGATGTTTATGACTCGATTGGTGTTAACATGGACTCTTTCATAGTTTTTTTGGCGGTCTTCATTCATAAGATGGTTATGATGTATATCTTCTGCTGTGATGCAAAAATCACCCTGACATTTGTTTGTGCTAACTGTGTTTTTTTGCTCGAGATCCCATCCTAGAAATAGGACATCAAATTCTGTCACGTGAGAATAGAGTTCTCTTGCCACTAGTGTAATATATTTTCTGACCCTTTTGTTCATAAAAAAAAGTGTAATATATTTTCTGGTTTTCTTTCATACAAGGAATCGGGGATCTAAATATTTACCATTATGCATTGTTTTGTTTGGTATAGTAGATTTGGAAATAAAGGAAATATACAGTTGGTGTGTTTTGACTATTAAAAACTTCTTTTAATGTGCGTTGGAGGTCTAAGATCTAGTGTTTAGGGGTAGGTGCACTAAAGTGACAAGAAGTAACCTTGGTGATTCCTAGGATCAAGTAGTCCCTGAAGTCACTTGAGTCATGGCTCGTGCGCTAGAGCCTAGTATACTTTATAAGCATCAATCATTTCCTTAATTTTCTTTCCTAATCTACCCTACCAAAAAGTGCTAAATCTAATTTTTAATATTTAGATTGCTCTGGTTTCTGTACTCAAATGTTACTTGGTTTTGTTTTTGTTTGACTCTGTAGGGTTCTGACAATTCAACACTATATGGGTGTTGTGTTTTGGTTGAAGAACTAGTGCAAAAGCCATCTGGATTGCTATCTCTGATTTCTGACAAGCAACCATCCTACTCTTCTTTAAGACGTTATATATTAACCACTCAGAGATGTTACTGCATTCTTTCAAGACTTCCATTTTTTGAACTACACTTTGGTGTATTAAATAGGTAGGCATTTGTAATCAGAAGTCATCCGATGAAAGTGGGATGTACGAGATATTTGCAACATATGTGTCCACTCACTGCATTAAGTTTTGAAAGGACTCAGTAAACAGTAGGTTTGTTCGGTTCACCTTGTGTGCATCAAACAAAAAAGTATCAACAATTCATTTCTGATATGTAGAGGATTCGCCGAGATTTATCTTTACCACTTTGTGAAATATGTATGATATTGTGAAATTGAATTGTAAATCAGCTAAGCATACTAGTTTGGAGATATTTCTGTTAGAAGGAATTTTTCCATTTCATCAAATCAATGCATTCATTATAAAACTGGGTGGGGGTTGAAAAGCACTCCTGAAGAATAATGTTCAATACAAAGTTAACTTGAATACTTGCCTACTTGGCATGCACATGTGCCACAAACACATCTTAACATAGGTTGCTGCAGAAAAAAGAAAAACCGATGTATTGATGTCCCAAGATTAAGTGAAACAAATAATATATCATCAGAAAGTAATTAAAATGGTACATGCTTCCCAGGAATGTAGTTTGTTGTGACAGTTTTGGTCTTGTGTAATAGGAGTCAGCTTATATAAGCTAAGGAGCTTTATCTGTTGTTTTCTTTCTTCTGCCCTACCCTGTCATATTTCAAATGCTCCAGATTATTAGAATCTTTTGGTAGGATTTCTCAGATGAAGTAGGTTTCTACATTGGAAGATTAAGTTCTATATATTGTGGAACTTAAACTGAAAGTTTTTTATCCTGATTTTAGTGTGTGCGTGTAGATGGCATGCTGTTTATCAGCAGTCTATTTAGCTGAAATAATGAGTTGTAGATAATATATGCTGCCACATTGTATTCTTATGCATGAACTTAAAGCTGTTTACTTTTCGGCATGCTAGTTTATCTTATGGATTTATGATTTTTGCTCATTTTATTGTGCTGACATTTCTGTAGCATCTTCACTCAAGAAAGGTTAGAGAAGTTGACGAAAAGTGTTGGAGATTCAAATTTAGAATTTGTTGAAGGTAGCTATGATGAAGAAAACTCAGAGGGAAATTCAGAGTGTGTGTTGGTAAGCGATGATATAATAGAACACGGGTTTCATGAAAATTCAATAAGTTCTCAATCAAGAGCAATAAGATCTACATCTGAAAACATTGTTGGTGATGATCACCCGGAGAACCTAAAGGTTAATGGAGAGCTGCAGTCTTATAAGGAGAGAATAGATTATGACAGTGATGTGCCTACTGAGCATGAAACTGATAGGACAGCAACCAAAGAAGAATCTGGCCCTACAATTTCTGAAGATAGTGATGGTCAACCAGAGAACCACATGGTTGATGGAGAGCTGCAGTCTAATAAGAAGAGAATAGATTATGACAGTGTTTTGCCTAATGAGCATGAAACTGAAAGGACAGCAGTCAAAGAAGAACCTGGCACTACAATTTCTGAAGATAGTGATGGTCAACCAGAGAACCTAATGGTTGATGGAGACCTGCACTCTTATAAGGAGAGAATCGATTATGACAGTGTTGTGCTTACTGAGAATGGAACTGATAGGACAGCAGCCAAAGAAGAAACTGGCGCTGCCATTTCTGAAGATAGCGATGGTCATCCGGAGAGCCTAGTTGATGGGGAGCCGCAGTCTTATAAGAAAAGAATAGATTATGACAGTGTTGTGCCTACTGAGCATGAAACTGATAGGACAACAGCCAAAGAAGAATCTGACCCTATAATTTCTGAAGATAGTGATGGTCAACCGGAGATCCTAGCGGTTGATGGAGAGCTGCACTCTTATGAGGAGAGAATAAATTATGACAGTGTTGTGCCTACTAAGCATGAAACTGATAGGACAACAGCCACAGAAGAATCTGTCCCTATAATTTCTGAAGATAATCAGAATGGAGATGCTTTTACAACCAATAAAGAATTGGAAGATAGGAATTTACCCAATGCTATTTTGCCCCTCGTGCATTATTGTCAGTATGAAAGCTCTGAATCGTCTTGCAGGTTCATGGCTCTTAAACATAATTGTATTATCAGAAAATATATGCTGCTATAAGTCTGGCATGTTTGCTATTTTTTTTTTTTTTTTTGTAATAGAGTGTGTTTTCTCTTTTGATGGAGTGAACATCTCAGATTTTTCAAACGGAAATATTTGAACCCCAGGCTTGCTTTCACAGTGCTCCTTTTTGAGGTTCCTATGTTTCTTTATGGGAGTTTCGTTGATAGATGTTTAGATGGATTCAAGTGATCTCTTTTATTGATCTCTTTGCTTTATTTTGTTGATTTTTGTCTTGTCGTTTGGTTCTTTTGTTTGGAGAGAATTCATTTGTATCCCTTACTTATTTCATTTACAATCATTTTTATTAATTTAATCAAACAGGATACGATGTTTTTGGACCTATCTTTATAGGGAAACATTTTGTCCTCAAATTTTTTTCCCTTTCATATAAGTGATGGATCTTTGACATGCTTATGCAGTTTTCAAGGCTCACCTTGTGAAGACAGAAATTTCAGGAGTGACAATGATGATAATGAGGCAGAAGATGCATCTTTTTCTGGCCAAGAGAAGTTAGATGACTTAAATGATATTCTTGATTGGGCTGTGGTTTGTAGTTTAAGAAGCACCTATATCTATTATTTGCCTTGTCTTTGGTGACAATGTTTATAGTTGGTGGTATTTTTCCAATTTGCAGGAAAATGACCATGGACCCCTACAAATTATATGCAAGTACTACCAGCTAAGTTGTCTTGCCAGGGGTTCAGCACTCACATTTCATCCTTTGGAGCACCTGCATCCCTTGGAATATCATAGACCAGCCGCGACAGTCTTATGTCGTACTGGTTCAACAATTGATTTGGAAAATTTCAGCACTGGTCTGGATTTAGCGGATGTATGCTGTCATAATAACTTTTGAATGGATGAGCTTGCTTTTGTGTTACTTTATATTTAAGATTTGAGTCTTAAGGTAGCATTCTGTTTGAGGGTCATATGCTCATCAAACTTAGTATTTCATTGTTGTTTGTTCCTCTCAGGCACAAAACACTCTTGTGGTGGAAGAGGCAACTTCGTTATCTGTATGGACTATAGCTTGCTTATGTGGCACCTTAAGACTTGAAAATGTATGTTTTATGCTTTATATCAGCAATCACAACTGTTTTTCCCCATATGTTGTTATATTAATACCACTCATGAGCTTCCAAGTATATGGATTATGCTATATTTTTCCATGGAAGATTTGGCTGCATTATTTTGAAATTGAGCCTATGTATGGATAGATTCATTATGTTTTACCATGATATGGTTTCACTTCCTTTTTTATTGTTGGGGTGCATGCACTTCTGTTCTAGCTTTACCTTGAGACTTGAAAACGTATAATTTATGCTATGGTATCAGCAATTAGAACTGTTTTTTCCATATGTTGTTAATCTTGATATTTTGCTCGAGCTTCTACGTAATGGATTATGCTTTTTTTTTTTCTATGGAAGATCTGGCTGTATTATTTTGAAACAGAGCTTATGCATGTGAAGATTCATTATGCTTTTACCGTGATAAGGTTTACTTATCTTTTTTGTTGTTGGGGTGGGTGCACTTCAGTTGTAGCTTTACCATGAGTTCTACCTCTCATGATTTGTGAAGCATTAAAATGCTATGTTCTCTTACCGGATACATTTTAGTTATAAATGAGATCTGTTAATTGTTTAGACATTGCTTTACAAATAGCTATTGCTTCTGTATTCAAAATGAAGACCATATATGAATAGTTAACTTAGTCACTTCAACTGTAGCCAAATTAGAGGGGAAACTATGCATGCCTGAAATGAGTTAACGCAGTATTTTTTCTCATAAAGTTGAAACGCAGTATGGTTGTACTGATTGTTTGTCCGTTCTGAACTCTGCAGGTGTTGACATTCTTAGCAGGAGTTCTGCTGGAAAAGCAGATACTTGTTGCCTGTTCTAATTTGGTACGTTTTGCACCACATATTAAGTTTCTAATGATATTAAAACAGTGAATATTTATAATGTGGATGCTGCTGCTTTGGTGTGGTTAGACGAGTCAATTGATATACATTGTTTTGTTCTTTGGAAACATTATTGTTCCCTTATTAGGTCTCCGCTGAATTCGGAATAATAACAATTATATTTTTATTTTGATTGCTTCTCATCGTTGTCCTGTCCTAGCTTATGTTTTTGTGTATATAACCCCTTTGACTTTATTGTCAAAAAAAAAACCCCTTTGACTTTTCAAGATATATTGGCTAAGGATACACTGAGGAATAATAAAAAATAAATAGCAGTAAAATCCATTTTTATTGACCAATTAGATTTGCCTCCAAGGATCTATAACGGTCCCAAGAAGTCCAATATTGAAACTTTTGAATATGAGTTAAGAAGACCTTATGAAAATCAGGGTTTAAGTAAAAATATATATTAGATCTTCTACAAATCTAAAAGCATTTTGCATAAATTTAAGTTGCATTGGATTTTTCTTTCTCCCTTTTCATATAATGAGTAATTTTGCTGTCATTCTCATGCTGGTATATGTATGTTTATGATTATCTTGTTTAGTAATATGGATGAGTATGTTTAACACTGAATCCTTGCGGAGACAATTCAACTAATAGTTTATGTCAGACATAATTTTGCTGGCTTGACCTGTTTTAAAGTTTTAAAGTTTATAATCTTTCTTTCATGACCAGGGAATCCTATCTGCTGCAGTTTTATCAGTTATTCCGCTAATCCAGCCTTATAGATGGCAAAGCCTGCTAATGACAGTTTGAGTTCTTTCTCTTATCCATATTAAAGTGAATGAGTTTATACATGATATTAAAATATATATTTTCCACCTTATGGTGTCTGATAAGAACACGATCTTCCAGGTTTTGCCGAATGACATGCTTGAGTTTTTAGACGCACCTGTCCCATTTATAGTGAGTATTCCTATCTTTTTGATTTAACCATTAAAAATATTATCTACCCGAACTCTAGAATCAGTGCAGGAGGTTGTTTTTGCTTTACAGATTGCTAACTGTTTGCTCTTGAACATGCTCAAATGACAGTTATTACTCAGATATTGATATAAGTTATATTTCTTTGGAGCCAATCTAACTGTTAATATTAACTCTTATTTTTAACAAAAATTTTAATATTAACTTAACTTTGATTCATAGGAAGATAAACTTAGATTTGCTATTGGAATTTATAATTTTAAATTTTGTTTCGAGTTCAACTGATTTTATATTTTTATCTTAACCCATCAGTTGATATTTGATAATACCATATCTGGTGTCTCTGATTGCCTAAAAATTAATCCTCTAGGTTGGTATCAAGAACAAGAACAAGACCAGTGAAGCCCAGTCAAAGTTTACCAATGTTATTGTGGTTGATGCTAACAGAAACCAGGTTTGTGTTTTTAATGCAGTTTTTTAATGATAATAAAAATAAACTCATGTTTTCGCGAACAATTTAATTAGCATTAGTATGTGTGGCATTTCCTTTCCTTTTATAATTGTAAAGTTGTGGTTTCAAATGAAGGAAAATATTAGTCTTACATATCATTGATTTTTTAGTACTGTATATTTTTTTTCTTTTTCCATTTGCTTGTGAATTGCATTCTTGACATCTTTATTAAAGATTTTTTACTTTTTGTATTCTTTTGATTGTGGATTACTTCTTTAGACAATTTTGTGCATTAAAGTCCTTCAATCAATTAATCCTTCAGAGGGATGGGATGGAGCTAAGCTACTTCAATTATATGTTTTTCACGAGCTTATCTTCTAATTTGTTGCAATAGGTGACGTCACCAACAATGCCACAACTGCCAAGACAAAAAGAGCTAATATCTTCCTTACGCCCTTATCATGCCACTCTTGTAGGAGAAAGTTACTTGGGAAGAAGAAGGCCGGTGTATGATTGCACAGAAATGCAGGTGTGTCCTTAATGAATTCATCATTATTAATTATCCTATCTTGTGACATTAATTGGATTCTTACGAGCATTAGTGTCCCTACAGATTGGAGCTGCAAAGGGGTTCCTTTCGGTGTTGAGGTCTTATTTGGATTCTCTTTGCTATAACATTCGTTCTCACACAATTACCAATGTACAATCAAATGACGATAAGGTCTGTATTTTATTCTCAGCGGCAAATTAAGTTAGATACTTTGATTTTTGTTTATTGTTATTACCTCTTTAATCATAAGGATTTGATGGAAGTTGTAATCTAGAACTAACTTGGACTTGGGCATAATTTTACTAAAAAAGGAATCAATTGCATAACGTTCGGTAAATCCCTGTTATAAAGTGGTTAATTTGTAAATGTAATATTCAAGTTAAGTTCTAAGTTATAAATATTCATCCAACCAAAAAAACAGCATAGTCTTTTCAGAGTGAAATTGTTTCCAATTTACCACCTTAATTTACTGATAAATTTATATTCGTGGTATTTTCAAGTTCAATGATATGAATGACACAAGTTCTAAAGTACTTCAAACAGTTGGATGAGCTTGAGTGTACACTTTAGGTTAATGCACCTAATCCTCAACCTATATCACTGTCCCTTCCCTTATAGTCTCTTTACAAAAAATGATGTTAACACTCCTGGTTTTGCTTTTTAGTGGTAATTAAAAGCCAAATTAAAATAATATTGTGTAGTAGGGGAGTCTTGGTGCAGTGATTGGAGTAGTTGCAGTTTGACATGGGGGTCATAAGTTTGAATTGTGAAATCAGTCAGCCTCTTAGAAATGCAACTTAAGGCTGCCTACAATAAACTCGCAATATGTTTGACCCTTCCTTGCCGTGCCGCTTGCCTTTCTGATTGAAACTAAACTGTGTATAATTTAAAAAATTGTATGTGAAACGAGTTGGGTTAAATAAAGTGTGGCATCATTTATAAACACTGACTTGCCTTGTAAAGAGCATATTTTAGTAAATTCTATTGTGAAGATCTGAGTTGATGATTTGTACCTTTAGGTATCTTTGCTTTTGAAGGAGAGTTTCATCGACTCATTCCCATATCGTGATCGGCCTTTCATGAAGGTTTATTTCTTGAGCTCACTTTATGCCTTATGCTAACTATGTAATTTTTTTTTAAAACGGTCAGAATTGATTTGCAAACTGTCTGATTTCTAATTGTTGAGTCCAGTTTCAAAATATGCATTCAACACGTGAATATTATTCAAACTACACTCATTTTTATCTTCTTGGATCACAACTACAGCACTGTGTAAGCAGTTTTTTGCTAAAACAATTTCTGTCTAAATTGAGCAAAAACTAATTTTCAGGCAGAAATTGTGTGGAATTTGTTCAAGTGAGTTTCACTGGAATAATCTTATCTTGAGACTAGCTTGATCTCATAAACCTGTTGACTCAATGCCAGGAAATGAACCCTTGTCTTAACTGCTGAACCTATTGGCCATTGGCAAGCTTCATTTCCTGGCACTAACGTCTACTTCAAGGCAACTCAATTGCATAAAAATGATTGTGTCTTTCAAAGACAATTGAACATGCACAGAATCTCTTTTGGACACAGCATGGATAAATCAGCTTAAATTTATTTGTCTCAGTTGTATCATTTAGATTTCAAATATTTCTTAATTAACAGCTTTTTTCTGTTCAGTTATTGTATTCAGATCACTAATGCAGATTTATTATACTTTGTTGCCTTGTGCTAAACAGCTTTTCGTGGATACACAGCTTTTTTCTGTACACACAGACATTGTCCTCTCTTCTGTACAAAAGGAATAGAGATGCCATGCAAAACATTCCGGGAATATTATTGTAATGTTTCAAGCGTGAATGCAAGTTCAGTGTTGCATAAATTTCTTTATTGAGTGGAAATTTTCGCCCTTTGGGGCACCTGTAAATAATTATTTAAATTACATATTCAAGCCTAAATTACGTAATAAAAGTTAAATAGTTAAAGATATGGAGAGACTTCTAGATTATGGTTCAATTGTTTCGATCAGTTCAACAATCATGGTTTAAGCCAGTTCGATTTTAAGGGGCTAAGATCAACCACAGCCGTATCAACTGGCAAATTAAACAGTTTCAGTTCAACCAGTAGCACTGATTGGTTCGATCTGGTTATAACAACACTGTATTTTATCCACATAAGCATAGTAGATACTTCATTTCAATACATGCATGTTTGGAATCATGGTGAGTTTGATGAAATCATGATGGTATAAAAAAAAAATTGTCGAAGTTTTCAAGTGTAACTTTTGCTAAAATCACAGTGGTTTACATTGTGATGGTTTATATTGTGATTCCAAACATGCATTATGTGTTACTGTGTTACTGACAATTGTGTTTGAGGTCAGAGACAACATGGTCAGTATTGGAAGCTTGTTTGCCATGAGTTTCATGTGTCCATTTGATGAAATAGAAATACAATAGAATATCAAAGAAACCATTTTTTTTAATGGACCAAGACAAAAAGAACTGAAGGGACTAACATGAAAAAAAGGTAACATGTACTACCAAAAACATATTCAAATCACTCAATTGTGTTTTGTTACCTTGCAAATACCACATTCAAATTTTACATCTAGAATTTTAAAGATACTCTGTGGAGTCTCTTTTGTTTTTTTGGTGGAGGACTAGCATAGTATATTTTCAGTTTGCACTTATTATAAGATTCTGCCCCTCCAATTGGCATTTTACATAAAAATAAAAACATTGGACAGTGTTTAATAATGTCTGCAATTGCAAGTTGAGGATATGATCACTATTCAGTAAGTGTGTATGTTTGTATGGACTTAAGAGAGTGTGGTCCAAGATGTAACAGTTATGGTTGATTCAAAACCAGAATGCTTCAGCAAAGATAACGGGATTTTCCTTCTGGCTGTTACATTAGTGGAAACATTTTATGTGTCCTTCTTGCCTGGGACAGTTTTTTCTTCTTAAATGCTCCACTGTTTTGTGTAACTTGGTAGGTTTGTGTTGTTTTGATTAAGTATTTTGTACTTTAATTCATTATAACCATGATTGACAAATATAAAAGAGGTGCATGCCATGCTTTAGAGATCAAAGGTTATTTGTTTTCATAAAGTGGAACATATATAATAATAGAAAGGGTGCTACAGCTGTTGCTTGGACTTACTTTTTTTTTTCTTTCTTATTTATGAACGATTTAAATCATCCGTGATGGAAATATTTTGTAACATCAATTGATTTATCTTATTTACTTTTCTGGAAAAACAAGCGAAAACTAACATGTATGTTTAATCGGTGGTGCATTCGTCCCTTCGATTGTTTAGGGGTTGGAGTTGTTCCGGTGTTTATTGTTTAGCACGTCTTGTGCTAATATTTCTTTATTACATAGAATATTTTGGCTTCTTAAAAAAACAGATACACTAAAGATATGATATATGTTGTAAAATCTAATGATATTGATAGATGTTCACATATAAGAAAATAAAACAGGTGTGCACATATTTATGATTGGTTGAAGTAGGGTGTTGTACAAGTACAGAGGTAGATAGAGATAATATGATTTGGCATATGGATCTTCTAGGGGATGAAAAATAGTGCTAAAGACTGAGTGAACAATTATACTGCCAAAAGTACTACTACTATGCAATAATAGAACCAAAGGTTTCAATGCAACCAAACAGCATTAATAAATGCTCTCTCATTTACTCATATGACCCTTAATGGACTGTTGTTGAATTCAATTGGTTTTTGACTTGGGTCCTATTCATTTGGCTACATTGACCTGCTTTTTTGTTACAATCCCAATCTCAGGTTGCATTGTTACACTGTTATGCTATTGTTAAGAAAGTGACCATCTGGTCACAGTGTTAATTAGCTTAGCCTTAGACTATTATTATTATGAGCATGTGCTTTCTGCAATTCCTTATTGATTAAATAATTTTTTGTGTACACTGATTAATTTATACTAGCTGTGAAACTCAAACCATGACACTTTTCTCCTCAATAAATAAACAAGTTTTTGCCATTTTATGGTATATTGTATTTAAGCATGTGAGGGCTGTTTCATAGGTGTCTAGTTAAAATGTCTAGCTAAAGTTTGGTGATTACAGTGTTTCTGTTGGAATGATCTTCAATCTCAAGGGTAAACAAAGGTTCTATTACCATGTCACTCAGTAAAGGTCACACTGTCTGAGCACTAACCACTATTAAGTACAATATTTGAATTAGTACTTTTTTTTTTGACAAAATTTGAATTAGTACTTTGATTACTTTGCTTTGTGTCAGAAAAAAGAACCATGAATGAATCAAGCACCCACACTGAGATCAAAGGTGTGTGTGTGTGTCCGAGTATATGATTTTTGTCAATGTTTTGACACTATAGTTACATTTAATCAACTTTCATTTTCTCAAACTATTTCTATATTTAGTATCAGTATCCAAGCATTACTAGGTGTTTCTTAGGAAAGAATGACAAATATATTTAGAGTAAACAGTCATTTTAATCTTTAAATTTTGTAAAGATCTATCAATTTAGTCTCTTAAATTTGCAAAATACCAATCAATTTATGGCATGTTCATTCACCGTGAAATTATAGAAGTTTGAATTAACATTGAGACTAATGTAATCACGGTGAACTACCGTTATTTTTTACAAAGGCTACTCTTTTTGTAACTTCAACAAAATTATCACCATATTTAATTTCAACTAGCTAAAAGGACAATAGAAAATAAAATAACCCAGGTTAAAATATTAGTGATGCATATGTAACTTTAGAATAAAAAAATATTTACAGCAAGAGAAGTGAGGATATTTGTTGATGCCTGCACTGCATCTCTCATTTTCTAAATCTCAGAAATAGAAAAAGGTCAAAATTTGTTAGTGGGGTGGGGTGTGTTTCTGAGGCAGAGTTCTGAGCCTGGGTGAAGTAAAGGAACAGAAAAAGTAAAATGAGTTAGTAGCAGTAAAAGCTCATAACCGTACAATCCTTCTGAGACAGTGAGAGGCATTACCAACTCTCTTTAAATAGTTTCAATATTACAATAATACTAATAATAACTATTTCCTCTTTTGTCTTTAGGAAGTAGGAACCTCTCTCTCTTTTCTCTCTATCTCTCTCTTCTTTATTTTATGGATTTCCGTAAATATGTCAGAGACAAGAGCTGCCAGAGATGCAGAAGCAGCAGCAACAGAGGTGGTGCAGTCATAATAAGAGCTCAGAGAAAAAATAGAAAGAGAAAAAATAGAAAGAGAAAAATAGCATTGGCATGCAGCACTGTAATCAGAACCATTAGTTCATATCCATGTACAGAAGATTCTGCAACACAATGGTCCCTCAAATAAATATACCTACTATACTACTCTCCTTTTAACACTCAACTCCTCTCTTCTCTTCTCTTCTCTGCAAGAACAAGTTTTGTTTCTTGATTCCTTTTTTACCCTTTTGCTGTTGATTTGATCATGAATGGAAGAAACAGACATCCTTTTACTCCAACTCAGTGGCAAGAGCTTGAACATCAAGCTCTTATCTACAAATACATGGCTTCTGGTATCTCCATTCCACCTGATCTTCTACTCACCATCAAAAGAAGCTACTTAGACTCTTCAAGGCTCTTACCTCATCACTCTCAACACTGTAAGCACTATCCTATATCCCTATGTGTGTATGAATGATCTCTGAAATGAAATATAAGCAAAAAATGTACATTTTCATGTTTTTGGTGTAAACTTTTTAGCTTTTATTTAAAACAGTAGTTGGTTATAAAAAGGGGTTGGTTGGTTGGTTTATTTGCATGCAGTTGGGTGGAACTATTTGCCAATGGGATTGGGAAGAAAAATAGACCCAGAGCCAGGAAGATGTAGAAGAACAGATGGAAAGAAATGGAGGTGTTCAAAAGAAGCATATCCAGATTCAAAGTACTGTGAGAGACACATGCATAGAGGGAAAAACCGTTCAAGAAAGCCTGTGGAAATTTTGAAAACATCAACAACAAACACAGATTCTGCAGCTGCTACTTCATCAATCTTATCAATGACTAAAAATAGTAGTTTTGATCCTGATAATACTGCAGCACTAAACCCAACAACTCATGACACTACTTACCATTACCCTCATCAACACTCTTCTTATGCTTCTTCCCATCTTAACCACTCTTTCCTCTACCATAACCCTCCATCTTCAAGGCCTAATTTCTCATTTCAAGAGAACACTAGCACTCCCATGTTTCTTGACAGTACTGGTTCTTCCTCTCACAATAACAACAACAACACTGATTGCAGGTTATTATTTTTTCTTTAGACAAACACATACTTAACCCCTATTTGGATAAACAACTTATTATGTGTTAACTATTTCTATAACAAAAGATAAAAGTAAAACTATTTTCATACTAGTACAAGCTATTAGTTGTTTTCATAGGCTATTATGAAGACCTTATGAAAATAATTTATGGATATATCATAAGCTACAATCTACGAATAATATCATAAGTTGTTTCCATAAGCTCTCTAAATAGTCTTACAAGTACTTATCCAATTATACCAATAGATATGCTAAAATAAGTGAATCCAGCTCATAATAGTGCTTAACTATCCTTCTTTTATTGAAGTGTTTGTGAGAGATTCTTTTTTTGGTATTGTTATTTTTTAAGAAACAGGTATGTTTATGGACTGAGAGAGGAGGTGGATGAGCATGCTTTCTTCACTGAACCTTCTGAAACTATGAGAAGTTTATCAGCTTCATCAATGGATGATTCATGGCAACTCAAACCACTTACTATAAGTTCCTCTTCCTCTTCAAAACAGAGGAATTGCTCTGGTTTATCCAATGACAATGAGTACTCTTATTTGCAACTTCAAAGCCTAAGTAACAACAACAATAACTCAAAACAACCACAGCAACAAGATCAAAGTTATTACATCTCAGGTAATGAAGAAACATTCATGAAACAAGAGAAAGAAGAACCTCAAAAGATTTTTCATCGTTTCTTTGATGAATGGCCACCCAAAAGCAGTAGAAATTCATGGCTTGATTTGGATGATAAATCATCCACCACTCAGCTTTCAATTTCCATTCCAACATCATCTCATGATTTCACAACTTTTAGTTCCACAAACCAACGAGGTAAATACATTATCTTCACTCTATTCTCTTTGAAGCATTAATACAAACACATACAAGACACTAACACGTCGACACCGGTAATAATTTGACAAAACTCATACAATTAAATATAATTATGATGGATTTGTAGCTATTGAATTCTCACTAACTTGCATTTGATTTTGCAGATGGTTAAGCATGGATTTGAATGATGGGTGGGTCCCTTTGTGATTGAATCTAAGACCAATAATAATGTAGTAGTAGTAGTACTAGTAGTTCATTTATATTTTGTGTGAGGTTTTGTGGTTAGTTTGAGTTGAATTGTTCCCACTTTTTCCATCTGTTGTACATGTGTTGTTGAAGTAGATTTGTGTCTTCAATGTGTATGTTTTGTTTGTATTGTTTTACTAAGTTATGTTCTGTTCTGTTGTTATTGTTGTTTGTTTGTGGCAGACATGGTTTCAGTTTTCAGACTCTATCAGTTTTATTTGGCCGTGTTTTTTAGCTTATATTCAAAGACAACACATCACACACGTATGTATGTGCCAAGTTAGTACAATATTGGATGCTAGCTTAACTTTGTGGCCCCTCTAATTTGTTTCTTTCTTTCTTTGTCATATTCTCAAGAACTCCCAAAACTCTACAGGCCCAGACTTACATCATCTTTGAATTTGTTTTTAAAAAAAATAATCGAGATTAATAACTAATAGAGGCAATTCGTCGTGAACATAACTCAGTTGGTAGAAACATTATAATATATATAGGGTTTAGTTCAAACTCATAATTCTCTACTTATTTATGTTAAGGGTGAAATTTTGACCAGTTGACAACTTAATGTGCGAAAGATTTTTGGTGGAGATGCAGTGTGTTTGTTATTCTTATTTTATCGGTACCATGTGTGACTTCGCGGCCAAATTAATGTTCAAGTTCTTGCCACGAGGATGTTTTTTTGGACTAATTAAGCCAATGAAATGTTTATTCAGTGCTAGGCACTAGACATATTTATATTAAGGAAATTGCTTGTTATAGCGAAAGTGTTATCACGAAGTGCATCACGACAAGCACAAACATATATGAAGCGGGACCCTTTTAATTTTATCTACCTCATGTATTCAGTCAAATATCAGATCTAATGGCTATAGTTGGTTCGTGAAATATTCGTGATTACTTTCTTCGCTATATATAGCATCACCGTTATATTAACTATGCTGCGTCACAGGTATTAGTCTAACCCTCAATGTTTGTTGTGATTTTATTACAGTTTTAAAAGAAAAGATACCTGGGCCAGAATTCAGTTCTTTGGATTATTATATGTACTGTGCAGAACACATGTAGTATAAGGAAAAAACACTGTATGAACAATAGATAAATAATGCTGTGTTTTGTTTGGGAGAAACCATATTATTTTAACAATAAAGCATTCTATAGTTAAGACTTAAGAGGATACAGATTAGATAATTCAACTGGTTTGAATTAAAAGGTTAAAAGAGTTTGAAAAATTTAGTGAAAGAGAAAAAGTAATAATTTAATAACTAATTATAATATTGACTTCAAACTCAAACAAAGAATGTTCTTCTCCGAGACATGAGTTAAAGAAAGACCTACAGAAGAACGAAAAAATACAGAACCACGTTCACCAAAGCTAAAGGAAACCGAAGGACTTGCGGGAGGTGAAGGTCATTGGTCGTGGTATCCGACGGGACATTGGCCTCCCTATGCCCGTTGTATGTTCCTTTAGCTATAGGTGTGTGCAATCCAAGAATATTGTTTAAAAAATAAAAAAGAAATAAGAGAAGAGGGTTATTCATTATAGGCCATTAGGCCCAGCAAACTATGAAAGGTAGAGGATCTTTTCTCTTCCAGCCCCCTACGTTTCTTTTTTACCCCTGAGTTTCCTATTTTGCCCTTCATAAAAAAACCGGTTTCTATAAACCGAATTTTTTTTTGCCTTGAAATCCAACTTTGGTTTCTAAAAACCAAAATTTTCCTGAAATTTGAACTAGAAAAATTTCGGTTTCTGCGAACCGAATTTTTTATAAAGGGCAAAATCGGATTTTTGGGGGGTATAAAAGAAACATGAGGGGCTGGAAGATAAATTTTCAAGGTAGAGGGAAAAGATGTGGTCAAAGTGGGTCCAAAAGTGAGTGAGGTTTAACAATTTTACTTTAATTGAAAGATCATTTCCTTTTAGATAACAATTTTGCTAGCATAAACATTTTATTTTTGAAAACTTGTCTTCAAGTTCAATCAAGGTGGCCTACTGGTGCGGTGAAAATAAGTGGGACAGACACAGTTGTTGGTTTTGGTTCAAAAAAGAGAGTACTTGTTCATGTACTATTAATTTGTAGATCACTTCTTAGTCACTCTCACTCTCACAGTCATGACATCACATACACACATACCCGGAAGAAGGAGTACTTGTTCATGCCACTACTATTCAATAGGGATAGATACAATTTAACCTTTGTTCTAATCTGACCTCCCTCACTTACTACTTCACTACCCTACAATATTCAAATAATTAATATATCTATACTTGTATATTATTGAATTGTGTGTGTTTTAATAGTGTTTGTCATGGTCGGAGGAATCTACAACTTTTAGTATAGTGCGTGTGTATAATGTTTGGCTTAACATGAGTAAAAACAAGTTTCAAATTCTTGAATCAAAGTGTAATTTTGAAAGGTTCACATTCTAAAATTTGAAATATATATCAGTACAAAGTGTTTGACGTGTTTGGAACAAAAACGCTAAAAAATAGTAATAAAGAAGGGTTTTTTTTTAACAACATAATAAAGAAGATTTTACAGTCGCATTATTTATGCATTCAGACAAAAATAGGGTGTGGAGAAAAGTGAAGAAAATTTTAGGTCACATTACTCGTGCATTCACAAAAATAGTGTGTATGGAGTTCTTGATGATTTAGTGTAAAAGATGGATTTTTGGACGAGTAAAAATTGTAAAGGTGACGAAAAAGGTTGTTATTGTTTGTTTCAAAAGGTCCATAAAATAAAAATATATACTAGAAAATTTTAGATAATAGAATCCAAAAAAATGTAAATACGCGTAGATTATATAATCTAAAAACTCAAATTTTACACAAAAGAAAAAATAAACTGGAGAAGTGGAGAATGACATGTTCAAAATCAAATGGTCCAAAATAATTCAAACACCAAAGACACAATTCTTTTTTTGATCGTCACCAAAGACACAATTCAGATTCTACAGGATTGGAGTGGGGGTGCTGAAAGTATTTGTCATCCATTGATCCAATACAACCAGTTGAGTCCATAACCTATAGGAAGTCCATATATCCAATCCAAGTTATTATTCTTTGAGATGTACTTTTCGCAACCTCATGTTTCCTTTTTAATCCCTTGAAATGACTACGGTATCCTTTCTCGCTATTTAGAAAACAAACACTTTTCGCACTCTAAGTAGCAAGTGTCAAGATTTTATACTCAAATTGAACGCCAACACCCCCCATTAATGAAAAAATCATGAAAAAAAAAGTTCGCTCCCTATGATGCGAACTCTTTTTTTTCATGATTTTTCATCCATAGAGGGTGCCGGCGTCCAGTTTGAGTATAAAATATTGACACACGTTACTTAGAGTGCGAACTAAAACATAGTTCGCTCAGTTTACACTTTAAAAAGGGTGAAGAGAACAAAAAAAAAATTGACTTTTATAAAGTTTGCATCCTAGGATGCGAACGGTGGTGTTCATGTTTTTGTAATTTTACACATTCGCTTCCTAAGTAGCGAGATGGTAAAAAAGGAACGCCAGAAGGTGCTTATGAGACTCGGGGTACGAAAAGTAAATCTTTTATTCTTTTATTAAAAAAATAACAATATTTTTTGTTTCAAAATTGTTTTTAAAAAAATATAAAATAAATAAATAAAGAGTAGAAAGAACGACAGAAAAGAAGTAAAATCGGTGGTCATAACCGTTTGTTGTAGCGTTGCAGCTTTCCGGCAGCGGCAGAGAAGATGCCTGTGAGATGGTATTATCACTGAAATCTATGAATTTGTTGTTCTAATAATCTTTTTTGGCTTAATTTTTGTTATTATGATTTAGGATTCTTCACTGGCAACCTAACCAAGGATCTTCAGTAAACAGTCACATACTGAACGAAATCTCACAGTGCGTCGATAATTTCAATGGCGTCAAAGACGGTAGATGGAAAGCTACTCTCACTTTCTACAAACCCAATTTACGTGACCCTTCAATGGCTGCTGCTGAATTCCCTCGCGATTTTATTGGAATTTCTCTTATGGAATTACCCAATAAATACTTCTTCATTATTCGTGGTCATAAGCTTGTTGTTGAAGCTGATTCTTCTATTTTGACTATTATGGAGAAACTTCAGTCTTATAAATCTAAAGTTACTCTTAATTTTGAGGTTTACTATATACTCTTTTTTCATTTTTCTGTCTTTCTTTGTGTTTTATGTTTTTGCTCAATTCTTGTTGTGATTATTGATGGTGCAGGGTTTGCAGTATAAACTGGGTGATTTTCAGGTGAGATTGATTAAAGTTGTTCCTAATACAGCTGAAAATCTCAGAGGAATTTTGATGGAGGTAACAACAATATTTTAATTTGAATTCTATTGCTGTTGATAATATAATAACCAACTACTATTCTTTTGTCATTTCATATATCACTTGAATTCTTTTAAGGTTCATATATGATATATTAGCTTATATAACTTTGTTTTTTTAATTAAAAAAGACATTTTTATTGGCAATGTTGTATATTATGGTTTACATTAACATTCATTTCGCGATTCGAGAAAAATTAATTCGAATCTCAATTTGATAACAATGCTTGATATGCTCAGTGTTGTCGATGGTGGCGTAGAGCCAAAATCCCGCCATATAAGCTGTTTTGTAGTGCCACAATAGCGGTTTATGGTGGAAAAACTTGCCATATAGGAGAAGCCAAAACCCACCACCGATATTCGCCATGGCCGATATTGAATAACACTTGATATGCTTATGGCAAAGAGAAATTTGAGGTGTATTTTCTTTGACTATAACTTTGGAAGGGAAATGTACACAATCCATTGCTGGTATTGTTTTTCCCTTTTAGCTTTTTTTGGTTCATCACCGTCATGTAATTTATAAACGGACACTTGCCAAAGTGGTTCTCCACCTATCCCCTTTTAAGTATCACCTAGATATTGAGATGGTTTACTTTCCTTTATGATAAGCCAAATTGACCAAACCCTAAGTTTGTGATTCCACAATTGATGTGATCATGGTTTGCTTAAGCATGTGGAAAGAAACCTGCAAGGGTATTAGAATGAGTATATTTGTATGAATTGTATCCAGTGTTGCACACTCACATCGTGCACCTTTGATCCAACAATGGCCATGCAATTTAAGTGTTCATAAAGACCAACATGGAAATATTATTAGTACTCCCAACAATCAGATCAATCCCATTGGAAATCAAGAGAATCTCGTGGAAATTAATTATTGAGAATTCAAGCCTAATCCTATTACTCAATGCTATCATTCATGAAAGGATGAGCAAATTAATGGTACAATCCTAGCACACAGAGGTCAATAGAATTAGCTCCTTACATTCAGCTTATGATGCGTGATTTATGCATGCCTGTATTCGATGCCTGTATGTGTGATTTATGCATTTGTTTTAGTACGTTTTTATTTTGTTCTAGAATATTCCTTTTATTATTAAGTGTAATTTATTCTTTAGGGTTTATTAAGTCAAATGGGACTAGAAACTCCTATATATTGTAATTCACTTTATGAACTAAGGAGGTTGAATTTTGTTGAGTAAATTTGAGATTTTGTTCTCTTTGGTTCTTGGAGCCGTTGTTTGAGCTTATCGGCTTTTGCCACGTCGCTCCCCAACTTATCATCCGGATTGTCCATAGCCGGTTGTGGCGTCTTCGCAACTCATCGATTGGATATCCACCCTGATTAAGGTGTTTTTCACACATCCACCATTCCGATTCCCGATTTGGTACTGATGGCTCCAAGGATCACATCAGTTGACTGCATGAGCAGTCTTGCATGTATAATTAGAAGGAATTTTTTTATCTTTAGTTCCCTTCTGATTAGCATAGTCATATATATAATCAGAGGAGTTGTCTTTCATGTTGCTATTGAATAATATACCTTTAGACTGTAAGCACATTGCTCTTCGAAATATTTACTTTTAAGCTAAACCCATCTTCTTCTTCTTCTTTTTTCCTTTAACTGTTTCCTCAGCCAGTTACTCCCCTCAGATTTCATGAGACCATGGGCATTATCCGGTGTTGATAATTCTTCCTTCAACATATTTGAGGCTAAGATTTGCCGCTTTCTTTTTGAATTGCATTCACTTCTGCAATCCAAATAAAATGGTGCATCTTGACATTTTTTGTTTAAACTTCTGGGATTCACATTATACAACTTATTGTGGTACATATGGTGCCCTGTTATGCTTGCTTGCTACAAAAGTAGGTAACTTAATTGGTGCAAATGAAAAAGAAGACACCCAAGAAATAATTTCTTGATGTGATACCTTTTTTTAACTCTGCCTTGATAGTGAAGTCTATTAATAACGGCTCTGTCTAGGGTGTTCCACTTTCAAAGTGATACCGCGAGGTACGTATTATTGGACAGTGGAGACGTTTTTTTTTTAAACAAATTGGGGATGGGGAAATTACTATTAGTATCGGTGGCACTAATAGCCATTTTAGAACTGTCCCATGTGAGATTTGAACCATGTCCCTTGAGGTTGCAAAGTCATGCTCTTACAACTGAGTTGACACCTCTTGGTCGGACAGTGGAGATTTATTAAGGAGAATTGGGAGCAAAAGATTTAAATGTTTACAAATGAGTCCTTTTTCCTTCATCATTCTTGCTAACCTGCATCTTCTGCCTATCCTATGCACCACCCTTCTCCCCATGACCTTGTTTCTGTCTATTTTGTCCCTAGTCAGATTCTTAGCATAACCCCTATTGGAAGAGGCACAAGTCTTAGGGGGGATTGGGGAACCATAATGCATTCCTTTCCTTTTTTCCCTCTATTACTTTGTTCCCTTTTCATGTTTTCTCTATTATTTTTGTCTCCTTCTGTAATAAACCAATCATTAGAGATTCCATGATGTTTTCTGTGATCTCAAGGCAGCATTTTGAGATGAAAACCACTGAAATTACTGCCTCTCCCTTTTCACTATATGATGCACTAATTTAAAATAAAAAGTTTTAATCTTTGAGGTATTTTTCCTCAATTTTGGAAATCACTCCAACAAGGATGTCCATCAGTCACAAAGCTATCAAAATTTTGATGCATTTGCCCAAGCATATTCATGTGGAAAATGTGCTTGCAGTCCTTGGCCTTACCATCGGCTACCCAGCGAGGTCTTAGAACTTGACATCAGGGAGGAGTTCTGTGATCAACAGCACTAACTGGGTTCTAGAGTTCTAAATAATATTTAGCAGAATGCATAGAAAGGTCTTCTTTGCCAAACAGAAAACGTAATCAACATCTATAACCTGCTATAACAAGTTATCAACACTCTACTAGGCATCTTAGTGAAATAGGTGGTAGGAAGAGATATTTTGCTATTAAACGTAATCGACACTCTGCCTACCACCTATTTTGCTACCTCGCCATATACTTCACCATTTATAATTGTAACTTGCATTTTAGACTGAGTGGAAGTTTAATTGTTATTGTTATTATATACAACAACTACACATTTCTCTGCTAGGTATCGTGTACTTTAATTTTAGATATTTTTTAATGGTTTGTTTTTAAGTTGATTTCTTTATTCCTCTATTTTTTTCCTCTTTCTCTGAATATTCGACTACATCCTCCATCTAGTATTTTTTTATTTTATTTTATTTAAAAGACAATGATGATTTGCTCTCTTATTTCATCCTGTCTGTTATCCAGCAATCCAAAAGTTTCTTTTCCGAAAAGTCTAACTCATCCCTTTTAAAGTTTGGCCATTGTCGGGTACTCCATCTTCCCTTGGAAAAAAGGGATTTATTGTAGTTGTAGGGGAAGATGGAACAAGCTTACTTAGTTTTGCTTTTGCTAGTTTTGTGTTTGCACCGAATTTATATATTCTATGCTCGTACTATGCATGGCATCTTCATAGTTCAATTTGACAGAAATCGAGCTTCCTTCCTGGTTCAGATACATGTTTTTGATTTTGGTTTAATTTTTTGTGCAGATTGAGTATCTCCCTATTTCTTCAGTTGAAAAAGCCAAGCCAATTATAGAAGAATTCATTGAAATATGGCGAGAAGTGCTGTCCAAAAAATCATTACATGGTCAGTTCATGCGAGCGGATCCAATTTTTGCAGAATATGGTCTCTCAGACAATTACACTTGGCAACACACAGCTGTTCAGTATGCTGCTGCATTGGCCCAACTAATTGCATCAGTGCAAAGTAGGAATTAGTTAGTTAGTTAGTTAGTTAGTTAGTTAGTTAGGACCATTGAAGGTTTTCCCTTCTAATCAAAGGCAACATAGATGTTCTTCTGCTTTCTTTTTGCCCCTCCTGTCCTTGACACCAAGAATGTAAAACACTGTAAAACTGGTTTTGTATGTCTTCTGAAGTATTTACTTTTGAAACATATATTTCAGTGGAGGATGTTGATCCTTATTTATCATTACTTAAAAAATCTTGAGCATAAAAAATAATATTACCTACGGTTTGTTTGGCATTAAATGTCATCACATTTCTCTCTTAAGACCCATCATCAATTGAAACCACCATGACTACTATGGAACCAAAGCCAAAGAGACACTTTACTGTGGAAAAAAGCACATTTTCCTTGGACCACAATATAAATCCTTGAAGGTATTCTTTGCTTGCTAAAATCAAACAACAACAAACTTAAAAATGATATTCACATCAAAACAAACAACAACTACCGTGAAATAAATTCAAAAATATATTACCTGTTATCCCAAATCGGTTTTGAAATCCTCACCTACCTACCAAGTACCAATGATGTATCCATGTCCTGGTAAAAAAAACTGGGCGAGAAAAAAAAAATTAGACAAAAATGGATGGGTGAAGGTGATTGGAGAGAAAGAGGTTAAGAGTACAAGATGAAGGAAATATTGCAATGTTCTCTCTTTTTCTTAAGTGTAAATTGGATTTACTTTGTGCGTAACTGTAGAGATTAATTATTCGATCTCTTTGTCAAATAGGTGGTAAATTCTTTCTAAAATTTAATGTTGTTGCATGTCCAAGTTAGGAATTGAACCCATAACTTTAGTTAAGCTAGAAGAGATATGTGTCATTTCATCTAAATGCTATTAGATCAATGTTTTCTCTTTAACGGTAATAAACTTCGTTAAGCATTAAGGAAGGTGAGTTTTTTTTTTATAAGCAAAAATTGAATTATAAGGAATACGAAGGGTACTCTCAACTCTTACAATTCAAAGACAATCACTTTAGGTACAATGAAAACACGTTAAAGGATGATTACACCAGTGATGGAAAGAAAAATTAACACTTCTCCATACACAATCTATAAACCAAAACCAAACGACATTGATAATTTGATGCAACAAATCTCCTCTAAAAACGATGTTGTTCCATTGGTAATTTATCAAGCAACAACCTCCACTAACTTTTGACAGGACATTGTTCTTCCAAAGATTGTTCAACGCTTTCGCCGTGTTTTGAACGATTGCAGCCATAGCAGACCGCTTCGGCGTAGGCAGACTTGACCGTGAAAAAACCAGTCGCATGCGGTATCCATCATCGCCTATCCCTAACCTCCCGTCTAGGCCGAACCTGATCAAGAAGGTAACCTCAAAAAAGGGGTTAATGTGCTATTTAGGTAAATCTAGAAGAAGGTAACCAAATTTTTGGCGGATTTAAGTATTAAATGAACATGTGTTAATTGGTGGATTTATGTACTTCGATAATAAAACACATTAATAACTTTTGCAGTGGAATTACATTGAGCCGTGATATCACCACATAAACAGAAATGCTTAACTTTTTTTTTTTTTGGTAAAGTGAAATGCTTAACTTATTTCATTGTATATTATACTTTTTCTGATAGACAATTCACTTTTTAGATTCATTCAATAATTAATTTATTTGGTTTATATTATAACTTAAATACATTTATTATTAAATGAATCTAAAACGTCAATTGTCTCTAATAAAAAGGACCGATTACTTCCTCCGCATCAAAATATAAGTCGTTTTGATTATATTACACAAATCAAAAAATGTAATTAATATTGTATGAAAAAGTGAAATTATGAGTTAGTTTACAAAATTGTCTTTCACTAATGGTATGAAAAAGAGAAATTAAAGAATTTAAAGAAGAAAAAGAAATAAATAGTTAAGAGTATAATATAAAAAATAGTATTAAATGCTTTATTAGTAATGTAAAATGACTTATTATAATTTGGTACAAATTTTTTTCTCAAAGTGATTTTATATTTTGGTACATAGGGAATATATAATTTCACACAAGTTCTAAACCACAAATAGAGAAAATAGTAATATTAAATGTATATTATTACCGTGAAAACTCAATCACTGATTTACAATTGGTCAATGAATTCCATAAAATTGGATGATTGTGATCAAAATTGGACACTCTCCATTAGAAAATCCACGGTAGAGATCCCTTCTCCAAAGTCCCATATTACCATTTACTAAAAAGGATATAAAAAAACCCAACAATGAATTGGTCCAAGTGGTAAGAGACTTGTTTTCCTTAAGCATGTGGTCAGAAGTTCGATTTCTGGCTCATGCCTATGGAGAAAATTCGGTTGGGAGGGGAGAACTCACCTTATGTGTCGCACATATTCCTCGATGGAGATTAGTCATCACTAACCGCAATGAAAATTTCGTACCAATATCATGATAACAGAAAAAGGGATATAAAAAAATAACGAGGTGACATTTTCTTAGTTAAGCATGTCAATTGGAACTCCATTAAAAGCTTTCAATATAATTGGTACTAGCTAGCATACTTATTTTGTTTGATAAACTCTATTGTGCTTATTTAATTTCAAACAACTCAATCAGTTTTCTAAAAGGTTTTAGTTGTTGGGCCGTTGAGGGAGAGTCTCACTTGATTGGATCGAAATATTGGGATAAGAGCAAACATATAAGTGAGCACTAAATTTTCACCTAAAACATTAAGAAATTATATTTATGATTATTCTTATTTATATGTTGCAGACTTAACTCACACTTGATATATCTCAACATTAAGTGTGAGTCTCTCTGTGTTCACGGTTCATAAACACTCACTTATTGCTCCCCCATCAACCAGGTTCTGATACCACTTGTTGGGCCGTTGAGGGGAAACTTCACTGGGTTGGATCGACACATTGAGATAAGAGCAACTATATATAAATGATTTTTAAGACCACATATTCATCTAAAACCTTAAAACATTAAGTTTATGGATTCTTTAACTTATATATTGCGGACTTAACTCACTTGATATATTTTAACATTAGCAATGTTACAATTCACATGCTTGTATCTAATGGCAAATTAATTGCACACAAATTTTCAATCAGTATCAGATATGTAAGTATCAAGGAGGCTGATATTCATTATGTGTAGTAGTTTCCTTTTTGGAGATTCTGATGTAGAAAGAAGCTTACCACATGCATTCAAATTAATAGTTAAAATATAGATTTTTCATATCAAATTAAATATGTTTTTCACATTTCACTTACACAAGTAATAACTAGTGTATAACAATAAGAGAATAGCACATATACTATACTATATAGAATAATAGCTTTCAATAAATTTTGCGCTACTGTTTAGCTTACATCATTGAAGAATAGCTTTTCACTTAAAACTAATATATGGATTAGTGAAAATGAAGTTAAATCTAACCTACTAATTTCCATTTTATTAATGCTATAGGTATATATAATGAATCCCAACTGTATGTACAACTATTGAATTAAACCTCTAAAGTACAATTATGTTAGTAGATATAATCCCACATTTTAAATTTTCATTCTTATCAAGCATATTCTAGCTATAGTCTATACAATCAATTTGTTAAAATTCTCATATAACATTCATTCCTTCAAAATTTGAATACTCCTTAACTTCTACTAACAAGTAGACCAAATTTATAATTTGTAGAATATACTTTGGAATGATATATAGATTGATATATGTAGAACTATACCTATTATTTATATGACTGAATTAAGTACATGATCTTATTAATATAGTGATCAAACCAGGAATTAGAAAATAAAATAAAATAAAATTATGTACATGAAGAAAACAAAATATTTAATGCAAAAACTGGAGCACAACCAGCTCAATAGCCTCCTAATCCTATGGAATGGTAACCATCAAATTTCTTTATACGGATGATTCATCAAGTATTCACATTCAGCCCCACAAGTCCTAAACTATAATAAGTTAAGCCATTTTCTTTAAATGTTGCATGATATATTGCTCTATAATTAAGATTGCCGAATTGCATTTAAAAATGGAGGCCCACTTGTGTTTTTTGTACTTGGTACATATTGCAATTACCACTTGTTAGATTTTTCATTTATTACTCTATACTTCAGTTACACCCACATGACAAGTTACTAAAATTGTTCACTCTATATTTATTTTTTCAGAAAAGATTCAAAACTGTCAAGTAGACCCGATGGAATCTTACAATTGCAAGAGCCTCATTATGATCACAAATAAAAGATTTGTGAAACGTGTGTGAAATACTTTGTAGGAAGAGAAATGCTAGCAACACTTCTCTTTCTAAGATATGTATTTCGTTTTATTGTAAAAATGTTCAAAGATATAATGTGGGTACATATATCACTCCTTCTGATCTTTAATACAAGAGAAAAGTTACTTTTTAGATGCATTAAGTAATTATTGTATCAATTGTCAAAAAAAAAATAACTATTATATCAGACTTATAATATAAGTCAAATATATTAGTTACTCAAATGTATTCAAAAAATAAATTTCTCGTATATTAAGAATTGAAGAGAGCAGTGTAGGTACAAATATAGTTTTCCCCTGGCTTTTATAATTTAAGACCCAACTATACTTGTTATCACCGGTTTACAACCAATGTATATATCTAAATTAAATAAGAGGCATACTAACATGTGTCTAAGAGGCATGTGGTTAAGATATCTAAAAAAAAACTTTACACAATCAACTATACTTACTATCGCCGGTTTACAATCACGTGACAATCAATGTATCATTTCTAAAGGGTCATAGTAACATATGTCTTAAAGATATATGATTAAGTATCTAAATAAAAAACTTTACACAAATAATACAAAAATTTAATTTCAAAAAAATTTACACAAATTTGAAAAGAATATGTCTGTATTTGACTCATTAACAAGTGCAATAACATGTCCTCTTCAGAGCACCTGTTATATATTTTCTATAAAATAATTAATGTGATATTTACTGATTAGGAGTATTAATATTACTATTCTATCTCGAACAAAAACCATAATACTCTTACTCTAAAGTTTTTATTGGATATTGTCTAATATCCAATCTGTCAAGGTTGATTATAGCAATAAATATTTTCACAAAATAAAGTAACAATATGTCATTCATTTCTCCTTTTCAAAAAATATGTCATTGATTTCTTATCACTCATACCAACTGCAATTTCTACTCGATCAAGAATTATGTGTAACTCAAGATACTAAGTTTGGTACAGTGATGATGAATTAACAGTGCCGTTTCTGACATTTCATGGACCTTAGGCCAAATATAAAGATTAGGCCTAATATAAAGAAGAAAAAAAAATTCATTACCGGATAAATGTCTCATTTGATTGATTCAAATTTTCACTGCTGCTATTAATCAATTTTTCTTGTGTATCTACTTTGAAAACAAATTTTTCAAGAGCTCCTTTGCTGTGATTTTATTAGCTCTTCAATTCATTTTCTTTTTTTTTCGTTTTTCATTACCGGATAAATGTTTCTTAGGCAACATCTTCTAGCTTCAAATAGAAACAAAAAAAAAAAACTCAAATAGAGAACAATAGCACCTGTGAAGTAGAATGCTGACTTTAAGGACGAATCGAGAATTTGTAAGATCCAAATGGTTGAAATTGGATGCAAAAAATAACCTATTAAGTATTAACAATTTGTAGAAAATAAGTTAAATAATTCTTTAATAAAATTAGGAACACAAAAACTAAAACAAAAAAAAAACTATTAAAGTATAATTATCAATTTATCATACGAGTATATATTATATAAACAATACCAAAATCTAAACAAGAAAAAACCATAGCATCCATACATACCTTGCAAGAAAGCAAAATTTAGGAAATTAACCACAGCCGTCGTTTTGTTTTTTGTTCTACGGAATTCAATTTTGGCAATCCTACCAATTATGCCCTAATTATGTTTTCTACCAATTGGGCCTCAATCACTTATTTATTTAGTACGTAAAAAAAAAAATTTGGACCTTATTCATAACACTTATTTCACATTTTCCTTTTTTAAGCATAATTAATATTGATTTTTTTAATAGTAGGTAGGTATAAAAAAAAAATTGGGCCACTTAAAATCATGGGCTTTAGGCCGTCGCACCCATTGCCTTAGCTCAGGGTCGGGCCTGTGAATTAAATAGTATGCTAAAGGTATCTTCTGGATTCGATCTCCAATTCCATTATAAACAAAAGAAAAAAAATTATATGCAATTCTCTATTTATAAATATAATACGAATTGGTACAAGCATTTTTATAAATATAACATGAAAATTATAGCTCTGTCTGTTATTGTGTTGGTCGTTGGGTTTGAACTTTGAAGAGAGAAAGTTTTATTTAGGCATAAATTTAAATAAAAAGTGTTTATGTACACTTATATAAATTAAAAAATAATTTAGGCACATTATGTTATTTCTTTTTTATTTTATTCTTTTGTGTTGTTATGAGTGTCTAAACACTTTTGATTTGTGTTATCTTGCTATGATGTTGGACTCGGACCTCTTTCATTGTACATGGGTTGAAATACTTCTTGTATTCCTTTTAATAAAATATTTTTTGCTTATTAAAAAAAAAGCATTGGAGTGTGATTTTGTGTCATACTTTGCTTGAAGGAAATTCCGCGGGTGACTTTCTAGCTCTAGCCAAGTTGAGGTCTAGGAGCAGTGTCATCATGCTCGCCTTCGGCCTGCATGGTACTTCTTCGAAGATGTCGTCCATTCTAATTTTTGGTATTTAAAATTCATAGATTTAATTAAGTGATTAAACTTAAGTGTAAATAAGTTTTCTTTAAAATAAATTGTTTAAAAGAAATTGAGTTTAATTTTTAATCAAACTTTATTTTTCCTCCAATTGATCAATTCTAAATTACTAGAACTTCATTCCTCTGGAGGGATAACAAAAAAAAAATATGAAGTCGCCAATTTAATTAATACTATTAAAATGTTAGTGATAACATGATTTTATATACTTTAGTACTAACTTGATGGATTTCATAATATTTAAGAATTATTAAATAAGTTCTTTTTGAGACAAATTGTTTTGAAGAATTCGAGTTTGATTTTTAGGAGAAACAATTTTTAATCAGACTTTATTTATTTTCTAACCAAATTTCAAATTACCAGAACTTCATTCTCCTAAAATACAGAGGGTTAACAAAAAATATAGTCGCCGATTTAATTAATACTATTAAAATGTTAGTGACTAACATGATTTTATAATCTTTAAGACCATTATATAAGTAAAGAAAAAGACTATTATATACTTTAGTATAAAAAAAAAAAGACTATTATATAAGTCAAATACATTTGGAGGTTATTTAAGTTTTACTTTTTATTAACTTATTGGTCTATTATCCTTCCAATTAATTAACATTTATTACCTTGTTGCATCACAGTCGTTAACGTTAGACTTCCACCATAGTATTTTGATGAAAAATACATTTATGTTGGAGGAGATTAAGTAGCAAAAATAATGGTGCAGCAAGTTAAAAACTAAAAAAAAAAAAAAAAAAACCTTATTTATTACAACAACAACAACAAAAAACTTAAATTTACAGTTAAAAAAATAACTTAAATTTAAAGAATCTAATGGTTACAATTGTGAAATTCAAAGAACCTTTAAATACATTTGTTCTATTAGAGCATCTCCAACGGTGATACCCTTTGGATATCATACATTACTAAAAAGTGGTCCCTACAATGCCATGTAATATTTATGCAACTCATACATATTTTGCTCCAATGGTGATATCACTCTAAGTATCATACATTATTAACAAGATTTTAATTCTATTTAATTTTATATACAAAAAAAAGTAATATTAAATTGATGATACGGTACCTTAAATAAGGTACCGGTATCATCAATTTTAATATCCTCTGTGCCACGTCATGGAACTCCAATGATAAAAAAAAGTAAGGTGCGGATCATTAGTCTATGATACTCGCTTTGATACCCTTATTGGAGATGCTCTTAGTATATACCTTATTAACTAAATCAGAGAAATAGTTCATTCAATGTAACGATTCCATCTATTAGTTGCTACAACATATTCCAAAACAATGCAAAAGCTAGTTCTTGTACAAAACCACTATTTATTTTTGCTACATGGAACTTAAATAACGGTTACTATCAAAAGCACTTTTTCAGATTTTTCTTTCCTTAAATTGTAACAGTATATGTTGCTAGTACAAGTTGTTTTTAGATGTGCTACTCATTTGCAAAGCCAACGTGAATGATTGAGAAATCTTCACGGTTTCAAAAACTAATTTTGGGCAGAGGAAAACTTTAAATTTTAGCTAAATAAAATTGATTTAGATGTAACATGCATAATTTGTATTCACATATGAAAAAGGTGAATATATCTATATTCGTCATTTAAATAGAATCAAACATTTTAAACATCTTTTTAAATTATAGTTAATTGTAATTTTGTTCTCCTATTATTGATTTCTTTTATGAAATTCCGGTTTTTTCTTTCATCTCTTACTACAGAATATTCTTCGGGGTTTTATGTCACGTCAACAAAAAAATTGTCACTTAGCTATTTTTTGTTCCAAAAAATTTAGTGGGGACTACAAAGAAGTAAATTTTGAAAAAAAAAGAAAAAAAATTGTGATCGAGTGAGAATTCGTGATAAAAAATTGCTATTAAAAACGTTTAAATAATTATTCTCAAACACAAATCAAAATTCAGAATCGATTCTTTCAATCTTGATTCTTTTAAAAAAAATCCAATTAAAATCTAAAATAGACTCATCATTCATAAGTATTTCAAGTCCACAAACATGAAAGAGTTCAGATTGATCATCATGCATTTTTTATGAATTTTTTTTTTGGTACTCAATACAAGAGCTAGAAATATTAAACCATATAATATATTTATTTATCAAAAGACACTAACATGAAATTGAAATAAAAATAAAAAGAAGCCTAGGGTGGTAAATTTTATTGAGTAATGAATGGTTTATTATCATTCTCCTAGTACTTCCTCACTGGATTCGAGAAAAGAAGCAAAAGAATTAAGGTTGTTGGACACATTTGTCTCATCAGCAAAGTTACATTGTGTCCAATTCTTGAGAATCTCATCATCAGAGAACATTTGAGTTTGATCCGAACAAGGCGACAATAGATCATTGTAATCGAAATTGCACGCATTTGAGAAATCGGAGTTTAGAAATTCAGATAAGCAAATATCATCCGCGATGTTAAAATCATCTAGCAAATCTGCGGATAGTTCTTTCTCTTCGTCGCAAAATGACAAAAATCCATTACCGCGTTCCATTTCGTTGTTACTCATTGAATCACTAGCTACACCATTAACCAGCATTAATGGCTTTGTTTTTGTCTCTGCCTCAGCTTTGTTCTGCAAATTATGCATTGGTGGTGAGTTTATGAACAATACCTTAGAACATTTGGTAGCTTTTGTACGGACAACATTCGAGTTTGGCTTCATTGGCTTAGGATTGATCTGTTGTTTCTGTTTGATCTTTGAATTTTTTGGTTGACCAGAAGGTTTAGTTGGAGAAGAATTGTTGGTGTTTTGTTGATTAAGATCCTTAACCTTTTTTCCTAAATTTGTGTTCCAGTAGTTCTTTATTTCATTGTCTGTTCGCCCTGGAAGTCTTCCGGCTATTAGAGACCATCTACCACAAATCAAAGGAAGAGCAATTAGCACACATTATAAACAAATGTTAGTAAGTTAGTGATTATGTCGATACTTTACCGGTTTCCGAGTAGTTTGTGAAGTCTAATGATAAGTTCTTCTTCATCCGACGATATATTACCTCTCTTAATATCCGGTCTAAGATAATTCAACCATCTTAGTCTACAACTTTTTCCACATCTTTTTAAACCTGCATGGTATACACATATTTGCAAAAACATGTCCATAATAATGTACTATTAATTTGCATTTCTAATGGAAAATGGAAGAAAAAATACATGAAAATTTATAAGGAAACAAAAAATTTGAAAGTGATTATTGATCTATAATAGTAAGATACAGAATGAATGAACCTGCTCTTTTTGGAAGGTTTCTCCATTTTCCTTCACCATGGAGCTTAATGTATTCAGTGAGGATTTTGTCTTCATGAGCTGTCCAAGCACCTCTATTCAAGCCTTCTTTTGCACAACAAGGGCTTCTACCCATTGATGTTGTTCTTAATTACTCTGTCTTGGATTCCAATCTCTTAGAGTGTTTGGATGTAGACAGAATTAAATAACTTACAGGAGTAATTGGTACCTCCTATATATACACACATGTCATATATAGTATTGGAATTAAGACTATAGGTTGCATATAAAATTGTGATCATTTAAGTCATGTCAATTGGAACATGTTAGAATTGGCCCAATTGAACATATTGCTGGCTAATACGTTCATTTTTTTTTTTTGATCGACAACAACAAATTTAACTCATTTCATTTAACAACTGATGTTCAATACAAAGAAGAACCGAATAAAAAATACAGTGACTAGCTCAAGAATTGGCCGCCCTAGCTAGCTTATGAGCAACCGAATTCGCTTGACACTTTACAAACTTGACCTCAAAGTTTGGATTTAAAAGCAACAAATTCTTAATATTCAAGATAATGGTACTAAACAAAGACACCCCTACATGCCTTGAGTGAGTTAATTGAACA
The DNA here is from genome assembly GCA_030408175.1 of Trifolium repens. Lineage (NCBI taxonomy): Eukaryota > Viridiplantae > Streptophyta > Magnoliopsida > Fabales > Fabaceae > Trifolium > Trifolium repens. The sequence goes on from CP125851.1 coordinate 53,613,352, forward strand.
TCGAAATATTGACACATTTTATGTGTTTATATCTTTCTCTTTCAAACATAATATTTTCTACGCTTTATATATGTTTAAAAAAACATTCAGAAAATAAAATATACCGAATTTTACACCAATATTTTGATGTCTAAACATTATTTCACTTATTTATATTTGGTTTGAATTGAACCGGGTGTTTATACTTTTTTTGTTTTTTGAAAAAGTTTATACTTTAGTAACTCAACCTAAATCCATTGGACCGGGCTAAACCACAAACTCAAATGTTTAACCCATTGATCTATAAATTTAAATGAGTTTTATTTTTGCCACCCTACTCCATTTCACACGCGTCCTATAAAATTATTAAAATATCTCTATCCGCTACATAAATAGCGGATTCTACGTTTAAAGTTTAAAAAATTTCATGTTAGGAGAGTGTTTTTTTTCTCAAAATTCTCATTTTTATAACATCTACTACTTAAATAGTGGACGTAATCTGTTATTTAAGTAGCGGATATTATAAAAATGAGAATTTTTTTGTAGGGTGTTTTTTTCTCAAATTTCGTATTTTTATAACGTCTGCTATTTAAGTAGCAAATAGAAATTTCACAAATTACTCATTCTTACACCGTCCGCTACTTAAGTAGCGGGAGAGTAAAATAGGAAAAACGTAGAACGCGCGAGTAATTGGTAGAGTGACAAAAGTAAAATTCAATTTAAATAGTATCCCATTTGGTCGGGACAAAATTGAAAGTCTTATAATTGATAAATGCACTCTCACATATTAAACCTCTTAAAAACTTAACTTACATTTAGTCCTAACTAAAATTCGAATTTGGATTGACTAGTATAGCAGGTGCACGTAGTAGTCAATTTGGATTGTTGATTTATGATTCCATGATTCAAATTTATGCAACATGAATTTAATAATTTATTACAATATTTGATCTTAGCCCTTAAAATTGGATCGAACGGCAAAAAGTAGTAACTGCGTTAAATCCAACTCCCTAAAAGTCATTTCCACGAGATCATCATAGATTGAATATAATGGAATGAGTTTTTCACAATTGTGAGTTCACCGTGTATAATTACAAATATGTAAGACCTACGCTACCCTTATTTGATATTTATACAACTAATGAGAACAAATCACATAAGTAAGGATTTACATGTAGTACCTACAATTAATTTTTAACAAATTTTTACTTCACATGCATATGGTTGTTCTCATTTATTGTTGGGTAAATACTCAAATTATTAAAGGATAATGTAGAAAAAAAGTCTTAGAAATAAGGGGTTAGACTTAGATAAAGGGGTTTTTGCTTTTTCTTTTTAAAAGAAAAAACTATCGAAATAACATAAAAGTTTATTATTATAAATAAATTAAAAGTTTGCCGCTCTCAATTGTTAGGTTTAAATTTGAGTGTTAATTATTGGAAAAGTCAAGTTTTACATTGATTAAAGATAATGTCCATTGTAGTTTATAAAGAGCGACACATTTCATTTTATAAACCGGTTTTGCAAGATTGACTTAGGTCAATTCATATTTGATGTGAAACTTCTTAACTGTATTTGTTACTTTACATATGAATAAAAAAGTTGTCTCAGTGAGCTTAATTCAGTTGACAGGGATATCACATTTTATATGCATAAGTTGAGATTCAAACTTTGGACACTTCATTTATTCATCTTAAGCGTGAAATTTTAGTTACTAAACTACTTAACCAAAAAAAGAGTCTCACAATATCTCGGTGAGTTTAACTAGGAACATCACATTTTATGTGCAGTAGCCAAAGTTTGAACATTCAAATTATTCACCTTAAGAATGTAATTCTGATCATTAGACTATTTTAAAAAAATAAATCACAATAATTACTAGTTTACATATGAATAAATCACCAGAATGTTTCTTAAAATCCAACCAAACACTTTCTTTTCTATATCATGTTCTATTTTTTGTAAAATGGGAACTGAAAATGGCTAAAGCAAATATCTCTCTAAATATGTGATTTTTTTTAAGTAGTTTAATGGTTAGAAATTCTACCATTAAAATAGATAAGTGAGATAATTGAGATTTGAACTCTGACCCTCTGCATATATAATGCAATGTCTCAACCAAATGATCTAAACTCACGGGACAAATATGTGACTATTAACTGCATTCCATTGTGAAGATATCTTTTTCGTAAAAGAAAAAAAAATCTTTTTTTTATCACAGGACAAATAGGATTTATCTTATATAAAATATTTTCTCTGGTCATTATTATAACAAAAAAAAAAAAAATTAAATTCATTGAAAAATCAAAATATCTAACTTATATTATAGACCAGATACATTAATTTGTTATACATGATAGAAAAATTCATATAAAAACTACCCATAAAAATAAAGTGTACAATAAATATATGTGATTAATGTAGAAACGTAGAATATAGAAAGCCAAATAGCATCACCGGTCCCAATTGTAGTTGCAATTGTAGTATGAATTTAATGAAGTCTACCCCCACCATCTGAATGTAAGGCAATCTCGGCCGTCAAAAAAGTATACCCACTAACTCCATGTGACATATCACTGTGATTTATATACAAAATGTCCCACAATAATTAGTTTATTTTATTTTTATTTAGTGTATGTTTAATTTTATAAGTGAGAATTTATTTTGAATAAATTGATTCTGATTTAAAAATAAAATATTTATGTTTGGTTATATTTATATTATTTTTTATTTTTTTTAGACAAAAGGGGTGCAGATGGCAAGCCAACTACAACACCCTAAATAGATTAAAATAAAAGAAAGTACAAACAAAACTGGGAGGACATAAACCGAACCCAGGCAAACCACACCAAAAAGTAGTAACAACCCAAAAGGGAATAAAAAATACAAACCAATTACAAATGTGGTTAAAGAACAACCTTAACAGGTATGTAACAAAAACAGCAGCAAACTCACCCAACACAGACACTACCTAGCGATTCCGCGCACGAACTCGAAACTAGAATAGCAAAAAAAGGTATTGAGTGAAGATCTGCACCGTAAGGAGTGGTGAATGGACTGACCGCCAGCACGGACACGTCCACGTACCAACAACCCCCCGCGACAACACACAGCAGGCCAAAACGGCTCTTTTGAGCCAAACAAACTAACACTGCTGCAGGCCAGATCGAAGAGAACCCACGACAGCAAGAAGTAGTGAACAACAAACCAACAGACAACAGGACCAGACCAGTACCAAATCCGGTTAGAAAAACCCCAACTCTCCGACGCGTAGGAGGACGGCCTGAAATCGGAAAGACACAAAACCGCCACCAACCACCCATAGGACTGGATGCAGCACCACCACACGACCCTTGCGGACCTGAAAACGACGGCAACCCAAAGGACGACGGCGAGAGGTTGGGAAAACGTGAGGAGGCTTGGACCGCCGGAGGGAAGGGGTAACCACCACAAACCAACTACTACGACCGCGAGGGAGGCAGTGTTGGTTGAACCAAACCGCCGCGCAAGGTAGATCTAATGATGGAAGAGCAATCGGAGCACGGAAACAACGAACCGTGAACGAACCAACAGCCACCACAATAACACTGCCGGCGATCTGGACAACGTTGGTGCGGAGGGCAGCGCCGCTCATCGCACCACCACCCTGTTAATCTACATCTCCTAAACAAAGTTTGGATTAGAATGGGAGTAGATCTGCAAAATATACTTTAGAGAGAGGTCAAAGCGTAGAGTTTGTCTAATAAGGTTAAGTTTAATTTTACTTTGTAAATCTTTGACACTAATTATATTTATGTTAAGAATTGTAAATCTTTGACTATTTTTTTAAACGACACAAAAATTTTACCACTTAAATTAATTTATTGTTCTACTCCTTTTATAATAAAAATAAAACAACGGTACTATAAAACTACTACTATACAACTACTAATATTGGCCATTAAAAAAATGCTAAGACATAAAAGCTAAAACAAACAAAGAAAATATAATGGGGCACAAGTAGAGAGCAAAAATATCGATGCTGTGAAAATGACACTTAATTGAATAGAGTGAGATCTCCAATTGTCAATAGATCTCAATCATCTATTTAAAATCGAACAGTTTGTACTATACTTTAATAAAAGCATTAATAAACAATTTCAGACATTGATTCAAGATCGAACCGTTGAAATCATTTCTTGTAGCATGCAGTAAGTGCATGCAATCCTATTCTTAATTGAACACGAGGAGGGAAACAGTGACAAATAAATGTTGCATTTCCATCGTACCAAATTCTAAGTGGGAGAAGCCAATATTGCAGAAGGGGGACAAAATTAAGTAGGGTTGATTTTGAGATTGAAAAGGGCCCATTCATTCACATCTTGCCTAACTCCAAACATGTAGAAATTTGAATGTTGCTCTGAAATAGAAAGATTGCTATCAACTTTACAAACAATCTTCTCAAAAAGTACTTTACCAACAAATAAAAATCATAGGGATGTTACATTACTCAACAACTAACATTCACCAAAGATTGAAAGTTGGATGAGTTGCAATTTAATTTGGTCAAACTAACCGTACATTTTTTCCACTAGTTATTTTCCACCATGATAATAAATATTCTTTTAAACACGTGGTTCATTTTCTCATATTTGATTGACTTTAAGTAAAAGTTGGTAGTCATTTTCTCATATAATAAGTCATTTTGAAAGAAAAAAAATTAATCTCAAATTCACCACAAACACATATTTTCTTTTTTGTTTACAAGAGAGAAAACCACAAACACATACTTCATCTATCCCAAAATATAAGAATTCATTGATTATTGCACATATGTCAATGTATAATTTTGATTACGAATATTTTTAATTGTCTATTAGTAAAAATTATAGAAATTTGATATTTTAAAAATATTCATCGAAACAAATCAAACAAGATCTTATATTATAATATTTACATTTATATACTTTTAGAAAAATACGGTCAAAATAAAACATATAAATAGTGCATTTAGTTAAAATAGTTCTTATAAAATGGGAGGGGGTAGTATGTGTTGGGTTCAAGTGTGAATGGTTGGTTTCACACCACCTATGAATGAAAAAATATTCAATACAAGAGAGATGACATATATACCTAATGTCTTAAATTTATGTAAAGATGTGAGGTCTTTTTCTTGTGGTCCTAAAACATTAACTCAATGTTGCACTTTTTTTTTTTTACTAAAACAAGATATTCTCATTCAAATCGATAGAGTACATTAGATACAAGCACAAATTCAACGTCACTAAAAACGAAAATGATGAATCTGCGAACAAACTCACAACATCGAAGTTAATAGCATAAAACGGCATACTCAAGTCTACAAATAATATGACAAAATAAAAGTAACCAAAATATTCATGTTTCCGGATCTGCATCGTTGATGACTTTGTCATTGGTTGAATCAGTAGTTGATCAAACGTGATATGTCAATCTGAACCAAATGAACACCCCAACAAAACGAGAAATCAAACGAACACCGTATCAAAACGGGAAATCACACGAACGCCGCACAAAGACGAGAAATCATACAACGTCGCACTTAGAGAAATCACAAAAAAAAAACAAAACAAAAAAACTCTAATGTAAAAACCACTTATTTAGATTAAAATAGAGAAAAATAATATGCACATGAGTGATTCTAGGTCGAAAAATGACCCAAAACCATCCCTTTTTAAAGCAAAAAGAAGAAAATTTCTTAGAAGAAAATTAGGACGGGATGACCAAGAAGAAGAGGAGGAGGATACACTAAAAAAAGAAGGCAAAATTTCAGACATTATGGTCTTTTATCTTATTTTTTTGTAACATTATGGTCCTTTATCTTTTATCCGTAACACTTTGGTCCTTTATCTTATATATTTGTAACACTTTGGTCCTTTATATTTTATTTGTAACACTTTAGTCCTTTATCTTTTATAACATTCACATATAAACCCTTTTTTTCATATATTTTTTAATTAAAAAATGCTGAATTTTATTTGTTAAGATACCTTTTTATTAAAATTAAATAAAACTCATAATTTTGATGAATATGTTCATCATTTTCATCAATTCTTTCATATCTTCATGTTTTTTAAAGGACCAAAGTGTTACAAATAAAAGATAAAGGATCAGAGTGTTACAAAAAGATAAGATAAATGACCAAAATGTTACAAATGAAAGATAAAGGACCAAAGTGTTACAAAAAAATAAGATAAATGACTAAACATGTAATTTTGCCAAAAAAAAAACTTAACTCAATGTTGCACTTAAAGCTACTCTTCAATGCAACGAAACAATAATGTTTATTTTCTTAGGAAAATGCTAACGCGGGGGCACTAGTTAAGGAACTATATATAGTAAAGAGTGTCTTCAAACTTGTGTACTTCACTTTTTCAAAATATAAAGAATATTATTATAAATGCAAAATTTGTTTTTTTTAGTATCCTTAACTAGTGCCCTGCCCCGAGGGCACTGGTTAGCATGACCCATTTACTTATCATCATTTGGAGTACTATTTATTAATTTTTCTTCTATCTCTTTCTTTTTTCTTATAAAAAGAAATTCATTATATTTTATTAATAAGTAATGCTATACTTTTATACAAAATAAATTCACTATATTTCATTAATAATCATAAGGTAAATACAAAAGAAACACTGAAAAAGAAAAAGGATAACATTTTTTTGTGTGAGCGTCAAATGGGTATCATCTGTGTGCAATTACAGAGACTAATCTTTCAAGTGTTGTGGAGCCCAAAAAGGTGGCAAACTCTCCCCAATAATTTTAACACTGCTGCATGCTAAGGTCGGTGATCGAACTTAAGACCTTGGTTAATCTAGAAGAGACATGTGTGATCTTGTTAAAACAAAATATTACAACAATCACAAGTCTTCTTCTCTTTTCCCTATATCTTATTCATTGTTATCTTATTTATTATTTGTTAAATAGTCTAGTGATAAGAATCTCACATATTAAGTGTATAGAAGTGAGAATTGTAACTTCGAATCTGCGCACCAATATATACGTAGCTATAATTTGAGTTATCTTTCTTATCATCACTGTTATAAGAAAAAAATATGATTTAAATTTTGTCCACTATTAATTTATAAGTAGTTATTTAATTTTATTATTTCCAATAAACCCTTTATTTAATTCGAAAAAATTTAATACAGACTGTTGATTGATTTTTCCACTGAAATAAATACGGACAATTTAGAAATATTGACTTAAATTTTACATAAAACCTAAAAAATTAGAACTAAATATATTAATTTTTTATTTTAGTCACTTTTAGTCCTCTAGTATCCAAACGGAGCACCATGAGATATGAATCCGTGCATGCCCTCACTTAGGTGTGTGTAGGCATGGCAACGGGGCGGGTCGGGGGCGGATTTTGCTCTCCCCAAACTCAAACCTATAAAGTTCGGGTATCCCCATACCCATCTCCATTTTAAGCGAGGAAGAAATGTAGAACCTTAAACCCATACCCGACGGGGTTCGGGTATCCCCAATGGGTTTCGGGTATCCCTGTCTCGCTTCTCTCCACATAAACTCGAGTTGTATTTTTATATTTTTTAATTAAAAAATGATTTAAAATCAAGAACTACTTTGTTTCAATAATATGATTTTATTAAACAAAAAAACATAATAGGGAAAACAATTTATTTAATACTCAATTTAAAATAAAAATAAACGTATGAATGTAATTTAAGAGTTTTTTGTACATATATAATATTTTTTTGATACAGAATTTAATTTAAGAAAAGGAAAATATGATGTTTATATAAACGGGGCGGGTTCGGGGACGGGTTCGGGGTGGGTATCAATGTCCCCATTACCCGCCTCATCCCCATCTTTTAAAATTGGGGAAAACCCAAACCCGAACCCAAACTCAGTCAACTCGGGTTTTCCCCGTCAAAACGGGAATGGTACGGGCGGGTACCCGCGGGTATGGGTTTTATTGCCATGCCTAGGTGTGTGTCCCTTCGGATTTGGTTGGTCGTGTAGATTTGTGCAAATCAAATTATACATGGTGTTTCTTGGTCGTTCCTTGATCTGTCATCTGTCAAGTTCAAGTCCAAGAAACAAAACTATTGTGTTTTTCTCTTCTCCAAAAGGACCACAACTATTGTGGTTAAAGAATTTTTTTTAAAACAAATAGAGCAATTTCAATTGTCAAAAAAAAAAAAATAGAGCAATTCCATCAAACTAATTTTTCTTCTCTTAAAAGTCAATCAATAATTATAAGTGATGTACTTTTAGACGATTTCAAGATACGCTGAGTTTTTTAATATTCAAATAACATTACTCCTTTTTTACATGTAAAATAATTAACTTGACTGCCTAAAATAGTGTTACACTTTTGTACATCTTTGTTGAATTATTTTCTAAAAAGTCTAAAAAGATTATTTTGTACTTTTACTTTTATACATCTTATTTTGTTTTGGGTAGACCTTGCCTTCTAAAAAGCTTAAGAGATTAGTTTTTTACTTTAATGTGTCTTATTATGTTTCCTTTCGATAGAAAGAAAGAAATATAACCTCATTGTCGACACCTCCTGATCTCCGCCAAGTACTTCAACATGCTCATCTCCTATGCCGTAGCGAAGAAGCTCTGTCCGTCATTTAGCATCAATGCGTTCTGAAGCGGCTGCAGCATCTGTTGTCACTTTTACCACCTATGCCACTATCTAAATATTTGCTTCTTAAGCAGCTAGCTCGATCTTATGGTCTGGCTTTCGAAGCAAACAAGCGCATAGAACGATTTGAACCAGTAAGACCAAGCAAGCGATTGTGAAGACAAGCTACAAAGTAATGTTAAAGGCCAACAAGTGTCGACCCTGCCAAGATGATAGGGAAGCTTATACAAGTCAAGTTGCGAATGGTTCTTATTCCGGACTAACTCAAGGCTCGTAATTTGTTATACTCAATAGGCCTAATTAAATAAAGGTTCAATTTAATAAATCAATTTGTAACGCCTGTTGACAGCTATTCCACATCGACATTGATGAATGCCAATCATAACGGCTTCACTCATCAAATGTCTTAACAGCTCCAATATGTCGCCTATATAAGCAAAACACTTCACAACCACCAGGATATGCAATTTATGTCTTTAAACCTTATACTTTGTGCTTTTATAATGACTTGAATGTTGGGTACCTGTAACTTGTAAGTACTTCCACCTACTTCAATCCTTATGATTTGCTGCTTGACGTCCGATCAACTTTCTAGTCACTCGAGATCATATCCTCTTCATTTCATCACTCTGTAGCTAAAGATCAGTGGTAATTTTGAGTTAGGATCATCCATGTTTCTAAAAAGCGTAGTAGGATTCTATTTGAAGAGAATCCTAACCAAATTCTGAGTGTTTAATGACATTTAGGACCATAGAGAAGACAGTTTTTGAGAGGCAATGCAGTATATACCGGTAAGTCCAATGAAAAACAAAAATGAGCTTTAGGCCATACTATATATGAGCTCGCAGTGCATGCTAAAAAGTACCTTGGAGTTTGGATAGTTATGGTGGAAAGTGAATATGGCTGATGAATACAGAACGAGAAAGGATATTAGTGTTTGTGGGTGATAATGATAAGTTGATAACTACAAAAATTGAAAAAACCCTCAATTTAATATTTGAACATAGAAGTATCAATTTCTCACCAACTTAGACTTTGAAGGTCAAAATTATAAATTAGTAATCCGTCACTTGAGTCTCTCCTATTAATACAAGGTGTTGAACACATCCCGTAACAAAAGGAAATATTAACGAAAGCAAATGATGATAAGAAGTTTGATAACAGAGTTCCTCGTAGGTATTTTTCAGACGGTAGAATTCGCTACAACTCATTTTAATTAGACGAATAAATAAATCAGGGTTTCAGTGTTACAAGCGGTATTTATAAGACTAATTCACTCTGCTAGCTCAGCTTCTCGGCCGCCCCCAACCTCTTCCTGATACATATAAGCCATACTCAACACAGAAAGTTTATACACTGTTGACTAATTACTTTTTATACTTGACTAAATTGAAGAAAGTGAACTTCACAAACAAAATTGAGGATTCTTTCAAATTAAACTGTGTGAGGTTGCTCTCATTTCAATAAACCGTTTGCTATTGCTATGAAGTAAACTAAGAATTGGCTTCAGTTTGAATGTTCCATTCACTAAAATAAAACACTAAAATGAGAGATAAAACAACAAGACTACATTGATACACTGAAATGAAAGTATCAAACCTTATTATTGTTCTACATTGCATCATAACAGCATTATTATTATTATTGTTGAATTGAAGCATTATTAAAAACAGAAATAACCTCCATCATCATCAAATCAAAGGCTTGCAGATTGAGGCGGTGGAGGCGGCGGCACCACATAATCAACCACAACCACACTATCAATACGATCTCTAACCTTATCCTTCTGATAATTCACCAATTCATGATTGGAATCAACTTCTTCCAACTCATTCGTTCCAGGAAAAACAGCAAGTGAAGCAATCGAATATCCCTTAGCTCTCGCCGGAGAGAAATTCTCACCAACAGTAAGTTGATTAATCTGTTTAAAATTCTCAGGAATTCCTTTAATCACTTCCAAAACCTCATCGCTAACAACATTCTCCTTCAATTTCAAAAACGTAACTCGAATCGCGGAACCCTCAGCCGGAACAACATCACCGGTAAGATCTTCGGCGATCCAATCAACGGCCATAATATCATCAACGATAGGAAGAACATTTCCCTTAACAACGCTGACGTGGCTAGGGTGAGCAGAATAAGCTTCGAGATCTTGTTTGGAACTGTAACGACTGTGGAGCATATGAGTGAAGGTTAATGAGGAGGAGCGATTGCGTAGGAGAGGGCCTACGGTAAGGTGGAGAACTTGATCTAAGGAAATTAAGGAACTGAGTCCGTTGATCATTGAAGTTATTTTTGAGGGTTCGGTGTTTTCTTTGACTTTGAAGAGGACGATGTGTTCAATGGCTTTGGGTTGGGATTGAGTTGACATCGCTTTGATTGAAGATCTGGATGGGAAGGAACGAAGGTGGCGTGTGAGGTGTTTTGAAGATGAGAAAGGGATGTGAAGTGGAAATGAGAGCTGCGTTCTCAGACACAGCATCGTTTACACTGTAATGAATGAATGATATGATACTCACTGGGATTGGATGCAAGTGGTGACTGGTGACTCACTTGATTTTTGTGACTGCAATAATATTTAGGTTTTTTTATAAAAAAAAAATTGGAAAATAGCTTTAAGCAATTAGGAAAATATTTTTTTTACTTTTATGGTTTATCTTTTTAATTTTTTTTATTTAATAGCTTTTAGATGTGATGACGCAGATATCTTCTGATTTAATCAAGGTCGTGAATTTCATCACTTATTTGGGCATGTTTTAGCGTTATTTTTTGGGAAAGTTTGTTGCTCATTTTGGTCTCATAAGACCCAAAGATTAGTCTATGAGTTCAATGTAATTTTTTTTAACTACTTAGCGTGACAATTTTTATATGATTATATATAAATTAATTAATTTATACTGTCTCAAAACTAAACGAAGCATGTTACGGCATAATTCAATTGATAATGTAAATAATTGATAATGTTAGTATTATTAAGATGGTTGATTTTGAGTTTAACTTCGAGACATCAAATTTGTGTGTAAATTTCATTGATGCTTATCGCTTTCTCTATTGACAAAATAATGAAGTGATGGCCATAAAATATGTCTGGGCAGCGCCGGATTGATCCACTTAAGAGAGACTTATTAGTATTAGAATTTTTCTCTTCCCACTCCCACCACCCCCCTGTTTTTCCATGTTTACCGTTGTATAAAAACATCGCTACGCATTTTCCGAAGTCTTTTAAGTTCAAATTTGGGGGAAAAATTCAGAAAATACATTTTGAAGTTTTTTTCCGAGGCAAAAAAATCGAAAAAATGCATTTCAAAATATTTATTTAAGGGCAAAAAAAAAGATTGGGGGTATACGAGAATCATTGGGGTGGGAAGAGAAAAATTCTTAGTATTGGGCAACTTTAGGATGACTGGTGAGGAGTAAAACATTTTGGGCCACTTCCTAGCTCTAAATGAAAGTTTCTCTTCCCACCCCACGTTTTTTTTTACCCCTCTAGCGCACATAAAAGTTCGGTAAATATTTATCGAATATTTTTTTTAACGTAAATTTCAGTGAAATTTACACTAAAATAATTTGGTAAACGTTTATTGAAATTTTTTGTGCGCTAGAACATTGAAAAAGAAACGTGAGAGGTGGGAAGAGAAACCGTCGCTAAATTACATTGCCAAATATGAAAGGTGATGCTTTTTGCACCCTGTTATAGTTATAGACTCTCCATTCTGTCTTATCTTTTATTATGGAAATTCAAAACACTTGGTAATGTTGAAATTATTAGACTAGACACTTTCACTTGAGTTCGAATTAAAAATCTCGTAGTTATATGAGTTTCAGTGATAGTTGTCAATTTACCGACCTAAAAATATATTATGGAAAATTGGTTGCACTCTTTATTGGCTATGGTGTCCCTAGTTGGTCTAATAGGCTTCTCTTATGGTATGTGTACGGACTATTTTGCTAGATAGACTTTTTAAAAAACCTAACTCTTCTTTATTTAAAAAATAAAAAAGTGGTCTAACTAGGATCTAACTATGGATGGGAATAGACCAGGCCGGCCTACAGGGGCTTACGGTATAGCCTACATAAGCTCAAGTCAGGCTGGTCTATTTATTTAAATAGAGCAAATCAATATTTTTTTATAAGCCTATTTAGCTAAACGGTGCACCCAGTGCACTAGTTAAACACATAAATAAGGAAATTCTATCTTGAAATTCGTATATTCAAAAGTGTAAAAAGTATCTTTATCAACATTAATTTTATATTTAATTCTATTTCTAGTATACTTAACAAGTACACCAGATACACTGTTTAATGTGATCTATAAAAAAAATTGTGTCAAAAATGGAGTATATTGCTAGTAAAAGAGTAATGGTCTTCTTTTTCTACCAGAGAGTAATGGGTCTTTTTGTCAAGGAGTAATGAATCGTTTGTTTGAGGAACCTATTAAGGACTAGTCCAACATTTTGGGCTCATGCACAGGATGACAGTACACCATCATGTGGATGTAGTATTTCAAACAAACTAATCTTCCCAGAAATTAATTTAGAACAATGATATTTAAACAACGACGCTGATATCGTATATAAACACTTTATCAAAAATATATTCAAGTGTCGAGTTGATTGAAAAGAGAGCACAAATTAATAAAGAAAATCAAAATTAACTTTGTATATGTGTTAAAATAATATTTTTGATTAATTTAATGATATGGACAAACATGTTATCTACACAACACAAGTTTATAAGTGGTGATAGTTTATAGTGATTACTTTAGGTCACGTCGCAATAAAAAAGAGTTATTCTTATAAATTTTCTAATCCAGCATGCATCGTCATTCACCAACTCTTAATCAGATTGGCAAGATAAAAATTAGTTGAAGATGTATAAATATGAGATACATCTATCAACTTATAAATAAGGGTTGTATTAGTTTCAACCAAAAATTCTAATTATGTAAGCGAGAGATGTGTGTCAAGAATTTCACATTAGGCGAGATAAAATATGACAATGTATTTATAAACGGTGAAAAATGTCAACTTCCAATTCGCTTTTGTAATAATTGAATTAGACTAATTTTAATTTTAAGATGATATTAAAATTTATTCAAATTCTACACTTCAATAAAATATGACTTGTAAATTCTCATCATAACTTATTGAAGTGGTAGAGAATCCTATCATAGAGGTTGATTTTGTGGATATGTGCTTGGTCCAACTTATAGTATTTTAAAAGTATAGCATCTCCATTTTAAATGGGGTGGCCTAATCAGTTTAGAAATGAACCGGTGATGCTAATCTCAATTGCAATTTGCAAATGCTCAATCAAATCATTAAACTAACAAAATTAAATAGTCCAAAAGCTTCACTGTAAAGAACTCAGAAAGAACATGGCCATGGTGTCAGTCAGACCAAATGGAAATGAAAATGTTTGCCATACCATATCACAATGGTCCCAAAGACCAACAAAACAACAAGCACATAGATGAAAACTATGAAGCACAAACACTTTTTAGATTAGACATGTTTCTGTATCAGACACGTGTCATGGACACGACACTAATACTTATGAATTATGATTACATTGAACTATATTATTTTCTCAAAATATATCGGTGTCAACGTGTTTATGTCTTCATACATGAAAGTGTAACATGACAGCAGAAATTAAGGTGGTTTGGATTATATAGCTTACATTAACAAATAAGAACCACAATCCATAAAAAGACCAAATTAAAAACAAAACAGAAAACTTTAAGACGCAGTTTGACCATTTGACACAAAATCAAGAACAAGTGCAGTGTCGAGATTCTCCTTAATCTTATCATTCATATCATATTTCCGAAATTCCTCATCACAATCAACTTCTTTCAATTCACTTAAACCAGTAAAAACAGAGAGGGTAGCAATGGAAAATCCTTTAGCTCTACGAGGAGAGAAATTTTCGCCACAAGTAAATTGAACAGCGTTATCACGTCGAATTCCACTTATACCCTTCAACACCTCATCTTTAACACGTTCACCCAAACCCTCCTTCAACTTAAAAAACACAACTCTCAAAGCAGATCCATAAGGTAGAACCAAATCGTTACCGTGAACCTCGGTGACCCAATCAAGAGCCATGGTATCAGAAACAAAAGGAGTGTTGAGTTTGATAACTTCAAGGTGGGTAGGGTGAACGGCATAGGCATGAAGATCTTCCTTGGAGCTGAATCGGGTATGGAGTATGTGAGTGAAATTGAAAGATGAAAGGGAAGAAGAGGATTGAATACTTACCATATTGAGGTGAAGTATCTCTTTGAGGGATATGAGGGAATTAACTCGATCTACCATGGAATCAATATCTGATTGTGTTGTGTCTTCTTTGATCTTGAACAAAACCACATGCTCGATTATTGTCATCATATTTTCCTTGATTCTTTTCTGCTGTGTCTCTCAATACTTACCACCACCAACCAATACCTTCAATTGTTCAACAAAGTGTCACTAGGGGGCTCCCAAATAATATTATCTAGTTAAAAAGTTGATTTTTTCAAAGGTCGTCAATTTGATTTTCTAAGCTGAATTTTATTGCCAATGAGAATGAAATCTACCAAGCATAGTACCTAAAATCTTTACCACTAGACCAACTTAAACGATTAATGATTTGAAACAAAGTTATTTAAAAAATAAAAAATTAAACATATCATTTACAAAAAAAATAAAAATTAAACATATTTAAATGTTACTCCTTGCTATCACTATTATAAAAAAAAATCACATTTTAGATTCATTGAAAAAGTGGTGTATCTTGTTCATAATATAAGTTAAATACATCAATTTTTCAATGAATCTAAAAAAGAGTTTTTTGCTTATAATAATGACCGGATGAAGTACTCCCTCTATCTCAAAATATAAACAAAAATTGGTCAAAGAAACTTGATATTTTAATTAAAGTTTTGGATCAAATACATTCACTTTTGTTGACCAACTTTTATTTATATTTTGGGACGGAGAAAGTATATATTTTTATTTTGACTAAATATTTAGAGCCCGTTTAATACGCCGTATTATAGGAAGACATGATATGATAAAATTATCTTATTCTATTGGGGAAACAGCCATTTTGGTCCCTCAATGCGCAACTCGCTGTCATTTTGATCCCTCATTGAGGAAAAACTACGAAATAGTCTCTGAATCTGCATTCCGTTAGTCAGTTTAGTCCCTTGCAGTTAAGTTGGCCGTTAACTCAACAAAAAAGCTGACGTGGCATTTTTTTGGACACACATAAGCTTGCTGAGTTGGCACGAGGGACGGGAAAACAATCATTTTGGTCCCTGAATGTGCAACTCGCTGTCATTATGGTCCCTGACTCAAGAAAAAAATACAAAATAGTCTTTGAACCTGCAATTCGTTAGTCACTTTGGTCCCTAATGTTAAAAATGGTCGTTAACTTTATAAAAAAGATGGTGTGATATTTTTTAGGGACACGTGACACGCAGAGTTAACACATTTGTGGGACAAGTGGATGAATGATGTGGTCAGGGACTAAAATGACATTACTTTTTTTTTCTCTTCATTTCTTTATCTTCTTGCTCTCATTCTTCTTTATCTTCTTCATACATGTATGAAGAAATTTTCGATCTATTTCGGAAAAAAAAGTTTCCGATCTTTTTTTGCGAAAGTTCCTGATTGTTTTTGAAAAAAAACTTTCCGATTTTTTGGCGAAAAAATTTCGATGTTTTTTTCGGAAAAAAGTTTCGATTTCAGATAAATACAATTTCGGAGTTTTTTCCGAAAAAAAGTTTTCGATCTTTTTTCGCAAAAAAAGTTCCGATATTTTATTCGAAAAAAAAGTTCCTGATTTTTACCAGAAAAAAAGTTTTCGATGTTTTTTCGGGAAATTTTTTTCGATTGTTTTTAGGAAAAAAGTTTCAATTTCAGATAAAAACAATTCTGGAATTTTTTCCGTAAAAAGAATTTCCAAAAAAAACATTCCGATCTTTTTCGGAAATTTTTTTTTAATTTTTTTTCGTAAAAAAGTTTCAATTTCAGATAAATAAAATTTCGGAGTTTTTTGGAAAAAAATTTCCGATCTTTTTTCGGGAAAAGGTTCCAATATTTTATTCGGAAAAAATATTCCTGATTTTTATCGGAGAAAAAGTTTTCGACCTCTTTTCGGGAAAAAATTTCCGATTTCAGATAATAACAATTTCGGAGTTTTTTTCGGAAAAAATATTCATATCTTTTTTGGGAAAAAATTTCGATTTATAAATGTATGAAGAAGATAAAGAAGAATGGGAGGAAGAAGATAAAAAAATGAAGAGAAAAAAAAATGTCATTTTAGTCCTGCACCACATCATTCATCCACTTGTCCCACAAATGTGTTAACTCTGCGTGTCACGTGTCCCTAAAAAATGTCACACCATCTTTTATATAAAGTTAACGACCATTTTTAACATAGGGACCAAAGTGACTAACGAATTGCAGGTTCAAGGACTATTTTGTATTTTTTCTTGAGTCAGGGACCATAATGACAGCGAGTTGCACATTCAGGGACCAAAATGATTGTTTCCTCATCCCTCGTGCCAACTCAGCAAGCTGATATGTGTCCAAAAAAATGCCACGTCAGTTTTTTTGTTGAGTTAACGGCCAACTTAACGGCAAGAGACTAAACTGACTAACGGAATGCAGATTCAGGAACTATTTAATAGTTTTTCCTCAATGGAGGACTAAAATGACAGCGAATTGAACATTGAGGGACCAAAATGACTGTTTCCCCTATTATACATTGTTTGGTGCACTTATAAATTTAACCTACTATTAATCATATTCTATTTAGTCTTTATTATTTTAATCCTTATTTTAAGGTGGATTAGTAACATGATAGCATAAAATTATGGCCACGGGTATTTTCTATTCTAATAAACACTCTCGTTGATTCTTCTTTCAATTTTTCCCTAATTTCTAAATTATTCTGTTACTATTGCAATTGCTACCGCATAATCGTTATTTGTTAAATTATTTTTTATTTAACTACCATCTTTATTTGTTCTTTCTGCAATTGTTATGATGTTGTTCCTATTCCCAATCGTTTCAACGTACTCTCTCTGTCCCAAAATATAAGTAAAAGTTGGTCAACAAAAGTAAATGTATTTGATCCAAATCTTTAATCAAATACATCAAGTTTCTTTTACTCATTTTTGCTTATATTTTGGAACGGAAGGAGTACAACTACTTCAATTTTATTTTTTTTATGGAACATCTACCCCGATTTTTGTTTCTTTGACATATTTTAAAGTCCCATTAAAATTGCTAATATGGTGGTGATTTCAAAGAGAAGGCAATAGACATTACACATCCTAACTTCTTTTATTGCGCCTGATTTTGTTATTTTTTAATTTCATCAACATTTTTTTTTTTTGCTTTAAATTTCATCAGCATATTTCTTTGTGACTATTTATTTTTTTTATAATGACTATTACTTTTTTGTGCTACTTATGTATGACAATTTTAATTTTAGTAGTGCCAATGAACAATTTTTACAGTTATATGAAATTAATTGTTTCATTACTCATTATTTCTTTAAAGCCAATTAAAAATATGAAAAATATTTTTTTTACAAAAAGATTTATTTGTTTCACAAAGATAATTTTGTAATTTAAATATAATATGTATCAAACACATAATAAAAAAAATGTAACAAAAAAAAAACACATAATAAAATAATCTTATTAACTTTCTTATCATGTGTCCACCAAACAGGCCCTTAAATTTTATATATTACTCCATCCGTTCTTTTTTACTTGTCTTTTCTCGTCAGATTTATCGTTCCTATTTAATTTTATTTTTTGTATTTTAACGGTATGATTTGTCAATTATACTCTTTGTCAATTACTCTTATCTTTATAGGTTTGGTTTAGTGGTGAGGGGTTTCGGTAGTATCCATGAAGTCCTAGGTTTGATCCTTATTGGCAACATTGTAAACCAAAAAATTATTCTTATCCTTTTCAATAAACTAATTGATGCTATATATATTTGGAAAACTAATTTATTTATTTCTTGGTACATAACTTATTATTTTTTTTTACATAATATATTAAATTTATTGGAAAAAGAAAGTGTGTGCAAAAAAAATAAAAATTTATTGGTAGATTAAAATTAGGGTATAATAGAAAAATAAGATACAAAAATACACGTTAGTATAATAGAAAAATAAGATGCAAAAATATACGTTTTTAATTTAGTGTTACTATTCAATCAATGCTATTTTAAAAAATAATATCATTATGCTTGATAAGGATGTATTATTAATAAGGTCATCCTAACTATAGTATTTTATGAAACCAAAACAAATAAATTTTATATTAAAAAAATAATATTTTTAAAAGATTAATTACACAAATTTAAAATTATTTTACTATATTTAATTCCTTAATTAATTAATACTACTCCCTCTGGCCCACAATGAGTAACTCATCTTGTCTATTTGCACTATTCGTGTATCTTGCTTTGAATATAATTTTTTTTTTGTTCAAACTTTGACCATATATTTTCTACTAATAAATCAAAATAAATATTAGCATATAAGATGTTCGA
This sequence comes from Trifolium repens, assembly GCA_030408175.1. Taxonomy (NCBI): domain Eukaryota; kingdom Viridiplantae; phylum Streptophyta; class Magnoliopsida; order Fabales; family Fabaceae; genus Trifolium; species Trifolium repens. The sequence goes on from CP125851.1 coordinate 53,632,534, forward strand.
TTCGTGTCGATAAGTATTTATAAAATATCAGATTTTTATAATTTTTACTATTATACAATAAAAAATATTAATCGTCAAAATTATATATTAACATGCGTGAAATAGTCAACTGAGTCATTTATTCTGGAACGAATTGAGTATTAATTTTTTTTAAAATTTTTTATTTAATAAATGTGTTATTAATAATTATTAAAAAAGTCACAGGGGACTATCAAATCTACATACTGTATTCTCTTTCTCTCTCTATCTGAATTCACTTCATAGGACAGATCCTTTGCTGAGCAGACTCGATTCTTTATTTATTACTCGCTGCTCCTCTCCTCTTCAATTCAATCTCTGTCTCTTCTCATTCATATATAAATGTTCCAGATTTTCAAGGTACTACCATTTTTCATTCATACTCTAATAACTACTGCTCGCTCCATCCGTATTTTTAATTTATTACTCCTATATTATCAATTAACTTTTTCAATCATTTTTTATTTAATTTAAAAGAAGAATATTTGCAAAAATAAGTAAATAAATAAATAAATTCACCTGATAAAAATGTGAATTTTGTTCCCTACTGTTTGTTTGTTCACTGTGATTGGGTTCTCCTTTATTATCTCAATTCCACTGAACTGACATTGGTTTCATCAGCTTTTTTTCTTTCAGTTTTCCTCTTCCAATAAAATTAAATAATCTCATGTATTTGCAATTTTAGTGGGTTCTTTTGTTTTTCTTTGACCACTTTCTGTTTTCTACTGAATGAATCAAATTTATGCTGTTCCAAGCAAGTTCTACACAAGTACTATTTCAAAGTTCAAACATCTTAATTGCTGATATTAAAGTAAAGTAATCCAAGCAAGACATTATTATTATTATTAAATGGGATTTTTGGTGTTGTTCAAATGTGTGCGTTGTTTGCGGGATTTGGACAATCGTATCGAACATTTGGACTGTAACTAGTTTTCTTAATTTTTGTTTTTCGTAATTTTGCCTGAAAAGGATTCATCATAATTAATATTATTGTCTCTGCAATAGTACCTTCACTCATCTCCTCTGTATCATTGCCAGATTTTATTTTATTTTTAGATTCTTCTTTGGAACTCTGTGCTTTAGGTGGGTATTCGAGGAGTACAATAAAAAAGGTTCCTTTTATGGAAATGAGATGAGATGAGATCTGCTTTTTCCATCTCATCATTAAATGTTTTCAATAAAAAATTACCCTTGCCTTCAAATAAATACAATACACACACTTTTGAAAAAAAAAAAAAATTTATTTTATTCTATTTCGTAAGAGATTTGAATCTCTTAAATAATGTCAAGAATTTCGTGTGACTTTTTTTTTAACTTTCATCGCCAGTTTAATTTGATTCGGAGATCAATTTCGATATTAGTTTTGTCGTAACTTTTTTGCATAAGTAAAAATTGAATTGACATGAAAATTCAATATTTGTTAAGCGACCGTAAAAATTCAATATTTATATGGAGATTAATTATTGTTAAGCGACTGTAAAAATTCAATATTTATAATTTCGTAACTAAAAAAAATATTTTTCTCTTTTTTATTTGAATCAATTTTTTTTTAATTACTTTGTTATATATATATATATATATAAGATAATTAATTACATTTTAATGGAAAGTAAATGAGTAATAAGTTGCTCTGCTAACCTTTTTTGGATGACAAAATTAATCATTTTAAACACTACATCTAAAAATCTAGGAGACATTACGTTGCTATGCATGACTTTTTACGCTCTTTTCAAAATATCTCTTTACAATATCTCAAAAATGAATCTCTTTTTTATTTTAGATTTTGACATTTAATTTTTTATACTTATTTAATTGATAAGTATTTTATAATTAAAGTTATTTATAATTTCTCTTTACCATGTAAACAATTTGCGTGTCTTATATTTTAGAAAGAAAAAAAAAAGTACTCTCTTTGTCCCAATTATAAGGGAAAAAAAGAAAATCACACTTAATAAGAAAGAGTAAAATATGATAATTTGAAATATGTTTTTGTGGATTTTCCTTGGAAAAGTTGCATGAAAAGATGTAAAAATAATTTCCTTGAAAAATAATTTCCTTGAAAAATAATTTTTATGAAAGGGGGATAGAGAAAAAATTAAATGCAATTTGTGTTTAATTTTATGAGAGTAAAGAAAAAACATTATTGAAAATGATTTTTTTCCTTTTAATTTGGGACAAAAAAATTTGGATATTTTCCCTTATAATTTGGGACGGGGGGAGTATAGTCTTTTGTACAGACAGAAGAGTATTGTCTTTCGTTTATCGATATTTAAAGATCGCTTGAAATTTTGTGACAATTATTCGATGTTGACCATAAAAAAATAGAAGTTTGACCTTCTTCTTATTTTACTAAAACAAGAGAAAACAAATAAGTACAATAAAATTAAACTCATTCATTTTCTTCTTCTTTTTTTGTCAAATAAACACCGATTAGATCTCTACTACTAAAATTCATATATCAATCATGTTCATGTTATTGTTTTTAACATTTTTCAAGAAGTGGTACATGGTGTACCACCTATAACAAAAGGTTCTTGGGAAATTGGATATTTTTTTCAATTTTCCCTACATCTTTTCTTACTCTATCTTTTTTTAAATAATTATAGAGAGAGAGAAATTAAGAGAGGAAAAGTAATACTACTAAGAGATGTAGAACAAATATGAACAAAATGGTCCAAATTGGTTTTCAAAAAACTTGGTCAACTAAAATAATAATAATAATAAATTCATGATTTTTTTTATACTATAGCAATAAATATTCATGCTTATAACCTGATTCCTCTGGAAAAGGAACTCATGGTAGTCATGATTTTATACCTCAGAGATTGTCTCATCTGTCCAATGCCTTAAACAATTCTAAACTTCATATGTTTTGTCTATTTGTTTGGTTAGTGCAGGCAGGCAGGTACATATTATTTATTATGAACCAAATTTAAAATTCATTTCACATCTTTTAATTTACAATTTATTTTCTCTTTCTTTCTTTCTTTCTTTCATCTCATCTTATTATTTTCACCCTACCCATGATGCAGAACTGATTAAAGCCTTTGACTCATCCCAACAACAACAAAAAAAAATGGAAGGTGACACATACTCCACCTTTGACAATGGCACCCAAATTGATGGCAAGATCTTCCAAACATTTCAAAAAAGCTTTGTTCAAGTGCAAAACATTTTAGATCAGAATCGTGTACTTATCAATGAGATAAACCAGAATCATGAATCTAAGGTCCCTGACAACCTCAGCAGGAATATTGGTCTTATTAAGGAGCTTAACAACAACATCAGAAGAGTTGCTCAACTTTATTCAGATCTTTCATCTTCCTTCACCAAATCTATTGATGTTTCTTCTGAAGGAGATTCAACTGGTGCTGTTAAATCTCAACAACAAAAATCCACTCACAAACGACACAGACATGATCTTTAAGGATTTTTTTTTTGCTTAGATAGGTTCTGTAGCTGAAGCTCTATAATGTATTAATATTAATTATTACAGAACTTTTTCTAGCTCATTACCTACTTGGTACTTAAATTTCAAATAAATAAATTTATATTTGATTTTATTCAGCATTCCTCTTGTTAATTATTATACTACTTTGTTACTAAGGATTTAATAGAAACCAAACATGATTGTCTAATGACTAATTTAACCATGTTTTTGTCTTTCAAAAGGTGAAGCATTTGAATTTAATTTGTACATGTAATGGTCTTTTTTGCTTTGATAAATTTTTATTTTTTCTGCCTAATTGTCAAAAGGGGTTTCTTAATTTTTTTTTTTTTTTTTGGATTAAGTTTATTAAAATTTTAGTTTCAACCAAAATATTGTTCTTAATAGGATAGTGCTTGTAGTGTGTATTTTAGTTTCTGTTTTTTGACCACTTTTATTGTTTGAGTGATTATGTGGTTTGGCTGAATTTTATTTATGTCTCTAATTATATTGTACTTTTTAAAATAGTGTACTACATTACAGGTAAGAAGTGAAATTGAGAAGTGGTTGCAGTTACTGTTTTAGTACTATTCCCATGAAGCCAACATTTCCATACAAGCAGTCCAAGAAAATTAATTCATGATTTGAAATAAATATAGAGTTCATGTGTTTCAATGTGGGGCGTGACAATTGATAACTGAAAAATCCATACTTATGTGTGCACATGCTCTGAAACAGATGGAAGAAAGTAGCTTTATCATTTAATTAAATAAAATCTTTTTTGTTGCCGATTAGTCACCACCACAGGAACATAATCTCCACCCCATTGTAGTATAGCTTAAATGGTTGAGTTGGTACATTACAAATAGTTTTGAGAAAATGAGGTTTATAATTCAAACTTCAAAATAATAAAAGAGTTTCATTGGTTAATGGTTTTTTTTAAGATAAGTTTTTTTTAAAAAAATTGAAATTTAATTTTTTAGAGTGGAGTTTTCTGAGTTACTCCGATTTATTTAGCTGATAATTGAACTCCGATTTATCCTAGTTTCTTTTTTTGAAAATTTAAGTATAAATACATTAGAAAACCTAATAATATTTGTCTCTAGCTACAAGAATAATATAATTTCTCATTTTAAGTTCTTTTGTGTTTTTATTTTTGAAAATGAAAAATAATCTTTAATAAATAATTATTATTATTTTTACAACCTTTTATCTATTCGTTATATTTTTTTTTGTTACATTAGCTTAATTAAAAGAGAGAGTTAAAAGAAGAAAAATTAAGAAATTGCTTTGATTTTAAGAAAATATTTCGAGTATACTCTCTTAAATATTACTCCATTTGATCCTAATTATAAGAAAATATATTCAAAGTTTGATATATCTAGTCTATATTATAATTTAAATACATCAAACTTTGAATGTATCTAAAAAGTAAATATTTTCATATAATTATGACCAAAACTAGTACTGTATTTTTTAAGAGTGTAAACAAACGCATTAAAATACACACGAAGAAGGGGCTGAAAAATACGGAGACGGATTGATTCTAAAAAAACCTACATAAAATGTTTTTACACCGAAACTACCAAGTTATAACAATGAAAACGAGATATTTATATTTATAAAAAAAAATCTCTAAATAAAAATTCATATTTATAATTTTAGATATCAAAATCATTTTTTATTTTATTTCTTGGACATACATACGGCCATAATTCCATAAACCATGATGAGTCTTTTGACCGGTGTATTGAGTGAGAAATATAAAGGACAATTCCATTTGAGCTTAAAACAAAGCACTACAGCTTAAAACAAAGGGGCCCAAAAGTTGTCTTTATGGGATGAAACTGAACTTCTCCATAATTATCCTTTCAAAAGGTTCATGTTCAGGTTCTTCTTTTATTTTTTACTACCCAAATTTCCCATCCTTTTATTCTCTCAAATGGATGTCCTACATGAATGAATGTTGACAACATATGTTTTCAGTTAAAATGCTGATTGTTTTATCATCACATTTTTCTAAAGCTATATCTCTTCATACCCTCAATAAGACGAGAAAATTAAATGTTATGCTATCATTTTAGTAACATGATGTATCAAAATTAACTTGTATAAAAAGATTAGAAACATGATGTTTGGAAATAAAAAGTTTGATGTTAAGTATAGTATTAGATGTTTTTTGTGTATATTTTAGAAATATGTATATAAATTGTATAAAATAAGATGTAAGAGAAATACGGATAATATCATTTTTAAATAACACAAATATAAAAATTATGAGTTTAAATAACATATATTGTTGGTATAATAATTAACTTTAAACTGACGACCAATAAAAATGTTTCAACCTTCCATGTCATATTATGAAAGTGAGATTAAGGGAAGTAATATAGTGAAAAATATGGTTGTAAATAATTGACAGTGTAAAATTATTTTATATTATCCGTACATTTTTTTTCTTTCTCAAAAATAATTACAAGCAGACCAATTGGTGGAGCTAGACGGTTAGATGATGACAATAAGGTGATAATTTAAAATTACTTTTAAACCTTAATTAATCGATAAAACGCTACATCAACTCAAACCTAATCCAACAAAAGAAAAAATTCCTAGTACTTGTAGGGAGTATCAAGCAACGTCAAATACATAAGCATGCCATGTTTAAGGCAAAAAAATCAAGCACTAGACTATCCTATCCTATATAAATAAAAAATGGATTTATTCACAAAAAAAATAAAATAAAAATAGATTTGGTCCCCAAAGCAAGCCAAAGACAAAATAGACATTGTGCAGTAGTACATAACATGTGCTATGGGAATCTACTTTTCCTTTTATTTCCCTTTGTTCCTTACATTTCCAGCAAATAGATTGGAAAGGAGATCAACTCTAGTTTGTCCAATGAAGGCTATGTTTTTTAATTAATAATAATTAATGGAACTTGTAGATATCTACATCATTAGTTGGACCCAATTATTATATTAATCCAACTATAATAATACACCTCCCATGGCGGAGATGTTTAATTATATGACCAAATGACACTTTATAATAATTTGATGATAATTTTTAATATGTGTCCATCCTTCTCTTTCATGCTTTTTATAAAACTAAACTCCATTTGAGTTGAAATGAGACTTTTGAAAAGGGCTAATGCTAAGTGGTCCACCGTGGTGAAGTGATCATCACTATTATAACGAATACAAATTTTACACAATTCACCGTTGGAATGAAAGTTTGTATCATATAGATCTTCCATTCAAATTTTTAGAAAAATTGGAAATCATTTGATGTGTTATTAAAATCTATTAAGTTTAACGGTATTTAATAAAAACTCATAAACCGTTAATCTTAATGGGTCTCAATAACATATCAAATGATTTTCAATTTTTCTAAAAATTTGTATGGATAATCTATATAAAACAAACTTTCAATCCAACGGTCAATTTTGTAAAATTCGTATTCGTTATAGTGTTATTCATAAGTGGTCCACCGTGAACCACTTGATGAAGTGGTCCATTTTAGAATTTGCCTTTAAAAAGACAATCACATAATGTTTTGAAAATTGCATTACTAGTTATATAAAGAATATTATCAACTTTTTCCTCCTATGTTGACATCACTTCGGTTAGGTGACCCGTTAGTGTTACAAATTAAAGTTACGTTTTAAACATTCTATATTGGATTGTTTGGTACATAGATCATGTCTTATTGAAGTTTCACCTGCCATAAGGTAACGAAATTCATGTGTTGTTTTATTTTTCCTTTCATATTTAAGGTGCTTAACAATTACTCCGTTGCCTAATTGCATACTCCTTCCGTTTCTTTTTAATTGTCTTTTTAAAATGATAACACCAAATTAAGGAAGTGTATTTTTGCATGCTATCTTCCTATTATACCCTCGTTTTAATCCACTAATAAATTCCTATTTTTTTGCCCACATTTTTTCTTTCAAATAAATTTAATATATTATATAAATAAAAAATAAAATTTAATATGTTATGTACCAACAAAAATTTAAAAAAAAAAGATTTAGTTTTCCAAATATATAGCATTAATTGGTTTTATGGAAAAAGATAAGAGCAATTGACAAATTGTATAATTGACAAATAATACCCATAAAATACAAAAAGGACAATTAAATAGAAACGCTAAATATGATAATAAAATACAATTAAAAAGAAACGGAGGGAGTATGATTTTTAATCATTTGAAATCCTCAAAACCAAAAATGTTCATTATTAAGAGTATCGATTGGCACCAATTATTTTGGTTGGAAAAACTTTTAGTTATTGACAAATGATAGTCCAACCTCCAATTTTATTATCTGATGCTTACAAGATCCCAGATCATAAAATAAAATCTATAATCTTGACAAAGAAAGACCATGATTTTTCTACTGTAGATTGATAGCAATAGTGCAACGTCATCCGTATTGTATTGGTCCGTTACATTATTTGGATTTCTTTTTTTTTTTTTTTTATATAACATTATTAAAGAGTTACTTTTTTATAAACAAATTTATCTATTTAAACATTTATTAAAGAGTTACTTTTTTATCTTGATTTTATATGAAACTTCTACTACAATTCCTAAATGACCTTATAATATATTAAATTAAATTTACATTGGGACTCTACAATCATATCAAAAAGTAGAAAAATTAATGAGGGTATTTTTGAAAAAATAGCATTAAATAAAGTTAAGTTTGGTAATTTTTGTTTATATTTGATGCCAAAATTTTTGTTGAATTTTGCTTATAAATAAGGCCGGAGGGAGTATATATTACTCAACTCTTTTTTTTATAGTTTATAATTGGTATCGGTCATATGAAATTATTTGGTGAGATTATTGTCCAAGAAATCATCATCGCTCAAATTTTGATTTCAAATACTTTCTTAGTCTCAAAATATAAGAAAAATTGATCCATAAGTCTATTTCATTGATCTTTTCTTATTTTTTGAGAATGTGAAAGTATTTGATACAATTTTTTTGAAGTTACATCCCTTTTGTATGGTTATTCAATTCAATTGTATTTATTCCCGTAGGTAATTTATTATCTTGCAATTTATCAATTTGTTTCGTATGAATTCAAATAATTGACCAGTATCTCATTAACATGTTTAATTCAATGTGTTGTGTTCTGTTTTTTCTTCCCTCATGTAAAATATATTGAAAAATAAAATCATTAGTTAGATTTCAAAAATTATATCCTTTTGGTTCACATTGGTATATTTCATTTTCTCGTGTTTATTTTTAGATGCAGTTTAAAATAAAAAATCATCCGTGCAAAAGCACGGGTTAAAAACTAGTAAACTACATTCCTAGAACTTTCATTGGTGACACTTAATATACCCAAATAAAAACTAAACAAAATTAGGTCTACGGTCTTAAGGTTTGATAAATTTGTCGGATTAACCCTTTTTTTTCCTAAGCAAAAAAAAACATTTTGTTTTAAATTTAAATCACTAAATTAATGAATAAAAAGCTTAGAACAAGAGTACATGTTTTTCTGTGAAGAAGTCTTTATTTTAGGATGAATGGTTTGAATTCACGCAGCCACAAAATGTAAAATAACCGTACAAGATCAATAGGAATATGTCTTAAATAATAGCGATGCAAGTATTGGTCGAGTTCAGTCGATTTTAGGTTTAAAATCGTCAAATCGATAAAAACGGTAACCTCTTAATTTGGACCTAATTCTGACCGTTTATATCTTCGATTTGTTCGGATGACGGGTTAGATTGAAACTTCATTGTTACATCTAAAATTTCATTGATATATAAAATTTATATTCTTCAAATGACTCAACACCTCGTACACAAGACAATAAAAAATAGACGAACTAAATGAATAACAAAAACGGTAATATGCAATTACTTTGTTTAAAATTTGTAGATAAAAAAACAATAATAGATCAACTATATGAGAAGTAGAAATTAACATAGACCTAGAAAAATATACCTAGAATACCAGAGTATATTTTACACCTTCTTCAACATTTTACAATGTTGTAAAATGTGACATTTCTTTCATCTATAAAATATGGATAAAAACAACAGAGAGCAGAGACACAATTGAAATCGAAGAAAAAAAATTAATTTACATCTTAGTCATTGTCCATTCGGTTTCAGTTATATCAATATATTATTTTTTTGAAACCCGCACCTACCCTTATGGAACCGCTAATGACCAATTTTTCACAATTATTAACTCAAAATCCAACCCGAACCCGACTTAATACTACCATATGTGGTCGGTTATGTCAATTTTTGGTCGGGTTACGGGTTGATGCTCAGCCCTATCATAAATTATCCCAATTTCAAGAGAGAATAAAAATCTTAAATCAACAATCTAAATTGTGGGTCAAATTTAGAGGACCTATATAGGGCTTGTTTGTTTAAAAAAAAATTTAAATGATTTTTATAGTGTGTTGTTTTTTTTTTTTTTTTGTTAATTTTCTTAATAAAGAATATTTTCATAAAAGCTTCACAAATATGAGAAATATTTTTTTACACAAAAAATGAGAAATTGGTTTAAATAAATTTTCTTAAAATGTCGTTTTAAGTATTTAATCATTTTGTTACAATTTTTTTTGTATGATAAAATTTCAAAAAGAACTCTAAAATAAAGCTATTTTAAATATTTTTTTTAAAAAAATGTAATTTTATTATGTTAAATTTTTTAACATGATTATTTTTTAAGTGGTTGAATGTCAAAATTACTTTTTTAATTTAAAAAATGATAAAATTGAAATAGCTTTGACTTTTTTTTATGAAATAAAGGGTTGTGCTATTTGTTACAGATAGATTGATGCAAGAAATGCAAGAATTGTACTTAAAAAATAAAAAAATAAAAATGCAAATATGTGATAGTGGAATGTGGCAGCAATAATGGGGGAGTTGGAGATAAAACTTAAAAGCAATGGTTATGATTTGTTCTTGCATTTCTTAAAACAGTAATTCGTAAACAAAAGCATTTTCCTGAAATAAAATTTAGGGTGTCTGTCTCAATGTTATTTCAATGGAGTCCTTCAGTTGGTTGAGGGGGCCTAGTATATGTCCTAATTATTATGATTTGAGTTGAATATGTTTTTACATTTATATAGTCACAATTATCTAGCGGAACAAACTAAAATACAAGAAAAAAAAATTAGTTAAGTCAGAAACGATTTATTCATTAACTTTTACTTTACAAAATTGTTAACCATGTTGATTTTCAAATTATTATTATATGGGTCATACTAAGGCATTAGTTCGGGAGGGAACTGAAATCACTTGATGTCAGAACTGACCCCCGAATTAGATTAAACTGATGGTGAAAAAAAAAAAAAAAGGGCATTAGTTAAGAAAACAAAAAAATAACTTTTGTATTAAAATTACTAATTTTTATATTTTTAAGATGTTGACTATACAAATTGAAAGATAATTATAATTTTTTTTAACTAGTGCCTTGGGGCATCCCCAATGCTTATCGGTCCCTTATTATATGTTAAACTCCGTCCTTTATTTACTTTTACCATTGGAGTATGATGACTAGGCATGTGAGATTGCTTAAAAATAGATTCCGGAGTTTCCCAAAGCAATCCTTTCTCTCATCAGAATTTAACAATTAAAAATAATATTTTTACACTCAATCTTAATTGGTGAGGTCAAGTGTAAATAAAAAAATATTAATTGGTGGGTTCAAATATGAATTGCTTATTATAATTGTCATTGGAGTAAAATTGGTCAAAATTATTTATAAATTGCTTAAATACAATGTGGCAATTTGGGTTCACAAAAAACAACTAAAACAATCATCTAAATTCTCCCATTAGAGATGCCATAGAGGCACTGATTATCATTTTTCTTGTTATGTTTTATACCTATCCGTGTCTAAGTTGTAATGTAAAAATATTGAATAAATATCAGTGTTAAACATATTCTTTCAAGAAGAAATTAACAATGGCAATTTTTATGGTACATTCAAAAATTCAAATGTACTATTACATTAAATTTTTAAATTAATAATTAAATGAGCTAGTGTTTTTTTAAATGATTTTTTTTCTTATCATTTAACAACTAAATATTATTTACCACATTGTTCAGCAAAATAATTTTTTTTTATTACTCCTAAGAGAAAATTGATTATTTTACACAAAAAAAATATACAAAAATTAGTATCATATTTATAAACAATCAAATTGTGTTTTCTCGCATGAAATGATTTTTTCTAATTACAATAATGGAAAAAAAATAACTTTTAGATTCATAAAAATTGTCATTAATTTATTGAATTAAAAATTAAATATACAAGTATACTTTAATTTATCAATATATATAGAAGCTTCCACAGTAACTTAAATATTCCTCTTGTTATAGGAAAAGGAACAAGTTAATAAATTAGATTCGGGCCTCAAAATATATTTGCTTGAGGGCTATATCTATTGGGCCGGCCCTCGTCCTTCTCCCTTAATTTGGCCAACACCACATTTTTTTTTATTTCTATCCCTAATTATTTTTTAAATTCTTTCATATGCTTATAGACTCACAAAAATTATAATTTTTTTTAGAGTTTGTGAACATACGAAAGAAACTAAAGAGGAATTTTTAATGATTTTGTTGTATGAGTCTTAATGTTTTGTTGTCATAATACTACTCTTCAAGATGCAAGTTATAGTATTAGTACTAGGTATTAAACCCGTGCGTTGCACGGGCTTGATTAAATTTTTTATTATATAATTTGTTTATTAAAGGAAATTAATATGTACATTGATAAATATTTATTTTTTTTCTTAATTTTTGAAGTATAGTTTTAAGCTGTTTTTAATCCTACTTTTTTAAGATTTGAAAGCTACTATAAGAATAAAGTTGAAAATAAAAAATTCAAAGTTCAAGTTGAAGTTGTTTGGTATTTATAATTTTTTTCAAGTTAGTTTTGATAGGTGTATTATATTAATTTTTTGGTTTTAAGAAAAAGATTTATAAAATATTTTGAAACCTGTTATTTCACAAAGTAAATATATAATATAGAGAGAGATATATAAAAAAATGCTTTTGACATAGATAATGTGTCGTTCACTTACATATAAAAATAAAAATAGTGGAATCTAAATAGAGGTTATTAAAATTTTATTGTAACTTGAGTCGATGAAATTATTTCATTTAGAAAAATTAATGATAATAAATAACACACTTTAAAAAAAATTAAAATCAAAGTACTCCTATTTTTATATGTATCATTCAAACACGATTTTTAGTAAGAACAAATTAGTAATTATTCATCTTAGGGTGCGTTTGTTTTAACCTTTTAAAAATAGATTTTTATAGTGTATTATTTTTGTGTTAAAAAATGTTAACAAAGAATTTTTTTTATAAATACTTCAAATGAAAAATTGGTTTAAATAGCTTATCTTAAAATATTATGTTAAGTATTCCATCGTTTTGTTAGAAAAAAATTTGGATCATCAAATTACGTAAAATCTCTAAAAAAAAAACTATTTCAAATAGCTTTTCAGGAAAGTCATTTTTTAGAGATAAATTTTTTTAAAAAAAATTGTGCTTTTTATTAAGTTAAAATCTCTAACATGAATATTCAAGTTATTGAATGTGAAAATAACTCTAAAATTAATAAAAAGAAGAGTTTGAAATAATATTTACTAATTTTAATGAAGTTATCATAAAAATTATTTTTAAAAATACAAAGAAAAAGTATTTTTTTAAATGTAAAACAAACTACCCTTAATTCATTTTTTTAATTAAAGTTTAATTTGATTATTATTTAATCTTAAATATACATACATGATGCACATTATTTTGAGCTTTTTTTTTAGAATGCACTTATATAATTTTTTGTATAATATTTTTTTATTGGTTAAAAATTCTAAATATCTTTTATCTCTATGAAATAGAAGAACTTTTTAAAGTTAACCTATAGGGCTATATATATCATACTTTAACTACGTAGAATTTTTTTTAGGACAATATATATCATACTTTGTGAATTATCACTATGAAATAGAAGAATTTTTAAGACTAACCTGTAGGACAATATATATCATACTTAAAAAAAACCATACTTGAACTTTAAATATATAAAAATAGCTTTTGAAAAATATATTGTGGATTTCAACTCTATATAGAAATTAATAGAAGCGCATTTGAATAATAATTTATAGTAAAAAAATTTAGCATTTTGTTTTCCCAAGTTTGGTTGAAATCCTGTCACACTATTAAAAAATGATTTCACATTTTTCTTTTGTCCATTAGGATTAAAAACAAAATAGAAATTTTTTTACGGATAAAAACATATAATTTTGTTTTATAGGGACAAAAACCAAAATTCACTGATTTTATAAGAATGAGAAACATATTTAACCCAATTTTTTTCTATTGTTTTTTTTCTATTGTGTTAAATATATTTTTCTGTTGTTTAATCTTCAAAATAAATATTTCTATGTGTTAACACAATAAACCTTTTTAGTTTTTTTAGTGTTTACATGATAAATTCCTTAGGTTCTAAGCAAATTATTATCACAAATGTATATAATTTGGATTATGTTCTTTATTCTACTCTATATTTTTTTAGAGGCACTATTCCCTATATCTCTATAATATATTTTTTTATAGAAAAATGGAACACACCTATCTTGAAATTTATAAACTCAAATAGTATTTTATGTAAAATATAATATTCTAAATTATTTTTCTTTATTTTTTCTTCTTTTAACATCAAATATGATAAAAGAGGGGTTAAACCAAAACTATCGAAAGAGAGATTGTCATAATCTAAAATAACAAAAGACCAAACATATTTCTAGTTAGCACTTCACTATTTTCTATCATTGTAGGAGTAGAACTTCACTAATAAGTGAAATCATTCAAAGATTAAGGTCAAGATTATCTACGCAATTGTTGTCTACTATCTTGATGGCATTTCTTTAATAAGTATTTTCCAAATTCAATTTAGAATATATGAACGAAAATAGATTGATCTTTTACTTCTAAATGTTCTATATTATATATTATTATCATTATATAATTATCATTATATATGTAAATATTATATTTGTAGACTTTTAAATATAAGAATAAATCTATTTTAATATATTGCAGTTTTTATTTTTTTAATAGACATAAAGTATTGATGAAAAAAAAAACATTAATACCCCTTGCCTTTTTCTTTCCCTCCTTCTTCTGGTAATTGTAGCTACAAAAGTGAATTCTAATACTAATTGGGAGTCTTGAACGATTCGTTAAGGGAGTCTTGCATTCAAAATGATATCACACATTTTTTAGTATAAGGATCCAAGAAATTATAATTATAATTCATGTCACATATTTTGTTGTATAACTATAAGAACCATTGTCATAAAAGAGACTAATGACCAAATAAATATTTTTTTTTTAGTACATGACTCTTAAAAAATTATTTTAGTGCTAATTGAAGTTAGAAAAGTGAATGATAATTATATTTTTACAGAAATAATATTACTACTAATTGGGAGTTACAAATATTAATAGAGATTTTACATGTAAGAACATCATTAGTTAGAACATAGATAGATAGATTGATCGATAAATGTATATATAGAAGATAGAAAAACAAACACATATATTTCTTGGTTAAAATGAAATTAGTTAAAATAGCATTAGTTAAAATGTGCCGTTTAAAAAAAAAGCATTAGTCAAAATGAAATTACAATATATATTTCTTGTGCCAATTTTCTCATTCATCATATATAACATATTTATATTGCGAAATGACGATTAAATAGTATAATAGATAAGTCTTGATAGTTTTCACTACTAATCTTCCATATATATATTGCAAATATTCACAAATTAAAATAGTCAAAGGAGACTAAAAACATCAACCTCTTATAATAAAGATAAATCAAACATATAATCTCCACCACTTGTAACAAATGAGAAACATTCAAAAAAACTTGTACCACCGTAATATTAATTTGGAATATGAATCAAAGATCCCATAGTACTATTACTATTACTTTTGATAGAAAAATCACACAAATAGTTGGCTGATATATATAGAGAGTGAGTAGAAAGAAAAATTGTTCAACAAAAAATGGAAATTTGGAGTAGGTGTTTAAAATAAGAAATTGAGAAAATATGAAAATGAAGGGAGCATCATAAGGTATTTATAATTGATGAAAAAGTAACAAAGAGGTGATCTTTCACATTTCATAACATTTTTTTTATAAGTTATTCAATTAATTAGCAAGCAAGATATTTTAAAGAAGTATACAAAAAATCACCATTAAAAGGGATGATCTTTCACCTTTCGTAACCTTTTTTTATTCTTAATCAAATGTTTTAATTTGTCCCTAACATTCCATACCATATGATGACATGTTTGGCCTAGCTTATTAAAAGATGACACATCATCACAATAAAATGAGAGATGACACATAAGCACCAACTTTTGCTTAGAAAAGAGAAAAATGTGAGGAGCTTTGTTAAGTTGACACATAAGCAAAAAATAGTTTGCTTTACAATGGTATATAGATAGATAGATATAGATAGATTGAGAGTCTTGCACGATTCGTTAAGGGAGTCTTGCATTCAAAATGATATCACACATTTTTTAGTATAAGTAGCCAAGAAGTTATAATTATAATTCATGTCACATATTTTCTTGTATAACTATAAGAACCATTGTCATAAAAGAGACTAATGACCAAATAAATATATTTTTTTAGTACATGACTCTTAAAATTATTTTAGTGCTAATTAAAGTTAGAAAAGTGAAAGATAATTATATTTTTACAGAAATAATATTACTACTAATTGGGAGTTACAAATATTAATAGGGATTTTACATGTAAGGACATCATAGTTAGAACATAGATAGATAGATTGATCGATAAATGTATATATAGAAGATAGAAAAACAAACATACATATTTCTTAGTTAAAATGAAATTAGTTAAAATAGCATTAGTTAAAATGTGCCGTTAAAAAAAAACATTAGTCAAAATGAAATTACAATATATATTTCTTGTGCCAATTTTCTCATTCATCATATATAACATATTTATATTGCGAAATGACGATTAAATAGTATAATAGATAAGTCTTGATAGTTTTCACTACTAATCTTCAATAGATATATTGCAAATATTCACAAATTAAAATAGTCAAAGGAGACTAAAAACATCAACCTCTTATAATAAAGATAAATCATACATATAATCTCCACCACTTCTCCACCACTTGTAACAAATGAGAAACATTCAAAAAAACTTGTACCACCGTAATATTAATTTGGAATATGAATCAAAGATCCCATAGTACTATTACTATACTTTTGATAGAAAAATCACACAAATAGTTGGTTGATATATATAGAGAGTGAGTAGAAAGAAGAATTGTTCAATAAAAAATGAAAATTTGGAGTAGATGTTTAAAATAAGAAATTGAGAAAATATGAAATTGAATGGAGCATCATAAGGTATTTATAATTGATGAAAAAGTAACAAAGAAGTGATCTTTCACATTTCATAACATTTTTTTATAAGTTATTCAACTAATTAGCAAGCAAGATATTATAAAGAAGTATACAAAAAATAACCATTAAAAGGGATGATCTTTCACCTTTCATAACATTTTTTTTATTCTTAATCAAATGTTTTAATTTGTCCCTTAACATTCCATACCATATGATAACATGTTTTGCCTACCTTATTAAAAGATGACACATCATCACAATAAAATGAGAGATGACACATAAGCACCAACTTTTGCTTAAAAAAGAGAAAAATGTGAGGAACTTTGGTAAGTTGACACATAAGCAAAAAATAGTTTGCTTTACATAGAGTATATAGATTAGACGATGAATTAAAAAGTGGTAAAATGATTAAAACATTTTAATTTAACTCTTATATGATTCTCTAATTGTATATTTTAATTTTTATAGCTTGACAATGTAATTTTTTTTTACACATGTACCCGAAATACGTTCTAAGACACCTTATGCACTTCTAAAACCTTGATAACTCGCAAAATATGATAGAAGATAAGCAGATTTAGAATAAGCTTTGTTAATAATTAGTAAATAAATCTTTGTATAGATGTTTTGCTCTATTCTATAACACCTGTATATATGTAACATTCCTGCTATTCAATAAACCAGAAATGGATTTCACACAACTATCATTCTGCAATAAAATACTTGATTTTCATATCTCTTCACTAAAAAGACACAATGATTTAAAAGTTAAAACCAATGTGATTTAAAGCTCTGCAGTTTGTATGCAATTTCCTGTCAATCCTTTAGGTTCCTTTATGTTTTGTTCAATAATGATTAGTTTAAATGTGTAAGTCAACGTCGTTATTGATTAGCAAAATCTTTCCGTGCAAAACCTATCCGTTTAATTGTGCCTTATGACAGTTACTATCTCGAAGAATGGAATGGAAACTCATAACAGAATTTGTAACTGTAGTTGGTTTCTCCTATTACTAATACAAGATTACTTAATATACAATTTAACAGAGAATCAGCAATTAGACATTGTGGTCACCAATACGATTGCGGTTGTTGCAACGTGCATTGCGACTGATATAGCATGGAATCATCATAAATTTTCACAAAATACATAAAGTGGCACCACGCCGCCACTATGCTAATTACCTAACATAGTAAAGTCTTGGTTTGCTTTGTAAGCACATTGCTTTGTAAGAGATGTTTGAAATACAAAATCGAGATATAGTAAAGTAAGATTTTTCATTAGATTTAAAATAAATTGAGATTATGTAATTTTAATTTTCGGTGGTGAAAATATTTAAACGAACATGGTTAAAATCGTCTGATACACATTCAATGCAGTCATACCTCTAATTGAGACCACATCGCAATTGCAGTGTGATGCCGTTACAGCGGTTACCGCATTAGCAATATTGCGGTCGCCAAATGCAATTTTAAACCTAATGTTCTAAATTTTAATTTGGTTCCCATGGGGAACCAGAAACATGAAATAATAAACACATTTTAAGAATATATAGGAAAGCTACTTAATTACTGCTCAAGTGTAGCTCAAGAGTCACAATGATATTACACACAACACAGAGTTGATTACTGATCAAGAACAATAAGAGTTATACAGATAAATATGATATGATTGATGAGAGAAATACTAAATTAAAAATACCCAAAATACCCATCTTGTGTTCAGGTTCGCTTGACAGGGTCGAAATTGGAAACAGCAATAACAGCACCAAGAATGGCAGCAACAACAACACCACCAGAAACTATACTGAGCAAGAAATTCTTGAGAGAAGGTGAAACAGTAGCAGCTTCAGCAACATCAGGAACAATCATTGAAGCTGTTAACGCAGCTGCAGTAAGTCCTGTAACAACTTTCTCTTTAAGAGATGCTTTCACTTGAAATTGAAACCTTCCATTGGACTTTGATGATGGCTTCAAACTCAATGGTGCCTTCAAGAATGCTTGAGAGGTTGGTGCCTCTATCTTCTTGCTGGCAGCACAAGTTACTGGAACAGACATTGAAATTATGGAAGTTGAAGCCATTGGAATTGGTTACTTTTGTTTGGAGATTAGGGAAATGAGTGTGTGTGTGTGTGTGTTTTGATTTTGAGAGAGGTAGGTAGGTGATGTTGGAGAGACTAGGGAGAATTTGAGGTGGGAATTTTTTGTTGTGTGTGACGTGGCAGCTTCTCCGTTTGAAATGAATGGATAAGGTTATCTTTTTTATCCAATCATCATCACTATTGATGATTTGCAGGAATAATGGTCTTTGTTTGGTTTTGCGGTGATAAAAATTAATTTTGACAGAATTGATTTTATAATATTGATTCCGGCAAAAATTGATTTTAAATTAAAGTGGTTAATGTTTCAATATATTCATGCAAAAATGATTTGAATAAAAAAAAATTGAGTGTAAAAATCAATTATAGAATCAGAAGTTACGATTTTTAGCTTTAAGTATAATCAATGCTGGAGGCAGAATCAATTCTACACGTCCAGAATCAATTCTGGCTACTCCAGAATTGAAACCAAATATACACTAAGATATTATTGGAACTCCTTCAATTATAAGTATATATAATTCGATGAAAAAGTAGTATATCTAGTTAATATTATTGACTAGATCTTTTTTTTATTAAATTTAAAAAATCAAATTTTACTTATATATAAAACTGGAGGAAGTATTTAACTCATCAAACATATTAGTTAATTAATTTAAAATATGAATAGTCTTATAAAAAAGATTGGAGATGTTCTCATCAATTTAACTTAATTGATAAGAATATCAATCACTTTATATATGCAGGAGGCGCGATGCTCAATTCGTATCCTGGACACTTTATTAAAAAAAAAATTGATACACATAAACTTAACTCATTTTATTTATCAACTGATGTTCAATATAAGAAGAAATCGACTTTATTAAAAAATTTAGTCATTAAATTACTTTAAAAAAAAAGAAAGATTGAAGGTGGTATATATTACATTAGAGTATACATGGGCTAACAGCATTTGGGCTCATTAGTAAGCTGTTTTATTTAGCCCAAAATACTAATACATTTTTTTTAAAGAAGCAAGATAACATTAATTTAAAAAACCAATTAAGCAAAGAGCATGCCTAAAAAAAGATACATGAAGAAAAATTCCCCAAAATCATAATAACAGAAAAACATCAACAGGACATGAGTTCTAAACAAATTCAAAGAATTCGACCACCAAAGATTCGAGTCAAAATTACACAACCTTTGTACAATGAACCAGCGATAGGGATGTTCGTGACAAGTTAATGAGATCAATCAAATGACTCAATTCAACCCAAAGTACTTAATTCAAGTGCTTTGGCCGATAAAGTTCTAAATTTTAAAAAAGAACACGGCTAATGCTTCAACAAATTAGGCGGAAGAGAGACAAACTAAATGCTTATTAATCGTGATTCGGGTTAGGGTATCATCATCTTTAATAGTGTTAAATACCCTCGGTTCATGGTCAACATAACACCAAGAACATGTTTGGCATGGTTTTTTTTTCTTTCTTTAATAGTCTTTTTTTCTTTCAGCTTTTTCTTTTCTCATTTGTTAAAGAAAAGAGAGGTGAAATTGTTATATATTTGTTTGCCTTAAAGAAAAAAGAGAGATGAAATTAAAAAAAGAGGTATGGAATCATATTACATGGGCTTTCTTATATGAGATGTACTTTTCGCACCCCATGTTTTCTCCTTCATCCCCTGAAATAACCATAGTATCCCTCCTCACCATCTAGAAAGCGAGCACTTTTCACACTCTAAGTGGCGAGTGTGAATATTTTATATTCAAACTGAATGCCGACACCTGCAATGGATGAAAAAATCATGAAAAAAAAAGAATTTGCATCCTAGGGAGCGAGTACTGTTCGCATCCTAAGGAGAGAACTCTTTTTTTATGATTTTTTCATCCATGGGGGGTGACGGTGTCAAGTTTGAGTATAAAATATTGACATTCGCTACTTAGAGTGCGAACTAAAACATAGTTCGCTACTTAGAGAGCGAACTCAGTTTACACTTTAGAAAGGGTGAAGAGGACAAAAAAATTTGACTGTTATAAGGTTCGCATCCTAGGATGCGAACGGTGGTGTCCCCATATTTGCAATTTTACACACTCACTTTCTAAGCAACGAGAGGGATAAAAAAGGAACGCCAAGGGGTGCTTGTCAGACTCGAGGGTGCAAAAAGTAAATCTCTTCTTATATTGGGCTCACCTCAAGGGCCTCTTTATGTTGTTTTAGATTAACTACTTTTTTAAAAAGATTTCCTTTTTTTTAATAAAAGATTTCCTAATATTTGATCAGATAGATTAGATTAGTAATTTTGTGATTAAAATATATTCTACTTTATTTTTCGAATCTGAAATCCTATATTTTCTTAATTAAATGAAGAATCAAATACCTAGACAAAATTTTATTCACATGAAAAATTGATTTTACTTGCAAATCAGGATATGCTTCAGTGCTAAGATTATTAACTTAAATAAATTGATTAAATAGATTTACTAAAAATTACTACTCAGCTAGTTCTTGTTATAAAGAGGAAAAAAAATTGGATCGATTAGATAATTTGTCAAGAGTTTTATATCGGGTGTGAGATGTTCTGAACATATATTTATAAGTAAAAAAATTCTTATTTTGTAAGGTTGAATTAGACCAAATCTAAATTTAAGATGATATGAGAATCCAATTCAAGATCCGTTGAATCACCTGTTATTAGATAAGTTATTTAATAAATTTTAAAAATAAACTAGTTTTGAGACCCGTGCATTCGCCCGGGTCTATTGATTTTTACATATAAAATATTGTTAAGATATAAGTGACATCATTGTGTTGATTTTTGTAAAAATTATTAAATTAATAATTTTTTTTGATTAAAACAATTGTCCCGTGTATGATTTTTGTGTACTAAATTATTATTAATAATAATAAATATTTATTATTCAATTTTTTTTATTAAAACAATTGTCCCGTGTAAGATTAATTATTTTTTATTAAGGCAATTGTCCCGTGCATGAATTTTTTATTCAATTCCTTTTATGTATTAATGATAAATATTTTGTCTTGTGTTTTTTTTTATATTTATTATTGATGAGAATTCATTTTTCTATTGTTTAAAAAAAAAACTATTTGTGAAAGCTCATTTCCATTGATTTTAATTTTTTTTATATTTAAGATTGATATTATACTAAAGTATAAAATTTATTTAGGATAAAATATTTAGAAATATGTTATAAAATATTTTTAAAATATAAGTGACGTCATTGTGCTCTTTCTTGTAAAATGTGTTAAACTAATATTTTTTTATTAAAGCAATTGTCCCGTGTATTATTTTTGTCTAATAAATTATAATTAATATTAATTATTCAATTCCTTTTTTTTTATTAAAGTAATTGTCCCGTGCATGATTAATTTTTTTTTATTAAAGCAATTGTCCCGTGTTAATTCGTAAATTTTTTTTACGCATGTTAATTCATAAGTTTTTACTAACAAAAATTATATCTTTATAATCTGTTTTCATAAACTAACTTATAAAACTTATAATAAATCAATCTAAATGGGCTCACTGTGTTTTTCTTTCTATTTTTTTCTTCTTTTATTTTTAAGGTCATAAATAAGTATCTTCTTTTATTAGGTTTATTCTATTTTTATTTTGGCTTAATTACATAATTTGTCCTTTATGTTTATTTTAGGTTTCAATTTGGTCCCTTAGGTTTAAAAAATTTCAATTTACTCCTTATAGTCAAATTTCCGTTTAAATCGTCCATGTAACTAACAAATTTGCATATGTGAACCACTTGAAAATGCATCACATGGAAGTTTTAGACGAAATTAACTCAAATTTTAACAAAAAGTTGGAAAAAAATTAACTCAAAATTTAATTAAATGGACGAACTTGTGTTGATATTAGTAACATAAGAGACCAAATTAAAACTTTTAAAATATAGAGAGTCAACTTGAAACTAAAATAAAAATAAGGGACCAAATATACAATTAAGCCTTTTATTTTTTATATTTAAATTGTTATATATTAGATTGAGTTACTATTTCTTTATTCAATTTATTCAAAAAAAAAAAAGTTAGTACTATTTTTTATGCCGTATCTTTTATATTTACTTTTGTTCCTATTTTTATACGTCAATTTCTTTTAATTAATTTTTTAAAAATATATTGGATTGATATTTGTTTAGAGATGGTTTCCGATGCTATTTTTATGGGAAGATTTCTTTCATGCTTATCTTTTTTTTTTTCTTCCGATTTTTATTTTATATTTTTTTTAGTTTAGAGTTAAAATTACACTTAAGGGCATAAATTCTAAAATATTATTAAACTTGATTGGACAAACTTGAGATTTTAGTAGTAGTTCTTTTTAATATATTGTAAGTAGATATTTTCTTATAATAGAGACTAAAATGACTAATAATAGTTAAATGTACATCATTGGACACAAAAAAAAAAACACTAGTGGGGCATTGTGAAGCGCACGTGGGCACATGAATTATGGTACTTCGAATTAAGGGTCTGTTTGAATTTACTTATTTTTTAGTTTATCAAAAATAGCTTATATAAATAAATAAAATTTTATGTTAATTATTTATAAGTTCTCATTAACGAAATTGTGTCTTTATAAACTGTATTTTATAATCTATACATCGACAAGCTTATAAATAATACATAAAAGTGTATTTATCTATATAAGTTGTTCTGTCTATGCTATAAAACAAATCAATTCAAATGGATACTAATTCGACGATACAAAGAAGGCAATATATTTTAATTTTTTTTACAGTTATATTTTAATTATATATATATATATGCAAAAATCAACATAAAAAGTACATAAGTAGAATATTTTTATTTTTTGGTAAATTAAAGTATTTTTTACGTAATAATTATTGCAGAGACTGATTATTTGAGATAATAAAGATTATTTGGATATTATAAACCAAATTTAGTTGACAAAATAAGCAACACTATGTTGGAGCAAAACTAATTTTTCAAAGTCTAATTGGGATATTAATTGGCACAAGAAGAAAGTAAAGTTATATAAACATGTTTAAAATTTTCTATTTACAAATCTCTATATACAAAAATCGAATAAAGTGTTTGTAATAATTTTATAAAGAATTTTAGTAATATTTATTTTTATTTTCTATTTAAAAATAATTATATTTAACATTATCAGCCTTAATATACTGCAGCCCTAGTACTACACAGCTAAGGTACCCGCTGTACGTACCAACTAATTATCAAATTATATATTTTTTATGACTAAATTCGAATCACATGGAATTGTTGCATACTTGATCCATTATTATTTCAATTTCAATAATTTCTACATTCTTAATAATTAATCATATTTTATTTTGTAGAGCATGCGTATGACAAGTTGTTTTAGTGTGGACCTGTCCTTTAATGTACAAAATACAAAGGAACCATATACATGATATACATGTATGCTAATGCATGCACATAATTTGCTGGTTATGTGGTCCTTGGCTTAAACGATCGATAATGTGATGCTGTTTCCACATGAACTTGCAATGCATTTATAATCATATACTACATGTCACAAGGTTGTGTTTGGTTGTTAAGAAACATCCCAATTCTCTCACTGCCAATATGTGTTGTATACATAATTTGGTTGGTTTCTTTATTTTAACTTGATCATTAATTCAACCTCCGATATATTTTAAAAACTACTAGTCATTTATAGCTAAAAATGACGATGGTATATATATAGAAGGACTCAAATGATGCTTTCAGTGTACTTACTAGCTCTCCTCTATTTCCTCTTCTACTAGTCTATATACTCTATAGTGTATATATCAATCTATCGATGAATTTAAAAAAAAAATCTTATATTAAGGACTAGAGAAAGTAACATGATTTTGGTAAAACGTTAGTGATTATTCCGTTAATAAAATTACAATAACTAATATATGCGACTTTATAAGTATGATTATAGTTTATTATTATCGAATGAGAATATAATTAAAAAATTTACACTAACAACAATATATGATCCTTCTGGATCTAAGATCTCTAACATGAAGTAGTTGATAGGGTAGTTGACGATGGATCTTTGAATGACATATCCCAAAGTTAGGAGGTGTACATGCAAACACTCTAACGAGCAAGTAAGAAAACACGGTAAATATGAGATTTTAAGATAAAAATCGTGTGTACCTTGACATAGACCTTGAGTTAAACTTTATCGCGAAAGAATTAGGGTTTCTAAGTCCATAAACCTTCTACTAGAAACTCTCCTCATGAACATTTGTTGATAGATCGCCTCTGACCTTTGATCCAGCGGTCCTAAGTAGTCCATCGACCCTGGTCCAATGTACTTCTAGGGCGTGTCTATGTTGTGGTATGCCTTTGAGCTAGTGGTTAGAGGTTATCCGATCTGAAATTGTACTCTACCAAGTCCTGAACAATATATTAGTAAATCTATAATAAAAATCACCAATTTTGTTTGTTAGATTTCCAATTATAATGTTTTAGTTTACTTTAAAAAGAATAATTGGGGGAATGGGGGATGGTGTTTTGGTCAACCATGGTGTCTCATACATCACTGCCTTTTATTTTTTTTCTCCTATAGAATGAAAAGTAAGTTTATTTTGGATTTAAGCTATTATATATGATGAAATCATATCATATCTTGTACCATATATTGACTTCTCCAATTCCTAATCAAAGGCCCTACTATGTCCGCTATATATGTGTACAAAATTTCCTTTCTCTCTAATGTATGTCTACTCTTATCATTTTAGCTTCAATTTTGGCTTTACAACCAACAAATATCAGTTCAAAATCACACTGTAATTGCAAATTTCAAATGGGCAAAAAAGTCATGAATTGTAATCATTTATTTAAATCTTCTATGACGCTAAAGTGGGGGAGATTTTTACTATGTTGCACGAGGCCATGTGCTAAGCCAGTGAAAAAGTGTTAGCTTTTTTTAACTTTTCCATTCTCATCGGGTAGAAAATGAAAATTAGAATCTACTTTTTTCTTTTCTCTTTTCTGTTTGTCTTGGTTGGTTTGCTTTGAAAATTTGTGCAAGTAAACGTGAGGCATGCCACTCCCACTTCTTTGTTTGTAGCCCTAGATATATGAGGCATCCATCTCTCTCTTTGAACTTGGATCCTCTCCGGTCGACTACACCGTGTCGGTTTTAGATGATTTATTTTATCTATCTGTCTGACATGTATGAATTCTTGAAGTTGTTATCTCATGTTCGTACGTTCATTACATCGATGACAAATTAGATCATATAAAAAACGGGGTTAAATTTGTATATTTGTTAGCTATATAATAATCAAAATTCTACAACATAAATTGTTTGATCGTATGATTTTCAATTGTATGAAATCCAAATCTCTTTATACACATGTGTAATAAATTGGAAAAAATTCATCTAAAATGAGTGATTCAGTTTAGAAAATAAAGTTGTTAGTAAACAAATTAAAATATCAAGAATTTTCTTATTTTACCAACTAATCACTTTATATGAATGAAATTCATGTTAATTATGTTCCATTCAACCCAAAATTTGTGAAGAAAAATAAACACTTCTACTAGCATATATAAAGCCTATAGCACCATCTAATCTAATTATGTAAATAATGAATATGATTATGAAGGATTAAGGGTCCGTTTGGTTCGAAGTTTTTGGAGGGGAGGGGAGGGGAGGTGAGGGAATATTTTAAATTTTGGAGAAGTAATTTACTTTTTTACTCTTAACCTTATAAACTCAAAATAAGGATTAAATTATAATGGATATATTACGTCAAAAAAAAAAATTTAATGGATATATAACAAAAAAAAAATCTAATGAGTAGAAAACCTAAATTTTTTTTGTTGTAAAAAAAAATAAAACCTAGAATTTTAATATTCCAACAAGGATAATTTTGAATTTTAATAAAAAAATGAGGGTAATTTTGTCAACATAATAAATCTCTCCCCTCACCTCCCCTCCCCTCCCCTCCTTCTCAATTGAACCAAACAGACCCTAAGGTAACTTTAAAAGAGTCAAATCAATGTTAATTATATCTAAATTCAACCCAAAATTTGAAAACATGAAGGGAAAAAAAAAGACTCCTACCATGCATAAAAGCCTAAAATAGAAAACACCATCTAAACTAAATAATTTCTTTTTTTGACAAAAAAAACTAAACTAAATAATAAATGAAGAATTAAGGTTACTTGAAATAAATAAATAAATCACCTTGAAAAATAGAACAATGAATTGAATCTCCCAAAACTATATGGAAATACTAATTACAATTGATTTATTCTAATAATTCTAACAAAACTACAAACACAAACCATTAGCAATGGCCTTATTGGTTTCTAAATTGGTTGTTTCATAAACTGGAAGCTCTTGTTGATACCTTTCACCTCCAATCAGATGATCAAGTTCAAACAAATCCGAACTCGAATAACTCACAGCATCATCGTCTTCATCTTCATCCTCATCTTCGCCGTTATCATAAAACCTTCTAAAATCAAACTCACTCTTAACTGCTCCTTTTTCTTTAGCCATATTAATAACATTGTTAATTTTTTTCATCTCCTTAACGGAAGAGTTTCTTGTAACATTTCGAATACTAGGTAGTTGTTGTTGTTGTTGTTCAGAATCATCCTCACCTAGGATTACACTGACAGGGTAAAATCTCACTGATCTTTTAACACCATTGTTTGATTTTGATGGTGTTTTGCTCATGCAAGATCTTCTAGAAAATGAAGAAACCGAAGGCGATTTAGATTTGCGATCAAAACTAACATCTTCAACGGCACCAACGTAACACATTTTAGCTTTTTTCACATTGTGAGAATTGAAAATGGAGCTAAGAAATGTAGCTATTCGACTACCAGGTGAAATTGGTTGCTTCACTTTTTGATTCAGTTCATCATAGATTTTCAAAGCTCTCAACTTTGTTCTTGTAAATCCATCTTCCCAACCTTGTTGCTTCTCCTTTTTCTTGTTCTTGTTCTGTTTTTGTTGTTCTTGTAGTTGTTGTTGTTTTTCTGAATTCAGGTTCATATGTTTCTGGGGTCTTGATCTTTGTTTTTTGTAAGATGAATCTGTTTCTGAGGATGAAAAGATTCCACCAGAGCTACATTCTGATGAGCTTGAACTTGAATTCTTCTCCATCCAATCTTCTATCATCACAGCTTGACGAAGATTCATTCTCTGTTTTGAATTGACAATTTTTTCATTGAATTTGACATGTTTGGTGGTTTGATTATAGAGATACTGATGTTGATGTTGGTTAACATCGTCAATAAAATCGGTTTTTGATTCGTCGATAGAATGATCGATGGTGTCGAGAAGAATGGAGGAGAAAGAAGGAGTTCTTCTCCTTTGTGGGAAAGATCTTTCTCTGCTATGCATTTTAGTGTTTACTCTGTTTTACTCTGTTTCAGTGAGAAAAGAAGAAGATTTATAATGAAAATGGAAAGTAGAGGATGTAATTGAATAATTTAGAAGGAGTGTGCGTGTGAGTGTGTAATGAAAGATGAGAACAATGAAGTTTTAGTATATTAAAAAGCTGTGGTAATGTCTGCTATGAGAGTATCAAAAGCTTCAAGGTTTATTTAATAAAGATTGCAAGTTGATCAAGTGAGAAATAGAGGAAGATGCTTGTGATATGAGATTTGTGTGTGTGTGTGTGTGTGTGAGAGAGAGAGAGAGAGAGAGAGAGAGAGAGAGAGAGAGAGTGAGTTTTAATAAGAGATGTGAGTGACAGAGTTGGTTGGGATTGTGTCTTGATGTGTTTGTATTTACATAAACATGTTTAGTTGGTAGTGGTAGAAATGAACAGCTTTCGGTGAACATTTTAAAACATGTACTTTCTAAGATTTAGATACTCTTATGTTGAAAAAAACATGAAGAAATAATGTGAAAGATATATACCATTGAAATATAGAAAGGAATATATTGAAGATGTTTGTAGTTTGTTTGAATCTTGTGTTATTAAATTATTTGGATTAAATGTGTTTACACATCTTTATTTTTCGAGATATTTTTTGGAATGAGATTTAGACTTATTTTACATGGTATCTGGAGTTTTGATCTTCCTTGAACTATTTGTTGCTTCCATACTATTGAATTCTCAAAAATTTGAGAATTTGATGATTCGTTTGGTTCTAATTAGTTCGGGGCCAGTTCTGGCATCAAATGATTTCAGCCTCCTCTTGGCTGTAATTGTGGGGAATCGAATTGTTGGGTCTTTCCTACCAAATTCAGCATCAATCTCCACTGAACCACGATTGGTTGTATTTAGTATATTTTATATTATGTAGTATATCAAAGTATATGAGAGTATATCTTAGGATTAAGTTTTATATTGCGTGTTATTAATATTATTATTATTATTTCTTGATTTAAGATTGAGCATGTTTCTCTATAAATAAGTATTTGTATCATGTGATTATTTAGTAAAGTTATGATATTCACAATATTGAAACTCTAAACTCTTCTCTTTATTTTGTATCTCTATTGTTTTCCTTGAAACGATTGTATCTCTATTATCAACGGGATGATTTTGAAATTTAAAGGAAAAAAAAATTGATTTAGAGTTGAGATATGAAACATTAGAAACATGAGAGAAAAAATAAATAGTGAGAAGTCATTTTTGTAGTCTCATTTCCAAAACATATCTTACTTGAATTAAGAAATATTTTCTCCGACAACAATTAGACACACACTTAAAATATAAAAATGTGTAGAATTTAAAACTTAAATTTTTTTAAAAAAATCAATAATATTTCCAAAAACTATTAATTGAAGTGTTACTTACTAAATAATTTTCAATTCAAATCAACTCGTTAGTGTAAATTTCTTATGCATACCCGATTCATAAAATAAGAGAGTAGTGTGATATTGTAGGATGTAAAGGAGTATGAATTTGAAGAAAAATGCACGCTGAGCTGAGTATTAAAAATTAGAAAAAGACGCACTTGAATTGGTGAGTGAGTACTGTAGGTAGGAATAGGATGTAAAGGAGCATCGCATGATAGTGTAAAAAGTTAGGAAGTAAGTACCGCGCGTGCGGGTGTTCTTTTCAGAATTCACATCACACTCACCCCACACATTTATACATCAATTATTACATTCACTAACTTTATACTATTACTAGTAAATTGAATTTTAGTTTTTTTTTTTTCCCACACAGTTGAATTTAAGTTATTAACAAGCTCTTTTTAGATGTATGATTTGGAAGAATTTAAATTTAATTTTTGATGAAAATAATTCTTAATCAAACTTTCTTATTTCACGGTCAAATTCTAGATTATTAAAATCTCTTTTATATAAATACGAAGGTTGATAAAAAAAATGTGAATTCATCCTTTTTGCTTTCGGTATAAATAAAAATGCCTTTAAGCTATCTTATCTAATGATACCTACATATTATTTTGGAATAACCCAAATTTGAACTAGAGCATAAGGGGGAAAAGTTAACCTAGGCCATGCACTATTATTTGCAAAAATAATAAGAAAACAAGGATCGAAATCCACCCAATACATTGCAAAAAAATTGTGGGGGGGGGAGGGGGTGGGTGCTTTCGAAGGAACTCACCTAAAGGAGATACAATAATTCAGTCTTCCATCTCTAATTAAATCTAAAACCCTGCAAAATTTTATGTATTAAAATAAATATTGATAGACCGTTGTTGAGAGAGAAATTCTAACTTTAAATGGACTTCATGCTAATAAACAATGTAATTGGTATCCATCAATTAATCGGATAGCAAATCTTAAAAATAATATTGATAGAATAGAATTATTGTCCATTCAAAAATTTCGTCCTTCTTATTCACAAAATGAGAGAGAACATATTTCTTCTTATTCTATTTTTTATTTCTTTTTCACACCAAAACTACCACATTTTTCACTTTTTATTATCTTCTTACACTCTTTCTCACGTATTTATCTCTTCATTTTCTTCTAAAAAAAGAAATATACTTAAGTGTGAATTGTACAAGAGATAAACGTAGCAAATTTAAAGGAGTAAGGTTGTTGTTATCCCATAACTTTGAGTTTCTACACTTCCACCAAAGCACTATGACAAATATGTGTGGTTGATCTCCTGGTTTGCACATAGAAACTAGGCTTAAATGCATTTTTGGTCCCCCTATTTTGATATTTTTGCAGTTTTGGTCCCCCTATTTTAAAAACCAGCTTTTTGATCCCCCTATTTTAAAAGTCAACATTTTTTTTAAGTCCCCCTACCATTTAGTGATGTGGCAGTGCAATTACTGATGTGGCAAGGATGATTGGAAAAAAAAATTTTACTGGCTTGGGAAAGACCCGTAGGCTATGGATCCCACTAATGGAATGGGACTATAACCATACTTCCATGGTCTAGGTTCAAGGACAATCAAGATTGAGGCTTATGTCATTATTTTTTTTCATTATCATTTATTTGAAACTAATAAAATAAAAACAAATAATTATAAGTGTTCTAAATTAAGCCTCAATTCCCTTACTCGTCTTCTATAATTGTTCACCAATCTTTGTTGAAGCTTCATCATTCATCCTTGATTTTTCACCTTCGTTACAAATTCAACATTAAAATCCAATTTCAAACCCATCTCATCAACAACAATATGACAATCACTATGCCTCTTAAACAAAAAACTCATAACAAATTCGACGCGCTTTTGAATCCAAAACCAAACTCAACAAAGAAAAAGTAAAAATTTTAGCTTGTGAATCACGAGCAACCATAACCCAAGACCCATTAAGCAAATCCAAAACATCATTCCTTTTAAGCTTCTGAAACTCACATAAATCAACAAAATCCAATCTACTCCAAGACCAAAACTTCTGATAATTCAAAGAATTATTATTCAACAAAGGATAAAAAACCTTACTTGGCATAACCTCCCAATAAATCTCATGAACCAAAGAAACAGAAGTCTTACAATCTTCAACAACAACATGATCATTATTATTATCATCAACAGCAACAGAATATGGCCCTTGCTGTCAACACAGGTTTTCATTTTATCAGGTAGCTATTGATTAGTTACTTTCTCCAGAAGTTCTTCATCTGAAGAATCAAGGATGAAAGATGAAGTTTCAATGAAGATTGATGGACAATTGTAGAAGTTGAAGAAAGGAATTGGGGCTTAATTTAGGGTTCTTCATTTTTATAAGATAATTCTCAGATTTGCTTTAACAAAAATAATTATGTTTTTATTTTAATTTATTAGTTTTAAATAAATGATAATAAAAAAATAATGACATGGAATTTTGTTTTTTGCAATCATCCTTGCCACGTCAGCAATTGCACTGCCACATCACTAAAATGAGAGGGGGACTTAAAAAAAATGTTGACTTTTAAAATAGGGGGACCAAAAAGCTGGTTTTTAAAATAGGGGGACCAAAACTGTAAAAATATCAAAATAGGGGGACCAAAAATGCATTTAAGCCTAGAAACTAATAGGAGACAGTCATTTTTAATCAAATAAACAAATACTATGTATGTAATTATGAATTAAAAATAATTTAAGAGTTAATTAACTAAACATGCATTAAAATTAAATGAGTCGGAATCTATTAATACTAGGTGTCAAAGTTTATCTTGACACAAAATCCTATCCTTTTTTTTTTTAAGATCCATTTATTTATTTGATAGAATAGTTCTAATTTGTCAAATAAATAAAGCATATAATTAATATCTAACAAATCACATCTTTCCTTTTGCGAGAAAAAATAAAATAAAAATAAATCATCTTCTTTCCTACTCCCAGTTCATTCGCTCTCTTAGTTGTACAAGCCCCGTCAACAACTATCATCATCACAAAAAAATTGAGATAAATTACGATAGATTTCGTGTTAAGCTGAATAAGTAATAAAGTTTTCATATAAACAAAAAAGAAAAAAGAATAGTAAGCAATAAGAGATTCAGATTTGCTGCTATAACAGCAGGCTGCAATAATCTATCTAGAACATCCGATTTTAATTTAACGGTAGAGATTGATTTAACCAAAGGACACCGTTTTCAATCTTGACCGTTCAATCTAAGATTAACGGCTAAAAGACACAATTTTGAGTAGTTTATCTCTTATTTAGTGAGTTTTGGTGTGCCATGACACATCTATATAATCCACAATAATTTTACTCCAATGGTGTATATTTAAACAACTTATAAGGTATTATAGCTTGATTAATTCGTTTGTTAGTTGATTACAATTGAGCATAATTAACTACTCTACAACTTTTTATGAAACTCGTATTTAGTACGTAGATGTGCTTCGATGAAAATAAAAATTATGATAATGTTACATAGTGTTTAAAATAAAGACATTGGCAAATAATGATATGTTGCCTCGGCAAGCTATATGCTAGCAAAATGACACTGTTTTTTGCTTACTATTTTTCGTGTTTTGCGTGACTGTCCTCTCAGTCGGCCCCTGTGGATTAGTGTTGTTGATGTTTCTATGAGACATTTGTTTTTTACTTGTGATTTAAATGAATGTTAGTAAAGGAGTGAAAAGTTTAATGTGGAGTTAATTTTGGACAATGGCTTGTCATCTTGCTTGGAGTTGGAGAAATAAGGAGAAGCACGACGATAAGTTCTTGCGTCCGGTGAAGCAGGCTGAGTTTGTAAGACAGAGGCTACATTGTTATAAGATGGCTGACAAGGTTATGCAGCTGGGAATCAATGTCGGCAAATCATGATTCATGTAAGTTGGAAGCCACCTAATGTTGGATGGGTTTGTTTGAGCATTGATGGAGCTTGTAGAAATGGTGTTATTGGATGTGGTGGTGTCATTAGAGGGAGTGAAGGAGAATGACTAAGAGGTTTTTCAAAACTCATAGGTACAGGGGATGTGTACACAACAGAGATATGGGGTCTTTATGAAGGGCTCAAGTTGGCTAGAAGTTTGAGTTTTTTGAAAGTTGAGGTGCGCATAGATTCTAACGAAGTTGTCAACGATATAAATCATAAAAGGAATAGCACTATTCGTGACAAGCCTCTTGTTGACCGAATTTGTAGAATGTTGGAGGAGGATTGGAAAGTGGTTGTTAATCACTCTTACCGGGAAGCTAATCAATTAGCGGATGCATTAGCTAGACATAGTTATTCATTACGTGACGCTTGTTTTTTTTTTTTGCGGATTGTCCAAATGATTTTAAGCACATTATTGGTGCTGATGAGAAGTGGTTTGTAATCCCTAAGATTATTTCCTTGTAATTTCTTTTTCGCCGGGCTCTTGCCCTCTTTGTAGTAATAAAAAATAAAAATAAAAAGATTCTAAGTTTCATGAGGTTTGTGGAGCTTGTAGCAGAGAGATAGAGAGTTGAAGAATGTCAATAAATTAAAGAGAGGGAATAAGAGATATAATTGTGTAGATATTAGATGATTTGTTTTTCTATTTTATTAATTAGATATAAATGAAAAAATATCAACTATTAGATGAAATAAAATAAATAAATAAGATTTAGTGTCAGTTAACGGTGCACATCTTTTTAATTTAGACTAAAGTAGTCTTCTATTTAAAATTGGTTTGAATTTGACAAATAGATATTTTTGTCCATATATTAAGGGTGCATTTGTTCGCTTTTTTAAAAATGGATTCTTATAGTGTTAAAAAAAAATTTAACAAAGAATTTTTTTTATAAAAGTTTCAGACGAAAAATTGGTTTCAATAACTTATTTTAAAACGTCATTTTAAGTATTTCATCATTTTGTTACAAATTTTTTTGGATCATAAAATTTCAAAAAAATCTCTAAAAAAAACTATTTCAAATTTCTTTTCATAAAAATCATTTTTTAGAGATAGTTTCTTTAAAAAATTGTGGTTTTTATTAAGTTAAGATCTCTAACATGAATATTTAAGTTATTGAACATCAAAATCACTCATTTAATTATTAAAAAGATGAAATTTAAATAACTTTTACTATTTATAATGAAGTTATGATAAAAATCATTTTTAAAAATAAAAAGAAAAAAACACTTTTTTTAAAGTTAAAACAAACACACCCTAAAATTTGTGTATTGCTATTTTACACCCATTTAAAACATTCACCTAATAAAAACATGAAAGTGTAAGTGTAAATTATCGACATACACATTTTTTTAAGACATACACCCACAGTTTAATTTTATTCCATTTTGTGAGAAAAGCAAGACAATAATTTCATCCAATTATTCAATTTTTTTGTATTATATTTATAATTGACTATTCCAAACATAAAAGTGTTCATCAATAAGGCATATGTAAAATATATACACACACCTAAAGAATCACTCATTCAATTACATCTTATGTGATAAATAAATATTTTTTACTATCAGTCTTTGGATTTGAGTGATTGGAAAATTTGATCATTCAAATTTATAAATTGACAAATAACATTAAAAATAATCAATCAAATTTGTCTCTTTGTTATCTCTAACAATGTGTAGATATTCATTTCTCGAGTTGTTTATGATATTTTTTTCCAAAGAATTGTTTACAACTTTTATTGATCTCTATCTTACACTTAAAATTTATCATAATATATTCACTACACTAAAAAAAGTCGTACATATTCATAAATATTTTAAACTAATTTTCTCTATAAGAAAGACTATTAAACCAATTGTTCCATAAAGATAACTTGGTTGATAATTACTCCCTCTAGTCCCATATATATAAGAAAAATTTGACTTTTTATATTCATTGTAGAATTAATATATCTAGACAATAATATAGTCGAAATACATCAATTCTACAATATATTTAAAAATTAAAATGTTTCTTATGTTTCTTACTAAAAAGGAAAATATTTAAATAGTTTTCATATTCATACATTATTTTTTTCTGAGATTACCTATAAAATTTATTTATTTATTTATCCTTAAAAAGGATAATTGATATATATTAACTTATTAAGTTTACAAAAAATGAGTGTCTAGTTGTGGTTGTGGGAAGGAGAAGAAACCCACACAGTCCCACATCTTGACTTTTGGAATTATTAAGCGAATGCATAAACTCCTCTCACCCGATTCCAATTCCAATTAAAATGAAACGTTACCATTGATTTGATTGGATCGTTGTTTCAATCTAACCACTTTTCAGCTTACCCCAAACGCGCTTAATTCTTCGAATCAACTGAGAAATGGTTTCCTACATCAACATCTTGTTGTACGGAGTCGGAGGGTTAGTTGTCGCCGGCATGGCATTGCTTGTGGCGTTTCAGGAGAAGCTTGTTTACGTTCCTGTATTACCAGGTCTAACCAAATCCTACGCTATGAATCCTTCTCGTCTCAGACTCACCTACGAAGATATCTGGCTCACTTCTTCCGATGGTGTTCGCCTTCACGCTTGGTTCATCAAGCTTTTCCCTGATACTAGAGGTTCTTTTCCTTTTCCAACTTTTTCCTCAATTTCGATCTACTTTTATGTTTAGCTTATTTCAATTTCGAAAACTAAATTATTTGCATTGGAGAAGTATAGATCGAAAGGGAATATGGTATCATTTGCTGCGAATTGTATGATTTAAGCACCAAAATGGTTAATTTAGCATTTTAGTCCTTGAAATTGTAAGTATAGGTAGGTTAATTTAGTTGAAATAACAATTTAGTCCCTTAATTTGAATAGTGTCAATCAATTTAGTTATCTATCCAAATTTAGCACCAGAATTTTAATTATGTCTGTTTTGATACATTAATAGACTAATTGTTATAGAAAATTAAGTTTAATAATCCAAAGTGACAAACCTGTTACACTATTCAAGTCAATATGCAGATTACTCATTGGTTGTGATGGATGTTTACACAAGATATATTTTGAAAGAGGGACTAATTTGCTATTTCGTAAATTTGATAGACTAAATTGCTCAAATTTTGAGGACCGAAATAATGATTTACTCGTGTAGTAGGTGTTACTTATTTGCTGTGAAAATGCAATTTTGTTCTAATGCAATTCTTCTTTCTTATTTTCCATTGGCAGGTCCAACCATTTTGTTTTTTCAAGAAAATGCTGGAAGTATCCTGGTTGTTGTAGATATTTTAGGGTTTTGGTCGTGTGATTATTATTTCGTATTTTTTTAATGAAGATTATTATTTCATAATATTGTCTATCTTTACATGATGAGGTTCAATATGCTTTTGAAGGCCTTGACTACTGACTTTTAGATATTGCTCACCGCCTTGAAATGGTTAAAATTATGTTGCAGCAGTTGCAATGCAATGTTTTCATGCTTTCTTACCGAGGGTATGTATCATCCTTGACACTTTAATGTTTTTAGCTTTCATATACAGCATTGTGGTATCAGACTCTTGCATTTGAATGAAATTCACACCTTATGACTGAGTTGGCAGTAAGGCACCTTCATTTGATTTTACAGTTATGGAGCAAGTGATGGCTATCCTTCACAGCATGGAATTACTAAGGATGCTCAGGTATGGTGTTTGATTGATATCCTTGTGTGTTATCTTCAGCCTTCTTTATTGAAGTTTTGTCAATTTTATTACCTCTGTGCCCAGGCTGCATTGGATCATCTTTCTCAGAGGTCTGATATTGATACATCTAGAATAGTTGTATTTGGACGATCACTTGGGGGTGCAGTTGGAGCTGTACTAACAAGAAATAACCCCGACAAGGTACCTCCGGTATATTATGTATATTAGTTTTCACGCTGTGCTTGGAGAAAAATAAATCGATATCTTTTATGTCTTCCTGGTTTATGGTCTGAAGATTGACATTCCTTTAGAATGTCAATACTATATGAATTAATACTGCCTGCATGCATTATAGGTAGCTAGGTTCATAAATGAAGGCATGTATTAAGGCTATATAATGTAGCTCCAATTTTCTACTTTTCTAAGTTCTCTTGTCGTAGATAACTCAATTAATGATTATAAACATAATGTGAGAAAAGAATTTTGGACTTGTTGAGTCATTCATTGTTCACCCACCCCCACCCGGTGGTACACATGCCTAGAAAAAATACGTTCCTATTAAGATTGTAGATTTGTTAGCGTAGCTTGGTCAAACCAGTGGTATCAATCAATTCCTTGGAAAAAAATTAGTTATGTATAACCTTTTGTTCATTGCTCTAATGTGTTGCGAAATTATATAGGAATCCTTCCTTGAGCATTTTACTTACTAGCATTGTTCTCCTGGGCTTCCATAAAGCACAAATAAGATTCTTTGCACTGATTATAAGGGGCCAATTTTTATGCTGATTTTGGATAAGTATCAACAAGGTTTTTCTATACAGTTAAATTTTTTTGAGTAAAATAAGAGCCATGAAAATGGACTCTAAAATTTTGTTTTCAAAAAAATTCCAGATTATTTTCCTGGCGCAGGTATGGAAAGTTCTTCAGAGCCTTTTACCTGCAATGTGTTCAGAGCTTTCTTATTTTGACAACCTTTTTTTGCATAGAAAGAAATTGAAACTAATTTAGGGCAAGTAATCAAAATGAAGACTGAACTAGTGCAATCTCTAGTCAGAAATTTAGCTAGGCATCTCCGTATTGTTATTCTCGGCAACTGTTTGCTTGTGAACCTTTAATCTACAATTTTTGTTTACCTTTTTGCATTTTTAGGTTGCTGGACTGATACTCGAAAACACTTTTACTTCTATATTGGATATGGCTGGAGTTTTGTTACCCTTCTTGAAGTGGTTTATTGGAGGTAGCGGTTCACAAGGTCCCAAGATACTCAATTTTGTTGTACGTTCTCCATGGAATACTATTGATGTTGTTGGCGAGGTGAGTGATGATGGATATTATTACCAACTTTTGCCTTTTATTTTTCTGCTTTGATTATTTAGGTTGTCACTTGGGCATAATGGATTAGATTTTACATAATCAACACGATAGTTGACTTTTAACGATATTATAAGTTTAATTTATTTTTTGTCTCTAGAAAGGAAGTTTGCATTGTTTTATTTCTTTATAATTCTGACTGGAGTCATGTGTATGAGCATTACCTTTTTATTACTGGTTTAATTGCAGATCAAGCAGCCTATCCTTTTTCTTTCTGGATTGCAAGATGAGATGGTCCCTGCTTCACATATGCAATTGCTATATGCTAAGGCAGCTACTCGTAATAATCAGTGTCTTTTTGTGGAGTTCCCCACCGGCATGCATATGGATACTTGGATGGCAGGTGGCGATCACTACTGGAGAACAGTTCAACAGTTTCTTGAACAACATGCTCCAGAGAAAAAGGAAGGCAGATCATCTCAAAATGGAAATGGTAATATTTTTTTCCCTCGCGCTGTGTTTCAAAACTGAGATGGATGGGTTAAGAAAGTGGGGTAGCTTCTGCTTGATTAATTGCATAAATTTTATGCAACATTTATATTTTTTGATGTGGTTTTCTTTCGTTTTAGTCTGTTCTTTTTTTTATTGGGTTCTCTCCCGTTGTGATTTGTACATTGTGTCATTTTCAAAAACTTCATCTAGCCATTGTTGTGATAGTTTCTTGTCCCCTTTTTAGCACTAACTGCTAACAATCTCCTTTGATGCTCTTGTTCACTTCTTAATTGCTGTTTTAATACTCTGCTACCAGATGCTGGGGCTAGGTGACTTGCTGACATTAGATTATTGCAATGATACTAATTGGCTAACTAAGGATTCAAACAGTTTCTGCCCTTTGAAGTTGCAGCCCAGAAGAGCCCTCTTTGAAAAGACGCTTTCTACTGGGACATGCCGTGCT
This sequence comes from Trifolium repens, assembly GCA_030408175.1. Taxonomy (NCBI): domain Eukaryota; kingdom Viridiplantae; phylum Streptophyta; class Magnoliopsida; order Fabales; family Fabaceae; genus Trifolium; species Trifolium repens. The sequence goes on from CP125851.1 coordinate 53,672,162, forward strand.
GCATCAGGCTATTTCATTGGACAATTTTGGTTGGATTGTGGTTTTCAGAACTTGGAAGACGCCCGGTCAATTGCGGTTCCTTTTGCTATACTGTAAATCATCTACATTTTGGATGGCTAATTAAATTTGACAAGTGTCATGTAGAATAATTTATCATATTCATATATACATGTGTATGTATTATTTATACAATGTGTTCTTGTCTTTCCCACTAATCCAGGCCGAGACAGTGATATCGGTTTCTGTCTGTTGGTTTCTAATTTCTTTAATGTTAATTTTTTCAATTTTCTATGTAGAAAATTTGAATGCCGGACTTGATGCATGATATTTTGCAGTCGATGACTTGAACTACTCTGTCATTGACAATGACATATCTGAGTTAAGTTAGGATCGTGTTAACTTGTGTAATAGGTTCGTACAATACAAGTTTAAATTTGTGGGTAGGTATTGGCTATTTGAATAATAAAAACTCGCTGAAGAAGTGCATGACCTTGAAGTGTGCATCAAGTTTGAAACACTGCCTGGATAAGAAAATGTGCCTACAGGAAGTGTGCATCAAGTGTGAAACACTGCCTGGATAAGAAAATGTGCCTACAGGGGAATCCATCCAATTTATATATTTATCGATGACATTCATTTTCACTTTTGATCAATTACGTTGTCTTCCCCACATCTAATACAACATTGCATTTACTCAACTTATGATCAAATTGCATCTAATCTAACACATCAAGTCTTGTGAACCAAGTCTGAAAAATGTGCCTACGTAAGAAAATATGTCTATGGTTAAATCCATCCGATTTGAATATATAAATTCGGCAGTGTCAATGGTGAAATAGTGAATCATATCTTCCACAATGCACAACTAAAACTAACCTACTATAGTCAACTTTTTTTATTTATAAAAATAAATTTTTAATATAATGGTAGAGTAAATCTTGACCATTTAATAAAATATTATTAAATCTAAAGGTTAATAAACTCATTTGTGCACCATGAAAGACATTCTTTACTCTTTCATATTAGACAAAGCCTATAAAGGCAATTCGTCACGTTTTTTCACATAGGATCCGAGTCAATGCATGCAAAATATGGCTAAATCAAGCAACTACTTCAAATGCTGCCATTCATAAGAATAGGCTCTTTTATTTATTTCTAATAAAAGAAGAAAAGAAAGAATATACATTCACTAGTCAACTATTCTTTAGAATCATTTGGTATAATGATATTAGGATTTCTTAAATGTGTATTAAGTGCTCCAAAAATACGAGATGATATGCTCCACAATGTGTCCCCAGGTTGCACCTTTGTTGTGGTGACCTGAGCACCACCAACTTTAGGAGCATCCTTAGACTTAGTAAATGGATTCTTATTACTCTTGCCCATTCCATTAGCAATCAACCAGCGGGAACCAGATTGTTGCTGATTTGATGTACCCCAAAGCTTCTTTTTGTGTGACTGAATCTTAAGACCTGCAACATGAACTTCTTTAATTCTGAACTGATCAATGCCACTTTCTTTAGTACTACTCCTCTCATCTTTCCTGTCCTTCATCTCAACTTTTGCTTTTATTTCACACTCGTCGTCCTCGTCACTATTGTTTCCTACCTGAGACACATTCAAGTATATCTTTTGCTTTGGTGGGATAAGCACTCTCTCAATTTGTATAAGACCTAGCATTGGTGTTCCAACAGGCTCATAATTTCTCAGAGGATCGCGAAGTTGCACCATTAGTGCTACCGTGAAATTGTTTCCTAACAAACCGCATTTCCTGCCATGACCTTTGACTTGTTTCTTCCTTTCCTTTGAACTCTCACGGACTACGTCAAAAGTGTTGGCATGATGTGCGGCAAGAAGTTTGCAAGTATGCTCACTGATATTATCTATATCATCAATCTCACCTGAATCCAGTCTCATCCATTCATCAAGTGTTAGCGATAATCCCATTATCCCATCAACTTCGTCGTCACTGTCTTTAATATTCAACAACCGCAAAGCAGCGGCTCCATCCAAGCCGAGAGAACCTCCAATGTTAACCCACTTGGCTTGGATACCAGGAAGATCTCCAAAGGATTGTGCAATGATGCTTGATGGCGCATCCTCTTCTGACATCTCAGATTGTATTTTTAAACCCTCCATTGAAAGTGCTTCAATTTTATCCATAGCCAAAGGAGCAAGATCTTCCAATGAAAAAAAACTTGAACCTCCGTGGTTGCAAATTGAACTTGAAATGAACTCATTAGACGTTAGTCCAGATGACGATCCTTTCAAGTCCCTTTGCACATAAGAAGAACCTTTCCGCGTCTCCAAATCATCCTGCAAATGACATTGCCTACAAAAAATTGTGTAAATTTGATGATCAGTGTCGGTGAAACATTTAAAAGGAATAATTATTCGTAATCTAATTCCAAGTTTACTAATAAAAAAGGATAGACAAACCTGTCTTTTCCCTCTAAGCTTGACATAGCTTCCCATGATATTTGTTGCATCGTCTTTCCCGTGATATCTTCGAGAGGCATAAACTTGTTTGCCTGCATCGAAAGCTTTTCAATTCCGGTTGATGCCAAATACTGCAAAGTCTCCATTATCCCTGAGCCCATTTCTGTAGGCATAACAACAGGGTTGGAAATCTGCATAATTAAGTTCCCACCACTGTTAGCATTCATAAAAAGTGAGGGATTCATAGACCGTATAAATCCCCCATCTTTTGTTTGGAGGAAAGGACCAAACCCTTCTGCTAGAGGAGGTAATCTAGGAGGCTCTTCAGGTAGTTGATGTATTGAACTTCCAAAACCAGTAAAGCCTTTTGGTGGAGAATGCTGAAACACTTCCTCATTCAAACCCCATTCACGCATTAACGCTTCTGTTTCCATGTGTTCTAGTATGTGACCCTTAAGTTTTCTCTTCACATCCTCAAATTCATCACCACCACCACCACCACCACCACCATCATCATCCCCACCATCGTCATCATAATCATCAAAAAAAGAGAAGCCTTCAGAGCCAATGTCCTTCTCAAACTGTCTCAAAAGACGCTCTCTCGGAGACTCGGGCTCACTTTCAAAACTAAAGCCTGTTGGACTATTGTCTAGGCCTAGCATACTCAAAAATTCACCAGCAACTGATTCGGTAACATCATCCAAGGATTCCAAGCTGTGTGACTTGAACTTACTTTCAGATGTGACTTCCATAATTTTAGGAGATTCGGATGCCACTGTCTCTAACTCCGAGATACAATTTAAAGCTGATTCTATTTCTTGTAGGAGAAGTTCTTTTGTGTATAACTCATCCTTTTTGTTGGAAAATTCATGTACCACAGTGCTTTCCTTAGAACTATCAACAATAACTTCTACAACGGATTCCTCAAGTTTAATATGTTCATTTGATGAAAACTCAACGCCTTGATCAACAACAGAAAATCTATCACATTCATCATAACTCTCTTTTACAGACTCGGGTGCCAAAAAATCATCTGGCTCAACCGTCTCAACTGTCTCCAAGTTTTCTTGAAACACATCTAATTTGATCGGCTCAAGATTCTCTTTTAGTACAAGTTCCGGTTTCTTGTGCAGGGGACTACATGTGTTTTCATCATCAAATTGCTTATACAAGACGACATCTGCTGAACCAACCTTTGCTGAATTTGTTGATGTCAATACTTCATGAAGATCCTTCACCTCATCTATAACCCGAGACGAATACTGACACGGATTCACATCTGTTTTACTCAAAGCCATACAATTTTGCCTCGAAGACAATACATTAGGAGCAAAAGTATTGTTATCACTAACCACCATATACCCAAAACTCACATTCATAACAGCACCTTTAGCCTTTCCCGATAATCTATAACTTGTACTCCATTTCCCCGAATTCTTCTCCTCTTCAAGATCTTCCAACGAAAGTGGAAGCAACCGTGTTAAATCTAAACGATGATTCCCTAAATCAATTTCAGGAACACCAAGCACAGAAGCATAGAGCATAAAATGCTTAGCATCATACTTAGCAGAATTATATGATCCACTTTTACTTCCAACAATTGAACAAGTACAGCTCAAAATATCTTGAAACTTAGCAACACCTTGAACTACTTTCGCCGGAGGAGTAACAAAATGTTGATCGCGTCTCTTCCAATGAACACAAAGGGATTTATCATTGAAACTCAAAGGTAATCCTTCAATGAAATGAACTTGAAGAGAAAAACAACAATTAAATTTCTTACTCCTAGTAAGAGAAAGTGATCTTAATAGCTTCCAATTCCATATGGATTTCTTATCCTTTTTGAAATCATTATCTTCTTTAGCAGGTTTTGGTTTAGGATCATTGCGTTTTGATGTTGATGAATTCTTAGAAAGGGTTTTTTCTGTGTAGAGTGTTTTTGTTATAGTTTCAACATCTTTTTTTAACAATTCTTCACTTTTCGGCAACATTGTATTGTAATTGTATCTATTTTTGAGGATTCAAATGAAATGAAACAAAACAACAGAACACAACACAGCATAAAAATCAAAACAAATGATTCATGATTGATGAAAAAGGAACAAGGAGATGTTGAATTACCGTGTGGCGTTGGAAAACATGAATGAGAAGAAGATTCGAAGTTGATTGAAACTCTGTAACAGAAATGGTGATAAACAACACACGAACGAGAGAGAGAAGAAAAGAACCTTAATATAATTTGTTTTTGGCTATTCGTTCCTCCATTCTCTCTCTCTGTCATTTCAAATTCTTTGTAACGGCCATTATTTTTGTTTTGTTTTCACTTGCATTTATCACCTTTTTATCTATCTACCCTACTATTGCTGTTTTCTTTTTTTTTTTATAGACAAAGGCTCTGTTTGGTAAAAATAGCGGTTGGCTGATAAGCTAGCTGATGGCTGATAGCTTATAGCTTATAGCTGATGGCTGATGACTTATGACTTATAGCTGATAAGCTAATAGAAGTGTTTGGTAAAATTAGCGGTCAACTAGCTGATAAATGTAAAATGACATAAAAGGACATTCTTAATTGATAATAAAATTTATATTTAAGATAATAATTTAAATTTATTAATGTAATATATTTTTTATATATTATTATCAAATTAATTTGTCTATCTTAAAATTGCACAAGTACAATTATATAAAAAATATTAGTAATTTATAATATTTTTTTAAGATAAATTTTTCTTTTGAATATCTTACATACATAGCCCATATATAATTAAGAATATCTAACACAAAAATGATTTTTTTTAAACAACATCCTACAAAAAGGAAAAAATAACTTACATACATATGGAGTATATGAACTCCGGATATGGATAACGAAATCATACGTACTGTGTATTACTTTTTTTTTTTTAAACAGAAACGTATTATATATTACATTAATACCGAATATATCCTACATATATATCAAACATCGCTTTTTTTATAAAAAAAATATAGATGGAGATAGTTTGTATTATTCTAAGCCCATAATTATTTTCTTTTAAATTAAAATAAATTATAAAGGGTAAAAGTGGATTTTAGTTAAGACAACAAGGGTAAAAATGGAAGAAAAAATGATAAGCTATAAGCTATAAGCTCATAAGCTACTTGAAATAGCTTATGAAAAATAAGCTATAAGTCAGTAAAATAAGCTATAAGTCAGTAAATAAAAACTGTTACCAAACAAGTCTTTTAGCTTATAAGCTATAAGACATAAGCTATAAGTCAGTTTTCTGACCTTGCCAAACAGACCCAAAATGACAACTCACACGTCTAAAGTGGAGAAATTTAGGTTCGAATTTCGGTCATGGTATCTAAACTAGCAATTTTGGTATTTTGTCAGTTGAGTTAAGATTTATGAATTACTTTTCTTTTTTAATTATTGTTTTTAAGGGAGAATAGAATTAAAGTGATGTTTCGACCTTCACATATAATAATCAATATCAAAGCCGTCACATTTGCCTTCACATTAATGGTCACCTATGAAGCCCCGATACTCTAAAATTGGTAAAGTATCGTGTCCGATACGCACCCGATACCGATACTCTTCCGATACGTCCCGATACTCGTATCGGAAGAGTATCGGTTAAATCTTTATTTTTAAATAAAAAAATAATATCCGATACGCGTCCGATACTTCCCGATACTCGTATCGGAAAAGTATCGGTTAAATATTTATTTCTAAATAAAAAAAATAATATCTGATACAATCTGTGTTTCCTAGTAAATGTCAAACTATTATGTTTGTTACACGGGTATAACTATATCCTTTTTTTGGATAGTACTAATGATGCTCTTTTTGTATAATACTTAACTTAAGATGTATAACTTAAAATGTACCGGTGACTATTATTTTTTAGGACAATATTAATGAAACACAAATACTTAACTTAGTATTAATGATTTTAATTTATTATAATTAGTATTTTTCGTCTTTGTCACTGTTCTGAAGTTACTATGGTGCCATACTATATAACATGTTGTTAAGTATTTGGGCTTGTCCCAAAATTCCAGTATAAGAATGGATGTTTTATGCTTTTAATTGGTCAGCTGCAGGACTTACATAATTGTCTGATATTGCTACAAGATGGACGAATTGAAGAGGCTTGATGTCATAACTATTATATATTTTTTGAGTTATTATATGTCTTTAGTTAGGACTGTGAAACCCTTGTATGTTGAACATCAAATTGTTTTGCTTTTGTGCAAGCTAATTGGTTTATGTTTACTCTTTGTACAATGAACTATTGACGTTTATAATAATAATAATTATAATAATTTTTTGTCTTCCAAAAAAAATTATCATTATTAATATTATTGATTTTAGTCATATTTATATATTGTGTATTTATATATATTTAATTTTAAATTAAATTTTTAAATAACGTATCGCGACCGTATCGGATTGTAAATTTTAAAAAATTTCACGTATCGGCGTATCGGATTCGTATCGTATCCGTATCGTGTCCCGTATCGGGGCTTCATAGATGGTCACATTTTTCTTCACTTCACATTAATAAAACCGTCACATTTGTCCTTCAAAAAAAAAATAATGGTCATGGCTCTCTGACGAATTTATATATCTCTTTCATGAAAATAGCTCGGGTATTCTATTCTCTAATTCTCAAATCTCACTTCATGCAAATAGTTACTTGAGCATAGAGTGTTTTGCAAGTACACCCTCATTACAACCACCGTACTGATGTGATGTTTCACTAGTCAAAACTTTTCTGATTAAGTAAGACAAAATATGTTTTTGTGGTTACAAAATTAATAAATTTTGTTTTTTATGACAATAAAAAAAATTCAATTTTTAGTCTTGTCAATTATCATTTAAACAGTCTAGTCTCTGCTGTTGACATTAGATGTTAACACTAGAGAGTATTTTGACTAACATTGGATAACAGAGATCAATTTGATTTTTTTTTGTAAATTTTGGGTTCCAATTTGTCACACTTTTAAAATTTCATGATCAAAATAACAGCTTACTCTAAAAACATAATAATTTTAATGGCGAAAAAACATAATAAGACTCGGGTATATACTTCCATGAAGATTCCTTATCTTTCTTCATACCTCTTAGCATTAATTAAGAATTTCAGTTTTTAGAGTTGTTTAACCTTTGTAATACTTTTCTTCACCAAAAAAAATACACTTTGTAATAAGTTGTTTGATTATCAGATAAGCTTGGGTAGTAAAGACTTATTTGATTATTTCATATACCAAAATGTTGATTTCTTCATTAAGTATAAGCAAAGGCAGTGATCAAATACAACTATTATGACTCCTAAATAAAGACAATATTTGTCAAAAAAATAAAATAAAGAGTACTATAAAATACCTTATCTCATCAATAGCTCTTCCTTGTTAAAAATTGGCCCACACACAAATTCCCATTTGATGAGATTCACACCATCTCATCATGTCTATGCCATATATGATTTATTTTTGTCACTCTACTCCTTTACTCATGTGCCCTTTAGAATTACTAAAATATACTTCTGTCCGCTACTTAAGTAGCGGTTTTACGTTAAAATATCAAAAAAATTATGTTAGGAGGGTGTTTTTTTTTTCAAAATTCTCATTTTTATAATGTCCGCTACTTAAAATAGCGGAAGGATAAAATACGAAAGGCGTAGGGCACTATAGGAATCGGTAGGGTGACATCAAAGTTACACAAAACACAAATTAGGCCTTCAATCAACTCCAATTATTCATAAGTACTATTGTTTTGATTTTTATGCTCTAGACTAAAAAACATTACATTCTATAAAAAAATAATGTTTTCTTGACAGAAAAACAATAATACATTATTCATCAATTATTTGTTACTAAAAATTATACAACAATCAAACTTTTTTAATGTAGTCCTTGAACTTATTTAAATAATTTATTTATGTATAAAAGGAAGAATTAAGAAAAACTAATCAAGGAAAAGTAGTTAAGAAACATGATGGAATATATGGTGAGTATAAAAGATATTCCTCATACTAATTATGAACCAAAAAGTTCCAATACAAAAAAGAAAAAAAATAGCTTGATGGTTCCATAACACTGATAACACATTTGTATTTTTGCAATGAATGGAAAGAAACATGAAGCAGAATTCAGCAATGCTCAATCACAGTCACCACCAAGCAACATGAAGCAGAGGCTCAGAGAGGAATCCAAGGTAATAGTATCATATCAAACATTCTTTTTCATATTTTCATTTCATTCATTTCAAGTAAATTAAGTAGTAATGCATGATGATGATGATAATGCAGAATTCACCAATGAAGGAGATTATTTCTAAACATGCTATTAAGTTTGCTAAACATGCAGAAGAACATGAAAAGTTCATCAACAAGGTTTCTTTTTCATTTTTCCATTTCAATTCTTGGTTTATTAATTACTATGCAAGATTCTTCTCTATTCATTATATATTCTTGTATGTTTCAGTTCACTCATCTTGTTGGAGTTCTTGGTTATGGTGCCTTCTGTTTCCTTTTAGGTGCAAGTAAGTGTTACTGTCTCTATGAATGAATCTTTTTCTTTAATCAATTAATTCATAGTTTCTTTCTTTGTAATCAGGACCTCAAGACATTCCTTGTCTATATTGTTTGTTCTATGTCTTCTTTGTTCCGCTTCGTTGGATTTACTATAAGTTCAAGAAATGGCATTACTACTTACTGGTAATAATCATTATACTACTTTTCGTCTCTCTTGTGCAGAGACCTGGTTTTTAATATTAATATATTTGCCGTTCAAAAAAAAATTATACTACTTTTCAAGAAATGGTATTAGTATTACTATACTCTTTTAAATGGTTCTAATTGTTGCTCATCTTTCAGGATTTTTGCTATTATGCGAACGCAATTTTCGTGGTTGATCTTATTTTCTATCCTCGGAACGAAAAGTTTTTCATGGTTTGCTTTTCTTTTGCTGAGGTAATATATAAGAGCTTTTATCCCTAGTTAATAATTTGATTCCTTAGGAAAATGAATTATTCATTTGTGGTCTTTAATATGCAGGGGCCATTAGCTTGGGCTTTGATTGTATGGCGCTGTAGCTTAGTTTTCAGTTCTTTTGATAAAATTCTCAGTGTTCTTGTCCATCTTTTACCTGGTAATAAATATCACATACTGTCAAAGATATGCTGCAACAATTTCTTTTTAAGGCTATTGTTCATCATTGCATCCATCTTGGTTTTTTTTATGGCTATTGTTCTTTACAGGAATTGTTTTCTTTACCATTCGATGGTGGATCCCGGCTACCTTTGAAGCTATGCATCCAGAGGGATCTCTTCAAAGAGTTACATGGCCTTATGTTGAAGATAAATCTTATCTCTGGACATGGCTGTTTCTAGTACCCTTAGTAGCTTACACTCTATGGCAGATTCTAAACTTCCTCATTGTCAATGTCTTACGCCGACAGAGGCTATTAAGAGATCCTGAAGTCATGACTTCCTACAGGTTTTTTTATTAGAGGTTATAAAACTTCAAAGTTTATTATGCACTTCACTTTTCTTTCTCATTGTTGACTTCAATCTTTCGCAGGGAACTCTCGAAAAAGGCTAAGAGAGCAGACAATATATGGTGGCGCTTAAGCGGGTTGCTTGGAGATCAAAATCGTCTACTGATGTTCATTTTTCTTCAAGGCATATTTACTATTGCAACCATGACATTGACTGTACCCATATTCCTGTCATATGAGTTGCATGTCCTCTTCCAAATACTTAAGGTTTCTGCGTCGGTATGGAACGGAGGAAGTTTTCTGTTGGAAGTTATGCCTAGGCAGGCAATGCTTAAGGAGAAAAATAAACCAGAGACAAAATATGTACAAGATCAAATGGACCGACCAATTAGCAAGGTCGAGTGACGGCGAGTTCAACAATTCTGTTCTTGAGACATCTTTTGTGCTAGTTGAGTTAGAAATGAATATTTATGTTTTTCTTTTTTCATGCAAGCATTCCTTAAATTGGATACTTGTAGCACAAAATGTAGTTATTGTTGATATGTGCCTCCCTCTCTTTCACTAAAGAAAGGAAAGAGATTTTAATGTACATAGGAGGGAAAGGAAAATAGAAGATTTTAGTTAAATGTTTTGTTAAAAGTTTGTTTGGTAAACAAATGTAGAAGGATCAATGTTAGCATTGCATTCACTAACAATTTGTTTTTGACACTATTTTTACTAATAAATCTTCATTGATTAAAATTTATTAGTTCTATCAAATTTATGTATGATCCACATGATTTAGTATGACTCATTCTATACAAAGAACGAAAATCATTTTACTTTGAACTTTATAATCTTTTTATGTTGTATTTTACGGGTATAGATTCATGAATCATTGTGGTATCTATATTTTGTAATATCAACTATCAAGACTCTAGTGCAGTGTTGTGAACCATACGTTGCATATAAGTATGGGTACAAATACTTTGAAAACATTTTTTTTATTCTTCTGGTTATCCATTCAGATTTCAACTTGTGTAGCAGACATTATGGGGACCAAATTCAGAGACCACAAAAATATGTCAATTTTCAAAGTAGAAACTAAAAAGGAATTTTAGAAATTTATAGAGAACATATTTAACCGTATAATATATATTTAATTGACTTGGAGTAAAATTGGTTATGCCCCTACTTTTGAATTTCAATTAAGAATTTCTTCAGAAGTCTGTTACCAACTTAATCTCAACAAATATTGCAAGCAAATAATATCTTTGCTTCAAACTTACTTTTACGCAATGGACTGTATAATTTACAAACAGAAAGCATTCAAAAACCTTAAACACGTCATGCCATTTTAGTGTAGTACATTATCTTAATCCTTTCTCAAAATTCTCCCTCAAATCCTTATAGCATATAATATATTAAAAAGACAAGGGTTTTATACCATCTTTTTCTATATTAGATGAAATAACACAAATTGTAACATAGACACTATAGTAGTTCCTTTAGTTATTAAAAAATTGAGGGGTTTAAAATTAAAATAGCTCAAGCCATCTATTAGAGATAAAAATGAAACCACAGCCTATCAAACATTATGCACTGCACTGAATATATGGTAATGTTTATTCACTTAATTGTACATAACTTTCATATATAAAATAGGTTGTGACTTATCACTACTAACCACTAGCATCAATTGCAACTTCCAAGAAATAGGCAACTTCCAGTTGTAAATTGGAATTTTTCAGAAACCCAAATAATAGAGTACCAAGTAGCTTCCAAAATGATACACTATTTGTTGCTGTAGTTCAAAAAATATAAATGAAATTCAAATAAATGATCACACATCTGTACAGGTGCACTGAGTCATCTCATTATAACTCAGCCTTTCAAAAAAAACTAACTTAAGTTTAATAAAAGAATTGCACAAGCAAATACAAATAGCAAAGCAACCACATGAAATAAATATGCCCTATAAAATACATGGAGTCACTGATTGCACTCAAGTATAAGACTTGCAAACCACCAAAATGAGAAGACAAAAACCTAGGGCAGGTGTGACAACAACAATGACTGGACACCAACCTGTATGGCTGTACCTGTGATTGTCATTTATCACGTGCCTTGCGACATGGCTTCTTAATAAAACCCCTCGCGTTGATGAAACTTGAAGGGTAAAAATGAATTAACCCAGGCAACTCACCAATATTAGAAGCCTGAGTTAGTGAAAGTATACTATACACGAGTCAGGACAATAAAATTATATGCACAGCTTGGCACCTGCATCTTTGTGCAGTGCCTAGAGGATACCCGCAGGATGGAGCATTAGAGGCAATAATCGACGATTATATGTGTATTACTCCGAGCGAGCTAGTAAGAACCCGAACCCTGAGTTCTCACGTATCAATGGAGGAGGATCCACATCAGCAACTTCTACTTCTTGCATGGATTTGGAGATGTCGTCCACAGAAAATGGAATGCTGCATCCACATATCCAAACGTTAAAGAAAAATGCTACAGCAAAGTCAAAGACAAGCAATGAAATATAAAAATTGTTTCCTGAAGTGATACTATACCTCGAGTCATCATCTAATAGGAAAGAAGTGCTGACAGCATTAGAAGAGTCTTCGGCAACCATAGCTCTCATGGTTGTTGTAACCTGCATAGTCCATAGAATTATCAGCAAATTTGTTGAGATTTATCACATCGCAGGTGTTCCCAGCTTGGGTATGGTACAAAAGATGTGCGATTTAACCATAGATATATTTAAAAGAGATTAATGACACAAGTCATAAACATAAAACTTAGCAATGCTAACTTACGTCTGTAGACACGCTGTGAGTGCCGTATTTGTCATCCCAGTACATTGTACTTATCCTGTATAACTGTTGTATACTGAGACCCTGCAACACCAAAATATTATACTTAGTAATAGAAAGAGAGAAAGAGAGAACACATTTTAGAACGCATTTTAAGCTCATGAATAGTTAACAGAAAGAGAGAAAGCACCCACAGGACAAAGCTCCTTAGTTATTTCATTCAGGGACTTCTTGGGTTTTTGATGTATCACCTGAAATATACAAATAAGAGTCGGTCATTTACATAATAGATACCAATATTGAATTGAATTTGAATATAAATGAAAATGTTATGTTACCAGGAATCCAACTGCCTGCCTGATATGTTTCAGTTCCTCCCAAGCTGAGCCAGTGTACTGTACACAATAGATTGAGGTGAAGATCATAAAATGGAAAAGTAAACAATCTGAATTAGTTGTTTTGTGCTAACCTCCTCTGTTGCCTCGATGCACCACTGTTCTAATTCAGCCAAACCTGTCTTCACATACTCCCCGTTGCTGAATGAACAACACTCACGACGCAGCAGAAGACTGCAAGTAATGACTGGATTAAATCCATAAAAGGTCTGCATTCTGCAATATAACACGCAATACAAAGTGGGAAATGGGAAAAAGGGATTACCTGTTGAATAATTGAACATCGATGAATGAGAATATTTGAGTGAACACTTTACGGACCAAGAAAGGAGGCGACTGTTAAACCAGATTTCTAACAGGTTAAGATCAAATCAAACTCGTACAATAGAAATGCAGAAACTGAAAGGGAAACTCACATAATTTGCTTTCATTATCTTTAGATAGCTGTTCAAGCTTTTCACAATACTTTGCCAATGAGCTATTAAAGCTTGCTGAGCAACCGCGTTAGCATGTGAGCGCCCTTTTACTAAACCTTGACGAGAGGTCCTTGGAGCCTGCAGTTGTTTTATCATAAAGATAAAATGAACAAATGTATACAACCAGAGAATTAAGCTCATCAATTACTGGGTAGCCTAACGCTCGTTGCTGCTGCATATAGAAAAGAAATGAAAGAATGTGCACTAGTACCTACTAGTGATTTAGAGATTACTTGTAAAATTAAAAATTAACACAAGAGCAGAAGATAGTCAAGGTGCAATTAGAAGATGAAAACTTATCCTTTCTATGAATTGCTTTCTTATTTATCATGTAAAGGAAAAGTTTTATTTTTCTGGTTATAAATCAGCCACTACAGGCATATTGTGCCTTCTTTATGAATGCCCTGCGTGTTTGATGGTATCTATAAACAATTTATGTTTTGTTTAGTTTGCATAAATATTGGTTAATGGTTATGAGTCTTGTACAAGTAACATAAACGAAGATGACATTCAATTAAACTCCATGTATTAGTTAATTCATTCCTAAAGCCCCTTAACCAATGAGAATTTCTCTCAATTTTGATTGCCATTTCCCCAAAAAAAAATGCAAGAGACTTTTTTACCTGTATACACAGTCCAAGTAATGGGGATATCTCCTTTTTCAGGTTGTCTCGTATCATTCCATATAATTTCTCAAGGAAGGCAGTAAGCTGTTGCTTGAACAGAAGTGCTGGATATTTTGCTTCTACTTGTCGTAAACCATCAAGTCTACTAAGACCTCGACCGTTTATAAATGGCAATCCAGCACTTTGAGGAGATGCCCCCCTTAGCCCCTAAAATCACAAAAGGCAATCAGTATCAAACTGCAAGAATATAATTGATACAATATTACAATATATTCAGAAAGAATAAGCAGTTGCTTCTTACTTGAGACATTCTTCCAAACAGAGAAGATGAGGCTGTTC